>JBBGZY010001165.1:1532500-2962500 GCA_037952925.1 Lithobates clamitans
ATAGTCGCTAACAGTCAGGAGCTTTTTTGCCTGTGAGTCTCACTAGTGTACCCCTAAATTTAGAGGCCAAAATGGCAAATCCAAGGTACACTAGTGAAGAGGCCTACAGGATTCTGAGTATGACAGATAGTGAAGAGGAAGTCACTCATCTGTCAAGTTCAGGCTCAGAATACGAACCTGTAGAGGACAGCGGCTCCATGACAGATAGCTCTGACGACGGAGTTGTGGTCCCTGCTAGGGTCAGGCGTACCAGACCCCGAACTTATGCTGTCCTTGAAGTGCATGAACCGCAGGGCTCTCGTAGGGAGCAGAGAGGTACTAGTGCCGCTACTCCTTCTGGTGAACTGGCAAGCACCAGCGGCCTAGTACACCCTGGTCGTACATCCAGCACTGCAGTATCACGTGGTGACGTGGCGAGTCCCATAAGTGCAGTTCAAGCTGGCGAGGTGGCAAGCAGTAGTAGTGTCCCGCTGCCACCAAGAAGAAGACGAACACAGGCCCGTCGTGCCCATAGTGCCCTTCCTGCTGCATTCGCCAATCCGAATTGGGAACCTTCCACTTCTGCAGCACCCGTACTTCCCCCTTTCACTGGCCAACCCGGAATTCAGGTGGAAACAGTTGACTTTACGCCACTGGATTTTTATTCGCTGTTTTTCACCGAAGATCTCTATAGATCTATTGTGGACCAAAGCAATTTGTACGCTGGTCAACACATCGCCACTATTCCCCAGTCCACCCTTGCCAGAGATTGGAGACCAATTACGGTCTCCGAATTTAAGACCTTTCTGGGCCTTTCCCTCCTCATGGGCATAACCAAAAAGAGTGAGTTGCGGTCATATTGGTCCACTGACCCAATTCACCATATGCCCGTGTTCTCTGCCTCCATGACCAGGGCACGATACGAGCAGATTTTGCGGTTTATGCACTTCAACGACAATGAACTCTGTCGTCCTCGTGGAGACCCTGCATACGATCGGCTCTACAAAATTCGGCCCCTCGTAAACCACTTCAACCAACGTTTTGCAGACTTGTTTACCCCCCATCAAGTTGTCTGCGTTGATGAGTCCCTGATTAAGTTTTCTGGCCGCTTGTCATTCAAACAGTACCTTCCCAGCAAGCGTGCCAGATACGGGGTCAAGATGTATAAGCTCTGTGACAGGGCCACAGGCTATACATGTAGATTTATGGTTTACGAGGGAAAAGATAGTCGCGTAGAGCCGATAAACTGCCCTGACTACATAGGAAGCGCTGGCAAGATAGTGTGGGACTTGGTGTCACCCTTATTCGGAAAGGGGTACCACTTGTACGTGGACAATTATTATACGAGCGTGCCACTTTTTAGTCACTTGTTTGATCATCAGATTGGAGCATGTGGCACCGTGCGACCTAATCGCCGGGGCTTTCCCCAGCGGCTTGTAGAGTCCCGTCTTAGGCTGGGGGAGAGAGCCTGCTTGCAGTATAATAATTTGCTCGCTATGAAGTGGAGGGACAATAAGAATGTTTTCGTTCTTACCTCCCTTCATGCAGACACGACGACCCAAATTACTACGGCGACTGGTGTTGTGGAGAAACCCCTCTGTGTCCACGAATACAACCTTAATATGGGAGGGGTGGACCTCAACGACCAGTTGTTGGCGCCGTACTTAGTTGCCCGTAAGGCCAGACGCTGGTACAAAAAAGTGTCTGTTTACTTATTTCAATTGGCTTTGCTGAATGCTCATGTGCTATACAGAGCTTCAGGACGGACTGGATCCTTCCTTAAATTCCAGGAAGAGATCGTCAGAGCCCTTCTGTTTCCAGATGGTGCTCCACCTCACCTTCCCAATCCAAATGCAGTAAGCCGGCTGCATGGGAGGCATTTTCCTTATGTCCTCCAGAGTACCCCTACCCAACGAGCCCCCCAAAAAAGATGTCGTGTCTGCAGCAAGCGCGGATTTAGGCGTGACACCCGGTATTGTTGTCCCTCCTGTCCTGACAATCCTGGTCTATGCATTGGTGAATGTTTTGAACGCTACCATACACTAGTGGAGTATTAGCGTAGGGTTCAGCACGGCACAGACTAGGCACACTAACACAGGGTCTCCCAAGATGCCATCGCATTTTGAGAGACCCAAACCTGGTACAGTTACAGTTAAAAGTTAAAGTTACTAAAAAAAGTGTTAAAAAAAAATAAAAAAATACAAAAAAAATAAAAAAATAAAAATACAAAAAAAATATAAAATAAAAAAACCAAAAATAGTTGTCGTTTTATTGTTCTCTCTCTCTATTCTCTCTCTATTGTTCTGCTCTTTTCTATTGTATTCTATACTGCAATGTTTTATTGTTATGTTTTTATCATGTTTGCTTTATAGGTATGCAATTTTTTTATACTTTTTTATTGTTAACCACTTTTTTGTTTTCAGGTACGCCATTCAGCTGCAGAGCGGATTTATTTATCTTGACAGCAACAGCGTTTGCTCCCACGATATATAAAGCCGTGACTCCAGCGCTGTCGGAGGTGATTTCACCACCACAGTTCCATACTTCAGCATATATGCCGAAGCGTGGGGGCAGTAGTGGGTGGAGGAGCAATTTGCTCCTGCCTTTTGCGGGAGGATGCCCCCATGCTTCGGCATATATATATTTTAGGTAGGCACAGGTTGCGTTAAATGTTTTATTTTTTACTATGTTTTTTTTGTATTTGCTTTGCAGGTATGGTAAGGTATACTGTTATACTGTAATGTTTTTTTGTTAACCATCATTTGCTTAGCAGGTACGCCATTCAGTTGCAGCGCGGATTTATTTATCTTGACAGCAACAGCGTTTGCTCCCACGATATATAAAGCCGTGACTCCAGCGCTGTCGGAGGTGATTTCACCACCACAGTTCCATACTTCAGCATATATGCCGAAGCGTGGGGGCAGTAGTGGGTGGAGGAGCAATTTGCTCCTGCCTTTTGCGGGAGGATGCCCCCATGCTTCGGCATATATATATTTTAGGTAGGCACAGGTTGCGTTAAATGTTTTATTTTTTACTATGTTTTTTTTGTATTTGCTTTGCGGGTATGGTAAGGTATACTGTTATACTGTAATGTTACTTTGTTTTTTTGTTAACCATCATTTGCTTAGCAGGTACGCCATTCAGTTGCAGCGCGGATTTATTTATCTTGACAGCAACAGCGTTTGCTCCCACGATATATAAAGCCGTGACTCCAGCGCTGTCGGAGGTGATTTCACCACCACAGTTCCATACTTCAGCATATATGCCGAAGCGTGGGGGCAGTAGTGGGTGGAGGAGCAATTTGCTCCTCCCTTTTGCGGGAGGATGCCCCCATGCTTCGGCATATATATATTTTAGGTAGGCACAGGTTGCGTTAAATGTTTTATTTTTTACTATGTTTTTTTTGTATTTACTTTGCAGGTATGGTAAGTATTACTGTTATACTGTAATGTTACTTTGTTTTTTTGCTTAGCAGGTACGCCATTCAGTTGCAGCGCGGATTTATTTATCTTGACAGCAACAGCGTTTGCTCCCACGATATATAAAGCCGTGACTCCAGCGCTGTCGGAGGTGATTTCACCACCACAGTTCCATACTTCAGCATATATGCCGAAGCGTGGGGGCAGTAGTGGGTGGAGGAGCAATTTGCTCCTGCCTTTTGCGGGAGGATGCCCCCATGCTTCGGCATATATAAATGGTGCATGTATGCCCATCATTAGAAGTGGGCAGATGAAGGGAGGTATTCTAATGGTGGGCATACCCACCGATCAATATCTTTTTTTCGTTCAGCCCACAGGCTGCATGAAAAAAAAGTTTACAATACAAGGACCAGCAACGTACTGGTATGTTGCTGGACTTTGAGTGGTTATACCAGAATGATGCCTGCAGGTTTAGGTATCATCTTGGTATCATTCTTTTCAGCCAGCGGTCGGCTTTCATGTAAAAGCAATCCTAGCGGCTAATTAGCCTCTAGACTGCTTTTACAAGCAGTGGGAGGGATTTCCCCCCCCCCCCCCACCGTCTTCCATGTTTTTCTCTGGCTCTCCTGTCCCAACAGGGAACCTGAGAATGCAGCCGGTGATTCGGCCAGCTGACCATAGAGCTGATCAGAGACCAGAATGGCTCCAATCATCTCTATCGCCTAAGAAACCGGAAGCTACGAGCATTTCATGACTTAGATTTCGCCGGATGTAAACGGCGCCATTGGGAAATTGGGAAAGCATTTTATCACACCGATCTTGGTGTGGTCAGATACTTTGAGGGCAGAGGAGAGATCTAGGGTCTAATAGACCCCAATTTTTTCAAAAAAGAGTACCTGTCACTACCTATTGCTATCATAGGGGATATTTACATTCCCTGAGATAACAATAAAAAAGATAAAAAAAAAATAAAAATGAAAGGAACAGTTTAAAAATAAGATAAAAAATCAAAAAATTATTAAAAAAAAAAAAAAAAAAAAAAAAAGCACCCCTGTCCCCCCCTGCTCTCGCGCAAAGGCGAACGCAAGCGTCGGTCTGGCGTCAAATGTAAACAGCAATTGCCCCATGCATGTGAGGTATCGCCGCGAAGGTCAGATCGAGGGCAGTAATTTTAGCAGTAGACCTCCTCTGTAAATCTAAAGTGGTAACCTGTAAAGGCTTTTAAATGTTTTTTAAAATGTATTTAGTTTTTCGCCACTGCACGTTTGTGCGCAATTTAAAAGCCTGTCATGTTTGGTATCCATGTACTCGGCCTAAGATCATCTTTTTTATTTCATCAAACATTTGGGCAATATAGTGTGTTTTAGTGCATTAAAATTTTAAAAAGTGTGTTTTTTCCCCAAAAAATGCGTTTGAAAAATCGCTGCGCAAATACTGTGTGAAAAAAAAAAATGAAACACCCACCATTTTAATCTGTAGGGCATTTGCTTTAAAAAAATATATAATGTTTGGGGGTTCAAAGTAATTTTCTTGCAAAAAAAAATTATTTTTTTATGTAAACAACAAGTGTCAGAAAGGGCTTTGTCTTCAAGTGCTTAGAAGAGTGGGTAATGTGTGACATAAGCTTCTAAATGTTGTGCATAAAATGCCAGGACAGTTCAAAACCCCCCCAAATGACCCCATTTTGGAAAGTAGACACCCCAAGCTATTTGCTGAGAGGCATGTCGAGTCCATAGAATATTTTATATTGTGACACAAGTTGCGGGAAAAAGACAATTTTTTTTTTTTTTTTTTTTTTTTTGCACAAAGTTGTCACTAAATGATATATTGCTCAAACATGCCATGGGAATATGTGAAATTACACCCCAAAATACATTCTGCTGCTTCTCCTGAGTACAGGGATACCACATGTGTGAGACTTTTTGGGAGCCTAGCCGCGCACGGGACCCCGAAAACCAAGCACCGCCTTCAGGCTTTCTAAGGGCGTAAATTTTTGATTTCACTCTTCACTGCCTATCACAGTTTCGGAGGCCATGGAATGCCCAGGTGGCACAAAACCCCCCCAAATGACCCCATTTTGGAAAGTAGACACCCCAAGCTATTTGCTGAGAGGTATAGTGAGTATTTTGCAGACCTCACTTTTTGTCACAAAGTTTTGAAAATTGAAAAAAGAAAAAAAAAATATGTTTTTATTGTCTTTCTTCATTTTCAAAAACAAATGAGAGCTGCAAAATACTCACCATGCCTCTCAGCAAATAGCTTGGGGTGTCTACTTTCCAAAATGGGGTCATTTTGGGGGGTTTTGTGCTATCTTGGCATTTTATGGCCTTCAAAACTGTGATGGGTAGTGAGGAGTAAAATCAAAAATTAACGCTCTTAGAAATCCTGAAGGCGGTGATTGGATTTTGGGGCCCGTATGAAGCTAGGCTCCCAAAAAGTGCCACTCATGTGGTATCCCCATACTCAGGAGAAGTAGCAGAATGTATTTTGGGGTGTAATTCCACATATGCCCATGGCATGTTTGAGCAATATATCATTTAGTGACAACTTTGTGCAAAAAAAAAAAAAAAAAAAAAAAAATTGTCACTTTCCCGCAACTTGTGTCAAAATATAAAATATTCCATGGACTCAACATGCCTCTCAGCAAATAGCTTGGGGTGTCTACTTTCCAAAATGGGGTCATTTTGGGGGGTTTTGTGCCATCTTGGGATTTTATGGCCTTCAAAACTGTGATAGGTAGTAAGGAGTGAAATCAAGAATTTATGCCCTTAGAAATCCTGAAGGTGGTGCTTGGTTTTCGGGGCCCCGTACGCGGCTAGGCTCCCAAAAAGTCCCACACATGTGGTATCCCCGTACTCAGGAGAAGCAGCTAAATGTATTTTGGGGTGCAATTCCACATATGCCCATGGCCTGTGTGAGCAATATATCATTTAGTGACAATTTTGTGCAAAAAAAAAAAAAATTGTCACATTCCCGCAACTTGTGTTAAAAAATAAAATATTCCATGGACTCAACATGCCTCTCAGCAAATAGCTTGGGGTGTCTACTTTCCAAAATGGGGTCATTTGGGGGGGTTTTGTGCCATCTTGGCATTTTATGGCCTTCAAAACCGTGATAGGTAGTGAGGAGTGAAATCAAAAATTTATGCCCTTAGAAATCCTGAAGGCGGTGCTTGGTTTTCAGGGCCTCATACGCGGTTAGGCTCCCAAAAAGTCCCACACATGTGGTATCCCCGTACTCAGGAGAAGCAGCAGAATGTATTTTGGGGTGTAATTCCACATTTGCCCATGGCATGTTTGAGCAATATATCATTTAGTGACAACTTTGTGCAAAAAAAAAAAAAAAAAAAAAAAAATGGTCACTTTCCCGCAACTTGTGTCAAAATATAAAATATTCCATGGACTCAACATGCCTCTCAGCAAATAGCTTGGGGTGTCTACTTTCCAAAATGGGGTCATTTGGGGGGGTTTTGTGCCATCTTGGCATTTTATGGCCTTCAAAACTGTGATAGGTAGTGAGGTGTGAAATCAAAAATTTATGCCCTTTGAAATCCTGAAGGTGGTGCTTGGTTTTCGGGGCCCCGTACGCGGCTAGGCTCCCAAAAAGTCCCACACATGTGGTATCCCCGTACTCAGGAGAAGCAGCTAAATGTATTTTGGGGTGCAATTCCACATATGCCCATGGCCTGTGTGAGCAATATATCATTTAGTGACAACTTTGTGCAAAAAAAAAAAAAATTGTCACATTCCCGCAACTTGTGTCAAAAAATAAAATATTCCATGGACTCGACATGCCTCTCAGCAAATAGCTTGGGGTGTCTACTTTCCAAAATGGGGTCATTTGGGGGGGTTTTGTGCCATCTTGGCATTTTATGGCCTTCAAAACTGTGATAGGTAGTGAGGTGTGAAATCAAAAATTTATGCCCTTTGAAATCCTGAAGGCGGTGCTTGGTTTTCGGGGCCCCGTACGCGGCTAGGCTCCCAAAAAGTCCGACACATGTGGTATCCCCGTACTCAGGAGAAGCAGCTAAATGTATTTTGGGGTGCAATTCCACATATACGCATGGCCTGTGTGAGAAATATATCATTTAGTGACAACTTTTTGTAATTTTTTTTTTTTTTTTTTTTTTTGTCATTATTCAATCACTTGGGACAAAAAAAAAAAATATTCAATGGGTTCAACATGCCTCTCAGCAATTTCCTTGGGGTGTCTACTTTCCAAAATGGGGTCATTTGGGGGGGGTTTGTACTGCCCTGCCATTTTAGCACCTCATGAAATGACATAGGCAGTCATAAAATAAAAGCTGTGTAAATTCCAGAAAATGTACCCTAGTTTGTAGACGCTATAACTTTTGCGCAAACCAATAAATATACGCTTATTGACATTTTTTTTACCAAAGACATGTGGCCGAATACATTTTGGCCTAAATGTATGACTAAAATTGAATTTATTGGATTTTTTTTATAACAAAAAGTAGAAAATATCATTTTTTTTCAAAATTTTCGGTCTTTTTCCGTTTATAGCGCAAAAAATAAAAACGGCAGAGGTGATCAAATACCATCAAAAGAAAGCTCTATTTGTGGGAAGAAAAGGACGCAAATTTCGTTTGGGTACACCATTGCATGACCGCGCAATTAGCAGTTAAAGCGACGCAGTGCCGAATTGTAAAAAGTGCTCTGGTCAGGAAGGGGGTAAAACCTTCCGGGGCTGAAGTGGTTAAAGTCGTCCTGGCATGCTGCGTTCTGCACAATTTTCTGCGGGACAGTGACAGAAATAATGTTGAACAGGAGCCCATTAACCAACTTCAGAGGGTTCAATTTATGGACTTGCGTTCAACTGCACGTGTCATGAGCATTCGAAACCAATTTGCAGAATTTTTTGAATCCCCTGATGGAGAGGTATCATGGCAGAATGATTATATATAAAAAATATTTGCAATACATCTACCTTTGCTTTCTTGTGTTTTTTGAAATAAAGCATTTCAAAATTGAAGTTTGTTATTTTTAGGTCCATTTATCAATGATTGTTCAACAAGTCAATTTGACTCTGCCTTCGGGGTAAGCCTAGGCTAAGCCCATTACGCTTGTCCGAAGGCAAAGTACGATAGAGTCCTTTGCACTCTGCCTTCAGGGCAAGCAGAGTGCAAAGGAGTGCTGTTGTGCATCATATAAAAGACAAATTGAACACATTTATTTTCAATCAAAAAACATATTTAATAAAGGATTGGGATCACAACTGGTATTTCAAGAAAAAAAAGAATTTATTCTGGGATCACAACTGGTGATAGGTGGTGGTGGATGCTTGATTGCATTGGGGATGTAGGGATTGGGGACGGGGTAATGGTTGGGCCTGGCGATCACTCCCAAAATCCTGCTGGTAGCGGGGTACAGGGTATGAGGGCTGAAAATGGGAGGTGGAAGGTTGAAATTCACCATAGGAGTGCACGTTATGGAATGAGGTCTGGGACGGCATAGGTGGTGGTTGGTGTTGAGGAGGGGGCTGATAGTGAGAGGGGGGTGCTAGCACTGCTGAGGTCCCGGGGGCCATTGGGGGTTCATGAGAAACATTATATGGATCGCATGGAGGTGGTCCACCACTTAATTTTGCATGACGGTATTGCATTGCAATAGCGTACATGCGATCCATACAAAGCTTCTCTTGGTCTCCCCCAATGTCCTCCATGATGTGGTAAAGGCTGCGGCAGAAGCAGGCGCGTGGGTTGTTGGTGTCTAAAAAGGCATCCATACTGCGCCTCTCCTGCCGCACTTCCTGCAGCAGTGCTAGCACTCTGTCATCAGCCTCCGGATTATAGCCGCCCCTCGCCTGACGTCCACGCCCATGGCCACGAACACCGCCACGACCGCGCTGCTCTCCACCTTGCTGACTGGCAGGAGACGGTGATTCCACAGCCCTCAATTCCTGCAGAAGAACAAAAATGTTTACATTGACATGTACATGGACAGACAGACAATGAGATAGACAGGCAGACCGAAGCAGTTACCTCATCTGTGCACTCAACACCTCCCTCGCTGATTGGACGTGGAGATCCAGTGCTGGTCATAGGACTGCTTGGTCTCTGAACCTCAGCCTCTTCTGCATCCACCTCTCTGAGTCTAATGTTAGAAGTTGTCCTGCAGACAATACAAATTGTATAAATGTAACTACTTTAGCCCGGACCATTCAGCTGGCCAAAGACCCAAGCACTTTTTGCGATTTGTCACAGCGTCGCTTTAACAATGGTGGTCGTGCAACGTGGCTCCCCAAAAAATTTACGTCCTTTTTTTCCACTCAAACAGACCTTTTTTTAGGTGGTATTTGATCACTTCTGGGTTTTTTTTTAGGTTTTTTTTCAGAGCTATAAAAAAAGAGTGTAAATTTCTGTTTTAAATTTTGAATTAAAATTTTTTTAAGCAATAAATATCCCACAAAAAATAAATAAATATAAAATTTTCTTTTTGGTTTAGGCCAATATGTATATACAGATTTCAGTTAATAAAGTTTTTTTGGCAAAAGTTATAGTGTCTATGAAACAGGGGAGAGTTTTAATGCATTTTTCTTACAAATTTTTTTTTTATTAGTAATGAGGGAGATCAGCGATTTTTTAGCATGACTGCGACAATACGGCGGACACATTGGACAATTTGGACACATTTTTAGAAAAATTGTAATTTTTACAGCGATCAGTGCGATTAAAATTGCAATGATTACTGTAAAAATTACACTGGCATTGACCTCTTCCTCTCCCTGAGACGATCGCCGGTGTGCCCGCGGACATTAAGTCCGCAGGACCCGCGGTCGGACTCATGGACCTCGCAATGGGAAAGCGCGCCGCCAAGGCGGCAACTTAAAAGGGACGCACAGGTATGCCCATTTGTGCAGCCGTGCCATTCTGCCGACGTATATGTACATGTGGCGTTTGGAAAGTGGTTACAATAGCCATGGAACATACTGCCTGAAAAGCAATGTACATAGGCAAATATATGAAAAAAACAAAAAACTTACGGTCTGGTATGGCTCTGCATATTTTGCCGTAAGAATAGCAGATTGCTGTGGTACACGTGTGGTTTCTTTGTTGGCGCTGGTGCTCCACTACGTGCCGCCTTGTCCTCGTCCGTGAGGTCCCTCCTGACACGGTCACGTAGGGACTTCCAGCGGCGCTGCATAATTTTGCCTAAAATAACATGGAAAACAAAGGGTTAAATATGCAATCTTCGTTTACATTACACACAAACAGATCATGCATTCAAGGAAAATAGACTTACTTATTTCCTTTCTTTCCGCATTTCTCATTTGTTCCCAGCCAGGGGTAATGGCAGCACTGATGTCCTCCCAGGCTTTCACTTTACGTATGTGGTCTCCATGAAGTGGATGTGCCACATCCCACAGTTCAGGATGGGCCTGTACCGCACTAATGAGCTCCACTTGCGAAACAGCACTTGCCATCTTCAAGTCACTAATAGGGATGAGCTTCGTGTTCGAGTCGAACCCATGTTCGACTCGAACATCGGCTGTTCGACCGTCCGTCGAATTGCGAACGATATGGGCCGTTCGCGCCAAATTCGTGTGGCGCGTCACGGCCCATAATTCACTGCGGCATCGCAGTGCATTGCTGGCTGATGATTGGCCAAGCATGCACTATGACCCGCATGCTTGGCCAATCACAGCGCCGTCAGTAGAGAGAGCTGTAATTGGCCAAAGCCAGGGTGGCTTTGGCCAATTATGGCTCAGGGGATTTAGTACACACCCCACACTATATAAGGCCGCCTGCACGGCGGCCCTGTGTAGTGTGTGTTCCGGTGTGCTGAGCGATAGAGAGAGAGAGAGACAGTGTCATTTGATTTGAGTTAGATAGATTAGGCAGAACAGTCAGTCAGTTAGCTGCACTTACAGTGTATTGTGTATATATATGCATCCCAGGTGTTGCATATATATATATACACTGTATTCAGTTTAGCTAGATCCGTTCCTGTTATCTTCTATCTAGACTATTTACATTCAGTGCAGTGTGTCCTGCTCACAGTGTTCAGCTAGATCCGTTCCTGCTATTTACATTCAGTACAGTGCTTCCTGCTCACAGTGTTCAGCTAGATCCGTTCCTGCTATTTACATTCAGTGCAGTGCGTGCTGCTCACAGTGTTCAGCTAGATCCGTTCCTGCTATTTACATTCAGTGCAGTGTGTCCTGCTCACAGTGTTCAGCTAGATCTGTTCCTGCTATTTACATTCAGTACAGTGCTTCCTGCTCACAGTGTTCAGCTAGATCCGTTCCTGCTATTTACATTCAGTGCAGTGCGTGCTGCTCACAGTGTTCAGCTAGATCCGTTCCTGCTATTTACATTCAGTGCAGTGCGTCCTGCTCACAGTGTTCAGCTAGATCCGTTCCTGCTATTTACATTCAGTGCAGTGCGTCCTGCTCACAGTGTTCAGCTAGATCCGTTCCTGGTATTTACATTTAGTGCAGTGCGTCCTGCTCACAGTGTTCAGCTAGATCCGTTCCTGCTATTTACATTCAGTGCAGTGCGTGCTGCTCACAGTGTTCAGCTAGATCCGTTCCTGCTATTTACATTCAGTGCAGTGCGTCCTGCTCACAGTGTTCAGCTAGATCCGTTCCTGCTATTTACATTCAGTGCAGTGCGTCCTGCTCACAGTGTTCAGCTAGATCCGTTCCTGCTATTTACATTCAGTGCAGTGCGTCCTGCTCACAGTGTTTAGCTACATCCGTTCCTGCTGTTTACATTCAGTGCAGTGCGTCCTGCTCACAGTGTTCAGCTAGATCCGTTCCTGCTATTTACATTCAGTGCAGTGCGTCCTGCTCACAGTGTTCAGCTAGATCCGTTCCTGCTATTTACATTCAGTGCAGTGCGTCCTGCTCACAGTGTTCAGCTAGATCCTTTCCTGCTATTTACATTCAGTGCAGTGCGTCCTGCTCACAGTGTTCAGCTAGATCCGTTCCTGCTATTTACATTCAGTGCAGTGCGTCCTGCTCACAGTGTTTAGCTACATCCGTTCCTGCTGTTTACATTCAGTGCAGTGCGTCCTGCTCACAGTGTTCAGCTAGATCCGTTCCTGCTATTTACATTCAGTGCAGTGCGTCCTGCTCACAGTGTTTAGCTACATCCGTTCCTGCTGTTTACATTCAGTGCAGTGCGTCCTGCTCACAGTGTTCAGCTAGATCCGTTCCTGCTATTTACATTCAGTGCAGTGCGTCCTGCTCACAGTGTTCAGCTAGATCCGTTCCTGCTATTTACATTCAGTGCAGTGCGTCCTGCTCACAGTGTTCAGCTAGATCCGTTCCTGCTATTTACATTCAGTGCAGTGCGTCCTGCTCACAGTGTTTAGCTACATCCGTTCCTGCTGTTTACATTCAGTGCAGTGCGTCCTGCTCACAGTGTTCAGCTAGATCCGTTCCTGCTATTTACATTCAGTGCAGTGCGTCCTGCTCACAGTGTTCAGCTAGATCCGTTCCTGCTATTTACATTCAGTGCAGTGCGTCCTGCTCACAGTGTTCAGCTAGATCCTTTCCTGCTATTTACATTCAGTGCAGTGCGTCCTGCTCACAGTGTTCAGCTAGATCCGTTCCTGCTATTTACATTCAGTGCAGTGCGTCCTGCTCACAGTGTTTAGCTACATCCGTTCCTGCTGTTTACATTCAGTGCAGTGCGTCCTGCTCACAGTGTTCAGCTAGATCCGTTCCTGCTATTTACATTCAGTGCAGTGCGTCCTGCTCACAGTGTTTAGCTACATCCGTTCCTGCTGTTTACATTCAGTGCAGTGCGTCCTGCTCACAGTGTTCAGCTAGATCCGTTCCTGCTATTTACATTCAGTGCAGTGCGTCCTGCTCACAGTGTTCAGCTAGATCCGTTCCTGCTATTTACATTCAGTGCAGTGCGTCCTGCTCACAGTGTTCAGCTAGATCCGTTCCTGCTATTTACATTCAGTGCAGTGCGTCCTGCTCACAGTGTTCAGCTAGATCCGTTCCTGCTATATACATTTAGTGCAGTACGTCCTGCTCACAGTGTTCAGCTAGATCCGTTCCTGTTATCTTCCTACTGACAGGCAGGCTTGTCTGGTTACAGTATATAAAGCTACCTGAAGAAAATTACAGGTGTTCTATCCCAGCTTAGTGCAGCTACAGGCCATTAGTATGTCTGGAAGGCCAAGAAGGAGAGGCAGACAGTCACAAGCCAATAAGAGAGGGCAAGCAGGCTCTGTGTCTAGTGCTGGTCGTGGAGACGGTGCATCCTCATCAGCACGTGGCCATGGGACACGCTTGGCCTTTTTTTCGGCAGCTGGCCGTGTTGAGCCGCAACATGCGGAAGACTTGGTCGAGTGGATGACCAAGCCGTCCTCATCCTCCTCATCCTCTCTCACCCATGCCCAGGGTGCTTTGTCTGGCAAAGCAGCGGCCTCTTCCCTCAGCTCAATGTCATCAGTGACTCCTTCCCTAGCTCCACCATGTCCTCATGAGGATTCCCTCGAACTGTTTGACCACAGTGTTGGGTACATGCTCCAGGAGGATGCCCAGCGTTTGGAAGGCTCTGATGATGATACTGAGCTCAATGAAGGCAGTAACATGAGCACGGACAGAGGGGGTGCCCAAGAAGGACAGCAATCTGGCAGTCATGCTCCCCCTGCTGCAGCATACTGCCAGGTTTGCTCCAGTGATGAGGAGGGAGGGGATGATGAGGTCACTGACTCAACGTGGGTGCCTGATAGGAGAGAGGAGGAGGAGGAGGAGGAGGAGGAGGAGGAGGTGGCACATCACCAACTAGGCAGGATGCCCTCCAGGGGCCAGCCTAAGGGCAGCACATTGACTGCATCACACCCCAAAGCTCCACATGTGCAGGGCGCTGCAGTCTCTGCGCGTTATTCAAAAAGTTCTTTGGTGTGGGCCTTTTTTGAGACGAGTGCATCAGATCGCACCGCTGCTATTTGCAATATATGTCTCAAGCGTATCTCGCGTGGCCAAAACATCTCCCGCTTGGGTACCACATGCTTGACCAGACATATGTTGACCTGCCATGCAGTTCGTTGGCAAGCGTATCTAAAAGACCCACACCAAAGAACAAAGACGATCTCTCCTTGCTCCTCATCAGCTGAGATTTCCAACCCCACTAGACCTTCAGTCCTCTCTGCGACCTGCAGTGAGAGGAATGAAGGTGTAGAATTAGGTGTGTCACAGCCAAGTACTTATGGGCAATCTGCTTTTGGTACACCGACGTCAGATTGTACCAGGCAAATTTCCCTGCCCCAGCTGCTGCACCGCCGAAAGAAGTTTGCTCCCAGCCATCCACATGCCCAGCGGTTGAATGCTAGCTTGGCAAAATTGCTAGCACTTCAACTGCTGCCTTTTCAGTTGGTAGACTCTGCCCCCTTCCGTGAGTTTGTGGAATGTGCGGTTCCTCAGTGGCAGGTACCCAAACGCCACTTTTTCTCACGGAAGGCGATTCCGGCTCTCTACCGGCATGTGGAAGGCAATGTCCATGCCTCGCTGGACAGGGCGGTCAGCGGTAAGGTGCATATTACCGCTGACTCATGGTCCAGCAGGCATGGACAGGGACGTTACTTAAGTTTCACGGCGCATTGGGTGACTCTGCTGGCAGCTGGGAAGGATGCAGGACAAGGTGCAGTAGTGTTGGAGGTTGTTCCGCCACCACGCCTCCAAAATGCTGATTGTGACACACCTCTCTCCTCCACCCCCTCCTCTTCTTCTTCCTCCATGGCCTCTTCCTCGGAACCAGCGGTGCTCCGTAGGCGTTCAAGGGGCTACGCAAGTACGCAGGCCAAAAGATGCCATGCGGTGCTTGAGCTGGTGTGCTTGGGGGACAGGAGCCACACTGGGGCAGAGGTTCTGTCAGCTCTGCAGGGGCAGGTTCAGAGGTGGTTGACGCCACGCCAACTTAAGGCAGGAATGGTGGTTTGCGACAATGGCACCAACCTCCTCTCTGCCCTCCGACAGGGACAACTGACCCATGTGCCCTGTTTGGCTCACGTCCTTAACTTGGTGGTGCAGCGGTTCTTGGGCAGGTACCCGGGCTTACAGGATGTCCTGAGGCAGGCCAGGAAAGTCTGTGTGCATTTCCGCCGGTCATATAATGCCAGTGCTCGGCTGACGGACCTCCAAAAGGAGTTTAACCTGCCCAAGAACCGCCTAATCTGTGACATGCCCACCAGGTGGAACTCGACGTTGGCCATGCTGCAGCGGCTGCACACGCAGCAGAGGGCCATCAATGAGTACCTGTGCGACTATGGCACCAGGACAGGGTCAGGGGACCTTGGTTTTTTTTCCCCACGCCAGTGGGCCATGATCAGGGATGCATGCACTGTCCTGTCACCATTCGAGGAGGCCACGAGGATGGTGAGCACTGACAGTGCATGCATCAGTGACACTGTCCCCCTTGTCCACCTGTTGGAGCACACGCTGCGTGGAATAATGGACAGGGCACTTGAGGCAGAACAGAGGCAGGAAGAGGAGGACTTCCTTAGCTCTCAAGGCCCCCTTTATCCAGACAGTGTTCCTGCGTGCCCGCCGATCACACAGGAAGAGGACGAGGAGGAGGAGGAGGAGGAGGAGGAAGATTGTGTCAGTATGGAGGTGGAGCCTGGCACTCAGCATCAGCAGTCTTTAAGGGATCAGTCCCAAGGAACACATGGACTTGTACGTGGCTGGGAGGAGGTGGCTGCGGACGTTGTTGTCCTTAGTGACCCAGAGGACTCCGGACCGAATGCCTCAGCAAACCTACGCTGCATGGCCTCCCTGATCCTACAAAGCCTGCGTAAGGATCCTCGTATTCGTGGTATCAAGGAGAAGGACCAATACTGGCTGGCAACCCTCCTTGATCCACGTTACAAGGGTAAGGTTGCGGACCTTATCTTGCCATCGCAGAGGGAGCAGAGGATGAAA
This sequence comes from Lithobates clamitans, assembly GCA_037952925.1. Taxonomy (NCBI): domain Eukaryota; kingdom Metazoa; phylum Chordata; class Amphibia; order Anura; family Ranidae; genus Lithobates; species Lithobates clamitans. The sequence goes on from JBBGZY010001165.1 coordinate 1,548,802, forward strand.
CATCTTCGGGAGGCCTTGCAGAAAGGTCTGTGCAACGCGTTCCCAGAGACTGGGAGGTTACAAACTCCTGTTTCTGGACAACGTGTTGCTGAGGCTTCGGTCAGTCAAAGAAGGAGCGGTGGAGAAGGTGGCCGTCTGACCGATGCGTTCAGACAATTTTTTGGTCCGCAGCCCCAAGGTATGATCGGTTCCAGCAACCATCGCCAGCGTCTGTTTTACATGGTGCAGGAATACCTAGGGGCAAGATCAGACTTGGACACCTTTCCCACCGAAAATCCTCTGGGTTACTGGGTCTTGAGGATGGATCACTGGCCAGAGCTTGCACAGTATGCAATTGAGCTACTGGCCTGTCCTGCATCCAGCGTTCTTTCGGAACGCACATTCAGTGCTGCTGGAGGCGTGGTAACCGATCACAGGGTGCGTCTGTCCACCGACTCGGTCGATCGGCTGACCTTCATAAAAATGAATCAGTCTTGGATCACCACCAGCTACCAAGCACCTGATGCAGATGTAACCGAATAATTTTTTTTGAAATCTCAGATCCCTTCAAAGACTGCCTATGCTGATGCTGAGTGACTATCCCTGAGTAATTATCCTCTTCCTCCTCAATCATCACGCTGATAGCTTGTAAGAACATTTTTGGTTCTGGGCGCCACCACCAGTGCCTAAGGCACAATTTTTCAGCCCCTGTTTAACAGGGGCGTGTAATTACAATTTTTGATGTAATACTTTGCAGCAGGGCTCGTTCCTGCATTCCAACTAGAGTGTCTGTGAGGGGTTGCAGTGTTGTGGCACCAGCACCAGTGCCTAAGACCCAATTTTTCAGCCCCTGTCTAACAGGGGCGTGTAATTACAATTTTTGATGCAATACTTTGCAGCAGGGCTTGTTCCTGCGTTTCAACTAGAGTGTCTGTGAGGGGTTGCAGTGTTGTGGCACCAGCACCAGTGCCTAAGACCCAATTTTTCTGCCCCTGTCTAACAGGGGCGTGTAATTACAATTTTTGATGCAATACTTTGCAGCAGGGCTCGTTCCTGCGTTCCAACTAGAGTGTCTGTGAGGGGTTGCAGTGTTGTGGCACCAGCACCAGTGCCTAAGGCCTAATTTTTCAGCTCCTGTTCAACAGGGGCATGTAATTACAATTCTTGATCTAATATTTCACAGCAGGGCCCTGTGAGGGCTTACAGTGTTTTGGCCACAGCAACACCTAAGGCCCAAATTTCTGCTGAGTATATAGGGCAGGACCCTACTTTCAAACATCTAACTTACAAACGACTCCTACTTGCAAACGGAAGGAGACAACAGGAAGTGAGATGAAATCTACCCCTAAGGAAGGGAAATTCTCTCCTGTAAGAGTTAATATGGGAAAACAATTTTTCCTTTCCACTGATGCTTTCCAATCCTTGTTCCACAAAAAAACACAAATTTTCAAAAAACATTTTTCATTGGGACAAAAAAGTGAGGTGAAATCTTCTGAAGAGGAGGAAAGACGCAAAACAAATGTCACAGGGGTGATAACCCTTCCCTATGTTTTCCAAAAAGCTTAGAAAAGATTTTTTGGCTGGAGCTAAACACATTAAAAATGTTCAAAATTACAAACAGATTCTACTTAACAACAAACCTACAGTCCCTGTCTTGTTTGCACCGCCTGTATACTGCTGTTCAGAGTATATAGGGACCTTTCCTTATTTTAATTTGGGTGCGGGGTTCCCCTTAATATCCATACAAGACCCAAAGGGCCTGGTAATGGACTGGGGGGTACCCATGCCGTTTGTCTCACTGATTTTCATCCATATTGCCATGACCCGACATGACATTAAACCCGCAAGCAGTTTTAAATGAGATTTTTTCCTTTAAAAATGACATTTGGTGCAGGGACTGTTCTAAACATGGGAAACACGCGTCACTTTACAGGCATACTATAGACACCCCCCAGGTACGATATTTAAAGGAATATTTCACTTTTTTTTTTTTACTTTAAGCATCATTAAAATCACTGCTCCCGAAAAAACGGCCGTTTTTAAAAGTTTTTTTTGCATTGATACATGTCCCCTGGGGTAGGACCCGGGTCCCCAAACCCTTTTTAGGACAATACCATGCAAATTAGCCTTTAAAATGAGCACTTTTGATTTCGAACGTTCGAGTCCCATAGACGTCAATGGGGTTCTAACGTTCGTGCGAACTTGCGGTCCGTTCGCGGGTTCTGGTGCGAACCGAACCGGGGGGTGTTCGGCTCATCCCTAGTCACTAACCACAGTCACACGGCTGTGCAAAGGACTCTTGGGTAATCTAATGTCCAGACAGGAATTTCCTGTTTTTACAGAGATTACAGTGTCCAATCATCTATTTTGAGCAAAAAAACACCGGAGCTAAAAAACGCGGAAAAACGCCGCGGTCGCGTTTTTGCGCATTTTTGCGCGTTTTTCCGCGTTTCGTGTTTTTACAGCTCTAGCGCCGCGCCTCAGAACGCACTGGTCCTGTGTTTTTTTTACAGCTTAAAAACGCCTAGGCCACTTGCAGCTCAAAAACGTCTAGGTGGGCATGAATCCATAGACTAACATAGACAGGCGTTTTTAAGCTGTAAAAAACGCTCAAAAACGCGGCTGTAAAAACGTCCATGTGCATGAGGACTTAAAGTTTTCAGCTTCACACTATGAGGATTCCTTTCCTTTTATATGCTTGAGTGGAATAAGAGGATTTTGGGTGTGTCCAATCTGGAATTGTTCAGGAATCAGGACGCCATTCATTTGTCGGTTTGATTGTTACTGAATTCCCATGCTGATGTCCTTTAGTTGCTGAGATTAAAGCTGGATTTATTTACTAAGGTGATTGATTATTAGGAGTCCAGTGAGTGCAATTCCTACAGGGAGTGGAATCCCAAGGTGTGGTGACGGTGAAACATCTCTTCAGTTGATATGAACTGTCATATTAATATGAGAAATTACCCATCACCTGGACTGTCACCTGTTTTATCATTTTAAAGTACTATTTTCTTACATGCATTTCTGATTGATTTGTATTTATTATTAATTTTATATTTTTTTTCTTTGAGCACTGCTTAACCACTTCAGCCCTGGAAGGATTTACCCCCTTCCTGACCGGAGCACTTTTTACAATTTTGCACTGTGTTACTTTAACTGCTAATTGCGCGGTCATGCAATGCTGTACCCAAACAAAATTTGCGTCATTTTTTTCCCCACAAATAGAGCTTTTTTTTAATGGTATTTGATCACCTCTGTGGTTTTTATTTGTTGCGCTATAAATGGCAAAAGACCGAAAATTTTGAAAAAAAATGATATTTTCTCATTTTTGTTATAAAAAAATCCAATAAACTCAATTTTAGTCATACATTTAGGCCAAAATGTATTTGGCCACATGTCTTTGGTAAAAAAAAAAAAATGTCAAGCATATATTTATTGGTTTGCGCAAAAGTTATAGCGTCTACAAACTAGGGTACATTTTCTGGAATTTACACAGCTTTTAGTTTGATTGCCTATGTCATTTCTTGAGGTGCTAAAATGGCAGGGCACTACAACCCCCCCCCCCAAATGACCCCATTTTGGAAAGTAGACACCCCAAGGAAATTGCTGAGAGGCATGTTAAGCCCATTTAAATATTACATTTTTCGTCCCAAGTGATTAGATAATGATTAAAAAAAAAAATTACAAAAAGTTGTCACTAAATTATATATTGCTCACACATGCCATGGTTATATGTGAAATTGCACCCCAAAATACATTTAACTGCTTCTCCTGAGTATGGGGATACCACATGTTTTGGACTTTTTGGGAGCCTAGCCGCATACAGGGCCCCGAAAACCAAGCACCGCCTTCAGGATTTCTAAGGGCATAAATTTTTTATTTCACTCCTCACTACCTATCACAATTTTGAAGACCATATACGGTAAATGCCAAGATGGCACAAAAACCCCCAAATGACCCCATTTTGGAAAGTAGACACCCCAAGCTATTTGCTGAGAGGCATGGTGAGTATTTTGCAGCTCTCATTTGTTTTTTAAAATGAAGAAAGACAAGAATATATATATATATTTTTTTCAATTTTCAAAACTTTGTGACAAAAAGTGAGGTCTGCAAATACTGACTATACCTCTCAGCAAATTGCTTGGGGAATCTACTTTCCAAAATGGGGTCATGGGGGGGGGGGGTTGTGCCACCTGGGCATTCCATGGCCTCCGAAACTGTGATAGGCAGTGAAGAGTGAAATCAAAAATTTACACCCTTAGAAAGCCTGAAGGAGGTGCTTGGTTTTCGGGGTCCCGTACGCGGCTAGGATCCCAAAAAGTCTCACACATGTGGTATCCCCGTACTCAGGAGAAGCAACAGAATGTATTTTGGGGTGTAATTTCACATATTACCATGGCATGTTTAAAGCAATATATCATTTAGTGACAACTTTGTGCAAAAAAAAAAAAAAAATTGTCTTTTTCCCGCAACTTCACAATATAAAATATTCCATGGACTCGACATGCCTCTCAGCAAATAGCTTGGGGTGTCTACTTTCCATACTTTAACTTGGGGTGTCTACTTTGGGGGGGGTTGAACTGTCCTGGCATTTTATGCACAATTTTTAGAAGCTTATGTCACACATCACCCACTCTTCTAACCACTTGAAGACAAAGCCCTTTCTGACACTTTTTGCTTACGTGAAAATTTTTTTTTGCAAGTAAATTACTTTGAACCTCTAAACATTATATAATTTTTTTAAAGCAAATGCCCTACAGATTAAAATGGTGGGTGTTTCATTTTTTCTTCACACAGTATTTGCACAGCAATTTTTTTGGGGAAAAAAACACACTTTTAAAAATTTTTTTAATGCACTAAAACACACTATATTGTCCAAATGTTTGATGAAATAAAAAAAAGATGATCTTAGGCTGAGTACATGGATACCAAACACAACATGCTTTAAAATTGCGCACAAACGTGCAGTGGCGGCAAACTGAATACATTTTAAAAGCCTTTACAGGTTACCACTTTAGATTTACAGAGGAGGTCTACTGCTAAAATTATTGCCCTCGCTCTGCCCTCGATATGACCTTCGCAGTGATACCTCACATGCATGGTACGATTGCTGTTTACATTTGACGCCAGACCGACGCTTGTGTTCGCCTTTGCGCGAGAGCAGGGGGGGACAGGGGTGCTTTTATTTTATTTTTAAACTGTTCCGTTCATTTTTTTAAATCGATGTTATTGTTATCTCATGGAATGTAAATATCCCCTATGATGGCAATAGGTAGTGACAGGTACTCTTTTTAAAAAAAAAAATTGGGGTCTATTAGACCCTAGATCTCTCCTCTGCCCTCATAGCGTCTGCCGACACCAAGATCGGTGTGATAAAATGCTTTCCCAATTTCCCAATGGTGCTGTTTACATCCGGCAAAATATAAGTAATAAAATGCTCGTAGCTTCCAGTTTCTTAGGCCATAGAGATGTTTATAGCCATTCTGGTCTCTGATCAGCTCTATGGTCAGCTGGCTGAATCACCGGCTGCATTCTCAGGTTCCCTGTTGGAACAGGAGAGCCAGAGAAAAACATGGAAGGTGGGGGGGGCATTCCCTCCCACTGCTTGTAAAAGCAGTCTAGAGGCTAATTAGCCACTAGGATTGCTTTTACTCAAAAGCCGGCTGCTGGCTGAAAAGAATGATACCAAGATGATGCCTAAACCTGCAGGCATCATTCTGGTATAACCACTCAAAGTCCAGCAACATACCAGTACATTGCTGGTCCTTGTTGGGCATATATTGTAAACTTTTTTAATTTTTTTTTTTCATGCAGCCTGTGGGCTGAATGAAAAAAAGATTGATTGGTGGGTATGCCCACCATTAGAATACCTCCCTTCATCCACCCACTTCTAATGATGGGCATACATGCACTGTTTATATATGCCGAAGCATGGGGGCATCTGCCCCAAAAGGTAGGAGCAAATTGCTCCTCCGCCCCTGCTGCCCCCATGCTTCGACATATATGCTCTTTTTTTTTTTTTTTTTAATTGTGGTGGTGAAATCACCTCCTACAGCGCTGGAGTCACAGCTTTATGTATTGTGGGAGCAAACGCTATTGCTGCCAAGATAAATAAATCCGCTCTGCAGCTGAATGGCGTACCTGAAAACAAAAAAATGGTGGGTTAGCAATAAAACACAGTAAACAGTAAAGTATAAAAAAATTGCATACCTATAAAGCAAACATGATAAAACATAATAACAATAAAACATTGCAGAATAGAATACAGTAAAAAAGAGCAGAACAATAGAGAGAGAACAATAAAAAGACAACTATATTTGTTTTTTTTTATTCTGTATATTTTTTTGTGTTTTACGCCTATATCCGCGCTTGCTGCAGACACATCTTTTTTGAGGGGCTCGTTGGGTAGGGGTACTCGGGAGGACATATCGAAAATGCCTCTCATGCAGCCGGCTTACTGCATTTGGTTGGGGAAGGTGAGGTGGAGCACCATCTGGAAACAGAAGGGCTCTGACGATCTCTTCCTGGAATTTAAGGAAGGATCCAGTCCGTCCTGAAGCTCTGTATAGCACATGAGCGTTCAGCAAAGCCAATTGAAATAAATAAACAGATACTTTCTTGTACCAGCGTCTGGCCTTACGGGCAATTAGGTACAGTACCAACAACTGGTCGTTGAGGTCCACCCCCCCCCCATATTTTGGTTATATTCGTGGACACGGAGGGGTTTCTACACAACACCAGTCGCCGTAGTAATTTGGATTGTCATGTCTGCATGAAGGGAGGTAAGAACGAAAACATTGTTATTATCCCTCCACTTCATAGCGAGCAAGTTATTACACTTGAAGCAGGCTCTCTCCCCCAGCCTAAGACAGGAATCTACAAGCCGCTGGGGAAAGCCCCGGTGATTAGGTTGCACAGTGCCACATGCTCCAATCTGCTGATCAAACAAGTGACTAAGAAGTGGCACGCTCGTGTAATAATTGACCACATATAAGTGATACCCCTTTCTGAATAGGGGAGATACCAAGTCCCACACAATCTTGCCAGCGCTTCCTATGTAGTCAGGGCAGTTTGCCGGCTCTACGTGGCTATCTTTTCCCTCGTAAACCATAAAACTACATGTATAGCCTGTGGCCCTGTCACAGAGCTTATACATCTTGACCCTGTATCTGGCACGCTTGCTGGGAGTTTATTGTTTGAATGACAAGCGGCCAGAAAACTTAATCAGGGACTCATTAACGCAGACAACTTGATGGGGAGTAAACAAGTCTGCAAAACGTTGAAATGGTTTACGAGGGGCCGAATTTTGTAGAGCCAATCGTATCCAGGGTCTCCACGAGGACGACAGAGTTCATTGTCATTGAAGTTCATGAACCGCAAGATCTGCTCGCATCGTGCCCTGGTCATGGAGGCAGAGAACAAAGGCATATGGTGAACTGGGTCAGTGGACCAATATGACCGCAACTCACTCTTTTTAGTTATGCCCATGTTGAGGGAAAGGCCCAGAAAGAGCTTAAATTCAGAAACCGTAATTGGTCTCCAATTTCTGGCAAGGGAGGACTGGGGAATAGTGGCGATGTGTTGACCAGCGTACAAATTGCTTTGGTCCATGATAGATCTATAGAGATCTTCGGTGAAAAACAGCGAATAAAAACCAAGTGACGTAAAATCAACTGTTTCCACCTGAATGCCGAGTTGGCCAGTGACTGGGGGGAAGTACGGGTGCTGCAGAAGTGGTGGGTTCCCAATTAGGATTGGTGAATGCAGCAGGAAGGGCACTATGGGCACAATGGGCCTGTGTTCGTCTTCTTGGTGGCAGCGGGACACTACTTGTGCTTGCCACCTCACCAGCTTGAACTGCACTTATGGGACTCGCCACGTCACCACGTGATACTGCAGTGCTGGATTGACTACGACCAGAGTGTATTAGGCCGCTGGTGCTTGCTAGTTCACCAGAAGGAATAGCGGTGCTAGTACTGCTCTGCTCCATACGAGGGACCTGCAGTTCTTGCACATCAACGACAGAAGAAGAAGTTCGGGGTCTGGTATGCCTGACCTTGGCAGGGACCACAACTCCGTCGTCATCTGTCATGGAGCCACTGTCCTCTACAGGATCGTATTCTGAGCGTGAATCTGACAGATGAGTGACTTCCTCTTCACTATCTGTCATGCTCAGAAACGTGTAGGCCTCTTCACTAGTGTACCTTCGATTTGCCATTTTGGGCTCTAAATTTAGTGGTACACTAGTGAGACTCACAGGTAAAAAAGCTCCTGACTGTTAGCGACTGTATCAAAATGCTACCAAAAAAACTGTTAGCGATCGCAGAGATCAGGCCTGACTCTGTGAACGCTGCAGTTATGTTTGTTTAGTGTTTTGTAAGTGACAGTGATCGATTGATACTGCACTTGGGTGGACTGGGCTGGGCGGAGGGGCTAAACGCAGGTGCTAGCAAGTATCTGGGCTGATCCCGCTAACACTGCGTTTTTGGGAACCCTAAACTGCTGGGGACGCTAGTATAGGTCTGATCGGATTAGATATTGATCCATTCAGATACTATACCACTAAGGGAGGTGTATGCTGCGTGCGTGGGTTTTAGTGGTACTGGCACTAACCTGACACTGCCTGGGGCGATGCAGACCCTATCTGACCCTAAAACTTAACTTATATCACCGCCGGGCGATCAGGGGGTTAAACCTTTATTAGGTAATAAACGGCGGGTGCCCTGAGACTATAAAAAACAAACTAACTAACCAGCGTCACCCGTAACAGTTATACGGTGATCACTGGTGAAAAGGTTAACTAGGGGGCAATCAGGGGGTTAAAACCTTTACTAGGTAGTATATGGGGGTCCCTGACGCTATAAAACGCTGTATAGGAGGAAACCACCGCGCTATATATCTATACGTAAACAGTCAAGTGAATAAAAATAAATACAAATTGAAAAAGAAGAAGCAGCCGCTTATATGTGAGATACACACACTAAACAATAAATAAGTACAAAAAAGCAGCGCTATGAGTCAAATATAAATGGAACTTTAGGTAAGAGTAGTGATGGGTAAAGTTCATAACAACAAGTGACAAAAGTTAAGTCCAATTGGTAGCAGGAAATCTCCAGATGTGCAATTAATGAACCGGACAACTGAGTCCCTTAATAGGCAAATAAATGAAAATGAAAACTGGATGGACCTTCACCACACCACAGTGAACGGATAAAATGGGCGCTTACCAAATGGCAAGCTTGGATAAGCTTGTGACCTTAACCCGGTCGGGGCCTTGCTTGGGATGGGAACACCGTATGGACACTTCCTCAGACCGTGGATAGCTCACTATCCTCCACAGAAGAGAACCAAGAAGCGGGGAAAGCTATACCCATAGCTTGGAATAGTTTTCACAAATAATGTCCCAAAAAAGAAGGGAGAGCAACATAGCGTAATCCTGATGGATATTTATTTAAAAACATATAAATTTACACTTACAGTGTGTTGGGTAAAAACAGCATGGAAAGCCGGCCGGCTAGCACGCACACCCGTCCTCAGACGGTGGATACGGCACGTCAGCACGTCAGCACGCCCGACGTACGTTTCGTCACACTTCTGACGTCGTCTGGGGTGAACCTATATAATTACCTCCCTAACTAGCGTCACCTGTGACACTAATACAGTGATCAGAAAAACGATCGCTTAGTGACACTGGCGACGGGGTGTGATCAAGGGGTTAAAACTTTATTGGGGGGTTAGGGGGGTAAGCTAGACCTAAAGGGGCCTACCACTAACTGCCCTACCACTTATAACTGTCACAAAATGATGCCAATGCAATAATCAGAAAAAAAGAACTGTTATTGGTGTCACTGTGACAGGGGGTACAGGGGGGTGATCAGGGGTGAAAAGTGTGCCTCGATTGTTCTACTGTAAGTGTTGTGTTGGTGCAGACTTACTTGATGTCTTCTCTCCTCGGAAGCCGGAACGAAAAGGTTTCACGAGGAGCAATGACATTACTTCCTCTGTCGCTGTTTACATTACAGCAGCAGAAGAAGATTTTATTTCGCTAACGACGCCGACCGCCTCGGGCACTGGAGGGGCGTGATCCGCCCCCCGCGGGAGGCAAATTACGTACCAGGTACGTGATTTTGCCTGCCCATGCCATTCTGCCGCAATATATCTGTGTTAGGCGGTCGGCAAGTGGTTAAGCTGGAAAGGACCTATTTTCTTGGAACTTTTTTTGCCTTCTTTTTATTGACAGATCCCCAATCTGTCTCTCTCCTGAGCGATCTCTGGTGGCCAGCAGACATCGCGGCTGCCGCCCAAGCGCATCGGCCGTGGGGGCGCGCCCCCTAGTGGTCTTAAAGCAGCCGACGTACCATGACGTCGATTCACCCAGGAGAGCCACCCTGCCACAGTAGAACTGCGGCGGCCGGTCTTTAAATGGTTAAAAGAAGTCACTCTGCATACATGTGGATGTGGACCGGTCAAACCCTTATTTCTTTTAAGATGTTTCAGGTGACACTCAACACAGTTGCTTACATCGTTGCTTTCGAGTTGTAATATTTGTGCATGGCCCATGCTATGGGTGATTGTGCTGTGAGGAGGATAGGGGGACCTTTGTGTGAAAACTCCTGTCCTCCAATCCTAGGAACCAGTACCAGGACCAATAAAAATGTCATATTACTGCAATTCTCCCCTGCCCCCATGTTGCCACATTAAGCAATGGATTAGGGACACTGGGGTTGTTTTACTAAAACTGGAGAGTACAAAATCTGGAAACCAATTAGCTTCCCAGTTGTTTTCTCTCAAAGCATAATTGAACAATCTGAAGTTAAAAGCTGTTGCGCTACCATGACTGGGCCGCACCAGATTTTGCACTCTCCATTTTTAGAAACTCAACCTCACTGAAACAGATGTAAAGCCAGGAAGGTGACTTTAAGTTTAGCCTGGGTATATGTAAGGGTTTTCAACCACTTTAAAAATGGAAATGGTTCTTGTCAGTCCAGTTGTGGTGTTAAGGTCTCTTGCACACTGGATGTTATAAAAACTCCAGTAGCGTTAGCTGTAGAAAGCTGTAAGTGTAGAATGAGTTTTACAGCATTTTTGCAGTAGCGTTTTTTTAGCTTTTTTTAGCAAAACTATACTTCCAAAAAAAGCCCATGGCTCAAAAAAGCTCATAAACGCAGAATAGCTGCATTTTTTTAAGCTGTTTTCAGAGTTAGAGATTTTTTACAGCTGAAACACTCCACTTCAAACCCACTAGTTCTGGGGGGTTTTTCCAGCCAGAAAATGCGCCTGCCAAAAAGACTCTGATAAATGCAGGACACATAGGATAACATGCTAATAACAGCAGCTGTAAAAATGTCGGCATGAGGCCAAAAAGTGTTTTTGTACAGACTTGTCCACCTTCTGGATTGGCTAGGAGAATGGACTGAGTGCATCAATGAGAAGACTACTACAGGTAAACTTTGAAACTACCCTTATTTTGTTGGCAAACAATTTGTCAGTTGGACAGTGAATTAACTGTTTGTGGCAGTAAATTTATTAGATAAGTCAGATTTGGGTAGAAAATTTCTCAGGCAGCAGTTATCCATTATTGGAATAGCATGTTCATAATTAATTACCTTACATGAATTTATATGGTTTTTACTATACATACCAAGAGTAGCTGAACAGGTGCTGGTGGCTTCGAACCTATGGCCAGCTACCTTCTACCCTGACAGCTTTGAATTTATGTAAAGTAGTTTAAAAGCCCTTCTCATTTGTTCCAGCAAAACATCTTTCTGGAAGTCACGTGCACTCCTCTCTTTTGTTAGCACAAGCTATTTATATCCTAACCTGCTTTGATTATGTAGCCATGTCTGTGATGAATGATTTGCCTCTGAGCAACTGCGGGTTCCTCTAATGTATGCAGCACGATAATAGATGATTCCTTTATATTCATTTTAGAGAGCAGTTTTTAATCAACAGCCTTGCTGCTATTCACAAGACTTGTGACACATCAATAAACCTATAATACAATAACTATGTTCAATAAAGCTTCAGCAAGGTTACAGAGGATGTTTGTTTTCTGGCTACCTAACAGACAGATGTAAAGTTGATCAGGCATTGTTTGCTTAGGGTGGGTAAAGGGGAACATCCAATAACAATTTACAATGGGGCCACCAATGTTTAAAAATAGACATAGTGGCATATTTTTAGATGTGTGAGTATCATATTGAGGGTGAAGCTTCCTATTCAGTAAAATACATATTCCATGCATCAGGGTACTATGGCCCAAGCCTTTTGCTGATTTCTAGGAAAAGCGGTTAGCATTTTATTTATTTGTGTCTGTTACATTACAATTAGCTTGGTTGTGGACTGAAATGGAAGGATATTTTTCATAACACTAAATTGCTAGCTGGATTATGTCTGTATTATTTAATCAATTTTTATTAAATTAAATGCTGTATAACTTTATAGACCCTTGGCTTGTTTAGGCCCCATTCAGATTTTAACCACTTGAAGACCTCCTAAATGTACATATACATTATGGTTTTCAAGTGGTGTACCAGGATGATGCCTACAGCTACAGGTATTGTTTTTTCCAGGAGGCTTTTGGCTTTTTTGTAAAAGCCATCCAAGCAGCTAATTAGGAGCTAGATTGCTTTTACAGGTGGTGGGATGGGTTGCCCCCCCTCCCATGTGCCCATCTGGGATCTTTGTCCTACCAGAGAACCCAGAATTGAATCCGGTGGCTCCACCCGCTTACCATAGAGCCCATGGATGACCGGAAAGTCTCTAAAGAGGTCTATGGTATAGGAAACCGGAAGTGACAATTATTATAGTCACTTCCGGTTTCCCCCGAAGTAAACAGTGCCATGTTTAAATCTTGAAAGCATTTGATCACACCAATCTTGGTGTGATCAGATGCTTTTAGGGCAGAGGAGACATCTGGGGTCTAATAGACCCCAGATCTCTCCATAAAGAGTGCCTGCCACTGCCTATTGCTGTCATAAGTGGTGTTTACATTCCTTGTGATAGTAAAAAATAAATAAAAAAAATAACGTGTCCCGTCCCCCCATGCTCCTGTGCAAAGACGAACGCATGTGTTGGTCCTGCACGCATGCGTAAACTGCGATTGCACCACACATGTGAGTTATTGGTACAAATGTTAGAGCAAGAGCAATAATTCTAGCACCAGATCTCCTCTGTAACTCTAAACTGGTAATCTGTAAAGGCTTATAAAGCATCGCCTATGGAGATTTTTAAAAATGGTAGTTTGGCACCATTTCACAAGCGTGACATGTTTGTTTACTATTTACTCAGTGTAACAGCATATTTTAATTTTTTTCCCAAAAAAATGGGTATTATATTGTTTTTGTGTTTATTAAAATTCTTTAAAGTGTATTTTTTCCCAAAAAATTGCATTAGGAAAACCACTGCTCAAATATCGTGTGACATAAAACCCACCATTTTATTCTGTAGGGCCTCTGCTAATAAAAAAAAAAAAAATATGTGTGTGTGTGTATATATATATATATATATATATATATATATATATATATATATATATATATATATATATTGTATGTATGTGTATATATATATATAATGTATGTGTGTGTATATATATATATATATATATATATATATATATATATATATATATAATGTATGTATGTATATGTATATATATATATATATATATATATATATATATATATATATATATATATATATATATAATGTATGTATGTATATGTATATATATATATATATATATATATATATATATATATAATTAGCAAAAAATACAGATTTTTAAAGGTAAACAAAAAGTGGCAGAAAAAGCTTTAAGTGGTAAATGTGCAATTTAGGTGGCCTTCAATGGGCTGCCCTATGCATGTTTGGTACCCATAAGAAGCTCCTTCTCCTTGTTTGGCAACAAGCTTAGCATGATTTTTAAACATGCATTTGGTTGCAATTGCCACACAGTAATTGCAGCAGAATCACACTTCATTGGGGTGCTATTAGGAATAATGGCACCCTAACACTTATTTCACATTTTGCTGCAATTTTGGAATCATGGGCTGAAGTGCAAATCACTTAATGTGAACGGGACCCTAAAGTGGTTGAAAAGGCAGAATATTTTTTATCTTAATGCATTCTATGCATTAAGATAAAAAAAACATCTGTGTGCAGCAGCCCCCCTCAGCCCCTCTAATACTTACCTGAGCCCCATCTCAATCCAGGGATGTTGCACTAAAGAGGCTGTCCAGGACTTTCCCTCCTCATTGGCTGAGGCAGCAGCGAAGCGTACTTGGCTCCCGCTGCTGTCAATCAAAAGTCAGTGAGCCAATAAGAAGAGAGAGGGGGCCGGGATATGGCTCTGTGTCTTAATGGACACAGGGAGGTTGGGCTCTGCTCGGGTGCCCCCATAGGAAGCTGCTTGCTGTTGGGGAACTCAGGAGGGAGGGGTCAGGAGCGCCGAAGAGGGAGAATAGGAGGATCTGGGCTGCTCTGTGCAAAACTGCACAGAGCAGATAAGTATGACATGTTTGTTATTTTTATAGAAAAAAAACGAGACTTTAGTATCGCTTTAAGGATACATGTACCTTTTTTTTTAGCAGCTAATATGTGTACCTGTACCCAGCTCAAAGCTTGCTTGCTGGGCTAAGATGGAAGATTACATTAGACTGAACATAGAGCCTCTTTTCACGCTACTTAAAACTAAAATTCAGACCTGGGCACATCTCCTCCTCTGAGTTATGGGCCGCATAAATCTTGTAATGATGATTCTGTTGCCCAAACTCCTGTATATTTTTTGGCATTTCCCAACCTTCCTACCGCTTTAGGTATTTAAAGCTATGGACTCTATCCTTAACTTGTTTATTTGGAGCAACTCTCGCCACAAGTTTTCAGGGAGTGTTCTGAAAAATCCCATAGATTTGGGGGAACTGCCCTCGCCGAACTCAACGTGTACTATTTGGCCGCTCACTTGTCCCACTTTTTTTATTTTGACAAGGAGGAAAAATTTAGGTATCTTACTCTAGCATGCTCAGGAGTGCCAATCCGGGTTGCACACCCCTTTCAGATTCTACTTAGCTACACACGGAACCTACATAAAATGGGAGGGCGTAAAGGTTTATCACCACTGTAAGATCTGGGTACTGGCAATGTGCAGACTGAGAGCTCCCCCCATTCCTGCCCACACGCCATTATGGGGTATGGCCAGATACAAAATTTAATAGGACCCCTCTTGTCCTAAGTGTGGTGAATGTAATAGCTCCTTTTATCATCTAATCTGGTCTTGCCCAATCATTCAAAGTTACTGGGAGCAAGTGAGCAGGTTCCGACATGACCAAATGGGCTCCCCATTATCCCTATGCCCTAAGCAATGCTTGCTGGGGTTACGTACTTCCCAACCAAGAACAAAATAGACACTACCATATCTTCATGCAGGAAACTCTATATGCAGCTAGATTAATAGTAGCAGAACGTGGCTTCGGGCCGACATGCCAACTCTTCGGGAATGGATGACAGCTGTCAATCAAAATCCCTACCTTATAAAAAGATCTTATACATACATAGAAACAGTCCAGTGAAATATCACAAAATCTGGGGTTTTGGAATTGGCGTTTTTCACAGAGCAAGAATCAATAGTTGACTGAGCATTATTAGTACATGTAAGAGTTCTCATGCATATGTATACATCCCCTTACGGTAGATGACAATAAACTAATGTTCTTGAATACATTTTATTTACCTGGACTTACACACAAAAATGTGTCATGTGTGACCACTTATAAAATATTACTGTTTGCTGATGTATGTTCACCCCAAATTATCTTTGTAACGCTTTTCCTTATTTACCAAGGAGCTTATGCAATGCTCCTAATTTTTGTATAACTCACTGTATAAAAACACCAGTAAACATAGACATGTCTTGGAAGATTACAAAGAACTATGTCCTGAGGTTAGAAGACCTCTCCTACATATCTATGTGGGTTTTCTTAATAAGGTGGGCCACAGAGAGAAATACTACAAATCAAAATACTAAATTACTGATAGAAAGGGGTGCTACAGATATTACAACAGTAACATCTGCAATGCAGTGATTTGTAGATCTTTTTTTTTTCATAGCGTCATGTATAGTTCATTATACTTGACACTCTGGCCAGCCTGCAGGCTACAGCTAACCAGGTAAGGGTAAACACAAAATATGAGGATCTGGGAAAGCACAGAATACCAAACCCACAGGAATGGCAGGAGTACAGTGCAGCATTTGGGTAACAGCCTTACAGGAACTCAGAAGTACTAGTAAAAGACACTCATCTTGGGTGCTGGGCTCAACGGGAGACACGAGTACACAAACCGGAGCACAGGGGTAACAATAGATTCACAAGAATGCAGGTACATAGGATACAGTTGGGACATGAGGAGTCTAGGGCAGGGACGATACCATTGATAGGGGGGGGGAGAACCCAGCATGGCTGCACATAAAGTGAAGGTCAGGGCCCTGGAAGAGTTAAGGTACAGAGTCTAAGGCACCTCCTTACCGTACTAAAGGCAAATAAGAGGTAAGAGTCCCTTACAGCTCTGAGATAATGGGATCACAGATGTATAGGTAGCTAGAAGAAGTGCTTGGAAACACACAGAGCCACTGAGCACACATAGTACTGCACAGATATCAACGGGAATCACTAGAAGCAGACAGAAATCTATGGGGACATTACTGATCTTGGGGTCACTTGAAATCTTCGCAGAAGGTCAGGGACGATGGGAACCTCAGAATCTTGGGGAATCCTCCAGAAAGTCAGGGACACTTGAAAATAGTGGGGGACCAGGCACTAGAAATACCAACTCTTGCTCAGGAATGTTGGAGGTAATGAGCTCAGGTTGATTAGAAAGGGAGGTGGCCTGGCTGGGCTGGGACAGGGCATGCAGCTTGTTGAACCAACAGCAGTGAACTACCATTCTAGAATAGAAATCTTGTGGGATAATAGGTAATGACAGAACCTTGCAAGCTATTTAACTATATCTACCAGCATGCCTCATTTGTGAAAATAAAAGTAACAGATCAGCAACAAAACTAATCTGTGAAAGACACATATATTTCATTAATGAGTATTCTAATCATAACACTTCATTTTACATCATATTAAATGGCCCTGCTCATTGGTATATATTGACAAAAGCTTATATCTCTTTAACCACTTCCCGTCCACCGTATAGCAAAATGACGGCCAAAAAGTGGTTCTGTTATCCTGACTGGGCAGGATAAGCTGCAATCCTGCGGCCACAGGGGCGTGTAGTGCGGAGATTGGTGGTGTGGTGTGTCAGTCTGACACATTGCATCTCCGATCAAGGTAAAGAGCCTATGATGTAGGCTCTTTACCACATGATCAGCTGTGTCTAATCACAGCTGATCGCAGTGTAAATGGGAAAAGCAGTGTATCTTCTTTTCCTCTACTCGCACTGACAGGAGCGAGTAGAGGAGAGCCGATCGGCTGCTCTCCTGACAGGAGGATGCCCACCTGTGCCCACCAGGAATGACCACTAGGTAAGCCCACTAGAGCCCACCAGGGATGCCAATCAGTGTCCATTAGGGATGGAACTCTGTGCCCATCAGTGATGCCTGCCAGTGCCTCCTGAGCAGTGTTGCCCATCAGTGCTGCTTATTAGTGCCGCCTATCAGTGCTGCATATACGTGCCTCATCATTAGTGCCACCTCATCAATGCCACACTCATCAATGGCAATAAGTACTCTCTCATCAGTGCCCATCAGTGCATCCTCATCAGTGCCCATCAGCGAAGCAGAAAACCTCAGTGGTGATCAAATACCATCAAAAGAAAGCCCTATTTGTGGGGAAAAAAATGATAAAAATTTTGTTTGGGTACAGTGTTGCATGACCGCGCAATTGTCATTCAAAATATGATAGCGCTGAAAGCTAAAAATTGGTCTGGGCAGGAAGGTGTATAAGTGCCCTGTATTGAACTGGTTAATTGGGGGTGCCAAAAAAACACAGAGACATACATGTGGGTCTTAACCTTCACAGTCTAAATAAACCCATCAATTATGACAAATTGGTTGCTCTGCACTTCGTGAAAGCGGAGCAGCAGGCACACAACCCCCAAAATTCATGAATGTGGAGACAGATTTCTTCTCCAATGAATTTTGGATACACATTTCAAAGTGTAAAGGCTTAGGAGGCTCAACACTAAACTGTCGTTGGTGTATTTGCTGCCTGAGCCATAATTTCCCACCTTCATAGTTCTCCTCACTGGTTACTTTTTTCTTTCTATGCATTTTACTTTATTGTATTTTTCATTACTTTTTTGATGTATTTGTGCAATTTGTTCAGCTGATTGCAGTATTACCTCTCTCTGCATGCTTCTGTTCATGTTTTCTAACCATAGTGCCAGCCAATATACAGTATTTGTTATCTTGTCTTGTTTTAATGTGTTTTTTTTTTTCTTTTTTATATACTTTATTTAGTGCAAATTTTTGCATTCAACCATTGTTGTTCGTTTTTCCTTGTCAAATTTGTTTATTGAATTGTAACAATTAGTATACATAAGTACATATGGTGGCAGCAAAAGAAAAGATCACATATATAGTAATAATATTGAGTTGTAGTTCCAACATAACCTAAAAGTAGTTTAACTAAAACAATTTTAGCATGGATCTAACTAATCAAAAGATTGTGTTATACATTGTATTAGAGAGGATAAAACCAACTTAGACCAGGTTAATATAAGATCGAGGACCTCAGATAAATAAAGTCTTAATTTATTATCAAAAGTATAGTTTTTAAATTAAAAAAAAAAAAAAAATTATTATAGAATCTAAAATATTATACTACATATTGGAACTATGTACAATTGGTATAATGATAACCAAGGAAATAAAAGTTCTGCTACCAGAACTATATAAAGAGTAAATTGAAAGAGGAGAGAGAGAAAGAAGATAAAAGAAAAAGTAATCTTAGGTAGGAGAAAAAATTGATAGGGAAGAAAGAAATGAGAAGTAGTATGGGTCCAAGGGGTAGCACATGGTAATAAACACATAACATGAATGCAGAGAATGGAAGTATAAATAGAGATTACCAAGGTCTTAGTAGGGAAGCATCAAAATTAGAAGGCAAAAAGTGAGTCACCCAGGGATTCCATATATTCTCAAAGTTGGATATTGTATCTTGTTATAGCCTCTGTTTTGGCATGGATCAATGCTTGATTGACTCTATTTTTAGTTTCAGCAATTATTAAAGGCGGGGATTTCCAAGCTTTGGCAATTGTTTGTTTGTTTTGAGGCTGTAGTGATCTGTAATAGGAGTTTAAATTGGCGGTAGGAGAGAGTGGCCGGTTTTAAGTTTAAAAGTGCTATTGTAGGATCAGGGTTGATAGGGATTTCAAACCGTGTTGAAATCATAAGAAATACATCTTTCCAGAATTTATTTGCTACCGAGCAATCCCACCAAGTATGAAAATGTTATCCAAGATCATCACAGCCACGAAAACAAGATGGGGAATAATTTGGAGCATATATGGCAACTTTGACAGGGACCAAATACCACAGTGTGAGTACTTTGTAATTTGTCTCTAAGGCATCTATGTTTTGTGAGGATGACTTAGTTGTGATCCAAATCTTATCCCAATTGGGTGCTGCCAATGAAAACCCAAGATCCATCTGCCACTTAGCCACATATGATGGTGGGTCTGAGTTGGGTTTAGTAATAAGATGAATGTAAAGAATTGAAATAAGTCCCTTAGTGTGTGGGTCACGTTTACACATATTTTCAAAGCACGTTAATTTATCTAAATTAATTCTTCCTTGTATATAGGGCATAAAAAAGTTTTTAATTTGACAATATCGAAAGAGCTCTGAATTAGGAAGTTTGTGACTTTCACATAAATCAGGGACAGTTTTGAATGAAGTAGAGGATACTAGTTCACAGAGTTGAGTTAAATTAGTGGAGGTCCATGCTTTAAAAGATTTAGGGGAAGACCAAGCAGGGTAGAAAAGTGGATTTTTAAGAAATGATAAAAGAGGTATATGGGGAGATTGTAGTCCATTTACTAATTTAAATATATCCCAAATGACTAGTGTATGTTTAGTTATTGGATTATTGAGTTTTTTACGGTCGGAGAAATTGAACCATACGAGGTTGGTAATTGAAAGTGGGTCACAATCTATTGATTCCAGCGCAACCCAAATTGGAATTTCACATTTTACATGATATTTAGGGATATGGGCTAATTGAGCTGCATGGTAATAGGTGGTAAAATTAGAAAACCCTAGTCCCCCTTTGGGCTTTGGAAGGTAAAAAGTGTGTTTGGGCAGACTGGGTTTCAAAGAGCCCCAAACTAAAGTTAATGCCTTACTCTGTAGTATTCTGAGAAAGTATGCAGGAACAGGGATAGGTAAAACTCGAAAAAGATAAAGCATTCTGGGCAGTATAGCCACCTTTTTATTACGTTAATTTTACCTATCCAAGATAATGGTAGAGAGGACCATTGTGTCAGAAGATTAGATATTTGACGCAAAGCTGGAGGATAATTGGCAGTGAAAATGTCAGAAAGATTGGATGTGAGAGTTATCCCTAGGTAAAGAAGGCGCAAAGTGAACCATGAGAAAGGGAGGGATGTTTACGCTTGTTGTAAAATATGAGGAGGTAAAGATATATTTAAGGCTTTAGATTTTTGAGAGTTAATAATTAGACCAGATACGTTGGCAAGTGATCAAGTTTACTTATAAGATTAGGAGTAGAAATATGAGGGGATGACTAAAGATTAAGATATCATCTGCAAATAGGCGAAGTTTATGTTGGTGACCAGCTAAATCTAGACTTTTAATAGAAGGGTCAGTACGGATTTATTGAGCGAGGGGTTCAATAAGTAGGGCAAATAAGAGTGAGGAAAGTGGACATCCCTGATGCGTACCCCTACAGATGTCAAATAGGTTTGATTTATATCCAGCATATTTAACATAAGCTTTAGGATGTTTGTAAAATGAGAAGACCCAGCTAAGAAAATGAGGACCAAATCCCCAATGCTGCGGGACAAAATGTAGGTAATGCCACAAAACTGTATCAAATGCTTTTTTGATATCTAAAGAGAGACAAATGGGTATTTGTTGGGATTTAGCTGCTTGAATTAGTAAAGTAGTCCTGCGTAATTATCTGCCACTTGGCACTGTGGGATAAAGCCGACCTGGTCTTTATTTATTAAAGAACCTATTACACTATTTGAGCGGGTCGCTAAGACTTTCACTAGTAACTTAACCACTTCAGCCCCGGAAGAATTTACCCCCTTCCTGACCAGAGCACTTTTTGCGATTCGGCACTGTGTCGCTTTAACTGACAATTGCGCAATCGTGCAAAATGGCTCCCAAACAACATTGACGTCCTTTTTTTCCCACAAATAGAGCTTTCTTTTTGTGGTATTTGATCATCCCTGCGCTTTGTATATTTTGCGCTATAAACAAAAAAAGAGCGACAAATTTGAAAAAAACACATTATTTTTTGCTATAATAAATATTCCCCAAAAATATATAAAAAATTTTTTTCCTCAGTTTAGGCCGATACGTATTCTTCTACATATTTTTGGTAAAAAAAAATGCAATAAGCGATTATTGATCGGTTGGCGCAAAAGTTATAGCGATTACAAAATAGGGGATAGTTTTATGGCATTTTTATTAATAATATATATATTTTTTTTTAAATGGTGAGGGTCATGCTCCGATGACAGGGAGCAGAGATCCAGTGACACTGTCACTAGGCAGAACGGGGAGATGCTGTTTACATTAGCACCTTCCCGTTCTTCCTCCCCGTGAGGCGATCGCTGGTATCCCCGCGGCGATCGAGTCCGCGGGACCCGCGACCCGACTCACGGAGCTTGCCGCGGGCCTGGCCGCCTCTTAAAGGGGAACGTACAGGTACGTGGTTTTGCCTGTACGAGCCCTTCTGCCGCAGTATATCTGCGTGAGGCGGTCGGCAATCGGTTAATGTCAAGGTTGAGTAATGATATGGGTCTATAGTTAGAACAAGATGTATCGTCTGACTGAGGTTTGGGGATCATTGAAATTATAGCTGTTAATGTTTTGGGGCGAAAAGGATTGATCGTTAAGGAGAGAATTAAATGCATCTGTTAACATTGGAGCAAGGATATGAGAGAATTGATAAAATAAGTCAAGGTTTAAACGTGCTTTATCAAGCTGTAATTTAGCCACAGGGATAGGATTAGATTGAAAGATTGTGTGGCATGTATTCAATTCTGCTTCTAATTTGTTTTAGTTGTCGTTTTTCTCTTTTAAAAAATTAGGCTTGGTGTGTACGAACCCCACGGAGAACAGGTTTATGAGCTTCCCATAGGGTCAGTGGGGATGTACCAGGGGTCTCATTATTGGCTAGGTAATCTTTTATGGCTATTTCTATGTCTGAGGAGTGTGATGGATGAGATAGAATTGAGTCATTAATATGCCATCTAGAATCTTGTGTTTTGGGTATTAGAAAAGTGAAAGTTGAAAGTACAGCACAGTGGTCAGTCTATGTAAAAGGGATAATAGATGATGAAAGGAGTTCAGGTGTCATGCTTATTGAGATCAAAATGAGATCAAAATGTGATCAATACGGGGAAATAATGTATGGGGATGAGAATAAAAAGTAAATTGGCGCCTAGCTGTTGAAGGTGGTAAATTACTTAGTGACCAAAGAAAGGCAAAGCCTTAAGACTGAATACGCTTCAAGATGAGGAGTGAAAGTCATCCAGTCCATTGTGTCTATATGATCTGTATCAGGTGAATTGAATCTCTTAGAGGAATTTTGTCGGCCTCTATCTTTTTCAGATTTGGAGGATTTTTGAGGAGAGCTGGATGTTGTGCGTCGACGAGGGCTAGTTGAAGATCTTTTGATAAGATGTAGTTCTTGTAGAGTGTTTTGTAGTTCATCTGAGGATCTACAGGAATGTTTGACACCTTGATAGGTAAAGCGGATAGAAAATGGCAATCCCCATTCATAAGGGATCTGGCGTTGCTGTAGATTATGAAGAAGGGTTTCAGTGCACATCATTTAGCCACAGTAATTGGGGAAAGGTCAGCAAAAAGCTGATAAGGATGATCTTGAAAGATGAGGGAATCTTTTCCTCTAGCTGCAGCCATGAGTTGTTCTTTGGTGCGATAGAAGTGGAATTTCGCAATAATATCACGAGAGGAACCTTCTGGTCTGCGTGGTGTTAAAGCTCTGTGAATCCTATCTGTCTCCAAACGATCAACCAGGATTGATGGTAGTAGTTCTTGGAAAATTGCGGTCATAGTAGAATGAAGGTCAACAATAGCCTCAGGTATTCCTCATATACGAAGATTTGATCGACGTGCTCTATTTTCAAAGTCCTCTAAGCGAGTTTGCAGAATAAGGTTTTCTTCCTTCATTCATTATCATGGGACAGTACATTAGTTTCCATTTCATCCACACTGATTTCTAGGTCAGAAGTGCGCTGGCCTAACTCACGGATTTCTTTTGTGAGACTTTCAGTTATATAGTCTGAGGTCTGCTTTAAGGCTTTCTGTAACATTTTTTCTATTTGTCTCAAAATATTTGGATGTAGGGCATCTGTTTGTTTTTCTTGTGAGGTGGCACTGTATTCACAGTCAGAGTCATTATAGTCATCCTGAGGTAACTGCAGTTGCTTAGCAGCACGAGAAATGCCTATGTGTGAGGAAGAAGGCTGTGCCATTTTACAGGGGCCTCTAGAGTGTGTATCCTTGGCACTCTTTTGTTTTTTTGTTGTTTTTTTTTACCTCGGACGGAAAGAAAGACTATTTTATTTATCCCAGGGTCACTGAGGAGGCTTATGGTAAGATTATTTTTCAGTTTACCATGCCTTGCGGATGTCTTTATCAGCCGAGGAGTCCCGAGAGATGTGGAGCTTCAGCTGGACAAGTCTATCACTGTTTTTGTTTATCCATTGTTGTTCTTTTTGATTCTCTGTCAGTGAACTTTTTCTCTTGCTGTATAATCAGAGGTTCCTTTATTATACCCCATTTCATTCACTATATATACATGCACTGATTAGTTTATACCATTTAGATCTCGCCTGCTCTTTTTCAGCCACAGCTGGAGCTTCATGTTTTCTAGCAACACACCCAGATATCTATTGGACAATACTGGCAGGAAATACAGGTTTTTGTATGTGCAGTACTTCTAGTTTGTGGAATGCACTTCTGGTCTCCTGGTTCAATGCACAACATTGCTGAGTCATATGGTCACAGAGACAATATGACAGCACAGATTTCCACTATCCATTCTGAACCAGGAGCACACACTGGCTTTTCCATAACATTCCCTCACCTTTAGCTTTAATATGGCAGTGCAGTTTTAGGATTAGGAGTTCTACACCGGGCATAAATGGCTTGGGTCCTTCTCATTCTACTCTTGGCATACCTATGCAGATGTGCTGTGATCAGCTGTTGCTTTTTTTGGTGTTTATTGATATGGGTATATGTGTATGGACTCCTATTGCTCTCATTATCTCTGCATATCACCTTAAAAAAGAGGACCTTCCTGTCTTTGAAACAATGGTCTTATTTTTCTTGCTAATATGGGATTTTAGTAAACCTTCTATCTGTGTTTGACTTTTTCTTATCAATGGAATAATATGGCATCACCCTTTAGCCGTACGCATACCCACATACTGGAGTTGGCTAGAAGTCTGTGCAGTGTGGTATGATGTAACAGTTTTGTATCTTTGACAACCTGGAACATATTTTCTAGTTTTAAATAGAGTGGTAAAGGACTAGAACTCTTGTCAGGTTTCTGTTGCAATCATCCATGCTCTTGTTGGGGAGATTCAACAAAATATTTGTGTCAAGTAACCCTTGTCACTGGGACAAAAGGTATATTTATTGCTTAAATATTATGGAGAACCAGGAGCTATATTAGGTCCAAAATCACAAAACAAATAAATGGACTAGTCATTAGGAATAACCTGGGTATTCAAGTGTATAACATTGTTGAGATAGATAGATAGACTTTGTTTTTTGAATAATTGATGCAAAATGTTCTAGCACAATGTACTTCCCATACAGTATTGATTGTAGGAATTAAAAAAAAAAAAGCGCACTGGAATTTGTCGGATGATCACTCATTAGTGACTATGGATCACAGAATGGCATTCGTTTTACTTATTTTAGCTACTATTATTGATAATTTGAGCACAGTAAGAGATTTATTCTAGCACATTGTTTATTTGCATTATCCCCAATACAGAAAAAGGTTACATTACTCTTAAAGAGGTTGTAAACCTCTCTGTGGAATTTGTACCTATAGGTAAGCCTAGAATAAGGCTTACCTATAGGTACTGTAAATATTATTATTATTATTATACGAGATTTATATAGCGCCAACAGTTTACGCAGCGCTTTACAATGTATAAGGGGGACAACACAATTACAGTACAGTTCAATACAAAAGGTACAGGAGGGCCCTGCTCGTAGAGCTTACATTCTAAAGGGAGGGGGTGGTGGTACAAAAGGTAATAGATGCAAAGAATGATTTGATGGGGGTGGCTCAGGGACAGTTATGTGGGTGTGGGATAGGCCTCCCTGAATAAATGAGTTTTTAGGGATCTCCTAAAGGTGGACAGGGTAGGGGCTGATCGGATATACTGAGGTAGGGAATTCCAGAGGATGGGAGAGGCTCTGGAGAAGTCCTGAAGGTGAGCATGGGAGGAGGTAACAAGGGAGCTAGAGAGCAGGAGGTCCTGGGAGGAGCGTAGGGGGCAATTTGGGCGATATCTGCAGATGAAGTTGGTGATGTAGATGGGGCGATGTTGTGATTGGCCTTGTATGTTATGGTTAGCATTTTGAATTTTACACGGTGGGGTAGGGGAAGCCAGTGAAGGGATTGGCAGAGAGGAGCAGCAGTCACGGATCGATTAGTGAGGTGTATTAGTCTAGCAGCAGCATTCATAATAGACTGAAGGGGGGATAGCCTGCTTAAGGGTAGGCCATTAAGGAGAGAGTTGCAGTAGTCGAGGCGGGAAATAATCAAGGAGTGAATAAGTTGCTTTGTGGTGTCATTAGTCAGGAAGGGTCAAATTCTGGAGATGTTGCGGAGGTTAAGGCGGCAGGATTTAGCCAGTGATTGGATATGGGGGCTGAAGGAAAGGTCAGAGTCAAGGATTACACTCAGGACCCTGGCATGTGTGGAGGGACCAATGGTTGAGTTGTTGATATTAATGGTGAAGTCACAGGAGGGGGACCGTGAAGGAGGAAATATAACAAGCTCAGTTTTAGAAAGATTAAGTTTGAGGAAGTGGTGTGACATCCATACCGATATGTCATTCAGCAAGTTTGAGATCCGTGAGGAGATAGTGGGGGTGAGTTGAGGAGTGGAGAGATAGATCTGTGTGTCATCGGCATAGAGGTGGTATTGGAAGCCATGGGAGGTTATCAACTGGCCCAGGGAAGAGGTATAGAGTGAGAAAAGGAGAGGCCCAAGGACGGAGCCTTGGGGTACCCCAACAGAAAGAGGAAGGGGAGCGGAGGAGATGGAGTTGTAAGTGACACTGAAAGTGCGCTGAGATAGGTAGGAGGAGAACCAGGATAATGCAGAATCACGGAGGCAAAGGGAGTGTAATTTGCTGAGGAGCAGCAGGTGGTCAACTGTGTCAAAGGAAGCAGAGAGGTCTAAAAGTATGAGTATGGAGTAGTGGCCATTGGTTTTGGCAGTTATTAGGTCATTGGTGAGTTTTAGTAGGGCAGTTTCAGTAGAATGTTGTAGGCGGAAGCCAGACTGTAGGGGGTCGAGAAGGTTGTTGTCCGTGAGGTAGCGACTCATTTGGTCATGAACAAGGCGTTCGATGAGCTTGGAGGCAAACGGGAGAAGGGAGATAGGTCTTAAGTTATTCATACAGGTGGGGTCTAGTGAGGGTTTTTTGAGTATGGGGGTAACCAGTGCATGTTTGAGTGGGGAAGGAAAGGTGCCGGAGGAGAGGGAGAGGTTGAAGATGTGGGTTAGGGAGTTGAGGATAGAGTGGGAAGGTGGTCGCAGTAATTGAGAGGGGACAGGGTCCAGGGGACATGTAGTGAGGTGGGCCATGGAGAGGAGTTTATCAACTTCTTCTGTGGTAACTGGGCAAAAGGAGGAGAGTATTGAGTGTGGTGTTGGACCTGATATGTTGGGTAGGGGAGGAATTTGAATGCTGAATATCTCCTTGCGAATTGTGTTGATTTTGCTATTGAAGTGGTTGGCAATCTGCTGAGCGGTAAGCAAATTGGCGGGTGGGGGCAGTGGGGGGTGAAGTAAGGAATTAAGGGTAGAAAAGAGTTGACGAGGTTTGGATGAGAGGGTTTTGATGAGAGTGTTGTAATAGGTTTGTTTAGCAGTGTGGAGGCAGGAGTTGTATTTGAGAAGGACAGATTTGTAGAGGGTAAAATATTGCAGGGATTTAGATTTACGCCATGCTCGCTCAAGAGCATGGCTGTGTCTCTTGAGACTTCTGGTGTCGTCTGTTTGCCAGGGCTGTGGCAGATGGGGCCTGGTTCTGCGTGTAGAAAGAGGAGCAAGTACATCTAGGGAGGATGACAACGTGGTGTTGTAGATGGAAGTGGTTAGGTCTGGGCAGGACAGGGGTGCGATTTTGTCATAAAGGCCATCAGTAGCAGAGTGAAGAAGGGAAGGTTTGAGGTTGCGAAGGTTCCTGCGGGTAGTGGTTTGTGGGTTGGCAGCATGTGATATAGGAGACAAGGAGAGTGTGAAATGGATAAGGTTGTGATCAGAGAGAGGAAAGGGTGCGTTGGAGAGATTGCAGGGAGTGCAGAGATGGGAGAATACAAGGTCGAGAGTGTTGCCGTTGGAGTGGGTGGTGGTTTGTATCCATTGTGTTAGGTTAAAAGAGGAGGTTAGGTTGAGTAGTTTAGAAGTGGTAGCATTATTAACATTGATTGGAATGTTAAAGTCACCTAGGATGATGGCAGGCACTTCGGATGAGAGAAAATAGGGTAGCCATGCAGAGAAGTCATCCAGAAAGCGTGACACTGGTCCAGGAGGCCGATAAATGACGGCGACCCTCAGACAAGCTGGAGAGAAAAGACGAATGCAGTGCATTTCGAAAGAGCAGGTGGAAAGAGAGGGAGGTGTGGGCAGTACCTGGAAGGTGCATTGTGGGGAGAGAAGAAGTCCGACACCACCTCCTTTTCATCCACTGGGTCTGGTGGAGTGAGTCCAGAGAAGGCCACTGTGGGACAGTGCAGCTGGAGAGGTAGTATCGAATTCCTGGAGCCAGGTTTCAGTTATAGCAAAAAGATCAAGGGATTTGGAGAGGAAAAGGTCATTGACAGAAACTAGTTTATTGAAGACTGAGCGGGCATTCCAGAGGGCACATGAAAGAGGGGGGCTGACTTGTGGAATCAGGGGAATTGGGATGAGAAGGTTGAAGTTACGACTACTGTTGGAGTAGGTAGATGGTCGATCTTGGCGTTGGGAATTGGGTGTGGGAGGGCCGGGGTTTGGTGCGATGTCCCCAGACGTTAGGAGTAGTAGGAGGGTGAGGGTGGTAAGGCGGGAGAGGGATTTATAGGAGGGCAGAAAAAAACGAGCTCCGGCGAGTGTCAGCATCGGAGCTCAACCTCAAAGGGGTTAACCGGATAGCCAGGAAGTAGGAGGGGGGTACCGTTTTTTTTTTTTTTTTTCTCCAAATAGGAGACCAAGGAAGGATAGCCCACCCCGGATGAATGGGAGTGAGGGGGAGGACGGGGAAGGTGGGGGGGAGGGGTGGAGGGGGATTGGGAGGAAGAGAGGGGGGGCGAGGGGGGAGGGGGGGATGGGGAGGGTCACGGGGGGTAGGGGAAGAGAAAGAGGGGGGGATGCTGGAGGGGAGGGGTGATGGGATTTCCAAGAATAACGAGAGGGGCGACTCCTGCTCTTTACTAAGTGTAGATACCCGAGGGCTAAATAAAAAAAAAAAAAAAGCGAAAAAGAAAAAGGATGTCAAGGGTAAAGTTTATCTTATAACGTAAGAGGCATGAATTCCCCTATAAAACGAGCTAATATATTAAGTGAGCTAAAATTTTTAAAAGCTGAGGTTGCTATGCTCCAAGAGACACATTTATGTATAAGTAATCATCAAAAAATATACTCCAGGGACTTTCCGGTATGGTTTTATGGAGACTCCCCAGTCAGGGGAGCAAAAGGTGTCGCCATAGGATTTGCCAGAGGGGTAAGGTTTGAGCTGGAGGAGAGAAGGACGGATCCGGAAGGAAGATACATATTTCTGAGAGGCAAATTAAATCAGCCTGCTCCCTGGCAAACATATATAGCCCAAACAAGAACACTATCAAATATGTAATGGGAGTTTTGACCGAGTTCGAGGAGTTCAGGGGAGAGGGAGCCATAATAGCAGGTGACTTTAATCTGTGCCTGGACCCAGGGAAGGACAGTACGTCCCGTGTATGGGAGATGAGCGGAGTGTGGGGGAATAAGTTAAAAAGGAAGTTGCACCAACTCCAGCTGGTGGACGTGTGGAGGACACAGCATTTTGATCTTAGGGACTACTCTTTCCACTCTCACGTGCACGGGACGTACTCGAGAATAGATTTTTTCCTAGTGGAACATAGACTACAAGAGGTGGTATCTGACTCGAGCATAGGCAGCATCACATTCTCAGACCATGCCCCGGTGAGTCTCCAATGGAAAACAGGGATACCCCAAGCACAGAGCATTAGCTGGAGGTTAAATGAGGAGCTCCTTCAAGATAAAGACGTAGAAATAAGAATCATAGAAGAATTAGACCTGTATTTTAAAATCAATGTACCAGGGGAGACATCTGAAGCCACAATTTGGGAGGCGCATAAAGCCTACATCAGGGGCATACTCATGATGGTGGGATCAGAAAAAAAAAGGAGTAGGGCCAAGGAGAAGAATACCTTATTAAAAAATATCCATGAGTTAGAGCAACAACACAAGATATCGGGAGACGGGGAGATACTGGCCAGATTATATAGGAGAAGGGAAGAACTGAGGGATTTAACGGAGCAGGAAACACGTAAGGCGTTCAATCTAGTGAAAAAAGACAGATATATCAATGGGAACAAACCGGGGAAGTTACTAGCAAGGGCCCTAAAAAAAAGAAAAATAACAACTATATCGAGAAAATAAAGACAAAGTCTGCGGAAATCAGATTTAGAACAGTAGATATAGCAGATACCTTTCAAGAATTATATGGAGGGCTATATGCTATTGATACAAAAAACGCACAAGAGAAGAAAAGTAGCAAAAACACAAGAACTAAAAAGTTTCTAAAGGAAGCAAGAATACCTAGGATAACAGAAAGCGACAAAAGCCTATTAGAGGCCCCCATCTCGGAACTAGAGATCAAGAAAGCGATCCAGGAAATCCCAAATGGTAAAAGCCCTGGGCCTGATGGCCTGACCGCTCTTTATTACAAAAAATTTCAGGATCTTTTGACTCCCAGGATGTGTACGTACATGAACGGAATAGGGGAGAAATGGGAGATGAGAAAAGAAGCATTAGAGGCCAGCATTACTGTAATCCGGAAAGAAGGAAAAGATAATACGCTTTGCTCGAGCTATAGGCCCATTTCACTCTTGAACGTCGATACGAAGCTATTCGCTAAAATCCTAGCTGATAGGTTGAAAAGGATAATCAATGAGGTCATTCACCCAGACCAAGTGGGTTTTATACCAGGCAGAGAGGGGAGGGATAATGCCATCAAGACATTACTGGTAGTCCAGGGAGTCCAAGATAGTGGAGCCCCAGGTCTTCTCCTGTCAATTGACGCAGAGAAAGCCTTTGACAGGGTTGACTGGGGCTTCATATGGGATACTTTGGAGGAGATTGGCCTGGGGGATAGAGTGCTTAGATGGATAAAAGCGTTATATTCATACCCTTCAGCACGAGTGAAGATAAATGGAACCTTATCTAAACCATTTAGAATGTACAATGGCACTAGACAGGGGTGCCCCCTCTCCCCATTGTTGTTTGTGATTGCTTTAGAACCCCTTCTGGCAAAGATAAGAATCAACCCCGATATTAGGGGGGTGAAGCTGGGCAAAGAGGAGTACAAACTAGCCGCCTTTGCGGACGATGTACTGTTTTATATCACCCACCCGATGATCTCCCTCCCGAACTTGGTAGCGACTCTTAAAGAGTACGGTAGATTGTCCAACTTCCGAGTGAACCAGGCCAAATCAGAAACGTTGGAGATAATAAAAGGCAGCACGAGTGATACGGCGTACCAATCGTCATTTCCATTTAAATGGGGGGCAAAAGAGCTCAATTACCTAGGTATTAAAATAACTACCACCAAGGAGTCTCTATTCCAGGTAAACTTCATACCACTCCTCAATGAAATTAAAACTGATCTCAATAGAATTTCACATACCCAACTATCATGGGGAGGGAGAATCAACCTATTCAAGATGTCAATTATGCCAAAAATCATCTACAAAATGCAAATGTTACCAATACCAATCCCACAGATTTATTTTAATAAGCTACGCACTGTTTTTTTAAGATTTATATGGAGAGGGAGAAAACCTAGATTAAAATTAGCACAATTAACAAAAGACAAGAAGAAGGGGGGGTGGGGAGCACCAGACATGAGAAAATATTATTTGTCGATTGTTTTATCACGTGCGTTAGACTGGGTAAAAAATAATGAAGAAAAATTATGGGTGAAAATGGAAAAAAGAATGAGTGAAGTGGATTTGAGTAAGGTGGTGTGGATCCCACCACAGTATAGAAAATTAGGCACAGAAACAATGTATATAACAAAACATACACTTAAAATTTGGGATAATTTACACAAAAAGGAGCACTGGGAGTTCAATTCACCGTTAATTCCTTTAAAAAATACAGATTATTTTGCACCAGGGAAAGAAGAGATGTTTGGGAGGTGGATTATGAAGGAGGATTTGCAATTGAAAGACGTCATGAAACAGGGGAAGATGTGTACAGTGGAAGAACTAAAAGCAAAAAATGAATGGTTGGCAATAGATCCCTGGCGATACTGCCAATTGAAACACTTTGTAGACTCACTCCCGCAACCAATCAGGGCGATAGAGAATCTGCTTCCTTTAGAGAAACTATGTGTGGAGAAAAAAGGGAAGGGTGGTATATCTAAGACCTATAGAGTCCTCAACGAGCTGGGGGGAGTAGGAGGCCGGAGATTCGTGGAGAAGTGGGAGGAAGAGCTGGGTACAAAGATTGATAGACAGGAGGTGGAGATGATCCTGAAAAGGGTGAACGCCACTTCAGTAAATTACAAGCTTTCAGAAATGAATTATAAGATCCTCACAAGGATGTATATAACCCCAGATAGAGCACATAGAATTACGGAGGAAAGGTCACAGCTATGTTGGAGAGGCTGTGGAGGAACGGGGACTATGGCGCACATATGGTGGCAGTGCCCGGTAATCATGGAATTCTGGGGGGAGATCAGGCAAATCATCAATGAGATCTTAAAGATAGATATCCCCATAGATCCCTGGGTGTTCTGACACCACGGGAGGAAAATTCCCACGAAGGCATATCTGAAGTCGCTATTACCCCACCTCTTAAATGCTGCCAAAAGTCTCATCCCCAGATATTGGCAAGATAAAAGGAGACCTATGGTACGGGAGTGGTTAGGCAAGATAAACGAGATTTATCATCTGGAATACTTGAAGTATAGTGAAGGGGCTGAGATGGAAACCTTTGAGGAGATATGGAAGGAATGGGTTAATTTTAGGTACTCACTTTGAGCAGCAGATCTGTGGGGAACATTAAAAAAAAACAAAAAAAAAACCACCCAGGCAGTAACTAGATAAACCAGGAGTATCTTGCAGGGTTCGAACATACATTTGCGATACGGGTATAGGAGCAGGAGTCGGGAAGGGGAAGGGTAACACG
Source organism: Lithobates clamitans (assembly GCA_037952925.1). NCBI lineage: Eukaryota > Metazoa > Chordata > Amphibia > Anura > Ranidae > Lithobates > Lithobates clamitans. The sequence continues at coordinate 1,581,654 of JBBGZY010001165.1, forward strand.
GGTGTAAAGGTGGGGGGGTAGGGGGAGGGAAGGCCTAGACGGGCTACAGAAGAGGGGATTATGTTTTGTTTTTTTTTTCTCTCTTTTTTTTCTAGGGGATGCTTATGTTGTTTTTATTTTCTTTTTGGATATTTGTATTAATTATGGAAAAAAGCCACAGTGATGTGAATGCATACTGGGACAGGCTTGAACTGAAAAGCTGAAAACGTGGTCCCTGAAAATACTTTGCTGAAGTGGCACAAAAAAAAAAACAGGTTGAGTAGTTTAGAAGTGGTAGCATTATTAACATTGATTGGAATGTTAAAGTCACCTAGGATGATGGCAGGCACTTCGGATGAGAGAAAATAGGGTAGCCATGCAGAGAAGTCATCCAGAAAGCGTGACACTGGTCCAGGAGGCCGATAAATGACGGCGACCCTCAGACAAGCTGGAGAGAAAAGACGAATGCAGTGCATTTCGAAAGAGCAGGTGGAAAGAGAGGGAGGTGTGGGCAGTACCTGGAAGGTGCATTGTGGGGAGAGAAGAAGTCCGACACCACCTCCTTTTCATCCACTGGGTCTGGTGGAGTGAGTCCAGAGAAGGCCACTGTGGGACAGTGCAGCTGGAGAGGTAGTATCGAATTCCTGGAGCCAGGTTTCAGTTATAGCAAAAAGATCAAGGGATTTGGAGAGGAAAAGGTCATTGACAGAAGCTAGTTTATTGAAGACTGAGCGGGCATTCCAGAGGGCACATGAAAGAGGGGGGCTGACTTGTGGAATCAGGGGAATTGGGATGAGAAGGTTGAAGTTACGACTACTGTTGGAGTAGGTAGATGGTCGATCTTGGCGTTGGGAATTGGGTGTGGGAGGGCCGGGGTTTGGTGTGATGTCCCCAGACATTAGGAGTAGTAGGAGGGTGAGGGTGGTAAGGCGGGAGAGGGATTTATAGGAGGGCAGATGCTGTGGTGGAATGGATGTGGTGATACTGTGTGGGCTTAGAATGAGCAGGAGGTGGTAAGTGGAGTAATATTGAGTGGGCAGAAGAGAGGGAGATATGTAAAGGTTGGGGGCTGGAGAGGGGGGGTAAAGACATGAGAGTTTGAGGAGAGAGGACGTTATAACAAAGATTAGTGTGAGCATTTTAGAGGGTGGGGACAGGCTAATAGAAGGAAGGCTGAGGAAAGTTAGAGAATGAAGTGGAATTTCCTGCAAAATAGCTGTGGAACAATATGAAATATCTCCTAAACGTGCGAAGTTCAGGAGATATTTACTGTGTTTTGCACCAATTATGTAATCGGCACATGTGCTGTAAAGAAACGGTCCCCCGTGCCGTTTCCTCATGTGCAAGTGCCGTGACTGGCAGCTCCCACGCGCATTTGCGGGAGTGACATCACGCAGCTCCCGCCAGTCATAGCTCCGGAGTTTGTGGCCCTGGAAGGAAGAGGGGCGAACACGGATGCAGCCTGCAGGGGGGACGGCCCGGGCTTCATTTGCAGGTAAGTGTCACATAATGTGCTAGTATGCGATGCATACTAGCACATTATGCTTTTACTTTGCAGGGGCAAGTTAAGATTTACTGTGTATAAAATATATAAAATATTAAAAAATATAAATATATTCTAAAGTGATTTTTGTGAGTGAAAATGCATTATTGGTTCTTATAATTTTGCTATTTCTGTGTAAATAATAAAAGTTATATTGCAAGCGTTGCTTTTTAAAAAGTTTCTGTTGCGTAAATGGAAATACTGAAAATATCACAATCAGGAGATCTAATAAACACCCTACACATTTTTCCTTTTTAAATGTGTTTGTGGGAAATGTATTCATTCTATTTCAAAGTATTCTTTCCTAGGTATTTTAATGGCTTTTTTTTTTTCTGAAATGCAGTAATTTATGTAATGGCTTTGCAAATAATTGCCTTAAACATAGTGTCAGCAACAGAAAATGCAGAAAATTACACATGTGGTACCGGTGGATATTACCATGTTAAAACATGTTTATTTTTTTATTTTTTTTTTCTGAATGTACATAAGCCATACTATGAAAATGGACTTAGGAATAAGCTGCCTGTTAAACATAATTTTTATTTCAATATGCCTGATATCACACTAACAGAAAACATTAGTTGGAGTGTTTTATTAGAAACTTTCACGTAGCCCTTTCTAGATAAACCATATCATATTTTACCCCGATATGTATATTATGCAGTATGTATTTGTGAATGTTAGTGGGTATAGTATATTTTTATCCTGGAACCTGACTAGGTTATATGAATAACATGGTATGAAGACAATGCTACCATAGACACCTGAATACATATGTCACATTTTACTACATACACAGAAATTTAATTTAACACACCTTTTATAGTCCATTCTATTTATTATTAGTTTTATTATAAAGATTGGAATTTTCCATGTTTCCTAGTCAGCCCTGACTAGCTGCGCACAGCTCCTGATGATTTTCAGTGAGACTGTAGCTTCAGCTTTCATTACTTGAGTTTTTTTACCTGCAGGAATGAAAGTAACAGTAAAGGACATACACCTGTTTTGAGACCTAACCAGAGTTTAGCATTGCAAGACTGTTATTCCTCAGCCGCTGCATGTATTCCATCTTCTGGGTGTGTAGAATACTTGCATCCCCCACTCTACATGTTATGGTTCCTTTCACTGGACTATATCAATACAATAGTACTATCTATAAAATGCCTGAAATCTTTGAAGTATATCATGGCTCTATATGTGGAAATACTAGTCAAAAAGAAAACAGGAAAGTGCTCAACCCACGCATCAATTCCACTGGGGCTTAAAACATAACCTTTATTACATTTCAATAAAATCACATAATGTATATACCTAAACCACCTGTCCCCTTCAAGGAAAACCCTGGGACTTTGTCCTCTATTACCGTATGGGGAATTATACCCTCAATTACTAGTTCTAAAGGCTCTTTTGGTCAGCTATAAGGAGGAACCAAACCTACAAGGTGTGCTGGTCCATGATAAGCTGCACACCCTGGAAATATATATTAGGGGTCCATGCAAGAGCCCTCCTCTATCTTTAGGTATGGACTAGTAAGCAAAAGGAGACAGTGGCTACTGAGGGACTTGCCTTCACTATCTAAAGCCTGACATAACAACTGTTCTGGTTTCAGCCTAGCATCATACTAGACTACACATCCTATCAACAAACAAAATAGCCCACTAACCCAGATACTGAAAAAATCCAGTGTTGATAATAAAGTGCTATGAAATTATCAAACACAAACCCAACGTGTTTCGCCTCTTGTACAGATTGGGCTTCATCGGGGTGCAGTGAATTAAACAAAAAAGTGAATGTAATGTAAGAAAACACATGGTAACTTGGCGTTTTACTCCTGTTTAGCCCATATACCCTATATATAATATCTGAGGGTAAAATGGCACCTAGCACCTGTCCCCCCCCTTCTGAATGATGTAATTTATGCATGTAGAAAGCATGCACTGTGCAGATGCAAACATTATCACGTTATGATGCACGTACCGTGCATGCACCATGCACAATATTATATAGTTAGGCCCATAAAAATTGGGACATTGACACAATTCTAATCTTTTTGGCTCTATACACCACCACGATGGATTTGAAATGAAACAAACAAGATGTGCTTTAACTGTAGACTTTCAGCTTTAATTTGAGGGTATTTACATCCAAATCAGATGAACGGTTTAGGAATTACAACAGTTTGTATATGTGCCTCCCACTTTTTAAGGGACCAAAAGTAATGGGACAGATTAACGATCATCCATCAAACTTTCACTTTTTAATACTTGGTTGCACATCCTTTGCAGTCAATTGCAGATTAAAGTCTGGAACGCATAGGCATCACCGGGTTTCATCCCTGGTGATGCTCTGCCAGGCCTCTACTGCAACTGTCTTCAGTTCCTGCTTGTTCTTGGGGCATTTTCCCTTCAGTTTTGTCTTCAGCAAGTGAAATGCATGCTCAATCGGATTCAGGTCAGGTGATTGACTTGGTCGTTGCATAACATTCCACTTCTTTCCCTTAAACTCTTTGGTTGCTTTTGCAGTATGCTTTGGGTCATTGTCCACCTGAACTGTGAAGCGCCGCCCAATGAGTTCTGAAACCTTTTGCTGAATATGAGCAGATAATATTGCCTACTTCAGAACACTTCAGAATTCATCCTGCTGTTTTTGTCAGCAGTCACATCATCAATAAATACAAGAGAACCAGTTCAATTGGCAGCCATACATGCCCATGCCATGACACTACCACCACCATGCTTCACTGATGAGGTGGTATGCTTTGGATCATGAGCAGTTCCTTTCCTTCTCCATACTCTTCTCTTCCCATCACTCTGGTACATGTTGATCTTGCTCTCATCTGTCCATAGGATGTTGTTCCAGAACTATAAAGGCTTTTTTAGATGTTGTTTGGCAAACTCTAATCTGGCCTTCCTGTTTTTGAGGCTCACCAATGGTTTACATCTTGTGGTGAACCCTCTGTATTCACGCTGGTGAAGTCTTCTCTTGATTGTTGACTTTGACACACGCCTACCTCCTGAAGAGTGTTCTTGATCTGGCCAACTGTTGTGAAGAGTGTTTTCTTCATTAAGGAAAGAATTCCTCGGTCATCCACCACAGTTGTTTTCCGTGGTCTTCCGGGTATTTTGGTGTTGCTGAGCTCACCGGTGAGTTCTTTCTTTTTAAGGATGTTCCAAACAGTTGATTTGGCCACACCTAATGTTTTTGCTATCTCTCTGATGGGTTTGTTTTGTTTTTTTTTCAGCCTGATGATGGCTTGCTTCACTGATAGTGACAGCTCTTTGGATCTCATATTGAGAATTGATAGCAACAGATTCCAAATGTAAATAGCACACTTGAAATGAACTCTGGACCTTTTATCTGCTACTTGTAAACGGGATAATGAGGGAATAACACACACCTGGCCATGGAAGCGCTGAGCATCCAATTGTCCCATTACTTTTGGTCCTTTTAAAAGTGGGAGGCACATATACAAACTGTTGTAATTCCTACACCATTCACCTGATTTGGCTGTAAATACCCTCAAATTAAAGCTGGAAGTCTGCAGTTAAAGCACATCTTGTTAGTTTCATGTCAAATCCCATTGTGGTGGTGTATAGAGCCAAAAAGATTAGAATTGTGTTGATGTCCCAATATTTATGGACCTGACTGTATATATCTATAGCCAGCTATATTGATAAAGGGCTCTCCCAATCTCATACCCAATCCCATCCATCTTTCATCATATTGGTGCCCTCTGCTGCCCTTTAGACAGTACGCAATGTGGTCTGCTCAGTATCACAGATTATATTTACTATTGCTAAACTAACTACTGTATCTCACATATTTCTTCACCACCAGTGTAGAGGGATACACTTATACTGTCATTCATAAGAGCTGTAGATGGACAATTATCACCACTACTTAAAGAGCTCTATATTGCCATTTACAAGTACATATATGATTCTTTTTAAATATATGTATATAACATGTAGAGGAATTTTAAAATGAAAATATAATGTCCAGGCAAGATTGGACCAATTTAGTCCTGTATAAAGGGTGAATAAGAAAAGTCCTAATTTAAGCCATAAGGTGACAATGAATCTAATTTAAAAATCCACCTTCTGTTTTCAGATTTTTTTTTTTTTTAAGGTAACCCTTCCTAGGGCCCAGATTAAGCTTCTGCACTACCCAGGACCCCATACCTTCATGTTTTTGCTAAATATGTCTGGCGATTAAGATTCTCTTTTTTTTTTTAGAATAACATTGAGCATGTTCTAACACTCATCGTCTAAATTACCAAATTGTTTTCCCTACATTTAGGAGAGGACAGGAACAACTAGCAAAATATACTACTCTGTCTGAGCTACAGTTATAAAAGGATCTGATCTCACCTTTTCCCCCATTGTTTTGATTCAATAATTTTTTGATTGATGGTATTAATGGGCAAGCCTTACAATGGCTGTATCGATAGGATCGTTTAGGTTTCTTTGGTAGCCAGGTTGGGTTGGAAGTACTGATGAAGCTTTCTTCAAGCGGCATTGAACCAATAGGTCCATTTTAGGGTTGTTCACACCAGGTGCAGAGGAAGGGAAGAAATGTAAAAGGCAGTGGGGGGGGGGGGGTTAGGAGAGAAGGAAGAGAGAAAAAGGGAAAAGGTGAGTGAAGGAAAAAAGGGAAGAGAAAGAAAAGGAGGCGGAAGGGGTAGGGGGAGAGGAAAGAAAGGGGGAGGGGAAATGGGGGGGGGAGAGGGGGAAGGAAATCTTAAGAGAGGAGTAGAGAAGAAGGGGGGAGAAGGAGGATAAGAAGAAAAGAAGAAAGGGGTAATCACTCATAATATTGAGTGATATGCCCTTCATAGTTACAGTATATACTCGAGTATAAGTCGAATTTTTCAGCACATTTTTTTGTGCTGAAAGTGCCAAGTGCCCCCCTCGACTTATACTCGAGTCAAGCTCTTTTCTGTAGCAAAAAATTTCATTTTCCGAACCGACTTTGGGGCCCCGTATCTCAGGGCCACTTAGTGCTAGAAACCCCAAATTTGGTATGCAAACCAAGTGGACCTTGTACCACAACATATCCAAAGCTGAAGTTCCTAGCTCTAAGTGGCCCCGAGATACGGGGCCCCAAATTCGGTTCGGAAAATGTCATTCTCTGCTGCAGAAAAGTGCTTGACATTTTCTGAACCGACTTTGGGGCCCCATATCTCAGGGCCACTTGGTGCTAGAAACCCCAGCATTGGAAATTTTATGGCGCTAGTTCCACTGGGTTTGCACACCAACTTTGGGGTTCTTAGCACTAAGTGGCCCGAGATACGGGGCCCCAAATTTGGTCAACTGTGTCTATCTGCAGCAATGTCATTTCGGGACCCTTTGGGTTCAGAGACCCCAAATTTTGGCTGCAGCTAGGGGGCATCTAGGAACCCTTAACTACCGAGTTTGAAGTTCAGGGGACCTATGGCTGCAAATGGGCACAGTGAGGCTGCAAATGGGCACAGTGATGCTACAAATGGGCATTGTTGACCCTCTTTTCCACTTACAGTAATTGTGCATTTCTCACCCTCGTCTTATACTCGGGTCAATAAGTTTTTCCCATTTTTTTTGTGGTAAATTAGGGCCTCGACTTATACTCGGAACGACTTATACTCGAGTATATACGGTAAGTCATTTTGGAATGTCAATATCAAGTTTGAAAATCCAATATACCTCTTTTCATTTGCGCCTTCATAAAATATCTCGTTAGGCTTCTGGGATGAGCATTTTAGATGCCAGCAACCCCTTCAGTTGTAGATGACTTGAGCTGCATCTTTTGGCACTTAGAGCGGCACTCTAAGTGACACTCTAACAAAAATGTTCTTACAAGAAGATGGTAATGGTTGCAAGCAAGCAGTGGTGGAAAAAGATGGTAATGGTGACAGCAAATGGTAATGGTGGCAGGAAATGATGATGTGCTATGGTATAGAAATGTTTTTTAGCAAGATTCAAAGAAAAAATGTAATGTTTTAGGAATGCAGGAATTTTACACGTATTGCTGATCCAGGATAGATCATTTTTTAAAAGGTGAGCTGGTCAACTGTGTCTGAAGACAGTCAGATTATTTATTCTGTCACAAAAACCACCCACTGCACTAAATATCTGTCCATCCTAAGGTTGTCCACATCCATTCTTGACACAATACAATCATTGATCATATGGCTTAGGTACCACTAATGGCTGACGCCAGCAGCCAGACCTGGGTGATGCATCCTGGAGAAGGACTTGAAAGCCAGGCTTAATCAGCCATCCTGGCACTGCTCCTTCTTTTACCCACTTGAGGATCTGAAGTAAGTTGGCAATGAAAGGCGAGACTGCCACTCTCTGGAAAGGTGGTTAAACAGTTGCTGTGCAGCACCTCTTCCATATTTTTTGCTTTCTCTCTGAAGACAGGATGAGCTCTGACAGTTTTTCTTTATAACATAGGTTAAAAAAAAGACACGAGTCAATCTTATTCAACCAATAAAAAAAAAAAGAGAAATCATACAATCCCATATACACAATGCTATACCCAACAGTTGATTCAGAGTCAGGTGAATAACCCCAGCAAAGCATGATCCAATTTGCTACAGCAGAGGTAAAAATTCCTTCCTGATCCGCCGAGAGGTAATCGGATATTCTCTGGATCAACTTTACCTATAAATGTTAGTACCCATGGATACCAAAGGGTGGCTAACTAGTAACTGTCCCTCCCCTTGATGGCTTTAATCCTGAGGTCCTTGCACAGGCACCACATCTTGAATGAGCCCAATCGCCACATATTTGTGGTGGCAGAGGAACCCGAGTTTGTAATGTCCCTGAGAAAAATGGTGTCCTCAACAATTTCACTCCACCAACATGCAACTCTGAATATTTAGGAGGAGTCAAACGTATTCCAAGAAACCTGTCCCATGTGCTCTTCCTTCTCACTGCCAGCACCCCAACCACCCTCTTCCTCTTCATGCTCCTCCTTTGCCTGGTACTGCTTTACAGGGTTAGAGTGAGTTGTGAAAAGATAAAGTGGGCCCTCAGACACCAGAAAGTCTTCTTACTCCTGTCGTGCCTCCAGTGTTCAGTCTACTACACCACACAATGTTTACTCCTTTACTGCAGCAGAAACATGAGAAGGATTGTGTCCCTGATTCCTGCCTAGTTGCAGCTCACCTTTGACAAAATGGTACACAAGTCCTGATGGAAAAAACAAATGCCCAGATGCAGTTTTTGTCCTGTATTCACAAAATGCTAATTGATGGGTGCGGATGCAAGAGCAGCCTTTGCAGCATGGTTAAGGTTGAGTTCCAGCATGTATCTATATCATAGGTCAGTTGATTTGGCAGGCAGGTTGTGTTACTACTAATATTCAGTCAGGTGAACCCGATATGACCACTTGAATTTGCTGCACACTCTTCTGACTTGTGGCAAGAGATAATGAAAGCTAGGGTACTTAAGTAAGAACTGCTCCTCCACCAGCTTTAGGATGTGTGCCAGACAAAGCATGTGTGTGGAATTTTCCTGCCAAAGGACAGACAGGAAATTGGTGCTATTATCACATCACTTTGCCTGTAACAAGATGGCATGGTGTGAGCCACCTCTCAGCCTACCCCTAGAGAGCTAGAGAGAATCTTTGCCCCAATGTGGCTCCTGTCTCCCAGACATACTAGCTGCAAAAAAGCATTGCAGAATTTAGCCTGAGCCTTTGCAAAGGTACGGTGTTGCTTGAGCAGGACTGGTGGCTCTGATGATTTAAAGGATGAGATCAATGAGGAGGATGCATGTCATGGGATGGTACTAGGGATGAGCCGAACACCCTCCAGTTCGGTTCGCACCAGAGCCTGCGAAAGGACCGAAAATTTGCACGAACGTTAAAACCCCATTGACGTCTATGGGACTCGAACGTTCAAAATCAAAAGTGCTCATTTTAAAGGCTAATTTTCATGGTATTGCCCTAAAAAGGCTCCTGCCCCAGGGGACATGTATCAATGCAAAAAAAACTTTTAAAAATGGCCATTTTTTCGGGAGCAGTAATTTTAATGATGTTTAAAGTAAAAAAAAAAAAAAGTGAAATATTCCTTTAAATATCATACCTGGGGGGTGTCTATAGTATGCCTGTAAAGAGGCGCATGTTTCCCATGCTTAAAACATTCAAACGGTATGGGTACCCTCCAGTCCTTTGCCAGGCCCTTTGGGTCCTGTATGGATATTAAGGGGAACCCCGAACCCAAATTAAAAAAAGGAAAGGTGTGGGGCCCCCAGGCCCTATATACTCTGAACAGCAGTATACAGGCGAAGCAAACAAGACAGGGACTGTAGGTTTTTTTAAGTAGAATCTGTTTGTAATTTTGAACTGGTACATTTTTAAAGTGTAGCTCCAGCCAAAAAAATCTGTTTTTAAGCTTTTTGCAAAACATAGGGAAGGGTTATCACCCCTGTAACATTTGTTTTGCTGTCTGTGCTCCTCTTCAGAAGATTTCGCCTCACTTTTTGTCCCAATGACAAATGTTTTTTGAAAATTTGGGGTTTTTAGTGAAACAAGGATTGGTGATAAAGCATCAGTGGAAAGGAGAAAAGTTTTTCCAATATTAACTCTTACAGGAGAAAATTGCCCTTCCTATGGGGTAGATTTCATCTCACTTCCTGTTGTCTCCTTCCGTTTGCAAGTAGGAGTCATTTGTAAGTTGGATGTTTGAAAGTAGGGGAAGTGTGTTTTGGAGAGAGATGGCTGTTGAGCTATCAAAGCTGAGAGGAGCTTGAAGCTGGAAGGACCCCTGTTACCTATGACCAGGCCTGTGCTGGCCATCGGGACTACCGGGAGATTCCCGGTGGGCCGATTGGCAGCGGGCCACTACAATGACTCAGATGTCAGACAGTGACTGTGTCACTGTCTCTCTCCGTCTGAGCGTTGCCTGGTGCCGGGCGGCTCCGCTCCTGCACTCGGCGGGTGGGCCGGCCGCCGGCGTCACAAAAGAACAGGCAGGCATTGACACTCCCCCAGGCACTCCCCCTAACAGCTATCAATATAGCTATTTGGGCGGCCTCTTTGTCCCGGCGCCGTGACGTCACTCACGGACGGAGGGCGGAGGCGGCCCGGGGACATAGGAGGAGGCGGAGCCAGGGCGTAGCAAAGCAAGCCTGGCTGCAAGTCTGCAACCTAGAGGAGCCGAAGCCAAGGAGGAGAATTCGGAATCGGATCAGAAGTTCTGAACCACCACCAGCAACAAGTACAGAGAGACCAAGGCTATAGTGTCACTGAGTCTGTCATCATTCAAGTAAGCAGCAGTGCAGCACTATAGTAATAATAACTTTTCTAATAATAATAGTAATTACTAGTAATTAACTGAATATACAGCATGGAGGGGGGGAGGGGTAAATCTGTACTGTATAAATGTACTGCCACTGGTCATGGTTAAATTATTCATCAGTTACCATGGCCAGTGGCATTAAATTAATAATTGACCAGTGACATTAAATTAATATTAATGCCAGGCATTAATATTAATTTAATGCCACTGGTCAATTATTAATTTAATGCCACTGGCCATGGTAACTGATGAATAATTTAACCATGACCAGTGGCAGTACATTTATACAGTACAGATTTACCCCTCCCCCCTCCCCCCGCCATGCTGCATATTCAGTTACTAAAAGTAACTGAATATGCAGCATGGCGGGGGGAGGGGGGGGGGTAAATCTGTATTGTAAATGTACTGCCATTGGTGATGGTTAAATTATAAAGTAACTGAATATGCAGCATGGCGGGGGGATGGGGGGAGGGGTTATTCTGTACTGTAAATGTACTGCCACTGGACATGGTTAAATTATTCATCCATCAGTTACCATGGCCAGTGGCATTAAATTAATATTAACCACTTACCAACCGGCCCATAGCCGAATGACGGCTGCAGGGCGGTTGGATAACTCTGGGAGGACGTACTATGACGTCCTCCCAGAATTCCCCTCTCGCGCGCCCCCTGGGGCGCGCACCAGAACACATCCGTGACCGCCGGGTCCAGGGGACCCGGCGCATCACGGATCCCGGTAAATGACCGCTGATCGCGGCCGTTTACCATGTGATCGCGCCGTCAAATGACGGCGCGATCACATGTAAACAGACCGGCGTCATCTGATGACGCCGGTTCCTCTCCTCCCCTCCTGTGTACTGATCGGTACACAGTGAGCGGGGAGGGGGATGGATGGATGTCTGCAGCGCTGTGGGCTGTATGTGTAGTGCCCACAGCGCTGCACAGAGACATCCATCCATCCATGCTCAGCCATCCCTCACTACTATGCAATGCTGTGCAATACTCTGCAATACCCCCACACTACTCTGCAATACTCTGCAATGCCACCACAAAACTCTGCAATGCTGTGCAATACTCTGCAATGCCCCCACAATACTCTGTAATGCTGTGCAATACTCTGCAATGCCCCCACAATACTCTGCAATGCTGTGCAATACTCTGCAATACCCCCACAATACTCTGCAATGCTGTGCAATACTCTGTAATGCCCCCACAATACTCTGCAATGCTGTGCAATACTCTGCAATGCCCCCACAATACTCTGCAATGCTGTGCAATACTCTGCAATGCCCCCACAATACTCTGCAATGCTGTGCAATACTCTGCAATGCCCCCACAATACTCTGCAATGCTGTGCAATACTCTGCAATGCCCCCACAATACTCTGCAATGCTGTGCAATACTCTGCAATGCCCCCACAATACTCTGCAATGCTGTGCAATACAACAGTTTATATACTGTTTTTGTGTGTGTTTGAAAAATTAAAGTGGGCCGGTCTGGATGAAGTCCAGGGCCAAATTTTTGTCCCAGCCCAGCCCTGCCTATGACTTTATCCTGCTGGGATTGGGAGCGGAAACATCATCATTAGGCTGATTTCCCGGAGAGGTGGCTTGTGACACACATCCTGACTAGGGATGAGCCGAACACCCCCCGGTTCGGTTCGCACCAGAACCCGCGAACGGACCGCAAGTTCGCACGAACGTTAGAACCCCATTGACGTCTATGGGACTCGAACGTTCGAAATCAAAAGTGCTCATTTTAAAGGCTAATTTGCATGGTATTGTCCTAAAAAGGGTTTGGGGACCCGGGTCCTACCCCAGGGGACATGTATCAATGCAAAAAAAACTTTTAAAAACGGCCGTTTTTTCGGGAGCAGTGATTTTAATGATGCTTAAAGTAAAAAAAAAAAAGTGAAATATTCCTTTAAATATCGTACCTGGGGGGTGTCTATAGTATGCCTGTAAAGTGACGCGTGTTTCCCATGTTTAGAACAGTCCCTGCACCAAATGTCATTTTTAAAGGAAAAAATCTCATTTAAAACTGCTTGCGGGTTTAATGTCATGTCGGGTCATGGCAATATGGATGAAAATCAGTGAGACAAACGGCATGGGTACCCCCCAGTCCATTACCAGGCCCTTTGGGTCTTGTATGGATATTAAGGGGAACCCCGCACCCAAATTAAAATAAGGAAAGGTCCCTATATACTCTGAACAGCAGTATACAGGCGGTGCAAACAAGACAGGGACTGTAGGTTTGTTGTTAAGTAGAATCTGTTTGTAATTTTGAACATTTTTAATGTGTTTAGCTCCAGCCAAAAAATCTTTTCTAAGCTTTTTGGAAAACATAGGGAAGGGTTATCACCCCTGTGACATTTGTTTTGCGTCTTTCCTCCTCTTCAGAAGATTTCACCTCACTTTTTTGTCCCAATGAAAAATGTTTTTTGAAAATTTGTGTTTTTTTGTGGAACAAGGATTGGAAAGCATCAGTGGAAAGGAAAAATTGTTTTCCCATATTAACTCTTACAGGAGAGAATTTCCCTTCCTTAGGGGTAGATTTCATCTCACTTCCTGTTGTCTCCTTCCGTTTGCAAGTAGGAGTCGTTTGTAAGTTAGATGTTTGAAAGTAGGGTCCTGCCCTATATACTCAGCAGAAATTTGGGCCTTAGGTGTTGCTGTGGCCAAAACACTGTAAGCCCTCACAGGGCCCTGCTGTGAAATATTAGATCAAGAATTGTAATTACATGCCCCTGTTGAACAGGAGCTGAAAAATTAGGCCTTAGGCACTGGTGCTGGTGCCACAACACTGCAACCCCTCACAGATACTCTAGTTGGAACGCAGGAACGAGCCCTGCTGCAAAGTATTGCATCAAAAATTGTAATTACACGCCCCTGTTAGACAGGGGCAGAAAAATTGGGTCTTAGGCACTGGTGCTGGTGCCACAACACTGCAACCCCTCACAGACACTCTAGTTGAAACGCAGGAACAAGCCCTGCTGCAAAGTATTGCATCAAAAATTGTAATTACACGCCCCTGTTAGACAGGGGCTGAAAAATTGGGTCTTAGGCACTGGTGCTGGTGCCACAACACTGCAACCCCTCACAGACACTCTAGTTGAAACGCAGGAACAAGCCCTGCTGCAAAGTATTGCATCAAAAATTGTAATTACACGCCCCTGTTAGACAGGGGCAGAAAAATTGGGTCTTAGGCACTGGTGCTGGTGCCACAACACTGCAACCCCTCACAGACACTCTAGTTGGAATGCAGGAACAAGCCCTGCTGCAAAGTATTGCATCAAAAATTGTAATTACACGCCCCTGTTAGACAGGGGCTGAAAAATTGGGTCTTAGGCACTGGTGCTGGTGCCACAACACTGCAACCCCTCACAGACACTCTAGTTGGAATGCAGGAACGAGCCCTGCTGCAAAGTATTACATCAAAAATTGTAATTACACGCCCCTGTTAAACAGGGGCTGAAAAATTGTGCCTTAGGCACTGGTGGTGGCGCCCAGAACCAAAAATGTTCTTACAAGCTATCAGCGTGATGATTGAGGAGGAAGAGGATAATTACTCAGGGATAGTCACTCAGCATCAGCATAGGCAGTCTTTGAAGGGATCTGAGATTTCAAAAAAAATTATTCGGTTACATCTGCATCAGGTGCTTGGTAGCTGGTGGTGATCCAAGACTGATTCATTTTTATGAAGGTCAGCCGATCGACCGAGTCGGTGGACAGACGCACCCTGTGATCGGTTACCACGCCTCCAGCAGCACTGAATGTGCGTTCCGAAAGAACGCTGGATGCAGGACAGGCCAGTAGCTCAATTGCATACTGTGCAAGCTCTGGCCAGTGATCCATCCTCAAGACCCAGTAACCCAGAGGATTTTCGGTGGGAAAGGTGTCCAAGTCTGATCTTGCCCCTAGGTATTCCTGCACCATGTAAAACAGACGCTGGCGATGGTTGCTGGAACCGATCATACCTTGGGGCTGCGGACCAAAAAATTGTCTGAACGCATCGGTCAGACGGCCACCTTCTCCACCGCTCCTTCTTTGACTGACCGAAGCCTCAGCAACACGTTGTCCAGAAACAGGAGTTTGTAACCTCCCAGTCTCTGGGAACGCGTTGCACAGACCTTTCTGCAAGGCCTCCCGAAGATGTTTCATCCTCTGCTCCCTCTGCGATGGCAAGATAAGGTCCGCAACCTTACCCTTGTAACGTGGATCAAGGAGGGTTGCCAGCCAGTATTGGTCCTTCTCCTTGATACCACGAATACGAGGATCCTTACGCAGGCTTTGCAGGATCAGGGAGGCCATGCAGCGTAGGTTTGCTGAGGCATTCGGTCCGGAGTCCTCTGGGTCACTAAGGACAACAACGTCCGCAGCCACCTCCTCCCAGCCACGTACAAGTCCATGTGTTCCTTGGGACTGATCCCTTAAAGACTGCTGATGCTGAGTGCCAGGCTCCACCTCCATACTGACACAATCTTCCTCCTCCTCCTCCTCCTCCTCCTCGTCCTCTTCCTGTGTGATCGGCGGGCACGCAGGAACACTGTCTGGATAAAGGGGGCCTTGAGAGCTAAGGAAGTCCTCCTCTTCCTGCCTCTGTTCTGCCTCAAGTGCCCTGTCCATTATCCCACGCAGCGTGTGCTCCAACAGGTGGACAAGGGGGACAGTGTCACTGATGCATGCACTGTCAGTGCTCACCATCCTCGTGGCCTCCTCGAATGGTGACAGGACAGTGCATGCATCCCTGATCATGGCCCACTGGCGTGGGGAAAAAAAACCAAGGTCCCCTGACCCTGTCCTGGTGCCATAGTCGCACAGGTACTCATTGATGGCCCTCTGCTGCGTGTGCAGCCGCTGCAGCATGGCCAACGTCGAGTTCCACCTGGTGGGCATGTCACAGATTAGGCGGTTCTTGGGCAGGTTAAACTCCTTTTGGAGGTCCGTCAGCCGAGCACTGGCATTATATGACCGGCGGAAATGCACACAGACTTTCCTGGCCTGCCTCAGGACATCCTGTAAGCCCAGGTACCTGCCCAAGAACCGCTGCACCACCAAGTTAAGGACGTGAGCCAAACAGGGCACATGGGTCAGTTGTCCCTGTCGGAGGGCAGAGAGGAGGTTGGTGCCATTGTCGCAAACCACCATTCCTGCCTTAAGTTGGCGTGGCGTCAACCACCTCTGAACCTGCCCCTGCAGAGCTGACAGAACCTCTGCCCCAGTGTGGCTCCTGTCCCCCAAGCACACCAGCTCAAGCACCGCATGGCATCTTTTGGCCTGCGTACTTGCGTAGCCCCTTGAACGCCTACGGAGCACCGCTGGTTCCGAGGAAGAGGCCATGGAGGAAGAAGAAGAGGAGGGGGTGGAGGAGAGAGGTGTGTCACAATCAGCATTTTGGAGGCGTGGTGGCGGAACAACCTCCAACACTACTGCACCTTGTCCTGCATCCTTCCCAGCTGCCAGCAGAGTCACCCAATGCGCCGTGAAACTTAAGTAACGTCCCTGTCCATGCCTGCTGGACCATGAGTCAGCGGTAATATGCACCTTACCGCTGACCGCCCTGTCCAGCGAGGCATGGACATTGCCTTCCACATGCCGGTAGAGAGCCGGAATCGCCTTCCGTGAGAAAAAGTGGCGTTTGGGTACCTGCCACTGAGGAACCGCACATTCCACAAACTCACGGAAGGGGGCAGAGTCTACCAACTGAAAAGGCAGCAGTTGAAGTGCTAGCAATTTTGCCAAGCTAGCATTCAACCGCTGGGCATGTGGATGGCTGGGAGCAAACTTCTTTCGGCGGTGCAGCAGCTGGGGCAGGGAAATTTGCCTGGTACAATCTGACGTCGGTGTACCAAAAGCAGATTGCCCATAAGTACTTGGCTGTGACACACCTAATTCTACACCTTCATTCCTCTCACTGCAGGTCGCAGAGAGGACTGAAGGTCTAGTGGGGTTGGAAATCTCAGCTGATGAGGAGCAAGGAGAGATCGTCTTTGTTCTTTGGTGTGGGTCTTTTAGATACGCTTGCCAACGAACTGCATGGCAGGTCAACATATGTCTGGTCAAGCATGTGGTACCCAAGCGGGAGATGTTTTGGCCACGCGAGATACGCTTGAGACATATATTGCAAATAGCAGCGGTGCGATCTGATGCACTCGTCTCAAAAAAGGCCCACACCAAAGAACTTTTTGAATAACGCGCAGAGACTGCAGCGCCCTGCACATGTGGAGCTTTGGGGTGTGATGCAGTCAATGTGCTGCCCTTAGGCTGGCCCCTGGAGGGCATCCTGCCTAGTTGGTGATGTGCCACCTCCTCCTCCTCCTCCTCCTCCTCCTCCTCCTCTCTCCTATCAGGCACCCACGTTGAGTCAGTGACTTCATCATCCCCTCCCTCCTCATCACTGGAGCAAACCTGGCAGTATGCTGCAGCAGGGGGAGCATGACTGCCAGATTGCTGTCCTTCTTGGGCACCCCCTCTGTCCGTGCTCATGTTACTGCCTTCATTGAGCTCAGTATCATCATCAGAGCCTTCCAAACGCTGGGCATCCTCCTGGAGCATGTACCCAACACTGTGGTCAAACAGTTCGAGGGAATCCTCAGGAGGACATGGTGGGGCTAGGGAAGGAGTCACTGATGACATTGAGCTGAGGGAAGAGGCCGCTGCTTTGCCAGACAAAGCACCCTGGGCATGGGTGAGAGAGGATGAGGAGGATGAGGACGGCTTGGTCATCCACTCGACCAAGTCTTCCGCATGTTGCGGCTCAACACGGCCAGCTGCCGAAAAAAAGGCCAAGCGTGTCCCATGGCCACGTGCTGATGAGGATGCACCGTCTCCACGACCAGCACTAGACACAGAGCCTGCTTGCCCTCTCTTATTGGCTTGTGACTGTCTGCCTCTCCTTCTTGGCCTTCCAGACATACTAATGGCCTGTAGCTGCACTAAGCTGGGATAGAACACCTGTAATTTTCTTCAGGTAGCTTTATATACTGTAACCAGACAAGCCTGCCTGTCAGTAGGAAGATAACAGGAACGGATCTAGCTGAACACTGTGAGCAGCACGCACTGCACTGAATGTAAATAGCAGGAACGGATCTAGCTGAACACTGTGAGCAGGACGCACTGCACTGAATGTAAATAGCAGGAACGGATCTAGCTGAACACTGTGAGCAGGACGCACTGCACTGAATGTAAATAGCAGGAACGGATCTAGCTGAACACTGTGAGCAGGACGCACTGCACTGAATGTAAATAGCAGGAACGGATCTAGCTGAACACTGTGAGCAGGACGCACTGCACTGAATGTAAATAGCAGGAACGGATCTAGCTGAACACTGTGAGCAGGACGCACTGCACTGAATGTAAATAGCAGGAACGGATCTAGCTGAACACTGTGAGCAGGACGCACTGCACTGAATGTAAATAGCAGGAACGGATCTAGCTGAACACTGTGAGCAGGACGCACTGCACTGAATGTAAACAGCAGGAACGGATGTAGCTAAACACTGTGAGCAGGACGCACTGCACTGAATGTAAATAGCAGGAACGGATCTAGCTGAACACTGTGAGCAGCACGCACTGCACTGAATGTAAATAGCAGGAACGGATCTAGCTGAACACTGTGAGCAGGACGTACTGCACTAAATGTATATAGCAGGAACGGATCTAGCTGAACACTGTGAGCAGGACGCACTGCACTGAATGTAAACAGCAGGAACGGATGTAGCTAAACACTGTGAGCAGGACGCACTGCACTGAATGTAAATAGCAGGAACGGATCTAGCTGAACACTGTGAGCAGGACGCACTGCACTGAATGTAAATAGCAGGAACGGATCTAGCTGAACACTGTGAGCAGGACGCACTGCACTGAATGTAAATAGCAGGAACGGATCTAGCTGAACACTGTGAGCAGGACGCACTGCACTGAATGTAAATAGCAGGAACGGATCTAGCTAAACACTGTGAGCAGGACGCACTGCACTGAATGTAAACAGCAGGAACGGATGTAGCTAAACACTGTGAGCAGGACGCACTGCACTGAATGTAAATAGCAGGAACGGATCTAGCTGAACACTGTGAGCAGCACGCACTGCACTGAATGTAAATAGCAGGAACGGATCTAGCTGAACACTGTGAGCAGCACGCACTGCACTGAATGTAAATAGCAGGAACGGATCTAGCTGAACACTGTGAGCAGGACGCACTGCACTGAATGTAAATAGCAGGAACGGATCTAGCTGAACACTGTGAGCAGGACGCACTGCACTGAATGTAAATAGCAGGAACGGATCTAGCTGAACACTGTGAGCAGCACGCACTGCACTGAATGTAAATAGCAGGAACGGATCTAGCTGAACACTGTGAGCAGGACGCACTGCACTGAATGTAAATAGCAGGAACGGATCTAGCTGAACACTGTGAGCAGGACGCACTGCACTGAATGTAAATAGCAGGAACGGATCTAGCTGAACACTGTGAGCAGGACGCACTGCACTGAATGTAAACAGCAGGAACGGATGTAGCTAAACACTGTGAGCAGGACGCACTGCACTGAATGTAAATAGCAGGAACGGATCTAGCTGAACACTGTGAGCAGCACGCACTGCACTGAATGTAAATAGCAGGAACGGATCTAGCTGAACACTGTGAGCAGGACGTACTGCACTAAATGTATATAGCAGGAACGGATCTAGCTGAACACTGTGAGCAGGACGCACTGCACTGAATGTAAACAGCAGGAACGGATGTAGCTAAACACTGTGAGCAGGACGCACTGCACTGAATGTAAATAGCAGGAACGGATCTAGCTGAACACTGTGAGCAGGACGCACTGCACTGAATGTAAATAGCAGGAACGGATCTAGCTGAACACTGTGAGCAGCACGCACTGCACTGAATGTAAATAGCAGGAACGGATCTAGCTGAACACTGTGAGCAGGACGCACTGCACTGAATGTAAATAGCAGGAACGGATCTAGCTGAACACTGTGAGCAGGACGCACTGCACTGAATGTAAATAGCAGGAACGGATCTAGCTGAACACTGTGAGCAGCACGCACTGCACTGAATGTAAATAGCAGGAACGGATCTAGCTGAACACTGTGAGCAGGACGCACTGCACTGAATGTAAATAGCAGGAACGGATCTAGCTGAACACTGTGAGCAGGACGCACTGCACTGAATGTAAATAGCAGGAACGGATCTAGCTGAACACTGTGAGCAGCACGCACTGCACTGAATGTAAATAGCAGGAACGGATCTAGCTGAACACTGTGAGCAGGACGCACTGCACTGAATGTAAATAGCAGGAACGGATCTAGCTGAACACTGTGAGCAGGACGCACTGCACTGAATGTAAATAGCAGGAACGGATCTAGCTGAACACTGTGAGCAGGACGCACTGCACTGAATGTAAATAGCAGGAACGGATCTAGCTGAACACTGTGAGCAGGACGCACTGCACTGAATGTAAACAGCAGGAACGGATGTAGCTAAACACTGTGAGCAGGACGCACTGCACTGAATGTAAATAGCAGGAACGGATCTAGCTGAACACTGTGAGCAGGACGCACTGCACTGAATGTAAATAGCAGGAACGGATCTAGCTGAACACTGTGAGCAGCACGTACTGCACTGAATGTAAATAGCAGGAACGGATCTAGCTGAACACTGTGAGCAGGAAGCACTGTACTGAATGTAAATAGCAGGAACGGATCTAGCTGAACACTGTGAGCAGGACACACTGCACTGAATGTAAATAGTCTAGATAGAAGATAACAGGAACGGATCTAGCTAAACTGAATACAGTGTATATATATATATGCAACACCTGGGATGCATATATATACACAATACACTGTAAGTGCAGCTAACTGACTGACTGTTCTGCCTAATCTATCTAACTCAAATCAAATGACACTGTCTCTCTCTCTCTCTATCGCTCAGCACACCGGAACACACACTACACAGGGCCGCCGTGCAGGCGGCCTTATATAGTGTGGGGTGTGTACTAAATCCCCTGAGCCATAATTGGCCAAAGCCACCCTGGCTTTGGCCAATTACAGCTCTCTCTACTGACGGCGCTGTGATTGGCCAAGCATGCGGGTCATAGTGCATGCTTGGCCAATCATCAGCCAGCAATGCACTGCGATGCCGCAGTGAATTATGGGCCGTGACGCGCCACACGAATTTGGCGCGAACGGCCCATATCGTTCGCAATTCGACGGACGGTCGAACAGCCGATGTTCGAGTCGAACATGGGTTCGACTCGAACACGAAGCTCATCCCTAATCCTGACAGAGACCCAGTGGCTGGGGGACACAGCCACTTGCGTGTATGATCTCTTTGACAGGAGATCTTTGGATCTGGTAAGGGGCTTACTTACTTGAGGTGGAGCAACTCCCTACAATACCACGCTCCCTAGGGAGACAGTTTTTTTCTTGCACGCTATACATCACTTGAAGAAAGGGTGTCTTTCTCCCTCTATCCATTAAGTTTCTGCACCCACAAGGACTTTATTTTTTGATTATATGGACTCAATTTAATTGATCACTGAATTCTTATTCACCATCATGCATGTGATTTATGTTTTTCAGTTATTGAATATTTTTTACTATTTTTGCTTACGTTTAATTGTCACTAAATATTTTGCTTACGTTTAATTGTCACTAAGGTGGTTGTATTCATCAAGATAACATTCATTTACTAGCAGCGCAGCCTATTATTTGTACAGTTAGTAAGGTGGGGGTTGTCTCACATTTAAGGTTGCAGCAGCATTTTGTTGTTATTTTTGGTCTCTTTTTTTGCTTTCTTCTTTCACTGAACACATGTGTGAAATATTTTCACTTAAGGGATAGCGCAGTATTTTTCTTTTTGGTTTTAAAGTAGGGGCCTGCCTTATATACTCAGCAGAAATTTGGGCCTTAGGTGTTGTTGTGGCCTCAACACTGTAAGCCCTCACAGGGTCCTGTTGTGAAATATTAGATGAAGAATTGTAATTACATTCCCCTGTTAAACAGGGGCTGAAAAATTGGGCCTTAGGCACTGGTGCCACAACACTGCAACCCCTCACAGATACTCTAGTTGGAGTGCAGGAACTAGCCCTGCTGCAAAAGAATTGCATCAAAAATTGTAATTACACGCCCCTGTTAAACAGGGGCTGAAAAATTGGGCCTTAGGCACTGGTGGCAGCGCCCAGAACCAAAAATGTTCTTACAAGCTATCAGCATGATCATTGAGGAGGAAGAGGATAATTACTCAGCATAACAGGATAGTCACTCAGCATCAGCATAGTCTTTGAAGGGATCTGACATTTCAAAAAAAATTATTCGGTTACATCAGCATCAGGTGCTTGGTAGCTGGTGGTGATCCAAGACTGATTCATTTTTTTGAAGGTCAGTCGATCGACCGAGTCGGTGGACAGACGAACGCTGTGATCGGTTACAAACCCTTCAGCAGCACTGAATGTGCGTTCCGAAAGAACGCTGGATGCAAGACAGGCCAGGAGCTCAATTGCATACTGTGCAAGCTCTGGCCAGTGATCCATCCTCAAGACCCAGTAACCTAGAGGATTTTCGGTGGGAAAGGTGTCCAAGTCAGATCTTGCCCCTAGGTATTCCTGCATCATGTAAAACAGACGCTGGCAATGGTTGCTGGAACCGATTATACCTTGGGGCTGCGGACTAAAAAATTGTCTGAATGCATCGGTCAGACGGCCACCTTCTCCACCGCTCCTTCTTTGACTGACCGAAGCCTCAGCAACACGTTGTCCAGAAACAGGTGTTTGTAACCTCCCAGTCTCTGGGAACGCGTTGCACAGACCTTCCTGCAAGGCCTCCCGAATATGTTTCATCCTCTGCTCCCTCTGCGATGGCAAGATAAGGTCCTTACCCTTGTAACATGGATCAAGGAGGGTTGCCAGCCAGTATTCGTCCTTCTCCTTGACACCACGATTACGAGGATCCTTACGCAGGCTTTGCAGGATCAGGGAGGCCATGCAGCATAGGTTTGCTGAGGCATTCGGTCCGGAGTCCTCTGGGTCACTAAGGACGACATGGTCCGCAGCCACCTTCTCCCAGCCACGTACAAGTCCATGTGTTTCTTGGGACTGATCCTTTAAAGACTGCTGCTGATTCTGAGTGCCAGGCTCCACCTCCATACTGACACAATCCTCCTCCTCCTCCTCCTGTGTGATCGGCGGGCACGCAGGAACACTGTCTGGATAAAGGGGGCCTTGAGAGCTAAGGAAGTCCGCCTCTTCCTGCCTCTGTTCTGCCTCAAGTGCCCTGTCCATTATTCCACGCAGCATGTGCTCCAACAGGTGGACAGTATCACTGCTGCATGCACTGTTACTGCTCACCATCCTCGTGGCCTCCTCAAATGGTGACAGGACAGTGCATGCATCCCTGATCATGGCCCACTGGCGTGGGGAAAAAAACAAGCTCCCCTGACCCTGTCCTGGTGCCATAGTCACACAGAAACTCATTGATGGCCCTCTGCTGAATGTGCAGCCGCTGCAGCATGGCCAACGTTGAGTTCCACCTGGTGGGCATGTCACAGATTAGGCGGGTTCTTGGGCAGGTTAAACTCCTTTTTTGGAGGTCTGCCAGCCAAGCACTGGCATTATATGACCAGCAGACATGCAAACAGACTTTCCTGGCCTGCCTCAGGACATCCTGTAAGCCCGGGTACCTGCCCAAGAACCGCTGCACCACCAAGTTAAGGACGTGAACTAAACAGGGCACATGGGTCAGTAGTCCCTGTCAGAGGGCAGAGAGGAGGTTGGTGCCATTGTCACAAACCACCATGCCTGCCTTAAGTTGGTGTGGCATCAACCACCTCTGAACCTGCCCCTGCAGAGGGGTCAGAACCTCTGCCCCAGTGTGGCTCCTGTCCCCCAAGCACAGCAGCTCAAGCACCGCATGACATCTTTTGGCTTGCGAAGGGAACGCCTACGGAGCACCGCTGGTTCCGAGGACAAAGCACAGGAAGAGGCCATGGAGGAAGAAGAGGAGGGGTGGAGGAGAGAGGTGTGTCAGAATCATTAGTAGTGGCATTTTGGAGGCATGGTGGTGGAACAACCTCCAACACTACTGCACCTTGTCCTGCATCCTTCCCAGCTGCCAGCAGAGTGACCCATTGCGCAGTGAAACTTAGGGACCATCCCTGTCCATGCCTGCTGGACCATGAGTCAGCGGTAACATGCACTCTACCGCTGGCCACCCTGTCCAGCAAGGGATAGACATTGCCTTCCACATGCCGGTAGAGAGCCAGAATCGCCTTCCGTGAGAAAAAGTGGCGTTTGGGTACCTGCCACTGAGGAACCGCACATTCCACAAACTCACAGAAGGGGGCAGAGTCTACTAACTGAAAAGGTAGCAGTTGAAGTGCTAGCAGTTTTGCCAAGCTAGCATTCAACCGCTGGGCATGTGGATGGCTGGGAGCGAACTTTTTTCGGCGGTGCAGCAGCTGGGGCAGGGAAATTTGCCCCCAAGTACTTGGCTGTGACACACCTAATTCTACACCTTCATTCCTCTCAGAGAGGACTGAAGGTATAGTGGGGTTGGAGATCTCAGCTGATGAGGAGCAAGGAGAGGTCCTCTTTTTTGTGGGTCTTTTAGATACGCTTGCCAACGAACTGCATGGCAGGTCAACATATGTCTGGTCAAGCATGTGGTGCCCAAGCGAAAGATGTTTTGGCCACGCGAGATACGCTTGAGACATATGTTGCAAATAGCAGCGGTGCAATCTGATGCACTCTTCTCAAAAACGGCCCACACCAAAGAACTTATGGAATAACGCACAGAGACAGCAGCGCCCTGCACATGCGGAGCTTTGCGGTGTGATGCAGTCAGTGTGCTGCCCTTAGGCTGGCCCCTGGAGGGCATCCTGCCTTGTTGGTGATGTGCCTCCTCCTCCTCTCTCCTATCAGGCACTCACGTTGAGTCAGTGACCTCATCATCCCCTCCCTCCTCATCACTGGAGCAAACCTGGCAGTATGCTGCAGCAGGGGGAGCATGAATGCCAGATTGCTGTCCTTCTTGGGCACCCCCTCTGTCCGTGCTCACGTTACTGCCTTCATCGAGCTCAGTATCATCATCAGAGCCTTCTAAACACTGGGCATCCTCCTGGAGCATGTACCCAACACTGTGGTCAAACAGTTCGAGGAACTCCTCTGGAGGACATGGTGGGGCTAGGGAAGGAGTCACTGATGCCATTGAGCCGAGGGAAGAGGCCGCGTTGGCAGCTGCTTTGCCAAAGTACCCTGAGCATGGGTGAGAGAGGATGAGTAGGATGAGGACGGCTTGGTCATCCACTCGACCAAGTCTTCCGCATGTTGCGGCTCAACACGGCCAGCTGTCGAAAAAAAGACCAAGCGTGTCCCACGGCCACATGCTAATGAGCAATATATATATATATTGTAGCAGAGCGTCCCAGAGAGAGCCAGGAAAAGTCCTGTTCGGAGTTTATACATCTCCCAGGCTCCTCTTATACAGGTTCAGGGATCTCTGATCCATAGTCCAGTTCAGGTCTTGGTCCTCTCCCCCAGGCTAATTTAAAGCTCACCTGAGCAAGACAGCCCTTGCTCTTGGCCTGGGATACTCAGACAAACTTCTGTGTAGGAGAGCAAAAATGTATGTGGAAGCTGACAAGCTGTGGGCTTGCTCAGTTTAGTAGTTAGGATCTGTAAATATTGTTTAGTTAGTGCCGAGACACGGCTAGGTTTTGTTTTGGCTATTTTTGTTCCTATTTGTTTTTTTTGGAACACTGTACAGCACCTGTATATAGACTTGTATATATCACAAATAAACACCGCACTGTTTGTCACTATTCCACTGGATTTGGTATCTGTGCCTGAAAGACTGCTCATCCCAGGGAGCTTTGTGCCTGCTACCTGTCCCCCAGGTTACATATTGTGGAGAATGTGGGCAGCTAGTAAGTTACTACTTAAAAGGCCAGTACCTAGAGTGACTAAACATGGAGGAAATCCTAAAACAATTGGTGATATCCAATGCTGCACAGCAACAATCCAATGCTGCACAGCAACAAGCAAACGCTGCACTGCATCAAGCAAACGCTACACAGCAGCAAACAAACGCTATCGCACAGGAGCAAACCAAGGCGCTGTGCCAACAGATTGGTGCTGTACAGGAGCTATCGCAGAGGCTGTTTGAACAGCTAGCCACTGATGCAAAAGAGGATAGGAAAACCCTGGCTGCGGTTGTGGAGACGCTAGCACAGTGGTCACCTGCTAAAGTTAATGTTGTTGGAGACAAGCCCTCAGCCATCCATGTGGGTCGCTTTCTTTCCAAGATGACTGCAGATGATGATCCAGAGGCCTTTCTCTTAGCCTTTGAATGGACCGCTGAGAGGGAAGGTTGGCCCAAAACCCAGTGGGCAGGACTGGTCGCCCCCTTGCTGTCTGGAGAATCGCAGAAGGCCTACTATGATTTGGAGTCAGCAGAAGCAGGAGACTATGAAAAGGTCAAGCGGGAAATCCTGGCACGACTTGGTGTCACCTTGGCAGTTCGAGCACAGCGGGTCCACAGCTGGTTCTTCCAAGACGAGAGGCCCCCAAGATCGCAGATGTTCGACCTAATTCACTTGGTGAGGAAAAGGCTACAGCCGGAGTCCCTGTCTGGGCCACAAATAGTGGAGCGTGTGGTCATGGACCGGTTCCTGAGGTCACTACCAGTTCCCCTGCAGAAGTGGGTGAGTCAAGGAGACCCCAACTCGGCGGACAACCTCGTGGAACTTGTTGAAAGGTACTTTGCTGCAGAGAACCTGATCACCACCCCTACAGCCGCACGGACTTTCCGCCCAAAGCCACGGTCTCCCCAGGCAACCGGTAAGACTGTTCCAGGGGAAGTGGGTGGTAAGCATGGCAAGGAAATAGGGGGGAGGATTTTTGGTGCCAGGACTGAAGTTTGGCTTCCCAAACAAGAGAAGCTACTGCCTGTCAGCAAACCAAACTGGGGAAACATCAGGTGTTTTCGTTGCCAAGAACTGGGACATGTTGCAGCAAATTGTCCATTGACAGATGAACCAATGCAGTGCGATCTGTCTATTAGAAGGCAGTCTATGTTTGCTGCTGTTTCATGCGCTGCAGCACCAAGTATGGGAAAACACATGTGCCAAATGACTGTAAATAATAAGCCTATTACGGCCTTGCTAGACTCTGGAAGTCTAGTGACTTTGGTTACAGCTGAGATGATTGACACTGTGAATTTGCATGCTAAAAAAGTTGCTGTGATCTGTGTACATGGGGATACCCGCGAGTATCCTATAGCCACTGTTCAGTTTAAAACTGGCTTAGGTACGGTGACCCATCCGGTCGGACTTGTGCCCCACTTGGTGCATGAGGCCATCATTGGTAGGGACTTCCCTAAGTTTTGGGAACTGTGGGATCGTCCCGACCCGGTCGCAGTAGCTGACTCAGTGACAGAGCCAGAACTCCTGGCCGCTACTGACAATATGGGTTCAGGGGACTCTTCTCAGGGCTCCCCAGGTTTTCCTTTCTCAGTTATGGCAGGAGAGCTGGAGGAGCCTGGGGAGGTCCCCACAACCAGTGGAGCTGGACAGCCATCTGCTGAATCTGAGCCTACGTTGGAGTTTGCTGATCTTAATGTACACAAGGAAAATTTTGGTACCGAGCAGAGAAAAGACCAAACCCTTTTCAGGGCCTGGGAAAATGTAATGGTGATTAATGATGTACCTGTCGAATCAGGGGAAAGGCTCTGTTTTCCTTATTTTAGCAGCAATGAGGATTTAATGTATCATGTATGTAAAAAAAATGATGAAGTGGTTGAACAGTTGGTGGTCCCTAAGCCATACAGACGGGTGGTGTTGGAACTTGCCCATGGGCACTTGCTAGGAGGTCATTTAGGGGTTGAGAAAACTACTGAAAGGGTGTTGCGCAGGTTTTATTGGCCCGGAATACAGAAGGATATTGAGAATTATTGTCAATCCTGTCCTGTGTGTCAGATGTCAGCCCCACTACAACACTTCCGAAGTCCTTTAGCGCCCTTGCCCATTATTGAAGTGCCCTTTGAGAGGATTGCCATGGACCTTGTGGGTCCACTCCCCAAGCCTGCCCGAGGTCATCAGCATATCCTCGTAATCATGGATTATGCTACCCGTTACCCAGAGGCCATTCCCTTACGCACCGCGTCTGCTAAAAACATTGCCAAAGAGCTGTTTATGGTGTTCAGTCGTGTTGGAATCCCTAAAGAAGTCCTTACAGACCAGGGCACCCCATTTATGTCACGAATAACTAGAGAGCTGTGCAAGTTATTTATGGTGACGCAATTGCGAACCTCGGTGTACCATCCTCAAACGGATGGCTTGGTGGAACGCTTCAATAAAACATTAAAGAGCATGTTAAAAAAGGTTGTTGACAAGGATGGGAAAAACTGGGACTTCCTGATACCATACTTGATGTTTGCCATCAGGGAGGTTCCCCAGTCCTCCACGGGGTACTCTCCCTTTCAGTTGCTTTATGGGAGACACCCTCCGGGACTCTTGGACATAGCCAAAGAAACTTGGGAGGGGGAGCAGACACCCCATAAAAGTGTCATTGAGCATATCGCTGAAATGCAGGACAGGATTGCAGCAATCATGCCGATGGTAAAAGAACACTTACTGAAGGCCCAAACAGCTCAACAGAGGATATACAACAGGGGGGCCCAGCTCTGTGTTTTCTCACCTGGTGATAGGGTCCTGGTGTTAGTTCCCACTGTTGAGAGCAAGTTCCTGGCTAAGTGGCAAGGTCCCTTTGAAGTAATTGAAAGAGTTGGGGAGGTCAATTACAAAATATATCAACCAGGAAAAAGGAAGCCCGAACAGATTTACCACATAAACCTGTTAAAGCCCTGGAAGGATAGACTGGTGTTAACTAGGGATGAGCCGAACACCCCCCTGTTCGGTTCGCACCAGAACATGCGAACAGGAAAAAAATTTGTTTGAACACGCGAACACCGTTAAAGTCTATGGGACACGAACATGAATAATCAAAAGTGCTAATTTTAAAGGCTTATATGCAAGTTATTGTCAATAAAAGTGTTTGGGGACCTGGGTCCTGCCCCAGGGGACATGAATCAATGCAAAAAAAAGTTTTAAAAACGGCCGTTTTTTCAGGAGCAGTGATTTTAATAATGCTTAAAGTCAAACAATAAAAGTGTAATATCCCTTTAAATTTCATACCTGGGGGGTGTCTATAGTATGCCTGTAAAGGGGCGCATGTTTCCTGTGTTTAGAACAGTCTGACAGCAAAATGACATTTTGAAGGAAAAAACACATTTAAAACTACCGCGGCTATTGCATTGCCGACAATACACATAGAAGTTCATTGATAAAAACGGCATGGGAATTCCCCACAGGGGAACCCCGAACCAAAATAAAAAAAAAAAAAAAATGATGTGGGGGTCCCCCTAAATTCCATACAAGGCCCTTCAGGTCTGGTATGGATATTAAGGGGAACCCCAGCCAAAATTTAAAAAAAAAATTGACGTGGGGTTCCCCCTAAATTCCATACCAGACCCTTCAGGTCTGGTATGGATTTTAAGGGGAACCCCGCGCCAAAAAAAAAAAAAAAAACGGCGTGGGGTTCCCCTAAAAATCCATACCAGACCCTTATCCGAGCACGCAACCTGGCAGGCCGCAGGAAAAGAGGGGGGGACGAGAGTGCGGCCCCCCCCCTCCTGAACCGTACCAGGCCACATGCCCTCAACATTGGGAGGGTGCTTTGGGGTAGCCCCCCAAAACACCTTGTCCCCATGTTGATGAGGACAAGGGCCTCATCCTCACAACCGTGGCCGGTGGTTGTGGGGGTCTGCGGGCGGGGGGCTTATCGGAATCTGGAAGCCCCCTTTAACAAGGGGACCCCCAGATCCCGGCCCCCCCCCTGTGTGAAATGGTAAGGGGGTACTTACCCCTACCATTTCACTAAAAAACTGTCAAAAATGTTAAAAATGACAAGAGACAGTTTTTGACAATTCCTTTATTTAAATGCTTCTTCTTTCTTCCTTCATCTTCTTCTTCTTCTGGTTCTTCTGGCTCTTCTGGTTCTTCCTCCGGCGTTCTCGTCCAGCATCTTCTCCGCGGCGTCTTCTATCTTCTTCTCCTCGGGCCGCTCCGCACCCATGGCATGAGGGGGGAGGCTCCCGCTCTTCTCTTCATCTTCTTCTCTTCTTCATCTTCTTCTTCATCTTCTTCTTCTTCTTCTTCTTCCTTCTTCTCTTCTTCCTGTCTTCTCCGGGCCGCTCCGCAGCCATGCTGTGGCATGGAGGGAGGCTCCCGCTGTGTGACGGCGTCTCTTCGTCTGACGGTTCTTAAATAACGGGGGGCGGGGCCACCCGGTGACCCCGCCCCCCTCTGACGCACGGTGACATGACGGGACTTCCCTGTGGCATTCCCCGTGACGTCACAGGGAAGTCCCGTCATGTCACCGTGCGTCAGAGGGGGGCGGGGTCACCGTGTGGCCCCGCCCCCCGTTATTTAAGAACCGTCAGACGAAGAGACGCCGTCACACAGCGGGAGCCTCCCACCATGCCAGCATGGCTGCGGAGCGGCCCGCAGAAGACATGAAGAAGAGAAGAAGGAAGAAGAGAAGAAGAAGAAGAAGAAGATGAAGAAGAAGATGAAGAAGAGAAGAAGATGAAGAGAAGAGCGGGAGCCTCCCCCCCATGCCATGGGTGCGGAGCGGCCCGAGGAGAAGAAGATAGAAGACGCCGTGGAGAAGATGCTGGACGAGAACGCCGGAGGAAGAACCAGAAGAGCCAGAAGAACCAGAAGAAGAAGAAGATGAAGGAAGAAAGAAGAAGCATTTAAATAAAGGAATTGTCAAAAACTGTCTCTTGTCATTTTTAACATTTTTGACAGTTTTTTAGTGAAATGGTAGGGGTAAGTACCCCCTTACCATTTCACACAGGGGGGGGGCCGGGATCTGGGGGTCCCCTTGTTAAAGGGGGCTTCCAGATTCCGATAAGCCCCCCGCCCGCAGACCCCCACAACCACCGGCCACGGTTGTGAGGATGAGGCCCTTGTCCTCATCAACATGGGGACAAGGTGTTTTGGGGGGCTACCCCAAAGCACCCTCCCAATGTTGAGGGCATGTGGCCTGGTACGGTTCAGGAGGGGGGGGGGGCGCACTCTCGTCCCCCCCTCTTTTCCTGCGGCCTGCCAGGTTGCGTGCTCGGATAAGGGTCTGGTATGGATTTTTGGTGGGACCCCACGCTGTTTTTTTTTTTTTTTTGGCGCGGGGTTCCCCTTAAAATCCATACCAGACCTGAAGGGTCTGGTATGGAATTTAGGGGGAACCCCACGTCAATTTTTTTTTTAAATTTTGGCTGGGGTTCCCCTTAATATCCATACCAGACCTGAAGGGCCTTGTATGGAATTTAGGGGGACTTTTTATTTTGGTTCGGGGTTCCCCTGTGGGGAATTCCCATGCCGTTTTTATCAATGAACTTCTATGTGTATTGTCGGCAATGCAATAGCCGCGGGTAGTTTTAAATGAGTTTTTTCCTTCCAAATGTCATTTTGCTGTCAGACTGTTCTAAACACAGGAAACATGCGCCCCTTTACAGGCATACTATAGACACCCCCCAGGTACGAAATTTAAAGGGATATTACACTTTTATTGTTTGACTTTAAGCATTAATAAAATCACTGCTCCTGAAAAAACGTCCGTTTTTAAAACTTTTTTTTGCATTGATCCATGTCCCCTGGGGCAGGACCCGGGTCCCCAAACACTTTTTATGACAATAACTTGCATATAAGCCTTTAAAATTAGCACTTTTGATTTCTCCCATAGACTTTTAAAGGGTGTTCCGCGGCATTCGAATTTGCCGCGAACACCCCAAATTGTTCGCTGTTCGGCGAACTTGCGAACAGCCAATGTTCGAGTAGAACATGAGTTCGACTCGAACTCGAAGCTCATCCCTAGTGTTAACTGCGAGGTCCCTCCCGGTAACGCCTAAGGGTACTGAGTCCCCTCTGATCCCTGAGGTCACGATTCCAGACACCCTGTCATATTCTCAAAAGCAGGAAACTAGAGAATTCCTGATCAGAAATAGAGAGAAATTTTCAGAGTTACCTGGCACGACTTCAGCAGTTCAGCATGATATTGTTACTGAACCTGGGGTCCGTGTCAAGCTCAAACCATACCGAATTCCTGAAGCGAGGAGAAAGGACATCAGCGAGGAAGTTAAAAGAATGTTGGAGCTAGATGTCATTGCGGAATCCAATAGTGACTGGTCTAGCCCCATCGTGTTAGTCCCAAAACCGGATGGCACTTGGAGGTTTTGTAATGACTTCAGGAAGCTTAATGCAGTGACAAAGTTTGACACGTACCCAATGCCCAGAGTGGACGAACTTATAGACTGACTTGGCAAGGCTCGCTATCTGACCACTTTGGACTTGACAAAAGGTTATTGGCAAATATACTGACTGGTAGCGCCAAAGAGAAGACTGCATTTGTGACCCCGGAGGGTTCCTTTCAATATACAAAAATGCCTTTTGGGTTGCAAAATGCCCCCGCCACATTTTAGAGGGCCATGGACAGGACTCTAAGACCCCACCGACAATATGCAGCAGCATATCTAGATGACATAGTGGTACATAGCACTGACTGGGAGTCTCACTTGCCCCGTGTCCAGGCTGTCCTCGATTCCCTCTTCAAAGAAGGTTTTACAGCAAATCCAAAAAAATGTGCCATTGGTCTAGAGGAAGCCAAGTATTTGGGCTACACTATTGGGCGTGGTGTCATAAAACCTCAAGTGAATAAAATAGAAGCCATCCAGGAATGGCCACGTCCTGCAAACAAGAAGCAGGTCAGGGCCTTTCTTGGCATTTCAGGGTATTATAGAAGATTTATCCCAAATTTTGCAACTATAGCTGCCTGACTGACAGACCTTATGAAGGGGAAAGACTCTGTAATGGTGAAATGGTCCTCAGTAGCAGAGGAATCTTTCCAAGTCCTGAAGAAGGCTCTTTGTGCACAACCAGTACTGTACTCCCCCGATTTCTCCAAAGATTTTTTGGTTCAGACGGATGCGTCTGATGTTGGTATCGGGGCAGTACTATCACAGGTACACAATGGGGAAGAACACCCTGTGGTGTACCTAAGCAGAAAGCTCAATGACCATGAGCAAAGGTATGCAGTCATTGAAAAGGAGTGTTTAGCCATAAAGTGGACCGTGGACGCAATCAGGTACTATTTGCTAGGACGCCAGTTTGAGTTAATAACTGACCATGCTCCTCTGAAATGGATGGCCCAAAAGAAGGAGACTAATAGACGGGTGAACCGGTGGTTTTTGGCTCTACAGGATTACTCATTCACTGTAAAACACAGGCCAGGTGTTGAGATGGGGAATGTAGATGCCCTGTCCCGTGTTCACTCCAGTTGGGCTACAGGTGTTCCAACCCTGGGGTTGAAACAAGGGGGGAGGATATGTAGCAGAGCGTCCCAGAGAGAGCCAGGAAAAGTCCTGTTCGGGGTTTATACATCTCCCAGGCTCCTCTCATACAGGTTCAGGGATCTCTGATCCATAGTCCAGTTCAGGTCTTGGTCCTCTCCCCCAGGCTAATTTAAAGCTCACCTGAGCAAGACAGCCCTTGCTCTTGGCCTGGGATACTCAGACAAACTTCTGTGTAGGAGAGCAAAAAGGTATGTGGAAGCTGACAAGCTGTAGGCTTGCTCAGTTTAGTAGTTAGGATCTGTAAATATTGTTTAGTTAGTGCCGAGACATGGCTAGGTTTTGTTTTGGCTATTTTTGTTCCTATTTGTTTTTTTTGGAACACTGTACAGCACCTGTATATAGACTTGTATATATCACAAATAAACACTGCACTGTTTGTCACTATTCCACTGGATTTGGTATCTGTGCCTGAAAGACTGCTCATCCCAGGGAGCTTTGTGCCTGCTACCTGTCCCCCAGGTTACAATATATATATATATACTCATACTGCAGCTAGCAAAATCAACTGCCTGCCTGTAGTATGAGAACACCACCAACCTTATACAGGTAGCTTTAGCTGAACACTGTGCAGAGGTCGCACTACACTAACTTGTAGCTTATTTAGCTGCCTGCGCTAGTAATAGGATCAGGAAAACACCACCAACCTTTTCACAGGTAGCTTTAGCTGAACATTGTGCAGAGGTTGCACTACACTAACTTGTAGCTTTATTTAGCTGCCTGCGGTAGTGATAGGATCAGGAAAACACCACCAACCTTCTACAGGTAGCTTTAGCTGAACACTGTGCAGAGGTCGCACTACACTAACTTGTACCTTTAGTTGAACACTGTGAGGAGGACGCACTACACTAACTTGTAGCTTTAGCTGAACACTGTGCAGAGGTCGCACTACACTAACTTGTAGCTTTAGCTGAACACTGTGAGGAGGACGCACTACACTAACTGTAAATAGTCTAGCTGCCTGACTGTGGTACTAATAGGATCAAAAGAACACCAGCAATTTTCTTCAGGTAGCTGTAAATACTGTAACAACACAAGCCTGCCTGTCAATAGCAAGACAACAGGAACAGATCTAGCTAAACTGAATAGTGTGTGTGTGTGTGTGTGTGTGTATGTGTGTGTGTATATATATATATATATATATATATATATATATATATATATATATATATATATATATATATATATATATATATATATATATATATATATATATATATATATATATATAAAACACCTGGGATGCATATATATACACAATACACTGTAAGTGCAGCTAACTGACTGACTGTCCTGCCTAATCTATCTAACTTCAAATCAAATGACACTGTCTGTGTGTGTCTCTCTCTCTCTCTCTATCTATGAACGCCGGAACACACTACACAGGGCCGCCATGCAGGCGGCCTTATATAGTGTGGGGCGTGTACTAAATCCCCTGAGCCATAATTGGCCAAAGCCTCCTTGGCTTTGGCCAATTACAGCTCTCTGTTCAGACGGCGTTGTGATTGGCCAAGCATGCGGGTCATAGTGCATGCTTGGCCAATAATCAGCCAGCAATGCACTTCGATGCCGCAGTGAATTATGGGCCGTGATGTGCCACACGAATTTGGCGCGAACGGCACATATCGTTCGCAATTCAGCGAATGGGCGAACAGACGATGTTCGAGTCGAACCTGGGATCCACTTGAACACGAAGCTCATCCCTAGATGGCACCATCAGTTCCAACAGATATACCCTGTCCTGCATCCTTCCCAGCTGCCCAGTGTGATGTGTGGGAGATGTAACATCCCGGCCAATTCTTTTGGGACCATATGCCTGTAGTCATGTGGATCCTGCCACTGACTGCTTGCTCCAGTAACATGGAGACATTACCTTCCACATACTTTTGAAAGACAGGGATGACCTTTTAGGCAAAAAAATGGTGGCTGGGTACCTGCCACTGAAGTGCAGTACAGACCACAAAATTGGGGGAGGGGGTAGACTTTACTAGCTGTAAAGGCAGCAATTTTGTCAAGCTGGCATTGAGGTACAAGGCATGTGGTGTGGGTGACTGTTGTTGAAAATTATTTGTTAAACTCCTGTAGCTAGAGAAGAGCAATTTGTCTGGTCAAGGATAGAGATGACAAGGTGGGATTAGGAGACTTATGGCTTGGTTCAAGCTTACACTAGGACTACACTCAGTCCTACTCTACATGGCCCTGCTTGACGTGCTATGAGGTATGCCTCTCAAACCCCTTGTCAGACTTCCCTTCTGCTTGAGGCTACATATATGCGGCAGATGCAGGTGGAAATTCTTGTGGCATGAGGAAGAGGTGGAAAAGGAAAAAGGCAGTGGGCCTTTTACTGCTGATTAGTACCATTCACGTGGTGTTCTTGCTGAGCTTTGTTATAAACAGTCATGTCTCCTCATGCATGTGGTAGCTAAATGACTGATGGATTTATCACACTTGACACACTGCAGGCAGAGGCTGAAAGCCACTATGGCATTGACTGCAGTAGATGTGTGAAAAAACGGCGCACAGTGCAGAGCTCTGCATAGCGAACTTGAGGTTACCAGTGGCCTGCACCCGTGTAATAGAGAGTTGCTCTCACCACTGAATGCTATCCCTGGACAATAGCCTGCCTTTGTTGTTGTGCTTCTCACTTGCTTTCCATCACTACAATCTTATCAGTGCCATCGCCCTTATCACTCTAGTCCAGTAAGCCGCAGCTATGTGTGCTCTCTTCTTTTCAGCATCTATTAAAATTTAATTATGTGCATCCTCTGCAGCACATTGCATGTGGTGTGCTCAGTTTTTTTAGTGGACTCTATAACCACCTCTGCTTACTGTTTTATAGCATACACACTGCCAGAGCAGAAAGGTAAATGTGCCCTGCCTCTCAAAGGTGTGGCCCAATTGCTGATTTGGCCTGCAGATGCAGAATCTGCTTGTCCTCTGCTAGCTGCACGTGAAGGAACTTTTGCCTCTCCCTTCAGGCCTTTCAGAGATAAATATGTATGTATGTATATATATATATATATATATATATATATATATATATATATATATATATATATATATATATATATACTGTATTTATTGGCGTATAACACTCACTTTTTCACCATGAAAATTGGGTGCAAATAGCGCGTGCGTGTTATACGCCAATACTTCAATTTTAGCTGCCTCAGAGGGGACAGGGAGGGGGTGGGACGAGCACCGTCAGGTTACATACAGTGAGAATCTTCTGTTTACTTGGCGGCCTCTGTAAAAAGAAGTCCCGTCTCCTGGGCTGCCATTGGACTACTGTTCTGTCTATCGTAGGAGATCCTCACTGTATGTAATCTGTCGGCGCTCGTCCCGCCCCCCTCCCTGTATCCTCTAGGCTGCAGATGGGCATCGATCAGTCTGCACTGATGGCATTGGTGAGACTGCTGCATTGAAGGTAATGGTGAGGCTGATGCATTGATGGCAATGGTGAGGCTGATGCATTGATGGCAATGGTGAGGCTGCTGCATTGATGGCAATGGTGAGGCTGCTGCATTGATGGCACTTGTGAGGCTGCAGATTGGCATTGATCAGGCTGCATTGATGGCAATGGTGAGGCTGCAGATGGGCACTGACCCTTATTTTGCTTCAAAGTTCCTTATTTAAAATTTAAGTTTTTTTTCCTGAAACTTCCCTCTTAAAATGAATGTGCGTGTTATACGCCTGTGCGTGTTATACGCCAATAAATACGGTATATATATATATATATATATATATATATATATATATATATATATATATATATATATATATTTTATTATAGTATTCATACACCTTGAAATTTTCCACATTTTGTCATGTTGCAACCAAAACCTAATGCGATAGACCAACACAAAGTGGCACGTAATTGTGAAGTGGAAGGAAAATGATAAATGTTTTTCAAAGTTTTTTTTATAAATAAATATATGAAAAGTGTGGCACACATTTGTATTCATCCCCCCCCCCCCCCCCCTGAGTCAATACTTTGTAGAACCACCTTTCGCTGCAATTACATCTGTAAGTCTTTTTGGGTATGTCTCTACCAGCTTTGCACATTTAGAGAGCGACATTTTTGCCCATTCCTCTTTGCAAAATAGCTCAATCTCTGTCAGATTGGATGGAGAGCATCTGTGAACAGCAATTTTCAAGTCTTGCCACAGATTCTCAATTGGATTTAGCTCTGGACCTTGACTGGTCCATTCAAAACCATTGAATATGCTTTGATCTAAACCATTCTATTGTAGCGCTGACTGTATATTTAGGGTCATTGTCCTGCTGGAAGGTGAACCTCCGCGCCAGTCTCAAGTCTTTTGCAGACTGTCAGTTACATGGTTAGTAAGGTTGAATAAAGACACCAGTCCATCCAGTTCAACCTGAGTGAGTGTCTACAATTAGGCCAAATTTGTGGAGTGCACGACTAATAGTTGTCCTGTAGACAGATTCTTCCACCTGAGCTGTGTATCTCTGTAGCTCCTCTAGAGATACCTTGTCTACTTCTCTGATTAATGCTCTCCTTGCCTGACCTGTCAGTTTAGGTGGACGGCCATGTCTTGGTAGGTTTGTAGTTGTGCCATACTCTTTCCATTTTTGGATGATTGATTGAACAGTGCTCCATGAGTTCAAAGCTTGGGATATTTTTTATAACCTAACCCTGCTCTAAACTTCTTCACAACTTTATCCCTGACTTGTCTTGTGTGTTCCTTGGTCTTCATGATGCTGTTTGTTCACTAAGGTTCTCTAATAAACTCTCTAAGGGCTTCACAGAACAGCTGTATTTATACTGAGATTAAATTACACACAGGTGGACTCTATTTACTAGTTATGTAACTTCTGAAGGTAATTGGTTCCAGTAGATTTTAGTTAGGGGTATCGGAGTAAAGGGGGACGAATATAAATGCACACCACATTTTTCAGATATGTATTTGTAAAAAAATGTTAAAACCTTTTATCTTTCTCCTTCCACATCAAAATTATGTGCCACTTTATATTGGTCTATCACATAAAATCCCAATAAAATACATTTATGTTTTTGGTTGTAACATGACAAAATGTGGAAAATGTGAAAGGTACTGTGTGTATGTATGTATGTGTATAAACTGTAGTAAAGAGGCATTATGGGGCTGTGGATTTCTGGTGTAGACGCTATCAATGAAGTCCTTGCATTCTTTTCTTTTAATCCTTCATCGCTCTATACACCTCCGGTCTTGTTGTCTCAGCGGTGGGAGAGAGGAAACAAATGAGGGGAGGGAGAGAAAAGAAGGCTCCACTAGCGTGATAACGTTTAAAAAGGGGGGAATATTAATTCTTTCTCTAGGTAGTGCTCTTACATGATAAACATTAAAATCAGGCAGAGTAATGAGAAAACAGTTCTGGCGTTCTCAGCACCCTCTCACTTGTGCTTCTATCCTGTGTATCGCTCCAGCCAATCCCTACGCGTTACGACACCGTCACGTGTCTTCATCTGGGGACTGTAAATTTGCTGTCCCCTCAAAACAACTCAGCACTCCATCAAGCCATTAATGTCTAAACCGCTAGCAACAAAACTGAGTACACCCCTAAGTGAAAATATCCAAATTGGGCCCAAATTGTCAATATATTGTGTGGCCACTGTTATTTTCTAGCACTGCCTTAACCCTCTTGGGCATGGAGTTCACCAGAGCTTCACAGGTTGCCACTGGAGTCCTCTTCCACTCCTCCATGATGACATCACGGAGCTGGTGGATGTTAGAGACCTTGCGCTCCTCCAGCTTCCGTTTGAGGATGCCCCACACATTCTTAATAGGGTTTAGGTCTGGAGACATGTTTGGCCAGTCTGTCACCTTTACCCTCAGCTTCTTTAGCAAGGCAGTGGTCATCTTGGAGGTGTGTTTGGGGTCGTTATCATGTTGGAATACTGCCCAGTGGCCAAGTCTCCGAAGGGAGGGGATCATGTTCTGCTTCAGTGTTACAGTAAATATTGGCATTCAATATTCATGGTTCCCTCAGTGAACTGTAGCACCCCAGTGCCGGCAGCACTCATGCAGCCCCAGCCCATGAGACTCCCACCACCATGCTTGACTGTAGGCAAGACACACTTGTCTTTGCACTCCTTACTGTATGGTCTTGGCCACCATGCTGCAGCTCAGTTTCAGGGTCTTGGCAATCTTCTTATAGCCTAGGCCATCTTTATGTAGAGCAACAATTTCTTTTTTTTTTAGATTCTCAGAGAGTTCTTTGCCATGAGGTACCATGTTGAACTTCCAGTGACCAGTATGAGAGTGATAACACCAAATTTAACACACCTGCTCCCCATTCACACCTGAGATCTTGTAACACTAAAGCTGCATACACACGGGTGAACTTTTCAACCGAACTGGTCTGACGGAACAAATCCGTCGGACAATCCGACCATGTGTGGGCTTCATTGGACCTTCAGCGGACTTTTTCTGTCAAAAATCACACATTTTAGATTTGGAACATGTTTCAGATCTTTCCAGCGGACTCAAGTCCGGTCGAAAAATCCGTTCGTCTGTATGCTAGTTCGACAGACAAAAAAGGACGCAAGGGTAGCTATTTGCTACTGGCTATGAACTTCCTTATTCTAGTCCCTTCATACATCATCATGTTCAAATGGACTTTCGAACGGACTTTAGTCCGTTCGTGTGTGGGCAAGTCCGGTCGTTCGAAAGTCTGTCGGAAAGACCGTCAGACCTTTGATGCTGAAAAGTCCGCTCGTGTGTACATGCCATAACAAGTCACATGACACTGAGGAGGCAAAATTGCTAATTTGGCCCAATTTAGACATTTTCACTCAGGCTGCTTTTACACTGGGGCATCGGCGGTAAAGCACTGCTATTTGTAGCGGCGCTTTACTATTGTTTTTGCGGAGGTTAAAGGTTAAAAATGACCCGCGAAGCGCCGCTGCAGTGGAGCTTTGCCGGCAGTTTGGCGGTGCTGCCCATTCATTTCAACAGGCAGGGGTGCTTTAGAAGTGGTGTATACACTGCTCCTTCACCGCTCCAAAGATGATGCTTGCAGGAGTTTTTTAACGTCCTGCCAGCACATCGCCTCAGTGTGAAAGAACTCGAGCTTTCACACTGAGACTGCAGGGGAGCTGTTTATCAGGCGCTATTTTTAGCCCAAAAGCACCTGAAAAATGCCTCAGTGTAAAAGGGATCTTAGAGGTGTACTCACTTTTGTTGCCAGCGGTTTAGAGATTAATGGCTGTGTGAGTTATTTTGAGGGGACAGCAAATTTACACTGTTATACAAGCTGTACAATCACTACTTTATATTGTAGCAAAGTGTCATTTCTTCAGTGTTGTCACATGAAAAGACATAATAAAATATTTACAAAAAAATGTGAGGGGTGTACTCACTTTTGTCAGATAGTGTGTGTGTGTGTGTGTGTGTATATGTATATATATATATATATATATATATATATATATATATATATATATATATATATATATATATATTTTATTAATATTAACATACATACATACATACATACATACATACATACATACATACATACATACATACATACATACATCAAGTTAAAAGGTTAAACAAGGATTTCTCTTTAGAACCACTTTAATAAAGTGAATTGTATCAGGTCACCATTTGTGGTATAATCATTTACTTAACATAACTTAACATATTTACTTAACATAATAGAAGAATGGAAACATAGACTCTTCTACAGTAATGTCCATTTACTGTATGTCACAGGTAACTTCAGTGAACACCATTATCCCTTTTTTTTCTATTTTTCTAGTCATATTATGATAAATTGTTACCAGGGTCTATATTTTGTGAATGTCTTCTCTATAGGGTCTAAGGATTATTTATGCTAGGGTGGTTTTCCTGTCTGTACTCATTCTTGTGAAGAATCAAACAGTTCATGACAGTGTACTATTTTTACAACGCAGGTTTATCAGTTGATCTTAGTTAACTGAGAATAATCATCAGGTAGGGGTACTACCATCTTTAGCATGACTGCTTCTGAAGGGCCCTTGAACCACCTTTAGGGAAAAGGAGCCTGCTGGAAGCATTTCATCACTGTGGGAATGAACCTAAGAGATGTTAGGTAGCTCCCTTAGGATTGACAACAAAGAGCTGAGGTGACTGGGAGTAGCCTGAACTCTACGCTGAGGCACATCCAACTGCTCTAAGGAGATTCAGCTGTCACAAGAGTTATCCTTCCCCAGCGTTCCCTTATCATCATGGACACAGAACTTATATCCAGATGTCAGGCTCACTAGCTCCTTCCTCTTCCTATGGTGAGAATGTCCTCTCAGCTTCTACACCTGCTACCCATCCCCTGATACCAGGTCACTCTCTTCCAGGGTCATTCTATGCAATTTCCCTCCATACAGACCGATCCTCTGCCCCTCCACTGCCACTACTAATACAGTCAGACACAGGACCCCCTCTGGATCTACTGGTGCTAAGGGTGCTAGCTCCACTCCTTCTTGCCTAGTCCCTCACTCTGCCTTCATTCCCCTAAACTGTCCCCACCACAGCCATGCCTCTAATACAGCATCTGCCTCTGTTAATGAACACTGTCTTCCCCATTCTAGAATTCCCAGAGCACTGCCA
This sequence comes from Lithobates clamitans, assembly GCA_037952925.1. Lineage (NCBI taxonomy): Eukaryota > Metazoa > Chordata > Amphibia > Anura > Ranidae > Lithobates > Lithobates clamitans. Next base: position 1,623,526 of record JBBGZY010001165.1, read on the forward strand.
TCACATGTGAATGGACCTCGGATGCCTGCAGCATCTCCTTCCCTGGATTCTATCAGTGAGATCCAGCTCCCTGTGCCCTACAGGGAAGGAGTTGATGTATCCTGTCAGCTCTCATCCCCTCCAGACACTCACTCAGCTCCTTTCACTGCCTGTGTGAGGGACCAGGTATCTATACTGCAGGAGGACCTGATCATTAACTCTTTGCATCCCTGCCTCAGCCTGCACGCCAGCCAGCTCTCCTCTTCAGTGACACATGATTTCAGTGTTACTACCCCCTTACCATTTCACACAGGGGGGAGCGGGATCTGGGGGTCCCCTTGTTAAAGGGGGCTTCCAGATTCCGATAAGCCCCCCGCCCGCAGGCCCCCACAACCACTGGCCAAGGGTTGTGGGGATGAGGCCCTTGTCCTCATCAACATGGGGACAAGGTGCTTTGGTGGGCTACCCCAAAGCACCCTCCCAATGTTGAGGGCATGTGACCTGGTACGGTTCAGGGGGGGGGGGATCTCTCGTCCTCCCTCTTTTCCTGCGGCCTTCCAGGTTGAGTGCTTGGATAAGGGTCTGATATGGATTTTTGGGGGGACCCCACGCCAATTTTTTTTAAATTTTGGCGCGGGGTTCCCCTTAAAATCCATACCAGACCTGAAGGGCCTGGTATGGAATTTAGGGGGACCCCCATGCCAGGTTTTTTTTTTATTTTGGTTCGGGGTTCCCTTGTGGGGAAATCCCATGCAGTTTTCAGTTTTCAAGTATCAATGAACTTTTACGTGTATTGTCGGACCGGCAATTCATTAATAGCTGCGAGTAGTTTTAAATGACTTTTTTTCCTTTGAAATGTAATTTTGCTGTCAGACTGTTCTAAACACGGGAAACATGCGCCCCTTTACAGGCATACTATAGACACCCCCAGGTATGAAATTTAAAGGAATATTACACTTTTATTGTTTGACTATAAGCATTATTAAAATCGCTGCTCCTGAAAAAACGGCCATTTTTAAAACTTTTTTTTGCATCGATACATGTGCCCTGGGACAGGACCCAGGTCCTAAACCCTTTTTAGGACAATACCATGCAAATTAGCCTTTAAAATGAGCACTTTCGATTTCAAACGTTCGAGTCCCATAGACTTCAATGGGGTTCTAACGTTCGTGCAAAGTTTTGGTTTGTTCGCAAGTTCTGGTGCAAACCGAAGCGGGGGGTGTTCGGCTCATCCCTAGTTGTCGCAGTTTTTCATGGCCTACACTGGCTGCTGGTATTACCTGAGACAATTTGTTTCAGGCCCCTTCATTCTTATCATCCATGTATGAGGTAACAATGCAGGACATTACCGGCCTGTAGATTGTCTCCTCTATTAAACATGTTATTGCTTCATGTTGTGCCAGTTCTACCAATCTATTGTTTGGTCCAACATTGTTCCCCTTTTTCTGGTTTTGGCCCATCATATACTTTGTTCTTGTTACTAGTTCTTGTTTGGAGGTGTTTCGCCACCAGGTTAATGCCTAGGTTTTCAAATTTGTCCACAGGATTGGTAGCATTGATGACCGCCACTGGGGTCTTGAGGGAGATAACAGTATTCATTAACACCTGATGGGGTTCATTTAAATGATTGGCCTAAATATGTTAATCTCGGCCTACAATCTGGTGTTGAGCAGGTGCTGGCTGCGGTGGGGTGCTTGTCAGTGTACCACTGGCTTTTGTGTGACAGTTTTTACCTTGCCAGCAATTGATGTTGGTCTTGTCTGGCACTGATGGTAAGGACAGGCCTCTTAAACTATGCGAGTTTATGTTTTATGGGTACTCATGGTATACTGTGGCTGGCATTGTTTGGTACATCTGGAAAGTTGTACTTGAAAAGTTCAATAAAGCTGTGGCCTTCCAACTTAAGCAGCTTCCGTGTCTTTTTTTGGGGGGGCAAGGTATTGGTTATTAGTTGGTCATATATTGGCCTATGCTTCTCAGCAGTCATGAAGGCCCCTTGAACCGCCTTTAGGGAAAGGGAGCCTTGACTGCTGGAAGCATAGCATCACTGTGGGTGTGAACCTAAAAGGGAAGTTAAGTAGCTCCCTTAGGATTGGCTATTAAGACCTGAGGTGACTGGGTGGAGCCTGAACTCTAGGAAAAGGCTGTACTGAGGCACATCCAACTGCTCTGAGGAGATTCAGCTGTCACAAGAGATGCCCATCCTCCCGCCCGTTGTGATGTTTTGTCACAGCTTTATTGGCGGTTTTGACCTTGCCAGCAATTGAGATTTTATGGGCTATACATAGTTACATAGTAGGTGAGGTTGAAAAAAGACACAAGTCCATCATGTCCAACCTATGTGTGTGATTTTATGTCAGTGTTACATTGTATATCCCTGTATGTTGTCGTCGTTCATGTGCTTATCTAATAGTTTCTTGAAACTATCGATGCTCCAGGCTGAAACCACTGCCTGTGGAAAGGAATTCAACATACTTGCCGTATGTCTACAGTAAAGAACACTCTACGCAGAGTTAAACCTCTTTTCTTAAGGTTAAACCTCTTTTCTTCTAATTTAAATGAGTGGCCACGTGTCTTATAAAACTCCCTTCCGCTGAAAAGTTTCATCCCTATTGTGGGGTCACCAGTACGGTATTTGTAAATTGAAATCATATCCCCTCTCAAGCGTCTTTTCTCCAGAGAGAATAAGTTCAGTGCTCAAAACCTTTCTTCATAACTAATATCCTCCAGTCCCTTTATTAGTTTTGTTGCCATTCTCTGTACTTGCTCCATTTCCAGCACATCCTTGCTGAGGACTGGTGCCCAGAACTGGACAGCATACTCCAGGTGCGGCCGGACCAGAGTCTTGCAGAGTTGGAGAATCATTGCTTTATCTCTTGAGTTAATCCCCTTTTTAATTCATGCCAATATTCTGTTTGTTTTGTTAGCAGCAGCTTGGCATTGCATGCCATTGCTGAGCCTGTCATCTACTAGGACCCCCAGGTCCTTTTCTATCCTTGATTCCCCCAGTGGTTCTCCCCCGAGTGAGTAGATTGCATTCATATTTTTGCCACCCAAATGCATTATTTTACATTTTTCCACATTAAACCTCACTTGCCATGTAGTTGCCCACCCCATTAATTTGTTCAGATCTACTTGCAAGGTTTCCACATCCTGCGGAGAAGTTATTGCCCTGCTTAGCTCAGTATCCTCTGCAAATACAGAGATTGAGCTGTTCACCCCATCCTTCAGGTCGTTTATGAATAAATTAAATAGGATTGGTCCCAGGACAGAACCCTGGGGGACCCCACTTTCCACCCCTGACCATTCCTAGTACTCCCCATTTATCACTACCCTCTAAACTTGCCCTTGTAGACAGTTTTCAATCCATGTACTCATCCTATGGTCCATGCCAACTGATCTTACTTTGTACAGTAAATGTTTATGGGGAACTGTGTTAAATGCTTTTGCAAAATCCAGATGCACCACATCTACGTGCCTTCCTTTATCTAGATGGCAGCTCATCTCCTCATAGAAGGTTAATAGATTGGTTTGGCTAGAACAATTCTTCATGAATCCATGCTGATTACTGCTAATGATACTGTTTTCATTATTAAGATCTTGTATATAGTCCCTTATCATCATCCTCAAGAGCTTGCATACTATTGATGTTAGACTAACTGGTCTGTAATTCCCAGGGATGTATTTTGGCCCTTTTTTAAATATTGGTGCTACATTGGCTTTTCTCCAATTAGCTGGTATTATTCCAGTCAGTAGATTGTCAGTAAAAATTAGGAACAATGGTCTGGCAATTACTTCACTGAGTTCCCTAAGGACACTAGGGTGCAAGCCATCTGGGTCCGGTGACTTATTAATGTTAAGTTTTTCAAGCCTATGTCTTATTCTGTCCTGTTAGCCATGAGGGTGCTTCCTGTGATGTGTCATGACGATAAACACTACAGTTTTGGTTACTGGAGCCCCCCCCGATTCCCTCGTGAAGACTGAGGAGAAGAATAAATTCAATACCTTCGCCATCTCACCATCCATTGTAACCAGATTCCCTTCCTCATTCTTTATGGGCCCAATATGGTCTGTCCTCCCTCTTTTACTGTTTATATACTTAAAGAATTTCTTGGGGGGGTTTTATCCTCTTTTGTGTTCTATCTTAGCCGCTCTAATTGCACCCTTATATTTCTTGTTGCATTCTTTGTAAAGTCTGAATGCTGATGATGATCCCTCAGCCTTGTATTTTTTGAAGGCCTTCTCCTTTGCTTTTACATGCATTTTTACATTGGAGTTAAGCCATCCAGGACTTCTGTTCGCTCTTTTAAATTTATTTCCCAATGGGATGCACTGGCTAATGCCCTTATTTAATATGCTCTTAAAGCAAACTCATCTCTCCTCCGTGTTCTTTGTTCCTAAGATTTTATCCCAATTTATATCTTCTAGCAAGGTTCGTAGTTTAGGGAAGTTGGCTCTTTTAAAATTCAGTGTCCCTGTATTCCCCTTATGTTTCCTATTTGTGTGATTTATACTGAAGCTAATTGACCTGTGATCGCTGTTTCCTAAATTTCCCCTTATTTCCACACCCGTGATCAGGTCTGTATTGTTGATAATCAATAGGTCTAGTAACGTTTTGTTTCTAGTGGTGCGTCTATGATCTGACCCATGAAAAATTGTCCTGCAAGACATTAAGGAACCTTAGACAAATGCAAGGTTCCTTTCGCCCAGTCTATAATTAATAAAATGAAAATCCCCCATTATGATAACACCTCCCATCCTTGCCACTAATCCAATTTGTTTTTTTTTTTTTTTTTTTTTTTTTTTCTTTTTTTTTTTTTATCCACTTCAGCGAAAGTTTTCCGAGAGACATTATTTCAACTTTGTGTCAAACTTTATCTCTTCTCCTTTTTCACATCATTGTGGATTGTTTCCGTCACATCTTTATTATTTTTCCTTTCTAGGATATTCTTAAATATTTTTAAAAACCGGCGACAAAACGCCTTCTATAATTATAAACCCTATTATTATCTTAGTCTCTCTCAGTCCCTCTTATTTCCCCCCGCCCCCTCACCCCCCCCCCCTCCCCCTCCCCTGTGTCTGGTCCGTTCCTTTATGTTATTTATTTATCCACTTGGCTCTGCACCTGTTCTTTCTTTTATCCTATCTAAATAAATATCCGAGACTTTGTAGTTTTTCCAACTTTCCCATCTACTATTATCCCCTTTCTCTCCTCCTTCCATTTTGTAGTGATAATCTATTTCCTTTAGCCAGTCTCTAATGTCTGGTTTTCCACTTTGTAGCCAATTCTTGGGAATTAAGGCCTTGGCCGCATTCAGGAGGTTAGGTATTATTGATTTTCTATATTGTTTCTTAGGATTATTGTAGATATGGAAGAGGCAAGTCCAAATATTTTGTTCTATTTCTTCTCCAGTTATTTCCTTTATGTTATTTAACACTTCCTTCCAGTACTCCATTATTATTGGGCATTCCCACCATATGTGTGTGATCGTTGCTATTTGGCCACATTTTCTCCAACACAAGGAGGTTCTATCTTGATGGAATCTGTGTATTCTTACTGGGGTCATATACCATCTTGATACTAGTTTATAATTCATTTCTATGGTCTTCATGTCCCAAGCCTTATTATATCCCATTTCTATCATTTTTTCCACTTTTTGGTTATCTATTTTTAAATTCATTTCTTTTTCCCATTGATTTATATATTCTGGTCTTTCTTGTGCTTCCAAATCTGTCAGTATACTATAAATTTTTGATGTTCCGTTTTTTAATGGTGTTTCATTGCTACATAGCTTTTCCAGTGCAGTTAATTTTGTTTCATCTCTCAGTGGGTGTGGTATTGTGCTTACTAGGTGCCTTAGTTGAGTATAATTCCATTCATTCATCTTCCATCCATTCCTTTCCTCTATTTCTACTCGTGTTCTTATTTTGCCATTTCTAGTGATATCTTTCAGTCGTGGGTTACCTATTCCTTGGATTTCAAATATTTCCCTCCCAGGGGTGAAGAGATTCGATCCTGTGAGTGCTAATAGTGGTGAATTATATTTCCATTCATTCTTTAAGTGAATGGTGTCCCAAATTTTAAATACATTTTTTGTTATTTCGTGCGTGTCGGTGTCCAATAGTCTATATTTCCGTGGAATCCAAATATTCTTATGTAGTGTGGCTCCACTTATTGTGTTTTCCATTTCCACCCATTTTTTTTCATTTTTCTCATTTGTCCACTCTAACATTCGTGTTAAAACTATGGCTTTATAGTACCTACTTATATCTGGGAGGGCAAGACCCCCATGCTCCTTTTTCCTTGTGATCAGCGTGTATTTAATTCTTGGTTTTTTATTAAGCCATATGTATTTTAGCAGGATTGTTTTAATTATTTTAAAAAAGCTCTGCGGGATTTTTACTGGTAACATCTGTAATCTGTAGTTTATTTTAGGTAATATCATCATCTTAAACATATTTATTCTTCCAATCCATGAAAGTGGCTGTATTCTTAACTTTTTCATTTCTTCTTTGACCTCATTGATCAGTGGAATAAAGTTTGCCTGATAAATTTTTTCGACTCTAGGAGTTATTTTAATTCCAAGGTAATTTAGTTCTTTTACCCAAGTGAATGGGAATTCTTTTTGTAAAAACTGAACTTCCTTTTTCTCTAGACCTATGTTTAATATTTCCGTTTTTATTGGATTAATTTTGAAGTTTGACAGTTCTCCGTATTTTTTAATTTCTTTCAGTATGTTTGGGAGTGACACTCTTGGGTTGGATACGTACATCAAAATGTCGTCCGCGTAGGCAGCGATCTTATGCTCTTTTCCTCCTAGTTTCGCTCCTTCTACCTCTTTGTTATTGCGGAGTGTTGCTAATAGTGGTTCTAAGGCCAATACATATAATAGTGGAGACAATGGACAGCCTTGCCGTGTTCCATTCTGCATCTTAATTTTTGGAGAGAGTCTACCATTTACTTTTACGACTGCTGTCGGGCCATTATACAAATTTGTTATCCACTTCATCATTTTTGTCCCAATACCCAAGTGCCGCAATGTATCCATCATGAAACCCCAGTCTACCCTGTCAAATGCTTTTTCTGCATCCAATGACAGGAATAGAACTGGGGTCTCATTCTGCACCTTCTTGTGCAACATCAATAATGATTTTAGGCTGTTGTCCCGCCCCTCTCTCCCCGGGACAAAACCAGTTTGGTCCGGGTTGATCCACAGTGGGATTAGTTTTTTTATCCTAGTGGCCAGGATCTTGGAGTACAGCTTCGTATCAGCGTTCAATAGGGCTATTGGCCTGTAACTTGAGCAGTTAACTTTGTCTTTCCCTTCTTTTGGTAGTATTGTAATATGAGCTAATAACGATTCACTTCTTATTTCTTCATCTTCCCCTAAGGAATTCATATATTCTAATAGTTTTGGAGTCAGCTGTTCTTCAAATTTTTTATAGTATTTGACCGTAAACCCGTCTGGTCCTGGGCTTTTTCCTACGGGAGTTTCCTTTAATGCCAGTTTTACCTCTTCATGCGTAATATTTTTTTCCAATTCTTCTAGTTGGTCTATTTTTAGTTTTGGTAAGTTTGCTTTTTTTAAATATTCTTGTATCTTCTTTGTTCTTGTATTCGCTTCTTTCCAACTTTCCTGTCCTTTTATTGCATAAAGGGAGCTGAAGTATTTTTGAAATGTTATCGCTATATCTGTAGTTTTATTTACCACTTCTCCTTTTTCATTTTTGATCTTCTCAATGTAATTCAAAGACTTCTTTTTTTTTACCAGATTTGCTAGGTATTTTCCTGGTTTATTACCCCATTTATATTTTTCTTGTACTACTCTGTTGTGGTCCTTCCTTTCTTCTTGTTCCATCCAGTCTTTTAATTGCTCTCTCTTTTGAGATAATAGGCCGAAGATTTTGTTGTTTACTTGATTTTTGTGTTTTCGTTCCAATTCATAAATTTCTTTAATTATTTGTTGCATGTTTGTTTTCCTTTCCTGTTTTTTTCTTGCTCCTATAGCTATTAACTTGCCCCTAATAACAGATTTATGCGCCTCCCATATTGTTGCTTTCGATACCTCTGGTGTATCGTTTTCTTCAAAATATCTTTTAATTTCTTCTATGATGCTTTTTTCGGTCTCACTATCTTCTAATAAAGTTTCGTTGATTCTCCATGGACCCCTTTCAAGGACTTCTCCTTTTATTTTCATTCTCAAGATTACTGGGCTATGGTCTGAGGCGGTTATTATGCCTATTTTTGTTTCTTCTATTTCTTCCAAGTTTCTATGTTCGACCATGATGTAATCCAATCTGGAGTAAATTTTGTGTACTGTTGAATAGAATGTGTAGTCCTTTGTGCTGGGGTGCTGAATTCTCCAAGGGTCTATTAGTTGCTGTTCATATAATGTTCTTTTTAATTTCTTTAGTTGATTTACCTCTTTGTCCCTTACTCTTGAGGTACTGTCCATTTTATTATCCATGCTGAAGTTGAAGTCTCCAGCTAGTATTAATTTTCCTTGCTTGAATTCCATTAGTATTTTAATTATATCTATCAAATATTTTTTAGGGTTCTTATTAGGACAGTAGACATTGGCCAATGTATATTTTACCCCGTAAATAGTTCCTGTAATAAAAAGATATCGACCCTCCGGGTCTATTTTCCTTTGATCTATTAGAAAACGTACATTTTTCCCTATACCGATGGCTACTCCTTTGGCCCTTCTTATTGGCGAGTCTCCTTGATACCATGTTGGTATGTTTCTTGAATAAATTTTGGCACTTGAGTTTTGGGTTATATGCGTCTCCTGTAGGAAAATTATTTCTGCTTTACTTTTTTCAAGTTCTCGGAGGATGATGTTTCTCTTCCCTGGGGAATTTAGTCCTCGGACATTGTAAGAGATTATTTTTATGCTGTTTACGTTTTCCATTCTTGTGCCTTTTCTTCCCCGCCCGTCCTCCGGCCCTCCCCCCCACGCGGTCCCCCTAGGAGACCGGCTGGAGGGGACACCCAGCGGACACACGGGGTCTCCTCATCTCTTGTCTCAGAATAGGTGTGCCTATGTAACCACTCATGTGACTCAGACCTCTCCCTCCCCTCCCTCCTCCCACCCTCCCCTCCCTCCTCCCACCCTCCCCCTCCCTTTTTTCTGATATGGGTTTTTTACCCCCATATTCTCTAGAGCTGAGAGCATTTTACTTTGTTTTGTGGGGCACGCTCTGCCCCCTCTGCTCTATTTATTGTGAGGCGGAGCTCTGTAAGACACCCTATTCCCCCCCTGCCTAAGCACTAATAGGGCGACCCCCTGTCCACTCCGTGAGTCCCTGTCTCCCTCTCCCTGCATTTTTGTTGTGTTTTACCAATCCTTTCACTTTCCTTTTTTCCCATCCCATCAACCCCAGCCCCCCCCCCCTTTCCACTCTAAGGCCCCTTGCACCGTTGTGTGATATTTTCTCAGATGTTAATTTCCCCGAGAGTCCACATCTTGATGTCTGATCCTTGAATTTACTTGCCACTGTAGGTCATCTCTTGCCGTTATTCGCTCCTGACTATTTGCATATTTTTCCAGTTCTGGGGAGGGGATTTCTAGTTTGTTGCAAAAGTCCGGAATCTCCTCTACATGTCTTAGCCTCGCACTTATTCCGTTTTTCCTTGCTATTAGACATGCTGGAAAACCCCAGTTGTATTGAATTTCTTGCTCCCGGAGGATTTCTAATAATGGCTTTAGTATCCGTCGTCTTTTCAGCGTTTCTTGAGATAGGTCTTGAAATATTTGTAATTTACCTCCCGCAAACTCTATTTGTGTTTTCCTCTTTAGGTTTATCCAGATCTGTTTTTTTTCTTCCCATTTTTCAAAGCGTACGATTACATCTCTAGGTGTTTCCCTTGCGAACCTTTGAGGTTTTTTTACTCGAAAGACACTTTTTATTCCTATTGTGTTAGTTGTTTCCTTTCCCAAGATTTGGTTGAAGAGATTGTTCATTTTTTCTATTAGATTTTCTGCTTGTTCTGTTTCCGGTAACCCACGTATTCTCAAGTTTTTCTTTTTATCTCTATTTTCTTGCTCTTCTATTTTATATGATTGTTCCTGTTGTTCCCATTTTAATTTCTTTATTTCGTCTTCTAGTTCCTTTATATTTTTTTGATGTAGGTCCACTTTGATCTCTACTTCTTCCACTCTGTTTAACATATATCCCATGTCTTTATGGAGTATTGACATCTCTGCTTTTAGGGAATTCTCTAGTGCCGTGAACATTTTTTCCATATCCTGTTTTGTTGGCAACTGTGGCCCTTGTTGTCCTTCCTCCTTTCCTCTGTCTTCCTCTCCCATTTCTGGCTCCATTCTGGGTTCTGAGAGGTGGCTGGTTTCTGTTTGTACTTTATACTGGCCTTTTTTATCCTTGTTGTCCTTCTCTTTTGTATCTATTTGTCTGCCCTTTGAGCCTACTTGTTTCTCTCCTTCTCCGATTCCTTGCTGTATATACCTGTTCATAGGGCCTGGACTTGGGCCTAGGCTGGTCCTAGGTGATTTTAGTATTGCTCCCGCACTTCTTGTTGTTTTCCCCTTCATGTTTGTTTCTATGGCTGGATTTATAAGAACTTCAAAGCTGCCTTCCAGAGTACCTCTTGATTGGGGTCTCTTAATGATGAAAAAATCTCCCAGCCTTTTTAAATTGACTTATTTTTACTAATATTTCTTTTATTTCGTTCTCATACCCGGCATCCTCCCCACAATCCAATAATAGAAATAATTAATGAGATATGAGTAGTCCCCGTTTTCCAGAAGTTATGTTACTACCTTAAGTACATTAAGCATTCCTTGTTGCTGTTCAATTGTTTAAGCGTATTTAAGCTGAAAAAAAAAAAAAAAAAAAAAAAAAAAAAACCGCTCAAAAACGCTATTGCAAAAATGCTGAATAAAGCTGGAAAAAGTTAAAAAAAGAGAAAAAAAAAAGTCACTGCAAAGACACCGGCGTCTTCACAGCGCTTTTCCAGCAGCCCGTGTGCATGGGGGCCCAGGTGCTCAGCAAAATAATTCAAATATTTTAGCGATATAATGCAATCTAATTCAAGTATTCAGCAAGATGATTTATATATTCAGCAGTATAGTTTCAGTATGAGCTTATATGTTCCACATTTTTGTTACTGTGAAATTTCTTCTTATTCTATAGTTTGTACTATCAAGCCTATATTTAGTACCATTTGCAAAAAAAAAAAAAAAAAAAAAAAAAAAAAAAAAAATTCACAAGAAAGGGAGATACTGCAGCAGCAGCAGGCAGGTGGGGGGCTGGGAGACAACTCTTCCGTTGGCTTGTCTTTCTTTTACCTTCTCCTTCTCTTCTCCCCTGTTCCCCCCCCCCTGTTTTTGTTGTTTTTCTTAACTTGATTCTACTTTTTCAGCTCTTTCGCCTTTTCCCCTGCTTGTTCACTTCAAGACAATTGCAATAGAAGAAAAGAGCCAAAAGAGGAGGGAAAAAAAAAAAAATGCTCAAAAACGCTCAAAGACGCTATTGCAAAAACGCTGAAAAAAGTTAAAAATAAATAAATAAATAAAAAAGTCACTGCAAAGACACTGGCGTTTTCACAACGTTCTCCCAACAGCCCATGTGCACGAGGGCCCAAATGCTCATAAAAATAATTCAAATGTTTTGGCGGTATAATGCAATCTAATTCTAGTATTCAGCAAGATGATTTATATATTCAGCAGTATAGTTCCAGTATGAGCTTATATGTTCCACATTTTGTTACTATGAAATTTCTTCTTATTCTATAGTTTATACTATCGAGCCTATAGTTAATACCATTTGCAAAAAACAAAAAAAGACCAAAAAAAAAAAAAAAGGATCACAAGAAAGGGAGATACTGCAGCAGCAGCAGCAGCAAGCAGGTGGGGGCTGGGAGACAACTCTTCCGTTGGCTTGTCTCTCATTCACCTTCTCCCTCTCCCCTGTTCCCCCCCTGTTTTTATTGTTTTTCTTAGCTCCCTTGATTCTACTTTTTCAGCTCTTTCGCCTTCATTTACTTTCATTTACTTTCGCTTTTTATTCCATTTTATTTCGTTTTATTTCAATATGTTCATTCCCTTTCCCTTTCTTTTGTTCTATTACTTTTCCTTTGCCTTTTCACTTCCAGACAATTGCAATAGAAAAAAAGCCAAAAAAAAACAAAAAAAAAAAAAAAAAACGGTACTTATCTTTTAGTTGTTGTTGAAGTTGGGACAAAAAGGGACACTCACTACAGCTTGTTGCAGTCAGACGCAGGTACAAACTTCCTCTGGCTTACACCACAAGACAGCTCGGTGAGTGATGAGCAGGGGGGGCCGGGAGGGAAGCTACCTACACCTTCTCATCAGGCCGATCATTCCTCTCAGCTGCAGGGAGAGGGCTCTCAGGATCCTCACGCCGTGCACAGAGCCATTACCAGGCTCCTCCCTCCTGCATCAGGGATCACTCTCTCCTTCCACTAATCCAATTTGTGATAGGAGGTCCGTCTCCCCCTCCTCCCTCAGGTTAGGGGGCCTATAGCATACTCCCAGTATTACTTTACCCTTAGTTTCATCCCTTTGGAGCTCTAACCCTAAGGATTCCATCTCCTCCCTAGCTTCCCTAGTGATGTCATCTCTCACATTCACTTGTACATTATTCTTGACATACAGGCATACCCCTCCCCCTTCTTTACCCTCCCTGCGATAAAGGGAATACCCTAGAATGGTTGCATCCAATCATGAGAGCTGTTGAACCAAGTCTCTGCCACAAAATCTAATCTATGCCCTCAGTTAAATTCTGGGGTCAGTCTAATGCCTGTCTGTCACTGATGGTAAGGACAGACTTCTTAGACTATGTGAGTTTATGGGTGCCCATGGTACACTGTGACTGGCATTGTTGTTTGCTAAATTCTGGGGTCAGTCTAATGCCTGTCGCACTGATGGTAAGGACAGGCCTCTTAGACTATGTGAGTTTGTTTTATGGGTGCACATGGCATACTGTGGCTGGCATTGTTTTCTGGTAATTTGGAAAGTTGTACTTGAAAAGTTCAATAAAACTGTGGCCTTGCCTATTTACTACTTAATCCGCTTCCATGTCTTTTTTGGGGGGGGCAAGGTATTGGTTATTTGTTGGTCATAATTGAGCCTATGCTTCTCAGCAGTCATGTTATTTTCTGCCTAGTCACTAAAATGTATGAAAGCACCATTAATGTTACGCTTAGCCAGGGTGAATGCATACTGTATATATCAAAATCTTCAGCAAAGTAGAATTCATGCCCTGGACCTTAAACTATTTTGGATGAAGGCATAAAAGATTAAAAAGAACCAAAACATGAAATTGTATGATCAATCCTTTGCAATATGTAAATTTGGAGTCAGATTTGGAGTTCTGTCACTAACTTTGGCATCTTTGAATGCACTAGGCAGGTGCATTTTTTTTCTTTTCGTAAAGGATGCTTTGTAATAAAATCTAATTTTATTAAACCTATACTTTATGTTGAAAATGAGTCACAGAAATGCTGTTTTAGTTTTGAGGTAGCCTGAGTTTAAAGCTGAGCTCTACCCAAAAGGAGAAGCTCTGCTTGTTTGCACCCTGCCCCCCTTCACTGCCACATTTGGGAGGTTTTGACAGGTACCCACTACCGGCTCAGAACGCTGTAGCGAACTGAGTCAGAAGTTCTCCCCCCCTCCTTCCCCCGCAGTCTTCTGGGACACATCACAGGTCCCAGAAGACTATGGGACTATTCACAAGGCAAAGCGTGACTTACGCATGTGCAGTAGGAAATGGGCTGTAAAGCTTCAAGGCTTAAATTCCTGTTTCCCTTACTAGTGATGCCAGAGCCTTCACCCAACGTCAATTGAAGAATCGGCTCTGGTGAGGACATTGCGGGATCCCTGGACAGGTCAGTGTCCTTATATTAAAAGTCAGAAGCTACAGTATTTGTAGCTGTTGACTTTTATTTTTTTCTGAAGGAGCCTAGAGCTCCTCTTTAATAGAATTCACAAATAACTGTTAAAAGTTAAAACATCACTTCTGGTTCTGGCGCCACATGTAAAGGAGCTCGGAACGACAGCTCCAGGAGAATCGGCCTACAAAACCAGCTCTCCACAGCCCGCAGACAGCAACCGACCCCCCCCCCCACCACCACCACCTCCGCCCCATCCCCCTGACCAGTGGGGATGGATGGGTTTGTGCTGGCATCACACAGCTCAGGAAAAAGCTAGGAGACCATGCAAAGCGCCTATCTGAGCTAGAGCACCACTTATGTGACCTGGAAGATGAGATGCATCTGAACAGCTATCGAGACAAACACAGCAATTTATCCTAGACAAACAGGATGACCTCAAAAATTGGCCCAGACATAACCTGAGGGTCATAGGACTCCCAAAATCCTTTAATTCTGACTCCCTGCAAAATATCTGTGCCTTGCGCATCCCGAGTGCATTGGGACTCACCGCACCCTGCATAGTGGAAAAAGCACTGCTTGGGATCCTCCTTCAATGACTGATGCACTCCCCACCCAGTCATAGTCCACTACTTGAATTACACGGAAATCTTTCTGCAACTCAAAATCCCTTTAACTTGATGGCTATAAGCTTCTTCTCTTTGCGGGCTATTCGTAAGAAGTCTCATGCAGATGGAAGGCATTCCAACCAATATGTGCGGCACTCTACCAAAAAAGGGGGAAAATTCACATTAGCGTAACCAGCAATTCTATGTTTCACAGACCCCTTGGGGGATCCAAGTTATTTTTGCCAACCGGAAGAAGTGACGCACTGAAGGCCTATCTCTACATTCCTATGGACGCTTCTTCTACACCAGCCCCTCCCCACATGGTGGAACCAAGAGATCAGCGCCGCCCAAGGAAAGACCCTCCTAAGAAGCTCCAACTCTCCAACTCATCAGGTCATAACAGATCTTGCTGACCTCAGCCGCTGATGCGGCTAGACTGGATAGACATCTGGCCCAGTTTGGTGTTTGATTGAGGGCCTTCTTCAACCCTCATCTCTTCTCCCCTGGGTTCACCCAGAGGGCAACCCACTTCACAGTCACGGGCGAAGACCACTGATCCCCCAGTAATGCTGTTTGGTAGTGAGTGTGCGTAGTACATGTGGAAAAAAGTGAAGTTCTGGCTTCACTGGGTATGTACCTTTTTTGTTTACACCCTTAGACCCCTGTTGGGTTGTTCTCCACCCTAAACCCTCTTCTTTAAGATTCAAGCATCCATTGGCAGGCTCTATGTACCTAGATGATCCCTCAGTAGCGAGATATGTGCAGCTCCCCATCTACCTTTTTAAGATCTCTAAATCTGCTTCCCACAAAGTCATGCTATGAAAATTATCTCCTGGAATGTCAACAGATTACGTTCTCCCCCCAAGCGTATGGTGATTCTCTTAAATCTCAAAGCTGATATTGCGATACTCCAGGAGACAAACTTGGCAGTGGCAGACTTCCCCCGTAAGCACAAACTCTAGGTGGTCCAGGTTTTTGGGTCACTAGTTGTTAAAGGGAAAGCTGGAATCCTTCTACTTATCCATAAACAACTCCCTTGGCGATGTACTCTCCTTACAAAATGATGAGTGGCGTACCCTCATTGCTAAACTCAAAACCTCTATGCGGGAATGGGTAATTTCCAACGTTTATGCCCCCAATTCTCTCTCCAAACATTTCTTCAATAAACCAACATCCCTTTTGGCTCCCTTTATACATCTTCCCCTCCTGGTGGGTGTGGACTTTAATTCTGTACTCAACCACCAAGAGGACAAATCACATGCTCATTGCCCCCCCCCCCGGTACGACCTCCCCCAGCTTCCCTTCTCCTTTGCTGCACTTCACAGAAGGCCTTAGCCTAGTCGATCTCTGGAGATTGTCACAACCAGATGGGAGGGAATACACCTTCTTCTTCTCCCCCCTCACAACACTTTGTCAAAAATTGACTACACTTTCGCAAATACAACACTTCTTGAACACATCACAAAGCCTCACATTCACGAGATAGCCATCTCGGACCATGCCCCAATCTCGGTAAACATGCCTGGATTAATTTCTCAGAATTTGGACAAGATCTGGCGCTTCCCATCCTATTTAGCACACAATCAGGCTCTTCAAAAGATCATTCCGGACACTTGGACTGAATACACAGAACACTTTGAACACCACAAAAATCCCAATTTATTCTGGGAAGCTGGGAAGGCTGTGTTGCGGGGTACAATTCTTTCCTATGCCTATGCCTACAAAAAAGGGGTCACCAGGGAATATTGTGAGGTGAGCAAAGCATTACGTAAGGCCCACTTGATTCTTGCACAATATAACTCTCCTGAATCCAGGGAGGCATGGCAAGCCGCCAAAAGTCGGTTCGACCTGTGGGCAAAGGACAAAATTAATTAGTCCCTTCTAGATCTACAATACCATACATTTGGCAATAAAGCAGGCAAAATTTTGGCATGTTTATGTAGGGGCCAACAGGCTATTTGCATGACACAAATCATTTATTGAGATGTCAGAATCACGAGTGGATGGAGGCCGACATGTGGATCACATGTGATGTGTCCAGCCTATATTCTAGCATCCCGCACTCTCTGGGTATTAAAGCAGTTTACTTTTTCCTAGATCAATGCAGCCTGTACTCTCAAGTGCAGAAAGAGTTCATCTTGGAATGCCTAGATTATCTTCTAACCCATAAATACTTCTCATTTGATGGGGATTTTTTTTTCTCCAAAGATGCGGATTGGCAATGGGAGCCAGGTTTTTGCCTTCTCTTGCCAATCTTTACATGGGTTGGTGGGAGAGGGTGAAGATTTTTGGGTCGTATAATCCGTTCCGTTGACACATCAAATTTTTCTGCTATTATATAGATAATCTGATATTCTTTTGTTCCAGTGAGCTGGGTACTTTGGATAATTTTTTGTCATATTTTAATAATTCCTTAAATCTTAGTTTCACTGGACAAATGGACAGATGCTCTATCAATTTTCTAGATGTAACCTTGGAGGGCTGTGAGGGTCGTGTTGTCACTAAACCAGGAAGCCCTTGTCCAGAAACAGTATATTGAGGGCAGACTCAGGTCATCCCGCACATACCATTAGTAGGGATGGGCGAACGGTTTGGCCCGAGCATAAGTTCGGGCCTAACTTTGGTTGTTCGGATGTTCTGCAGAACACCGAACAATATGCACTGTTCGGGGCAAATTGGAAAGCTGCTGGAACACTGTTAAAGTCTATGGGACATTAACATGAAAAATAAAAAGTGTTCATTTTAAAGACTTATATGCAAGTTATTGTCATAAAAAGTGTTTGGGAACCCGGGTCCTGCCCCAGGGGACATGTATCAATGAAATGTTTTTTTTTTTTTAAACGGACGTTTTTTCAGGAGCAGTAATCTTAATAATGCTTAAAGTGAAACAATAAAAGTGAAGTATTCCTTTACATTTTATACATGGGTGGTGTCTATAGTATGCCTGTAAAGTGGCGCATTTTTCCCGTGTTTAGAACAGTCCCTGCACAAAATGACATTTCTAAAGGAAAAAGTCATTTAAAACTACTCGCGGCTATAATGAATTGTCTGTGGGAGAAATCAAAAGTGCTAATTTTAAAGGCTTATATGCATGGTATTGTCATAAAAAATGTTTGGGAACCTGGGTCCTGCCCCAGGGGACATGTATCAATGCAAAAAAGTTTTAAAAACGGCCATTTTTTCGGGAGCAGTGATTTTAATAATGCTTAAAGTGAAACAATAAAAGAGAAATATTCCTTTAAATTTCATACCTGGGGGTGTCTATAGTATGCCTGTAAATTGGCGCATCTTTCCCGTGTTTGGAACAGTCCCTGCACAAAATGACATTTCTAAAGGAAAAAAGTTATTTAAAAGTACTAGTGGCTATAATGAATTGTCGGTCCCGGCAATACGGATAAAAGTTATTGAAAAAAATGGCATGGGATCCCCCACAGTCCATTACCAGGCCCTTTGGGTTTGGTATGAATATTAAGGGGAACCCCGAACCAAAATTTAAAAGTGAGGCAAGCAAAGCCTTACGTAAGGCCCAATCGTTTCTTGCACAATCTTACTCTCCTGAATCCAGGGTAGCATGGCAAGCTGCCAAAAGTCAGTTCGACCCGTGGGCATAGGCAAAGAAAAAAATGCACAAGTCCCTTCTAGATCTACAATAGCATACATTTGGCAATAAAGTAGGCAAACTTTTGGCGTGTTTATGTAAGGGCCAACAGGCCCCCACTCATATTGCCGCTCTGAAAGACAACCCAGGAACACTTACCACCTCATCTAAAGACATCAATGTCATCCTAGAAAAGTTTTACGCATCCCTCTATGGCAGTGACAGCAAACCTTTTTTAGCCCGATAGCCCAAGTGTCCAAACTGCAACACGAAACCAACGTATTTATTTCAAAGTGCCAACATATACAGAACTTTATGAGCATGTGCTGTGATGTCTGGGAGTGAACATGGGACACATCAGAAATCATTGGGCTGTTTCATGATGAGGAGCATTGATCTGATTGCCGCTTGTATGTGTATAGCCGCTATGCTGTGCGTGCTTGACAGTGGAATGCATGTGTATGGTGCCTGGGCCCTTGAGTGTGTTTTTTAGGGTGATAACATTGTCTATCCTTTTTTATATGGGGTTTGGAGGATTGTCATAAAGCTTATGACAATCCTGCAAACGGCATATAAAAAGGATAATAAGGGATTAAAATAAATCTGCACAATCAGACCTAAATAATAATAAAAAGTGTATTCCACCTAGTTGCTTGCTAAAACACTAAACAGTGATTCCACCCACCGTATGAAACAATTAAATCCAATAAAAATGGTGTAGCACAACTCCTTACCAATACATACTCAATATTAAGTGTCAAATTTTAACAAATATATAATGCATCACATTTAAAAAAGTCCAATATTCAATTATCCACATTCCAGTGTCTCTCTAATGATTATATCAGTGCAGTAAATAAACACCCAGTGTCTTCAATCTATATTCATGCTTCTGTGCTCATTCTTTACCGAGTGAAAAACCTGTTTACCTCAAGGAACACATATGTAATGTGCGTGACCCAGGATCTCAAAAAACAGAAATCAGCTCTTCAGTCATTCTACCCCCTACTCTGGATTTCTGCTTCTTATCACTCCACTGCATAGCTCACACATTTATAGCCAGGTTATAAAATGAAAAGTCACAGAAACATAGTGTACACAGCATACACTTACTTTAACACTGATATCCACAGCACTTCAAGCTGATCCCCCAAAAAGGGAAGGATTCACCTAAGGCCGCCCTGCTAGCTCCAACATAAGAAAGGTCCTCACAGTCTTGGAGCACGCAAGGGCCAACCCATCCGGAGATACTGCCATTGTCACCCTTGATGCCAAAAAGGCTTTTGACAATGTCAGTTTTCACTGGTTGAGGATGGTCCTTTCAAAATTTGGCTTCCCAGGACCTTTTTTCCACCTTATCAGTGCTATGTACTCTGCCCCATCTGCGAATGTCATTGCAGCAGGCCTTCTGTCCAACAACATCTGCCTCCATAAGGGCACACAACAGGGATGCCCCTCACCCCTGCTGTTTAAGCTCACACTCTAACCCCTCTCCCGTTTTCTGCTCTTTCACTCAAAACTACACGGGGTAAAGGTGGGGTCCCAGGAACTATGCACAGCTCTGTTTACTGATGACATACTGATCTTTACAGCATACCCATGCATAAATTTGCTACATATTCAAGAGGTTTTCACATTGTTTCGGGACTGCTCGGGTTTGAGAATTGACTTCTCCAAGAGTGAAATTTTACCCTATTCCAAACACGCCCCCCTCCCTGGGCACTTGGTTCTATCTTCCCAGTTGCCAAAAAAACACATTACATATCTGGGAATTGAAATAGGTAAAGTGCCCTCCTCCCTCTATCAACTCAACTACCTCCCTGTTTTTTCCAGAATTACAGCAGACTTGGAAAGCTGGTCAGGTCTCCCACTCTCTGTTTGGCAGATGCCACCTATTTAAGATGGTCAGCTTTCCGAAACTCCTGTACCCCCTATAGACCATTCCCCTGCTATTAAAACAAAAACTCCAAAAAGCCTTAACCGCTTTCATATGGTGGGGGTGTCTCTATCCAAGAGCTATATCTCCCTAAACATGAAGGGGGAGTTAACCTGCCACACATACAATTTTACAATCTGTCCTGTCTCTTGAGAGGGGGTTTAGACTGGATAACCCAAACTTCAAAATATTCCAACTACAAGTTTGAATTTCAGATGGTAAGCCCTTATGGATTGCCTGCCCTGCTGCACTGTGGGATCAGATCTCTCCCTCCATCACTGAAACAGAACTTATTAATACGGGACACAGTTTTGGCCTGTAGGAAGATCAGGAAAAATTGAGATTATCCGCACTTGTATACCAACATCTTCCCATCCTCAGACACCCTCTGTTCACACAGATGCAGCAATACGAGGCATTCTCCATATGGGCCTCACAAGGTTTAACCAACTTTACTCAATTATTTGATACTTCCTCAGGCAGGCAAAGTACAAAGGTATAAATTACCCCCTCACCCTCTACTCTATACCCAACAAGCAATAAGCTTTGTTTCCAAATTTATGTCCACCTAGAGATATGCGCCTCAAAACGTCCCTCCAGGACACACTCTTGGATCTTCATCGTCATAAAATCTCTGACCTGTATAAACCACTGAACTCCCTATTGACAAAACCGGTACACTCTAGCTCAGCAATATCATGGAACAAGGACTTGCACTCCTCTGAGGCGTTGAATCACATCTTGGCTGGCTAAAACACCACCTGTGCATTTATTACAAACGAGTTCTGGTGTGAACAACTAGACAAAATCATACACCATGCATATATTACTCACTTGACCTCTAATCAGCTTCCTGATCGACAAAGATGCCCTTTGTGCAACTACCATAGGCCCTCCCTGCCCCACAGGCTCTGGTCCTGTCCTCATATCTCACATTTTTGGGACAAAGTAGAGTCATTCATAGCCGTGGTTATCAGTCTCCAACCCCGCAGAGATATATACTCTCTACTATTTGGCTTTCTGGATGTTCCTCTATCTAGCCAGCTGAGAACACAAGCTAAGACCATCCAATATAACAAAGCATGGTTATCCACATGCTATATGGCAGCTAGGAGGGCTATCCTCCAACAATGGACATCATCCTCTCCTCCTACCACCAAAGATATTAAAAATTACCGGCTGAACCTACTGAGAAAGGAAAAGCTGGATCTAGTGCTCTCCCACCATTGTAAGACATCTCGCTTCCACTGCAAGTGGGAACTATATATGACAGAGTTACCGAAACTGAAATGCCAAATCCTCAGATCTTTCTGACACTACTGAGGCCTCCAACTTCACCCTTAATCTTCATTAGGAACATCGCCACGGATACACCATCACACAACACAAGTTGTTCTTCCATGACTACCTTCTAATATCTGGCTGATCTACACTGCTCACTATTGATAAGTTTATTCTTTACTTTGGGTGTGTCTACCATAAAACCATCACTTCTTACTGGTTTAGGCCTGCTTGACTTTACTAATGCTTGACACTTTTGAGCTCAATGATAGCTCATTCCATGTAAAACCTAGCTTGGGTTACCTCCCCTCCCTCCATATCCACCCCTCAATCCAGATCCACCCCTCCCCCCTTCCGCCTTCCTCAGACAATTACACACGGTTTATGGTAATGTTATACTTGGATAGTGGTTGCCCTTTGTTGAATTGTCCTTTGGTTTTTGTTTGCCGGAAAAAACAATAAATTGTGTGTTTTTTTTTTTGTTTTTTTTTAAAGAGTTAAAACATCGCTTATTGCCAATTGCATTTGATTCTGCTTGGCATGTCATTAGTATTCAGACTTTTTTTATCTTGACACATTAAATTTTGTATTAAATATTTGGTCCTTTTTGGTATTCTGCTTTGAAACCATACCTAATAGATAATAATTGCTTTTTAAACTCATTTTGTGCTGCTTTCATTTTATCCACCCCTGTATTTACCAGTTCTGTTTCTGCCTATTTCAGCATATTTTAATTTTACAGCCTATGGTTTCTTTTAAGATATTGGTACACTAAGTTGACTTGTGTGGTTGCATTTCACATATTTCACACATCCGAAATGTCAGTTACAATGGTTTGACAAGAGTACACATAATACAGTTTTATTTCCACAAGATCATCCTAGTCAGAAAGTCATTGTACCTTTTACAGACTGTATTTCTGCTTGGTTAGTTTTAACAGATCTGGTAAAATTGCTCCTATCACAGTTACTGTACAGTCTGTTTCTGTGCAATGGAAAATATGGTGACCTTGCCTTTCAGACTTTATACTTATTGGAGCTTAACATTGGATTGCTTTACTGCAGGCCTCCTGGGGTAGATTAAAACTCAGATGGGTAATTATGATTCAGCAGTAGGTGCATAAACATATGTGCACAGAACAGTGGACAACAGATAAAGATGCTGATCATTGCATGATAGGCTTGTTTAACTGTGGCAGTAAAATGAATAAACCTGTTTTGACATAATCAGGGATTTTGCTGTTACTAAAATAAACTCAAAACAGTTTTAGTTAGCCTAACAGTATATACAAGACATATTTGTTATCATGAGATTCAGATGCTTTATAATGATTGCTTGAATTTAACTTTGTTATTTATTTTAATCTGTATAATAAATATTTAGGGATGAGGTTCTGGTTCACTGCTTCCATGGGTTTGAAGCCAAACCTGTGTGTTTGAGTATTTGTGCTGGAATTTATGATGGAATTCATCAGACTGAATTTATTGCATCCACGATGCATTGTCTGGCCTTTAACCACTTCAGCCCCAGAAGAATTGGCTGCTCAATGACCAGGCCATTTTTTGCCATTCGGCACTGCGTCATTTTCACTGACAATTGCGCATTCGTGCAACATTGTACCCAGACAAAATTGACGTCCTTTTTTTCCCACAAATAGAGCTTTCTTTTGGTGGTATTTGATCATCTCTGTTTTTTTATTTTTTGCACTATAAACAAAAAAAGAGCGACAATGTTGAAAAAAACACAATATTTTGCACTTTTTGCTGTAATAATAAATAGTCCCAATTTTTTTTTTTATTTTAAGCCAATTTTTCCTCAGTTTAGGCCGATTTGTAGTCTACATATTTTTGGTAATAAAAATTGCAAAAAGCGTATATTGATTGGATTGCGCAAAAGTTATAGCGTCTACAAAATAGGGGATAGATTTATGGCATTTTTACTTTATTTTTTTATTTTTTTTACTAGTAATGGCGGCGATTTGCGATTTTTATCGAGACTGCGACATTATGGCGGACACATCAGACACTTTTGACACATTTTTGGGTCGATTGACAACTATACACTGATCGGTGCTATAAAAATGCACTTATTATTGTATAAATGTCACTGACAGGGAAGGGGTTAACACTAGGGGGCAATCAAGGGGTTAACTGTGTTCCCTAGGTGTGTGTTCTAACTGTGGGGGATGGGAGTGACTATAGGAGCTGAGAGATTGTGGTTCCCAGCTTGTAGGAACTCATGACCTCTCCTCTCCTCACTGGGATGTGTGTGACACACATGTCCCTGTTCTGCCTCTCGCCCCCACTATCGTTCGTGGCCGGCGCTGGCCACCCTGCTGTTCCCTGCTATCCCGCTTAAAGGGACTGACGTATGGCTATGATGGTTCGCGGGATCGTGTCGACCTGCCGTATAATGACGATTTTTATAATCCTTCTCATGCACTCTTCTACTCCACCATTTTTTGAAATGCTAATATGCCCTTTTCCCACCTTCTCCTCCATGTGGGTGCAGCCATTTTTGGACTGCTAATGCACCCTTTTCCTCAAGAGCACAGTGCAGTGACATTTCTTTCTAATGCTGCTCATATACCCTTTTGCACTGCTTTCACCACTTCTTCCTTAAAGGTGTGGAGCAGTCTTTTTTATTTGCTCTTTGTGCGCTCTATTTATTGACCTTTTTTTCAACCAATCTTATCGTAGCCCTGCCAATTGTCTGTAAGGATTCTGCTGAATTAAGCCTAGCATCTTAATGAATAGCTTTGTCCAACAACCCTGTATGCTAGTTTGAGGCCTGTGCTACACCCCAGTGTTGGATACCCATCCGCCATTATGTTTCTCAAAAGTCCATAAGCAGGCCACTATTTTGCACAAAAAACACTCCTGCCCTCCACTGGAATGTCATGGGACAGCAGAAGGAATAAGTGGAATACAGGGAGGATGTTGAGGTGTTGCTGGTGAGGAAGGAGTGGTGGTGTTGGCAGTAGGGAATAGTGTTTTGGTGCAGATCATGAAAAGGAAGGGTTTTGGGGCACTGGCATTGAAGGGGAGGGTTGGTGTACTATCAAAAAGGAGGAGTAGGAGAGTTGTGGTGTTGGTGTTAAGTAGGGATGAGACAACACTTTGGTCAAAACCTAGGTTTGGTCCGAACTGTAGCTCATCTGGTCCCCTGTTCGGTGGGAGCCATGCATCAAATATAGAAGCAGTATTTCTTCTGGAGTTTCCCCTTGTCTGTATCAGATTCTTCTATATGTGAGTCTTGTAAAGATATTAATGGGAGACCCCCAAAACAATAGCACATGCTCCCCCTAAGAATACAAAACAGACCCATATCCTTGATTAGGACCTGGTATCGACATCTAGGGGGAACATACTTAATGAAAAAAAAAAAAAAAACATGTTCCTCCCTCATTCTATAGCAGACATCTAGGGGCCAATATGGATGTTGAGGGGGGAAAAGTATAAAACCCTGGGCCCTGCCAAAACCCACAATAGACTCTTACCTAAACAAGTAGCCTAGGTGACCAGGAGAGGTAAGGGTTGAGAGTTCAACCCCCCCTGAACCATACCAGGCCACATACCCTCAACACAGGGAGGGCACCATGTAAAGGGGCCTCCCTTGGCAAAGCACCTTGTCCTGATGTTGATGAAGATAAGGGCCTCTTCCCCACAACCCTGGTCTGGTGATGGTATGGGTCTGCAGGCAGAGGAGCGTATTAGAATCTGGACGCTCCCTTAAAAAAAAGGGGCACAGATATTGCCCGCCTTTTGGATGAGTAAGGGGTGCATAGTACCCCTACTCACTCACAGAAAAAGTCAGTGATAAATAGGGATGGGGATGGGCCGAACTACCCCCTGTTTGGTGCTCATCAGAACTTTTAAACATTGCAAAAGTTTTGAACTGAATAACGAACCCCATTGAAGTCTGTGGGACCCGTACTGTAGAAACCAGAAGTGCTCATTTTGAAGGCTTATATGCAAGTAATTGTGTATACAATGGTTATTGGGGTCTAGGTACTGCCCTGGGACATGTATCAATGAAAAAAAAAGTTTGTAAAAAATGTCATTTTTAAATGAGCAGTGATTTATTGATGCTTAAATTGAAAGCATAAAGTGCCTGGGGGAGTTCCCTTAGTCGACCTGCAAAATTGCACATCTGTACTGTGTGTAGAAGCTGCTTCAGCAATAATTGCATTTCTAAAGCCAAAAAAATGGCATTTTCCTTGCAAGATTTCTTTATTTTGTAAGCAACGGCTTGGGGAGCCAGTCTGTATGACATCCGCATCAGGGGCTTCATAGCTGCTGGTAATCCATAAATGATTCTTTTTTTTTTTTTCTTGTTAAATACGTTTTTTTGGATTCACGTAGTATAATAAAGATGGAAAATAAACAGGCCTAAACAGAGAGGGTGGAGCACAATATGGAATATGTAGCAATAAACGGTAGGATACCCTTGCAGCGCTAGAAGTAAGGTTATCAGCGTAAAAGTGTATATTACTATCATTAGGTTACACATGAAGTAGAGAAACCTGGGAGCGGATGAAAGAGGTTTAGTCAGGGAAGAGGGAGCATACATTATAATGGGAAGAAGAAAGGAAATAGAGGAGAGAGAAGAGGAGGGATAAGTGAGGGGTCATTGGGGATGGTCCAGTCCTCTGCTCAGTGCCAAATGAGGGTGTTGAGACCATGGTAGAAGGACAGCTTGATCAAAGGTTGGTGGTAGGCAGTGTGCGATCCAGGGTTTCCAAATCCAGTCAAACTTGAAGACCCGATCTCTTTCACTGGCTGCCATTTTACCATGTATCATGAAACGAGTTACTCTGTGTTTGGCCTCAGCTACAACTAAGGAAGGGGATTTCCACGCCTTAGCTATGGTTTGTTTTGCGGCTGTAAGAACTTGAAATAAAAGCTTAAATTGCGTGCACGATAGGGAATCTGGTTTTAAATTGTGAAGTGTGTGGTTGGGTCTGGCAGTACGGGAACATCAAACAATTTGGTGGCAAGAGCAAAGATATCTTTCTAGAAGATTTGGGTTGTTGGGCAAGTCCACCAGGTATGAAACTGGGTGCCGCGTTCCGAACAGCCTCTGAAACAGAGAGCCGAGTAAGAAGGGACGAATTTGGCTATTATAGAGGGTACTAGGTACCAGCGGGTCAGTACTTTGTAGTTTGTTTCCACTGCCAGTATATTGGGCGAGGATGATTTAGTTGCCCACCAGATCTCGGACCAGTCTGCAATTTGGAGGGTGCGTCCTAGGTCCTTCTCCCATTTCAGAGTATATTAAGGTTTATCCGAGTTGTATTTGACTTGGAGTTGGGTGTAAAAGAATGAGATCAGTCCTCTAGCATGTGGATTATGCTTACATATACAGTATCTCACAAAAGTGAGTACACCCCTCACATTTTTGTAAATATTTTATTATCTTTTCATGTGACAACACTGAAAAATTACACTTTGCTACAATGTAAAGTAGAGAGTGTACAGCTTGTATAACAGCGTAAATTTGCTGTCCCCTCCAAATAACTCAACACACAGCCAATAATGTCTAAACCGCTGGCAACAAAAGTGAGTTCACCCCTAAGTGAAAATGTCCAAATTTGGGCCCAATTAGCCATTTTCCCTCCCTGGTGTCATGTGACTCGTTAGTGCTACATGGTCTCAGGTGTGAATGGGGAGCAGGTTTGTTAAATTTGGTGTTCTTGATCTCACTCTCTCATACTGGTCACTGGAAGTTCAACATGGCACCTCATGGCAAAGAACTCTCTGAGGATCTGAAAAAAAGTGTTGCTCTACATAAAGATGGCCAGGCTATAAGAAGATTGAGAAGACCCTGAAACTGAGCTGCAGCATGGTGGCCAAGACCATACAGCGGTTTATTAGGACAGGTTCCACTCAGAATAGGCCTTGCCATGGTCGAACAAAAGTTGAGTGCACGTGCTCAGTGTCATATCCAGAAGTTGTCTTTGGGAAATAGACGTATGAATGCTGCCAGCATTGTTGCAGATGTTGAAGGGTTGGGGGGGTCAGCCTGTCAGTGCTCAGACCATACGCCGCACACTGCATCAAATTGGTCTGCACAGCTGTAGTCCCAGAAGGAAGCCTCTTCTAAAGATGATGCACAAGAAAGCCCGCAAACAGTTTGCTGAAGACAAGCAGACTAAGGACATGAATTACTGGAACCATGTCCTGTGGAATGATGAGACCAAGATAAACTTATTTTGTTCAGATGGTTTCAAGCATGTGTGGCGGCAACCAGGTGAGGAGTACAAAGACAAGTGTGTCTTGCCTACAGTCAAGCATGGTGGTGAGAGTGTCATGGTCTGCGGCTGCATGAGTGCTGTCAACATTGGGGAGCTACAGTTAAATGAGGGAACCTTAAATGCCAACATGTACTGTGACATACTGAAGCAGAGCATGATCCTCTCCCTTTTGGAGACTTAGCTGCAGGGCAGTAAACACCCCAAACACACCTCCAAGACGACCACTGCCTTGCTAAAAAAGCTGAGGGTAAAGGTGATGGACCGGCCAAGCATGTCTCCAGACCTAAACCCTATTGGGCATCTGGGGGACATCCTCAAACAGAAGGTGGAGGAACACAAGGTCTCTAACATCCACTAGCTCCGTGATGTCATCATGGAGGAGTGGAAGAGGACTCCAGTGGCAACCTGCGAAGGTCTGCTGATCTCCATTCCCAAGAGGGTTAAGGCAGTGCTGGAAAATTATGGTGGCCACAGAAAATATTGACACTTTGGGCATTTTCACATAGGGGTGTACTCACTTTTGTTGCCAGCGTTTTAGACATTAATGGCTGCGTGTTGAGATATTTTGAGGGGACAGCAAAGTTGCACTATTATACAAGATGTACACTCACTACTTTACATTGTAGCAAAGTGTCATGTCTTCAGTGTTGTCACATGAAAAGATATAATAAAATATTTAAAAAAATGTTGAGGGTGTATTCACTTTGGTGAGATACTGTAGATTCAAAGCTAGAGAGGTGAGTGAGGAGGGTACCAGTAATAATATTGGGTGTGTAAAAATGTTTGATTTGAAGGTAACGGAACAATTCTGACGAGGACAAATTAGAGGATTCGCTAATTGTAGAAGGGGAGAAAGGTGGAGGAGGTGACAAGTTTGTGTAATCTTAATAGTCCTGAAGATGTTCATCTATAGAATGCTGTTGGAGACTCCCAAGCAAGGTAGAAGGCTGGGTTCTTGAGGAATGAAACAGGGTGTTGTGGGGATTTGGAGATTATAGTTTGATTTGAGTTTGTTCCAAGGGGAGGTGAAGTACCTAGTAACAGGATTACATAGGTTTGAGCAATCTACTGGGCGCAGCCACATCAGGTTAGAGACTGATAACGGATCACATTCAACTGACTTGATTGCTACCCATAGAAGAATTTCATGGGTGGCATGGTACTTGGGTAGGCTGGCCAGGTGAGCTGCTTTGTAGTACGTTGCAAAGTTGAGGAAGCCGAGGCCTCCGCAAAGTTTGGGGAGGTAAAGTATGTTTTTAAGTACTCTGGGCTTCAGTGAGCCCCAGACAAACATTGCTGCCCATTTTTGCAGAATAATAGGCATAATAGATAATAGGCAGGGACAGGGATCGGTAGGACCCTGAATAAGTATAGCAGTTTGGGCAAGATCGCCATTTTGATTCTACCTATCCAGGATAGAGGGAGGGAGGACCATTGTGTCATCAAGCTTGATACCTGTCTCAGGATTTCTGGGTAGTCGGGAAAAGCTGTGTAGAATCAACCGCTAGATGAATTCCCAAGTAGGGGATAGTTTTAGAGGCCCTCGTGAAAGGCCCTCGTGCGGACTGCAGTTCCAAGTGGGAAAGTGATATATTCAGCACAAGGGATCTCTTAGAATTGACTACCAGGCCTGAGATGGCAGCAAACTCACTGAGAATGGGTAGGAGATTAGGACCAGAAACTTGTGGGAAAGATAAAAATACTGTAATAAAATGTCATCTGCGAATAAGCATGGCTTATGCTGGTGGCCACCTAGCTCTATACCTGTAATTGTTGGGGTTGATCTGATTAATTGGGCTAATCACTCGATCAGTAGGGCAAATGAGAGGGGTGAGAGTGGGCAGCCCTGACGTGTACGGTGCACCTCTTTTTTATGTTAAAGGGGTCGGATTTATATCCAACATATTTAACATATGCTTTGTCATAGAGTGCGGCAATCCATTGCATAAAGTGAGGGCCAAAACCCCACTTCAGCAGGGTGTAATGTAGATGGGGCCAGACACAGAATTAAAGGCTTTCTGAATATCAAGAGAAAGCATGTGGGAATATGATGCGTTCTAGCTGTATGTGCCAGGAGAACAGCCCGGTGGACATTATCACTTGCTTGGCGCACCGGTATAAATCCGGCCTGATCGCAATGTATAAGCCTACCAATGATTTTGTTTAATCGAGCGGCTAGAATTTTGGCCAGGAGTTTAATATCAAGGTTTAATAGGGATATCGGATGGTAGTTGGCACAAGAGGTGTCATCTGAATGGGGTTTGGGAATCATACAGACAATTGCTGTCAGACTTTCTTGTCTGAATGAATGGCCTTTAAGTATTGTATTAAATGCTTTAACGAGGAGGCGAATGTGCGAACAACCAATGTTGGGTCCAAACTCATGCTCGGGCTAAACCATTCGCCCATCCCTAGTGATAAACACACACACTTATTGACAATAAAAACAAAAAACAAAAAAAGGGACTCAATGTAAACTCATTGGCAATCCCGTAATCTAGTTTGTTCAATTTTGCTCTGAGGCCCGTAGATTGGCAAGTAAAGAAGCTTGTAAACTATTAGTCTCTTTCTTAAAACAAGAGCCTTCAGAGATACACTTTATGGGCTTCCCACAAAGTGGACACCTTCTATACATTAAGCTGAAAACATTCTGTCAATTCCTTGGAAAGCTTCTCTCTTGTAATTGATGATTGAAGAACACTGAACTTATTCTCTCCGGAGAAGAGACGCTTGAGAGGGGATATGATTTCAATTTACAAATACCATACTGGTGACCCCACAATAGGGATAAAACTTTTTCGCAGAAGAGAGTTTAATAAGACTCGTGGCTACTCATTACAATTAGAAGAAAAGAGGTTTAACCTTAAACTACGTAGAGGTTTCTTTACTGTAAGAGCGGCAAGGATGTGGAATTCCCTTCCACAGGCGGTGGTCTCAGCGGGGAACATTGATAGCTTCAAGAAACTATTAGATAATCACCTGAATGACCGCAACATACAGGGATATGTAATGAAATACTGAAACATAATCACACACATAGGTTGGACTTGATGGACTTGTGTCTTTTTTCAACCTCACCTACTATGTAACTAAGAAGAGAATAATTAAGATGCCAATGATTTACAAGTGGTAGTGGTCTAGGGTAATAGGGGCTTGATCAAACTAGGTTAAAGGAGCAATTTCCGAGGCCCTTGTACTTGCCAAAAGCAATGTTGAAATGAAAAAATGATCAAACTTAAAATACATTTTATGAGAGGCAGAATAATATGTAAACCATTTATGTGTAGGATATTAAATTCTCCAAGAGCCAAATAAATTATGGGCACAAATGAATCTACAAAAAGAAGTAGCTAGGGTATTCACACGTTGTGATGACATAGCATGAAATAGCTTCTGTCTATCCTTAGTAGGGGGCAAAATCTCCCCATATGACCATGAGGGTTTGAGAAAATCGTTGCATAGTCTCAAAAACGATGTTGAGGACATATAGTCACTCTTCAGGATAATAAACCACCCATGGGAGTCAATATAAGAAGATCTAATCTGCAGAGGGCAGGCTCTTCTAATGAGAATCACTACTCCAGCTCTCCCAGAATTGTTAGAAGCCACAAATGATGTGAGGAAAATGTTTAAAGGATCCCCCTGCGTGGAACTGTGTCTTCTGAACTAGGACTACATCTGCTCCAGAGGATTTGAACTCCTTCAATGCCAGCCACTGCTGGCATTGATGTAATTCAAACATTTCACATTATATTAAAAAAATCTCAAAGCCATGAAAGCATAATAAACTATAAACAAGCATAGGCATGTATAAACACTGATATGTAAAAATAAGCGCCAGCACAGAAAATAATTACAAAAGGGAGCTACCAGGGGAAAAAAACAGGAGAAGAAACAAATAAACAGACACAGATCTGTGAAAAAGGTCTGAAACAATGTAGTTATGTAGATCTGAGACCTGAAGGGCATCCGCATCTCAGGATTCCAGGGCTGCAGCCATGGAATAAATAGGGGAACATGGAGACCTCCAACAGATGGTAGAGGAGATAGTCCCCACCAGCTCTCTAATGGGATTAAGCAGAAAAGCACATAGTAGTGAAAGTTCTTATATTATACCCCATAGATATGTGAAGGTGTGCTGAAAAAAGGACAAAATGCAGAAAATATACTAAAGCGCTGATATGGACCTAATAAGTGATATAAAAAAAGGATATAAAACTCTAGTTCAGCTGCATCTATTTAACGTGCTCTGGTGACGCAAAATACAAAAAAATTATATATATGTAATAGGGCGCTTAAACCTAATTACAATAATAAATGATCACACAACACCAATAATTCTAGAAGTGCATCCACAAAAATTATGTAAACAATTAATTGTGCTTCCTCCTCTGTGAATAGAAGCAATCATTTACACACAGATGTATAAAGACTACACAATAAGTGTCTGAAAATTCCCAACAATATAAACGATCATCACCCGAAAACGTGATAGTCCCAAACCACCTTCAAATAATAAATCCAAAACCTGATACTCTCCAGGTCAAATATCCCTGCTCCGATGGGGTTGTGGATTCCCGTGGTTAAGAGGGTGAGTTTTTGTCCCAGCTGTTAATTTCAGATATTAAGACCTTTCAAGGCCTGTATACCCATTAGCGAGTATTCAGCCCTCACTTCAGGTATAAGCCAGCTTAACTGTTCAGCCTGTTAAGGGACGCCAGTGATGCATTTAACGATCTCATAGGAGCCTGCACTCAGGAAGACCCAGAGACAGCCTAGGCTGTGATTGGACAGAATAAGGTGGTTCTGTAGATGAGCAGTGATTGGACAGAGATTACGGTATTTGGCAAGAGTGATAGGGGAGAGATCACTGTACATCTGAAGCTTTTCATCCTTATATTCAATCTGCAACTTGTTACGAGTGAGGGCCCGTTGGCCATCATAGTAGTGGAACTGTACAATGATATTCTTGGCTCTCGCTCCAGCGGGTGATTTTAAGGCCCAAGGACCTGTGGGCACAGTCAAGAAGCCAGTCAATATAAGCTATATCAGGAGCAAGCGTAGTATAGCGACCCAGGAGATAAGGGAGTAGATTGCTGCCACCAGCAAATTCTGAGACCCCCAGTATATGCAGATTTTGATTCCGTTCCCTATTCTCTATATCCTCCTGTTGTAGTTTGAGCTGAGAGACAGTGTGTTTTAGGGCAGAGTTCTCCTCTTCCAAAGCCTGTACATATTGCTTCAGGTCATCATATTTTGTCTCCAAAGCATCAGCATGATCACCAATTTGGGCAATTTCCCCCACACAATTCCTGAGAAATCTTCCCCACTCCTAGGGAGGTGCTATGGGTCAGCTGGTGTAGCGGAGACTGAAATTTTTCATCCAGCACCTCCAGGGTTAACACTGTGTGATGTGAAGGAGGACTGAGGCTGGAGCTTTCAGGTTGTCCACAGCAGCTGGGAGAGAGTCCATGGAGGGGAACGGCTCTGCCTGTGTAAGTAAGGCAGGAGATTGCAGGCTAGAGAGGAAGCAGTCCCTGATCAGCGGCTCTGGCGGGGCACGGTGTATTTTGGTTGCCCATAGGGGGCCCTGGAGTGTGGAGTGCGTACCCCTGATGCAATGGTAGTGATATGAAGTGAAGGGCTGAGGAGAGCCGACAGGGACCGGAGCTCAGGCTCTATAAGTCTGCCATGGTAAAACTGTGTATGCACCCCGCCAAATTTCTTATTTATATAGTCCAACAGCTGTACAATATTTTTGGCTATTGTATCTCAAATCATTGGTGATAATTGGGGATGAGAGGGGGTTTTGATTAGTTTTTCTGCACTCCTTTTTGACATTTTATTAAGCTTTTATTAGACAAAGTGCAGAAAAAAAGCTCACAAACTATATTTTTAATTTAGACTAGATGAAAATAGTGGCACTAGCCATTTAAAAGTAAACCAAAAAAAGATTGTGAATGACTGAACCACCATAAAGAGATTAAACAAAGTGCAAAAATATGTGAAAATTCAATGTTGTCCAAAAATTGTTCCACCTTTTTATCATGTGACCAAAAACCAATTTCACTATCTCTTTGAACAATAGCAATATATGCGTAGACTTCAGTGTTCCAACACCACAAGTATACACCACCTCCTTACCAGATAGTTTGACCTCCTAATGCTGAGGTCAAATGGTGCTTGTGGATAAAATTGTGCAACAAGGTCACCAAGCAGCCATGAGGATAGATATCATCACTCCACAACAATCAGGTGTCAGATCGCAGCAGCAGTTTTATCAAGCGCTCAGTCCCTTTCGGATGATGTTGCCATCCCCCACCAATCACAATAGTGTTATGGCCCCAAATGACATTGAGGAAAGTAGAGGAACTATAGTGCATTAACTTACATAAAAATGTTTTATTTAATTAAAAAGATGCTCACAAAGATCATAATAGGAATAGCATGTAAAAGTGAAAGCACACCACTTGGTCGAATGCATGTGTGAAAGGATGTCAGAGCCAGGGTCGTGCCCGACTAGTTTCGTCACACTGAATGTCTTTAGGGGATTTACAGTACTGCTCAGAGCCCTGCGCAGAGTGCTACTGTCCTCTGTGTTTATATTTTTCATTTGTTACACTAAGCACAGAGTTTTTATTTTTATGGCCATACACACTCGCCAATTATTATGAATTTGAGGGTTTAATTACTATTGTTTTAGCGTAAACCTTCCTATAGCATCTAGATCATTTTTTGTATGCTAATCCCACTAGCTAATTTAGAACTATTACCACTTGAAAAAAAAAAAAAATACATATAAATTTCAAAGTGAAATGAATCAAAATTTGGGGTGCTGTGTCTATATTTAAGCCAAGCTAAATGTAAACAGAATATGATGTCCCTGATGCTGTTCATGTAAATTGTATAGAACTCCACATAAAGCTTAAAATTGATGTTACCCTAATTTTTTTTTTTTTCACTGTGTGTGTTCACTAGGGATGAGCTGAACACCCCCAGTTCAGTCCGCACCAGAACTTGCGAACAGACAAAAAATTTGTGCGAACATGTTTAAAGTCTATGGGACATGAATGTGAAAAATCAAAAGTGCTCATTTTAAAAGTTTATATGCAAGTTATTGCCATAAAAAGTGTTTGGGGACCGGGGTACTGCCCCAGGGGACCTGTATCAATGCAAAAAAAAAAGTTTTTCAAATGGCCACTTTTTCAGGAGCAGTGATTTTAAGAATGCCTAAAGTAAAACAATAAAGTATTGCATTAGACATTGGTCGTTTAGCAGAGAGATTACTAATTGTGTGGTGGGTGGGGTAGGGCTTTTCAAGTTACAGGCAATTGAAATTCTTCCTGCTATCAGGATGCAGGTAATAATGGACTGTAGTGTTGTTGGCCGCTTGGTTAACCCTATCCCCAGCAGAGCCATCTGTGGCATTAGATGAGCATTAACGCCTGTGACTGAGCAGTTCAGGCGGTTTACATATTTCCAGTATATTCGGAGAGCAGAATAAGCCCACCATATGTGGACCAAGGATCCATCTGTGTCGCAGTTCCTCCAGCATTTAGGGGATGTTGAGGGGTAAATGACTGCAAGTTTGGTGAGAGTATAGTACCAGTGGTGGTAGAGCTTCATAACTGTTTCCCACTGGGAGACGTTCCTGGAATGGGCATGGTGCTGTTGACAGTATGGTACCACACCTCCTCTGATGTGGAAAAATATAGCAATTGTACCCAGTGTTGCATAGCTGTAGATTTACCCTCAGAATGAGGAGTGGTAAGTAGCGAGTACATAAAGGACAGACCTTTGATGCAGGGATGATTTTGTGCAACATAAAATTGCAACAGGACCTTAGTGATTTGTTTGGAGGTCCACTTAAGTGATGACAGGGTGTGCTGGATGCGCAGGTATCAGAAGAAGTCATGGTGTGGTATGTTGAAGAGGGTAGAGAGACGTTGAAAGGTAGTATATCCCTGAGGTGTGTGTATAGGTCATTTAAGTTGCAGATGCCAGCTCTAATCCAGTGGCGTAGGGATAAGTTGGGTGTTAAGAGTTCCAGAGCATTGAGCGGCAGATGTTGCAGAATTTGAGGAGATTCCTTTAGACATTTGTGGGATTGATTGCCAAACTCATTGTAGTGTTGACAATGTCCAAGAAGGACCTAGGTGGGTGGTAGTTGAGCCATGATGCACATAAAAGTAGTTGAAGATCCTTAGATATCGCGGTATGTTCAATTTGTTTCCAGGCAGGCGACGAGGATGGGTTCTACCAATGTTTCGTTCAATAACTTAAAATTGTTGCAAAGAAGAGCCGATGAGGAACTAACTAACTGAATCCCTAGATAGTGCAGTGTTGAGTTCAGTGCCCATGAGAAATGTGTTATCTGGGACAATTCCTTCTTTTCAGCAGAAGTAAGATGAATAATACCCATCATGGAGGATTTGGAGTGGTTAAGCTTATATAGGGATGCTTGTCCAAAATTATTAAGTACCCATTGAAGAGCTTGTAGGGATTGTTTGGGATTAGAGCGAGACTATGATGTCATCCGCATAGAGCCATATTTTGTGGGAGGACTCGCCTACTGTGATGCCTTCAATTTGCGGGTTGGTACGTATGGTGGCTGCTGCTAAGGGCTCAATAATCATGGCAAAAATCAGTGGGGACAACAGACATCCTTGCCTGGTACCATTAGTGATGGAATGGGTCTGATAAGTTTCCTCCCGACCAGACTAGCTGTAGGGTTGGTATAAAAGCCTAGAATGGCTTGTAAGAAGGTGCCAGTCAAGCCAAATTTAATGAGCACGCTCTCCAGGTACTTCCAATGCACTCTATTGGACACCTTCTCTGCATCTAGTGAGATGAACAGAGAAGGTGTCCGATGGTGTCCCGTATACTGAATAAGGTTGATAAACCTGCGTGTGCCCTCCGAGGTTTGACGGTGTGGAATGAACCCTACTTGATCGGAGTGTACTAGGTAAAGGATGTGAGTACCTAGGTGAAGTAATCAGTGCAATAATATACAATCTAATATATCCTATATAACTATTGCACCCATGTATTAATTTGTCTAATCCCTATAGTTGATATTCTGTATGAGTCTGATAAGCACAATAATATAACAAACACCTCTGCTTAGTAAACAAGTTACATTTATTTCCCAAATAAAATAGGAATGTACTAAAACAGCAGAATTAGGAAAACTAACATAAAGGTACTACAGGAAAATTGCAATATTACAAGGCCTACAATCATAACACAATACAAGATTGATACTTAGCACATCCTCTCGAGCTGGTCCTCAGGTCTTAAAGAGACTGTTTCTCTGGCAAATATTTCCTTTTAATAAACATACCTCATCCAGACCCCCCCTTTTGCCTGCCCAACTTTGCCTTTAGATGAATCACAGTGTCTCTGGGGCGTTCCTTCAGCAGGCCATCATATGGACCATCTTGCCCTACCTGGCCTCTGGGGGCAGTGTTAGTCCATATATTGCCATCATCCGACCGATGTCAAATTCCACAAATACCTGGGCCCTTTATTTTCTGTATCTCACCTCATCCATCATCCCTGTCAGTTTAGTTGTCTTTAAAACCTGGATGTATGGTAGCTAATCAGGAAATTCCCATAGACAGATCGGAGCCAGCATTGTCATGCGCAATGGAAGCTAAACAGGCTACATTCCAACCTGTAGCATCCTGTCCTTCCCGGAAGCACATGTTGGGGAGCAACATACGTTAAGACAGTTATGGCTGTTCAATAGGAGCCGTGTCTGAAGAAGGCTGGTATGCGCCCTTTAGGCGCAAAGCAACATATGTTGGAATTCAACCTGAATATCATATTTCTGGAGTTTGTACATATATTTCCTTACTATGCCTAAGAGAAGCCAGACTCCCTTGGTTTTTGAAAGACTGAAAGTTTCACACTTCCGGGAGGACAGGATGCTACAGGTTGGAATGTAGCCTGTTTAGCTTCCATTGCGCATGACAATGCTGGCTCCGATCTGTCTATGGGAATTTCCTTTACCACAGTCCTTAACTGTGGTAATGTATTTTGGTTTTCAACAGGAGCATCTATGGAACAGTCCATAAGGGTCTTACTGCGTGTTGCGCCCCCCAACATAGGCCTCAGAACCAGCTCCTGTGGAACAGTCCATAACAGTCCTAACGTGCTGTGTTTCACAACACGTGCCGCTTTGCTACTGGGTGACACACCAACATCATTCTTCTGTGACAGCTTCCATGTCACCACTCTGTGTCTTCTTCTCTCCGATATCTTCAGGATGGGGTGCAGTACAGGCAAGGGGTGTCCATTCACTCACCATTCACCAACACACATTCAGAGCAACCTATCAACCAGCTTTCCGATATAGAGTCTCGAGGAGGTCCTTTGGCCCATGTTATTAGCCTAAAATACACCTTTATCACACTATACCATAACATGAAATCAACCCATTACCATAATATATACATATATACCTATGATCCATCAGACTACACATCCCATTCCCAACCTCCTATACCTCCTCACTGTAGATACGGGCCGGGATTAGGCAGGTTCGCGCACAATGGCCTTTCCTACCGCAACTCTGGCATCTCAGTGTTATTGCAGGGTTCTGACTTGGCAGCAAAGTATCTAACTTGTACGCAGAAACCCTACCGTCACTTCGTCCCCCAGCTTGCATAGATAACTGGGCGACCTTTCTATATAAATATCAAGTCTAACAACACATATAAATCTGCAACAATGACAAAACCCACACAATTCCATCCCTGTGCCTGGATTTCAGAGACCATGCCCAGGGTATATCATGCACCTCTACCTATGGTTAGGTTCAAGGAGCCCTCTAGTTCCATGACTAACCTTACATTTGGTATTCTTTAGGACAAAGAAACAAACTCGTCTATGTCCCAAATAATACCCAGGTGCCTCCTTCCCAGCAATGATCCCTCTATCCCAAATACAGAATGAAATATCTTCCCAACATTTTTCGTTCACCTCCATGTATTGACCTGGCATACAAAGGACATCATGATCATGCTTCTGACCGAGGGAAGTATCAACTCTAGCTTCCAGCTTCTTTGATCATATGTGGGCAATTAGCCTCAAACGCAACAAGATAGAATCCCCCGTCAGTAAGCCCATTAATGCCACCAAATATACAGACCGAGTCTGCACTTCTGTATTTTAGATCATACAGCATAACACCTTTCACAATCCAAACTGGTACAGCCCATCCAGGCATTCGACCACCACTTTGGATCAGTGTAAGCGACGTGTTTGGCAAAGTCTTACTGAGCGGTGATGCTAACTCATAAGGCCTCTGTCCCTCATATGGAGACTGTACAATCAGCTCAATGCTGGTTGACACTTCCACCTGCCACTGCGTGCACGCCAGAGCCAACGACAGATTCCTGTCCTATACCATCACATTCTCCACCAACCTCTCAACATGGTTGATAAAATCTTGAACCACTTTAACCTGGGTATTCATGTGACTTTGTTGAATGTTATTAAGGATGCCACCAATCTCTGAGTAACAAAGCCCTGCTTATTCTCTGAAGCTATGGCTGCGAGTTTGTTCCTCAGGAGGCCGATGTCCACCCCATTAACAACACCCATCCCAGCTCCTATTCCCCCAATATAGTGCTGAATACATCCCTCTTCTTCTGATTACTCCTCAGACATACGCGTGCATGAACCTCATTCTGTGTCCGCACATCTCTGGGAGCAAGTCACTGGTACAATGATCGCACTTGATTCAGTGTATACTCAGCACATATAGGGTAATAGGCTTTTATCAACCACTGTGAGATGTTGCAGCACCATGTGGTGAAGGCATGTACCCTGGTAGCCAGCGTTTGCTCCCTTTATCTAACGGAGGGTTTCAACCTCTCAGGTGAGACATCAACCAGGCGTATCTCCCCCATACAAGGAAATTTTCACCCCATTGATGTGTCACCTGGCCAACCTCTAGTCTGGCCAACCGACACCTTATTATGTAAAAGCGCCAGTCTCCTGGGTACCTGCACCATATTACTTCTGTTACGTCAATACATGTCATACATTAAAAACCTTTTCTTCTTTCAATTCCTCCCTCCAACAAAAAAAACATATATTTCACATTTCATGTTCTGACGGATTGGATGTGTATATTCCTTCCCCAACCTCCAACCCATTGCACATGTATTAATAGCATGTTTGCATTCTTCAGGAGAGACTCCGTCAAAATTGTTTTACAAGTCTTGTTGAAGGGCACAGCCATTCAGATTTAGCATTAGCCCTAAGCAAAAACAAGTATTAAACTGAATCTTTTCGTTTGTCCCTTCTTTCCTGATGTTTATCAGAACAAATTTATGGTGTAGTATGGCACAAACAAACTGCCAACCAGATGAACATCTGTCATCCATGTTCCAGAGACCTCTCCAATCTCGCTCCACCAGGACTCTGGAATTGAAACACAAGAGCAGAATCAAATTCTTATCCATAATATCTGCTCGCTTGCTACGTTTATTTACAGTTCCTTCCTTAGAACCCAGGAACTGAGTATTCCTGGCTTCTGAAACTCTGACCAAACTATCAAAACAACCATGACCTCTTTATGCTGAACCCACTCTAAAATGGATCCCCATGGTGTGATCAAAATTTTTTAAAAAAATGAATGTGAACGTTGCTTCTCAAACATTCAAAATTTCAAGCCTCAAAAAGACAATGCCTTATCTGTACTTTCAGACCTATGCACTAACCCCCCTTTCAGGTGGACAAAGCGTACACCTTGTAACTTTTTCCACCTGAATGAACATAAAATAAAGAGAAAAAAAAAAAATGAACTCCAGAAGCTAGAATGGCTTCCTACCAACAACTCTTGTCTTAAATCAACAAAATGTATTCAGCTGCAGGACATATCCCATGACCATCTATTCAGCTGCTAATTGACGGAATAGCCAATTACTCCCCTTTCAGGTGGACTAAACAATAATTTCTCCACCTGAACAAACAAAAATAAAATGGATGACTAAACAACTACCAAAAATATTTAAAAAATTAAAAAACTTAATAACAAAAGAAATTAAAATTCTGGCCATTATCACCCAAAAACAACATGACAAGACAACCACCATAAGATAATAACAAACACTCAACTTTTAACTAAAGACATCCATGAATTTTCCTCCTGAGAAGAGTAAGTGCTCATTTCCATCTGAAAGACAATTAGTTAATGGGAAAAACAAAAAAACAAAACATCTGTACCTCATCACAACGTTTGTAACTTTACTTGTAACCCTTGAAACCCTTAATGCCTAACTATTGTTTATCTTATTTTTTCATTGTTTGCAAACAATTACTAATTAATGAGCTCATGGTACCATTTGATAATCGATTATGCCTTTACCATAACCTAACCCCCGTTTTGCTAAATGTTCCCACTGTTGTTCTCACTTTGAAGAACCTGTAAACAAACACAGACATTAGCATCCAAACCAGATTTATCTTCTTCCAAGGTCTCTGAAAAAGGAACACAAAGACGGTGATTACACACAACTATCATGACAATTGACTTTTTAAGTCCCCCAAGCCTTTTCCCATTAATTGTAATATAGGGGAACATTTGCTATGTAGAAGGTTTAGATGTGAGCGTCGTATTTAAATAAAATATGGCAAGGAGCATCCATGCAGCTCACTAAGTGCTGCTAACATTGATTCCCCCAGTGCTACATTTGAATAACCATGCGGCTACCTCCCTTTTAACTTTACGTAACTGTTCTCCATACTGATGATTTTCAGTCTGTAGTCTCCGCATTTGGGTCTTTAAAGGGAAATGGGTTTGATTACTATGGCCTCCATGCTTTGGGTTGCTACCCCATTGGGCAGAAAATACTTCATAATGCCTTGGGGTCGTTTTGGGGTACTGCGATCTTCTTTTGCTATCCTTATTCGCCGCCCAACAATACTTAGCGATGTGACCCCATTGATTTCTGTCATAGCAACATCACTTGCAGCAATAAGAGCGTCTGGTTTTTCTGCATGTTTCACTTCTATCTTTGCTGAGCATTGCGGATGTGCGGAGGGTACCTCCACCATTGCACATTCAGCTTTTGCATGTTTGGAGGATAACTCCGTTATGGCTGCCTGTACACCCTGTAATTCTGGGGTTTCCTGCTCCATGCTAGTAATGTTAAGGGCTTTACAAAACCTATGTCCATGCCTATTCCATTTAGAACGTCTGAACTCTCTCTGCCTTCCTGTACCTCTGCTTACTACGGATACACCTGCCTTTGACCCATATTCCCTATCACTGGACTCTTGACAGAAGTCTTGCATGATATTGACAAAATTTTGGTAGGATCAAGCATTCCTCAGAGCCATTCTAGTGGGATAGCTTACATAACACTTATTGGCCATTGAGTATATGAAACTTGTATCATCCTCCAATAAGTCAGGACAGTTGAACACTTTCGTATACAATGCAAGATACTCACTGCAGAACAAAATTGGGTCATCTCCTCTCCTAAATTTCATACGTTGTAAATCACTTATACCATTATCACGACTGTCCACAATACGCTGCAACTCTTTCCTCCGCACCTCTGCATCTGCTAAGTTATCATTAACCTGTGCAAATAACTGGCCTCCCAAAGATCCTGGTAGCCATGCTCTCAGAAGAGAACATGCATCCTCATTACTCAAATGAAATTTAAGGACTAGAGCCTCAAATTTATTGGACAGACTCACTGGTGATTCCAGGGCATTAAATTCACCCAGAATCTGGCACAAAGTAAGTTTCTCTTGGATTGTAATCAAACTGTTATCCAGCTTCGAAGCTATGGGTGCAATAGCAGACTGTGTTTCATCACAGCCCTTATCCTCATTGACTGTGCAGATATTGGCCAATTGGCATGTTCCTTTGTGCTCATTGAGCGATACTATACATTGCTCTTTAGTAAGAAGCTGGGAGTGTGCATTTGCTAACTTTCTTTCTAAAGAACCCACTCTTCCATCTCTGACAACGTTATTCGCAATGACTCTAAAAGTTTGCTCTTCATATCACAGTCCATGCTGCACCTCTGAAGCTGTTCTTGTAGCTCACTATTTCTTTCTGACAAATTGCCTGCTGTAGCCCGCAATTCATCCATCTCACTACTGGAGGCTGTTGCAATCTTTAGACGGTTTTCACAGATTTTCTCTATGTCCTCTCCGAGACGTCTCTTCTGTGCTTCCCACTTCCCCTCCATTTGCTCAGATATAAATTTAATTCTGAGCAACACTGCAATTTCATTTGCCAACCTTTTCTTTTTAAACTTTCTTTTTTAGCTGTTTACCCAATAATCTGCTATTATGTTGGCGACACTGAGACAATAGTACATTACACTGGCTTTTAAGAGGTTCATCTGCACATGAATGATAATTGGCAGAAGCGTACTTTTTAACATATGTATACACTAGTTCCATTTCACAACCATACAATCCACACAATACACAATTCTATTTGTACTAACGTTCCAACACTGCACTGAGTAATAAACCAAACTCAATTATCATTAGCTCCTACACCTCACGAAAAAAAAAAAACTGAATCGCTCTTCTAGCATTCAATATTCTTCATTCATTACCACTTTTACCTGATATCCTTCAAAACCATTAAACTTTTGCATATCCATAGAAAAGACCCACCACTAGGGATGAGCTTCGTGTTCGAGTCGAACCCATGTTCGACTCGAACATCGGCTGTTCGGTCATTCGCCGAATTGCGAACGATATGGGCCGTTCGCGCCAAATTCGGCCCATAATTCACTGCGGCATCGCAGTGCATTGCTTGCTGATGATTGGCCAAGCATGCACTATGACCCGCATGCTTGGCCAATCACAGCGCCACCTGAACAGAGAGCCGTAATTGGCCAAAGCCAAGGAGGCTTTGGCCAATTATGGCTCAGGGGATATAGTACACGCCCCACATTATATAAGGCCGCCTGCACGGCGGCCCTGTGTAGTGTGTGTTCCGGCGTTGAAAGAGATAGACAGAGAGACAGTGTTTAATTTGAGTTAGATAGATTAGGCATAACAGTCAGTCAGTTAGCTGCACTTACAGTGTATTGTGTATATATATATGCATCCCAGGTGTTGCATATATATATATATACTGTACTCAGTTTAGCTAGATCCGTTCCTGTTATCTTCTAGACTATTTACATTTAGTGCAGTGCATCCTGCTCACAGTGTTCAGCTAGATCCGTTCCTGTTATCTTCTAGACTATTTACATTTAGTGCAGTGCGTCCTGCTCACAGTGTTCAGCTAGATCCGTTCCTGTTATCTTCTAGACTATTTACATTTAGTGCAGTGCATCCTGCTCACAGTGTTCAGCTAGATCCGTTCCTGTTAAATTCTAGACTATTTACATTTAGTGCAGTGCGTCCTGCTCATAGTGTTCAGCTAGATCCAATCCTGTTATCTTCTAGACTATTTACATTTAGTGCAGTACGTCCTGCTCACAGTGTTCAGCTAGATCCGTTCCTGTTATCTTCCTACTGACAGGCAGGCTTGTCTTGTTACAGTATTAACAGCTACCTAAAGAAAATTACTGGTGTTCTTTTGATCCTATTAGTACCACGGTCAGGCAGCTAGACTATTAACATTTAGTGCAGTGCGTCCTGCTCACAGTGTTCAGCTAGATCCGTTCCTGTTATCTTCCTACTGACAGGCAGGCTTGTCTTGTTACAGTATTTACAGCTACCTAAAGAAAATTACTGGTGTTCTTTTGATCCTATTAGTACCACGGTCAGGCAGCTAGACTATTTACATTTAGTGCAGTGCGTCCTGCTCACAGTGTTCAGCTAGATCCGTTCCTGTTATCTTCTAGACTATTTACATTTAGTGCAGTGCGTCCTGCTCACAGTGTTCAGCTAGATCCGTTCCTGTTAAATTCTAGACTATTTACATTTAGTGCAGTGCGTCCTGCTCACAGTGTTCAGCTAGATCCGTTCCTGTTATCTTCTAGACTATTTACATTTAGTGCAGTGCGTCCTGCTCACAGTGTTCAGCTAGATCCGTTCCTGTTATCTTCTAGACTATTTACATTTAGTGCAGTGCGTCCTGCTCACAGTGTTCAGCTAGATCCGTTCCTGTTATCTTCCTACTGACAGGCAGGCTTGTCTTGTTAGAGTATTTACAGCTACCTAAAGAAAATTACTGGTGTTCTTTTGATCCTATTAGTACCACGGTCAGGCAGCTAGACTATTTACATTTAGTGCAGTGCGTCCTGCTCACAGTGTTCAGCTAGATCCGTTCCTGTTAAATTCTAGACTATTTACATTTAGTGCAGTGCGTCCTGCTCACAGTGTTCAGCTAGATCCGTTCCTGTTATCTTCCTACTGACAGGCAGGCTTGTCTTGTTACAGTATTTACAGCTACCTAAAGAAAATTACTGGTGTTCTTTTGATCCT
This sequence comes from Lithobates clamitans, assembly GCA_037952925.1. Taxonomy (NCBI): domain Eukaryota; kingdom Metazoa; phylum Chordata; class Amphibia; order Anura; family Ranidae; genus Lithobates; species Lithobates clamitans. Next base: position 1,668,487 of record JBBGZY010001165.1, read on the forward strand.
ATTAGTACCATGGTCAGGCAGCTAGACTATTTACATTTAGTGCAGTGCGTCCTGCGCACAGTGTTCAGCTAAACCTACAAGTTAGTGGGGTGCGTCCACCTCACAGTGTTCAGCTAAAGCTACCTGTAGAAGGTTGGTGGTGTTCTCATACTACAGGCAGGTAGTTGATTTTGCTAGCTGCAGTATATGTAGGAAGGCCAGTATGGTGGCCTGAATTTATGGGAGGAGCCCGGGGGTTATTTAAGCAGCCCGCTCACCTGTGGTGCTTGTCGGTTTCCTGTGCGCGATATACGTCACTAGGCTGACGATTCGAATGCCAGCGTCCGCTAGTTCTTGTCTCGCAAGTTCCCGTTTTCGCAAAATTCCGTGCTCGAGAGTTTCGAAGTCTGTGTTACCGATTCGTAGTTCGTACCGCGCGTCTGGCTTGGCTGTCGCAGGTAGGGTCCCGTCGGACTTTGTTTTTTACGCATTGTTAGATATCATGTCACTAAACCGTGATATCAAACTTACGAGTCACTCGCAATTTCACAAACGTAGCCGCAATGCATACCACTCGCACTTTCGTTATGTTACCATTTCTCGTTATCTGAAAAAACCACCGCGACATAGACGTCGCTTCATTTCAGGCATGTCTAATTATTACCAGGCGTCGGCAAACAGCCGTAGCGATTCGCAATTCCTTATCGAACCACGTCCGTTCGATACCAATCATTTCTCAATTTTGAACATTTCTAAATACATTTCTAACATTTCAAACCATTTCGAATCATTTCTTTAATTTCAGTCACGTACTGCGCTCCGATTCGAATCCAGTAGCATCTCAAGATGCACCGATTCGCTCCGGTGTGCCCCAGTAGTTACGGCCTCATTTCAGTACATGCTCCAGAGTCACGTCATTATCAGTCGCTTTCGACTCACCGATTCGTACCTCTGTCATGGTTATCATGCCACGTATCACGCTCCGTTACGAATTCAGTCGCATGGAAATGCACCAATTCGTCTCGGCGTGTCCCAGGTATTGGCCACATTTCAGTACATGCTCCAGAGTCCAAATCGCAGTCAGTCGCTATAGCGGCATGATCGATTCACGCCTCTGTCATGGCAACAAAATGTTACACCTGCACTTACCGCGCTCCGGTTCAAATCCAGTCGCATCTTCGATGCACCGATTCATTACGGCGTGCCCCAGGGCCCGGCCTCATTTCTGAACATGCTCCAGAGTCCGGTTCGTTGTCAGTCGTAGTTTGCGGCTCACCGATTCGTGCCTCTGTCATGGGAATCATTTCAACTGTCACGAATCACGCTCCGATTCGAATCTAGTCGCTTCCATGATGCAACGATTCGTCCCGGCGTGCCCCAGGTATTTTCGGCCACATTTCAATACATGCTCCGGAGTCCGGTCGTTGTCAGTTGCAGTCGCGACATGATCGACTCGTGCCTCCGTCATGGCACGTGCCTCTACCATGACAAATCATTTCATTCATTTCATCATTTCAATCATTTCTCTGTCACGTACCGCGCCCCGATTCTAATCCAGTAGCATCCGAGATGCACCGATTCATCCCGGCGCGCCCCAGTTGTCTTGGCCTCATTTCATTCGTACTCCACAGTCTGACTAGTCATCTGGTGCAGCCGAAAAAAAAAAAAAAAAAATGAAAAAAAAAAAAATGTGTATGTTAATATATATATATATGTATACAAAAAAATATATATATATATATATATATATATATATATATATATATACACATATAAATAAAGTAGTATAAATTAAACGTTTTCGGCCCCAGCCAACACCTGCATCAGAACTTGGTTAGCTATCAGTTGCGGCATAACCAATTCGTGCCTTTGCCAGGACAAACATTTCACGGTTACATACCACACTCCAAGTCAAATCCAGTCGCATCCGTGATGCACCAATTTATTCCGGCATGCACCAGCGTTTCTTTGCCTCATTTCAGTACATGCTCCAGAGTCCGGGCCGCAGTCAGTCGCAGCTGCGGCACGACCGATGGCGAAACCTTTTTCATTCATTTCACTCTAAGGCAAACATTTCATTTATTTCGCTGTCGCATGCCGCGCCCCGATTCAAATTCAGGGCATCTGTCAGACATCCATTCATCCTGGCAAGCCCCAGTTGGCGCAGCCTCATTTGCGCAGTCATGGCACACCGATTCGTGCCTTTGTCATGGCACAAACAGTTCACTCATATATTTAATACCATGCACCTGTCGCTTAAACATGTTACAATGACCTTCCAAACCAGGTAGTCAAACACTCCACCGGTTCTCATCTGTCATTTCCTCTAGGTCAGTCGAGAAAAAAAAAAAAGGGGGGGGGGCCACACCCCGTCTTCCTTCGAAGCTCAGTTATGGTCCCGATTTCATTCCTTGAAACCTTCGCCTCGCGACTATACCCCCTCATAGTCACTGCACATCCAAGTATAAACTTCTTGCAATCATCGCAAATACGCATCCAAACACAACTTCTTGCATGTCATTGCAAGCTTGCAATTGTTGCAAGCACACATCCTATCATGACTTCTTGCAATCGTTGCAAGTACGCATCCAAACAGAACGTCTTGCAATCGTTGCAAGCACACATCCTAGCACAATTTCTTGCAATCATTTCAAACATGCATCCGATCACAAAAACTTCTCGCAAACGTTGCAGGCATGCATTCAAGCATAACTTCTTGCAATCATCGCAAGTACGCATCCAATTACAACTTCTCGCAGCCATTGCAAGCACACATCCAAGCTTAACGCTTGCAGCCTTGCAAGCACATGCAGCAATACGAACTTTTCACAGTCACTACAAACACATCTCCACCGACAGGAACTCCCTTGCAATCATTGCAAGCACACATTCAAGCACAAATCTTACAATCATTACAAAACACGCATGTTAGCATAACTTCTTGCAATCATTGCAAGCACGCATCCAGTCGCAACTTCTCGCAAATGTTGCAGGGACACACCCAAGCACAACTTCTTGCAATCATGGCAAGCACGCATCCAAACACAACTTTATAATCATTGCAAACACGCATCCAAGTATAACTCCTTGCAGCCCGTGCAAGCACATGCAGTAATACGGACTTCTTGCAGTCATGGCAAACACATCTCCATTGACACAAACTCCCTGGCAATTGTTGCAAACATGTATTAAGCACAACTCTTGCAATCATTGCAGGGTTCGCATCTTAGCAGGACTTCTTGCAGTCAGTACACATTTCCAGTGGCACACAATCAGTCACACATCAATCTTCAGTGGCACTTAATCGGCCACTTGTCTCCGGTGGCATTTCATACGAGCCACTCATCAATTTCTGTATCATTTCTCGCTTAGGTCAGTTGAGTTCAGGTTCCACCCCGCACCAGGTATTGTATTGCCACACACAGCTGGCTCCGCATAACATCATCAGGCTTTACCAGCCAACATCCAGCATTTCTCGCCCTCACAGGACCCCAGAGAGTCATCCGTGTTTACGGCTCATACAGTAGAATCCTTTCTATGTGGCGTCCAGAAGCATCAGACCACAGCTAACGGCAAACGTTGCCCATCACAACTTCCATCTTCAGGGACATGTCAAAACCTCAGACATTCCCCAGTCTAGTCAAGCAGCCATCTACCTGGCCCTCTGAGGTTCTACGGCCTAACAATTCACTTTTACTGACACAGGCAGCCAGGTACTACGTACACACAACTTGACTCGCTGGTAATACCATTATGTCCTTCAGCTTGTAGTCTCTAAAAATTCAATAAACCGAAACCGAGGTCTACAATAACCTCCTCCGAATTAACGAACACCACGCAGGCCAGCCTCCCCCTTGACAAACTGACCCGTATCAGGTTAGTTCCCCAAGACTTCAACCATATACGGGTGTGTACTAACAAGTAGCGGCAGTCTTTCCTAAGAACGCGGACCTATCAATGTCAGAAGGTCCCGTACTACGTGGATCGGTGTATCAATGGTTATACCTTAAACTCTAGGGTCTTATCACCTACGTCGCCCTTGTCACCCCAGGTAGCAACAGATGCCACAACCACCACAGGCATCGCGGCAATTTTTGGCCATCATAGGTTTACAAGTACATGGCCCCCAGAGACACTCCTAAACCCCGGGTTTACCCGGACTTCCTCCCTCTTCAAGTTACACCCAGTCATGGCAACCGCTTAACTCTAGGGTCTTATCTGGACAGGACAGGTCGTGGCTTTGCCACCGACATCCGGTCCGAGGCGAGCCTCTTAATGAAGCCAGGTCCGCATCGCTCTGTTATGTCCTTCTTGCGCAGGCTGGTGTAATTAGCTTGGCAACACCAGTTTAATGTCCACTGCACGTTCGTTCCAGGTTGCCATCTTCTGGGACATGTCTAATATATTAACCAGTTCACTGTTGGGCCTTCTCCCCAGTTTGGTCATACAAGCAGCCATTTACTCGGCCTACCACGGGTTCTGGCGGCCCAGCGAGTTCACCCGCAGCAATCCCGCAGGCCAAGTTCTGTGTAGTTGGCTCGCTGCCAAAACCATTTCATCCTCCACCCTGCAGTGTCCAAAACCCAGCAATCAGCTCCAGGATAGTCATCCATCTCCATAAAGTAAACAACGTCCGGTAGCCAGTAACCATACTCGACCGCCTACTGTCACTCCTACCGAAACACCCAACCTCTAGTCCCCTATTACCTTTCCGGGCAACTCTTGAGTGCCTGCCAGTCCATCAAACACCCGGGGGTTCTTCTACGCTGCCTACACCTCGACCCCAGTCAGCACTCCAGTCACTCTTTAGTATTGGGGCAGCCTTGGAAGCATTTCGGCATGGGTCCCAGACCACGTCATCAAGAGACTCAGCAGGTGAAACTCTGCCTACCTCACCTGTACGTCCCCACTCCTTAGGTAGAAACGGCACAAGCATTCACCAAACTTGCTCAAATAAATAAAGCCAAAACTAATAAAACCACACCCCTACCTGGATGTTTTTGCCCCCTTATTCTGGCATACCGACCAGCAGGTCCATTTCATATGATGAGCCCACACTTCCAGGTCTATTTCCGATGGTAAGTTTTGTGTTAACTACAAATGTTATCTATGTCCATATCGGACATAGGGCTCCACCCATAAGTAGGAAGGCCAGTATGATGGCCTGAATTTATGGGAGGAGCCCGGGGGGTATTTAAGCAGGTATTTAAGGGTATTTAAGCAGCCCGCTCACCTGTGGTGCTTGTCGGTTTCCTGTGCGCGATACCCACCCTCCCATCCCCATTTCAAGGCATTAATTTCATTCATTTATTTCATTCATTTCTCTCTACAGAATAATCATTTCTTTAACTAGGGTATGCCCCCTTATTCTGGCATACCGACCAGCAGACCAAGGCACACTTTCAGGTCCATTTCATATGATGAGTCCACACTTCCAGGTCTATTTCCAATGGTAAGTTTTGTGTTAACTACAAATGTTATCTATGTCCATATCGGACATAGGGCTCCACCCATAAATATATATATATATCTATATCCCAGCTTAGTGCAGCTACAGGCCATTAGTATGTCTGGAAGGCCAACAAGGAGAGGCAGACAGTCACAAGCCAATAAGAGAGGGCAAGCAGGCTCTGTGTCTAGTGCTGGTCGTGGAGACGGTGCATCCTCATCAGCACGTGGCCATGGGACACGCTTGGCCTTTTTTTCGGCAGCTGGCCGTGTTGAGCCGCAACATGCGGAAGACTTGGTCGAGTGGATGAACAAGCCGTCCTCATCCTCCTCATCCTCTCTCATCCGTGCCCAGGGTGCTTTGTCTGGCAAAGCAGCGGCCTCTTCCCTCGGCTCAATGTCATCAGTGACTCCTTCCCTAGCTCCACCATGTCCTCCTGAGGAGTCCCTCGAACTGTTTGACCACAGTGTTGGGTACATGCTCCAGGAGGATGCCCAGCGTTTGGAAGGCTCTGATGATGATACTGAGCTCGATGAAGGCAGTAACATGAGCACGGACAGAGGGGGTGCCCAAGAAGGACAGCAATCTGGCAGTCATGCTCCCCCTGCTGCAGCATACTGCCGGGTTTGCTCCAGTGATGAGGAGGGAGGGGATGATGAGGTCACTGACTCAACGTGGGTGCCTGATAGGAGAGAGAGGAGGAGGAGGAGGAGGCGACACATCACCAACGAGGCAGGATGCCCTCCAGGGGCCAGCCTAAGGGCAGCACATTGACTGCATCACATGTGCAGGGCGCTGCAGTCTCTGCGCGTTATTCAAAAAGTTCTTTGGTGTGGGCCTTTTTTGAGACAAGTGCATCAGATCGCACCGCTGCTATTTGCAACATATGTCTCAAGCGTATCTCACGTGGCCAAAACATCTCCCGCTTGGGTACCACATGCTTGACCAGACATATGTTGACCTGCCATGCAGTTCGTTGGCAAGCGCATCTAAAAGACCCACACCAAAGAACAAAGAGGACCTCTCCTTGCTCCTCATCAGCTGAGATTTCCAACCCCACTAGACCTTCAGTCCTCTCTGAGACCTGCACTGAGAGGAATGAAGGTGTAGAATTAGGTGTGTCACAGCCAAGTACTTGTGGGCAATCTGCTTTTGGTACACCGACGTCAGATTGTACCAGGCAAATTTCCCTGCCCCAGCTGCTGCACCGCTGAAAGAAGTTTGCTCCCAGCCATCCACATGCCCAGTGGTTGAATGCTAGCTTGGCAAAATTGCTGGCACTTCAACTGCTGCCTTTTCAGTTGGTAGACTCTGCCCCCTTCCGTGAGTTTGTGGAATGTGCGGTTCCTCAGTGGCAGGTACCCAAACGCCACTTTTTCTCACGGAAGGCGATTCTGGCTCTCTACCGGCATGTGGAAGGCAATGTCCATGCCTCGCTGGACAGGGCGGTCAGCGGTAAGGTGCATATTACCGCTGACTCATGGTCCAGCAGGCATGGACAGGGACGTTACCTAAGTTTCACAGCGCATTGGGTGACTCTGCTGGCAGCTGGGAAGGATGCAGGACAAGGTGCAGTAGTGTTGGAGGTTGTTCCGCCACCACGCCTCCAAAATGCTAATGATTGTGACACACCTCTCTCCTCCACCCCCTCCTCTTCTTCTTCCTCCATGGCCTCTTCCTCGAAACCAGCGGTGCTCCGTAGTTGTTCAAGGGGCTACGCAAGTACGCAGGCCAAAAGATGCCATGCGGTGCTTGAGCTGGTGTGCTTGGGGGACAGGAGCCACACTGGGGCAGAGGTTCTGTCAGCTCTGCAGGGGCAGGTTCAGAGGTGGTTGACGACCATACCAACTAAAGGCAGGAATGGTAGTTTGCGACAATGGCACCAACCTCCTCTCTGCCCTCCGACAGGGACAAATGACCCATGTGCCCTGTTTGGCTCACGTCCTTAACTTGGTGGTGCAGCGGTTCTTGGGCAGGTACCCGGGCTTACAGGATGTCCTGAGGCAGGCCAGGAAAGTCTGTGTGCATTTCCGCCGGTCATATAATGCCAGTGCTCGGCTGACGGACCTCCAAAAGGAGTTTAACCTGCCCAAGAACCGCCTAATCTGTGACATGCCCACCAGGTGGAACTCAACGTTGGCCATGCTGCAGCGGCTGCACACGCAGCAGAGGGCCATCAATGAGTACCTGTGCGACTATGGCACCAGGACAGGATCAGGGGAGCTTGTTTTTTTTTCCCCACGCCAGTGGGCCATGATCAGGGATGCATGCACTGTCCTGTCACCATTTGAGGAGGCCACGAGGATGGTGAGCAGTGACAGTGCATGCATCAGTGACACTGTCCCCCTTGTCCACCTGTTGGAGCACACGCTGCGTGGAATAATGGACAGGGCACTTGAGGCAGAACAGAGGCAGGAAGAGGAGGACTTCCTTAGCTCTCAAGGCCCCCTTTATCCAGACAGTGTTCCTGCGTGCCCGCCGATCACACAGGAAGAGGACGAGGAGGAGGAGGAGGAGGAGGAGGAGGAAGAAGATTGTGTCAGTATGGAGGTGGAGCCTGGCACTCAGCATCAGCAGCAGTCTTTAAGGGATCAGTCCCAAGAAACACATGGACTTGTACGTGGCTGGGAGGAGGTGGCTGCGGACCATGTCGTCCTTAGTGACCCAGAGGACTCCGGACCGAATGCCTCAGCAAACCTACGCTGCATGGCCTCCCTGATCCTGAAAAGCCTGCGTAAGGATCCTCGTATTCGTGGTATCAAGGAGAAGGACCAATACTGGCTGGCAACCCTCCTTGATCCACGTTACAAGGGTAAGGTTGCGGACCTTATCTTGCCATCGCAGAGGGAGCAGAGGATGAAACATCTTCGGGAGGCCTTGCAGAAAGGTCTGTGTAACGCGTTCCCAGAGACTGGGAGGTTACAAACTCCTGTTTCTGGACAACGTGTTGCTGAGGCTTCGGTCAGTCAAAGAAGGAGCGGTGGAGAAGGTGGCCGTCTGACCGATGCATACCGAATACTGATACCGAATTGTTCAGACAATTTTTTGGTCCGCAGCCCCAAGGTATGATCGGTTCCAGCAACCAACGCCAGCGTCTGTTTTACATGGTACAGGAATACCTAGGGGCAAGATCAGACTTGGACACCTTTCCCACCGAAAATCCTCTGGGTTACTGGGTCTTGAGGATGGATCACTGGCCAGAGCTTGCACAGTATGCAATTGAGCTACTGGCCTGTCCTGCATCCAGCGTTCTTTCGGAACGCACATTCAGTGCTGCTGGAGGCGTGGTAACCGATCACAGGGTGCGTCTGTCCACCGACTCGGTCGATCGACTGACCTTCATAAAAATGAATCAGTCTTGGATCACCACCAGCTACCAAGCACCTGATGCTGATGTAACCGAATAATTTTTTTTGAAATCTCAGATCCCTTCAAAGACTGCCTATGCTGATGCTGAGTGACTATCCCTGAGAAATTATCCTCTTCCTCCTCAATCATCACGCTGATAGCTTGTAAGAACATTTTTAGTTCTGGGCGCCACCACCAGTGCCTAAGGCACAATTTTTCAGCCCCTGTTTAACAGGGGCATGTAATTACAATTTTTGATGCAATACTTTGCAGCAGTGCTCGTTTCTGCGTTACAACTAGAGTATCTGTGAGGGGTTGCAGTGTTGTGGCACCAGCACCAGTGCCTAAGGCCCAATTTTTCTGCCCCTGTCTAACAGGGGCGTGTAATTACAATTTTTGATGCAATACTTTGCAGCAGGGCTCGTTCCTGCATTCCAACTAGAGTGTCTGTGAGGGGTTGCAGTGTTCTGGCACCAGCACCAGTCCCCAAGGCCCAATTTTTCTGCTCCTGTCTAACAGGGGCGTGTAATTACAATTTTTGATGCAATACTTTGCAGCAGGGCTCGTTCCAGCGTTCCAACTAGAGTGTCTGTAAGGGGTTGCAGTGTTGTGGCACCAGTGCCTAAGGCCTAATTTTTCAGCTCCTGTTCAACAGGGGCATGTAATTACAATTCTTGATCTAATATTTCAGAGCAGGGCCCTGCGAGGGCTTACAGTGTTGTGGTCACAGCAACACCTAAGGCCCAAATTTCTGCTGAGTATATAGGGCAGGACCCTACTTTCAAACATCTAACTTACAAACGACTCCTACTTGCAAACGGAAGGAGACAACAGGAAGTGAGATGAAATCTACCCCTAGGAAGGGAAATTCTCTCCTGTAAGAGTTAATATGGGAAAAAAATTCTCCTTTCCACTGATGCTTTCCAATCCTTGTTCCACAAAAAAACCCAAATTTTCAAAAAACATTTTTCATTGGGACAAAAAGTGAGGTGAAATCTTCTGAAGAGGAGGAAAGACAGCAAAAAAAATGCCACAGGGGTGATAACCCTTCCCTATGTTTTCCAAAAAGCTTAAAAAAGATTTTTTGGCTGGAGCTAAACACGTTAAAAATGTACCCGTTCAAAATTACAAAGAGATTCTACTTAACAACAAACCTACAGTCCCTGTCTTGTTTGCACCGCCTGTATACTGCTGTTCAGAGTATATAGGGCCTGGTGGCCCCACACCTTTCCTTATTTTAATTTGGGTGCGGGGTTCCCCTTAATATCCATACAAGACCCAAAGGGCCTGGTAATGGACTGGGGGGTACCCATGCCATTTGTCTCACTGATTTTCATCCATATTGCCATGACCCGACATTACATTAAACCCGCAAGCAGTTTTAAATGAGATTTTTTCCTTTAAAAATGACATTTGGTGCAGGGACTGTTCTAAACACGGGAAACACGCGTCACTTTACAGGCATACTATAGACACCCCCCAGGTACGATATTTAAAGGAATATTTCACTTTTTTTTTTTACTTTAAGCATCATTAAAATCACTGCTCCCGAAAAAACGTCCGTTTTTAAAAGTTTTTTTTGCATTGATACATGTCCCCTGGGGTAGGACCCGGGTCCCCAAACCCTTTTTAGGACAATACCGTGCAAATTAGCCTTTAAAATGAGCACTTTTGATTTTGAACGTTCGAGTCCCATAGACGTCAATGGGGTTCTAACGTTCGTGCGAACTTTCGGTCCGTTCGCAGGTTCTGGTGCGAACCGAACCGGGGGGTGTTCGGCTCATCCCTACCCACCACACTTACTGTGGCAATATCAGCTGCCTTGTATCTGAGCACTTCTGTCCTGTAGGTTCTATGTGGCTTTTAGGATTACCACATGCTTACTGGGGAATATCCATTGATATGTTAATTAGCCTACCCCCACTGAAGCTCGTCTGACCTGCTTACACAATGCACACAGCTACACAGATAGACAGATACAAAACACACAGATAATAGCTGTTTACAAGCTAACTTTTTACCTGTAGTCCCACAACCAAAAAAAAATTAAAATCTATATTTCTCCTACTTTTTCCTCAAAGATGTGTGGTTTGCCCTGTCAATCTGCAGGCTACATCAGAACCAGGGATGATCACTTCCTCTACTCACCAGCACCTTTTACTGGTTACAGGCCTAAAACACATTAATGATACAAACGTTTAACATATATACATATATCTGCCAAAGATCTCACCAGGTTCTACGTGTCCGTCTCCCTGATTAAATGCTTCACAGAATCTTCATGACCATCCAAGCATGGTTTCGGAATTCACGAGCCAGCGCCAATCTTGTCCACACTAGAGATGATTTTCAGGGTGTACTTGAGGATTTATGCTTACAGGGACTCAAGACAAAAAATACATTAGGTTTTTATGGTTTCTTTGTAAAAATTAAATTCACACTCTCTCTGGGTGCCAAATGAAGTAATCAGTGCAATAATATACAATCTAATATATCCTATATAACTATTGCACCCATGTATTAATTTGTCTAATCCCTATAGCTGATATTCTGTATGAGTCTGATAAGCACAGTAATATTACAAACACAACTGCTTAGTAAACAAGTTACATTTATTTCCCAATAAAATAGGAATGTACTAAAACAGCAGAATTAGGAAAACTAACATAAAGGTACTACAGGAAAATTGCAATATTACAAGGCCTACAATCATAACACAATACAAGATTGATACTTAGCACATCCTCTCGGGCTGGTCCTCAGGTCTTAAAGAGACTGTTTCTCTGGCAAATATTTCCTTTTAACAAACATACCTCATCCAGACCCCCCTTTTGCCTGCCCAACTTTGCCTTTTGGATGAATCACAGTGTCTCTGGGGCGTTCCTTCAACAGGCCATCATATGGACCGTCTTGCCCTACCTGGCCTCTGGGGGGCAGTGTTAGTCCATAGATTGCCATCATCCGACCAATGTCAAATTCCACAAATACCTGGGCCTTTTATTTTCTGTATCTCACCTCATCCATCATCCCTGTCAGTTTAGTTGTCTTTGAAACCTGGATGTATGGTAGCTAATCAGGAAATTCCCATAGACAGATCGGAGCCAGCATTGTCATGCGCAATGGAAGCTAAACAGGCTACATTCCAACCTGGGTGGCAGCATCCTGTCCTCCCGGAAGTGTGAAACTTTCAGTCTTTCAAAAACCATGGGAGTCTGGCTTCTCTTAGGCATAGTAAGGAAATATATGTACAAACTCCAGAAATATGATATTCATGTTGAATTCCAACACTAGGCGAGTTGCTAATAGTTTGGCATAAAGCTTTAGATCAGTGTCGAGTAGAGAGGTCGGTAGATGCCCGGGTCATCAAAGGGCTTACCTTGTATAGAAATGGTGATAATTAAGGCTTCTATGGACTCTTTTGGGATGTCACTCATCACTGAAAATCTGTTTAGTGAGGTACATAAGTGGGGAGTGATTAAGTCAAAAAACATCTTGTAGTACTCATTACAGAACCCGTCTGGTTCTGGGCTCTTGTGAAGGGGAAGGGATTTAATGGCTGTCTTAAATACCAGTTCTGTAAATGGTTGTGAAAGGGCATGCAATTGGAAAGGAGTGATCAATGTGAGCTGGACTGATGATAGGAAAGACTGGATGGTAACGTCAGTGGAGGCCGGCTCTGAGGAAGATGTGGCAATGTTTGTATAACTTTGAGTAGAAGGTTTTAAAACAGTTGGCTATGTCTAGTGGGTTGGTGCATCTGTGACCTTGGTGATCAGTTAAATATGATATTTTGGACTGAGTTACTTTGTTTGTATTGGTTGGATAAAACTTTGCCTGGCTTATTTCCTTGGGAATACCAAGATAATCGGAGACGATTTATGAAGGAGTCAAAGTTTTTGTGGAGGTGGCAGCTTAAATCTAGTCAAAGTTGGCGGAGCTCATTGGAGTGTTGTGCAGTAGGAGAGGTTTTGTTACTACGTTCAAGATTCCTGATATGGTTTAAGTACTGGGTAGTAATTTCTGACCATCTTCTTTTCTCATGGGCAAACCAAATTGGAGAAACAACCCTCTAATTACCGATTTATGTGCATTCCATACCATTGTGGGATTGGTTACTGAGCCAGTATTTAAAAAAAAGTACGACTCTATTCCAGCCCCGATCTGTGATTTGTAGACCGCATGAGTCAATAGGGAGGCATTCATTCTCCATGTCATGTTAGATTTGGAGGCATGCACAGTGTTTAGAGAGATGTTTATCGGGGCATGGTCAGACCATGTAATGAAGATAAATAAATCTGCTCTGCAGCTGAATGGCGTACCTGAAAACAAAAAAATGGTTACAAATAAAACACAGTAAACAGTAAAGTATAAAAAAATTGCATACCTATAAAGCAAACATGATAAAAACATAACAATAAAACATTGCAGAATAGAATACAGTAAAAAAGAGCAGAACAATAGAGAGAGAATAGAGAGAGAGAGAGAGAACAATAAATCAACAACTATTTTTGTTTTTTTTATTTTATATTTTTTTGTGTTTTTTTTGTTTTTTGTTTTTTTTTACACTTTTTTTTGTAACTTTAACTTTTGTAACTGGTACCAGGTTTGGGTCTCCCAAAATGTGATGGCATCTTGAGAGACCCTGTGAAACTGTGTCCTAGTCTGTGCAGTGCTGTACCCTACGCTAATACTTAACTAGTGTATGGTAGCGTTCAAAACATTCACCAATGCAAAGACCGGGATTGTCATGACAGGAGGGACAATAATACCGGGTGTCACGCCTATATCCGCCCTTGCTGCAGACACATCTTTTTTGGGGGGCTCGTTGGGTAGGGGTACTCGGGAAAGAAAATGCCTCTCATGCAGCAGGCTTACTGCATTTGGTTGTGAAAGGTGAGGTGGAGCACAGTCTGGAAATTAAGGAAGGATCCAGTCCGTCCTGAAGCTCTATATACAGTACCTGACCGCGAGATTGTGTTTCCAGCGCGATAGCATCGCGCTGGTTCTCGGCGACAGGGTACTGTGAATGTCGCGCTGGCTCGCTCATCGGGAAAGGAAAACTTTGTCTTCCTCCCGCGATGAGTGACAGGCAGCGCTGACAGCTGTCTGGTATGAATCCTGAGGCGGGAACACCGCGCCAAATTTTCAATGAAAAAACCGGCGTGGGTTCCCCCCTCGGAGGCATACCAGGCCTTTGGGTCTGGCATGGATTGTAAGGGGAACCCCCTATGCCGAAAAAAATCCCCCCCAAATCCATACCAGACCCTTATCTGAGCACGCAGCCCGGCCGGCCAGGAAAGGGGGTGGGGACGAGCGAGCGCCCCCCCCCCCCTCCTGAGCCGTACCAGGCCGCATGCCCTCAACATGGGGGGGTGGGTGCCTTGGGGGAGGGGGGCGCCCTGCGGCCCCCCCACCCCAAAGCACCTTGTCCCCATGTTGATGAGGACAAGGGCCTCTTCCCGACAACCCTGGCCGTTGGTTGTCGGGGTCTGCGGGCGGGGGGCTTATCGGAATCCGGGAGCCCCCCTTAATAAGGGGGCCCCCAGATGCCGGCCCCCCACCCTGTGTGAATGAGTTTGGGGTACATGGTACCCCTACCCATTCACCTAGGGGAAAGTGTCAATAGAAAAAAAAACACACTACACAGGTTTTAAGAGTCATTTATTAGTCCGCTCCGGGGGTCTTCTTCCGACTTCGGGGGTCTCCTTCCGACTTCTCCCGCTGTCCGGCCTCTTCTCCCGGGCCCCGCCGCTATCTTCTTCCAGCTCTATTGCCAGCGAGGGGCCCGGTCTGCTGCCGCTGTCTCGCCGCGGCTGTCCCGCTGTCCGGCCTCTTCTCCCGGTGTTCGGCCTCTTCTCCCGGGCCCCGCCGCTATCTTCTTCCAGCTCTATTGCCAGCGAGGGGCCCGGTCTGCTGCCGCTGTCTCGCCGCCGCTGTCCGGCCTCTTCTCCCGGTGTTCGGCCTCTTCTCCCGGGCCCCGCCGCTATCTTCTTCCAGCTCTATTGCCAGCGAGGGGCCCGGTCTGCTGCCGCTGTCTCGCCGCCGCTGTCCGGCCTCTTCTCCCGGTGTTCGGCCTCTTCTCCCGGGCCCCGCCGCTATCTTCTTCCAGCTCTATTGCCAGCGAGGGGCCCGGTCTGCTGCCGCTGTCTCGCCGCGGCTGTCCCGCTGTCCGGCCTCTTCTCCCGGTGTTCGGCCTCTTCTCCCGGGCCCCGCCGCTATCTTCTTCCAGCTCTATTGCTAGCGAGGGGCCCGGTCTGCTGCCGCTGTCTTGTCGCCGCTGTCTCGCCGCCGCCGCTGTCTCGCCGCCGCTGTCTCTTCTTTTCTTCTTCCCCGATGTTGACACGACGCTCTCTCCGGCTCGAATGCTGTGTGCGAGCTGCGGAGCCATTTATATAGGCGGTAACCCCACCCCCTTACGACGTCATGGTCCCAGCATGCGCAGGGACTCTGGGGCCACGCCCCCTTATGACGCCAGAGTCCCTGCGCATGCTGGGACCATGACGTCGTAAGGGGGTGGGGTTACCGCCTATATAAATGGCTCCGCAGCTCGCACACAGCATTCGAGCCGGAGAGAGCGTCGTGTCAACATCGGGGAAGAAGAAAAGAAGAGACAGCGGTGGCGAGACAGCGGCGGCGGCGAGACAGCAGCGACAAGACAGCGGCAGCAGACCGGGCCCCTCGCTAGCAATAGAGCTGGAAGAAGATAGCGGCGGGGCCCGGGAGAAGAGGCCGAACACCGGGAGAAGAGGCCGGACAGCGGCGGCGAGACAGCGGCAGCAGACCGGGCCCCTCGCTGGCAATAGAGCTGGAAGAAGATAGCGGCGGGGCCCGGGAGAAGAGGCCGGACAGCGGGAGAAGTCGGAAGGAGACCCCCGAAGTCGGAAGAAGACCCCCGGAGCGGACTAATAAATGACTCTTAAAACCTGTGTAGTGTGTTTTTTTTTCTATTGACACTTTCCCCTAGGTGAATGGGTAGGGGTACCATGTACCCCAAACTCATTCACACAGGGTGGGGGGCCGGCATCTGGGGGCCCCCTTATTAAGGGGGGCTCCCGGATTCCGATAAGCCCCCCGCCCGCAGACCCCGACAACCAACGGCCAGGGTTGTCGGGAAGAGGCCCTTGTCCTCATCAACATGGGGACAAGGTGCTTTGGGGTGGGGGGCCGCAGGGCGCCCCCCTCCCCCAAGGCACCCACCCCCCCATGTTGAGGGCATGCGGCCTGGTACGGCTCAGGAGGGGGGGGGGCGCTCGCTCGTCCCCACCCCCTTTCCTGGCCGGCCGGGCTGCGTGCTCGGATAAGGGTCTGGTATGGATTTGGGGGGGACCCCCACGCCGATTTTTTTCGGCATAGGGGGTTCCCCTTACAATCCATGCCAGACCCAAGGGCCTGGTATGCCTCCGAGGGGGGAACCCACGCCGGTTTTTTCATTGAAAATTTGGCGCGGTGTTCCCGCCTCAGGATTCATACCAGACAGCTGTCAGCGCTGCCTGTCACTCATCGCGGGAGGAAGACAAAGTTTTCCTTTCCCGATGAGTGAAGCATCTCGGCGCTGGCCTCTGCGACGGGGCTCGTAGGTGTCAAATCTCGCCGAGAAGTGCGGCGAGATTGACACAATATCGCGGTCACCTACTGTAGCACATAAGCGTTCAGCAAAGCCAATTGAAATAAACAGACAATTTTTTTTGTACCAACATCTGGCCTTACGGTCAACTAGGTACGGCGCCAACAACTGGTCCTTGAGGTCCACCCCTCCCATATTTTGGTTATATTCGTGGACACAAAGGAGTTTCTCCACAACACCAGTCGCCATAGTAATTTGGACCGTCGTGTCTGCATAAAGGGAGGTAAGAACGAAAACATTCTTATTATCCCTCCACTTCATAGCGAGCAAATTATTACACTGCAAGCAGGCTCTCTCCCCCAGCCAAAAAGGTGACTAAAAAGTGGCATGCTCATGTAATAATTGTCCACGTACAGGTGGTACCCCTTTCCGAATAAGGGTGACACCATGTCCCTCACAATCTTGTCAGCACTTCCTATGTAGTCAGGGCAGTTTGTCCGCTCTACGGCTCTACTATCTTTGCCCTCGTAAACCATAAAACTACATGTATAGCCTGTGGCACTGTCACAGAGCTTATACATCTTGACCCGGATCTGGCACGCTTGCTGGGAAGGTACTGTTTGAATGACAAGTGGCAATAAAACTTAATCAAGGACTCATCAACGCAGACAACTTGATGGGGAGTAAACAAGTCTGCAAAACGTTGGTTGAAGTGGTTTACGAGGGGACGAATTTTGTAGAGCCGATTGTATTCAGGACGAGGACGACAGAATTCATTGTTGTTGAAGTGCATGAACCGCAAAATCTGCTTGTATCATGCCCTGGTCATGGAGGCAGAGAACAAGGGGATATGCTGAATTGGGTCAGTGGACCAATATGACAGCAACTCACTCTTTTTAGTTATGCCCATGTTGAGGGAAAGGCCCAGAAAGAGCTTAAATTTGGAAACCGTAATTGGTTTCCAATCTCTGGCAAGGGAGGACTGGGGAATAGTGGCGATGTGTTGACCAGCGTACAAATTGCTTTGGTCCACAATAGATCTATAGAGATCTTCGGTGAAAAACAGCGAATAAAAATCCAGTGACGTAAAATCAACTGTTTCCACCTGAATGCTGGGTTGGCCAGTGAATGGGGGAAGTATGAGTGCTGCAGAAGTGGTGGGTTCCCAATTCGGATTGGTGAATGCAGCAGGAAGGGCACTATGGGCACGATGGGCCTGTGTTCCTCTTCTTGGTGGCAGCGGGACACTACTTGTGCTTTCCACCTCGCCAGCTTGACCTGCACTTATGGGACTCGCCACATCACCAAGTGTTACTGCAGTGCTGGATATACGACCAGGGTGTACTAGGCCGCTGGTGCTTGCCAGTTCACCAGAAGGAATAGCGACAATAGTACTTCTCTGCTCCATACGAGGGACCTGCCGTTCTTGCACTTCAAGGACAGAAGAAGAAGTTCAGGGTCTGGTACGCCTGACCTTGGCAGGGACCACAACTCCGTCATCAGAGCTATCTGTCATGGAGCCACTGTCGTCCACAGGTTTGTATTCTGAGCCTGAATCTGACAGATGAGTGACTTCCTCTTCACTATCTGTCATGCTCAGAAACGTGTAGGCCTCTTCACTAGTGTACCTTCGATTTGCCATTTTGGGCTCTAAATTTAGTGGTACACTAGTGAGACTCACAGGCAAAAAAGCTCCTGACTGTTAGCGACTGTATCAAAACGCTACCAACAAAAACTGTTGGCAATCGCAGGGATCAGGCCTGACTCTGCGAACGCTGCAGTTATGTGTGTTTAGTGTTTTGTAAGTGACAGTGATCGATCGATACTGCACTTGGGTGGGCTGGGCTGGGCGGAGGGGCAAAACGCAGGTGCTAGAAGGTATCTGGGCTGATTCCGCTAACACTGCGTTTTTGGGAACCCTAAACTGCTATGGACGCTAGTACAGATCTGATCGGATCTGATATCGATCCGTTCAGATACTATACAACTAAGGGAGGTGTATGCTGCGTGCGTGGGTGTTAGCGGTACTGGCACTAACCTAATGCTGCCTGGGGCGATGTAGACCTTATCTGACCCTAACAACTTAACTTATATCACCGTCGGGTGATTAGGGGGTTAAACATTTATAAGGTAATAAACGGCGGGTGCCCTGAAACTATAATAAACAAACTAACCAGCGTCACCCGTAACAGTTATACGGTGATCACTGGTGAAAGGGTTAACTAGAGGGCAATCAGGGGGTTAAAACCTTTATTAGTTAGTATATGGGGGTCCCTGTCGCTATAAAATGCTGACGGCGAACCTATATACTTACCTCCCTAACTAGCTTCACCTGTGTCACTAATACAGCGATCAGAAAAACAATTGCTAAGTGACACTGGCAACGGGGGATGATCAAGGGGTTAAAACTTTATTAGGGGGGTACCCTAGACCTAAAGGGGGCTAACCCTAACTGCCCTACCACTTATAACTGTCACAAACTGACACCAATGCAAAAAAAAAACTGCTATTGGTGTCACTGTGACAGGGGGTACAGGGGGGTGATGGGGGGTGAAAAGTGTGCCTAGTGTGTTCTACTGTTAGTGTAGTGTTGGTGCAACTCACATTGATGTCTTCTCTCCTCTGCGCCGGAACGAAAAGACCGGCTCGAGGAGCGATGACATCACTTCCTCTGCCGCTGTTTACATTACAGCAGCAGAGGAAGATTTTCATTCGTGGAGAGCGATCGCGATGAGTGGCCTTCCCCTCAGCCTGTATCGCTTCTCCAACGATGCCGACCGCCTCGGGCACCGGGGGGCGCAATGTATGTATATATATATATATATATATATATATATATATATATATATATATATATACTGTATTCAGTTTAGCTAGATCCTGTTCTTCTCTTCCTAATATACTGACAGGCAGGTGTTTTTACAGTATTTCCAGTTACTGTACTGTGTACCCTGCACAGTTGCACCTACAGTATAGCTACCTGAAGACAAGTGCAGGTGTTCTCATACTAATAATACTACAGGCAGGCAGTTGATTCTGCTAGCTGCAGTATAATCGGTATATATATACATCCCAGTTTTGTGCAGCTACATCTCACTGCAGGCCAATAGTATGTCTGGAAGGCCAACAAGGAGAGGCAGACAGTCACAAGCCAATAAAAGAGGGCAAGCAGACTCTGTGTCTAGAGGCAACAGTGCTTGTCATGGACATGGTGCATCCTCATCAGCACGTGGCCTGGGACAGGTTTGGCCTTTTTTTCGGCAGCTGGCTGTGTTGAGCCGCAACATGCGGAAGACTTGGACGAGTGGATGACCAAGCCATCCTCATCCTTCTCATCCTCTCTCACCCAGGCTCAGGGTACTTTGTCTGGCAAAGCAGCTGCCAACGCGGCCTCTTGGCATCAGTGGCATCAGTGACTCCTTCCCTAGCCCCACCATGTCCTCCTGAGGAGTCCCCCAAACTGTTTGACCACAGTGTTGAGTACATGCTCCAGGAGGATGCCCAGCATTTTGAAGGCTCCGATGATGGTACTCAGCTAAAGGAAGGCAGTAACGTGTGCCCAGACAGAGGGGGTGTCCAAGTAGGACAGCAATCTGGCAGTCATGTTCCCCCTGCTTCAGCATACTACCAGGTTTGCTCCAGTGATTAGGGAGGGAGGGGATGATGAGGTCACTGACTCCACGTGGGTGCCTGATAGGAGAGAGGAGGAGGTACATCACCAATGAAGCAGGATGCCCTCCAGGGGCAGTTCACTCCAGTCGAAGAAACCAGGATGAAGTAGGCCCAGAACCAGGAAGGCAGGGAGTGCAGGACTGGACTGGTGATGTCAGACTTTGCTCTCCATGTGTTCAGCTTCAAGCTTCGACTGGAGTGAACTGCCATCTATCTGCATAGGATCAGTACTGGGATGTACTTATGACCGGTGCCATGTTTACTCTTTGGATATCCAGTGGGGACCTTTACTACATCTAGGAACAGGAAGTCCCCACCTCCTTGTATGCAAGTAGCTGCGTTTAGGATTGGGACGCGTGGAAGGATACTGGCACCCATACAACCGGGGAGATAGGATCAACATCATACGCTCGTACCCCTGCAGGGGTAGAGTGCTCTGGTGAGTGTAACCACATTGGGGGGTGACTGCCAGTAATTACAGCACGGCTCCTTACCACTAAAGAAGAACTTTTTGCACGATTTCTACGGGGTTTTGGTGCACGGCACATTATATTACTGTTATGAACATTTTGCAACAAACAGTACATGGGATTTTCTTTGATACAAAGTTGCAGTTTTTACACATTATTAATGATTTACTATTGTAAATGGTTTTCGCACATCAATGCACTATGGTTTGATAACCACAGTTTTTGGCACTTGTCACTTTATATTTATTAATTAGAAGATTTATATATGTTATATAATGGTGATGATTTAAAATTTGTGTTATTGTTTGCACATACAGTAGCAAATTCTCTTTATCACTAAATAAGGATTTTTCACTAAAATAGGGATACATTGTTTTTTAGGGAGTTTCATACTATAACAAATTCTTCACTTCTAAAAAGCCATTATATTATACACTTGAGCACTTACAGCCACACCCTTAGTTCTAACACAGCGCCACTTCCTATACTTCGACTTTCAGTTTTCTGGGGGATCACTTAGGTGTCCCCTCCCTATATAGGGGGGCTGCAGGTGTAAACCAGTCTGGAAGCACGGATCTGTCGATATATTTATAAGGGCAGCACACTGACTGCATCACACCGCAGAGCTCCGCATGTGCAGGCTGCTGCTGTCTCATTATTCTAAAAGTTCTTTGGTGTGGGCCCTTTTTGAAATTAGTGTATCAGATCGCACCGCTGCTATATGCAACATATGTCTCAAGCGTATCTCAAGCCAAAACATCTCCCGCTTGGGCACCACATGCTTGACCAGACACATGTTGACCTGCCATGCAGTTCATTGGCAAACGTACCTAAAAGACCCACAACAAAAGAACAAAGAGGACCTCTCCTTGCTCCTTATCAGCTGGGATCTCCAACCCCACTATACCTTCAGATCTCTCTGAGACATGCACTGCGAGGAATGAAGGTGTAGAATTAGGTTGTCACAGCCAAGTACTTGCGGGCAATCTGCTATCGGTATACCAACGTCAGATTGTACCAGGCAAATTTCCCTGCCCCAGCTGCTGCACCACAGAAAAAAGTTTGCTCCCAGCCATCCACATGCCCAGCGGTTGAATGCTAGCTTGGCAAAATTCAACTGCTACCTTTTCAGTTGGTAGACTCTGCCCCCTTCCATGAGTTTGTGGAATGTGCGGTTCCTCAGTGGCAGGTTCCCAAATGCCACTTTTTCTCACAGAAGGTGATTCCTACTCTATACCAGCATGTGGAAGGCAATGCCTTGGCCTCGCTGGACAGGGTGGTCAGCGGTAAGGTGCATATTACCGCTGACTCATGGTCCAGCAGGCATGGACAGGGACGTTACCTAAGTTTCATGGTGCATTGGGTGGCTGCTGGCAGCTGGGAAGGATGCAGGACAAGGTGCAGTAGTGTTGGAGGTTGTTCCATCACCACGCCGCCAAAATGCCACTACTGGTGATTTTGACACACCTCTCTCCTCCACCCCCTCCTCTTCTTCTTCCTCCATGGCCTCTTCCTGTGCTTTGTCCTCGGAACCAGTGGTGCTCCGTAAGCATTCAAGGGGCTACACAAGTACGCAGGCCAAAAGATGCCATGCGGTGCTTGAGTTGGTGTGCTTGTGGGACAGAAGCCACACTGGGGCAGAGATTCTGTCAGCTCTGCAGGGGCAGGTTCAGAGGTTGTTGACGCCACGCCAACTTAAGCCAGGAATGGTGGTTTGTGACAATGGCACCATGACCCATGGACAATGACCCATGTGCCCTGTTTGGCTCACGCCCTTAACTTGGTGGTGCAGCTGTTCTTGGGCAGGTACCCAGGCTTACAGGATGTCCTGAGGCAGGCCAGGAAAGTCTGTGTGCATTTCAGCCGGTCATATAATGCCAGTGCTTGGCTGGCAGACCTCCAAAAGGAATTTAACCTGCCCAAGAACTGCCTAATCTGTGACATGCTCACCAGGTGGAACTCAACGATGGCCATGCTGCAGCGGTTGCACACGCAGCAGAGGGCCATCAATGAGTACCTGTGTGACTATGGCACCAGGACAGGGTCAGGGGAGCTTGTTTTTTTCCCCCCAGTGGGCCATGATCAGGGATGCATGCACTGTCCTGTCACCATTTGAGGAGTCCACGAGTATGGTGAGCAGTGACAGTGCATGCATCAGTGACACTGTCCCCCTTGTCCACCTGTTGGAGCACACGCTGCGTAAAATAATGGACAGGGCACTTGAGGCAGAACAGAGGCAGGAAGAGGAGGATTTCCTTATCTCTCAAGGCCCCCTTTATCCAGACAGTGTTCCTGCGTGCCCGCCGATCACACAGGAAGAGGAAGAGAAGGAGGAGGATTGTATCAGCATGGAAGTGGAGACTGGCACTCAGCATCAGCAGCAGTCTTTAAGGGATCATTTACAGTCCCAAGAAACCCATGGACTTGTACGTGGCTGGGAGGAGGTGGCTGCGGATCATGTCGTCCTTAGAGACCCAGAGGATTCCGGACCAAATGTCTCAGCAAACATACGCTGCATGGCCTCCCTGATCTTGCAAAGCTTGCGGAAGGATCCTCATATTCATGGTATCAAGGAGAGGGATCATTACTGGCTGGCAACCCTTCTTGATCCACTTTACAAGAGTAAGGTTGCAGACCTTATCTTGCCATTGCAGAGGGATCAGAGGATGAAACATCTTCTGGAGGCCTTGCAGAAAGGTCTGTGCAATGCGTTCCCAGAGACTGGGAGGTTATAAACTCCTGTTCCTGGACAACGTGTTGCCGAGGCTTCGGTCAGTCAAAGGAGCGGTGGAGAAGGTGGCCGTCTGACCAATGCGTTCAGACAATTTTTTAGTCTGCAGCCCCAAGGTATGATTGGTTCCAGCAACCATCGCCAGCGTCTGTTGTACATTGTGCAGGAATACCTAGGGGCAAGATCTGACTTGGACACCTTTCCCACCGAAAATCCTCTGGGTTACTGGGTCTTGAGGATGGATCACTGGCTAGAGCGCTTGCACAGTATGCAATTGAGCTACTGGCCTGTCCTGCATCCAGCATTCTTTTGGAATGCACATTCAGTGCTGCTGGAGGCTTTGTAACCAATCACAGTGTGCGCCTGTCCACCAACTTGGTCGATCGACTGACCGTCATAAAAATTAATCAGTCTTGGATCACCACCAGACACCAAGCACCTGATGCTGATGTAACCGAATACATTTTTTTGAAATGTCAGATCAAGACTGCCTATGCTGATGCTGAGTGACTATCCTGTTATGCTAAGTGACTATCCTTTTCCTCCTCAATGATCATGCTGATAGCATGTAAGAATATTTTTGTTTCTGGGCGCCGCTACCAGTGGCTAAGGCCCAATTTTTCAGCCCCTGTTTAACAGGGGCGTGTTTTTACAATTTTTGATGCAATTCTTTACAGCAGGGCTCGTTCCTGCGCTCCAACTAGAGTATCTGTGAGGGGGTTGCAGTGTTGGGGCACCAGCACCAGTGCCTAAGGCCCAATTTTTCAGCCCCTGTTTAACAGGTGCATGTAATTACAATTCTTGATCTAATATTTCACAGCAGGGCCCGTTCCAGCGCCCACCAAGAGTAACTGTGAGGACTTAGTGTTGTGGCACCAGCACCACCACTATCACCAACAGCCCAATTTTTCTGCCCCTGTTCAACATTACAATTCTTCACAGCAGGGCCCTGTGAGGGATTACAGTGTTGTGGCCACAACAACACCTAAGGCCCAAATTTCTGCTGAGTATATAGGGCAGGCCCCTACTTTCAAACATCTAACTTACAAACGAATCCTACTTGCAAATGGAAGGAGACAACAGGAAATGAGATTAAATCTACCCCTAGGAAGGGAAATTCTCTCCTGTAAGAGTTAATATGGGAAAAACATTTCTCCTTTCCACTGATGCTTTATTACCAATCCTTGTTTCACTAAAAACCCCAAATTTTCTAAAAACATTTGTCATTGGGACAGAAAGTGAGGTGAACTCTTCTGAAGAGGAGCACAGACAGAAAAACAAATGTCACAGGGGTGATAACCCTTCCCTATGTTTTCCAAAAAGCTTAAAATAGATTTTTTGGCTGGAGCTACACTTTAAAAATGTACCAGTTCAAAATTACAAACAGAATTTACTTAAAAACAAACCTACAGTCCCTGTCTTGTTTGCACCGCCTGTATACTGCTGTTCAGAGTATATAGGGCCTGGTGGCCCCACGCCTTTCCTTTTTTTAATTTGGGTGTGGAGTTCCCCTTAATATCCATACAAGACCCAAAGGGCCTGGTAATGGACTGAAGGGGGGGGTACCCATGCCGTTTGTCTCACTGATTTTCATCCATATTGCCAGGACCCGACATTACTTTAAAGCCGCAAGCAGTTTTAAATACCTTTTATTCCTTTTAAAAATGTCATTTTGTGCAGGAACTGTTCTAAGCATGGGAAACACGCGCCACTTTACAGGCATACTATAGACACCCCCCAGGTAAGATATTTAAAGGAATATTTCACTTTTTTTTCACTTAAGCATCATTAAAATCACTGCTCACGAAAAAACGGACAATTTAAAAAAAAAAAATTTGCATTGATACATATCCCCTGGGGCAGGACCCAGGTCCCCAAACCCTTTTTAGGACAATACCATGCAAATTAGCCTTTAAAATGAGCAATTTGATTTCGAACATTCGAGTCCCATAGACTTCAATGGGGTTCTAACGTTCGTGCAAATTTTCAGTCCGTTTGCAGTTTCTGCGAACCCAACCGAGGGGTGTTCGGCTCATCCCTATTAGAAAGTGTATATAACACTGTGGGGTTGATTTACTAAAGAAAAATGTATGTATGTATGTTCACAATTACTTCATATCAGATAATTTTAATATTTTTTCTTTCCTTGTTGCCCTTGAAGTCACATAAAAAAAAAACGGCTTTGTTAAATGTCCCCTAAAGCAGTGCCCGTAAAGATTTAACCCCCCCCCCCCCCTAAATTATCTTTCTAGTTTAGTCTAACTTTCTAGTATAAGCAGAATTAAATCTGACTGAAAAATATTTTCAACCTGCTATTTTGGACAATAATTACCTACAACCCTTTTTGTTTTCACCGCAGTCCACAGAGCAAGACAATTTTCTTCCCTGCACTAATTATTTCTTTTTTAAGTATGCATTGAATCCTTATGACAAGCTAAATAATGCCCTCACCCCTGGACCTGATTTGAAAGCTGCTGTGCATAAAATAATTTGTTGTAGCCAAGACCGCTAAAACGCCTATCCTTTTTCTGCTTTCTCTTTCATTTCAGCAGCCAGAGCAAACCTCTTTCAACATGACTCTGATGTGACATTTCAGGTCATTTGCAGGAGGAGATAAGGATGTAATATAAAGGAGTATTACACATGATTACACATTGCACAGTTTATAAATAACTTCAGCAATTTTGCAGTAGATACACATATAAATCTCACTTTTCCCTGGCAGTTGTATTTAATTGTAAATAGTGAGAGTCTGGCTGTGCTTCAGAAAAAATAGAGAAATTAGACAGAGAGAGACAGAGGATTGAATGATAGAGCAGATAGCAGCCAAAAAGATTGTAGATTACAGCCTATGCAGTGCCCATGATAAGTAAAGAGCTCAAGAGTATACCATTATTAACCACTTCAGCCCTGGAAGGATTTGCCCTCTTAAAGTGGAGGTTTACTGAAAAAAAATATTAAAAGCCAGTAGCTACAAATACTGCAGCTGCTGACTTTTAATATATCGACACTTACCTGTCCAGGGAGCCCGCGATGTCAGCAGCCGAAGCCGATCCATCCTTCGGCTCTCGGCTGCTGCCGCCGCCATAGGGAAGTGAAGCCGTGAGGCTTCACTTCCTGGTTCCCTACTGTGCATGCGCGAGTCACGCTGCACATCCTCTCTGGTCCCTGCTGTGTTCTGTGTCTCACAGAATACAGCGGTGGAGTTGAGTGTAGGCACCGGAAGTGACGTAGGTCACCGCAAGTGCTGCGGTGATCTATGCCAGGAAGTGGGAGACAGGTATTAAACAGGTGTATTAGACAGGTATCTGCTCCCTCCTCCCCCCTGAAAGGTGCTAAATGTGACACCGGAGGGGGGGAGTCCAAAAAGTGGAAGTTCCATTTTTGGGTGGAACTCCACTTTAATGACCAGGCCATTTTTTGCGATACGACACTGCGTCGTTTTAACTGACATTTGCACGGCCGTGCCATGGTGTCCCCAAACAAAATTGATGTCCTTTTTTTTCCCCACATTTGCGCTATAAGCAAAAAAAGTGACAATTTTGAAAAAAATATTTTTTCTTTTACTTTCTGCTATAATACATATCGAAAAAAAATAAATAAAAAATGTGTGGGACTTGTAGTTCTGCAACAGCTGGAGGTCCGCTAATTGCATATCCCTGGTTTAGACCAATATGTATTCTTCTACATATTTTTGGTAAAAAAAAAAATCAGGCGGATATTGATTGGTTTGCACAAAAGTTATCGCTTCTACAAACTATGGGATAGATTTAGAGCCCATCCACAGAGCAACACGACTTCCAGCGTGACTTTGGGAGGCAACTTGGACACGACTTAAGTATGAATCACAGCGCGACTTGAGGCGACTTCAGCGCGACTTACAACACAACTTGAAGTCGCCTCCAGGACAGGGAGCTGAACATACCAGGCTCTTAGGTCTGGTATGGATGTTAAGGGGAACCCCCTACGCGGAAAAAACGGCATGGAGGTCCCCCCCAAATCCATACCAGACCCTTATCCTAGCACGCAGCCCGGCTGGTCAGGAAAGGGGATGGGGAGGAGCGAGTGCCCCCCCTCCTCCTGATCTGTACCAGGCCGCATGCCCTCAACATGGGGGGGCGGGTGCTTTGGGAAAGGGGGGCGCCCTACCCCACCCCAAAGCACCTTGTCCCCATGTTGATGAGGACAAGGGCCTCTTCCCGACAACCCTGGCCATTGGTTGTTCGGGTCTGCAGGTGGGGGGCTTATCAGAATCTGGGAGCCCCCTTTAATAAGGGGGCCCCCAGATCCCGGCCCCCCACCCTATGTGAATGAGCATGGAGTACATCGTACCCCTACCGATTCACCTGGGGGAAAAAGTGTCAATAAAAAAAATACACTACACAGGTTTTTAAAGTAATTTATTAGGTAGCCCAGGGGGTTTTCTTCCAACTTCGGGGGTCTCTTCCGACTCCTTTGCTTTCCTTGGCCTCTTCTCCGCTCTCTACGGCCTCTTCTCCCGCTCTCCGGTTCTTCTCCCGCTCTCCCCTGCTATCTTCTGCTCTTTTGCTAGAGGTGGCCCGGTCTTCTCCGTCGTCTTCTTGCCTCTTCTCTTCTTCCAATGTTGACACAATGCTCTTTCCCGCTGTAATGCCATGTACGAAGTGGGCAACGACTTATATAGGCATGGGGGGTGGCCGCCGGGTGATGTCACCCGGTGACCTTGCCCCTTATGATGTCACAGTGGCATCATGCCCGGGGGGCTCCCGAATTCCGATAAGCCCCCCGCCCACAGACCCCGCCAACCAACGGCCAGGGTTGTCGAGAAGAGGCCCTTGTCCTCATCAACATGGGGACAAAGTGCTTTGGGGTGGGGGGGCGCAGGGCGCCCCCCTTCCCCAAAGCAACCACCCCCATGTTGAGGGCATGTGGCCTGGTACGGTTCAGGAGGAGGGGGGCACTCTCTCGTCCTTTAACCTGCCCCTGACCCTGGGATGGACAGACTCTCACCCAGAGCCGGCTCATCTTTAGAGCTGCTCTCCTGGGTGGAAGCCTCTAACCTGACCGATGTGTGAAGATGGTGTAACCCCTCCCAAAGGGCCTACACATGCCACTCGGCTTCACACAAAACCCTATCGCGCATAGACCCTGCCTATGCGGGGGGTCTGTCCTGCCCAGAGTTAGGGATATCACCATTCTCCCCCCGTGGCATATCCGATCATGCCTCACTTGCCTTGAAGCTGAGCGTGTCCTGTACACCGGGGGAGAGTCTCTGGAGATTGTCCAGGTTCTGGCTGTCTGATTCCAGAATATCGGATCCATATAGGTCTGAGGTGGTGCAGTATTGGCAGGAACTAGATCAATCAGTATCTCTGACCACGTCTTGGGACACATTTAAGGCCTTCACCAAGGGTAGCTTACAGTCACATATCTGTAAGATCCGTAGGGATCTGAGGGAGGAGACCCGAAAGGCTGAGGAGAGGGTAGCAGCACTTGAGGAGGAATACTCTGAGTCAGGGACTCCGAGATCTTACTCTGAGTTTCAGGAAGTGTTAAGGGATGTCCTCCTGTTACGAATGTCTGCCACCAAAACTAAATTCCTACATCAGTCCCAAAGAATCTTCGAGAATGAGGAGAAGACCGACAGTATGCTGGCATGGCTGGTGAGGGAAAGCTCCTCCCCGGTGACTATCTCGACCATATGTAACTTGGACGGGACGATCCTAACGGATCCCTCATCCATTAATGACAGATTTACATCATTTTGCCGGGAGCTCTATGGTTCTCAAATGAAATGCACAGACGAAGAACTGACGACATACCTCGACGGGGTGGAGCTCCCTTGCCTGACATCCACATTTTAGAGAAGCTTTAGACGGTCCTATCCTATTAGAGGAGTTACAGAGGGCAGTAGCCTCCTTGCAAAATTAATAAAACGCCAGGTCCGGATGGGATACCTGCTGAATTCTTTAAAACTTATGCAGAAGAAATACTACCATCGTTCAGAATAGTGCTGCAAAAAGCCATGGAAGGGAATTCATTACCCTCGACAATGTTTGAGGCAGTAGTAGTGGTCATCCTTAAACCGAGTAAGCCCCCTAAACAGTGTTCTTCGTATCGCCCTATCTCCCTCCTTAATGTGGACGCCAAGCTATTGGCTAAGGTGCTGGCCGGTCGGCTGAACACTGTGTTTACGGCATTGGTCCACATGGATCAGTCTGGATTTATGCCAGGCAGGGGGACTGACATAAACATCCGACGTCTCCTTATGCATCTCTCTAGAGCAAGTGGGGATGGCCCGGAGGTAGTCGCCTCCTTAGACGCCGAAAAGGCCTTTGATTCGGTTTAAGCAATTTTGTAAAAAACCTGTGCTCATGAGAAAACAGCCAATAAATTGAATGTTAAAAGTGCATAGTGCAGCTGCAATAAATATACTTCAAATATCAGTAAAGTGTATAAACCATAAATAAACTTAAAAAGTGCGCTGGCATAAATAAAATTAAATCTGCAACAAACAAGGCTTCCTGAAAGGCCACCCGAAGCTGTAGTATATACCTTAAAATAAACCACAGTGCTGCAAAATGACAAATTACAAAATATAACACATCTCCGTGAAAGAAAATATATAAAAAACAGAAGAAAGTAAAAAGTTCAGAAAATGTGATTGAAAACAAAAAACGCTTGAAAAGCGCCACATTCAGTTTGTGAGAAACGGAATTACAAGAAAAAAACGTGGGTGAAGAAGATGAACCGTTCCTTTAATGTATCACATCAAGTGGGAAAAGGTAAGAGGTATAAGAACACTTCCAAGCCACCGATAGTTGCGGGAGAGTAGTAATGGCTGTACTCTTACCAAACTTGTTGGACCTCCTGTGTAGCGAGGTCGTACGAGCTTGCAGATATAGCCCTCTGCAGGGACAAGTGGGAGACGATGTCCCGGTCCTGCTCACAAGCGTAACCCGCTTCCAGAAGTTATCTCCGTTTCAGCATCAGGGGGAGACTCCTCATTATGTTCAGGGTCCTTTCATTTAACAGCCATGTAGTCCTCATCTGGCCCTGACATTCACCTCCACAGCTGTGAGTCTAATTAGGCTTTGATTCGGTTGAATGGCGCTACCTCTGGGCGGTCCTTCGCAAATTTGGGTTTGGCCCTCATTTCATTAGCTGGGTCCAGATGCTATACCACAACCCCACGGCCCGTATACGCACAAATATTTCACTGTCCTTGCCGTTTCCCTTATCCAGGGGCACCAGACAGGGATGCCCACTATCCCCTGGATTATTCACGCTAGCCATGGAACCCATGGCAGCTCATATTAGATCAGCTTCTTCAGTAAAGCGAATCCAGGTCGGTGTAATAACAGATAAAATATCCTTTTATACGCCGATGATACCCTCCTTTTCCTTAAAGATATCTCTTCCCTCCCACCAGTGCTACAAATAATAGATGAATTTGGATCATTCTCAGGCATTAAGGTTAATTGGGGGAAATCCCTCCTTTTCTCACTGAATGTGTTAGGTCATCACCCATCAACTGGTACCCCCCTAAACTGGACATCTGAGTTCAAATACCTAGGAGTAAGGATTGGGACTCCACTATCCTCATATTATATTATATTATGAGCTGAACCTTCAACCATTACTTAAAAACTTCTCACAGAAATGTATAGCCTGGAGGACCCTTCCCCTATCACCAGTAGGTAGGGTAAACTTAGTTAAGATGGTTTATCTCCCCAAATTCCTCTACCCTTTTTGAAATGCCCCTTTGATCCCTCCAACCTCATTCTTCGCAAAAAAAAAAAAAGTATAATATCTTCCTTTGTTTGGAACGGTAGTCCCCCATGACTAGCCATTACTACCCTTCAGCTGCCATCACCCAGGGAGGCCTGTCCCTACCGGACTTTCAGATCTACTTCTGGGCGACAGTCCTGGTGACGGTCAGATGGTGGTTTTCCCAAATACAAGACAACCCAGCAGTGACCTTGGAAGCAGCCATATTGGGCTCATACTCCTCCCTCAGTAACGTGGTATTAAGGGGGGTGAGGTCTCACCCTGGCATCACAGAGATGATGCCCACAACAATTAATGTATGGTATAAAGCCAGGACCCGCTTTGCCTCCCCCAAGATGTTCTCTCCCCACATTTCTCTCTGGGGCAACTCTAACCTATCACACATGAATACCGTTCCAGACCCCCAGGTTTGGGCAAGGAAGGGTATAGTCAAACTGAAGCATATAGTTACGGGGGGTAGACTGAGGTCCTTCTCTGATCTCAAAAGTGCCTACTCACTACCGGGTGGATGTTGTTTCGATACTACCAGCTTCGACATGTGTATAGGATGTATAACAGTTCCCAGCACAACTCATATTGAAATCAGACTCTGTGGAGGGATTACTTACAGCCAAGATCATAGATAAACCCCTCTCCTCCCTATATTTCCAATTGTCCATAGCTCCTTTGAAGAAACTTGAAAAATCCCTAGATAAGTGGAAATTAGACATCTCAGATCTGTCGGAGGAGGAATGGGAGACATGTGTATCTTCCTTTGTCACTAATATGATCTCGGCCAGAGACCGATTTATGCAGGTCAAGTTCCTCCACAGAGCCTACTACACTCCAAAGTGGTTAACAATTATGAATCCTAACACCTCAGTGGCTTGTCCTAGATGTGGTCAGAGCTTCGCCTCCTTCTTTCATATGACATGGTCCTGTCCCCGCCTCGGAGACTATTGGTCAGAGATAGCTGGCACCCTTAGCCGGGTTACCTCCCTGGAATTGGAAACAGACCCCAAACTGATGCTGCTCAATGTTTTTGACTCTAGGGTAAGGTGCAAATATAGTAGACTACTCCTGAACTATGCTACATTCAATGCTTGTAGAGAGATATTCCTTCACTGGAAGGACGCTATGCCTCCCAGGGTGTCCTCATGGCGCTTAACACTGAACTCGGTGATGCCATTGTATAAGCTTACCTATGCCAAACGAAACTGCCCTGGCAAATTTGACAAGATATGGTCGGGATGGATAGATGCCTGGGGCACAGAAGTGGTGGATGATCACTGAGATATTTCTGCTGGACCTGCCCTGCAATAGTGTACCACTGCTGTGATCTCCTGAATGTCTAATCATTGTTTGAGCTCTGTGAACTTAGCAAACTAGATGAGGTCTCTCCTTCACCCCCTCCCTGCTCCCCCCCCAGGACCTCCTTAAATAGTATTGCTGGAATCTACTACCTCCGAACCCATATCCTAAGGTGATGTAACTTGTCAGCTCCGCACATCTTTCTCCTGTTTAAATGTGTAGCCTGTTTGTTCTGTGACAATTCTATGTGAACAACTGTGTATATGCATCGCTTGTACTGTAAAAATCAAATAAATATTTATTTTCTTGTTAAAAAAAAATGTTCATTTTACATAGTATATTGATTTATTTTTTTAACTCTTACATCTCTTTTGCTAGGCCAGATATGCACTTTTTGGACGCAATTTGCTGGTTTCCAATGGTCTACTACATGGTGGGCTGCATTGACAAGTAGGTAACCTCTTCTGTTATATATTTTCTAGTATATAGCCTTGTGCTTTACATAATGTTGCAAGTCACACATTTTGAATGTGCTACATGTTTAGAATTGTACAATTGTATTATAAATTACCAAGAGCTACTTCAGCTCTGTGTGGAGTTCATGTATTTATTTATTTGTTTGTTTTGTTGCGGCAAAAAGTTTTTCTTGTGTCTACTTTAGAAAAGTGGCAGCTGGTATCTGATGGTTGCAATAGGCACTCGTTTTACCTATACATGGGATGTGGAGGTTTCTCATTTAGCATCTGTTAAGAAAACTAAAAACCTGAACTAAAACCTAAACTAAAAAGAACCTGAACCCCTTGAAATCAAGGAAAGCTAAATCTGTGTCAAATTAAAAATGTACATTTTCTGGGATAATAGGCAAGGGGGTGTCAAAAATAGCATGGGATAGACACTCCTCTGGGGAATATGTATTGATGCAAAATAAAAAATAAAATAAATTACAATCATCCAGGAGCAGTGATTTTTTTTTTTAATATGCTTTAAATGAAACATTAAAAATGACCAAATCCGGGGCATGTGCAAGACGGTGGCATGAACAGTTATGCTTCTCGGAGCTCCGCTGGAGAGAGATCCGTTTATTTCTCCTTCCTGACTTTGGTGTCTCTACCCCATATGCCTCGCAAACCATCCAGCTGACCGAAAGGGGGAAAGAAGCTTTGTTTTCCCATGTGTGTGCCTGATCCAGCCATCCCAAAACCACAAGTGGCGGGAAGCTGGTGGCCGCAAGGCCTCTCAAACGGACCCTGTGGTGGAGGCCGCTCCTTTCCAGCAGGGAATCCCTGAAGTTATGGCGGCTATTCGTCTGTCAGGCTGCTTTAACTAACAAGATAGAGGCAGTGCAGCTCGACACTGGACTGATCAGGCAGGATCTAGACAAAATCTGCTTCCAGCTTACCCCCACCGAACAGAGGATAAGCCACATGGAAGATGCTGCACCGTAGTACACCACAGCCATTCATACACTGCAGATTAAAGTGAGGGTCCTGGAATACCGTGCAGAGCATGCGGAAAATCATAGCAGGAGGAACAACCTGTGAATCATGGGCCTGGCTGAGGGAGTGGAGGATAGAAATCCAACTCTGTGGGGGAACTTCTGATGTCCCTACTACCCCATACTTTACTGTGGAGAGGGCACATTGCATGCTGCCACAACCAGGCCCCATGGTGTCACCCCCTCCCCCACCCCCATGGTGGCACACTTTTTCTACGGCTGTTAAACTTCAGAGATCAGGATGAGAGTCTACAGGCTACTATAGCTGTGGGGGAACTTGCCTACCAAAATGGAAGATTGCTATTGTTCCCAGATTACTCTGTGGAGACCCAAAAGCTACGCAGAACGTTTGACTCAGTCAAGGCGGCCATGAGAGTCAAGGGGATCAAGTATAGTATCCTGTTGTTGGCTTAATTGCGGTAGAGGATGGAGAAATGGTCAGGTTCTTTACCACTCCTAGAGATTCTGCGGCCTGGCTGGAAGCCTTACCACCATTGAGGTGATTGTTTGTTTCTTAACTCTCTTATTTACCAGTCTAAGGCATGCTGTTGCTGGGTGCCAATTGCTTGGTCCACAGCTGTGGAGCCATTTCTACAGTGCCCTGACATGTGGCTCATTTATTCCTGTGCTGAGCAGTTTTTGCATAATGTCATTGTATGGCATGGTCTCTACTGCTATCTACTGTATCTTGCTCAGTTTTGCTTATGGCACAGCATGGTTTAGTATATGGTTCACCCCCTGGGAAGAGATTAACCAGCCCAGGATTCTAGGTTACAGTAAGGTGACAGTGCTCCTATGCATTTTTCACCTTTCACAGTACAGCTCTCAATTATCTCATGGAATGTTCAGGGACTGAATTCAGCCATTAAGCAGTCACTGGTGTTTACATATCTCAAGAAATGTACTCCCCAACTGTGTATTTTGCAGGAAATTCATCTTGTGGGATCTCACAATCATTAGTCTAAAAAAGGCTTGGTTGGGTTCTCACTATCACGCCACTTACGCTAGCTATTCTAGAGGGGTGAGAATTTTGGTGCAAAGATCTCTACCCTTTCAACTCATTGATGTGAAAATTTACCCGGGGGGTAGGTAATTTATCCTACATGCTCTGATTGGCTTCACTGTGTATGTATTAGTTGGCCTCTATTTGCCTCGTCCTGTAGATGTCACACTGTTGTATAGTATCATGCAAACTGTGTCACAGTATTGGGAGAATATTGTGCTCTTATTTGGGGATTTTAACTTGGTTCTGTGCCTGACCCTGGACAGACTCCACCCTGCCGCTAGATGGTCTCTTGGCCTATCGCAGTAGGTATCCACTTTTGTGCTGGTTGATATATGGTGCCATTATAACCCTTCTAGCAAATAATTGACCTGTCATTCCTCTATAATTGGGAAATTATTCCATAAACCTCTTATCTTGGGACAATCCTATCAAACATGTATAGTAACACGTTTCCAACGTGGTCACAACCACGAAAGCACATTGGAGAGGTAGATGGATAAAGCTTTGACAGTGTCTCAGGGACCAAGTACCATCTCATCAAGACTTTAAGGTTTGCTTCGGCCAATGCTACATTTAGGATACCTTTGGTAGCCCTGAGTGAATTTTTTATGCCATGTCTCAAGATCCCATTCTTGATCAAAATCCTTTTCCCAGGTCAGCATGTAAGGGGTCTTGGTGTGGTTTGCAGACAGTGATCTGTATATCACTAAAATCGCTCCCCTTTGCTCCATGGCTTGACTGCACCACAGTTCATAGGGTGTGAGACTCGGTGGGTTTGGTTTGGTGTTCCATAGTCTATGCAAGAAGTGGGAGATTTGAGTGAGCCGAAAATTCTTGGAGGTAGGCATGTCTAGTTTGCTCACACAATATCTCTTAGTTAGAGGGCCAGATGGTATAAAAAGTGACAGATTCTGTATAAGCCTTTGTCCAGTCACCATTTGAACGCATGAATCTCCATGCCAGGCGGAAACTGCATGTTACTAAAGATATGTGCCAGCGGTCTAATGTTGGAAACTAGTTTTGTGTGTTTTCTAAGGGTGTCCCAAAGAGCGAAGGAGTGGGAAAGGGTCAGAGCAAGAATCGGGGTCTAAGTTTAGAACACCATAGTAAGTAATCTAGGGTGAAACATGGATCTGCCTACCTCTCTATACCTATGCATCCAGGGAGTCCTGAGCGTAAGTAAATTCCAGATAGTTGAGCTAACTGGACTGTCTGGTAATACCAGTAGAGGTTAGGTAATCATAAGCCGCCTCGAGTGCAGGGGCGAAAGAGCACCGCTTAAATAAGCGGTGACCCCTCGAACCCCAGACAAATGTGGGCATCTAAGGTGTCCTCTAGATATTGGGATAAGGAAAGACCTAAAGAAATATAAGATTTGCTGAAGGAGGGTCATCCTAATGTAATTGATCTGCCCTAGCCAAGAAAGGTCTAGGGGGCCCATTGAGCAAATTCAGATTCTAATTTTTTTAACAGGGGAGGATAGTTGGTGGCATAAAGCCAATATATTCTGGGAGTTAATGTAATTCCCAAGTATGGGATCAATGTTTTACTCCAAGAGAACCTACATTTTTCCTATGGGTTGAAACCAGAGGAGGTGGGAGGTTGATATTCAGAGTTTGTGATTTATTATAATTCACACCCAGGCCCGAAGTTTTCGAAAATATTTCTAGGATGTGGCAGACATTGGGGAGAGAAGTCATAGGGGAGGATATAAAAAGTAGCCAGTCGTCGGCAAATAAAGCACACTTATGGGTTTGGGATCCGCATCTAATTCCATGTATGTCGGGATGATCCCTGATAGCTATTGCTATGGCGAATATCAAAGGTGAAAGGGGCAGCCTTGTCTAGTGCCTCTTGAGATGCCGAAAGATCCAGAGTAAAATCCCTGCAGCTGAGTCTGAGCTTCAGGGTTCGAGTATAAGGCATGAATGCTATTCAAGAATGTCAGGATGGAGAATAGATAAGGCCATGAAACTGAATCAAAGGCTTTTTGTAAGTCTAATGAAAGCAGCATGCCCTCTTGAGCTGGCCCGCCATCCAACTGGGAGTGTAGGAGGGAGATGATGTCTCTCAGCCTTCAGATCTGGTCAGGGCCCTGACAACCTGGTATGAAGCCTACTTGATCCTTATGGATTTAGAGTCCTATAAAAGACACCATTCGGTCTGCAAGGATCTTAGTCAGGATCTTAAGATCGTTATTTATAAAAGAGAATGGGCGGTAGTTACTCACCAAGCTAGTTTCTTTTCCTGGTTTAGGTATTACTGAAATGTATGTGGAGTTAAGGGATCTGTCTAAAGGAGCGCCTTGCTGTACGGCATTGAAGAAAAGTACAAGATAGGAAAATATGTTAGAGAACGTTTTATAATAAGGGACGGAGAACCCATCTGGGCCTGGGGTGGAACAGCTCTTTAGATT
Source organism: Lithobates clamitans (assembly GCA_037952925.1). Taxonomy (NCBI): domain Eukaryota; kingdom Metazoa; phylum Chordata; class Amphibia; order Anura; family Ranidae; genus Lithobates; species Lithobates clamitans. Next base: position 1,705,677 of record JBBGZY010001165.1, read on the forward strand.
TTTAATTACTTGAGAAACTACTTCTGTTGAGATCGCCTGTTCTAGCCTCTGACGATGACGGTCTTCCAATTTTGGGACCGGAATTAAATTGAATAACCGGTCTAGATCAGGTTGAGATAGGCCCGTCCCTGGATTATAAAGCTTTTAATAAAAATCCTTAAATACATTTAGAATTCATTGTGGATTTCGGGACAATGTGCCTTCAGCCGTCTTGATTTTAGGTAGTGTGTGAGAGCGAGTTTTAGGGAGCCAACATAGAACATGCCAACATAGAACCCAACTTATCCCTATGTAAATAGAAATGTGCTCTGTTCCAGTACAGACTTTTCTCTGCCCTGGAGGCGAGTGCTAAGTTAAGAGTCGTTTGTGCCGCATCAAGCTTTGTAATGGGGATCAATTTAGAGTTTTGTTTGTGTTCCTTACTTAGACATAGAAATTCCCTTTCTAGCCTATTGATTTTGGCGCGGTTATTTTGACGTATTTGGGAGGAAATTTGTATAAGTTTACCTCTTATAGTAACTTTGTGGGCGGCCCACAGCATCACAGGGGAGACCTCATGGGTATCATTTAGTAGGAATACTCTTGTATAGCTCAATTATATGTCTCGATTTTGAGCACTCTAATGTGATTGCTAAGGATAGATTCATTAAGCTTCCATCTAAACTCACCCCTTTGGCTAGAGGGATGAAGGATATGCAGGAAGACTGAGGAATGGTCGTACCAAACTGAGTCTCTAATATAGGATTTAGAGGCCAGAGGCACATGATTAGTAGAAATAAGGATATGATCGATCCTTGTAAATGATTGATGTTGGAGGGAAAAGTGAGTGTAATCGCGTAACGTGGGGTTAATTTCTCTCCAAATATCTACCAGGCCCTGTTGGTAGAATAGTTTGGCGATGCCTGAACTTCGTTTGGGGGGGGCGGGTGAGACAGTTTCACAAGCATGTTTTTTTATCTAGGTCTTGGTCAAAAGCTGTGTTTGAGTCTCCGCCATAAATGACTACATCTTCTAAAAGAGGGTTTAGCGTTTTGAACATGTTTTGAAAAAAGTGTTCCTGTCCTCGATTTGGGGCATAGTAAGATACTAATGAGAAAATTTGGTTATCAATGGCCCCATTAGCTAAAACGAATTGTCCCTCTGGGTCTTTAAATTCTGTTAAGAGTGAAAATTTACAACTTTGTGAAATTAGAATAGCCCCCCCCCCTGGTTTTATCATTTGCATTTGCTAAAAAGAAGGTGGGGAATTTGGCGTGGATGAATGATAGGGAGTACCGTGTAGGAAAGTGGGTATCTTGGAGTAACAGAATATCTGTATTTTGAGTATGCAAAGATTGTAAGATTTTCTTCCGTTTGGTTGAAAAATTCAAACCTTGGGCATTTTGGGACACTACATGCAGCGTAGGCATAGGGTGTGTGATGTTAGTCATGGAGCTTAAAGGGGAAAGAAATCATGACATTGCAGTAACTCACTGACCTCCAATCCATGCTGGACTCAGTAGGAACCTGGAGAAGTGGAAGGGTTTCTGGGCCACCAGAGATATGTTCAGCTAGACTGGTCTCTAGAAAAGAAGCATAGTAAGAAAGACTGGAAAAGAGTGTCTACACTGAGGGAGGAGAGGTGGAGCTCCTCTCTTACGTGCATGACTGAGAGCAAAAGCCTCCTTTACTAGAGAGGGGGTATTCCTTTAGTGGAAAAGTGGAAAATCCAAGTTTCCAAAACCGGAGGCGGGGCATGAGTACCGCCCCAACCACTGGGCTCCAGCATAAAAATGGAAATTATAGTAAGGCAAGTAGCCTACTTTTATTTTTATAAGCACCAGTGAAAATATGAAGAGCATCAAAACTTTAAAGTACCAAAGTACTTTACTTGTTACTAAAGTAAAAAGCAACAACAGAAACTCATTGGGATTAACTTGACTTGTTTCTCAGAGTTCTAGGAAGAGTGCCCCTAGATCATGTTGTTAATAAGGGTCCAGGCTAACTAAACAGAAAAATGTATTCTGGAACCGTTCACTCCCTGAATCTTAGAATCAGCTCCCCTTTGGTAAGGAGGGATAATGCCCAGAGGGGGGGGGCACCAGAACATGTTTGGTAAAGGAGGCAGAGGTATGTCCATGTTGAAAAGTGATAACCATGGAGGATAATAGGCGCTGTAGTAGTAGTATAGTGAAACAATAAAAACGGCTTAAACTGGGGGCAATCTTGGGAAATAGGCTTCTGTTAAAGAAGAGTTAACTGTTCAGGCACAGTTCAGTAAAAGTCATGTCATGGAGGTCTGCCGTGCTTGGATTTCTTGGTCTTGGAGTTCTGCCATAAAGGTGAGAATGGACTAGTTGGTAGTTGACGTTTGGAGGATCCTGATGCTGAGCTAGGAGGTGGGGGGGATGGTCCCTGTGACATCAATTTCAGTTTCAGGAACAGGTTCTCGCCTTCCTTGAATGTTGTAAAGATGTAGGACCTCTGTTTGAATTCAAATTTCAAGCCAAAAGGAAAGACCCATAGGTATTTTATTTATTTTTGTGTGAGAGAAGTTATTGGTTTAAAGGACCTCTGGCTTTGGATCGTAGCAGGGGATAAGTCAGTCAAGATTTGGATGGGTTTGCCCTGAAAGGATAGATGAGGTGTGGAGCAGGCTTTCTTTATTATCTCCTCCTTGATTGCATAAAAAGTTTTACAATCACATCTCTTGGGAGGCATACCGTGCATAAGGGTTTCAGGGCTCTGTGAGTACAATTGAGCTCCAGTCTGTGTGGTTGTATGTCTGGGATAAGTTCCTTGATGAATGAACGAACTGCCTCAGGTACATCCTTGATCGACTCGGGTAGACCTTTGATTCTGAAGTTGTATCTTCTGCTTCTATTCTCGAGATCGTCAATTTTTTGAAGGGCAGATTCCAGTTGATTTTGGAGTTCTTGTATATGGTCAGAATTTTGGTTTGTTCTTTTCACAGCGTGATCAAGTCTTTGCTCAATAGCTTCCATTTTGGATCCTAAAGTTTGGAGGTCTGCTTTATTATCAGTTGGGATCTTGGATGCTGTATTTGAGAGCCCGCTGTCCAACAGATCAGAACATTTTGAAAACATTGCCGAGACCTGGTGTGAGTGATCAGGTAGTAGTCCTTTGATTTGGGCTTGAGAATGGGGTTGTGCAGGTCCTGAAATCATAGGGGGTAAGAAAGGGAGTAATCCTCCAGCGTGTGCCTGATAAGTGACTCGGTGGAGCCTGGGGATACAGGGTCCTTGAAGGGTGTGATTATATACTGTGCAGTGGCTGGGCTCAGAATTGGGGACATCAGTTGTGGAGGCTGTGGGCGAGTGAGTTTCTGACTGAGCACCATCCGCCATCTTGAGATCTGCTGCCTGGCACTTACTCATGCAGAAAATCTTCGGTGTGCCTCCCCCTCTATCATAGGGGATATTAGAAAGATGTTCCCCATGATCTGGCTGACGGGAGCGGTGTGCTCACTGGATCAGAGTGCCTGTTATAGGGCACAGACAGTGAGGGTGGGTCAGTGCTCCTACCTCAGGCTGCTGAATTTGGCACCCTATTGAGACGTGCGGCCCTCAGCACTATGGCGTGGAGAAGATCTGGAGAGTCTCAGCTAGACAATTCCATGGTGCCTGGGGTAATTGGGGGGGATCCCCGCAAGTTCCTCCTGCTGCTAGCGCTTTGTTCACTGGGTTATTACGCCTGCAGAGAGCCTCAGTCGGTCGGGGCGGGATGGAGCTCTCAAGTTAAGTGTCCACGATGCGAGCCTCTGCGCATGCCTCTTTTGAGGTTTTAGGGCATTGCATGCCTTTGGTGCACTTTAGACTGCACTCTAATTTTTATATGTATATTTCCTAACTACATTTTGGGGAGGTCATACTGCACAGTTTAGAGGCATTAATGCAGAAATACTCAACCTCTCTTCTTTGCATGTTTGTAAAGACGGAAGATATTTACATCCTCAGCACTGCCCTGACTTTGACATGACATGCAAATATTTGTTATTTTAATGGAAGGAGGTTTCTACTAGACACATTCAATGTTAGTTTAGGTTTTCACAGGAGTGGGCAAAAAATACAACTGCATGGATATTGTATCAAATGATGTGCAGACATGCACTGAAACTTTGTGTGTTCTGCTCAATTATACCATCATTTTTGAGTTGTCATTACAGGACAACTGGTATAAAGGTCTCAGATTTGAATGCCTATGTAAGGGTATGACTGAAAAAAAAACGTCACTCTGTTTAAAGAAGTTAAATAATAATGAATTTACTGGCAGGAACAACAGATAATAAAGCAATAGTCACAGACATCAATATATACTGTATATGCCCTGAATTTGATGGATTTATGAATACAGTTTTTTTTTCAATATTTTCTTATAGATATGTATAATAGAAAATACACACTTACTTGTGAAGGAAGGCAATAAGCAATGTAGTGGACTACAGTGGATGGAGCTTGTGTTCACGTCAAATATCCGGTCACATGCATGACAATTTAAAAAATTGTGTTTCTCCTTCACATATTTGGATAATTGAAGGGGGGCACTTCATTACAATTACCGTCCTTTCTGCTTTAGTAAATCACAGCATTGTACATTGCCTTATCTTTATTGGACAGACAAGTTAATCAATCCAGTTTATAATTATTAGTATCATTATTTGATATTTTTGGAAATAGACTTTTCAGCTTTGTTAATGTTTGCTGTGAATATGTATTTTTTTAATCTCCATAATGCATTGTGCTGGTCAGTTGTTTTACACCCAGCACAAACTGCTAAGAATATTAAGTAAAACATACTATGAGCTTTATTGTTGCATTTTTAGTGTGTGCTGTAACTTTAATTGCAGAAATATTTCCAAACAGTAGAGGTAGTTCTAGCACAGGAGATTTATTGATGTACGTGACAACTGAAACTGCATTCTGCACCACCAATGAAGATAAAATACAACCAAAATCATTGCGAGAAATGGGTACCCATGTGACTGCTGAACAGCAAAACACAGTGGAATAAGAATAAAGCTAAAAAGTGATATATCATGTTTACTAAGAAGAATGTTTCAACATACTCATCAGATTTTTACATACTGATGCATATTCAGATATCCACTAATGATCTTAGCAATTCAACTGAATTGTTTAATGATGTAAGGTTAGTGTAACAAGGCACAATAAAACATATACTGTAAATGCTTGCACTTCTATATACTATGAACTTTATTCTGGGTAAAAATATAGAAACAGTATAGTAAGCAAGTAGTAGCACCAGACATTCAGTTGCATGAATTAAGCAAGATAAGAGAATCATTCTGTCAGCCTTACACATTCCAATCATCCATCCAGAACAAGATTTGTTATTTGGCTGTTTTTCTTTGTTTGCCTTGTACCCTTTATATACTACAGTTGTTTTATTTAAACTCAAAAGTTCTTTATTGAATGATTTGATATTTTTATTGAACATTTATCACCACATGCTAGCCATTATTTTTTTTAAAACCACAGGGCAGAGCTGGCCATAGATGGATCATGCTTCAGCTGGGACTGGGCGAATTTCAATCCATCTTTGGCCATTCCAGATTGACAGAAGTTGATCTAACAATTGACTTTTGAGGCTGGGTTCACACCTATGCGAATTGGATGTGGATTTCTCTTTATGGAGCACACTGCACAGAAACGCTGCGCATCTTTGCCTCCGTTTCAGGGCCAAATTCAGGCAAAGATTCTGCCCTGATTCGTCCCTGAAACAGAGAACAGGGATGGACAGCAGTGCTGTTCAATCCACAGCTGGTTTAGGTCCATACGCACTATATAAAAATCAGATGGAAAAATTTGTACGACGAGCTGTCTGCCGATTTTCCAATCGTTAGTATGATGCTTTCTACAACCAATTTTCGCTTTTTCGTCAGACAAAAGCTGGATGTGCAGACTATAAAATTTGGATGTCGGATGTGAAAGCAACGTCCAATTTTCGTTTCATTGGTAGAGTTTTCGTACGCAAAAAAAAAAAAAAAAATCGCAAGAGCAGGACTACGCATGCTCAGGAACAAAAGAATACATACAAAACTATTCAATACATTATGTCACTTCTGACGTTGTATTTTGTCGTATAGAAATGTTTGCATTGTGAGTAACCTCTTCACTTTCGACATGAGACTAACATGCCACAAAAAATGAACGTTCGGTAGTCCGAAAATCCAAGTGTGAGGCTTTAGGCTTGGTTCACACTGGTGCGATGTGGGAAAGCCTGCGAATCCAGTGTGCGTTCCGGCATTGCACCTGGTGTTCACACCCATGCAATCTGATTCTGGTGCGGACAGCAAAAAGGCTCCTTCACGAGTTTGGTCAGAATGCGATGCAAATTCAGCCATACAATTCGTATGGCTGAATTTGCATCGCACAGACATAGCATGTAACACACAGCAATGTAGTGCGAATCACATGCAATGTTTTGCATCGCACCAGTGTGAACTGGCCCTTAACAAATAGTAATATTGGGAAATTTTGCCAATCAGCAGCTGCAGCCAATTGTCTGCAACCACTGATTACTATACTCTGACAGCTGAGTAGTTTGGAATACACCTCACTTGTAATCTATGGGCAGTCTAAAGCAGTGTTTCTCAACCTTTTTTCTGTCAAGGCACCGTTTAAAATTATCCAGTCTCGAGGCACCCCATTCTAAAGTGTAAAAAATGATTCTAATAGTTGTACATATTGCAGCAACATCCACACACATAGGATCCCAATATTAGAGGTGATTTTTTCTTCCAAAGCAAATAGACTTTTACACACTGGTACCAACTAGTATTCTTCTCCCTTAGGTTCTCTTTCTCATGCAGCTCATGTGACTCCGGTGCTGATGGAGAAGGGCAGGGGAGGGACAAACAAGGATGCTGTGCAGGGGCCCGACCTCCTCCTTATCAATCAATGACATCATTGGTTGTTAGGATGCAGGCAGCTGGAAGGTTGTAAGGGTGCGCAATGAAAACCTTTGGCTTTGTGTAACTAAAACGCAGACTTGATCAACCCTTGTATACAATTTTTGGGCAATGTCTGGGCACCCTGGTTGAAAAAGGCTGGTCTAAAGCTAGGTATTAATACTTTAGTTAGCCTCCATCAGTCTCTTTGGCATTCAACAATTTCTCCTAGAACACAGCAGTGATATAGGGATCAGAAGATCAATGGCACACCCAGGAGACACATACACTTGGCCAGGGGCGACCCAATAGATTCATGCTATACATGAATCTATCCATGGTCGCTGTAGCCAACCCCTATTTAGGCGTCTGGCCCCTTTTCGGATGCTGGGCACCTGAATTACAGCAGTGGGGGTATTTTTTTGAAGCACCTGCTTAGAGCCATAAGCTCTAATAGGCTTCAAAAAAGGTGGACTTAGAGCGCAGAGCATTGCGCTCGCAGTCTACCTAGGTGTGTTAGGAAAGCAAATAAATGATTTGCTTTTCTCACACTGAACCGCCTCTCTGTCAATCAGGAGGCGCGAGTCTAATACCCATCACCTGATTGGCTGAAGGCACATGCGATCCCATTGGCGGCCTAGCAGAAGGCAAGAAGAGATACATAGAGGACACAGGAGCCATCGCCTGACCTGCGCTACCTGTCCTACAGCTGTCACACGCTGCCTGACCCACCACCACGATGGGGTAAGTGCCAGTCAGACAGCAGGGGGTGTCACAGTGGCTGCATTTGCTAGGGCACATTTGGTTGCATATGGGGGGCACAGTGGGCTGCATATGATGGACACAGTTGGCTGCATATGATGGACACAGTTGGCTGCATTTGCTGGGCACAGTTGGCTGCATTTGATGTTTTTGTTTCAGTATTTTTCAGAATATTTCAGTTTGTTTGCGCCCCAAAAATTTTGAGCACCAATAGCCACAGCACTTGACACTCCTGAAAGTGTTAAATGCTTTAGAGACTGATGGAGGCTGCAGCACTGGAAAGGAGGGTAGGTAGGACAAATATGCCACTGAAGAGTTGAGCATTAGGGCAAAAAGAAATGCAGTCCCCAGTGTTTTGTTTCTGTTTAAAGCTATTATGTTGCTGAGCACTCAGTGGGCCTGATTTACAAGAAATATGTGCATTAGCAGATCATATTTTCATGGAATGTACCAAGTGCCTGTGATTAATAGATTAATGGATAGTCTCGCACTGGCTACAATGTATATAGCCAAAATATACTAAGTGTGGTTTTGCAATGGAATGTACGCTTTAGCTTTCAAACATATGCCAACTAGGCTGTAGCATGCCTAAAATAAAGTTATTTTCTGTAAAGTATTTGTACAGGGGGTCCCCACGTTACGAACAAGATAGGGACTGTAGGTTTGTTCTTAAGTCGAATTTGTAAGTTGGAACAGTACCTTTTTTAAGTGCAAATCCAGTCTCAGAGACAGGAAGTGAACCCAAATCAACAGAGAAAGGCAACAGGATGGCAGGGGCGACAAGGTTAGTTCAAATGTTTTTCGTTTTTTTATTTTTTTTTACTTTATCACTTTTTTATTTTTATTTATTTGTAGCTTGTCGTTTACTTTTTTAATTTTTGTATAATTTTCTTATTTTTAATATTTTTCTTATTCTTTACTTTTTTAATTACTTTTTTATTTTATTAAATTAATTATTACTATATTTCTTATACATTTTTTATTTTTATTTTTTTTGATCAATTTTTTTTCACTTAACTTTATTGCTATTACACGGGAGAAAACAATTCCATGTGTGATAGCAATTGGAGGTGACGACAGGTTCTCTTTATTGACCTGTCACCTCCAAAACATGAGTCCTAGCACTGTGCTAGATTTCCTGTCACAGCTGAGAGGGGAGGAGCACAGCTCCCCCCTTTCACTATTTACATGGCGGCAGGGACAGGAGACAGCAGAGAGAGGTACACTGTATGGCACAGCAGGGAGATGGATTGTGAAAGCAGCAGTCCAAATCCAGGCAGGCCGGCTGGCTGCGGTGCACCTCTGTGGGGCAGCGGCGCAGGAAAGACCGAGGATCCTGGAGGCTTCACTAGGCTGGACAAGGCCTCCACCACAACGGGCAGTTTTAGCGGCCTGGCAGGCCATCAGTCCATACCAGGCCTGTGGATGGGCAGGCAGGATGACGAGGGGGGCCCGCAACCAGGCCAAGAATGGAGGAACGGCTCACTCCAGCAAGGAGAGGAAGATTCGGCCGGCAGTGACGTCATTCCGGCCCCGTTCGTAAGTAGGAGTCGTTCGCAACTCGGATGTTCAGTAGTCGGGGACTCCCTGTATTCAGTAATGTAATGTATCTAAACACTGATAACTTTTTTAAATGAACATACTATGATGGAATCAAACCACATGGGGTATGCTATGATATCATTAACCGGTTTTTGTTCAGCCACTGCACATAAATTGCCGCATGGGAGCTTCCTGGATGTGGGTGAACATACCTTATATCCTACCACTTCCACTGCTCATTCAAGACCACTACACCAGGATCTTTGAACATTGTTTTTTGGGCACAGCGGATCACAGATTAGGGTACAGGGCCAATGAAATTGAAGCAAAGCATCGCAGCTACAGCATGTGTACACCCCGACCACAGCCCTTGCAGCTAAAGGGGGTATAAGTCGGGGGGATGGGTGGTAAAACTGCAGCGCAACTGTGAGGTTTTACCACTCCCAATCTCACGTGAGAGTGAAGTAATAGTGCAGTCAGTCACAGTGTCTCCAATCACCCCCACAACAATCACAGTGTCGCCAGACCAGTGTAGCTAGAAGCAGTGTTTCTGATCACAGACAGACCAGACCAATAGAAGCCAACAACAGTGTTCCTGTTCACTGCCACTGCCACTCCTGTCCCAGTGTCGCAAGACCAGCTTATACCAACAACAGAGTTCGTTATCACCACCACACCCGTCACAATGTCACTAGAATAGTATATACCAGCAATAATGTTCTAGATCACCTCCACACCAGTCCTAGTTTCGCCAGACAAATGTAAGTCAGCAACAGTGTTGCTTATTGCTGCCACACTAGTCCCCAGTATCACCAGACCAGTGTAAGCCAGCAACAGCCTTCCTGATCACCACTACTCCAGCCCCACTGTCACTAGAGCAGTGTAAACCATCATCAGTGTTCCTGATTGCTGCCACACCAGCCCCAGTGTCACCAGACCAGTGTCATCCAACAACAGTGTTCCTGATTACTGCCACATCAGTCCCAGTTTTAGTGTTACCAGACCAGTCTAAGTCAGCAACAGTATTATTAATTGCTAGCCACACCAGTCTTGGTGTCACCACACCAGTGCATATAGCAATGGTGTTCCTGATCACCACCAAACCAGTGCAGTGTTGTCTCTGTCTGCCACCTGTACTGACCCTGGATTGCTTATTGACCACATTTCTGCCTGCTGCTTGGACAGATCCTTAAGGGTACTTTCACACTGGGGTGAGGGTCCGTTAGCGGTAAAGTGTTAGTGGCACTTTACAATCGTTTTAGCGGTGCTTTTCAGCCTCTAGCGGGGCGCATTTAATCCTCACTAGCGGCCAAAGAAAGGGTTAAAAGCGCCTGTGTTGCGGCACTTCCCAATCACTTTTCAGGCACTTCAGAAATGCTGCCCATTTATTTCAATGGGCACTGTATAAAGCACTCCCACACCACCCCAAAGGTGCTGTTTGCAGGACTTTTTTTTGCTGTCCCGCAAGCGCACTGCCCCAGTGTGAAAGCACTTGGGCTTTCACACTGGGAAGGCATGAGAGGTGTTTTGCAGCGGAAAAAACACCAGAAAAGTGCCTCAGTGTGAAAGGGGTCTACCTCTTTGATGACCATGTCTCTGCCTACTGCCTAAGCTGACCCATCGGCACATCCCACTGACTATGTTCCGGTAAGACAACAGTCTCAGTCATTCCCTAGGGACAACTGCACTCCTGCATCCACAGTAACTATTTTGTTCTTCCTTTCCTAAGGCCTCTGTACTTTCTTGTCAGTGAATTTGGCATTCCTGGGGGAAGCCACATACCAGTAGGCTAGGCTTAGAGGAATAGGGACTGCTGTAGGTGATACTATACTAAGTTATGTTCCCTGACCACTCGTACAGAGGTGACCATTACAGTACACTGGTTTTGATACAATTGATTGATTTTTGTAATATACAAGATACAATGTCTGGTACATAATCATTCCAAACATTAATAAAGTCACACATATCCCCATACTTGGGAGGAGTAACAAAATGTGCTTTTGTGTCAAATTCTAATTATGCCCATGCCGTGTATGAAAAATATCTTATTCACGTGTTCCCCAGAGCACCCTCTTTATACACAAACGCAGGGGCGGGCTGGGCCTTCCTGACTTATACAAATACTTTATTGCGGCCAGACTGACCCAACTTTCTATACTTTACTCCAGATATGAAAAACCAGATTGGGTAAAAATCGAAAGACAGGCTACCCCAGGCTACACATTAGATTATGTCCTTTGGTGCCCTCAGAACACCAGACCACCCATATTATCTCCAGTCCTCTCGCACTCTTATGCCCCGTACACACGGTCGGATTTTCCGACGGAAAATGTGTGATAGGACCTTGTTGTCGGAAATTCCGACCGTGTGTAGGCTCCATCACAGATTTTCCATCGGATTTTCCGACCCACAAAGTTTGAGAGCAGGATATAAAATTTTCCGACAACAAAATCCGTTGTCGGAAATTCCGATTGTGTGTACACAAATCCAATGGACAAATTGCCACGCATGCTCAGAATAAATAAAGGGATGAAAGCTATTGGCCACTGCCCCGTTTATAGTCCCAACGTACGTGTTTTACGTCACCACGTTCAGAACAATTGGATTTTCCGACAACTTTGTGTGACTGTGTGTATGCAAGACAAGTTTGAGCCAACATCCATCAGAAAAAATTCTAGGATTTTGTTGTCGGAATGTCCGAACAAAGTCTGACCGTGTGTACGGGGCATTACACCCTTTGGGACAGTCTCAGAAAAAACCCCATTTGATAAATCTTATATGGGGATCCAAAATGTCTCTTTGATGGAAGCTAACATAAAAATCTTAACTAGATGGTATCTTACCCCCACTAGGCTGGTAGCCATCTTTCCATCGGCAGATCCCCTATGCTTCAGAGGATGTAAGTTACTAGGCTCTATGGCTCACGTATGGTGGGAATGCCCCAAGATCAGCACGTTTTGGAGACTGATCTTTAACATGATCAATAAGGTGACGGGTTGTCAGATCCCTAGATCTCCTGAGGTTGCCATCCTCAATGCACACATAACACATCTCCCCAAAGCCACACTTTCCTTAATCCACTTTATTCTACTTGGGGCTAAAATCACAATAGTTAAAGCATGGAAAAAACCTAAACCATCCATACAAGCAGTCAAAAGGAAAATATTGTGGATTATGACACAAGAAAAGCTAACCAGCATATTAACAAATACCAATGGTAAATTTCAGAAGATCTGGGAACCATGGGCCAACTATTTGGGAACTTCTCTTATTCCTGGTATCATAATATAGCACAACATCCAAAGGCACTATAGTTGGTACTCCGCTCCCCCAACCCACTTCCCATCACCTCCTCTCCCCCTTTTCATCCCCTCTCTCTTTCTTCTTTCTCTTCCTTTACCCTCTTCATAGAAACCGGCTTATATTGTACGATTTTCAAATTATAGTTGGAAATGGTCTGTCCTACGGATGATGGGCTTACCCTTATAGCCCAGTCATCACTACCCGGCTGTCTTGACATGACGGAGGCGGGCACCCGGAGAGAGTGGGGGGACTCTATCCCCGGAACAGCTTGATCCCAACAGGGGTGCTGGGGGTGGGCGGATCCCCACTGCTCTAGGGGCCCAGCCAATAACTTGTTGTTGTATAATGATGTTGTGTCTATATTCTCAGGCGAGACATAAAGACGACCCACCCATACTTTTTATTTCAGTTGTATAATCTTTCACTTACTCACTTCTATTGTTTGTATGTTTCTATATCACTTCGGAGGACTTCCCCCCGGAGAAGTTTAATATGCTACAACTGTACTTTGTATACATTTGTTAAAAACAATAAACATCTATTGAAAGAAAGATATGTTATTCACTTGACAGCTTTGTGTAAAAAAAAATAATTTTTCTTTTCCTTCCACTTTTTCTAAAGAATTCTAGCAAAAACATGAAATCTTCAAAAGACTCACTATGCCAATTAAAAATACTTTGGGGTATTTGTTCTGCTAAATGTGACAATTTTGTCGGTGTTTCTACTGTCCTGGTGCTCCAGAAATGTTTTTTGGTTATTAATCATTTATGTCCCTAGAAGGCCTCAAGGTGCTTCCTGAATTTTGGACTTTGCCATATGGTAAGGCTGTTGAAAAAGTCTCACACATATGGTATAGCCATACTTGGGAGTAGGGATGAGCTTCGAGTTTGAGTCGAACTCAAGTTTGGCTCGAACATCGGCTGTTCGCCAGTTCGACGAACAGCGAACAATTTGGGGTGTTCGCTGCAAATTCGAAAGCCGTGGAACACCCTTTAAAAGTCTATGGGAGAAATAAAAAGTGCTAATTTTAAAGGCTTATATGCAAGTTATTGTCATAAAAAGTGTTTGGGGACCTGGGTCCTCCCCCAGGGGACATGGATCAATGCAAAAAAAAGTTTTAAAAACTACAGTTTTTTCGGGAGCAGTGATTTTAATAATTCTTAAAGTCAAACAATAAAAGTGTAATATTTCTTTAAATTTCGTACCTGGGGGGTGTCTATAGTATGCCTGTAAAGGGGCGCATGTTTCCCATGTTTAGAACAGTCTGACAGCAAAATGACATTTCAAAGGAAAAAAGTCATTTAAAACTACTCGCGGCTATTAATGAATTGCCGGTCCGACAATACACATAAAAGTTCATTGATAAAAACTGCATGGGATTTCCCCACAGGGGAACCCCGAAACAAAATTACAAAAAAACTGGCGTGGGGCTCCCCCTAAATTCCATACCAGGCCCTTCAGGTCTGGGATGGATATTAAGGGGAACCCAGCGCCAAAAAAAAAAATTGGCGTGGGGTCCCCCCAAAAATCCATACCAGACCCTTATCTGAGCACGCAACCTGGCAGGCTGCAGGAACAGAGGGGGGGCGAGAGAGCGCCCCCCCTCCTGAACCGTACCAGGCCACATGCCCTCAACATTGGGAGGGTGCCCACCTAAGCACCTTCTCCCCATGTTGATGAGGACAAGTGCCTCATCCCCACAACCCTTGGCAGGTGGTTGTGGGGTCTGCATGCGGGGGGCTTATCGGAATCTGGAAGCCCCTTTTAACTATGTGACCCCCAGATCCCGCCCCCCCCCGTGTGAAATGGTAAGGGGTACTTGTACCCCTACCATTTCACAAAAAACTGTCAAAAATGTTAATGACAAGAGACAGTTTTTGACAATTCCTTTATTTAAAGTCTTCTTTTTTCCATCTTCTATCTCCTTCCTTCGGTTTCTTCCTCCATCTTCTTCTTCCTCCATCTTCTTCTTCCTCATCTTCTTCTCTTCATCTTCTTCTCTTCATCTTCTTCTCTTCATTTCTTTTCGGGCTGCTCCGCATCCATGATTGGATGGGAGGCTCCCGCAGTGTGACGCTTTTCTCCATCTTTTTCTCTTCATCTTTTTCTCTTGATCTTCTTTTCGGGCCGCACAGCATCCATGATGGCATGGAGGGAGGCTCCCGCTGTTTGACGCTTCTCTTCTGACGGTTCTTAAATAACGGGGGGTGGAGCCACATGGTGACCCCGCCCCCCTCTGACGCACGGGGACTTGACAGGGACTTCCCTGTGGCATTCCCCGTGATGTCAGAGGGGCAGGTGACAAAATACAATGTCACAGGGAAGTCCCCATCAAGTCCCCATGCGTCAGAGGGGGCAGGGTCACCGGTGGCTCCGCCCCCCATTATTTAAGAACCGTCAGAAGAGGAGAAGCATCACACAGCGGGAGCCTCCCTCCATGCCATGGATGCGGAGCGGCCTGAGAAGAAGATGAAGAGAAGAAGATGAAGAGAAGAAGATGAAGAGAAGAAGATGAAGAGAAGAAGATGAAGAGAAGAAGATGAAGAGAGAAGCGTCACACAGCGGGAGCCTCCCATCCAATCAAGGATGCGGAGCGGCCTGAGATGAAGAGAAGGAGATGAAGAGAAGGAGATGAAGAGAAGGAGATGCCGGACGAGAACATGAGAGGGAGAAGAAGATGGAGGAAGAAACCGAAGGAAGATAGAAGAAAGAAGATAGAAAAAAGAAGACTTTAAATAAAAGAATTGTCAAAAACTGTCATTTTTGACAGTTTTTTTTGTGAAATGGTAGGGGTACTTTTGGGGTTCCCTTGTTAAAGGGGGCTTCCAGATTCTGATAAGCCCCCCACCCACAGACCCCCACAACCACCGGCCAAGGGTTGTGGAGATGAGGCCCTTGTCCTCTTCAACATGGGGACAAGGTGCTTTGGTGGGCTACCCCAAAGCACCCTCCCAATGTTGAGGGCATGTGGCCTGGTACGGTTCAGGAGGGGGGGCACTCTCTCATCCCCCCTCTTTTCCTGCGGCTTGCCAGGTTGCATGCTCAGATAAGGGTCTGGTATGGATTTTTGGGGGACCCCACGCCAATTTTTTTTTTTTTAATTTTGGCACGGGGGTTCCCTTTAAAATCCATACCAGACCTGAAGGGTCTGGTATGAATTTTGAGGGGGACCCCTACGTCATTTTTTTAAAAATTTTGGCCCGGGGTTCCCCTTAATATCCATAACAGACCTGAAGGGCCTGGTATGGAATTTGGTTGGACCCCCATGCCAGTTTTTTTTTTTTTAATTTTGGTTCGGGGTTCCCCTGTGGGGAAATCCCATGCAGTTTTTACCAATGAACTTTTATGTGTATTGTCGGACCGGCAATTCATTAATAGCCGCTAGTAGTTTTAAATGACTTTTTTTCCATTTGAAATGTCATTTTGCTGTCAGACTGTTATAAAAACGGGAAACATGTGCCCCTTTACAGGCATAATATAGACACCCCCCAGGTACGAAATTTAAAGGAATATTACACTTTTATTGTTTGACTTTAAGCATTATTAAAATCACTGCTCCTGAAAAAATGGCCGTTTTTTAACACTTTTTTTTGCATTGATACATGTGCCCTGGGGCAGGACCCGGGTCCCCAAACCCTTTTTAGGACAATGCCATACAAATTCACTTTTAAAATGAGCACTTTTTATTTTGAACATTCGAGTCCCATAGACTTCAATTGGGTTCTAACGTTCGTGCAAAGTTTTGGTCTGTTCGCAAGTTCTGGTGCGAACCGAACCGGGGGGTGTTCGGCTCATCCCTACTTGGTAGTAGTAGCAGAATGTATCATTTAGCATAATTCTAAGTATGTCAGAGCTGTATATTAGATATATCTTATTAATTGACAACTTTGTATAAAAAAAATACAATTTCATTTTCATTTTCTTTCTGCATTTTCAAAAAACTTGTGGCAAACAATTAAAAATTTCCAAATACTCACCATGCTTTTCAAAAAATACTTTGTAATATTTACTTTGTAAAATGTAGTCATTTTGTGGGTGTTTCTACTGTCCTGGCAATTCAGGGCCTCCAAAAAAATTTGATGGAATGTCTGGAATTGTAATGCGTAATTAATGCTCCTTGAAAGCCCAAAGGTGCTCCTTGAATTTTAGGCCACTCTATGCATTTGGGCTGTAAAAATGCCTCACACATTTGTAACCCCATACTCAGGAAGAGTAGAAGAATATGTTTTGGGGTGAAATTGTAAGTATGTCTATACTGTGGGTGAGAAATAATTTGTTAAATTGACAACTTTGTGAAAAACAAATATTTATTTATTTATTTATTTTCCAAAAAATTGTGACAAAAAAATGCAACTACAAAATACTGACCATGCCTCTTGCTAGATACCATGGATTTTCTACTTTCCAAAAAGGGGTAATTTTGAGAGTATTTGAGAGTATTTGTACTGTCCTGGGATTTTCCCCAGGAAATTAAATAGACAGTTCAATAGAATTGATCTATTTAAAAAAATACATACCATAGTTTGTAGACTGTATACCTTTTACACAGAATAAACAAAAAATATGAAGAACGATTATTTGTAAAGTTTTTTAACAGAATCTAAGAAAACCTTTTTTTTAAAAAAACTTTTACTCTTTTTCTTTTATATGTGTATGATTAAATACTACCAAAAGAAAGTTCTATCTAGCTTTAAAAATGTAAAATTGATCTTCCGGTTCCGGTGTTCTGCCGAGAAAGTTCCGCTCGGCGGATTAGTTCCCCCCTCTACTGCGCATGCGCAGTAGAAGCCGGCGGAAATAGCCGAAGCGGAACAGCTGAAAATCAGCTGTACACGGCGCCTGTAAGAGGGCCCCTTGTGGGCTCGCTTCGCTCGCCACGCTTCGGGCACGGCCTCGCTGCGCTCGGCACTTTTAGATTCCCCCTCTAGGTCCACTTGGATAGAGGGGAAGGAATCTGGACCCAGAGCGCAGGCGCCGTGTACAGCTGATCGAAGCGTTTGAGCTTCGGCTATCTCCGGCGGCCAACAGTAGTACGTACTGCGCAGGCGCTGTGCCTGCGCAGTACAGGGGGGAACCTATCCGCCGAAGGAACTTATTCGGCAAGACACCGGCGCCGCATGGAGTAGCTGCACCCTCTCACAGCTCCCGCTCTGAGGACGCCTAAATCTGCCTGTAAAACCGGCCCAGAAGCCAGAAACCTCCCTCAACCACCTCGGGCACCTACACCCGCTCTATGGACCGTTTCGTGGAGGTCCTCGGCTCCCGCTCCAACACGGCCCTGACGGCGCCGCCGGCCCAGCCGCAAATCGAGGCCCCGGCTTCAGCCTACACGGAAGTACACACAGGCGCGCAGCAGCAGCACACGGCGGAGATGGAAGTAAGTGGAAGCACAGCTCCACACACATCCCTTCAGGCATCCCCTGCCCAGCCACATTCTCAGGCCTCCTCTCCTCAAGCACCCTTTCCCCAGGCCTTCTCCATGCCAGCTACATCCCCACAGCTCGCCGGGGACCACAAAACTGAACGCATTGCACAGGCAGTGGCAGCACTTCTGTCCCCCATGATATCTGCTTCGGTAGAAAAGGCTGTTAATGCGGGGATGAAACAGATAAAGGCCCAGCTAGGAGAACACAACACTAGGCTAAATGAGCTAGAACATCGCCAATCAAGCATGGAGGAAGAGATGTACCAAGCTCAAGCCACGGAACAAGCACAAGACAAGACAAACCAATACATAATCCAAAAACTTGACGATTTGGAAAATAGATCCAGAAGGAGCAACCTGCGATTCGTGGGGATTCCCGAATCTCTCCAAGCATCTGCCCTAATGGACTTTTGCTCCCAATGCATACCCGAGGCGCTAGGCCTAACAGGCCCCTGCACGGTGGAATGCGCTCACAGGATGGGGTCATATAGTGAAGAACGCAAGAACCCTCGGCCCATCATAGCCAAATATCTGAACTACTCTGACAAGGCTCTAATTCTTCAAAAATTTCGACAATCCCGCTCGCTTCAAATTGACGGGGTGAGGGTCCTGATTTTTGCTGACTACTCCATTGAAGTCTCAAAGAAACGCAAGGCCTTTCAACAGATATGCTCTGAACTCTTTAAGCAACAGATCAAATTCACCCTAGCCTTCCCGGCCACCCTACGCCTCAAGACACCCAACGGGGACCAGCTATCCTTCCAGGAACCCTCAGAAGCAGAAGCCTACATGCAGTCTTTGTTCCCCAACGCTCAACAACACACCCCTTCGAAAGGTACTTCAATCAACCGCTCCCTGGATCAACGAAGCCCGCGTAAAGACTCCCCCAAGCGATTCAGATCCTCGGTTCCGGACCAGCATCGCTACACTCACCGCTGAACAGAAACCTGAAACCTACCTCTATTGGTTTCCAAAAATTTTTTGGACAGTAAATTTTCTGTCCCCCCTCAGGTTCCACATATCCTCTGTTCCTCATCAACACGTAATGTATAATGTTTCTTATACATATGTTTGATTTTCCATTTTAAATGTTTTTTCTTTTAGGTTTCATCCTAGCAAGTTACAATTTTTAAATGTTTTCTCTACATTCTCCTGGCCTCACTGTGTGCGGACAACTGCACCCCTCTCCCCCCCCATATATATGACCCCTTGGTGCCCACATGAACATATGTCTCACGGCCAAGGGCTCTCTGGGGCTATACCATAACCGTCCCGAAATGGGAGTTGACCTACACAGTGACTCCATGCGGAAAAAAGCGAAGTTTCCATGTTCGTTTGTTTTATTGGTGATACTCTTCCCTATGTTGATTCTCCTACAGGTTAACTCTTCTCCCCCTCCCCCCTCTCTTCCACACGGCCCTAGCCAAATCAAATCCACTTTCTTCTTTTTCTTCCGCCCATACAACTACTTCATGCCCCCGGACACAACTGGCACTCTATCATACCTCCCACCCAATAGTAAACCATACTTAACAGCACACACCCCCTTTCAACCCCCCTAATATGAAAATAATTTCATGGAATGTAAAGGGTCTCAGATCCCCCCAAAAGAGAATGAAAATCCTAAGGCATCTCAAGCGGCTCAAAGCCGATATAGCACTATTACAGGAATCGCACTTACCAGCCTCAGACTTTCATCGCATGCAGAAACTCTGGGTAGGCACTGTGCTAGGCTCAGAGGCAGCAGGACGCAAAGCTGGCGTTCTCCTGCTCATACACAAGAACCTCCCGTGCACAGTCCTGTCTGCGAAAAACGACGCTCAGGGCCGTCTACTCACGGTTCACATCAAAATAGGCTCCAAAGAACTAGTTATAACTAATGTTTATGCCCCCAATAATCCAGGCAGACAATTTTACACTGAACTATCCAGTTGGATACTAGCCAACACACATCTCCCTCATCTAATCGGAGGAGACTTCAATGACACCATCCATCAGATAGACGACAGATCTAAAAAAGACCAAAACAGGACACTAACCCACCACCCCCTTCCCTCCTGGCCAGCACCATGGAATCCACACATTTCCAAGATCTTTGGCGCCTTTCCCACCCGGCAGACAGGGAATTCACTTTCTACTCTAACCCACACAAAACATTCACCAGGATAGACTACCTCTTTGGCTCTGACAACCTTCTCCCCTACCTCCAGAACTCCAATATCCATGACATAACCATTTCTGACCATGCCCCTATAGAGGTGAAACTGGACAATCTAGACCTACCTCCACACCCCAATATATGGCGGTTCCCATCTTATCTGCACAAAAACACTGACTTCCAAAATTACATCTCTGACGCATGGGCTGAATACTCCTCTAACAACGCCCCACACATACACAACCCCAACCTATTCTGGGACGCTGGTAAAGCTTTCTTAAGGGGCCATATCATATCTTATGCAACCTCTTTTAAACGTAACACCCTAACTAAATACAAAGAGGCCAGCTCACGCTTAGACCATGCACAACGAGAAATGTACACTAAAGACTCCCCAGCAACACGCTCTGAATGGCAGATAGCAAAAAGGGAATTTGACATTTGGGTAAACACCCTGGAAAACACCAAGAAGGCCAATTTAGATGCCACATTGCATAAATTTGGAAACAAAGCAGGAAAACTGCTATCCAGATTCTGCAAAGGTCCATACCGCCCCACTCACATCACATCCCTACGTGACAAAACAGGCGCCCTGCACTCCACTCCACTTTCAATTAACAAAGTCATGCAAAAATTCTACTCCACTCTTTATGCCCCAGATCCCATAGATAAACAAACAGCGCGCGCTTTTCTAGAAAAAATAACCTTACCCAAAATCTTCCCAACACAATTAGAAACCCTAAATGCACCTATCACTCTCCCTGAAATATCGACAACCATCCGCAACTTAACCCTGTCCAAAGCCCCAGGCCCAGATGGATTCACCAGCGAATTCTTCAAAACCCTACAACCCCTACTAGAACCCACTCTTCTTCAAGTATATCAACATATATGGTCAGGGGGTGCATACCTACATTCGGGGAACCAAGCCATTATAAAACTACTGGCAAAAAAGGGCAAAGACCCCCAAGAACCGGGTTCATACAGGCCCATATCACTTCTTAACTTAGATGTGAAAATCCTCTCAAAAATCGTTGCCACTAGACTAGCAGATATTATGCCCTCCCTTGTCCACTCCGCCCAGTCAGGCTTTATTAAAGGACGTACGGCCACCCTTAACATCCGCAAAGTTATGCTGGCCCTAGAACATGCAATGCATTACCCGAACACCGATCATGCCATTATCACGCTAGACGCGGAAAAAGCTTTCGATAACGTCAGTTTCGACTGGTTATCCATGACAATGACGGCAATAGGTTTCACTGGTCCCTTCCACCATCTAATTACCGCCATGTACACAGCTCCGACAGCAAGGTTAATGGCGGCAGGTCTGCTATCAGAAGAAATTCACCTCCATAAGGGCACACGCAAGGGCTGCCCCCTATCACCACTCCTCTTCAATATAGCACTAGAACCACTTTCCAGATATTTAACGTCAGTAGCCCCCCTACATGGCTTAAAGATAGGCCCACACGACCTACGTACCTCACTTTTTGCAGATGACGTCCTTATATTTTCAGCCAACCCTACCTCAGATATGCTAACCATAAAAAATGTATTCGATGAATTTCGCTTGTGCTCGGGCCTCCGTATTAATTACAGCAAAAGCGAAATTCTTCCCATCGGCTCTCACTCCACACCAAAATGGACCAAGCAATCAATCTTTCCTGTTGCTAAATCCCACATCACCTACTTGGGAATAAAAATAGGAAAACTCCCTTCTTCACTATACCACCTCAATTACCCTCCTTTATTGTCAAAAATAATTCAGGAACTAAATACCTGGATGGATCTGCCCCTTTCGCTTTTGGGAAGATGTCATTTAGTGAAAATGGTCAGTTTTGCAAGACTACTTTACCCAATGCAAACCATCCCACTACTTCTCCACCATAAAGATGTGACCTCACTCAACAACGCTATATCTAAATTCTTATGGCAGAACAAACGACCACGCATTGCTCTTAAAAAAACTTTATCTTCCCAGACGCGAAGGGAGCATCAGTCTCCCTCACATCAGAATGTATAACCTTGCATGTTTGCTAAGAACAAGTCTAGACTGGATAACCCAGTCCTCTCGTTACTCAAACTTCTCTCTGGAATCCGACATGGCCCATCCCTACTCACTAGTAGCCCTCCTACACTGCAGATGGAAGTCAGTCCCCCCTCCCCACCAACATAATCTCCTATTAAGAGATACAGCAGTAGCTTGGAGAGAAGCACGGAAAATTCTCAAGTTATCCCCTTTTGTGTCAATACACCTCCCGATTCAAGGAAATCCAGCATTCCCGCCGAGTTTAGAACATAAATCTTTCAAAACATGGGAACAGAAAGGTCTAACGAAATTCTCCCTCCTCTGCAACACCCAGACGGGTCAACCATTACCCTTTGCCAATATCGCGGAATCCTTCTCTCTACCCTCCACACATATCTTCCATTATGGGCAATGTACCAGTTTTTTAAGGGAGGCGTGCAATCAAAACGAAAAAAAGGTTCCAAACAAACGTCACGGACCTAATGATAATGAGTAATGCATACAAAATCTCGGACATATACAAACCACTCCTCAACAAGTCCTCTTCACCTCTCTCTTCATCGTCAATCAAAAACTGGAACAAAGACTTCCCTGATCCAAACCTAGTAGAAAAAATCATCCAAGGGCTCAACGCTGTACAAAAGCTAACACCCAACAAAATATGGAGAGAAACACCTGAAAATAGCCCACGGAGCATACAAGCAAACAGAATATTGGCATGCATTAAAAGGGGGATCAACTGCAGAGATAAAACGATAATTCTCCCGCTCTACAAGACTCTGGTCTGCCCGCACCCGGAGTATGCTGTCCAGTTCTGGGCACCAGTCCTCAGGAAGGATGTACTGGAAATGGAGCGAGTACAAAGAAGGGCAACAAAGCTAATAAAGGGTCTGGAGGATCTTAGTTATGAGGAAAGGTTGCGAGCACTGAACTTATTCTCTCTGGAGAAGAGACGCTTGAGAGGGGATATGATTTCAATTTACAAATACTGTACTGGTGACCCCACAATAGGGATAAAACTTTTTCGCAGAAGAGAGTTTAATAAGACTCGTGGCCACTCATTACAATTAGAAGAAAAGAGGTTTAACCTTAAACTACGTAGAGGGTTCTTTACTGTAAGAGCGGCAAGGATGTGGAATTCCCTTCCACAGGCGGTGGTCTCAGCGGGGAGCATTGATAGCTTCAAGAAACTATTAGATAATCACCTGAATGACCGCAATATACAGGGATATGTAATGTAATACTGACACATAATCACACACATAGGTTGGACTTGATGGACTTGTGTCTTTTTTCAACCTCACCTACTATATATGCCTTTCTTATCTTCAAAAACTGACAAAAACAAAGCATTCTGCCCACATTGTAAACACACAGAAACCATCCCTAGCTCATCGCTTCTGGCACTGCTCCTACATATCCACTTTCTGGGACCAAGTTCTTGCCTACATATTTGAAGTGACCCTAATTAAACTACCCAAGGATCCTTTGCTTCTTATCTTCGGCTACTGGGACCCAATACTACTACCATGGTCCAAAACCGCCATCACCAGGGACAGCTCCCCAAAAAACCCGAAAGATACCACATCACAAAAAGGGTGGTCCTTGACTTGCCTATTAATCGCAAGAAGAACCATTTTGAAAAACTGGATTACACCGGTAAGCCCCAATATCACTCAAGTCAAACGGGACCTCATGCATCTTCTATTCAAAGACCGCCTAAACACGGACTTCAAGCAAAAAAACTCCTCAGAACACTTCTACTCCAAATGGCACGCCTTTATGCAATCATCTCTCTCACAAGAGGAAATAACAAACATCAGCTCATCCTCCTTCTCCTACTACGATCCCTCCCACCCGATGCCATCTCAAGACCACAACCGGAGCCACACTCTAATCTCTGGCACCAGCCAACCCAATGCCAATGTCAATGGGATTATTGGATAATTTTGTATGGCATTACAACATACCATAACAATTCTCCTAATCTATTTAGGGCGCCCACCCCATCCCCCCCCTCCCCCCCCCACTCAACCACCCAACCCAACCCCTCCCCCCCAGTTTTCGTATTTTCTTTGTATTTTTCAGGTTCTAAAATACTATGTACTCAGGGTTTTTCAAACAGATCCATCCAGTTATTCAGGTATCCACTAATTGTTATCATTTATTAAAATGCTATGTACAGGTAAACATGTTTCAAGCAGCCACCCTACATGGGTACATACACTGGAAATCCTCCCTCAGTTTGCAATTAAGTAACCCTTTTATTTGTTGCTTCTGTATATGTCACAAATTTATACTGTACACAATACTGCATTGTTTTTGTATTCTCTGAAAATCAAATAAAAACTTTTTGAAAAAAAAAAATGTAAAATTAATGTTGCATGACTGACTAATTGTCATTCAAAGTGTGACAGCTCTGAAAATTTAAAAATGTCCTGGACAGTCAGGGAGTTTAACGTGCCAGTCTTCAAGTGGTTAAAAAATCTTTAAAGAAACATCTCAATAAACTGTATATGGAATGGTATTATGCTACATATTCAAACACCAACTGAGGAAAGAAATTATATATATTGTTGCTTGTAATAGAGATTTTATGTAATAAACATCCATGCATGCATGCCTATAATGACAAAATTAGATATCCTGTTTATCTTGGCCAAACCATATTTCACTGTTTAGTGCGCTGGTCACAATTTTTTAAATAAAAATTTGATACAATTTATTCATTTATTTTTAAATAAAATGTTGATGAATTTTGTAATGCAGTTTACATAACCAGAATGCAAAACAGTAGCATTATTTGGATGTTCAACTTGCATGAAAAGCTAGAACCATGTGGGTTATTGATTGAAGCATACTGTAATTTATCCCTGTTTTTTCACATTTGCTTTAGAAAAACAACCCCAGTGTGTTGGGCTCTAACCTTATTTATCAGCTGCAGTTGCCAAATTATCCTCTTTGCTGTCTGTGTATGTAGTAATTTAAATGAGCAGTGTTCAGACTGCCAAGAAAAGATATGGTCCCGAGTACAGCATAATAAAACAATAGCAGGCTGGATATCTGAAAAACAGATATTACTAAGATTGCCAGCAAGACTTTTCTCTTTTTAAAAATTTTACTTTTTATTTTATTTTTTTTAATTGATGTTAATTATTTTTATTACCCAAGAATAAATATCATGATAAATACTGAATAATGTCAGGTGGGGAAGACCGTAAAAAACATATGTCAATAAATGTCACAGAAAAGGTAGTTTCATTCTAAGTGAGTCATAGACCAAGAAGTTGAATCAAACAATAAGTTGGATAGATCTGTATCAGATTTTGCCAGACATGCAGGTGAAATAATTAGCCATCAATCTGTGGGACTGTCTGAACTATAGGGATCACAACAGAAATGGCTATACGGTGACAAAAATAAATGAACATATGTTACATCTAGTCATCAGACCACTTTGCATTCAACGTTTATATTAATTTGGTTAATAGATAAACTAGGTTTACAATTGGCTGAATTATTACACAGTTGCCTTTCAATAAAGAAATTTAGGACAGTAGGAAAGTTATCTATTTATTTAGTGCTGTAAAAAATGTTGGAAAACAAAAATAACTAAATTCAATTTTGAAATACTGGGGAGTTGTGTGCTTTATTGAAGGTAGTACCACAGCAAAGAGAGAGGGTACATCAATAATTTATAGGAAAGCCATGTGCTAGTCTGAAAACACTAGTCCCTGGTGGTAGGGGATTCCATAATTAGAAGGGCATATAGGGTGATCCGTCACAAAGACTACAATTGCCAAACAGTATGTTGTTTTATTGAATGCTGGGTCTCAACACATTGCAGATCAGATGGACAGATTGCTGCATAGGGCTAGAACACATGGTGCTGTCATCGTACACATTGGTACAAATTACAAAGTTAGAGGAATATGGAGCATTCCTTAAAATGTTTTTAGAGGCTAAGTCAAAGAAGGGGACCTCTAAGGTAGTATTTTCAGAAATACTTCCTTTACCACAAGCCACTAGGGATGGGTGAACGGTTTGGCCTGAGCATAAGTTTGGGCCGAACATTCATTGTTCGGTTGTTCAGGGAACATCTGAACAAACAGGTCGTTCAACCATTTGTTTGGCCCCCGAACCGACC
The DNA here is from genome assembly GCA_037952925.1 of Lithobates clamitans. Classification (NCBI taxonomy): domain Eukaryota; kingdom Metazoa; phylum Chordata; class Amphibia; order Anura; family Ranidae; genus Lithobates; species Lithobates clamitans. Next base: position 1,731,959 of record JBBGZY010001165.1, read on the forward strand.
ACAATGCATTGTGGCCCTGGATACTGCATTGCAAGCCCTGATTGGCTAAAGCAGTGAAAGCTTCAGCCAATCGGGGCACAGACCACTGCCAGAGTCATAATTGGACACTGTCATCATGACTTTATCCAATCAGGGCTCATTCATGCCCCACAGTATAAAAGTATTCTTTCAATGGCAGCCATTGTCAGTGTGATTTTGGCGTGGAGAGAGATAGAACAGGGCTATGTTCAGTGCTATTTGTTAGTGTGCTATACTATGCTATTTTGCTCCAATTGTTAGTTTAGAATATTAGTTTAGTGTCAGTCTAGGGATAGTGTGAGTGTAGTGAGGAGAACCATCATTCAGCTTTGCATAGTGTGCAGCTAGAATAGGGACAGCTCAGATAGTTTCACTGTAGTGTAGTGAGACCATGTCATTCATACATACGTTAGTGTATAGGGATGAGCCGAACACCCCCCTGTTCGGTTCGCACCAGACCATGCGAACAGGAAAAAAGTTTGTTCGAACACGCGAACACCGTTAAATTCTATGGGACACGAACATGAATAATCAAAAGTGACAATTTTAAAGGCTTATATGCAAGTTATTGTCATAAAAAGTGTTTGGGGACCCGGGTCCTGCCCCAGGGGACATGGATCAATGCAAAAAAAAGTTTTAAAAACGGCCGTTTTTTCAGGAGCAGTGATTTTAATAATGCTTAAAGTCAAACAATAAAAGTGTAATATCCCTTTAAATTTTGTACCTGGGGGGTGTCTATAGTATGCCTGTAAAGGGGCGCATGTTTCCCGTGTTTAGAACAGTCTGACAGAAAAATTACATTTCGAAGGAAAAATTCCATTTAAAACTACCCGCGGCTATTGCATTGCCGACAATACACATAGAAGTTCATTGATAAAAACGGCATGGGAATTCAACACAGGGAAACCCCGAACCAAAATTTAAAAAAAAAAATGACGTGGGAGTCCCCCTAAATTCCATACCAGGCCCTTCAGATCTGGTATGGATATTAAGGGGAACCCCGCGCCAAAAAAAAAAAAAATGGCGTGGGGTCCCCCCAAAAATCCATACCAGACCCTTATCCGAGCACGCAACCTGGCAGGCTGCAGGAAAAGAGGGGGGGACGAGAGTGCGGCCCACCTCCTGAACTGTACCAGGCCACATGCCCCCAACATTGGGAGGGTGCTTTGGGGTAGCCCCCCAAAACACCTTGTCTCCATGTTGATGAGGACAAGGGCCTCATCCCCACAACCCTGGCCGGTGGTTTTGGGGGTCTGCGGGCGGGGGGCTTATCGGAATCTGGATCTGTCAGTTCTCAGGCAGGGCATCATTTCATTTGGTTTGGTGAGTTTGCCCATACTGTCCAGCCACAGCATGCAGAGGGGGTGGTGGACTGGCTTACTAAACCCTCCTCATCATCCTCATCCTCTGTCATGCAAGCAGAGACAAGTGTGAAGTCCGCTGCAGTTGCCAGAGTGGATAAACCTTTCTCCTTGTCCACATCTATTCCTGCCATAGCCCCAACATGAGCTATTGAGGAGTCAGCTGAGTTATTTGACCACAGCATCAGCCACTTGCTCCTTGATGATGCCCATCCATTACTAGATTCAAATGTTGGTTCTGAGGATGAAGATGATAGGAACAGGAGCCTAGGGAGAGGGAGGAACACTGGTAGACAAATTGGCATTCATGTTCCCCAAGCCTCAGCGTATTGCCAAGTTGTCTCCAGCGGTAATGATGAAGATGGAGGAGATGGAGATGATGATGAGGTCACTTGTGCAACTTGGGTGCCAGATAGAGCAGAGGAGGAAACTGAAGGTGAGGCAGCACAACCCCAAGGAGGCCGACATCAAGAAAGAGTAGAGAGCAGCCACCCTATTTCATCACATTCTGCAGCTGTTATCTCCCGGCCCTTTCCCCAAAGCTCAGCTGTCTGGGCCTTTTTCAGCACATCTGCAGCAGATTGCACTGTTCCTATCTGCAAACTGTATCTCGGGCACATCAAACATGGCAAAAACACCAACCATTTGGGTACCACGTGCTTAACAAGGCATTTAACATCCAACCACTCAGCCCATTGGCAAGAGCACCTAAAAGTCACACAAAAGGGGCACAAATCTGTCCCTCCTCCTTCTCCTCCTCCTTTCCCACTTCAGTCTGCCCCTGCTATACCGAGTCATTACCTCTCAGCAGCCTCCACTGACAGGGATGATGGTGTATAGCACAGGGTATCCCAGCTCCTAGGAGCACATCTGCCAGCAGCACATCACCAGCTGTATACTATAACGTGCAAATTTCTATACCCCATCTGCTGCAGTGGAAAAACAAATACAGTCCCTGCCACCCACATGCCCAGCATCTAAATGCAAGCTTGTCAAATCTGTTGGCTCTCCAACTTCTTCTTTCAGCCTGGTGGATTCTGCCCCCTTCTGTGAATTTGCACAATGTGCTGTACCTCAACTGCAGGTTCCCAGTCGTTACTACTTTTCATGTAAGGCAGTTCCATCTCTCTACCATCACATGGAAGGGAATGTTCTGGCATTGTTGGGCAAGGCAGTCAGCCATAAAATCCATATTACTGCAGACATGTGGTCCAGCAAGCATGGGCAGAGATGATATATTTCGTTCACAGCACACTGGGTAATGCTGCTTGCAACTCAAAAGGATGTAGGACAGGCCTTGGTGCTGCAACTTGTTGTGCCCCCATGTCTCCATACAGCTGGTGGTGATGATGCCAGGCCTGTGAGCTCTACCCCCCCTCCTCCTCCTCTGCCATCTCCATGCCCTCCTCTACAGAATTGTCCTATGAACATCAGGTACCCCCTAAGCATTCAAAAGGGCTATTCCCAGAGTCAGGCTAAAGGTGCCATGCAGTGCTTCAGCTGGTGTGTTTAGGGGACAGTTACCACACCGGAGCAGAGATTCCTGCAGCTCTGCAGGGACAGGACCCAGAGGTGGTTCCCACCATGCCAGCTGGAGCCAGGAATGTTGCTGTCCGATAATGGCTCAAACATCCTGTCCGCCCTTAAACAGGGAAAGTTGACACATGTGCCATGCTTGGCACATGTCCTCAATTTGGCGGTGCAGCGTTTCCTAAATATGTACCCAGGGTTGCAAGATGTGCTAAAGCTGGCCAAAAGAGTCTGAAGCCATTTCAGGCGGTCATACACAGCCAGTGCTCGGTTGGCTAAAATTCAGCGGGAAATCCACCTGCCCATAAACTGCCTGATTTGTGACATATTCACCAGGTGGAACTCGACTTTGTCAATGCTGCAGCGGCTATACATGCAGCAGAGGGCCGTCAACGAGTACCTGTGTGAATACGGTGTGACGACAGGCTCAGGCCACCTCAGCTTTTTTCCCACGCCAATGACTGATCATTAAGGATGCATGCACTGTATTGTCACCATTTGAGGAGGCAACAAGGATGGTGAGCTGTGACAGTGCATGCATCAGGGACACAATCCCTGTTGTGTTTCTGCTAGAGCAGACTCTGCATGGCATGGTGGGAAGGCGCCCCCGACACCCAAAGAGTAATGTTTCTGCACCTGTTTGACGGGTGCATATCATTGCAATTTTTTTACATCAAGGCCAATTCTTGCTTTCATCAAGATTACCTCTATAGGGTTACAGGGGGAAGGTGCCACTATTAGCCAAAGACCAATTTTTATGCACCCGTTACCTCTATCCAAAGTCAAAGAGACACCAGAATATATCCAAAACCTCCCTAATCTTGTTCCCAGTGCACTACATTGTGGCCTCTCCATACACACTGGCTCCCCAGCTGTTTCTGAGCAAAATAAAGGCAGCTTGCAGGGAAAATGTCTTTTTTTTTTGCTTCTTTTGGCTTTCTTTTTACCCTTTCCATCCCCAAATGCTTTCACTTCAAAAATAAAAAAAATCACTGCTCATTTAAAAATGACATTTTTCACAAACGTTTTTTTTATTGATACATGTCCCCCAGGGCAGGACCTGGACTCCTATAACCATTGTTCGGCCCATCCCTATAAGCCACGCCAGAGAGGCAATAGAAGTTTTGAGAAGAAGACTTTTGGTTTCATGAAGAACTGTAATTACTTTTTGTTCAGCTACCAGCTATACAGTAAATACAGATTGCACCTACATAGGGAAGGTATAGCTCTCTTGAGATAGAAAATGGTTAGAAGGTTAAAGAAGCCTCTAAGCTAGGATTTTGAAGGAGGGAGAAGCCAGACCATACCTTGTACTGAACAAGAGTCAAAGTGATCACTGAATGTAGGAGGAGAAAAAATGGAAGGTAATTTGGAGGGAAAGTACAATATCCAAGTTAAATGCTTGTAGGGTTTCTAAATTTAGCTATAGTCCAAGAGTGAACAATGATAACATACTAAATTCTAGTATAAAAATTAAAAGGTATGTACATAAATGCTAGAAGGCTGGCTAACACTATGGATAAATAACAATATGGTTAAATATATGAATACCATAAACATAGGAACAGATCACAGAGAGAATGCAGATGTACAATATTAAATACATTCTTCCCTTCAGTTTATACAACTTGCACCCAAGAGTCATAAAAGAGCTTTGCCATTATATAATCAGATCAATTCCCAATTGTTACCATGTTTAAGGACACCTTACTGACTGGAATGGTACAAAGAACATTTGAAGTAGCTCCCCTATATAGGGCCTGAGTAAACAGTTTGTGAAAACCGGAAAAAGCAGGGGGCGTCTGAGTGTGGAGTATTGGAAACAGCTATTTGGTAGTGATGAATAAATATAGCACTCACATTTGGTGGAGGAAATATCAGCTTGTCATCTGTGGAAGTCTTAACATCTCTAGCAGAAATCAGCAGGCAAGCGGCTGGTGTTGTGCAGAGATTGGCTGGGAAGCTGCTGAGTGGTGAGAAGGAAGCGCAGGAGAATGGAGAGGACAATGGCGTGGTGTGCATCAGTGTCTGCGTGTCCTTGGCTTGCTTGACACTCTTCCAAAATGTATAGTTCGGCCAGGAAGTGGCTGGGCAGAAACAGACAGGAGCGATGTGGCTGGGGAAGCTAAATCGCGCGCAATGCTGTAAAGCTGCGGCTTTTCTGTGTCGTCGGCTGGCATGGCAATCTCCGCTGGGATGAGGTGATGACGTCTCTATATCAGGGGGCGTGGTTACGTGTTTAGGGGGTCTCCACCCTTTTGTCAAACCATAGGGAAAGGGGGAGTGCTCTCTGGTGCAACGTTTTTATAAGGGAAAATGGGCGGGAGTGTGGATGGTGGCTCCTCCCTCATTGTCAAATTAGCTGACATCTCATGAGGCCAAGTTAAATGAAAAATGTGGGTAAATGGCTTTGTCATGCGTGCTTAAAGGGATTGTAAACCCTCGTGTTTTATCACCTTAATGCATCCTATGCATTAGGGTGAAAAAACTTCTGACAGTGACTAGGGATGAGCTTCATGTTCAAATCGAACCCATGTTCGACTCGAACATCCTCTGTTCGCCCGTTCGCCGAATTGCGAACGATATGGGCCGTTTGCGCCAAATTCGTGTGGCGCGTCACGGCTCATAATTCACTGCGGCATCGCAGTGCATTGCTGGCTGATGATCGGCCAAGCATGCACTATGACCCACATGCTTGGCCAATCACAGCGCCGTCTGAACAGAGAGCCGTAATTGGCCAAAGCCAAGGAGGCTTTGGCCAATTATGGCTCAGGGGATTTAATACACGCCCCACACTATATAAGGCCGCCTGCATGGCGGCCCTGTGTAGTGTGTGTTCTGGCATTGAAAGAGATAGACAGAGAGACAGTGTCATTTGATTTGAGTTAGATAGATTAGGCAGAACAGTCAGTCAGTTAGCTGCACTTACAGTGTATTGTGTATATATGCATCCCAGGTGTTGCATATATATATACACTGTATTCAGTTTAGCTAGATCCGTTCCTGTTATCTTCCTACTGACAGGCAGGCTTGTCTTGTTACAGTATTTACAGCTACCTGAAGAAAATTGCTGGTGTTCTTTTGATCCTATTAGTACCACAGTCAGGCAGCTAGACTATTTACAGTTAGTGCAGTGCTTCCTGCTCACAGTGTTCAGCTAGATCCGTTCCTGTTATCTTCTTACTGACAGGCAAGCTTGTCTTGTTACAGTATATACAACTACCTGAAGAAAATTACTGGTGTTCTTTTGATCCTATTAGTACCACAGTCAGGCAGCTAGACTATTTACAGTTAGTGCAGTGCGTTCTGCTCACAGTGTTCAGCTAAAACTACAAGTTAGTGGGGTGCGTCCTGCTCACAGTGTTCAGCTAAACCTACAAGTTAGTGGGGTGCGTCCTGCTCACAGTGTTTAGCTAAACCTACAAGTTAGTGCGGTGCGTCCTGCTCACAGTGTTCAGCTAAACCTACAAGTTAGTGGGATGCGTCCTGCTCACAGTGTTCAGTTATACCTACAAGTTAGTGCTGTGCGTCCTGCTCACAGTGTTCAGCTAAACCTACAAGTTAGTGTAGTGAGACCTCTGCACAGTGTTCATCTAAAGCTACAAGTTAGTGCAGTGCGTCCTGCTCACAGTGTTCAGCTAGATCCGTTCCTGTTATCTTCTTACTGACAGGCAGGCTTGTCTTGTTACAGAATTTAAAGCTACCTGAAGAAAATTGCTGGTGTTCTTTTGATCCTATTAGTACCACAGTCAGGCAGCTAGACTATTTACAGTTAGTGCAGTGCATCCTGCTCTCAGTGTTCAGCTAAACCTACAAGTTAGTGGGGTGCGTCCTGCTCACAGTGTTCAGCTAAAATTACAAGTTAGTGTGGTGCGTCCACCTCACAGTGTTCACCTAAAGCTACAAGTTAGTGCAGTGCGTCCTGCTCACAGTGTTCAGCTAAAACTACAAGTTAGTGTGGTGCGTCCACCTCACAGTGTTCAGCTAAACCTACAAGTTATTTTTTTGCGAGCCCTGCACAGTGTTCACCTAAAGCTACCTGTAGAAGGTTGGTGGTGTTTTCCTGATCCTATCACTACCGCAGGCAGCTAAAAAAGCTACAAGTTAGTTTTTTGCGAGCTCTGCACAGTGTTCAGCTAAAGCTACCTGTAGAAGGTTGGTGGTGTTCTCATACTACAGGCAGGCAGTTGGGGCACGCTTGGCCTTTTTTTTTGGCAGCTGGCCGTGTTGAGCCGCAACATGCGGAAGACTTGGTCGAGTGGATGACCAAGCCGTCCTCATCCTCCTCATCCTCTCTCACCCATGCCCAGGGTACTTTGTCTGGCAAAGCAGCGGCCTCTTCCCTCGGCTCAATGTCATCAGTAACATGAGCACGGACAGAGGGGGTGCCCAAGAAGGACAGCAATCTGGCAGTCATGCTCCCCCTGCTGCAGCATACTGCCAGGTTTGCTCCAGTGATGAGGAGGGAGGGGATGATGACTCAACGTGGGTGCCTGATAGGAGAGAGGAGGAGGAGGAGGAGGAGGCACATCACCAACGAGGCAGGATGCCCTCCAGGGGCCAGCCTAAGGGCAGCACATTGACTGCATCACACCCCAAAGCTCCACATGTGCAGGGCGCTGCAGGGCACTGCTGTCTCTGTGCGTTATTCAAAAAGTTCTTTGGTGTGGGCCTTTTTTGAGACGAGTGCATCAGATCGCACCGCTGCTATTTGCAACATATGTCTCAAGCGTATCTCGCGTGGCCAAAACATCTCCCGCTTGGGTACCAGATGCTTGACCAGACATATGTTGACCTGCCATGCAGTTTGTTGGCAAGCGTATCTAAAAGACCCACACCAAAGAACAAAGAGGACCTCTCCTTGCTCCTCATCAGCTGAGATCTCCAACCCCACTATACCTTCAGTCCTCTCTGAGACCTGCACTGAGAGGAATGAAGGTGTAGAATTAGGTGTGTCACAGCCAAGTACTTGTGGGCAAGTACGCAGGCCAAAAGATGTTCTGTCAGCTCTGCAGGGGCAGGTTCAGAGATGGTTGACGCCACGCCAATTTAAGGCAGGAATGGTGGTTTGCGACAATGGCACCAACCTCCTCTCTGCCCTCCGACAGGGACAAATGACCCATGTGCCCTGTTTGGCTCACGTCCTCAACTTGGTGGTGCAGCGGTTCTTGGGCAGGTACCCGGGGTTACAGGATGTCCTGAGGCAGGCCAGGAAAGTCTGTGTGCATTTCCGCCGGTCATATAATGCCAGTGCTCGGCTGACGGACCTCCAAAAGGAGTTTAACCTGCCCAAGAACCGCCTAATTTGTGACATGCCCACCAGGTGGAACTCAACGTTGGCCATGCTGCAGCGGCTGCACACGCAGCAGAGGGCCATCAATGAGTACCTGTGCGACTATGGCACCAGGACAGGGTCAGGGGAGCTTGTTTTTTTTTCCCCACGCCAGTGGGCCATGATCAGGGATGCATGCACTGTCCTGTCACCATTTGAGGAGGCCACGAGGATGGTGAGCAGTGACAGCACATGCATCAGTGACACTGTCCCCCTTGTCCACCTGTTGGAGCACACACTGCGTGGAATAATGGACAGGGCGCTTGAGGCAGAACAGAGGCAGGAAGAGGAGGACTTCCTTAGCTCTCAAGGCCCCCTTTATCTAGACAGTGTTCCTGCGTGCCCGCCGATCACACAGGAAGAGGACGAGGAGGAGGAGAACAAGGAGGAGGAGGAAGATTGTGTCAGTATGGAGGTGGAGCCTGGCACTCAGCATCAGCAGCAGTCTTTAAGGGATCAGTCCCAAGAAACACATGGACTGGTACGTGGCTGGGAGGAGGTGGCTGCGGACCATGTCATCCTTAGTGACCCAGAGGACTCCGGACCGAATGCCTCAGCAAACCTACGCTGCATGGCCTCCCTGATCCTGCAAAGCCTGTGTAAGGATCCTCGTATTCGTGGTATCAAGGAGAAGGACCAATACTGGCTGGCAACCCTTCTTGATCCACGTTACAAGGGTAAGGTTGTGGACCTTACCTTGCCATCGTAGACGGAGCAGAGGATGAAACATCTTAGGGAGGCCTTGCAGAAAGGTCTGTGCAACGCGTTCCCAGAGACTGGGAGGTTACAAACTCCTGTTTCTGGACAATGTGTTGCTGAGGCTTCAGTCATTAAAAGAAGGAGCGGTGGAGAAGGTGGCCGTCTGACCGATGCGTTCAGACAATTTTTTGGTCCGCAGCCCCAAGGTATGATCGGTTCCAGCAACCATCGCCAGCGTCTGTTTTACATGGTGCAGGAATAGGGGCAAGATCTGACTTGGACACCTCTCCCACCGAAAATCCTCCGGGTTACTGGGTCTTGAGGATGGATCACTGGCCAGAGCTTGCACAGTATGCAATTGAGCTACTGGCCTGTCCTGTATCCAGCGTTCTTTCGGAACGCACATTCAGTGCTCCTGGAGGCTTTGTAACCGATCACAGGGTGCATCGGTCCACCGACTCGGTCGATCGACTGACCTTCATAAAAATGAATCAGTCATGGATCACCACCAGCTACCAAGCACCTGATGCTGATGTAACCGAATAATTTTTTTTGAAATCTCAGATCCCTTCAAAGACTGCCTATACTGATGCTGAGTGACTATCCCTGAGAAATTATCATCTTCCTCCTCAATCATCACGCTGATAGCTTGTAAGAACATTTTTGGTTCTGGGCGCCACCACCAGTGCCTAAGGCACAATTTTTCAGCCCCTGTTTAACAGGAGCATGTAATTACAATTTTTGATGCAATACTTGGCAGCAGGGCTCATTTCAGCATTCCAACTAGAGTATCTGTGAGGGGTTGCTGTGTTGTGACACCAGCACCAGTGCCTAAGGCCCAATTTTTCTGCCCCTGTTTAACAGGGGCGTGTAATTACAATTTTTGATGCAATACTTTGCAGTAGAGCTCGTTCCTGCGTTCCAACTAGAGTGTCTGTGAGGGGTTGCAGTGTTGTGGCACCAGCACCAGTGCCTAAGGTCTAATTTTTCAGCCCCTGTTCAACAGGGGCATGTAATTACAATTCTTGATCTAATATTTCACAGCAGGGCCCTGTGAGGGATTACAGTGTTGTGGCCACAACAACACCTAAGGCCCAAATTTCTGCTGAGTATATAGGGCAGGCCCCTACTTTCAAACATCTAACTTACAAACGACTCCTACTTGCAAACGGAAGGAGACAACAGGAAGTGAGATGAAATCTACCCCTAGGAAGGGAAATTCTCTCCTGTAAGAGTTAATATGGGAAAAACGTTTCTCCTTTCCACTGATGCTTTCCAATCCTTGTTCCACAAAAAAACCCAAATTTTCAAAAAACATTTGTCATTGGGACTGAAAGTGAGGTGAAATCTTCTGAAGAGGAGGAAAGACAGCAAAACAAACCCTTCCCTATGTTTTCCAAAAAGCTTAAAAAAGATTTTTTGGCTGGAGCTAAACACGTTAAAAATGTACCCGTTCGGGGCGTGGCCTGGACGGGACCCGAGATGGCTGCTTGAAAAGACAGCTCCCGCACAGTGAGGACGAAAGAAGCTGAATCGGGGGTATCTGCGACTTGTCCCACGATGGGAAAGTCAAACAGGAGCACCTCCACACCCCGCACACAGAAAGAGCCCACACCGCAACTCAGCGGCAGTATCCCAGACATCTTCCGGACCCGCCAGTCCGCACTGCTAGAGGCGTCACAGGCCTCATCGCAGGCCGCGCACGCCGTACAGGCCGCATCCCCGGACTCGATTAGGAGCGCCACAGACCCGCTGATGGACAGTGGCGATCACACCGATCCACACCCAAGCCTGCTGGACCTCCAAAGAGACCTCCAGAAGGTCGCTCTGGACATTAAACACACCATGATGTCCGCAATCTCTGATCTCAAAGAAGATATTCATGCTATAACCCACCGGATCAATGATGTGGAGGAAAACGCTAGATTGCAAGCCTCAGCTATCAGGCAAGTACAAAAAACGTACGATCTCCACCTGCCCCACATGTTTGAGCTACACACACAGGTGGAAGATTTAGACAACAGGGGACACAGGCATAACATACGGGTGAGGGGGGTCCCGGAGGGAATTGACCAGGCCGCACTTCCCCATACAGTCAGTACCATCTTTAATGACTTACTTGAACGCCCGGCAGACTCCCCCATAGAAATGGAGCGTCTACACCGAGCCCTGCGTCCTCCCCCCCGAGACAACGAACCACCCAGAGACATTATCTGCTGTATTGTCAATTTCCCCCTCAAAGAGGAAATTCTTAGGAAGGCGAGAGAAAAGGGACGTATAACCTTTAATGGAACTGAGGTGAAACTATTTCAGGACTTATCACAAATCACACTGCAGAATAGACGTACCCTACGCCCCCTACTGGATGTGCTTCGCTCCCGCAACATCCAATATAGATGGAAATTCCCTTTCTGTCTCTCTGCATCGACCAGAGGCTGCACAGCTTTATTAAGAACCCCGGAAGATCTTCCCAATTTCTGCGAGCAGCTGGACATTCCACTGATGGATATCCCTGAATGGCACTCATTCTATTTCCCCACAGAACCGTGGAAGCCAGTATCTACCAATTCCTCCCCCAAAGTCCAAAGGCACCACTCGAGACGCCGCAGGCTGGATCCTACCTCTCCTGGAGACCGCCTATCACGCCGAGACATGCCTGTACCTAACCCCGGGCGACATGACACCCCGCGACGAAACCTCCCGCTGGCATGATAACCGCCTGAACTTTCTATCCACGCATGCACGGGCAACACTAACTTTTTCCTTTTTTTCCAGCACCACTTTCCTAGCCCTACTCTATGGAAGTTGTCTTTCAGATACCGTACCCCACAAGCTCCAATGAAGAAAGTCGGAGATCAATGGGACTTTATGCCTCTTACCTTCTACAAGAAGAAGAAGAAACTCTTCACGGACTTCTGTTTATATAACCTACTTTCCCTATTCCCAGGTATTGTTTACCAGCAAACACACACATACTGACAGAGATAACCTCTCTATCTCACTTTGGTCACCCTCTTGGAACGTGGGTGTCCACTCCCGTGGGGGTCCCACAGGGTCCTGGAGGGTCACCAAATCAGTCCCATCCACCTTATATTTTACCAAACCAGACTAGATGCATTCTAAGACACTTCTTCACAGATAATCTTAGCCTACTGGGACACTGTACCTACGAGCCCGAAAGGCCTGCTTCCACAACACATTGTCTATTACTCTAGGATTCAATTAATACCCTGTTGCGACAACATAACCTATAACGTGATGTTGTAAAGCTAATGCCCCAGCCAAACCGGAATGCTCTCCTTCACTAAAAATAACCATGATTGATTCCTGGGTTACACTTACAAAATGTCTCATAGAATGTTTCTGTGCGGTATCGACATACGCGATCCCCACTTACACAAAGTAATTTAGCCTTGCTGGAGAAAGAGTCTACACCATGCTGTCCGGAATGTTACTGTTACTGTTACAACTGCTGTTACTGATAGGCTAAAGTCTATGTTTTTGTCTATGTTTATGTTTTTGTTTCCTCTCAGTTCAATCTGGTATAGATAGCCCTGTTGCTCTTAGTCAACATTGACCCAGATCCCTATTCACTACTATAGTGCCTAAGACCCGTCCATCCTAGATACAGTAACCTACTTATATCTCACACCCCCTTCTTAATCGCCATATGGTTTTTCGTATCCCAAAACTTAGTCTACTACAGTTTTTCACTATGTACACCCCACCTAGCCTAGACATTTCTCTACACTCGTCCTCACCAGTGTAACGGATCTCATACCCGCTCAATCCTACGTACCCCACATAGCTGTCCATACGGACTTGAGCTACCCATCCGGAAATTCTTATTAGGTGGATAGGCACGCCTACGACCACCTCCGGTAACTGACTCGCCCAGTTCATTAACTGGTGTTTACCCCCCCCCCTTTTTTTTTTTTTTTTTTTTTTTTGTGTTTTCTACCTACTCTCCCCCTCTTCTTGTCTCATACTACCCCCACCCACACACCTCACCTCGCCCCTCTCTTTCTCTTCCTTCTCTCTCCTCTCTCCTCTCTCTCTTCTCTCCTCTCATACTTATCCTCCTTCCGTTCTATTTTCTCGAGGGGGCCGCCCCTCCGTCCGGCTCCTGGTCGTCGATCCCCGAGCCCCCTCGTCCAGGCAGATAATACTGGAGGGCAGGCTAACACCTATTTAAACTTCCTTCATTACTCACAACATTAACACAATGCAGAAGACTGCCACCAGCAACCACCAACTCTCACTCAAATGCCTGTCACTTAATGTAAGAGGCCTAAACCTCCCTGAAAAGAGATCTCAGGTTCTCTCAGATCTCACGAAACACAAAGCTCACTTCCTGTTACTGCAAGAGACACACTTCCGAACCAAAGCCATACCTAAACTGACGAACCATGTATACAAACAGGCCTTACACTCCTCAAATCCATCTTCTAAGACAAAAGGAGTTTCTATACTTATCTCTAAACATGCAGACTTTCACTTATCAGACACACTGATCGACCAGGAAGGCAGATACATTTTCGTCAAAGGCACGTATGCGTCCAAACCCATCACCATAGCGAATATATACTGCCCAAACGACCATCAAGTCCCTTTCCTCCGGAAAATCTGTGACTTACTCTCATCCTTCCAAACAGGCATTTTGATACTGGGAGGAGACTTTAATGTTCCACTGAACCCTTGCCTAGACTCCTCTACTGGCACTTCCACACTCCCATTCCGGGCCTTAAAACAAATCAAACTCCAACTACAAAACCTCACCCTACACGACGCATGGCGCACTTTATATCCAACAGACAGAGATTACACGTACTTCTCTCCCCCACACCAGAAATATTCCAGAATTGATTATCTATTTTTATCCCAACCAGACCTCTCATACCTCACGCAAGCCACAATAGAAAGCATGTTTTTATCCGACCACCACCCCATTACGATTACCCTCTCATTCCCGGAATCGCGTAAGACTACCAAAACTTGGAGATTGAACCCATCTCTCCTAAAAGATCCTGAAACAATCCGGCAACTGAACACCCAAATCCAACTGTACTTCCAGGAAAATGCAACCCCTGATATCACTCCGGTGACGCTGTGGGAAGCACATAAGTGCGTTTTAAGAGGTAAACTCATAGCCTTAGCCACGGCGGAAAAAAAGAGACACCAAGAGCAGATCAAAGCCCTTACCGAAACGATCCACAGACTTGAAACATCTCACAAAAAGTCCATCTCCCAATCCACACTACAAGCTCTTTCACAAGCAAGAACATCTCTGTTAGACGAACTAGGGAAACGCACTAGGCGAAGATATATCCTAGGCCAAAAAGTGTTTTATGAGCATGGCAACAAGAGCGGGAGACTTCTCGCTCGCACAATCCAGGCAGCCAAAACATCTACCACTATACACCACCTCCGCACTGCAAAAGGCAAACTTCTCTCCAAAAATGAGGAAATAGCCAAACACTTTGAGGAGTTTTATTCCAAGCTGTACAACCTACCTCAAAACCCACCAGACTCCTCTTCCGCACGTGACAGGTCTTTACAAATCCAGGAGTTTCTGTCCCAATACTGCCCCAAACCAATACCAACACAAAAAGCTAAGGAATTAGAACTCCCCATGAACATAGAAGAACTCAATCTTGCCATTAAACAAACGAAGGCGGGTAAAAGCCCAGGCCCTGATGGCCTACCTCTCATATACTACAAAACTTTCCTAGAAGCACTAACACCCAAAATGTTGTCGGCCTTCAACTTCCTTTCAAATCCACTCGCCACATCTGGACACATGTTAGAAGCCCAGATAGCAGTGATTCCCAAAACAGACAAAGACCCAATGATAGTTTCTAATTACAGACCCATATCGCTGCTCAATGTAGACATTAAATTGTATGCCAAAATTATAGCAAATAGGTTACTACCCCTGATTCCAGACCTAGTTTTGCCCGATCAAGTAGGGTTTATCCCAGGCAGAGAGGCAAAAGACAATACCATCCGCACCCTGAACCTACACCACTGGCTTAACACATCCAACACCAAGGGATTTCTCTTATCCCTGGATGCTGAGAAGGCGTTCGACAGGATGGCCTGGGATTACATGCAGGAAGTACTCAAAGGAATTGGCCTTCTTCCACGCATGTTTGCTCACATCTGTGCCCTATATACTACTCCAACAGCAAGAGTTAAAGCAAATGGCCTCCTGTCGAACGTCTTCCACATCAGCAACGGTACCCGTCAAGGATGCCCTCTGTCCCCCCTAATTTTCGTCCTGTCTCTTGAACCCCTGCTTAACAGAATAAGAGCCAACCCAGATATCCAGGGTATACCCATGAACCGCAGGGAATTTAAGGTTGCCGCCTTTGCAGACGATATCCTATTATCATTGCAAACACCGCACACATCTCTCCCTAACCTACTGAAAGATATTACCCACTTTGGAATATTGTCCAACTTTAAAATTAACTATTCTAAATCCCAGGCCCTCAATGTCTCTCTACCACCTTTAGAAGTTACTCGCTGCCAAGCTTCGTTCCCTTTTCAGTGGAAAAATGACTATATCACCTACCTAGGCATTAGAATCCCCCGGCATCTATCAGAGCTTTATGATCGCAACTTTCTAAGTGCCTTGACGAAGATCCAAACAGACCTTCAGAGCTGGAATGCCCTGAATGTCTCCTGGTTTGGTCGCTCAGCATTGATGAAGATGATAATCCTTCCCCGCCTTTTATATTTTATGCAAACAATCCCAATCCACCTACCCCCATCTTTCTTTTTGGCCTATAAAAAAGCCTGCTCAAAATTCATCTGGAAAGGCGGTCCCCCCCGCATCAAATATACGAAACTGACATCCTCCAAAACGAAAGGGGGGATTGCCTTGCCAGATCTACATAAATACTACCTGGCTTGCCACCTCACTAGAGTGGTAAACTGGAAAACTCATAAACTAAGCAAACTTTGGACCATTCTGGAAAATGCCTTTAGTACTATACCCCTCCACACCTTAACATGGGTCCCAACGAAACATTACCCTCAAGCTGTAAAATCACATCCGTTTATATACCCGTCACTGCGAGCTTTCTCTACAGCAAAGAACTTACACCACATAGCCTCAACGCCAGGACCGTTGACCCCTCTTCGGGCCAACCCTGAGTTTACTCCTGGAGAATCAAACTCTTTCCTAACACAAGAGTGGCCACATGACGATATCTATGCTCGTCATTTTTTTGTTGACGGAAGGATACGCACATATAACGAATTAAAATCCGTTTCACGCACAAAAGAGTTCCCCTTTTGGTCATACAGACAGCTAAGACACTTCCTTGCATCGACCAACACAAACGACATTTGGACAAGACCACTTACTCCATTCGAAACAATGTATTCTCAGTCCACCCCACAAAGTCACCTAATATCCATGATTTATTCCTTCCTCCAAGATGACTCGCTTCGCCCACAGACGGAAACCTCAAGATTATCTTGGGGGAGAGACCTACAAATCAATTTTTCAGACGATGACTGGGAATCTATCCTTACATACGCTCACAAGGGGTCTATGAATGTTGCAATCCAAGAAAATGTGTACAAAATTGTCACGAAATGGTACAGAACTCCCGCTCGATTACACCAATTCTCGCCCTCTATAACCAACATTTGCTGGAGATGCAATAAGGCAATAGGCAACATGCTACATATCTGGTGGGAATGCCCACTACTTCAACCATTCTGGAAAGAGGTACACTCCATTACTACACATGTAACAACTTATTCCTTAAATTTTAATCCGGCACAATATCTCCTCCATCATTCGACCCTGGCCAAAAAAGTTTACCATAAATCACTTGCAATGCACATGGTAAATGCCGCCAGAGTGTGCATCCCCGCACACTGGCGCTCAACTACTCCCCCGACCATTACAGAATGGTTAATCAGGGTTGCAAAGTTCGAGGAGATGGAAGAACTGATTCATATTTCCCAAGACCGTATCCAAAAATTTACTGCCATATGGGCCTGCTGGTCCCATTTTAAAACCACTGATTACTACAAATCCCTTTTCCCGTCCTAAACACACTCCCCTCTATAGTTTCACATTGTATGTCTTGTAACAAGTGATGGAAAATGTGGTTCTATTATGCTTCCAGACAGAGAAACTGGCAAATAAACCTAACTTTATACTGTATGTTACAATTCAAGTCTCGCGGGGACGCTCGGGGGGCCTGGGTCGAGGGGTGGTCCCTCCCTCTCTTTCTCTTCTTCTGCATCTTTCTTCCTCTCTGCCATCTCTTTCTTCCCCCCTCCTTCCCCTATATCTTCCCCCTAACCCCTATTCCTTTGTTTTAACAATCCCTCCCCACCTATCCCCCTATTCTTATTTATTTTGTTTCCTAATATTTGGGGTTATGCTCTACGTAAGACCGTCATAATGTGTCTAATCCCCCACTAACAGACACTCGAAACTATCTCCTTATATGTAATTTACTCAAGGGACAGGCCGGGCATTGGACCTCCCTGTACCAGAGACACTGGAATACCTTCACTACTGTATCAATATCACTGATGCATTTCTTGCTATCAAAATTGCCCCCTTTTGGATGTATATTTCAAATGTCACATATACACTCTGTAAATACAAACGTGTCACAACAATAATCTTTATGACGTATCATTGTCATATGAGTGTACTGTATGATTCCTTTTGATACTCTTTCGATGTATTGTACTTGCTATCTTGTTATTTTTTCAATAAAATCTTTTTTTGTGGAAAAAAAAAAAAAAAATGTACCCGTTCAAAATTACAAAGAGATTCTACTTAACAACAAACCTACAGTCCCTGTCTTGTTTGCACCGCCTGTATACTGCTGTTCAGAGTATATAGGGCCTGGTGGCCCCACACCTTTCCTTATTTTAATTTGGGTGCGGGGTTCCCCTTAATATCCATACAAGACCCAAAGAGCCTGGTAATGGACTGGGGGGTACCCATGCCGTTTGTCTCACTAATTTTCATCCATATTGCCAGGACCCGACATTACATTAAACCCGCAAGCAGTTTTAAATTAGATTTTTTCCTTTAAAAATGACATTTGGTGCAGGGACTGTTCTAAACACGGGAAACACGCGCCACTTTACAGGCATACTATAGACACACCCCAGGTACGATATTTAAAGGAATATTTCACTTTTTTTTTACCTTAAGCATCATTAAAATCACTGCTCCCGAAAAAACGGCCCTTTTTTAAAAGTTTCTTTTGCATTGATACATGTGCCCTGGGATAGGACCCGCGTCCCCAAACCCTTTTTAGGATAATACCATGCAAATTAGCCTTTAAAATGAGCACTTTTGATTTTGAATGTTCGAGTCCCATAGACGTCAATGGGGTTCTAACGTTCGTGCGAATTTTCAGTCCGTTCGCAGGTTCTGGTGCGAACCGAACCGGGGGGTGATCGGCTCATCCCTAACAGTGACTGGTCCCCTAGCCCCCCTTTTACTCACCTGACCCTCTTCGATCCCTCGGCAGAGATGCGCTATACCTCTCTGCCTGGGGTTCTCAGCTCTTGATTGGATAGATTGATAGCAGCGCAGCCATTGGCTCCCGCTGCTGTCAATCAAATCCAATGACATGGGCACCGGGGGTGGGGCCGCATCCTACATTTTGTGTCTATGGACACAAATGCTGGAGTCAGGAGCATGCCCGCAAGGTAACCCCCCAGGAGAGCGTTTGCGGGGAGGAGCTGATAGCGCCACGGGGGACCCCAAAATAGGATGACCGGGGCCACTTTGTGCAAAACAAACTGCACAGTGCAGGTAAGTATGACGTGTTTGTTATTTAAAAAAAAAACAAAAAACAAAGCTTTACAATCACTTTAAAAACTGACAAGTTTATTTGATAGTCTTTTAGTCCACTTTTTGCTTGCAGATTGATTTGTATACGGGTGTGCAGGATTGTTTTTATTTATAAATAGGAAATTGTGCTTGTATTTACATATAAGTGACCAATATGTGCATAATATAATTAAAATAATATTTAGCTCCAACATGATATATAGCAGTGTATCTATCATACATTGTCCAATTTCAAACAATACAATGGGCAAATCATTTTCAGCATCACACTTCAAACAATGGGGGTCATTTACTAAGATAAATGCGCTGCGATGGTTCATACCTTAATTGTTACGCCGGATAAATCCTTAATTGAGCGTGTAAACCGGCGAGGTACATCTCACTGCAATAGGAAAAACACATCTTCCTATTAAAGCAGCACAAGAAAAACCAGCATGGGTTCCCCCTCCAGGGGCATACCAGGCCCTTCGGTCTGGTATGGAATTTAAGGGGAACCCCCTACACCAAAAAACAGCATGGAGGTCCCCCCAAAATCCATACCAGACCCTTATCCAAGCACTCAGCCTGGCCGGTCAGGAAAGGGGGTGGGGACGAGCAAGCGCATGCCCTCAACATGGGGGATTGGGGGATAGGTGCTTTGGGCAAGGGGGGCATGCTGCAGCCCCCCCACCCCAAAGCACCTTGTCCCTATGTTGATGAGGACAAGAGCCTCTTCCCGACAACCCTGGCCATTGGTTGTCGGGGTCTGCGGGCGGGGGGCTTATCAGAATCCGGGAGCCCCCTTTAAAAAGGGGGCCCCCAGATACCGGCCCCCCACCCTATGAATGAGTATGGGATACATGGTACCCCTACCCATTCATCTGAGGGTAAAAAGTGTCAAGAAAAAAAACACACTAGACAGGTTTTTAAAGTACTTTATTAGGCATCTCCGGGGGTCTTCTTCCAACTTCGGGGGTCTCTTCCGCACTCTCCGGTTCTTCTTCCGGTCTCCGGTTCTTCTCCGTGCTCTCCGGCCTCTTCTCTCGGTGTCCGGTTCTTCTCCTGCTCTCTGGCCTCTTCTCCAGGCCTCCGGTTCTTCTCCCGCTCTCCGATTCTTCTGCCGGGCTCCTCCGCTATCTTCTGCTCTTTTGCCGCTCTTTTGCTAGCGGTGGCCCGGTCTTCTACCACTATCCGGTTCTTCTGTAGCTGTCTGATTCTTTTCCGCTCTCTGGTATCTTCTGCCGGACTTCCCCGCTTTCTTCTTCCAGCTCTTTTGCTAGCGGTGGCCCTGTCTTCTCAGTTGTCTTGATCCCTCTTTTCTTCCGATGTTGACACGACACTCTCTCCCGCTGTAATGCCATCTGTGAGGTGTGCGTCAACTTATATAGGCATGGGGCGTGGTCACCGTGTGATGTCACCGGGTGATCCCGACCCTTATGACGTCACAGTCCCAGCATGCCCTAGGACTGGGGCGCCATTTTACCGCCGCCTAAGGCCCCTTTTACATGGAAAGACCGTGAACAGACACTCCATAGACCTCTATGGAAGGTTGGATGTCAGTGGTGACATGTCTGCTGACATCCCACCCACTCCAATCCGAAAAAGTGTAACGGAGGAAAAACCTATTTTTCCATCCGTCTGCGACTCGGATCGGGTGACGACGGACTCTACGGTCCGTCATCATCCGATCCCCCATAGAGGAGAGCGGCACTTTGACAGGTCCGTCCCTGCACAGTGTGCAGAGACAGACCTGTCATCTGCCTGCTCAGCGGGGATCGGCGGAGCGATCCCCCACTGAGCAGAGCGGGCTCCGTACACGGACACGTCCGTGTGAAAGAGCCCTAAGGCCAACGCCCTTTGTACAAAAATCCACGGGAAAGTTTGTACAAAGTCCCATCATATGTATGAGGCCTAAACACCAGAAATTAAAGTTTTCATATCTCTAAAGGTCACCATACACTGGACAATCAGTTAGATCTTCCATAAATTAGATTCAGTGCAAAAGCCTGTTTGGTTTTCTACAATTAGAAGTAATTCTTACAGTGCATCTTCCTATTACCGCTTTAGCCTAATGCTCTGTTTCCACTATTTCAACCCCAAAGTTGCGTGATTTACAATGTTCTTTTTCGGCTTGTTTTCCACTATTGCGACTTGTCATGCCACTTGGGACTGAAAAGTTGCATCACAAGTTGTACCCCATGATTTACAA
The DNA here is from genome assembly GCA_037952925.1 of Lithobates clamitans. Lineage (NCBI taxonomy): Eukaryota > Metazoa > Chordata > Amphibia > Anura > Ranidae > Lithobates > Lithobates clamitans. The sequence goes on from JBBGZY010001165.1 coordinate 1,752,937, forward strand.
TGACTACCGTTCATATGTGTGCGACTTGCTTACACCCATGCTGTATACACAGCGGGCCCACATCTTTATTACAGAAATCCATATTTTGCATGGAAATTAACCACTTGCTTACTGGGCACTTAAACCCCCCTGCTGTCCAGACGCTGATATACTTTGAATGACAATTGAGCGGTCATACTTAGCCAAATTTTTTTTTTTTTTTTTCCCACAAATAGAGCATTCTTTCAGTGGTATTTGATCACCTCTGTGGTTCTTTTCTTTTGTTCAAAAAAAAAGAAAAGACAGATTTTTATAAATAATTTTGTATATTTTTGGATATTTTGATATTAAATTTTGCAAACAGGTAATTTTTCTCCTTCTTCGTTGATGTACGCTGATGAGGCGGCACTGATTGGTTACACTGATAGGCAGCACTGCTTGGGACCACTGGTGGGCATTGATAGGTAGCACTGACAGGTGGTACTGGTGAGCACACATAAGGCAGAATTGCCTCTTCGGGACCAATGTCCCTTGCACCTAAGCCGGTGATCAGCTTTTAGTTTTATCCTCATGCTGTCAGCGTGAGGAGAAAAAATAAACAATTACCAAGCTTTAGTTTACATCATGTGATCAGCTGCCATTGGCTGACAGCTAATCATGCGGTAAGGGGGCCGGGATCGGCCCTTACTTCGATCTGTAATCACCTGAGACTCAGTGCGCGCTTCCAGAAATTCAGGTCCACGCTGTGGCCGTCGTTTGGCTATAGCACAGACACCAAGTGGTTAATAGAAAAACAAATGCAGATTTCTAGGACTGGCCAAAAATAATGTTTAGAGTCAAAGGCAACTGATGACTTTCTATTAAAGGTCTAAATGGGCCATTAACATGCATCACAATTGAACTTAGAAATGTGTCTTTGCAAAGTTAAACTAATTAAAATCCTTTATTATTTTTGGTTGGGGATAGACTGCAGAGGGATTAGAAGTTTTGTTAGATGTCTACACCCCTGATAGGGTGAAGACAATTCCCAAATTATGCCAATTTCTCATTCAAAATTATTCACTTCCTGTCACATAGCCAAACAGGAAGTGAGGGTAAAACCCCACCAATGTATGTCCTTGGGGACACACAGGTCAATCTAAATAGTTTCCCCATTCGAGAAATTGCACTCTAGCATTTTGCCATGTACATCCCAAATTATTATGTATCTTGGGGTTTATTTACTAAAAGGTAAATCCACTTTGCACTACAAGTGCACTTAGAAGTGCAGTTGCTGAAGATCCAAGGGGGACATGCAAGGAAAAGAAGAAAAAAAAAAAAAAAAAAAAAAAAAAAAAGCATCTTTGCCTCTACATCATTGGAAGATAAAATCACCAGTGCTTCCCCTCTGATTTGCATCAACTACACTTGTATTGCAGAAAATATTTGCCTTTAATAAACCCCAAAATACTTAATAATTTGGGGTGTACACAACAAAGTGCTGGAGTGCAATTTGCATAATGGGGATACTAGTTAGATTGACCTGTGTGTCCCCAAGGAAAAATATTGTTAGGGTTTTACTCTCACTTCCTGTTTGGCTATGTGACAGGAAGCAAAACCAATTTTAAGAAAATGGACACAAAGCCCAACCTAGAAAAAAAAAACTTGATTTCCCTCAAATGTCCACAATTAGAATAGGATTGTCTTGAGATTGATTTTAGTTCAGTGCTCTAAATCAGTGCTTCTCAACCCTGTCCTCAAGTACCCCCCAAACAGGCCATGTTTGTAGGTTTTCCTTCATCTTGCACAGGTGCTTTAAATCAAAGTCAAAGGCTTTGTATTTTGGACAGCTATTTTAGATAAGATACATTTCCTAAACATGTCCTGTCAGGGGGTACTTGAGGACTGAGGCTGAAAGCCACTGCTCAAAAAGAAAATTGAATACTTACCACTTTGAATTGTTACTTTCCTGGTCACTATTCATGGCAGCATACGCACAATCCATGCATGTGCTACCATGAAGGCACCAGGAAAGTAACTTAAAACAAAAAAAAAATAAATAAAAAAAGGGATTTGTCTAAGACATGCTAATCAGCCTAGTTAAGCTGCAGCTGGGAAATCCATTGCATGAAAAGAACACACATAAAACATAAAAAAATTTAAACTATTTTATTGGTCCAAAAAAAAAAAAACAGGACTTGGAAAAGAAGCAAGGAAAGTAAAATACACACATGTATGTTAATTTGAGACACTAACAGAATATGTTTGAGGTTTGACCCTTTTGCAGTGTAAATTAACAGGAGTTAAAAGGAGTGCACCCACAAATGAACATCTATTAGGATTAAAACAACATTAGGCACAACATCTTGAGAAAGAATTTTAAAAATAATGCAGCACAGACAGTTAAATCAAAGTGAACAATGTAAAAACAACAAACATTGCCAACATAAAAAAGATTTCATGGTAAAAAATAACCACCACCCAAAAAAATACAACAAACCAAAGTAACAAATAAATTGCATAAAAACACATCTGTTTTGCAACAACATAATAAACAAAATACAAAGAGAAAATACATGTGTTAGAAACTCGATAAGGACACCCAAATGTACTCTCTTGCTTTTTTTTTAATTTTGCCACTTTAAAAATTAAGTCTCTACCACGATGATGTAAGACCTTATTGGAGACAGTGAATGAGCGTTAAGCTGAATAGTCTCTCGAGAGTTTTCTAATCAACATCCTCCATTTTCTAAACTTCCAGATGCCTTTGGCATCCACACCCGTCTTTTTATCCAACAAGAAAAAAAAAATTATAGCTTGCTTAGCCATAATTCTATACATTGTTTACTGTCTAACGAAACATTTTTATATACATACAAGTTGCGTGCATCCCACAACACTTCCTTTAATGCATATAAAACTAACCACAATAGTCTGTTTATCTTTTTCCAGTTTCCCCAAGCCATACATCATCATTTTCCACTCACTCACCTTTACTCCTGTTATTTCTTTCACCAGATCTTGACTCCTATTGATCACATCTTTCACTACACCACACCCCCAGAACACATGCTCACTGTCTTCTACACCCCCACAATTCATTTTCGGACAAATATCAGGCACACGCAAATCCCTCCTTTTCATTAATAGCCTTGTAGCTAGAATTCATGCAAACTCATCCATACTATCTGTCTCTGCACATTTGTCACCCCTTATATACTCATTTTCTTTCATACCTCCCCAGCCACTGACGCATTAACTCTCCTAAGGTTACACATATACTCCTTCTCTATCAACCACTTTCTCACACTTTATCCCTCTCCCCTTCTCCTAAATATGCCAACTTAAACTCTACCCTAAACTTTTCCAATACCCAGTAGTCGCGTGCCACCATGTAAGGTATCGGTATCCTTGAATCCCTTCCCAACCACCCCCATCTCCTAAACAACCACCCACCCGAGAAAGCTATCATCCTAGCACACACTCCACCATTCCTCAAAACTTTCACCACGCAAAACCAATAATGCATTAACAAAAACACTCTCGAATTCGGAAAACCCAACCCACCATTACATTCACGTCTACACACATATTCTCTCTTGACTCTTTACATTTTGGACCCCCATAAAAAGGTAAACAATAACTTATTAACCGCTTCAGCCCAGGAAGATTTTACCCCCTTCCTGACCAGAGCGTTTTTTGCGATTTGGCACTGCGTTGCTTTAACTAACAATTGCGCGGTCGTGCAAAGTGGCTTTCAAACAAAATTGATATCCTTTTTTTCCCACAAATAAAGCTTTCTTATGGTGGTATTTTATCGCCTCTGCGATTTTTATTTTTTGCGCTATAAACAAAATAAGAGCGACAATTTTGAAAAAAACGCATTATTTTTTAAATTTTGCTACAATAAATATCCCCAAAAATATATAAAATTTTTTTTTCCTTCAGTTTAGGCCGATCGTATTCTTCTACATATTTTTGGTAAAAAAAAAATCACAATAAGCGTTTATTAATTGGTTTGCGCAAACTTTATAGCATTTACTAAATAGGGGATAGTTTTATGGCATTTTTATTAATAATTTTCTTTTACTAGTAATGGCGGCGATCAGCGATTTTTATTGTGACTGCGATGTTATGGCGGACATGTCGGACATTTTTGACACATTTTTGGGACCATTGTCATTTATACAGCGATCAGTGCGATTAAAAATGCACTGATTCCTGTGTAAATGAAACTGCCAGTGAAGGGGTTAACCACTAGGGGGCGGGGAGGGGTTAAGTGTGTCCTAGGGAGTGATTACTAACTGTATGGGAATGGGCTATGTGTGTGACGTCACTGATCTCTGCTCCGATGACAGGGAGCAGAGATCCAGTGACACTTGTCACTAGGCAGAACGGAGAGATGCTGTTTACATCAGCATCTCCCCGTTCGTCCTCTCCGTGAGGCGATCGCGGGTATCACCACAGCGATTGAGTCTGCGGGACCCGCGACCCGACTCACGGAGCTCCCAGCCGGCGCGTGTGTGATGGCACGGCGGGGAATTCAAATGGACGTACAGGTACGCCCATTTGCCCAGCCGTGCCATTCTGCCAACGTACATCGGCGTGAGCCAATCGGGAACCGGTTAATTTTCCTCAATCTTATCTCCCCAGGATGGAAGATATTACTTGTATACAAAATTAAAGGTAAGATTACTGCCTTGACTACTGAAACTTTCCCATAAATCGACAATTTTCTTAGACACCAAAACCTCAACTTCTTGGCTTTTCCCCCACTTCATTCCAGCACACTTCCCCTTTCATTCCATAGTCAAACACAATACCCAAAAACCTCACTCCATCCTCCGCCTTCCCAATCTGATCATCCACACATTCCACTTGTCTTCCATACACACCCAAAGTACACTTATTCCAATTCACACTCATTCCCGCACATACACAATAAATAGACAAAAGTAACTTCACCCTTCTTACGCCCACCACCGACTGAAACACTGCCACCACCTCATCCATATAACCTAAACATTTCACAATTTTCCCCCCACTCCCAGGCACCAAAAAGCCCCTCACCACCTTATCCCTCTGTATCATCCTTAACAGTGGATCAATAAAACAAATAGAGAATAGGGGACAGGGGGCACCCCTGTCTCACCCCAGATTTAACCAAAAAAGCCAGCCCCAAACTCCTATTAACCAGAACCCGACTACTGATCCCCCAATACAACCCTTTTATTACATTAATGAGCAGCTGTGGTATACCCATCCGCTTCAAAACCTCCCACAAAAACCCATGATTCGCTTTATCGTATGCCTTCTCAAGGTCAAATGATGTCAGGATAATCGAACTATTCCTATCTTTACAAATATTAATTATATCCCTAACTAAAATTAAATTAAATTCTCCGAGATCATTCAACCCGGCACTGCACAGGCCTGCGTCTCGCTAACCATCCTACTAATGACCTTAGATAATCTTCTTGCCACCATTTTTGCAAAGACCTTGCAATCTGAATTTAGTAAGGAGATAGGCCTCCAATTTCGAATATCCATCTTATCCCCCTTCTTATAAATTAATACCACTACCCCATCTCTCATAGATTCGGATACAATGCCTTCCCTCATCATGTAACTAAATACCTCATCCACATCCTGCTTAATAATAACCCAAAACTATTTAAAAAACTTGGTAAGCCATCCCCTCCCGGGGTTTTATTAGCCCCCATGCTTGTCACAGCTTCCCACACCTCCTCCTCATTCACTGCTTTTGCCAAAAACCTTATCATCATCATCTAAATTATCCATTACCATATCAATCATTCTAGTATCTGACTCATCAACACACACTCCCTCAAACAATCATTCATAAAATTTAGTCACACATTCCAGCACATTCTCTCCCTTACATTCCCTCCCTTCATCATACACACCCTCAAACACTCCTTTTTCCTTACAAATCTTCTTGAAAAAAAATCTAGAACATTTTTCATCCTGCTCCAGGTGTTTAACTCTCGCTTGAAAAATTATTTGTTTTCCTCTTTCAGTTAATACCTCTTTAATCCTCTTCCTAACATGATTTTATCGGCCATGTCATAGCCCATATTTCTAAATGAATATAATGTAACCTGACTTGTAACCGAGAATATCTCCTTTTCTCACTGCTACTTTTATCCCTACTCTTTTTTTGAAAAAGTAATAAAATTTTCCTTTTGACCCAATCCCACCACCTCAAAATATTACTAAAATCTTTTTCCTATTAACCCATCCATCTACTATATACATTACTAAAATGGGCTTTGACATGCTCGTCCTGCAACAATAAACAATTTAACCTCCATACCCCTAAACCAAACTTAATACTCCCATACTCAAATCAACATACACTGCCACATGGTCTAAAAAAATTACCGGCCTGTGTTTAACATTAGCACATTTGAACACATCAGAAAACAAACATAAATCAATTCTGGATTTGGTGTGCCCACACTGAGAAAAAAAAGTGAAATATGGGTCCACCGAACCCAGAACAGTATGAGCATCATTGAGATGCAAGTCCTGAATTACCCCATTCAGTATAGTGCTACCTACATCTAACTAAGGCTGGCCATACACTATTCAATTTTCCTGTTCAACTTTCCTTTAGATTTACCAAAACCATATAATAGGAGGTCAAACCTAAACACTTTCAATTTGGATGCAATCAGGCAGGCCCTTGTACTACATAGTTGAAGGTAAATCTAAAGAAAATTGAACAGGAAAATTGTATGGTGTATGGCCAGCTTTAGTCTCCGCTACTCCTATCCGATCTTTAACAAATTGGATCATATTAAAATCACCCATGATCACACTAGGTCTCCTTCCCACTGCATATAACTTCAAACCTTCAAAAAACTCAATAAGTTTCTGGCTATTCACAGGAACATATAAATTAAAAAGCCTAAACTTCTGGTTAAACAAAATTAAATCTGCCATAATTAATCTTCCTGGCACTAACACAACATGAGACATAATGCAAATATTTATATTTGTAATGATAATGCCTACCCCAGCATTCCTATTTTCCCCAACTGCCAACCATATGTAATCCACCACCCACTCTGGAGGCTTGGGCGGTCGATTAAAAAAACACTCCTGTAGACAAATGATGTCTCCTCCATTGGCCTTCAAGTCCTCAAAAATGGCACTTTGTCTAGCAGGAGACCCAAAACCCCTCACATTGAGGGACACCAGCTTGATGCTTATTCACATGAAGATGTGCCTCATTCACCCCCAGACCTTTCACTTAAACCAGAAAACTGACATACATTCCTCAGGGCCATAACGCTTTCATCATCCAAAAACTCCTGACTAGGCGACAATGTGGCCGGCTGAAAAATTTCTGGAGTCCCTGGACTTAGTGCTGGTGATTCTACCTCCACTCCAACATCCCCCAGGACATCAAAGGGGTTACGTGTTTCAATTCCTGCTGTCTCTACTTTCAATTTCTTAGCCCTTCTCTTCTTAGGGCTCTCCAAAGCGTCCACCTTGGTCTTAACACCTAGTGTTTCCATCTTTTCCACCTCCTCTTCTTGGGCTTCCTGCACTTCCGGCTCCCACTGTAAGGCTGCTGCCAACTCCTCCATAGCCTCCTCCACTGCCCTCTCCACCTCTGCTCCACTCCCCACTGTTAATGGCTCCACGCTGGTGGGTGGCACTTCTAGTCTTTCATTCACTCTCTCCTCCACACCCTGGTGCCCACTTTCTTCCTCTTCCACTACCACCTTCTCCTCCTCCTCCTCCTCTTCCTCCTCTTCCTCCTCCTCCTCTTGTCTTTCAGGAGAGTCAGACAGCACCTGTGTGGACACTGGTTGTCCACTCTCAGCAGTGCGCCTGACAGCTTCAGCATAAGGGACATAGGCCCTTCTTACTTTTGGACAATTCTTCACTGTATGATTATGCTGTCCACATATATCACAGGCCCGCTTAATCAAGCAAGCCCCAGCCTCATGTCCCTCCTCCCCACAGTTCCGGCAGTGCATCTCCACATTACATTCATATCTGGTATGCCCAAACTTATGACATCTTCTGCAGTATGTTGGTTGACCAGGGTAGTAGAGAAACCCTCTATTTCCTGCTATTGAAAAAATTAGCTGGTGGATGCCGCGCTCCACCAATCCCTTCAGAATCCACCTTCAGCTTGACAAAAACTTTAATTTGCCATTAAAGATCCCCAGGCGATTAGTCAGCCTGAAGCCTCCCTTCACTGCAGAGCAGTATCTCTTCAAAAAGGCCACTACCAAGGCAATGTCCGTGAAGGGGTTAAACAGGTGAACAACCAATGGTTTCTCCTCCATAGCATACAAGGGTTCCACTATGAAAGGCCTTATAGACTCATGGTTAGCTTTCTCCAATTCCTTACACTTCTCAATAACTCCCATGCAAAAATTGCTTTGCACAAAAGAAACATCATAGTACCTTGGTGCTGCATGGTCCTGGATACAATAGATGTGACGTGGTTCCACTGCAACTGATTTCTCCAGCAAATCCTGAACAAAGAACTCCAAACTCACTTTATGCAGATGACCAGGCATAACCTGAAACCGCAGGGTGTACTGAATCCCCTTTCGCTCCATTGAGCTCAGCAAAGAAAAATTCAGACCATCACACAACCGTGGCTCTTTTCAGGGCAAAGTAAAGAATGCTATCTGCAAGCTTTATATAACATAGGTTTGTGTGCTAATGAGGCAATTGTAAACACATGCACAGTCCATGAAACACACAAAATGCAAGTTCACCCAATGTAGAACTTCAAAGTGGGTACAACTGTTAAGGATGTCCTTAAATTACTAACCCAAAAAACACTCTGAGCATTCCCAGAAACATCCTAGTGCTGTTCACACACAAAAAGCATAAAAAAAAAGTCCCTGAGCATGCCCAGACCAACCCAAATGCATATCACAAACCAAAAGGCACAGGAAAAAAACAAAGACCCTGAGCACGCCCAGAACAACCCAAATGCAGCTAGCACAAAATAAGTGCTAGTATCTAGTATTTAGTATCTGAACGGACCAATATCTGATCCGATCAGATCTATACTAGCGTCCCCAGCAGTTTAGGATTCCAAAAAACGCAGTGTTAGTGGGATCAGCCCAGATACCTGCTAGCACCTACGTTTTGCCCCTCCGCCCGGCCCAGCCCAGCCCACCCAAGTGCAGTATCGCTCGATCACTGACACTTACAAAACACTAAACGCATAACTGCAGCGTTCGCAGAGTCAGGCCTGATCCCTGCGATCGCTGACAGTTTTTTTTTTTATAATTGTATTTTCATTAGGTTTTTTAACATTGTAGAATGAACAGGTACAGCAGTAATGTTGTACAATATAAAATATAAAATATAAAATTTTGAGAACATTTTTATAGCAAAACAAGGTAAAGTACATAGGAACAGAGTTCACAATTACAGAGCACAAACCGCTCTGTACTTTTTGTCCAGGATACAGAAAAAGAGTATTCCTAAAATAGAAGTGCAGGATCAAAGGTGTAAGTTAGTTACATAAGAGAGAGGAGCATAGATTCTATGAAGGATATGTGGTATGTAATAATAACTTCTAAATAACACATGTGAAAATAGGGCAAATGGGGGGGATGGGATCTCATGATCATATGGGACGCCCATGCCAGTATAGAACAAAAAAGCTTAAAGAACGGTGTTTGGCATAGGAGTCCCAAATTCCGACTCATCCCAGGGCTTCCACAATTTTTCAAATTGGGGGATAGTATCATGTACTGAGGCCGTTAAATATTCCATCCTTCGGATATCAGTTACTAATTGTAGAAATTTGGGCCAAGGGGGAGGGGCATCGGACAGCCAACACAGGGGAATAAGTCTTTTGGCTGCCAATAGTATATAAGAAAGAAGCCGGTTAGCTCTTTTGGTTAAGCCAGGGAAAGGAAGGCCCAACAAATAGTGTAATGGGTCTAATGGGAGAGATTTATCCAGCACTTTCTGTATCAGGAGACCCACCTCCCCCCAGAAAGGTTGTATCCTTGAACACTGCCAAAATATATGGAATAAAGAACCCGTGTCAATCCCACAGCGCCAACAGCGCGGCGAGATTGAGGGGTCGTACTTATGAATAACGTCAGGGGTTCTATACCAAAACATAAGAATTTTCATAGAAGTCTCCCATTGGGTCACACACTTAGAGGACTTGGAGACAGAAGACCAAATCTTGTCCCATAGCTGAATTGAGATAGCTCTGCCTAACAAATGGGACCACTTTCCCATATAATGATGCGTGGTCTCAGTCAGAGGTGTCGACTCTGGATGGTAGATATTAAGTGTAACTAGTGGGGTCCCTGAGCACATATGTGTTCGAAATTAGTTGGACTTTCGAGGCATAATGATGAAGATTTAGAGTGGAAAAAGTGTCTGACCTGCAGGTAGAAGTAAAAAAGTTGGTGAGGGATATTACATTTCTCACGTAAGGTGCCAAAGGGATATAGCTTTCGCGTAACCGGGTTTAACAGATTTCGAAGTTGAAAAAGGGAGGCGTTAAGCCATGGGAAGATCCTGCTCAAGGACAAACTGTCTGGTATGAGTGGGTTAAACAGTACATTGATGAGCGGGGAGCCGGGTGAGACGAGTTGGTATTTTTTGAAACATTTACGCCAAATAGTTATAGTAAAATTCATTGGGCCAGTGCACTGGTGTCTAAAAGTGGGATCTATAAGAAAGGAATCATCCCAAACCAAGGTACATGGGTGAACCTGGTATATCACACCCTTCTCAATAGCGGACCATTGATTTGGAGCAAAGAGGGATACCCAAGAAATAATAGGCCTTAAATGTGAGGCATAATAATATTTGAAAATGTCTGGTGCACCCATTCCACCCCTGGACCTCGGAGCAAACACCACTGAACTGGCTATACGGTGGGCCCTATCGCCCCATATGAACTTTAGAAAGTTACGTTGAAGTGTCTTTAATAGGGATGAGGGTAAAGCAATTGGTAACGTTTCAAAATAGTATAACAGTCTAGGTAAAATAGACATTTTTAAAACGTTTATCCTGCCCAATAAGGATAACGGGTACTTAGTCCAAGACCTCAAGGATTTATTATGTGGTGTAGTCCCTCGCGCTAAAATGAGTAACGTAGTTGATCAATTGGATGACTAGAGTTAAAAATTAATACGAAAAGTGAAAACTGTAAAAATGGTGATGATGACCCTATGGACTGCAGCAAAATCTAAAGTGTTCACTAACACCCAGCAAGATAAAAATGATTAAGTGATTTCGCGCTTCAAATCTATCACATTAAGAATAGCATGTGCATACATCTATATAAATAAATAAATACTATCTTACAAGCTTAGAAAAATAGTGCAAAGATAATAAAGTGCTCCGTATTGATAAAGTGATCGTCCAAGGTGCTGATGTGCTTAAATTAATCCAAAGTTTATAAAGTGTTTCTTCACTGGGACCATAAAGTGGAGGGAGGTGGTGATGGTGGTGTTGGAAATTGGAGGGGTCCGGTGGAACCGGGCTCTCTAGACTCTCACCTTGAATAGGATAAATAAAGGCATCAAACAGGTTCCTAAATGGATGTTATGTGATGTCGTTCAGGCGTTCCTCCCCAGTTGAAGTCACGAGCGGTGACGTAACGCGTAGGGCGTGGCAGAGAGCAGACGAAACCGGAAGTCAGTAAGGAGGCGCCTTAGACGCCGCTCCTCAACTTGTTTATGCTTTTATGCTGTTTTTAACCTTTTGAAATGTAAGAGTCCATTTGCAACTTTGAATAAACTACATTCCTACTCAATATACTACACCATTGGAGGTCTCTTTCTCTCCCCTTTCCTTTTATTCCACCCGAGCGGTGGAGCCCAGGTGGGCAATCCCCCCTCCCCCCCCTCTTTTTTTCTATCTGTTAGGTGCCCTATATTGAGAAATACCGCTGCACCACCAGAGATGTCCCCGCCTGAACGACATCACATAACATCCATTTAGGAACCTGTTTGATGCCTTTATTTATCCTATTCAAGGTGAGAGTCTAGAGAGCCCGGTTCCACCGGACCCCTCCAATTTCCAACACCACCATCACCACCTCCCTCCACTTTATGGTCCCAGTGAAGAAACACTTTATAAACTTTGGATTGATTTAAGCACATCAGCACCTTGGACGATCACTTTATCAATACGGAGCACTTTATTATCTTTGCACTATTTTTCTAAGCTTGTAAGATAGTATTTATTTATTTATATAGATGTATGCACATGCTATTCTTAATGTGATAGATTTGAAGCGCGAAATCACTTAATCATTTTTTTCTCAAGGATTTATTAATTTCCAAAACTAAGGGAGGAAAATTTGCAGAGTATAGAGAAGAGTAGGATGGGGTGAGAAGAATACCTAAATATTTGAGAGAGGTTTTACACCATTTATAGGGATAGGACTCTTTGAGTTGTGATAGTATGGGTAATGGGATATGTATGGGCAGAGCTTCAGTTTTAAACGTGTTAACCTTATAGCCCGAAATGGCCCCAAAAGAAGACAACAATTTGTGTAGGGAGGGGAGAGAAATCATTGGATTAGTGATCGTGAGCACGATGTCATCCGCAAAGAGTGATAGTTTATATTCCCCTTGTCGCATTACCACCCCCTGAATATCCGGATGGGTACGAATGGACTCGGCCAGGGGTTCCAGGCAGAGAATAAAAAGCAATGGCGACAAAGGACAGCCCTGCCGAGTACCATTAGTCATGGGGAAGCTTGGCGACAAGAAGGATGACATCTGTACTTGAGCTGTGATTGTTGAATATATAGCCTTCAAAGCCTTCAGGTAAGGACCCCTAAAGCCATACATCTCTAAAACATTGAACATATAGGGCCAGCTTAACCTATCAAAGGCCTTTTGTGCATCTAAACTCAAGATCAACGCCTGTCTAGAGGTTCTATCTAAAAGATCTATCAGGTTTATTGTACGACGGGTGTTGTCCCCCGCGTGTCTACCAGGCACAAAACCTACTTGGTCCCTATGAATCAATTTGGGGATAATCCTAGATAACCTGGATGCAAGAATTTTTGTAAAAATCTTATAATCTGAATTTAGAAGAGCTATCGGCCTATAATTATCTGGGATAGAGGGATCCTTACCCGGCTTCGGAATGACAGAGATAAATGAATGAGAGAATTGTGAGACAGGAGATATACCTTTAAGCAGGGATTCATAGAGGGTTAGCATATGTGGAGATAGGATATCAAAAAAAGATTTGTAATAAAAATAGGGTAAACCATCAGGGCCGGGCAATTTGTGTAATGGGAGTTTCCTAACTATGAACAAAAGTTCTTCGGTCGTTATATCTATATTCAAACTGTCCAAGTCTTCAGAAGTCAGCTTCGGGAGTTTTATATTAGAAAAAAATGTTTTAAATTTTTCCTGAGCAAAGTTAAAACCATGCTCAGGAGTGAGGCAATTATATAATTTATGGTGAAATTTGCCGAAGGCGCTAGACATTCCACGGGGGCAGTAAATTCTAGATCCATCTGTCTGCTGAAGGAAATCAGGGAATGAGTTGAAAGGACATGGACGGAGTTTATTTACTAGCATTCTATGCGGTTTGTTTGAGTACTCGTAAAACTTCTGTTTTGTCCACAGCAAAGATCTGACTGCCCTACCCAGATGAAGCGATTTGATTTGCTCCCTAAGAGAGGTTACCCTTCGTAGTTTTGAAACTGTAGGGCCTCTCAACAATCTCCGCTCCGCAGCAACCAAAGCAGCGGTAAGAGATTGTAAAAGACTATTTCTATCTTTCTTTATCCTGGAGCTTTCGGCTATGCAGGCGCCGCGAAAGACAGTTTTATGTGCTTCCCAAAGTGTGGAGAAATCTGAAACAGATCCTATGTTATGTTGAAAAAATTCTTCTAAATTTTTTGCCAGTATATTACGTGAGACCTCAGATTGTAGTAGATGGTCGTTTAGGCGCCAATGACATGACTTAGGGTAGGCCTGGGAAAGCACAAGATGTAACATAATGGGAGCATGGTCTGACCATGTAGTAGGTGATATATCAACCTCAGCCACATAAGATATGAGTGGGGCCGATATAAAGAAGTGGTCAAGGCGTCAGTACATTTTGTGGGCCGAGGAATAGAAGGTGAACTGTTTAGAGGAGGGATGTCTGATCCTCCGTGAGTCGAATAACCTATGAGATCTTATACATTTGCGAAAAGAGTTAGCTTGGGATGAAATCTTTTTAGAAGGCACGGTATTAAAAAGGGTTTGTCTGTCTCTATTGGGGGACATAACCAGATTGAAGTCCCCTCCTATAATCATGAAAGGTTGCGATGGATAGTTAGGAGAATCAAATAATGTGTTAAGGAATTCAATCTGGCCTGTATTAGGAGCATAAACATTAATGAGAGAAAATGATGTAGTCACATAATCACGATCCAGAATGAGATATCTACCTAGAGGTCAGCATATGATCTTTTTACCTTAATAGGACATGACTTCCTAATCAAAATCGCCACCCCCGCCCTGCCCGAGCGATCCGAGGCAAGGAAGGAAGTGGGGAAATACCTTGAGGCAAATTTAAGCGTACCAGTAGACTTAAAATGGGTCTCTTGAACCATTACCACATCTGCGTCAGAGGCCCTGAAATCCTTCAGGGCCATCCAGTGCTTACGGACAGAACCCAGACCTTTGACATTATACGACATCATTTTCAAAGCCATATGTATAGACCCAATAGATTCGCTTTTGTAAGGTTGCAGACACTAAGGGATGAAGAAACACACCCACATATCAGCAGACATAACCTATAATAAAACTGCATTTGATTAGAAAGGTAGGAATAAAACATTTGTATCCTTAGCACCAGAGTGATATCCTTGAACATAGGAAAAAAAAGAAAAAAAACAAGAACCAACTGGAAAAACAATAAAAACAAAAACAAAAATTCTCTAAGGCCTGAGAGGCAATTGCGTCTCAGGAGGCCTTGAACAAATGTCAAGGCCAGGTAGGGGCATATACGGACTTCCATCAGGAGACTCCAGGTGGAGAACTGGGAAGTACCCGCCGCTCACCTTATGAGCTTGTTAGCATAAAAGTAGATTCTGCTATTACTAAAGTGATTAGCAAATCAGCGAGGTGTATTAAACGGTATGTCAACTGAGTCACTCATGACCGGGAAGAAGAATGGGCATTAGCTATAAGACTACGCAGATTTAAGAAAAACCAAAACCAAAAGGAGCAGAGTGGGTGCCCAAAAAAGAAAAGTTATAATAGATCAGAGTATTAATTTTTACCACTCTAAAAACATATAAAATGTTCCGAGTAGTACAATGTTTATGGATCCATGGAAACAGGTGTTGAGCTTTCAAGGAGGTTGCTTGGAGTTACCAAGACGCTGAGGTGTGGAGAAGCATTTCCTGGATCTGTCTCTCACTGGGGTCCAGATGTGGCTAGGTGTATTGGGGGGGGACGAGCCTGATTATTTGGGGGGATTAAATCCTCTTCTGGGAGTGGCGGTAGACCTAGACTTTTCAAAAATGCCTCACCTTCCAGTAATTCACGTAGAGTATGCTAAACACCATCTTTAGATATGGTGAGGCGAAATGGAAAGCCCCAGTAATATGGGATCTTGTGATGTTGTAGGTGGAGTGTGATTGGGCGTAGGCTCCTACGTTTGGCAAGGGTAATGGGAGACAGGTCGCTGAAAATTTGAAGTTTTGCCCCCTTGTATGTAAGTTGGGGTTTGTTGTGGGTGGCAATAATGAGTGCTTCTTTGCTTTCGAAATAATGAAATTTCACTATGACATCTCTGGGTCTGGCTCCCGCCGGAGGCCTGGGGGGCAGAGACCGATGTGCCCTATCAAGGCACCAATCAATATCCACCACTGTAGGGGCCAGAGTATTAAAGAGACCCAGAAGATAGGTACGTAGATCTGAGTCTCCCACCTGTTCCGGGATACCTCGAAAGCGTAGGTTTTGTCTCCTTTCTCTATTTTCCAAATCCTCCTGCTGTAACTGCAATTGAGAAACTGATAGACGCAAATTGTGGTTTTCCTCTTCAATTGCTTGCACATAATTTATCATCTCATCAAATTTATTTTCGAGAGTATCAGTGCGTTCACCGATTTGATCGATCTCTCCTCTTAGTTCCGTAGCTAACTTATTTACCTCTAACGAGACATTATTTGTAATTTGTTGTAACAAGAGCTGTAACTTGGCATCAAGCTTGGCGTCTAGTATGTCTGGGGTAAGAATCTCACGTGGGGTGGAAGAGTCGAGATTTGGACCTTGAGCAATAGTAGATAAGTTTACAGTGTTTTCTGCTCCCATGGATGTGTCCATCACCACAGAGGGGTCTGTGGGAGTGTTTGAGGTCATAAGTTGTGGTCTGGTGACATAGCGTTCCATATTTGAACCTTCACGTGACCCGAATAGGGGTTTATATGTTCGCTGTTGTTGGCCAACTTTGCCCATGTAATAAACAGGAATTGTGGCAGGTAATCTGGCTTACCTCTGAATCTATAGGTGCTTAATATGGCGTAGCAGAGGTCTCGGTGAGCAAACGGGTCTCCAAGTTCATTTGGTGCACATAGTTCATTCTCAGCGGAACCGTCACCATTCGTTCGTTATTTACATTGCTTGAGACACTGTAGGGTGGGGTGTGTATATAATCCCGTCCCCACACGGGCCTCTTAAGATATTGTAAATGTTCAGATTTAGATTAACAACAGAAGATATATAGCCCAGCTGTATGTATAGAGGATCTTGCTGAAGGATGAGTGCAATGAGGGAGATTTAATGAGTCAATGGAGCAGAGAGGCTGGAGGAGTACCTGGAGTACCAAGATGGCCACCGTCCTCCAGAAGTAGGCTGAAGCCGGGGACTTTCCTAACGGCTGTAACCGGCCGGGTGAGCGCTGCTATTATTAAAGGGTGTGGAGTGAGTGAGGGGGGGAACCGCTATTCACTGCGGTCCAAAGAGGGACAGATCCACTGTATGCCAGCTCCCGGAACGTAGATAGTGCAGATCGGAGGCTTCTGGAGGCTTCTGATAAGCAGCAGGCCTCCGTGGAGCCAGACAGAGGGGCCGGGATCACTGGCGCTTTCTCCCCCAATTATCCCGGAGGGCTTCCCGACCAGGATGATCGATCCCACAGTGCCCGGTTCACAGGGAAAGATTGCCAGAGGCAGCGATCGGGCCGTAGGCCCCAAGGTGGCGGCAGGCTTCTCTGGCGTGGAGCAGTCTGCAGGCCCGGGACATGGAGAACAAACAATCCGAGAAATAGCTCTCCAGCTGTGTAGCAGAGTGACCCAGGATGCCACCTAGGTGCAAGATTAGGTTCTCAGGAAGGATTGGGGCCTGGATGGAGCTAGATTGTCCAAGCCCTGGAGGAGCCCAGCCGAGACACGTCCTCTCCTGTGTACGTCCAGACACTCCCCCGACAGTTTTTTTGGTACAATACCTGACCGCGAGATTGTGTTTCCAGCGCGATACCATTGCGCTGGTTCTCGGCGACAGGGTACTGTGCATGTCGCGCTGGCTCACTCATCGGGAAAGGAAAACTTTGTTTTCCTTCCGCGATGAGTGACAGGCAGTGCTGACAGCTGTCTGGTATGAATCCTGAGGCGGGAACACCGCGCATAATTTTAAATGAAAAAACCGGCGTGGGTTCACCCCTAAAAGCATACCAGGCCCTTAGGTCTGGCATGGATTGTAAGGGGAACCCCCTACGCCGAAAAATTGGCGTGGGGTCCCCCCCAATCCATACCAGACCCTTATCCGAGCACGCAGCCTGGCCGGCCAGGAGAGGGGGTGGGGACGAGCGAGCACCTCCACCTCCTGAGCCGTACCAGGCCGCATGCCCTCAACATGGGGGGGTGGGTGCCTTGGGGGAGGGGGGCACCCTGCGGGGCCCCCCCACCCCAAAGCACCTTGTCCCCATGTTGATGAGGACAAGGGCCTCTTCCCGACAACCCTGGCCGTTGGTTGTCGGGGTCTGCGGGCGGGGGGCTTATCGGAATCCAGGAGCCCCCTTTAATAAGGGGGCCCCCAGGTCCCGGCCCCCCACCCTGTGTGAATGAGTTTGGGGTACATGGTACCCCTACCCATTCACCTAGGGAAAAGTGTCAATATAAAAAAAACACAGTACACAGGTTTTAAGAGTCATTTATTGGTCAGCTCCGGGGTCTTCTTCCAACTTCGGGGGGGTCTCCTTCCGACTTCCCCGGTGTTCGGCCTCTTCTCCCGGTGTTCGGCCTCTTCTCCCGGGCCCGCCGCTATCTTCTTCCAGCTCTATTGCCAGCAAGGGGCCCGGTCTGCTGCCATTGTCTTGTCGCCGCTGTCTCGCCGCCGCTGTCTTGTCGCCACTGTCTTGCTGCTGTCTCGCCACTTCTTCTCTTCTTCTCTTCTTCCCCGATGTTGACACGATGCTCTCTCCGACTCGAATGCTGTGTGAGAGCTGCGGAGCCATTTATATAGGCCGTGACCCCGCCCCCTTATGACGTCATGGTCCCAGCATGCGCAGGGACTCTGGGGCCACCCCCCTTATGACGCCAGAGTCCTGGCGGGACCATGACGTCATAAGGGGGCGGGGTCACCGCCTATATAAATGGCTCCGCAGCTCACACACAGCATTCCAGGGTTGTCGGGAAGAGGCCCTTGTCCTCATCAACATGGGGACAAGGTGCTTTGGGGTGGGGGGCCCCCGAAGGGCGCCCCCTCCCCCAAGTCACCCACCCCCCATGTTGAGGGCATGCGGCCTGGTACGGCTCAGGAGGGGGGGCGCTCGCTCGTCCCCACCCTCTCTCCTGGCCGGCCAGGCTGCGTGCTTGGATAAGGGTCTGGTATGGATTGGGGGGGACCCCCACACCAATTTTTCAGCGTAGGGGGTTCCCCTTACAATCCATGCCAGACCTAAGGGCCTGGTATGCCCCTGGGGGGGAACCCACGCCGTTTTTTTCATTTAAAATTATGCGCGGTGTTCTCGCCTCAGGATTCATACCAGACAGCTGTCAGCACTGCCTGTCACTCATCGCGGAAGGAAAACAAAGTTTTCCTTTCCCGATGAGTGAGCCATCTCGGCGCTGGCTCCCGCGACGGGGCTCGCAGGTGTCAAATCTCGCCGAGAAATGACACAATATCGCGGTCACCTACTGTAGCATTTTGGGGAACTGGCAAGCGCCAGCGGCCTAGTACACCCCGGTCGTAGTCAAACCAGCACTGCAGTAACACTTGGTGACGTGGCGAGTCCCATAAGTGCAGTTCAAGCTGGTGAGGTGGCAAGCACAAGTAGTGTCCCGCTGTCACCAAGAAGAAGACAAACACAGGCCCGTCGTGCCCATAATGCCCTTCCTGCTGCATTCGCCAATCCTAATTGGGAACCCATCACTTCTGCAGCACCCGTACTTCCCCCATTCACATCCCCAACAAATGCAGTCGGCTGCATGAGAGGCATTTTCTTTATGTCCTCCTGAGTACTCCAACCCAACGAACCCCCCCAAAAAAGATGTTGTGTCTGCAGCAAGCGCGGATATAGGCGTGACACCCGCTATTATTGTCCCTCCTGTCCTGACAATCCTGGTCTTTGCATTGGTGAATGTTTTGAACGCTACCATGCACTAGTTATTAGCGTAGGGTACAGCAGTGCACAGAATAGGCACACTTTCACAGGGTCTCCAAAGATGCCATCGCATTTTGAGAGACCCAAACCTAGAACCGGTTTCAGCTATAAAAGTTACAAAAAAAAGTGTAAAAAAAAATATATATATATAAAATAAAAAAAACAAAAATAGTTGTCGTTTTATTCTCTCTCGATCTATTCTCTCTCTATTGTTCTGCTCTTTTTTACTGTATTCTATTCTGCAATGTTTTATTGTTGTTATGTTTTATCATGTTTACTTTTCAGGTATGTAATTTTTTATACTTTACTGTTTACTGTGTTTTATTGTTAACCATTTTTTTGTTTTCAGGTATGCCATTCACGACTTTGAGTGGTTATACCAGAATGATGCCTGCAGGTTTAGGTATCATCTTGGTATCATTCTTTTCAGCCAGTCGTCGGCTTTCATGTAAAAGCAATCCTAGTGACTAATTAGCCTCTAGACTGCTTTTACAAGCAGTGGGAGGGAATGCCCCCCCTCCCACCATCTTCCATGTTTTTCTCTGGCTCTCCTGTCCCAACAGGGAATCTGAGAACGCAGCTGGTGATTCAGCCAGCTGATCAGAGACCAGAATGGCTCCAATCATCTTATGGCCTAAGAAACCGGAAGCTACGAGCATTTCATGACTTAGATTTTGCCGGAGGTAAACAGCGCCATTGGGAAATTGGGAAAGCATTTTATCACACCCATCTTGGTGTGGTCAGATGCTTTGAGGGCAGAGGAGAGATCTACTGTCTAATAGACCCCATTTACAAAAAAAAAAGAGTACCTGTTACTACCTATTGCTATCATAGGGGATATTTACATTCCCTGGCATAACAATAAAAATGATTTAAAAAAAAATGAAAGGAACATATTAAAAATAAGATAAAAAAGCAAAAGCGAACGCAAGCATTGGTCTGGCGTCAAATGTAAATAGCAATTGCACCATGCATGTGAGGTATCACCTCGAAGGTCAGATCGAGGGCAGTAATTTTAGCAGTAGACCTCCTCTGTAAATCTAAAGTGGTAACCTGTAAAGACTTTTAAAGGCTTTTAAAAATGTATGTAGTTTGTCGCCACTGCACGTTTGTGCGCAATTTTAAAGCTTGTCATGTTTGGTATCCATGTACTCGGCCTAAGATCATCTTTTTTATTTCATCAAACATTTGGGCAATATAGTGTGTTTTAGTGCATTAAAATTAAAAAAAGTGTGTTTTGTTCCCCAAAAAATGCGTTTGAAAAATTGCTGCGCAAATACTGTGTGAAAAAAAAATGAAACACCCACCATTTTAATCTGTAGGGTCTTTGCTTTAAAAAAAATATATAATGTTTGGGGGTTCAAAGTAATTTTCTTGCAAAAAAAAATATTTTTTCATGTAAACAAATAGTGTCAGAAAGGGCTTTGTCTTCAAGTGGTTAGAAGAGTGGGTTATGTGTGGCATAAGCTTCTAAATGTTGTGCATAAAATGCCAGGACACTTCACCCCCCCCAAATGACCCCATTTTGGAAAGTAGACACCCCAAGCTATTTGCTGAGAGGTATAGTGAGTATTTTGCAGACCTCACTTTTTGTCACAAAGTTTTGAAAGTTGAAAAAAGAAAAAAAAAATTTTCTTGTCTTTCTTCATTTTCAAAAACAAATGAGAGCTTCAAAATACTCACCATGCCTCTCAGCAAAAAGCTTGGGGTGTCTACTTTCCAAAATGGGGTCATTTGGGGGGTTTTGGGCCATCCGGGCATTCCATGGCCTCCGAAAGTGTGATATCCCCATACTCAGGAGAAGTAGCTAAATGTATTTTGGGGTGCAATTCCTCAACATGCCTCTCAGCAATTTCCTTGGGGTGTCTACTTTCCAAAATGGGGTCATTTGGGGGGGTTTGTACTGCCCTGCCATTTTAGCACCTCAAGAAATGACATAGGCAGTCATAAACTAAAAGCTGTGTAAATTCCAGAAAATGTACCCTAGTTTGTAGACGCTATAAATTTTACGCAAACCAATAAATATACGCTTATTGACATTTTTTTTACCAAAGACATGTGGCCAAATACATTTTGGCCTAAATGTATGTCTAAAATTGAGTTTATTGGATTTTTTTTATAACAAAAAGTAGAAAATATTATTTTTTTTTCAAATTATTATTTTTCCATTTATAGCGCAAAAAATAAAAACCGCAGAGGTGATCAAATACCATCAAAAGAAAGCTCTATTTGTGGGAAGAAAAGGATGCAAATTTTGTTTGGGTACAGCATTGCATAACCAAGCAATTAGCAGTTAAAGTGACACAGTGCCAAATTGTAAAAAGTGTTCTGGTCAGGAAGGGGGTAAATCCTTCCGGGGCTGAAGTGATTAATATATTTCAGAAAATGGAGCACTGTGCTTCTGTGTTTATTTATTGAGAGAAATATTCATGATATCTGAATTTGGAAATTTGTCATTTGGGAGGAGAAAGGAGCTGAGCATTAGTTCTGCATGGTGAGCATATATCTGTTGGCGAAGCAGTGGATCGCCAGTGTGTAAATCGCAAGGTAGAGATGGTTTATATATGTATTGTTTGAAAGATTTATTTGATTTCATGTAAATATATGTGATTTGCTTTTACACAAAGCACTGTACAATTTGGTTTGCAATTGTTTTCTTTTGTGGTAGTGATTCGCAGAAGTGCAAAGCAACTTGTAGAGGTAGGAAATTGTTGAGCTGTGTGGGTACACCTTTTTTTGTGTCACATTTTGCAAAGCAAACAGTCCAAGGTATCTTCTGAAAGGCACATTTTGAAAATGTAATTACATTTTTTTTAAATGCTGAAGAAAACTTATTTTTTTTACAATTAATTGTCAATTAATAAGATATTTCGAACACACAGCATAGGCATACTTAGAATTAAACCCTAAAACAAATTCTTATATTCCTCCTGAGTATGAGGATAACACATGTGTAAGACTTTTTTTTTTTTACATCTTAGCTACATAGAGAGGCCCAAAATCCAAGGAGCACTTTCAGTAGGATCGTACATTACACTAATCTAATTTCCTGACTACCTATCACAATTTTGGAAGCCCTGGAGCACCTGGAGAACCAGGATAGTGTAAGAACCCTCAAAACACATTTTGGAAAGTAAAAAATGTGTTGTTGCTGACATATACTGGTCTGGTGACACTGTGACTGGTGCAGTTGTGATAAACAACACTATTGCTGGCATACAGTAGTCTAGTTCACTGGGACTGGTGTGGTGTTGATCAGGAATACTGTTTCTGGCTATTCTGATCTGGTGTGGTGGCCATCAGGAACACTGTTTCTAATTACATTGGTCTGGCGACACTGTGACTGGTGTGCTGGGGATCAGAGACCCTGTGACTGGCTGCACTCATAGGCTGGTTTTACCACCCCCAACTAGTGCAATCTTTAGCTGCAGAGGCAGTGGCCGAGGGTGTACACATGCAACAGCTGGGATGCCTTGCAGCAGTAGTGTTAATTATACCCCTTGTCATTTTCAGCAGGTGTAGTGCCCATCATTCATTCAAGTGAATAAGGGGTACTTGTTTTGGGTCTAAGGGTTCAAATGCTCTCTGAAGAGCGATCCAAACATGGAACTCTTTTTTTTCAGAGAGCATTGTACATGTGAAAGGCCTTATGGTAACACTGGGACCGGATTGGTGGTGATTGGGGACATTGTGACTGGCTACACACTGGCTACAGGTGACATTGTACTTATGTGGCTGGCTGCACTGACATACAGTGACATTAGGGATGAACCCATGTTCGAGTCGAACGTAAGTTTGACTCGAACATCGGGTGTTCGCCTGTTCGCCGAACAGCGAACAATAAGCTGTGTTAGCTGCAAATTCGAAAGCCGCCGGTACACTGTTAAAGTCTATGGAACACTAACATGAAAAATCAAAAGTGCTCATTTTAAAGGCTTGTATGCAAGTTATTGTCATAAAAAGTGTTTGGGGACCTGGGTCCTTCCCCAGGGGACATGTATCAATGCACATTTTTTTTAAAAATGGCCCTTTTTTCGGGAGCAGTGATTTTTTTTTTAATGCTTAAAGTGAAACAATAAAAAAATGAAATATTCCTTTAAATATCGTGCCTGGGAGGTGTCTATAGTATGCCTGTAAAGTGGCGCATTTTCCCCGTGTTTAGAATAGTACCACAGCAAAATGACATTTCTAAAGGCAAAATTGTCATATAAAACTAATTGCGGTTGTAATGAATTGTCGGGTCTCGGCAATATAGGTAGAACTCATTGAAAAAAAGAGCATGGGTCCCCCCCCAGTCTATTACCAGGCCCTTTGGGTCTGGTATAAATATTAAGGGGAACCCCGAACCAAAATGTTTAAAAAATTGTGTGGGGGTCCCCCTAAAATCCATATCAGGCCCTTCAGGTCTGATATGGAAATCAAGGGGAACCCTGCACCAAATTTAAAGTGGAGGGCCACCCTAAAAAAAAAAATTTCATGAAAAATCCTAAAGAAATAAAAAAAAAACATTTGAAAAAAAAAAAATTAATCTTACCTAAACCCTTGTTGCTAGGCTAATCTGCCTATTCCTATTCCGTGGCGTGTTCTGCTCCTCGGTGAGTAGCCCCGTTGCCTTCTGGCAACTGTGTGTGTTCCCAGAACACCACGGGGCCATTCACAGAGCGCCGTGCCGCTCGAGCGTGCGCAGTAGGAAACTGGCAGTGAAGCCGCAAGGCTCCACTGCCTATTTCCCTTACTTAGCATGGTGGTGCCGGCACCTGAGAGCCGAGGGACGGGTCGGCCTCGGGTGGCAGACATCGCAGGCACCCAGGACAGGTAAGTACTTATTTAAAGTCAGAAGCTACAGTGTTTGTAGCTGCTGACTTATACATATTTTTTCACGGCAGGAATCCCGCTTTAAAAATAAATGGCATAGGGGTCCCTCCAAAATCCATACCAGACCATTATCTGAGCATGCAACCTGGAAGGCCGCAGAAAAAGAGGGGGGACTAGAGAGCACCCCCCCTCCTGAACCTTACCAGGCCACATGCCCTCAACATGGGGAGGGTGCTTTGGAGTCTGACCCCAAAGCACCTTGTCCCCATGTCGATGGGGACAAGGGCCTCATCTCCACAACCCTTGCCCGTAGCTGTGGGGGTATGCGGGTGGGGGGTTTATCGGAATCTGGAAGCCCCCTTTAACTAGGGGACCCCAGATCCCAGCCTCCCCCATGTGAATTGGTAATGGGGTACATTGTACCCCTACCATTTCACAAAAAAAAAGACAAGAGACAGCTTGGGACCTGGTGATGTAAACGGGGGAACCACAGGGAAGCCCACATGGTGTCACAGGGGGGCGGGGTCACCCGTTTACATCACCGGGTGGCCCCACCCTCAGCTACATAAGAACTGTCTTTGCTTCCATCTCGTACTTGCTTCAGAGCATCGTTTTTGGTGTGTCGGAACAGCATACAGACGAGCGGCTTTTCCGGTAGTAATTTGTTCCGTCGGAAAGATATAGAACATGTTCTCTATCTAAGTCCATCTAAATTTTCGACAGAAAAAGTTCGATGGGGCATACACACGATCGGAATATACAATAAAAAGCTCCCATCGGACTCTTTCTGTCGGAAATTCTGCTCGTGTGTATGCGGCATTAGACATTCCCAAAGTAACAACAATGACCGTGCAGTAGGGTTTCAGTCCATTTCTAAAAACCTCAAGCATCTGCTTTGAGTTTACATTTGAAGACTTGCAGGCTTCGAAGATTCTGTTCTTCTCAGAAAGTAGTGTAAAAAGCTTGGTTTTTAGTGCCTCTGTTGTAAAATTTGAAGATTAACTTTTCCACAATACATAAACCTAGTAAGGGCTTGTTTTGAAGCACTTTTGATGCTTGTTTGGAAAACTTAAAACTTTATTGTACAGATCCTGGAAAAAAGTTCACTTTCAGATAGATAGATAGATAGATAGATAGATAGATAGATAGATAGATAGATAGATAGATAGATAGATAGATAGATAGATAGATAGATAGATAGATAGATAGATAGATAGATAGATAGATAGATAGATAGATAGATAGATAGATAGATAGATAGATAGATAGATAGATAGATAGATAGATAGATAGATAGATAGATAGATCAAGAAAAGTTCATCTATATATAGTCAAAGTTATGCAAATTCATAATTGTTTCTCACCACTATTTTTCCTTGTCAAAAGAAGTTTATTGAGTATACAATGTTATAAAGATACATAAAGTAAGTTTACAAGGATCTATAAAGTAAGCTCATTGTTTTACAGTAGGGTTTATATAGGTAAATATCATGAAATTTCAAATATTAAACATTGGGTTCACGTAAACCTAAATTAAATAATATATATCATTTCCTTAGTTACTTTTGTAGGTATTTAAATGTTTTATACCTACTATACATATTGTTTACAAGTAGAGTGTATATAGGTCAAATAAATTCTGATAATGAGCTTTAATTGTAAGGTGGAGAAAAGGAAAGAGAAAGAAGAAAAAGGGTTGAAAGGAAGAGGTATGGTCCACAAGGTTGTCCCGCTCGTCAGTTTATTATTCTTTTTAGTTCTCTTTGAAGCCTTAGAATGGGTGTCTCTGTAAGTCATTTAATCTGTTACCATGGCAACAGGACAGAGTCATTGAAGTTTGACAGGAACTGTTGTTTTATCCAAGGATGCCAAAGTTTTTCAAATTTTGGAATTTGATTTTGATCGATGGCTACCATCTTAGCATGGGACATTGTATTATTCATTCTGTGAATTGTTTCTGCTAGTACCAATGTAAGAGATTTCCATGCCTTGGCCACTGTTTGTTTTGCAGCCGTTATTAGTTGGATCATAAGTTTGAATTGAGAGAGTGTTAACCATTCCGGTTTTAGATTAAGTAAAGTTAAATATGGATCTGGTTGTATTATTCTTTTAAATATTTTAGATGCAATCACGAAGACTTCCTTCCAGAAGGTTTGGATTACTGGGCACGTCCACCATATGTGTAAATGTGTGCCTATTTCTGGGCATCCTCGAAAACAAAGAGCTGAGGTATTAGGTGAATATTTCGCCACTCTAGCTGGTACAAGGTACCAGCGAGTTAGGACTTTATAATTTGTCTACAGTGCTAAGATGTTGGGTGAAGATGACTTAGATGTGAGCCATATGTTAGACCAGTCCGTGTCTTCTAAAGTTCGTCCCAGGTCCTCCTCCCACCTCTGAACATAAGAGGGTCTATTAAGATTTGCTACTCCATATAATTGATTATAAAGTGATGAAATTGTACCTTTAGCAAATGGCTCTTTTGTACAGATTGATTCAAAAATGGATAATGGTGTATCCCCCTTTAGGAATGGTGTATAGAAATTTTTGATTTGGAGATATCTAAATATCTCAGAGTTTGGTAGATCATATTTTTCTCTAAGCGATGGGAATGAAAGGAATGATTTAGATGCTATGAAGTCATTTAGTGTCTGAATGCCTGATGTTGTCCAAGCTTTAAAAGAATTTGGGTAGATCCATGCCGGATAAAAGGCCGGATTTCTGATAAAAGAAAGGAGAGGATTGTGTGGAGATTGTAACTGATATTTGGTTTTTAGTTTATCCCAGAGAGATAAGAAGTGTATAGTTATGGGATTATGAATTTTAAAGCGATCTTTAGGATCAAGCCATAATAAGTTTGATATTAATAGAGGGTCATTTTCTGAAGCCTCTATAAATACCCATAATGGGATTTCCTGTTTTGCATGGTATTTGGACAGACTGGCCAAATGTGCTGCTCTGTAGTAGTTAGTAAAATTAGGGTATCCAAGGCCTCCTTTATTTTTGGGAAGATGTAGTGTGTGTATAGGTATACGTGGTTTAGAAGAGCCCCATATAAACGAAGTTGCTCTTTTTTGCACTATTCTCAAAAAATAGGAAGGAATTGGAATAGGGAGGACTCTGAATAGATAAAGCAATTTGGGTAGAATAGTCATTTTGATTGCATTAATCTTCCCTATCCAAGATAAAGGAAGTTGCGACCATTGTTTTATTAGATTTGTGATCTGTCTTAATACAGGAGGATAATTGGTTGAGAATAAGTCAGAATGAGATGCTGTTAAATGAATTCCAAGATATGGGATTGATTTTTCTGCCCATGTGAATGGGAGTGCAGCCCTAGCCGGGATCAATTCCATGTTTGTGAGTGAAATATTAAGTACTAGGCATTTCTTAGGATTAATCATAAGGCCGGATAGGGCTGCAAATCCATCAAGAGCTGGTATTAAGTTAGGACCAGAGACCTGTGGTGATGATAGAAAAAGTAATATATCGTCTGCAAATATACATAATTTGTGTGTAATACCTCCTACTTCAATGCCAGTTATAGTTTGGTTTGTTCTGATGTATTGGGCCATGGGTTCGAGTATAAGGGCAAATAATAAGGGAGATAATGGCCAACCCTGTCGGGTACCTCTTTCGATATTAAAGGCTTCAGATTTGTATCCAGCATATTTTATATAGGCTTTGGGTTTATTATATAATGCTTTGATCCATGTTAAAAAGTGGGGTCCAAAACCCAATTTTTGTAATGAATATTGCATATATTGCCAGGATACTGTGTCAAATGCCCTCTTAATATCGAGAGATAGAAAACATAAAGGGATTTTCCGTTTTTAGCAATATGTGCCAATAACACTGCCCTGCATATATTATCGCCTGCCTGTCTATTTGGCATGAAGCCTACTTGATCTCTATGTATTAATTTTCCTATAATGCTATTGAGGCGTTTTGCTATTGTTTTTGCTAATAATTTAATATCAAGGTTTAACAGAGAGATAGGCCGATAATTCACACAGGAAGTATCATCAGAAAGGGGTTTTGGGATCATACAAACAATTGCCATTAGTGTTTCTTGCCAAAAAGAATGTCCATCTAGAAGTTTGTTAAAAGTTTCAGTGAGCATGGGAGAGAGTATTTCTGAGAATGTTTTATAGTATAAAGCCGAGTAGCCATCTGGGCCTGGTCTTTTGTTAAGTTTTAGGTCTTTTATGGCGTTAGCAACTTCATCTATAGTTATAGGCTCATCCAAACTGCTTTTTTGATTCTGAGATAACTCAGGTAAGGTTATTTTTGAGAAGAAGGATGCAGCCTCTGTAGGATTAAATTCATTGTTTGTCTTGTATAAAGTTGCGAGATGTGAGTGAAATTTATGGACTATTTTAACTGGATTACAAGTGTAAACATGTTTTGATAATTTCAAACGTATTGGTTTGAAAGATTTGTTAGTTGAATTTAATGCCCGAGCCAAATATGTACCTGATTTGTTTGTATTCATGTAGAAATTGTGTTTGGAGCGTTTGAGGGATTTATCAACTGATTCAGTGAGAAATAGATCGTATTCCAATCTAGATTTTTCCAGATGAGATTTTGTACTCTGAGATGGATTATCTTGAAATGATATGTAGGCTGCATTAAAATTGAGTTCTAGTTTTTTTGCTAGATTTTTGCGTTCCTGTTTAAATAGTGCCATTTGTCTTTGTATTGTACCACGCAAGACAGGCTTATGAGCTTCCCACAGTGTTATTGGGGAGATGTCTATTGTATTATTAATTGATATTTATTCCTTTAAAGCTTGTTCAATGGCCATCTGATGTAGTGGGTGTTTGAGCATTATGTCCGGTAAGTACCACGTTGGGTCATGCGCTTTTGGTATGGCTGAGGCTATAGTAGTGTATACTGCATTATGGTCAGACCACGGAATCGGAATTATATCTGATGCAATAATTTCTGGTATCATTCCTATTGTTAGAAAAATATGATCTATTCTGGTGAAGGTTTGATGAGGGTGCGAGAAATAAGTGAATTTCTTTTTCATTGGGTTACTTTCTCTCCACGAATCTACCAGATTGTATTTGGAAAGAAGTTGAGAAAAAAGTAATCTAGAGGTTATTTTGGATGGTATAAAAGGTGATTTATCTAGAAATGGGAGGAGGACCTGGTTCGAATCCCCACACATTATCACTGTTCCTATTTTGTGTGTATTAATCACTTGTAATATATGTGAGAGGAATGGTGTAGGTTGTTTGTTAGGAGCGTAGTAGGAAATCACCGTGATTGCTGTATCCATTATATAACCCATGAGTATCAGGTATCTACCTTCTGGGTCTTTAATTTCTGATGATAAGGTGAATGGTGTGGATCGGTGAAATGCAATTAGAGTTCCCCTTTGCTTGGTACAGGCAGAAGCCGTGTAAATTTGTTGATAAAAAGGAGAAATATATTTTGGAGTAGAATCTTTGGTGAAGTGTGTTTCTTGGAGGCATACTATGTGAGCCTTCTTGTTATGGAAAGTACGGAAGGCTTTGGTCCTTTTTTGAGGGACATTTATTCCCTGAACATTCAGGGAAAGTATATTCAGTGGTACCATGGCAACAGATCAAATAGTTTTGACTTACTTTTTGTTATGCAGAGCTGACTGCGCAGATCAACCTGTGTGGACTGAAGAGATGAATAGATAGAAAAGAAACCAGTGAATTCTGGAGTAAAGAGTAAACAAAAAACATATGAGATTAGATGATACATTGTATAAATTATTTTTTGCAAGTAATCACAATTTACCCGTGAAAGAGAATAAATATCTCTCTCAGGGGAATAAGTGCCTTCGTCACACTCCCACATAATATGGTTAGGAGAATGAGGAGGGCTAATGGGGGTACACGGATCTTCCGTTTACAGGAGAGAAGTGCTATGTCAAAAGACATCAAACTGATGTTTCATTAATTGGAGTGCAGAATATAGTTTTTGTTGAAATTATTTATTCCAGGGTGGTTGTATATGGTTAGTCTTGCCCTAGGCTAAATAATTCAGTTAGAAAGGTACTGTTAATAACTTTGGTATTGATGAAGATAGTTTGGATTATTTTGGGATTTTAATCCTTTTAGAGTAAACAATTACATATTTTATTCATATGTAACTGTTTAGATATGTTAACTCATAAAATTGAGGTTGTATTGCTTCAGATTAGAATAAACTAAAACATAATTCTAGGAACTAGTTAGGTAATAATATATTTGTTTTAAGAAAAGAAAGAAAAAGCTTCCATTACTTCTGGATTATTGAACATATTTGTCCTAAAAAGTAATAAATCTATTGTTATTACCTGATAATATATAACTGAACAAGAATTTCCTTATTTCACTTATATATTCTAAGGCTATATGAATCAGAAGTAATAAGAAATATAACTGGAATGTAACATGATCCCACACAGTGTGTGACTATCAGAATGCAGTTACATTCAGTTATAAATACAGGTTTTTTATAGAGAACCATCTCTTAGTATAATAAATGAAGAGATATCAGAAATTAGGATGTCAGTCCATTGAATCTTCTTGGTCCATGGATGATGTGGCATAACGGCCTCTTTTGTGAGAATGATGATTCCCATTTTGTTCTGAAATTTTCTGAGTGCTGCCTGAAGGTGAAGATGATGTCATTCTTCTGTGTGTGGGAGAGTTGCTGCTTGTGGGTTCTGTCAGATTTAATTTTAAAAGGGTTTGTTGTAGTTCATCTGCTGATCTGCTTCTGTAAATTGTACCTTTGTAGTTAAATCTGACTGAAAAGGGGAAGCCCCATTGATACATAATGTTGTGGCGTTGCAGTTCCATTAGTTGGGGTTTCATGGATCGTCTTTTAGCAATAGTAAGTTGGGATAGGTCAGCAAAAATTTGATAATTGTGTCCTTGAAAATTAAGTTCCTTTTTTCCTCTTGCAGCAATTAGTATTTGTTCTTTCGTTCTGTAATAATGAAATTTTGTGATTATATCACGTGGGGGTCCATCTTTCTTTTTGGCTGTGAGGGCTCTGTGTACTCTGTCCAGTTCTAAACGTTCAATAGAGATATCTGGCTTTAGTTCTTGTAATAGAGCAGTAATAGTAGATTGTAGGTCTGTCACAGTTTCAGGTATTCCCCTTTATGCGCAAGTTTGAACGTCTGGCTCTATTTTCGTAATCTTCGAGCTTAGTTTGAAGTATTAAATTCTCTTCTTTTAATTGTTCCAATTCTGTTATATTTACTTGGGTTGTAATTTCAGTTTCATCCATTTTTATTTCTAGGGCTGCAGTGCGGTTTCCCAGCTCTATTATTTCTTTGGTTAGGCTTTTTGTTATTTGGTCTGAGGTTTGTTTTAAAGCCTTATGAAGCATCTTTTCAAATTGTAATAATATTACTGGGGATGCTGAGGAGTCTTGTGGAGAAGTTTGTGAGAGGATTTGTTCTGTATCTGACTCAAATGGAGAGTCTTGCTGTGACATTTTCTGTCTGTGAGAGCGCCCTGATGCTGTATCTTGTGAGGTGACTGGAGCTGCTTTAGTTGCAGTGAGTGCCTGTGAGCTCTTTGTGAGGTGATTTTTATTTCTGCCACGGTTTCCTCCCAGTACCATATTTCCTGCCCAAACTTTCACAGTTTGTTCCCTGGGGCAAAAAGGTTCAAATGGATACCTTTTGAGCCTGCAGGCTCCGCTTTGTCCTTCTCTTCTCTCCTCAGCGGTGTGGAGCTCTAACAATGCATGTCTGCTCCGCTTGGCTCCGCCCATCTCCCCCCACCACTATTTTTCTACTATTTACCCTACTATAGGGCCATAAGGGAAACAGGTTAGGCAGGCCAGCCAAAATTTTCCGACTCATGCACTCTCCAATGCCTCCTAGATATTACATGTATGTTTGATATGCCCATAATAGTGCTGTAATCTTATACAACTTTTCCTGATTACCACCTTAGCTAATGTGCACCTTTATCATTATACAGAGATATGTGATTTTTTTTTTCAGCGTTATAATGCATTTTAGGGTTATGCTTAAATTGTAACCAGAAAGATTGCAAAAACATACCTACTATGAAAGCTTAATATCCCATCGGCTGATTCATACAGTTACTTTCAGTTCTATTACATTTTAATGCACAAGTTCCGTTCCTGAATTTAGAGTGAACATTATAGCATGTGTCAGTTTGATTATGTATCAAGTGTCAGTTCTTTTTACTGGGATAAAACAAAGTATTGCAGTATTGATTTTGCTTGAGATTTGCTCATACCACAGGACAGTTGTGGAATAGTATTAGATATTAAATGTCTTTTTCCAAAGTCTGCTCATCTATACAGCAGAGGGAAAACACAGTGTTAGTTCCAGGAAGATGCTTAGTCAGAGAAAAACAAGATTAAATTAAAAACTGTGCAGTAATAAGTTTAACTATTTCATAATTTTTATTCTGAAATTTGTTGGGCAGTGACATGGCCATTAGCGTACTTGAGCATAATACTGGGAAGGGGCCATTTTATATTAACTGAGGAGACAGTAGGTGGCAGGTGCCAGATGTTTTTATGTGCTATGTGCTTTACTTACTGACTGTATATCCTAACATGTAAAATCTCAACAGTTTTCTGTCCAGTGAGCTTTGCCGTAAAGCAAACCCTCTCATTATTAGTTTGGGACATTTTGGGTGCTATCAAGCCAGAGCTTGAAAATAAAATTTTAACATTTAGTTTAAAAGGCAACATTATAATATGGAGATGATAAGCAGAAATGTGTGCCTCTGCTACTGTTTATTTTTCTATGTCTGTCTAGCACACATACATGTGTAATTTTTCAGGGGCTGATTATTTCTCAGATATTTTTGTGTAGTCACAGGTTCTCATGCATGAAAAATGATAAAACCTGTGTTCTTATATTATTTAAAATAACTGCCCCTTTATTTTTGTGAATGATTTAGGGAAGCTTGCAACTTTTTAAAAAAAAAAAAACAGTTTGAACTTTAATGTAACAGAAATTTAAATTGAAGCACAGCATCATTTTCATTAGTACTAAAAAGAACATAAGGACATCTCTATCAATTCAATATCAATACAATAGCCCCTGCTCAGGAACATATTTAAAACCAAATAACCCATTTTGGAAGTATTAAAATTATTATACAAAAACTTCAGGCAAATATGGTCCTGTCTGGACCTCTGTTGCACTTCAGTTACATTTTGTATTACATTATACTACAAGCCAAGGAGACCATGGACATTCTCTGCGGTGTAGAAGCTAGCTGCCCAGGAACCAGATCCTTTTCATCAAAATCAATATTTTAACATAGCAATACCAGTGAGATAACCCTACAGGTCCAGCTCTATTTTTCCACTTTCTTCAACTGAACTTTAATGTTTCAATATTATTATTCAAACAATTTTGTCTGTGTTCCTTTATGCACTTCAAGACCAGACACCTTCCACCCCTTACTGCCTAGGCGATTTTTCAATTTTCAGAGCTATCACACTTTGAATGGCAAATACTCAGTCATGCAATACTATACCCAAATGAAAATTGTATCATTTTTTTGAGACAGGCAGAGGTTTCTTTTGTTGTTATATAATTACTAGGGATGAGCCGAACACCCCCCGGTTCGGTTCGCACCAGAACCTGCGAACGGACCGAAAGTTTGCACGAACGTTAGAACCCCATTGACGTCTATGGGACTCGAACGTTCAAAATCAAAAGTGCTCATTTTAAAGGCTAATTTGCATGGTATTGTCCTAAAAAGGGTTTGGGGACCCGGGTCCTACCCCATACCACATGTATCAATGCAAAAAAAACTTTTAAAAACGGACGTTTTTTCGGGAGCAGTGATTTTAACCACTTCAGCCCCGGAAGGATTTACCCCCTTCCTGACCAGAGCACTTTTTACAATTCGGCACTGCGTCGCTTTAACTGCTAATTGCGCGGTCATGCAATGCTCTACCCAAACGAAATTTGCGTCCTTTTCTTCCCACAAATAGAGCTTTCTTTTGATGGTATTTGATCACCTCTGCCGTTTTTATTTTTTGCGCTATAAACGGAAAAATACTGAAAATTTTGAAAAAAAATGATATTTTCTACTTTTTGTTATAAAAAAAATCCAATAAACTCAATTTTAGTCATACATTTAGGCCAAAATGTATTCGGCCACATGTCTTTGGTAAAAAAAATGTCAATAAGCGTATATTTATTGGTTTGCGCAAAAGTTATAGCGTCTACAAACTAGGGTACATTTTCTGGAATTTACACAGCTTTTAGTTTATGACTGCCTATGTCATTTCTTGAGGTGCTAAAATGGCAGGGCAGTACAAACCCCCCCCAAATGACCCCATTTTGGAAAGTAGACACCCCAAGGAAATTGCTGAGAGGCATGTTGAGCCCATTGAATATTTATTTTTTTTTGTCCCAAGTGATTGAATAATGAAAAAAAAAAAAAAAAAAAAAAATTTACAAAAAGTTGTCACTAAATGATATATTGCTCACACAGGCCATGGGCATATGTGGAATTGCACCCCAAAATACATTCAGCTACTTCTCCTGAGTACGGGGATACCACATGTGTGGCACTTTTTGGGAGCCTAGCCGCGCACGGGGACCCGAAAACCCAGCACCACCTTCAGGATTTCTAAGGGCATACATTTTTGATTTCACTCCTCACTGCCTATCACAGTTTTGAAGGCCATAAAATGCCCAGATGGCACAAACCCCCCCCCAAATGACCCCATTTTGGAAAGTAGACACCCCAAGCTATTTGCTGAGAGGCATGGTGAATATTTTGCAGCTCTCATTTGTTTTTGAAAATGAAGAAAGACCAGAAAAAAATTTTTTTTTTTCTTTTTTCAATTTTCAAAACTTTGTGACAAAAAGTGAGGTCTGCAAAATACTCACTATACCTCTCAGCAAATAGCTTGGGGTGTCTACTTTCCAAAATGGGGTAATTTGGGGGGGTTTTGTGCCACCTGGGCATTCCATGGCCTCCGAAACTGTGATAGGCAGTGAAGAGTGAAATCAAAAATTTACGGCCTTAGAAAGCCTGAAGGCGGTGCTTGGTTTTCGGGGTCCCGTGCGCGGCTAGGCTCCCAAAAAGTCCCACACATGTGGTATCCCCATACTCAGGAGAAGCAACAGAATTTATTTTGGGGTGTAATTTCACATATTCCCATGGCATGTTTGAGTAATATATCATTTAGTGACAACTTTGTGCAAAAAAAAAAAAAATGTGTCTCTTTCCCGCAACTTGTGTCACAATATAAAATATTCCATGGACTCGACATGCCTCTCAGCAAATAGCTTGGGGTGTCTACTTTCCAAAATGGGGTCATTTGGGGGGGTTTGAACTGTCCTGGCATTTTATGCACAACATTTAGAAGCTTATGTCACACATCACCCACTCTTCTAACCACTTGAAGACAAAGCCCTTTCTGACACTTTTTGATTACATGAAAAAATGTATTTTTTTTGCAAGAAAATTACTTTGAACCCCCAAACATTATATATTATTTTAAAGCAAATGCCCTACAGATTAAAATGGTGGGTGTTTCATTTTTTTTTTTCACACAGTATTTGCGCAGCGATTTTCAAACGCATTTTTTGTGGAAAAAACACACTTTTTTTAAATTTTAATGCACTAAAACACACTATATTGCCCAAATGTTTGATGAAATAAAAAAGATGATCTTAGGCCGAATACATGGATACCAAACATGACATGCTTTAAAACTGCGCACAAACGTGCAGTGGCAACAAAATTAATACATTTTTAAAAGCCTTTAAAAGCCTTTACAGGTTACCACTTTAGATTTACAGAGGAGGTCTACTGCTAAAATTACTGCCCTCGATCTGACCTTCGCGGTGATACCTCACATGCATGGTGCAATTGCTGTTTACATTTGACGCCAGACCGCCGCTTGCGTTCACCTTAGCGCGAGAGCAGGGGGGACAGGGGTGCTTTTTATTTATTTATTTTTTTCTTTATTATTTTTTTGCTTTTTTATCTTATTTTTAAACTGTTCCTTTCATTTTTTTTTTTTTTAAATCATTTTTATTGTTATCTCAGGGAATGTAAATATCCCCTATGATAGCAATAGGTAGTGACAGGTACTCTTTTTTGAAAAAATTGGGGTCTATTAGACCCTAGATCCCTCCTCTGCCCTCAAAGCATCTGACCACACCAAGATCGGTGTGATAAAATGCTTCCCCAATTTCCCAATGGCGCTGTTTACATCCGGCGAAATCTAAGTCATAAAATGCTCGTAGCTTCCGGTTTCTTAGGCCATAGAGATGTTTGGAGCCACTCTGGTCTCTGATCAGCTCTATGGTCAGTTGGCTGAATCACCGGCTGCATTCTCAGGTTCCCTGTTGAGACAGGAGAGCCAGAGAAAAACACGGAAGATGGTGGGGGGGGGCATTCCCTCCCACTGCTTGTAAAAGCAGTCTAGAGGCTAATTAGCCGCTAGGATTGCTTTTACATGAAAGCCGACCGCTGGCTAAAAAGAATGATACCAAGATGATACCTAAACCTGCAGGCATCATTCTGGTATAACCACTCAAAGTCGTGAATGGCGTACCTGAAGACAAAAAAATGGTTAACAATAAAGCACAGTAAACGGTAAAGTATAAAAAATTGCATACCTGAAAAGCAAACATGATAAAACATAATAACAATAAAACATTGCAGAATAGAATACAGTAAAAAAGAGCAGAACAATAGAGAGAGAGAACAATAAAACGACAACTATTTTTTTTTATTTTTGTTTGTGTTTTTTTTTTTTTTTTTACACTTTTTTTTTGTAACTGTAACTTTTATAACTGTAACCAGTTCCAGGTTCGGGTCTCTCAAAATGCGATGGCATCTTGGGAGACCCTGTGAAAGTGTGCCTAGTCTGTGCAATGCTGTACCCTACGCTAATACTCAACTAGTGTATGGTAGCGTTCAAAACATTCACCAATGCAAAGACCAGGATTGTCAGGACAGGAGGGACAATAATAGCGGGTGTCACGCCTATATCCGCGCTTGCTGCAGACACGACATCTTTTTTGGGGGGGTTCGCTGGGTAGGGGTACTCGGGAGGACATAAAGAAAATGCCTCTCATGCAGCCGACTGCATTTGGTTGGGGATGTGAATGGGGGAAGTACGGGCGCTGCAGAAGCGGTGGGTTCCCAATTAGGATTGGCGAATGCAGCAGGAAGGGCACTATGGGCACGACGGGCCTGTGTTTGTCTTTTTGGTGGCAGCGGGACACTACTTGTGCTTGCCACCTCACCAGCTTGAACTGCACTTATGGGACTCGCCACGTCACCAAGTGTTACTGCAGCGCTGGTTTGACTACGACCGAGGTGTACTAGGCCGCTGGTGCTTGCCAGTTCACCAAAACGCTACAAAAAAAACTGTTAGCGATCGCAGGGATCAGGCCTGACTCTGCGAACGCTGCAGTTA
The DNA here is from genome assembly GCA_037952925.1 of Lithobates clamitans. Lineage (NCBI taxonomy): Eukaryota > Metazoa > Chordata > Amphibia > Anura > Ranidae > Lithobates > Lithobates clamitans. Next base: position 1,790,752 of record JBBGZY010001165.1, read on the forward strand.
TGCGTTTAGTGTTTTGTAAGTGACAGTGATCGATCGATACTGCACTTGGGTGGGCTGGGCCAGGCCGGGCGGAGGGGCAAAACGCAGGTGCTAGCAGGTATCTGGGCTGATCCCGCTAACACTGCGTTTTTGGGAACCCTAAACTGCTGGGGACGCTAGTATAGATCTGATCGGATCAGATATTGATCCGTTCAGATACTATACCACTAAGGGAGGTGTACGCTGCGTGCGTGGGTGTTAGCGGTACTGGCGCTAACCTGACGCTGCCTGGGGCTGGTGCTTGCCAGTTCACCAAAATGCTACCAAAAAAACTGTTAGCGATCGCAGGGATCAGGCCTGACTCTGCGAACGCTGCAGTTATGCGTTTAGTGTTTTGTAAGTGACAGTGATCGATCGATACTGCACTTGGGTGGGCTGGGCCGGGCGGAGGGGCAAAACGCAGGTGCTAGCAGGTATCTGGGCTGATCCCGCTAACACTGCGTTTTTGGGAACCCTAAACTGCTGGGGACGCTAGTATAGATCTGATCGGATCAGATATTGATGCGTTCAAATACTATACCACTAAGGGAGGTGTACGGTGCGTGCGTGGGTGTTCGCGGTACTGACGCTAATCTGACGCTGCCTGGGGCAACGCATATCACCGCCGGGCGATCAGGGGGCTAAACCTTTATTTGGTAATAAACGGCGGGTGCCCTGACACTATAAAAAATAAACTAACTAACCAGCGTCACCCGTAACGGTTATACGGTGATCAGTGGTGAAAGGGTTAACTAGGGGGCAATCAAGGGGTTAAAACATTTATTAGATAGTATATGGGGGTCCCTGTCGCTATAAAACACTGACAGCGAACCTAAATATTTACGTCCCTAACTAGCATCACCAGTGACACTAATACAGCGATCAGAAAAATGATCGCTTAGCGACACTGGCGACAGGGGGTGATCAAGGGGTTAAAACTTTATTAGGGGGGGTACTGGCGCTAATCTGACGCTGCCTGGGGCGACGCATATCACCGCCGGGCGATCAGGGGGCTAAACCTTTATTCGGTAATAAACGGCGGGTGCCCTGACACTATAAAAAATAAACTAACTAACCAGCGTCACCCGTAACGGTTATACGGTGATCAGTGGTGAAAGGGTTAACTAGGGGGCAATCAAGGGGTTAAAACATTTATTAGATAGTATATGGGGGTCCCTGTCGCTATAAAACGCTGACGGCGAACCTAAATATTTACGTCCCTAACTAGCGTCACCAGCGACACTAATACAGCGATCAGAAAAATGATCGCTTAGCGACACTGGTGAGGGGGGGTGATCAAGGGGTTAAAACTTTATTAGGGGGGGTAAGGGGGGTACCCTAGACCTACAGGGGGGTAACAGTAACTGTCCTAACACTGCTAACTGTCACAAACTGACACTATGCAGTAATCAGGAAAAAAAAAAAAAAAAAAAACCTGCTTGGTGTCAGTTTGTGACGGGGGGGTGATTGGGGGGGATCGGGGGGCGATCGGGGGGGATCGGGGGTGTAATGTATGCCTGGCATGTTCTACTGTGTGTGTTTGTGTTGTGCACTTACTTACATGTCATCTCTCCTCGGCGCTGGAACGGAAACTGACAGCCGAGGAGAGATGACATCACATCCTCTGCCTCTGTGTACTATACAGAGGCAGGGGATGTTTCCCATTGGCTGGGAGCGATCGCGAGGGGGGGGCCACGATCGGATGGTCTCCCCCTCGTCTGTCATCGCTCCCAACCAAATGCCGACCGCAGCTGGCACAGGGGGGGGGTCCGATCGGACCCCCCACCCGCGGGAAGGCAATCACGTACTAGGTACGTGATTTTGCCTGCCCGTGCCGCTCTGCTCACGTATATAGGCGTGAGGCGGTCGGCAAGTGGTTAATGATGCTTAAAGTAAAAAAAAAAAAAGTGAAATATTCCTTTAAATATCGTACCTGGGGGGTGTCTATATTATGCCTGTAAAGTGGCGCGTGTTTCCCGTGTTTAGAACAGTCCCTGCACCAAATGTCATTTTTAAAGGAAAAAATCTCATTTAAAACTGCTTGCGGGTTTAATGTAATGTCCGGTCCTGGCAATATGGATGAAAATCAGTGAGACAAACACCATGGGTGCCCCCCAGTCCATTACCAGGCCTTTTGGGTCTTGTATGGATATTAAGGGGAACCCCGCACCCAAATTAAAATAAGGAAAGGTATGGGGCCACCAGGCCCTATATACTCTGAACAGCAGTATACAGGCGGTGCAAACAAGACAGGGACTGTAGGTTTGTTGTTAAGTAGAATCTGTTTGTCATTTTGAACGGGTACATTTTTAACGTGTTTAGCTCCAGCCAAAAAATCTTTTTTAAGCTTTTTGGAAAACATAGGGAAGGGTTATCACCCCTGTGACATTTTTTTTGCTGTCTTTCCTCCTCTTCAGAAGATTTCACCTCACTTTTTGTCCCAATGACAAATGCTTTTTGAGAATTTGAGTTTTTTTTGTGGAACAAGGAATGGAAAGCATTAGTGGAAAGGAGAAATGTTTTTCCCATATTAACTCTTACAGGAGAGAATTTCCCTTCCTAGGGGTAGATTTCATCTCACTTCCTGTTGTCTCCTTCCGTTTGCAAGTAGGAGTCATTTGTAAGTTAGATGTTTGAAAGTAGGGGCCTGCCCTATATACTGAGCAGAAATTTGGGCCTTAGGTGTTGTTGTGGCCACAACACTGTAAGCCCTCACAGGGCCCTGCTGTGAAATATTAGATCAAGGATTGTAATTGCATGCCCCTGTTAAACAGGGGCAGAAAAACTGGGACTTTGGTGGTGGTGGTGCTGGTGCCACAACACTGTAAGTCCTCACTCGCTCTTGGTGGGTGCAGAAATGGGCCCTGCTGTGAAATATTAGATCAAGAATTGTAATTACATGCCCCTGTTGAACAGGGGCAGAAAAATTGGGCCTTTGGTGGTGGTGCTGGTGGTGGTGCTGGTGCCACAACACTGCAACCCCTCACAGACACTCTAGTTGGAACGCAGGAACGAGCCCTGCTGCAAAGTATTGCATCAAAAATTGTAATTACACGCCCCTGTTAAACAGGGGCTGAAAAAATGTGCCTTAGGCACTGGTGGTTGCGCCCAGAACCAAAAATGTTCTTACAAGCTATCAGCGTGATGATTGAGGAGGTAGAGGATAATTACTCAGGGATAGTCACTCAGCATCAGCATAGGCAGTCTTTGAAGGGATCTGAGATTTCAAAAAAAATTATTCGGTTACATCAGCATCAGGTGCTTGGTAGCTGGTGGTGATCCAAGACTGATTCATTTTTATGAAGGTCAGTCGATCGACTGAGTCGGTGGACAGACGCACCCTGTGATCGGTTACCAAGCCTCCAGCAGCACTGAATGTGCGTTCCGAAAGAACGCTGGATGCAGGACAGGCCAGTAGCTCAATTGCATACTGTGCAAGCTCTGGCCAGTGATCCATCCTCAAGACCCAGTAACCCAGAGGATTTTCGGTGGGAAAGGTGTCCAAGTCTGATCTTGCCCCTAGGTATTTCTGCACCATGTAAAACAGACGCTGGCGATGGTTGCTGGAACCGATCATACCTTGGGGCTGCGGACCAAAAAATTGTATGAACGCATCGGTCAGACGGCCACCTTCTCCACCACTCCTTCTTTGACAGACTGAAGCCTCAACAACATGTTGTCCAGAAACAGGAGTTTGTAACCTCCCAGTCTCTGGGAACGCGTTGCACAGACCTTTCTGCAAGGCCTCCCGAAGATGTTTCATCCTCTGCTCCCTCTGCGATGGCAAGAGAAGGTCCGCAACCTTACCCTTGTAACATGGATCAAGGAGGGTTGCCAGCCAGTATTGGTCCTTCTCCTTGATACCACGAATACGAGGATCCTTCCGCAGGCTTTGCAGGATCAGGGAGACCATGCAGCGTAGGGTTCCTGAGGCATTCAGTCCGGAGTCCTCTGGGTCACTAAGGACGACATGGTCCGCAGCCACCTCCTCCCAGCCACGTACAAGTCCATGTGTTTCTTGGGACTGATCCCTTAAAGACTGCTGCTGATGCTGAGTGCCAGGCTCCACCTCCATACTGACACAATCTTCCTCCTCCTCCTCCTCTTCCTGTGTGATCGGCGGGCACGCAGGAACACTGTCTGGATAAAGGGGGCCTTGAGAGCTAAGGAAGTCCTCCTCTTCCTGCCTCTGTTCTGCCTCAAGTGCCCTGTCCATTATTCCACGCAGCGTGTGCTTCAACAGGTGGACAAGGGGGACAGTGCCACCGATGCATGCACTGTCACTGCTCACCATCCTCGTGGCCTCCACAAATGGTGACAGGACAGTGCATGCATCCCTGATCATGGCCCACTGGCGTGGGGAAAAAAAACAAGCTCCCCTGACCCTGTCGCACAGGTACTCATTAATGGCCCTCTGCTGCGTGAGCAGCCGCTGCAGCATGGCCAACGTTGAGTTCCACCTGGTGGGCATGTCACAGATTAGGCGGTTCTTGGGCAGGTTAAACTCCTTTTGGAGGTCCGTCAACCGAGCACTGGCATTATATGATCGAGGGAAATGCACACAGACTTTCCTGGCCTGCCTCAGGACATCCTGTAAGATTGGGTACCTGCCCAAGAACCGCTGCACCACCAAGTTAAGGACATGAGCCAAACAGGACACATGGGTCATTTGTCCCTGTCAGAGGGCAAAGAGGAGGTTGGTGCCATTGTCGCAAACCACCATTCCTGCCTTAAGTTGGCGTGGCGTCAACCACCTCTCTGAATCTGCCCCTGCAGAGCTGACAGAACCTCTGCCCCAGTGTGGCTCCTGTCCCCCAAGCACACCAGCTCAAGCACCGCATGGCATCTTTTGGCCTGCGTACTTGCGTAGCCCCTTGAACGGCTATGAAGCACCGCTGGTTCCGAAGACAAAGCACAGGAAGAGGCCATGGAGGAAGAAGAAGAGGAGGGGGTGGTGGAGAGAGGTGTGTCACAATCATTAGCATTTTGGAGGCGTGGTGGCAGAACAACCTCCAACACTACTGCACCTTGTCCTGCATCCTTCCCAGCTGCCAGCAGAGTCACCCAATGCGCCGTGAAACTTAGGTAACGTCCCTGTCCATGCCTGCTGGACCATGAGTCAGCAGTAATATGCACCTTACCGCTGACCGCCCTGTCCAGCGAGGCATGGACATTGCCTTCCACATGCCGGTAGAGAGCTGGAATCGCCTTCCGTGAGAAAAAGTGGCGTTTGGGTACCTGCCACTGAGGAACCGCACATTCCACAAACTCACGGAAGGGGGCAGAGTCTACCAACTGAAAAGGCAGCAGTTGAAGTGCTAGCAATTTTGCCAAGCTAGCATTCAACGGCTGGGCATGTGGATGGCTGGGAGCAAACTTCTTTCGGCAGTGCAGCAGCTGGGGCAGGGAAATTTGCCTGGTACAATCTGACGTCGGTGTACCAAAAGCAGATTGCCCACAAGTACTTGGCTGTGACACACCTAATTCTACACCTTCATTCCTCTCAGTGCAAGTCTCAGAGAGGACTGAAGGTCTAGTGGGGTTGGAAATCTCAGCTGATGAGGAGCAAGGAGAGGTCCTTTTTGTTCTTTGGTGTGGGTCTTTTAGATACGCTTGCCAACGAACTGCATGGCAGGTCAACATATGTCTGGTCAAGCATGTGGTACCCAAGCGGGAGATGTTTTGGCCACGCGAGATACGCTTGAGACATATGTTGCAAATAGCAGCGGTGCAATCTGATGCACTCGTCTCAAAAAAGGCCCACACCAAAGAACTTTTTGAATAACGCGCAAAGACTGCAGCGCCCTGCACATGTGGAGCTTTGGGGTGTGATGCAGTCAATGTGCTGCCCTTAGGCTGGCCCCTGGAGGGCATCCTGCCTCGTTGGTGATGTGCCGCCTCCTCCTCCTCTTCCTCTCTCCTATCAGGCACCCACGTTGAGTCAGTGACCTCATCATCCCCTCCCTCCTCATCACTGGAGCAAACCTGGCAGTATGCTGCAGTAGGGGGAGCATGACTGCCAGATTGCTGTCCTTCTTGGGCACCCCCTCTGTCCGTGCTCATGTTACTGCCTTCATCAAGCTCAGTATCATCATCAGAGCCTTCCAAACGCTGGGCATCCTCCTGGAGCATGTACCCAACACTGTGGTCAAACAGTTCGAGGGACTCCTCAGGAGGACATGGTGGGGCTAGGGAAGGAGTCACTGATGACATTGAGCCGAGGGAAGAGGCCGCTGCTTTGCCAGACAAAGTACCCTGGGCATGGGTGAGAGAGGATGAGGAGGATGAGGACGGCTTGGTCATCCACTCGACCAAGTCTTTCGCATGTTGCGGCTCAACACCGCCAGCTGCCGAAAAAAAGGCCAAGCGTGTCCCACGGCCACATGCTTATGAGGATGCACTGTCTCCACGACCAGCACTAGACACAGAGCCTGCTTGCCTTCTCTTATTGGCTTGTGACTGTCTGCCTCTCCTTCTTGGCCTTCCAGACATACTAATGGCCTGTAGCTGCACTAAGCTGGGATATATGTATATGTATATGTATGTACTGATACTGCAGCTAGCAAAATCAACTGACCAGACCAATTTTCAGCTTTCAGCACTGTCACACTTTGAATGAGAATTTTGCGGTCATGTAACACTGTATCCAAATTACAATTTTATTATTTTTTTTTCACACAAATAGAGCTTTTTTTTAAGTGATATTTAATCACCGCTGGGGTTTTTATTTTTTACACTACAAATAAAAAAGACCATAAATTTTCAAAAAAGAAATACATTTTTCTTAGTTTATATTATAAAATTTTGCAAATAAGTAATTTCTCTTGATGAATTTTGACCAAAAATGATGCTGCAGCATTTCTTTGGTAAAAATAACCCAAATCAGTGTTTATTTGGTGTTGGCAGTGATGGGGGACAGACAGATTTTTTTATTGGGACACTGAAATGTGTATGGGGACAGGGGTATATCAGTGGTGCTTGGTGTAGTTTGTAGGATAATCTGTAACAGCTCTCTGTGTAAAATCATCCTCACACAGAGAGCTGTCACAGATCTGCAGATTCCCTTTCTCCCCCCCCCCCACTGAGCTCTCACTGAGCTTGGTGGGGAGACCTGTCACAGAGATACGCGTCTCTGTTTACAGTGTGACAGTTGTGTTTGGACACAGCCGTCAGGTGATCGGGAGGGCCAATCAGTGCCCAGATGCCAATCTCTGCTCAGCTGGATCTTGTGATCATAATGATAACAGGATCGAGCCGCAGTGCACCTCGTGGCCGCTCTGCGAACACTCATTCTGAGGGATGTTCCTGAACCTCCACTCAGAATGAGGAAAGGACCACCATTTATGGGCAGTGGCCGGGTGGGAGGTAGTTAAAGTTATAGAGTCTACAAACTATGCTATACATATTTGAAAATTGATCAATCCTGATGTACTGACTGCCTATCTCATTTCTTGAGCCCTAAAATGCCAGGACAATACTATTATCCTCAAAATGACCTCTTTTTGGAAAATAGATTGTCCAGGGTATTTAAAAAGAAGCATTGTGAATTTTTTGAAGTTGCATTTTTGCCAAATTTGTTGGGATTTTTTTTTTTTTTTACAAAGTTATAAATTAATAAGATATTTCTAACATATAGCATTGGCAAACTTACAATTACACCTCAAAACACATTTTGCTACTCCTCAAGTATTTTAAAACCTGCATTTTGAGACTTTTTTTACAGCTTAGCCATAAAAAGAGGCCCAAAATCCAAGAGTTTTTCAGGGGGCATAAATGATGCAACTAAACTCCTGACTACCTATCACATTTTTGGAGGCCCTGAAGCACCATTACAGTGGAAACACCCACAAAATGACTACATTTTGCAAAACAAACACCAAAGGTATTTTCTAAGAAGCATAATGAGTATTTTGAAGATGTAATTTTTTTGCCACACCTTTTTTGGAAAATACAGACCACATGTGTGAGACATTTTCCGTGATTAAACTGATTATGTACCAGACATTGGGTTTGGTTTACTAAAGGCAAATATACTGTGCACTGCAAGTGCACTTGCTCCAGAGCTTAGTAAATTAGGTTGTCATGTACCTGGTCAGTGAGCCTGACATTTAGAGAAGAACCTCTTGTACCACACCAGCTTGGGGGTTACTAATAGTGAGACAGCAGCCATACAAGAACAGTGATGTAGGAGCGCCTGTGATCAGTCCGGTAGTCTGCGTAGCAGGCAGTTAGTAGGAGGATGTACAGCAGGCAGGCTGGAGGTAGGTAAGCAAGGCCAGAACATGGTAGACTGTAGTGAACAGCTGGAGCAGGAACCAGATAAGGTTTGCTGAGCTGAAGCTGTAGCAGACAGGATGAGCAGGTGCAGGGTCAGATGAGCTGGGTCGGTAACGTTCAGGCAGGTTAAGCATAGACAGCAGGCAACAGGATGGTGGGGTCAAAAACTGAGTCGGTAATGGAGGATCAATCAGAGACAGGAGGCAAAAGCAAAGTCCAAGACAAGCCAAGGTCGGTGTATCAAGCAAACAAGCGCTAGTCAGAAAAAGCCGGCTCAGAGGTCAGCACAGGAAAAACTGCAACAACACACAGAAGCTGCAGACCAAACAGCAATGAGCCCATAGTGCAGTCAGTTTAAATAGCCCAGTTGGCACCAGCATTAGTGACAGATGCGTTCCGACACACGATTGTGCATGCGCCGTGAAATTCTTCCTGCATGGTCATGTCTTCTCTGACATTGCCTCCTCTTTACGGGCAATCTCCGGATGCCCAATCGGCTCCTTTTTTGCGGGTGGCTATGAAAAAACACACAAATCAAGTCAGTTGTGTGCACTTTATGTATAGGTTCCCAAGAGTTTTTTCTTCTGGACCATAATCCTTCCATTTGATCAAATATTGTATCGAACCCCTTCTTCTGAATTCTAAGATGGCCTCAATCTCAAATTCCTCATCACTATTAATGATGGTAGGTGCGGGAGGTCCTGATCTGCTATCAGGGAATGGATCTGGCACTGCCAGTTTCAGCAAGGATACATGGAACACTGGATGCACTGAATAAGGGATTCTGGTAGTGTTAATTCGTAAGATACATCATTCATTTTTCTCCTTACCGGAAATGATCCTATGAACTTTGGTGCAAACTTCTTTGAAGGGCAAGTCATCCTCAAATTTGTCATGGCAAGCCATACTTGGTCCCCTGGCTGTAACATCAGCTCCCCCCATCTTTTCCTGTGCCTTTGTGATGGCTTCCTGTAACAACATGTTATTATGAGAAAAAAAATCCAACTGGAACAGAAGATTCAGGGACAAGATCAGGTAAGAAGGTAGGATGAAATCCATAGCAAAAAAATGGAGACTGCTTAGTGGCAGAATGACTGGCATTGTTGTTGTCTGCTAGCAGTAATAGTGGTACCCAGTCATCCTGGACAAAGGACGTCAAACATCGGATGTATTGCTCCAAAGCTTAATTAGTCCGCTCTGTCTGCCCATTGGTCTGGGGATGGTAAGCTGATGATAGGAAAAGCTTAATCTTAAAAGACCCACACAATGCTTTCCAAAACCTTGATCTGAATTGGACCCCACGGTCTGACACAATGTTTGTAGGAACTCCATGAAGTCTGACAATCTCCTTGACAAGGACCCGAGTGGTCTCAACAGCAGATGGCGTACTTTTCAGGGGTAAAAAATGCGCCATTTTTGATAAGTAATCCACTACCACAAAGATAGAGGTACAATCTTCAGATTGCGGAAGCTCGACTATAAAGTCCATGGCAATCATCTTCCTAAAATTTATCAGGTTCAGATAATGGTCTGAGCAACCCCCAAGCTCTATTATGGGTATTCTTACTCTGAATACAAGTGGTACATGCTTTTACATAAGCCGTGCAATCTTTCTCCAGCCCAGGCCACCAGAATGTGTGTTGTACCAGTTCCATGGTCTTGTGAATCCCGAAATGGCCTGCCAGTGGGTGATCATAACAGAACCCCAGGACAATTTCTTGAACAGCTTCTGGAATGAAAATCTATTTACCTTTCCATAACAGCCCGTTCTTTACCTGCAATGTGATCCCTGAAGGACTGGGTATTCCCACTGAAGCTTGCTGCAATTGTGGCAGCAGACTCGATTGTAACAGAAGAAAGTTCCTGGCTGGTAAGATAGTGTCTGGTACTGATATGCCTTTTGGATCCTCAAATATACGTGATAATGCATCAGGCTTGGAGTTCTTTGATCCTGGTCTCTAAGTAATGTGAAAAAAAAACTTCAGAAAAAGAGAGCTCAGCAGGCCTAGCATAGTCTAATGCCCTGTACACATGCGGAATTTCCAAGATTTTTCAGACGGAATTCTGCTCAAGCTTGGTTTGCATACACACGGTCACACAAAAGTTCTCTGAACTTTCGACCGTCAAGAACACAGTGACGTATAATACTACGACGAGCCGAGAAAACGAAGTTCAATGCTTCCGAGCATGCGTCAAATTGTTTCCGAGCATGCATAGTTTTTTGCGCGTTGGAATTGCGCGTCAAAATACAGACGAACGAAATTTTCGTCAAGAACTTTTTCCGTCGGAAGAATAGAGAACCAGCTCTCAATCTTTTGCAGGGGAAATTCAGACAGAAAAAGTTGGATGGAGCAAACACACGGTCGGAATATCCGACCAAAAGCTCCCATCACACTTTTTTTGATGGAAAGTCCGCTCGTGTGTACGGGGCATAAGACGTTTTGCAGATCGCAAATACTCAAGGTTCTTGTGGTCAGTGAAAACTAATATTGGATGGGTGGCTCCTTCTAGCAAATAACTTTGTCTTCCATTCATCGCCCTGTCAGATAGGGACTAAATTATAGGCCTCTCAAGTCAAGTTTGGTAAAGATACTTGCAGGTTTAAGTCTTTGGAAAAGTTCAGGAACCAAGGGCAGGCGGCAACGGTTCTTTACTGTGATTTTGTTTATATCATGGTAGTCCATACATGGCCTCAGTGACTGGTCCTTCTTCTCCACAAAGAATATACCTGCACCTGTCGGTTAGGTAGAGGGGTGGATAAATCCTTTCTGTAGATTCTCTTCAATATAGTCCTTTAACACTCCTAACTCAGGCACGGACAGATGAAAGATGCGTCCAAAGGGAATTTCCTCTCCCGGAAGAAGTTCGGTGGGGCAGTCATAAGTTCTGTGTGGAGGAAGAGTATCTGCATCTTGTTTACTGATCACATCCAAGTATTCATGGTATTAATTGGGAACTACTTGGCACAGGTCTGTATATGATTCCATACACAACAAGGTAGCAGGTGGTTGAGGCGATGCTGTCATGCATTGTTTCTGGCAGTAAGGTGATAGGAATTTGATGTTTCCTGATTCCCAGTCAACATGTGGTTTGTTGACCTGTAGCCAGGGTAGGCCCAAGATGACAGGAAATAGTGGAGATGAAATTGCATCTGTGATGGCAATGTTCATACCTCACTTAAATGATTAATGATACATAAAATAAGTGATTAAAAGCTTTTGTTTATATAGGAATCAACCAATGAGGTTGCCGCTATTATGGATAGAATTAAAACAAATGATAACTGTAAAATTGTAGCAAAGTGTCATTTCTGCAGTGCTGTCACCATGAAAAGATATGATAAAATATTTACAAAAAATGTGAGGGGTGTACTCACTTTTGTGAGATACTGTATATATACATATACACATATATACACATATACATACAGTCACACACATATACATCTAGTGGGGCATGGTAATTTAATTAGAAAGTCCTTACAATGGTTCCCTTGAAACCCCTTGATATAAATATGAAGCTCAATGTTTCCACATCACATCCAAGCGCAGCGGTTCCTGATAGTTAGTGGCAGTGATGGTCAGGAGTAGTGGAGTCTTCTTAGTCACAAGTCCTGATTTGATGTAATACCCGTCAGCCAGGAATACAGTGAGTCCATGTTCCTTAGGTGGTGGCGGAATGTGCATTCTGAGTTGCGAAGGACAGGTCAATGATTGGTTGGGTTGTTTAACTGAAGAAAGTGAAAGACACTTACATATGGCAGGGCAGGTGCGTGACTGGCTTTCCCACAGTAGAGACAAAGATTGTTCAGACGTTGGCGTTCCTCCAGGGTCAGTGAAGGATGGATCAGGCCCAATTGCATTGGTTCAGGTGCCTATGGAGCAGGCGAAGCAGTATTTCTGAACACGGGGTTAGAAGGAACGGGAACACCCATACTGATCGGAACTGTTATGGGGATCCTTCAGTCCTGCGTTCGCATAGGCGGAATTCAATCTGAATATAAAGTGTAATTAAAGCATCCAAAGAGATTGGTACACCAAGCAAGTTCATCTTTAAGGCTTTCCGAGAAACCTAAATGGAACTGGTGATGCAGGGCTGCATCGTTCCAGTCAGTATCTGCACTCCAATATCTGAAATCCATGATATAGTCGTTGTCTGCTCTGCGGCCTTGCTGGAGTGCATGCAGAGTTGCTTCGGCCATGGTGGTTTGTTGCGGGTCATCATATACTGTAGCTGAGACATGGTATTGGTTATTGAAGAATAACCGCATGGTATTTAGTTATGCATTGTTTTATTCCAGCAGTCGATGAGCCTAGGGCAGTGGTTCCCCTTGAAGTAGGGAAATGGTGAACCGCACTTTGGTGACTTCCAGGGAAAATGTCCTTGGCTGAAGAGCAATGTAGAGCTGACAGGTAAACTTACTCTGATCCCCGTAGAACCTTTTGGGAGCTGGTATTTGAGGTTCTGGGGGTAGCATCACTACCGGAGGGCTTGCAAGAGTTCCAGTTGATGTAGTAGATACAGAAGAAGTGAAAGCCACAGCAGGAGTAGTTGCTGGTGTGGCCAGGGACTTAACACATTCATCCAGTCGAACATAACCCCCTTGCAGGGATGTAACTGCTTGAGTAAGTGAAGCAAGGTGCTGGCAGATCTCATCCAATGCAGAGGGTGCTCTTGCAGGCTCTGTCATGATTGGTACTGTCACATACCTGGTCAGTGAACCTGATGTGTAGAGGAGAGCCTTTCATACCACACTGGCTCGGGGGTTACTGATAGTGAAACAGCAGCCACAGAAGCACGGTGACGTAGGAGCGCCTGTGATCAGTCCAGTAGTCTGCGTGGCAGTCAGTCAACAAGTGGATGTATACTGTAGTAGGCAGGCTGGTGGTAGGTGAGATGGGCCAGAACTTGGCAGACTGTAGTGAACAGCTGGAGCAGGAACCAGATGAGGTTTGCTGAGCTGAAGCTGTAGCAGACAGGATGAGCAGGTGCAGGGTCAGACGACCTGGGTCGGTAAATTTCAGGCAGGTTAAGCATAGACAGCGGACAACAGGATGGTGGGGTCCCAAGCCAAGTTGGTAATAGAGGATCAATCAAACAGATACAGGAGGAATAAGCAAATTCCAAGACAACACAATGTCAGGGTATTACAAGCATTAGTCAGAAGAAGCCAGATCAGGATCAGAAGTCAGCAAAGGAAAATAGAACAGGAACTAGTGCAGTCAGTTTAAATAGCCAGCTTGGTGCCAGCATTAGTGATAGACGTACGCGTGCGCATTCTTCCTAAACTGACATGTCTTCCGTGACAGAGGTAAAGCTTTACTTTGCAAAAAATAGTCAATCATATGCAAGTAAAATAAAAAAAAAAACTGCATTTTTGATTGCACATGACTGGATGATAAAAGTCAGCATTTCCTCCGATTTAGAGTAACTCCCTTTGCAGTTCACTTCCAAGTGCACTTGAAGAGCACTTGCATTGCACAGTATATTTGCCTTTAGTACATCAACCTCCCTGTATCTTGTGTATCACAAAAATCAACCAACACTGCACAGAAAACAATGTACTGTCACCTCTCTACGGGTGGTCAGGTAATATAGCTTAGTGTAGCAACACCCATAACAGTCCTTATTCCTATAAGCCAAGCAAGCCAATCCTACTGGCATGTGGCTGCCCCCAAGAATGCCAAATTCAGTGGCCAGGAAGTACAGAAGGCTGATGATAGGAAGAACAAAACAGTATATAATAAGTGAAAAGCAGTGATTTTTATTATAATTGTGCTGCGATTGAAACAAACATCAAATCAAATAAATTGTGAAATACAGGGCTTTCTGACAATGTCTGGTGTCAAAACACATACAGGTGGGACTACCAGTTGATTTAATTTCCATTGTATGGAATGCACACTGTCTCCAGTTTCTTAGGGAACAGTGGTGGTTCTGATATTCAGTTTGACTGAAATATTGGGTGCCGAATGGGGCGCCGTGAGATGTGAGTGGACACTGCATACTTTTTTAATGTTTTTATATACAGTATGTTAATACAGATACTCCTCGTTTAACGACTTACCTGTTTAACGACCGCTCTAACTAACGACCAGCTCTCCAGACCCACACAGGAAGTCATGTCATCACTCTGCATCAGCCTCTGTCTCACTCTTGGCCTGCTGTTTTACAGGTACTGTATGTACTGCACTGTACTCAGTTTTATGTCTTTATGTACAATAATGTAAACTGTTCTTATACTGTACAGGTATTGCCCACAACATGTCAGAAAAAGTGTGCTTGCACCTACAGAATGTGCTCAGAAAAAGAAAGAGCTATTGATCTTGATATGAAAATGAAGATCAGTAAGGACTATGAAGCTGGCAAGAAAGTTAAAGAAATAGCAAGTGAATTGGAACTTGCATATTCTACCATTTCAACAATCATAAAGGATAAGGATAGAGTGAAAGAGGCAGTGAAAGCAATGACAGGATATCAAGCCATAATAACTAGGCAGCGGAAAGGCCTCATTCATGAAATGGAAAAATTGTTGGCAATATGGATTGATGACCAAATGGAAAAAAGAATGCCAATGAGTCTTTTATTTATTCAAACCAAAGCATTCAGTATTTTTGAGAATTTGAAAGTGCACAAAGGCGAAGAATCGACTAAAACATTTACAACAAGCCATGGATGGTTTCAAAGGTTTTGTGGGACATTCAACCTCCATAATCAGATTATCAGTGGGGAGGATGCAAGTGCAGATGTGGAAGCAGCTGAAAAAATTGTGGTTTGAATTTGATGAAATCATCGAAAAAGGTGGCTTCCACAGCAGATAAGGTTGTTCATACACAAAGAAGATAAAACAATGCCCGGTTTAAGTTTTTTAAAGACAGGGTCACATTGTTGTTGGGAGGAAATGTTGCTGGGTTCAAGTTAAAGCCTCTCCCCATCTATCGTTCACATAACCCACGTGCATTGAGGCAAGATAGTAAGCACACACTGCCTGTTTATTATCATGCAAATAACAAAGCATGGATGACACAAGCTTTATTTGATGACTGGTTCATCAATTGTTTCATACCCTTGTCAGCAAAAGGGTGTTCTCTTTAAAATTATCCTCCTGCTTGATAATACCCTAGCATCTTGATGACCTATATTCAGACGTATAGGTAGTGTATCTGCTTAACCACTTGAGCCCCGGACCATTATGCTGCCTAAGGACCAGAGGTCTTTTTCCAATTTGGCACTGCGTCGCTTTAACTGCTAATTGCGCGGTCATGCAATGCTGTACCCAAACGAAATTTGCGTCCTTTTCTTCCCACAAATAGAGCTTTCTTTTGATGGTATTTGATCACCTCTGCGGTTTTTATTTTTTGCGCTATAAACGGAAAAAGACCGAAAATTTTGAAAAAAAATGATATTTTCTACTTTTTGTTATAAAAAAAATCCAATAAACTAAATTTTAGTCATACATTTAGGCCAAAATGTATTCGGCCACATGTCTTTGGTAAAAAAAATGTCAATAAGCGTATATTTATTGGTTTGCGCAAAAGTTATAGCGTCTACAAACTAGGGTACATTTTCTGGAATTTACACAGCTTTTAGTTTATGACTGCCTATGTCATTTCTTGAGGTGCTAAAATGGCAGGGCAGTACAAAACCCCCCCAAATGACCCCATTTTGGAAAGTAGACACCCCAAGGAAATTGCTGAGAGGCATGTTGAACCCATTGAATATTTATTTTTTTTGTCCCAAGTGATTGAAAAATGACAAAAAAAAAAAAAAAAAAAAATATTTACAAAAAGTCGTCACTAAATGATATATTGCTCACACAGGCCATGGGCCTATGTGGAATTGCACCCCAAAATACATTTAGCTGCTTCTCCTGAGTACGGGGATACCACATGTGTGGGACTTTTTGGGAGCCTAGCCGCGTACGGGGCCCCGAAAACCAAGCACCGCCTTCAGGATTTCTAAGGGTGTAAATTTTTGCTTTCACTCTTCACTGCCTATCACAGTTTCGGAGGCCATGGAATGCCCAGGTGGCACAAAACCCCCAAAATGACCCCATTTTGGAAAGTAGACACCCCAAGCTATTTGCTGAGAGGCATATTGAGTCCATGGAATATTTTATATTTTGACACAAGTTGCGGGAAAGTGACACTTTTTATTTTTATTTTTTTTTTTTTTCATAAAGTTGTCACTAAATGATATATTGCTCACACAGGCCATGGGCATATGTGGAATTGCACCCCAAAATACATTTAGCTGCTTCTCCTGAGTATGGGGATACCACATGTGTGGGACTTTTTGGGAGCCTAGCTGCGTACGGGACCCCGAAAACCAATCACTGCCTTCAGGATTTCTAAGGGTGAAAATTTTTGATTTCACTCTTTACTGCCTATCACAGTTTCGGAGGCCATGGAATGCCCAGGTGGCACAAAACCCCCCCAAATGACCCCATTTTGGAAAGTAGACACCCCAAGCTATTTGCTGAGAGGCATGGTGAGTATTTTGCAGCTCTCATTTGTTTTTGAAAATGAAGAAAGACAAGAAAAAAAATTTTTTTTTTTCTTTTTTCAATTTTCAAAACTTTGTGACAAAAAGTGAGGTCTGCAAAATACTCACTATACCTCTCAGCAAATAGCTTGGGGTGTCTACTTTCCAAAATGGGGTCATTTGGGGGGGTTTTTGTGCCACCTGGGCATTCCATGGCCTCCGAAACTGTGATAGGCAGTGAAGAGTGAAATCAAAAATTCACGCCCTTAGAAAGCCTGAAGGCGGTGCTTGGTTTTCGGGGTCCCGTACGCGGCCAGGCTCTTAAAAAGTCTCACACATGTGGTATCCCCATACTCAGGAGAAGCAGCAGAATGTATTTTGGGGTGTAATTTCACATATTTCCATGACATGTTTAAGCAATATATCATTTAGTGACAACTTTGTGCAAAAAAAAAAAAAAAAAAAAAAAAATTTGTCTCTTTCCCGCAACTTGTGTCGCAATATAAAATATTCCATGGACTCGACATGCCTCTCAGCAAATAGCTTGGGGTGTCTACTTTCCAAAATGGGGTCATTTGGGGGGGTTTTGAACTGTCCTGGCATTTTATGCACAACATTTAGAAGCTTATGTCACACATCACCCACTCTTCTAACCACTTGAAGACAAAGCCCTTTCTGACACTTATTGTTTACATGAAAAAGTTTTTTTTTTTTTGCAAAAAAATTACTTTGAACCCCCAAACATTATATATTTTTTTAAAGCAAATGCCCTACAGATTAAAATGGTGGGTGTTTCATTTTTTTTTTTCACACAGTAATTGCGCAGCGATTTTTCAAACGCATTTTTTGGGGAAAAAACACACTTTTTTTAATTTTAATGCACTAAAACACGCTATATTGCCCAAATGTTTGATGAAATAAAAAAGATGATCTTAGGCCGAGTACATGGATACCAAACATGACATGCTTTAAAATTGCGCACAAACGTGCAGTGGCAACAAAATAAATACATGTTTAAAAGCCTTCAAAAGCCTTTACAGGTTACCACTTTAGATTTACAGAGGAGGTCTACTGGAAAAATTACTGCACTCGATCTGGCCTTCGCGGTGATACCTCACATGCATGGTGCAATTGCTGTTTACGTTTGACGACAGACCGCCGCTTGCGTTCGCCTTAGCGCGAGAGCAGGGGGCGACAGGGGTGTTTTTTTTTTTTTTTTTTTTTTTTCTTTATTATTTTTTTGCTTTTTTAATCTTACTTTTAAACTGTTCCTTTCATATTTTTTTTTTTAATCATTTTTATTGTTATCTCGGGGAATGTAAATATCCCCTATGATAGCAATAGGTAGTGACAGGTACTCTTTTTTGAAAAAATTGTGGTCTATTAGACCCTAGATCTCTCCTCTGCCCTCAAAGCATCTGACCACACCAAGATCGGTGTGATAAAATGCTTCCCCAATTTCCCAATGGCGCTATTTACATCCGGCGAAATCTAAGTCATGAAATACTCGTAGCTTCCGGTTTCTTAGGCCATAGAGATGTTTGGAGCCACTCTGGTCTCTGATCAGCTCTATGGTCAGCTGGCTGAATCACCGGCTGCATTCTCAGGTTCCCTGTTGAGACAGGAGATCCAGAGAAAAACACGGAAGACGGTGGGGGGGGGGGGCATTCCCTCCCACGGCTTGTAAAAGCAGTCTAGAGGCTAATTAGCCGCTAGGATTGCTTTTACATGAAAGCCGACCGCTGGCTGAAAAGAATGATACCAAGATGATACCTAAACCTGCAGGCATCATTCTGGTATAACCACTCAAAGTCGTGAATGGCGTACCTGAAGACAAAAAAATGGTTAACAATGGTTAACAATAAAGCACAGTAAAGTGTAAATAATTACACACCTGAAAAACAAACATGATAAAACATAATAACAATAACAATAACAATAACAATAACAATCAATAACAATAACAATAACAATAAAACATTGCAGAATAGAATACAGTAAAAAAGAGCAGAACAATAGAGAGAGAGAATAGAGAGAGAGAGAACAATAAAACAACAACTATTTTTTTTATTTCATATTTTTTTTTTTTTTTTACACTTTTTTTGTAACTAACTTTTATAACGGTAACCGGTTCCAGGTTCGGGTCTCTCAAAATGCGATGGCATCTTGGGAGACCCTGTGAAAGTGTGCCTAGTCTGTGCAATGCTGTACCCTACGCTAATACTCAACTAGTGAATGGTAGCGTTCAAAACATTCACCAATGCAAAGACCAGGATTGTCAGGACAGGAGGGACAATAATAGCGGGTGTCACGCCTATATCTGCGCTTGCTGCAGACACGACATCTTTTTTGGGGGGTTCGCTGGGTAGGGGTACTCGGGAGGACATAAAAATGCCTCTCATGCAGCCGACTGCATTTGGTTGGGGATGTGAATGGGGGAAGTACGGGCGCTGCAGAAGCGGTGGGTTCCCAATTAGGATTGGCGAATGCAGCAGGAAGGGCACTATGGGCACGACGGGCCTGTGTTTGTCTTTTTGGTGGCAGCGGGACACTACTTGTGCTTGCCACCTCACCAGCTTGAACTGCACTTATGGGACTCGCCACGTCACCAAGTGTTACTGCAGTGCTGGTTTGACTACGACCGGGGTGTACTAGGCCGCTGGTGCTTGCCAGTTCACCAAAACGCTACAAAAAAACTGTTAGCGATCGCAGGGATCAGGCCTGACTCTGCGAACGCTGCAGTTATGCGTTTAGTGTTTTGTAAGTGTCAGTGATCGATCGATACTGCACTTGGGTGGGCTGGGCCGGGCCGGGCGGAGGGGCAAAACGCAGGTGCTAGCAGGTATCTGGGCTGATCCCGCTAACACTGCGTTTTTGGGAACCCTAAACTGCTGGTGACGCCAGTATAGATCTGATCGGATCAGATATTGATCCGTTCAGATACTATACCACTAAGGGAGGTGTATGCTGCGTGCGTGGGTGTTAGCGGTACTGGCGCTAATCTGACGCTGCCTGGGGCTGGTGCTTACCAGTTCACCAAAATGCTACAAAAAAAACTGTTAGCGATCGCAGGGATCAGGCCTGACTCTGCGAACGCTGCAGTTATGCGTTTAGTGTTTTGTAAGTGACAGTGATCGATCGATACTGCACTTGGGTGGGCTGGGCTGGGCCGGGCGGAGGGGCAAAACGCAGGTGCTAGCAGGTATCTGGGCTGATCCCGCTAACACTGCGTTTTTGGGAACCCTAAACTGCTGGTGACGCTAGTATAGATCTGATCGGATCAGATATTGATCCGTACAGATACTATACCACTAAGGGAGGCGTATGGTGCGTGCGTGGGTGTTAGCGGTACTGGCGCTAACCTGACGCCTGGGGCTGGTGCTTGCCAGTTCACCAAAATGCTACCAAAAAAACTGTTAGCAATCGCAGGGATCAGGCCTGACTCTGCGAACGCTGCAGTTATGCGTTTAGTGCCTTGTAAGTGACAGTGATCGATCGATACTGCACTTGGGTGGGCTGGGCTGGGCGGAGGGGCAAAACGCAGGTGCTAGCAGGTATCTGGGCTGATCCCGCTAATACTGCGTTTTTGGGAACCCTAAACTGCTGGGGACGCTAGTATAGATCTGATCGGATCAGATATTGATCCGTTCAGATACTATACCACTAAGGGAGGCGTATGCTGCGTGCGTGGGTGTTCGCGGTACTGGCGCTAATCTGACGCTGCCTGGGGCGACGCATATCACCGCCGGGCGATCGGGGGGCTAAACCTTTATTCGGTAATAAACGGCGGGTGCCCTGACACTATAAAAAATAAACGAACTAACCAGCGTCACCCGTAACGGTTATACGGTGATCAGTGGTGAAAGGGTTAACTAGGGGGCAATCAAGGGGTTAAAACATTTATTAGGTAGTATATGGGGGTCCCTGTCGCTATAAAACGCTGACGGCGAACCTCAATATTTACCTCACTAACTAGCGTCACCAGCGACACTAATACAGCGATCAGAAAAATGATCGCTTAGCGACACTGGTGACAGGGGGTGATCAAGGGGTTAAAACTTTATTAGGGGGGGTTAGGGGGGTACCCTAGACCTAAAGGGGGGTAACAGTAACTGTGCCAACACAGTAACTGTCACAAACTGACAGCTAGCAGTAATCAGGAAAAAAAAAAAAAAAAAAAAAAAAAAAAACTGCTGGTGTCAGTTTGTGACAGGGGGGGGGGGTGATTGGGGGGGGATCGGGGGGCGATCGGGGGGGGGATCGGGGTGATTTGTGTGCCTGGCATGTTCTACTGTGTGTGTGTAGTGTTGTGCACTCACATACTTGTCGTCTCTCCTCGGGCCGGAACGGAAAATACCGACCCGAGGGGAGATGACATCACTTCCTTTGCTGCTGTTTAGCATACAGCAGCAAAGGAGCGTTTTCATTGGCCGGCGGCGATCGCGAGGGGGGGGCCACGAACGGATGGTCTCCCCCTCATCACCGATCGCCGCTGGACATAGGACGACCGCCTCGGGCACCGGGGGGGGGTCCGATCGGACCCCCCACCCGCGGAAGGCAAATCACGTACCCTGTACGTGATTTTGCCTGTCCGTGCCACTTTGCCGACGTACATCGGCGTGAGGCGGTCGTCAAGTGGTTAAAAACATAACTGCTATCCTACAAACCATGGATCAGGGTGCAATAGCAAATTGAAGGCCTACTATTTGCACACCACCTTTTCCACAGCTGTAGCAGCAATTGAAAATGATGAAGTTACCCTTCGTGATTTTTGGAAAGCTTACAACATTTTACACTGCATAAAAAACACTGCATCAGCTTGGGTGGTAGTAGCAAAAAAGAGTATGCAGGGTATATAGAAAAAATACTTAAAGCATTTTGTGAACAATAGCGAAGGGTTTGATGAAACAGATGTTGAAGTTATAAATCAAAAAAGAGTGCAACTCGCTAACATGCTTTACTTCGATGTTGAAGTGACAGATATTAAAGAATTAGTGGAATTTGTTGAGGGAGAGCTAAGTAATGAAGATTTAATAGAGTTGGAAGCACAGCAGCACTTAGAACAGGAAGAGGAAGAAAAGGAGGAAACAATGGAAAAAGGTACAAAAGAAGTTCACAGTCAGGGGTTTAGCTTAGCGTGTTCTGAAAAGTAAATGCAGCTTTATTACAATTAGAGAGTATGGACACAAATGTTGAAAGGTTCTCTAAAGTGGAACGGCAGATGAAGGAACTTATGCAATGTTATCATGAAATTTATGACGAAAAAAAAGAAAATTACAAAACAGAGCACCTTAACCGAGTTCTTCTTGCAAGCTACCCCTACCAGTTCTATCATTTCCTTGTCATCTTCTCCCTCATCTACAACTCCTGATAACCCTGCTGATAACTCCAATGATGACACTGTCGACCCTGCTGGTAACTCCAAAGGTGACACTGTTGACCTTGCTGGTAACTCCAATATTGACACTATTGACCCTGCTGGTAACTCCAATGATGACACTGTCGACCCTGCTGGTAACTCCAATGATGATACTGATGACCTTGCTGGTAATTTCAATGATGACACTGATGACCCTGAAGCACTATCACCCTTTGAAGGATTTGATGACTAAAATATTACTCTAAATGTCTACTGTACACATTTACTTTTTGGGCACTGTACATCATTGTATCCTGTAGAGTACAGGATTTTTGTTATTTATATTTTTGTGTTCTGTACTTATGCAAATTAAAACAACTTTATTGAGTTGGAGTTTTGTTCTTAGACCTTTTTTTCAGAATACAGTACTGTACAGTAGTTAAGAATGCTTAAAATATAGATTACTTGTGGCTCCTCTTTTAACAACCAATTTGTTTAACGACCTGGTTGCTGGAACAGAACCTGGTCGTTAAGTGAGGAGTACACATGTTGCACAATGATACCTTCTCTGTGGATCACTTGCCCTTCTGCCAGAGATATACAGTATGTGATAAGGGGATACCATACTGTGCTGAGGATTTCCCTGAAGTGGTGAAGGGTTGGATTCCTGATTAATACACGGTGCATATTGACCTACTTAATGTAGCACAGCCCCCCAGGGGTCCGCTTGGATTTACCTCCTCATCTGCATCGCCATGACCCTGTGAACCTTCCAACCCACCTAACATTCTGGGTTCAGACATCATTGCAATACCTTTAAGTAATAAAACAACACTCAATGTGTTTATATTCTATTAACGTTTACTGGAATACTTACGTTAAGGTGTGGTTGTACAAAGAAGTAATGGTTCAACTGAGTTTGGGATAGCAGCTCAAACTCAGCTAAATGACCACTTAAAGCGGGATTTCGGCCATGAAAAAAAAAATTTAAAAGTCAGCAGCTTCAAACACTGTAGCTGCTGACTTTAAATAAGTACTTACCTGTCCTGGGTGCCCGCGATGTCGGCCGCCCGAGGCCTACCTGTCCCTTGGCTCTTGGGTCCCGGCACCACCATCCTAACTAAGGGAAACAGGCAGTGG
Source organism: Lithobates clamitans (assembly GCA_037952925.1). Taxonomy (NCBI): domain Eukaryota; kingdom Metazoa; phylum Chordata; class Amphibia; order Anura; family Ranidae; genus Lithobates; species Lithobates clamitans. The sequence goes on from JBBGZY010001165.1 coordinate 1,814,030, forward strand.
AGCCTTACGGCTTCTATGCCCATTTCCTACTGCGCATGCGCGAGTCGTGCAGCGCTTTGTGAATGGGACGCGATGTGTGGTGGGACACACACAGTTCCCATAACACACCGCACCCCATTCCCCAGAAGACAGTGCGGGGAGGAGAAGAGACAACATCACCGCGGCGTAGGAAGAGGCAGATTAGGAAGACTGCCTAGCAACAGCAATTTCACGTACATAAATTTTTTTTTTTCCTCCCTTTTTTTAGGTATTTTTTTGTGCAATTTTTTTTTTCAATGTCAGTTGAGACAGAAGGCAACAACAGAGTATTATATACACCTATGTACAGTAGAATACCACTTGGACATAACCTGAAAGGATAAACAAGTTAAGCAGCAATACTGACAGTACTTCTAGAATGAGAAACCCAGGCCCACCTGTTTAACCTCTGATCCTAATGAGAGATACAGCTAAACATGGATGGTGTAAGGGCCCTTTAAGTAGCAATGACAGATTGTTCCTGTTGCAGATCTGATGGTCTTCACCGACAGTCGGAGCTTATTATTTGTATCCAATAGAATGTAGCAACAGAGAGGTAGTATATCTTGTGACTGTAGCTAAAGAGAATTATGTACAGTGTTCAAATAAAGGTGCAGTGAAGTGTTCCCAAGGTAAAGCTGTCTGTGCACAGTGTCCCAATGAAACAAAGGAAAGGTTTGCAAAGATGGGCAATGGCCCTCTCACCAACGACCAGGCCGATTCAACGCCTTCCAGCTAGCAACTCCCGAATGGACGTGGGTAGCTGCACTGTAGAGACAGTGCTGATCAGAAGTCCGATAAACCGCAGGCAGCGCTAGATCCCTTCTCAGTCAGGTAGGAATGCTATGGACCGCATGGTAGGCCGCAACCTCACTCTCCATGCGTGGAGAGGTTCTTCACACAAGAGGCCCTGGAGGAAGAGAGCTCGAGGCAGGTCTCTGGTTTCTTTTATTGTTCTTCCCAGCAATCTCCCTAGTGGTAACAAAGATCCCTGGGATATGTAGTCTGGATGCATAGTCATGCAGGGGAACAGCCATCTGTTGGAACGACCAATCCCACAATCCCTTTGGTTTGGCTCACAAGTATGATGTCAGTTTGATAACGCTGCTCACTAAAGGGATAATGGTATAAGATAGGGCAGGGAATAGCTGTTTGTGTCAATTACAGTCCATATTGCTACATCAATAATAAGAGGTCAACTCAGGGGGCACTCAGGATCAATGTATGAATGGTGGATTGAAGTTGTATATCATTTTTTAATTTAAAAGACAGAAGGCTCATTTTCTCGCTTGCTTAAAGTGGTAATAAACCCAAAACCAAAAAAATATTAAATTGCAGCTAACCAATTCTTAAATGTAATGGTTACATTTGTTTTCTTTTTTGGGTATGTTATTTTGTAATTATTTTAACAGGTTAAGCTATTCAGGCAAAGTAGCAGTTAGAGGGTTAGGACAAACTATTTAACTCATAATCAGCTTTTTTTCGTTTATGTAAAATCTTTTCTCCCAAAAGGGAAAACAATTGTTTGCTGTAACTTCTTAAAGAGTAACTACACTGTTAAAAATGTTGGGATGCTCAAAATCTGACTTGTATCTTAGTATAGACTTTTGGGAAAATCAGTAAGCCAATCACACAAGCATGAAATTACATTTCTGGGAGGCTTTCTGTATACATTCTGTATGAAGAATGCCTCAAGGTAGCCATATTGCATTGCATCTTACAGAAAATTCTTGTACAGTGCTGCAGACTGAACAGAAAAAGTCAATTTTAATAACATTCAATTACAATAATTGTGTAGCAATTGTATACAATATATATATTTTAAATAACAAACATGCTATACTTCCCTGCTTGTGCAATCGTTTTGCACAGAACAACCCGAATCTTCTTCCTCTGGGGTACCCCACCGGTGAACCTGGCTCCTTCCCTCTGGTGAGTGCCCTTATAGCAAGCCACTTGCTATGAGGGCACTCATTAATGCTCATTCCTGAGCCCCTCAATAAGACACACAGAGAGGGGTTTGGCCCCAGCCTCCACTCTCTCCTCACTGGCTGTAATTAACAGCAGCAGAAGCCAATGACTCCCGATGCTGTCTCTGAGCTAGTGAGGAGGCACAGAGCTTGGAGAGCAGCTGCACATCGCTGGATTGTGATCAGGCTAAGGCAAGTATTTGAGGGGGCCTGGGAGGAGCTGCATATTGAAGGTTGTTTTTTTATCTTCATGCATGAAATGCATGACGATGAAAAACCTTCATCCTTTGCAACCACATTAAAAAGTGTTAGCTTGATGTCAGCTTCCATTTGTTGGTCAAGCCGTTATCTAAATCTATTAGTCAAATATTATCCCCCCCTCCACAGACTGACAATGCTGCTGTCCAAATGTGTCTGCTTTACTACTTCATCCAGAATGCAGACATCCTAAAGCTGGTGTGATGATTTGGGGTATTCTAGCTCATTGGTAGCGCCAAAGAGTGAGTCCACTCAGCTCCAAAAAGTCTGTTTTATTGCTTTTTCTGCCCACTTTTATTGAAAAGAAAGTGAAAGTTTAAATCAGAATAATTTCCCTTGCAGAGGTTCTCACCATCAGTGTGACAAACGTACAGTACTCCACCTTGTGGCTCTTCTCTGCAGTATCTCTGTTTAGCTTAGGCCTTGTGCCTTGGTCTTCCAGACCATCAAACACACAGTCCAAGTGCTTGTGCACACAAGGCTGAACCTTCCTCAGCTTTGACTGTTTCTCCTGCAGCTCCCTGCTGCTACATCCTCACATGCTCGGCTTTACACTGTCCCAGCGTGGACAGTATGGAGCAACATGCTCCTCACAGCTCCCTTTCACGGACTGACCCCCTTGGGAGGGTGGGGCCACTGATCTCTAATTCCAGCTCACACCTGTCTCATTAGTGTGCCTGCTTCCCCTGAACCCTTGCCCAAACTGCCAAAATAAACAGTGGCATGGGTTTGCCTCCCTACACTGGGTACACACAGATTGAAATTTGGCAGATTCAGCAGGAAATGGTGTAGCCCTCTCTGTTCAGCAAAAGTCAATCACAAGACTGGCTTCTGTTGAACAGTCCTGCTCGAAATCCAGCAGTCGATCAGCACTTGCAGTACTGATTAGTGTATTTAAATGGGGGACATCCCTGCACCTACATCACTTGTGTGGATGCAGAAATCTGTGATATTTTTGTTCAGCAGCTGGTTGAATGAAAACAAGCTGTGTGTACCTAGCTTAAAACAGGAAGTGTGTTTCTGGCTTGATCATCTGGTGAAATAAAGGAGAAAAGCCTTAATAAAGAAAATTAACACAGCTACCACATGTAAGGATTGTTAAACTGCAAAATATTACTTTTTTTTTTTCGTTTAATACCACTTAAAGTCCTGTGTCTTTATATTTCTTGTTAACAAAGAAAAAAACAATGGCTTGAGTTGGACTTTAACCTCAGCAAGGTGAGAAAAGTTGTGTATTTGCATTCCACACACAGATGGATGTTCCATTTGGACTTAATTGATATTTCCTAGATTGTAAGCTCTAACAAGCAGGGCCTTCTGATTCTTCCTGTATTTAATTGTATTGTAACTGTACTGTCTGCCCTCATGTTGTAAAGCGCTAAACAAACTGTTGGCGCTATAGAAATCCTGTATTATAATAATAATAACTAGCCACCTATAGATATTTGTAATAACTTGAATCTCTTTTATTAACCACTTAAAGTTCTTGTTAACCTAAAAAGAAAAAAAAATGGATCATGTTCCTTGAAAGCATGTTATACAGCACAATGCTTGTGCTGTGTAATCTGGCCCTTTGTATCACCTGAAATACCTGGCTGATCCTGTCTGTTTCTGCCCCCCCTTTGTAAACTGACCACGGTGTATCATGGCTGCTAAATCCTAATGCTGTTGTCAATTTACGTGATTCCGTCATCTGCTGTGTCTCCTGTCTCTCCTCTCCCCCCTCCCTCCCTGCCTGATGGCTCCTTTGTCAGGGCCCGCCCCCTCCCATTCTGTTGCTGAAATAACATTTAAAATCCTATATAATTCTGTCTGTTTCATTACGATAGGTGCTCCTGTGTCTGTGTTTTATTACACAAAATACAAATATACCTCATCTCAGAGTGCCGTTCAGTGCTCCCGTGACCGGCCGGCTTTCTCCTCTCCTCCTTCCCTCCTGACTGATGTCAGCGGGGGGAATCTGCATCTGTCAGACGGGGAGAGGAGAGAGCCGGCCGGTTGCATGAGTGCCGAGCTGTGCTCTGGGATGAGGTATAATCAGCATTTTTTTTTATAAAACACAGACATGGGAGCACCTATCATTACGAAACAGACAGAATTATCTGAAATTCTTACAGTGGGTTAACAACCACTTTAAGGACCCAGCCTTTTTCTCACATTTGTTGTTTACAAGTAAAAATCTGTATTTTTTGCCAGAAAATTACTTATTATTATTATACAGGATTTATATAGCGCCAACAGTTTGCGCAGCACTTTACAACATGAGGGCAGACAGTACACTTACAATACAAATCAATACAGGAGGAATCAGAGGGCCCTGCTTGTTAGAGCTTACAATACAAGGAAGGGTCAAGTGGGAACAAAAAGGTAATAACTGTGGGGGTGAGCTGAAGGAGAAAATGAAAATACAGTTGTTAGGTGTGGGTAGGGTAGGCTTCTCTGAAGAGAAGGGTTTTCAGGGATCGTCTAAAAGCTAATAGAGTAGGAGATAAGTAGACAGATTGGGGTAAGGCATTCCATAGGATTGGAGGGGCTTTGGAAAAGTCCTGGAGACAAGCATGGGAGGAGGTGACGAGGGAGCTAGAGAGCAGGAGGTCTTGAGAGGAACAAAGAGAATGAGTAGGTTGGTATCTAGAGACTATGTATACACAATAATTCTACGCTACCTAGAAGGGGGGATGGGAAGCAGCTAACACAACCAACAAGTGTAAAAATAGCAAGGAGACAAAATAAGTGTAGCGCTAAGGGAAGCGATAAAAAATGTAGTCTAAGAACTGGCAGTTCAAAGTTCAAATGCTGACAGAAAAATCCTTGGAGAGAAGATGAAATATAAAGTCCTCTGGAACCAGTCTCAACTAGGGTACAAATCCTCTGTGGAAGAAGCCCACACACCACCAATAAAAATGAAGAGGCTTACCAGACTTGGTGGACCCGACAAGGCATACGCGAGGTGGGGTCAATCATGCTAAGGTGGTGCTGGGCTGGAGTAAGTCCAGAAGAGCAGGGATGGTGGAATGACTTCCACGTGGCTATGTTCCTCAAATGTGGTCAGGCCCAAAGGTCGTGTCCCGAATTCCACACTCCCCTGCCAGCTGGTGCTCTCCAACGGGAATGTGTATGAACCTTTGACATTCTCGTGTACAATGCTGGATCACTAGTCCTACGTAGTACGTGATGACGTTGGAGAGGGCCAGCCACTTGACCGTGGGAGAAGTCCTAGAAAACTTGTTTGAGGGATGCTTACATGAAGAGCTCAGTCTAGTCCACCTTGTGAAAACCACGAACTATGTGTTCAATTTCTGTTTCCTTTCTTCTCCATTCGTTTTTTCAAAACCTGCTTCATTGCTTAGTTGTACTTGAAAATCCGGTTTGCCTAGATTTAGACTGGTCTGTGTATCAGCCTTGACCTGATACACAGACCAGTCTAAATCTAGGCAAACCGGATTTTCAAGTACAACTAAGCAATGAAGCAGGTTTTGAAAAAACGAATGGAGAAGAAAGGAAACAGAAATTGAACACATAGTTCGTGGTTTTCACAAGGTGGACTAGACTGAGCTCTTCATGTAAGCATCCCTCAAACAAGTTTTCTAGGACTTCTCCCACGGTCAAGTGGCTGGCCCTCTCCAACGTCATCACGTACTACGTAGGACTAGTGTTCCAGCATTGTACACGAGGACATCAAAGGTTCATACACATTCCCGTTGGAGAGCACCAGCTGGCAGGGGAGTGTGGAATTCGGGACACGACCTTTGGGCCTGACCACGTTTGAGGAACATAGCCACGTGGAAGTCATTCCACCATCCCTGCTCTTCTGGACTTACTCCAGCCCAGCACCACCTAAGCCTGATTGACCCCACCTGGCGTATGCCTTGTCGGGTCCACCAAGTCTGGTAAGCCTCTTCATTTTTATTGGTGGTGTATGGGCTTCTTCCACAGAGGATTTGTACCCTAGTTGAGACTGGTTCCAGAGGACTTTATATTTCATCTTCTCTCCAAGGATGTTTCTGTCAGCATTTGAACTTTGAACTGCCAGTTCTTAGACTACATTTTTTTTCGCTTCCCTTAGCGCTACACTTATTTTGTCTCCTTGCTATCTAGAGACTAGGCTAGTGATGTACCTGGGGGCTAAATTGTGGATGGCTTTGTAAGTAGTTGTTAGTATTTTGAATTTAATTCTTTGGACGAGCGGAAGCCAGTAGAGGGATTGACAGAGAGGGGTAGCAGACACAGAGCTATTGGTAAGGTGGATGAGTCTGGCAGCAGAATTCATGATTGAAGAAGTGATAGACTATTGTAAGCCAATGAGAAGGGAATTGCAGTAGTCGAAGCAAGAGATGACCAGCGAGTGAATTAAGAGCTTTGTTGTGTCATTGATTAGAAAGAGGTGTATTTTGGAGATGCTGCGGAGGTTCGAGGTGGCAGGATTTGGACAGTGATTGGACGTGGTGCTAGAACCCCAAACATATTAGATAGAGATAGATAGATAGATAGATAGATAGATAGATAGATAGATAGATAGATAGATAGATAGATAGATAGATAGATAGATAGATCTATATAGATATAGATATAGATATCTATATAGATATAGATATTTTTTTTTTTAGCAGAGACCCTAAAGAATATAATTTTTTTATGTCACACGGTTTTTGTGCTGTGTTTTTTTTAAATGCAATTTAAAAAAAAAAAAATACACTTTAATGAATAATAATAATTAAAAAAAAACATATTATATACCCTTTTTTGTATAATATGTAAGATGATGTTACATCCAGTAAATAGATACCTAACATGTCATGCTTTAAAATTGCGCGCACTTGTGGAATGGCGCCAAACTACGGTACTTAAAAATCTCCATAGACGACACTTTAAAAATTTCTACAGGTTACCAGTTTAGAGTTACAGAGGAGGTCTAGTGCTAGAATAATTGCTCTCAGACGTTTGTGGCAATACCTCACAGGTGTGGTGCAAGCATCATTTACATATGTTGGCGTGACCTATGTATGCGTTCACTACTGTGTGCGAGCACGCGGGGAAGGGGGCGTTTTAAACTTTTCTAAAAGACTCCAAATCTCTCCTTTACCCTTAAGGGCAAAAGATTTTAAAAAATTATCTTTTGCTTCAAGAAAAAAAAATTGTTTACATGGCTCGAGAACCAGAAGTGACGTCAACGTTGTTTCGGTCCTCCAAGGGCATACAGATAAGTGGTGCCCATCTTGCCATTGCTTATCTCTATGTGCAGAAACTGCCAGCATTGGATGGTTCCTGGAGCTACCGATTGGCAACGTTAGCCAGGAGGGTACCTCTCCCACCACTTCTATTTAATAAATTTTTATTAATGAAAAAAAATAGCAAATATACAGTTACAACAAAAAGAATAGAGAACAGTTCTGTTTTTACAGTATCATAGGTTACAGTACTCATACAATCCATCAAAAAGGAAATTACAATAGGTACATCCAGGGAAATGCATAGATTCAATGTAACATCTAATTGGATGTTAACTAGGTGAGCCAAATATAGCTGAGTATAAAATATTGCTTTGGTTTAATAAAGATATACAATAAGAAAGAGTAGTAGCATAGAGAAAATGATAAGAGAAAGAAAGTGGGGAAAAAGAGAGAGATAAAAAGAGAAAGATTTAAAAGGAGAATGTGGTAAGAAAAGAAGAAAGAAAAGGGGGGGGTAATGGGTTGCTGGCATGCAAGGCAGTGTATTAAGAGGAGAGGAAGAGTAATATAATTATGTGCTAAATGGCTAAGCTGGAGTATTAGGTTCAAGGGGTTATAGCAACAGATTTATATATGTGGTAGTAGTCTGAAATTTTTTCCCCAAGGATCCCAGGTTAAGGAGTGTCTCTGAGAGGTCCCTCTAATATTGTGAGTGATACTCTCCATGAGGTGTACATTGTCAACCATTTGTAGCCAAGCTTTTATAGATGGGATTACTGGTTGACGCCACAAAGTGGGAATGAAGGCCTTCGCAGTATTCAATAGATGAGGAATGATTGAGCGTTTATACGACCTGATGGAGGTTTTTGTGACATGAAAAAGAGTAGCCCACGGGGTAATTTGGTATATGAACATCGGCAATCTGAACAATCAGAGCCCGGATAGCATCCCAATATGGTCGGATCAGTGGGCAAAAGTACCATATGTGTGCGTGAGTAGCTTTGTTCCCACAGTTCCTCCAGCACAATGGGGAACTGGCGGGGAACATTTGGTGCAGTCGAGCAGGGGTGTAGTGCCACCTAGTGAGCAGTTTATAGTTGACCTCTGACATTCTTGATGCTAAAGATGAGGTGTGGGCTAATTGTAAGATCCTACTCTTTTGCTTATCAGTCAAAGGGAAATCGAGATCAGATTCCCATTTAGCCAGATAAGGTGGGAAGTCTGGATTTTGGAGAGAGATAAGGGCTTTATAAAATAAAGAAATGCTATGTAGAGGAGGGTCTTTCGGATGAAATATTACTTCTATATCGTTTAGATCACTAACGCCCCTAAGTGGTGTAGGAAAAGAGCTTAAGAAGTGCTGTATTTGGTGGTATCTCCACTTGTCTAGGAACGTGGCAGATTTAGGAGCGAGTATCGCAGGTAATGGTTTAAGTACGTTGCCATTTAAAATGTGATGTAATAGAAGAGGTTCTCCCGACCTCCATGAATTAAAACCTGGATCTAGAAGGCCTGGTAAAAAGTATGCATGATTAAGGAGCGGTAATAGAGGGGAGTCATAACTCCAGGAGAATTTTTTATGTATAGCGTCCCATACATCTAAAGAGGAAGTGGTAAGGGCCGAGGTTGTGCGAGCAAGGTTTCTATATGAGCGGGGTATCCAGGGAGCCATTGAAAGATCCACACCACTTAAGATGTGCTCAATTTGTACCCATAGCTTAGAGTTAATGGCATACTTCCATTCAGCTATTCTGGCCAATATAGTTGCTTGAAAATATGCTTTAAAATTGGGGAGTGCCAATCCACCTGAGTATTTGGATCGAAACAATAACTCCCTGGATATTCTAGGGCATCTGTCCTTCCAAATAAAGCGGGAAATTATGGACTGTAGGATGGTGAAAAATCCCACTGGGACACATAATGGTAGCATTTGAAAGAGAAAGAGGACGCGAGGTAGTATATTCATTTTAATTATACTAACCTTCCCTAACCAGGTATGGGACAAGTTAGACCATTTTCGTAGGTCAGCTCTGATTTTGTTTAGAATGGGAATATAATTGTATCGAAAAAGGCATTGAAGATTAGGAGTAAAATAAACACCTAGATATTTCATACAATTTAATTCCCATTTAAAGGGAAAGAGGGGTTTGAGAGAGAGAGTTTCGGATTTAGGGATGTTAATGTTTAATATTTTAGATTTAGATAGATTTATTTTAAAGTTAGACATTGATTGAAACGTGGAAAATGCAGACATCAAATTTGGAATCGAAATCCGTGGTTGTTGAATAAAAAATAGTACATCATCTGCATAAGCATACGTATTTATGGGATCTGTTGCCTATTTGTATGCCTTTGATATTAGGATTATTCCTAATTGTGGCCAGAAAAGGTTCTAAAGTAATAGCAAAAAGGAGGGGAGAGAGGGGACATCCCTGCCTGGTTCCATTGTGTAAGACAAAGGGGTCACTTAACGTTCCGTTAATCCTAACTTGAGCAGAGGGATTAGAATATAAGGAAGAAATACGATGGAACATTTTAGGGCCCATACCGAAGTGACGTAGAGTCAACTTAAGGTACCCCCAGTCCATCCTATCAAAAGCCTTCTCCGCATCAGTGGAAAGGAGTAGGGTGGGCTGGGAGCACCGCTGAACATATTGAATTAGGGAAATCTCACAAAGGGAATTATCTTTTGCTTCTCTAGTGGGTATGAAACCTGATTTATCTGCCGAGACCCATTTTGGTATGAGGGGAAGTAAGCGGTTTGCCATAACTTTGGCGAATAATTTAATATTGACATTTATTAACGATATTGGTCTAAAACTGTTACAGAGGGTAGGATCCTTATCTGGTTTGGGAATGATAGTGATATGAGTTGAGAGTGATTCTGGGCGTAAGCCTGAGGAGTGGGAGATAGAGTTTGCATATTCAGAGAGGTGTGGTAGCAGAATGTCACTAAATGTTTTATAATATAAAATAGTGAACCCGTCAGGTCCAGGGGCTTTACCAGAGGGGGAGGATTTCAATGCTGCCTGGAATTCCTCAACCGAGAAGTCCTTCTCCAATTCTTTAAGGGCAGAAATGGGTCATTTGGGAAGATTTGCTTCTTTCAGGTAGGAAAGCATGTGATTCCTTCTCTCCTTATGAGGAAGAGAGGACAAGTCATTTTTAACGTTATATAGGTCCGCGTAGTAGTCTCTAAAGGCTTTAGCGATATCGGGAGTTGTATGGGCCAATTCCCCTGACGAAAGCTTAATTTTGGGAATAAATGATTGCGACTGTTTAGACTTTAGTGATCTAGCCAACAATCTACTTGGTTTATTCCCCCACTCATAATTTCTGTGACAGACGTTGGAACTTTCTTTTGGTGTCTACATTAAGGAGGGACTTCAATTCCTCACGCTTAAGCGTGAGGGATTGAAGGTGTTCAATATGTAAAGAGAGTTTGTGTTGCTTGTCAAGAGCCGCTATCTGTTGTAAAACCTGGTTAATTTGTTGACCATGCTCCCTTTTTATACGGGCACCAAGTTCAATGAGCCAGCCTCTAATAGTGGCCTTATGAGCTTCCCAGGCAATAGAAGGGGAGGTGTCAGAGGATTTGTTTTCTTTAAAATATTGTGATAAATGAGAAGCCAACATAGAGACCTCCACTTCATTAGAGAGAAGGGAATCATTGAGCTTCCAGTTGGTGGTATGTCGGGGTAAGGAGGGCATGGTCAATGTCATTGACACAGGTGCATGGTCTGAGATTGATGCTATGCCAATGTGAGCGGAATGTAGGAAGGGGAGATGAAAATGGTCTAAGAATATATTATCTATTCTGGAGTATGATTGATGTGTTGAGGAGTAATGTGAAAAATCCTTCTCCTTAGGATGAAGAAGGCGCCAGACATCCATCAATTGATGATCAAGAAGCCGTTTTTTCACAAATTTCAGTCGCTTGAAAGAGATATTGGAACGGCTTTGTGATGTATCAATAGTGGGGTCTAACAGCATGTTTATATCCCCCGCTAGAATAGTGAGTCCCTTAGCAAAGTGTGACAGCTTAGTCAATATTTGGGAGAGAAAGGCAGGCTGGTTATGATTCGGGCAGTATATATTGGCAAGCGTACATTGAACGTTTCCAATGAAAGAAAGAAATCGACCATGGTCGTCTGCAAGCATATCAGATAGCCTAAAGGACACACTTCTTCAAAAACCGATGGCTACTCCCTTGGTCTTGTTGGTGTCCGATAGGCTATAATACCACTGCGGAAAGTTAGGTGAGGTTAGCTTAACAGGTGTCGTGTGAGTTAGGTGCGTTTCCTGAAGAAAAGCAATGGAACACGTGGCTTGTTTCAGTTCCCAATATAATTGGTGTCGTTTTGCAGCGACATTGAGACCCCTAACATTATAGGATACAATCTTTACCTTAGCCATTTAAAAAGAAAATGATGGTCTTCAGCCTATCTAGCCATGCATACCAGCAGGGAGGGGGAAGTGGGGGGGGAAAAAAAAGGAGGAAAAAGTAAAGAGAGAAATGAAGGGAGAAGGAGGAAGATAAACATATACATAGAGTATACATGTAAATCAAAAAACTTGTGGGAAGCAAATAAATGTCACGCAGAAATCTGCAGTGGTCTTAAACAGGGATAGAATAGAACAACTTCGGGGCCATTCACACTCGCCAACCCCAGAAGAAGATGGGGGCGGGGTTACGCTGTAGGGAGTAGGTAGTGAGGGGAGTGCGCCTCGACAGCACACGGCCTGTAGAGGGAAAACAAATAAATTGCCATCAACAAGAGAACAATAAGTTTCAGTTGAAAATATGAAAACCCATATAAGTAGAACCAGGCATAATATAAACAATATGCATCCTAAAAGAAATCGTAAATATAGATCAATTGGAAACAAGTTACAACAACACAAAAGAGAAAAATAAACATTGGTCAGCTTAATAGCGAGTCCGCTTTGTTCATATGTATTCAAGTAAAGGTAGAAAAAACACAGTGGCCCAAACCGGACTCTGGGGAAAAAAAAAACAAAAAACAAAAAAAAAACAACCTGTTGTAAGAGAGAGATGATTCACATTAATAGCAAAAGCCTGGGTAAAAAAATGAATGTTTCAACCATGCTTTTGTGCCGAGCCAGGAAGAGAAGTGCGCCTCTTCTTTAAAGGTGTTTTTTTCTAGAGAGAATCCATGGGGCAGGAAAATTTAGGGATTGGGTCCTGCCAACCTGGAAGTTCCAAGGGCGAGAGATGCAGGTCCTGCAAGAAAGTTGGAAGTTCCTCAGGAAATCTCAATGTGTGGGAACGGCCATTTTTTGTAGCAATCAGGCAGGCTGGGAAGCCCCATCTGTATGTGATTCCGTCAGAACGTAGATGATCTAGTAGCGGTTTCAGGGCTCTACGGCGATCCAGGGTATCCTTGGAAAGGTCTGGATAGATGGTGATGGTAGCCCCATCAAAGTCAATGTTAGGTAAGCCTCGCATCTTCACCATGATAGCATTTTTATCTTCAAAATAATGCAGGCGACAGATAACATCCCTGGGTTGATCTGAATTAGCGTTACGAGGTCGCAAGGCCCGATGCACACGGTCAAAGCGTAGCGGTGTGGTGACAGGGTTCCCCAGGATGGTATTAAAAATGCCTCTTATAGAAGGTTCAAGATCAGTGTCTCCAGTGGCTTCCGGCAGACCTCTAACTTGAATATTATTTCTGCGGTTACGATTTTCGAGGTCTGCAAGCTTATATAAAGATGCACGGTGGGCGAAAGCCAGCTGGGTAACAGAGTCCTGCAATTCTTTAATGACTAGTGCCTGCGTGTCCTGTCGCTGCTCGGCTTCCTCTACCCTGACTAAGATATGTGACATATTAGATCTAACGGCAGTTATTTCTTTTTTGATGGATTTCTCCAAATTGTGAAACATACCTGCAAGTTCTTTTTTGAGGCCGCTCATAAGTGCAGACATTTCAGAACCTGCGGGGGATCCCGGATCATCCATAAGATCTGAGCAATAGGATGACGCTGGAGAACTCTCCCTCGCAGAGGCAACGTGGGATAATGGAGAGGCACTTTTTCTCGAGGTTCTGGCCTGGTTGCCACGTGCGTTGGCCAGGTATTGCTGAATAGAGCCTGTAGAGACTGGAATAGAGAGTGATCTCTTGTTTGGACGTTTAACTGGAGCAGAACAGAGTTTGGGTGTTTTGGCGGGCATAACTGAAGCTACAGTATATGGCCGATAGCTGAAAAGGGCACTCTCCCTCACATCTGAGCAATATCACGCATTCATCAGAATGTTGTTATCACATAAAGGGGATCTCATGTAGGCAGATCGTAAAAAGCAGGAAATTATCGTGTTTAAATAGCTTGGGAACAAAGGCTATGGGGGCAAAGCGTCAGCTGAGGTTGAATTAGGTAGAACTGGGAACACAAAGATGGCTGTTTGCCTCTGAGAGCAGGCTTTCCTAGCAACAGTGGCCGACCGGGTAATAAACGGCTGATATCGCAAGGATCCAAATATAATATCACGCACAGCTTTACATAGGGGGATCTTGCTGACGGATTAGTGTAATTGAAGAGTCTCAATGGAATAGGAATTGTAAGAGAGTGGCTATAGGAGTACTTGGAGTACCAAGATGGCCACTGACTTCCAGAGGTAGGCCGAAGCCGGGGACTTTCCTAATGGCTGTAACTGGCCGGGTGAACGCCGCCGCCAGGAAAGGATGTAGACTCTGTGCAGTGTGTGGGTGAGGGGGAGAGCTATTACTCACTGTGTCCCAAAGAGAGGCAGATCCGCTGTAGATCGGTGCCCGTTTCTTAGTTAATGCAGGCCGGAGGCTCCAGGTAAGCAGCAGGCCGCAAGATGGTGTTAGGCCTCCGTGTAGCAGGTTAGAGGGGCCGGGCTCACAGGCAAGACACAGGCGCTGTTTTTTTTTTTCTAATCAGGGCAGCCTATCCGGGATGGGTGTCTGTTCGGAGCCCGATTCTTAGGAACGGCAGGCCGGAGGTTCCGATCGGGCCGCAGGCCCCAAGATGGCGGTGGGCCTCACTTATGTAGAATAATCTATAGGCCTGTGACACGGAGGTCAGTCAAAACCAAGAAAGGGCAGAATGTCTCAGGAGGCTGTAGTGGTGTGAAAACAAGCTCACAGGGGAGGATTGGAGCTCGGATGGTGGCGGATTCTCCAAGTCTTGGAAGAGCTCAGCTAAAGCACGTCCTCCACTACACACGTCCAGACACGCCCCCCTATCCCACCACTTCTAAAAGTGATGCAGCGGTATATGTACCACTGGGCTCACTTTCATTGGAAAGCTGGCTTCCTATGGGAAAAAATGATACTGAGGTTATGGAATCTAGCTGCAGCCATAAGCCCAGTATTTAACATCAATATCATGTGGTACAATGCCAGTTAGGTGGTCAGCAAGTGGTTTTAAATTGTTTTGATATTGTGCAAGGAGTCTTTAAAAAGTTTCCACATGTTTTTCATATTTAATAGTTTCTAAAGCTTCAGGAAACTGGGGCGATTGGCCCCTCTGCCCAGCAGCAGACCGACCCCCGAAATGTTAAAAAACACCCAGCTGAAGCGCTTGCAGCCAGACAGAGAGTCAATGACCTCTGTCCCACATCTACTGAGGTCAACTATTCCTTGCAGCCAAGATTGGAGATCACTGACTATGTGAGTTCACTTTGCCCCTACTAACGCATGTCCAGACCAGGTGGGGGTCTGGGACCTTGTTAGTAGACCTTTGATGGGGAGAAATGCGACAGACTCACCCAGGACAAAGGCTTTTGGAGAGGACTGAAGGCTAGCCTCTTGCCTACCGACTATGGGCTCTAGTATTTGAGGGAGCTACAAGCATTTAGGAAGATATTCTGTTATGTAATGCAAAAGGACATTATTAAGGAGGCCATGATGTTCTCTGCCAGCTTGGGACTCAGTGGACAGATGTATGTGAAAGGAATGCTGATGAATGAGATTAGGAAAGCCTGGGTCTTTCACCCAATAGTTTGTGCTCATTAACACACCTTTGTCTCCTAGCAAACTATTGGGGGATGTGTTTATACTTATGTGTATTGTAAGTTGTAAGTGAGGAGATGGCAAGTCTACCCTGAAAGGTCATATCTCTGAATCACCTAGTCTGTGTAAATAATTAGTAAACTAACTCTTGTTAATTAGGTTTCTGGTTACAGTTTGTATTGTCATCCTGCTCTATATATTTGTGTGTCATCTCAAATAAATCAGTTCATGTTCAGCAACCAAACGAGTATTGCCTTGTTTATTGCTATCAGCATTTGGACTATCTGATATCTATATTCAGACTGGGAGGAACTGGTATATGACGAAAGCACTCAAGCGGAGTGTGGGACGTTTTGTCACAGTACCTATGACTGAGTATCTTTTCTCAATCTTACATCCAGCTCATTTCCCTAGCATTGCCAGAGCTGAGTCTACTACTGTTTTTTGGCCCTAAGCTGCTTTCTCTGAGTATGCTATTTTGGCTGTGTACCTACTGTAGTCAATACAAGATATACAAGGTGTATCTAAAAAGTTTGCTGAATGGTATCAGAAAACAAACAAAACAGAAGATACAAACAAATTACCTTTATTGGCCTTCAAAATAATCACCATCCTTCACAGCACACTTTTGGCAACATTTATAATGATTCTGGAAACTGTCAGTAAAGGTCTCTTTAGGAATCGGTCAGAAAACTGCTGTCACATATTCTTGGTTTGCCACCATGTCCGAAAAATGTACTCCTTTTATGATGCTCTTCAGGCAGGGAAACCGAAAGAAGTCAGCAGGCACCAGGTCAGGGGAGTATGGTGGATGCCGCTTGGCTTCAGGATCTAACTGGTAGCACCAGGTCTCATACCCTGTAAAGATGGTTCACAGAAACAATGGATTCTGGTCACACATGGTAATGAAATCTGCAGAGGTTTCCATCCGTTTTGCTTTCTGTCTGTCAGCTTGTGCGGCACAAACTGGGAACAGATCTTCCACTTATCCAAATCTTGGTGTGCATTGTGTCCTTGCAAATGCCCAATTTCTCAACCATCAATCGTAGTCAGTCGCCACTCTCGTGCCAGCATTTGTTGCATTCACTGGAGTTTACTATCTGGGGTTACATAGTTACATAGTAGGTGAGGTTGAAAAAAGACACAAGTCCATCAAGTCCAACCTATGTGTGTGATTATATGTCAGTATTACATTGTAAATCCCTGTATGTTGTGGTCGTTTGTGTGCTTATCCAACAGTTTTTTTGAAACTATGGATGCTACCGCTGATACCACTGCCTGTGAAAGGGTATTTTACATTCTTGCGGTTCTAACAGTAAAGAACCCTCTACGTAGTTTAAGGTTAAACCTCTTTTCTTATCATTGTAATGAGTTGCCACGTGTCTTGTTAAACTCCCTTACGCAAAAAAGTTTTATCCTTATTGTGGGATCACCAGTACGGTATTTGTAATTTGAAATCAAATCCCCTCTCAAGCGTCTCTTCTCCAGAGAGAATAAGTTCAGCTCTCACAACCTTTCCCCATAAGTAACATACTCCAGACCCTTTATTAGCTTTGTTACCCTTTTTTGTACTCGTTCCATTCCCAGTAATCCTTCCTGAGGAGTGGTACCCAGAACTGGACAGCATACTCTAGGTGCTGCTGGACTTGTAGAGCGGGAGAATTATTTTTATCTCTGGAGTGGATCCCCTTTTTAATGCATGCCAATATTCTGTTTGCTTTGTTAACAGCAGCTTGGCATTGCATGCCATTGCTGAGCCTATCATCTACTAGGACCCCCAGGTAATTTTCCATCCTAGGGTTGTCAACTGCCAACCCAAATGTGGTTCATCCTCAGTCATTTTCCTTCCCGTCGCAAAAGCTTTTGAACCAGTTGTAACCACATTTTCTGTTCAAGGCTTCCACCTGAACCTACACCTGCACCAACATTTCATGTGACTCCATTGCAGTTTTCCCCAATATGTAGCAGAACTTAATGTTCACTCATTGCTTCATTGCACTGTGACCCTACCTGGCACACTGACTATGCTCCACTGTCTGCAGCGGGTTTACCCTGATGGTCACATGTACTCCGCGCTAGGTGGCGCTTTTTGACATGTGTCTGAATACCCATGTGCATGCGTATACACCTTGCCATGTTGCCTTTGAGATATCGGACCATTCACCAAACTTTTTAGACACACCTCGTAAACTCTTTCTATGTTAATAAAAATAAAATATTGCAAGACAAATTCTTAGCTCCCAAATCAATATTTGCAAATTGATATTATATGCCCTTGTTTAGGCTTCCATTAACATTTAATACAGGGCTGTTTTATGACATTGTGTTATTGTCTCATTTTTGCTTTTGAATAAGGCAGTCTAGAAGTTGCTGCTCACTTTTGGACTGTACAGTATATCTCTTATTGATACGCCATACAGAGCCATATGAACTAGAGGCAGGGATAAAAGCTGTGAACTTCCTCTTTCTTATTTAGTTGTGTGTTTTTGTTCTAAATAGGGTTTAACCACAGGGGCTAAAATTACACAAATTTAGTAGCGTATGAGTAAAGAACTGCCAATAACTTCCTGTCCATAGACTATAAAACTCCACTCACTGGCTGAATGTAGTAACATGTTCATGTGCAATAGGTAACATTTACCAAATTAACAGAAATAAATAAAAAAGTTAAACAGTGTTAATATGTAAAAACAGCAGTATACATTTTTTCTAAATGAAAATACCTGGCAGTTGAAATTTTATTAGCAAAACACAGTAATGCCCAGTACACATGGTCGGACATTGATCGGACATTCCGACAACAAAATCCTAGGATTTTTTCCGATGGAAGTTGGCTCAAACTTGTCTTGCATACACACGGTCACACAAAGTTGTCGGAAAATCCGAATATTCTGAACGCAGTGACGTAAAACACGTACGTCGGGACTATAAACGGGGCAGTAGCCAACAGCTTTCATCACTTTATTTATTCTGAGCATGCGTGGCACTTTGTGCGTCGGATTTGTGTACACACGATCGGAAATTCCGCCAACGGATTTTGTTGTCGGAAAATTTTATAGCCTGCTCTCAAACTTTGTGTGTCGAAAAATCCGATGGAAAATGTGTGATGGAGCCTACACATGGTCGGAATTTCCGACAACAAGGTCCTATCACACATTTTCCGTCGGAAAATCCGACCGTGTGTACGGGGCATAGGACTCTTCTGGGCTCTGTTGCTTTGATTGTGACTTCATTTTGTGCCCACCAGCAAAGGAATGCTATTCTGAAAGAAATATGGGGAATGCATTTCTGAAAATGTTAGTTGCCTGGTTGTCATGTTACTAACCAGGATCTGGATCAGGCATGCTGTAACTGAAGTTGTGTAACCTTTATGTGTCTTCAGAGACTGTACAAACATTAAATCCACTTAGCATAAAAGCCATCAAGTAACATTTTTAGGAGGGAAGGTCAGCAATGGCAGAATGCTCAGGTTTCCAGCTGTGACAAGTGATGTCAAATAAACTTGCCCAAAACTCATTTATGAACCAGATTTCATTATCCATACAAAGTGAGGACCACAAATGACTGAATGTGCCCATGCTTTCTAATCATGAGGTATGAGGCTGATTTAGGCCCACTTGTGTGACACACTTGTTTTCAGAAATGAATCTTTAGATGATGAAACATGCAATTCTTAATGATGCAGTTACAGTTCAGTGCCATCTATATGAATACATGCATGCATTAGAGTCTAATTTATGTAGTTCAGTCTCAGTATACACTATGTGGTTTTTAACTATCCACATGCAATCACTTTTTAACCACTTTAGCCCCGGAAGAATTTATCCCCTTCCTGACCAGAGCACTTTTTGTGATACGACACTGCGTTGTTTTAACTGACAACTGCGCGGTCGTGCAACATTGCACCCCAACAAAATTTTTTCCCAACAATAGAGCTTTATTTTGGTGGTATTTGATCACCTCTGCAGTTTTTATTTTTTGCGCTATAAACAAAAAAAGAGACACAATTTTGAAAAAAAGCAATATTTTTTACTTTTTGCTATAATAAATATCCCCCAAAAATATATAAAAAAAATCATTTTTCCTCAGTTTAGGCCGAAATGTATTCTTCTACATATTTTTGGTAAAAAAAACTCGTATTACATTCTTGCGGCTCTAACAGTAAAGAACCCTCTACGTAGTTTAAGGTTAAACCTCTTTTCTTATCATTGTAATGAGTTGCCACGTGTCTTGTTAAACTCCCTTACGCAAAAAAGTTTTATCCTTATTGTGGGATCACCAGTACAGTATTTGTAAATTGAAATCGTATCCCCTCTCAAGCGTCTCTTCTCCAGAGAGAATAAGTTCAGTGCTCGCAACCTTTCCTCATAACTAAGATCCTCCAGACCCTTTATTAGCTTTGTTGCCCTTCTTTGTACTCGCTCCATTTCCAGTACATCCCTCCTGAGGACTGGTGCCCAGAACTGGACAGCATACTCCAGGTGCGGCCGGACCACAGTCTTGTAGAGCGGGAGAATTATTGTTTTATCTCTGGAGTTGATCCCCCTTTTAATGCATGCCAATATCCTGTTTGCTTTATTAGCAGCAGCTTGGTATTGCATGCCATTGCTGAGCCTATCATCTACTAGGAAACTAGCTACGCGGAAGCAAAGGGCAGCCTTTCAAAGTGTGAAGCAGCGCCTGAGAGAATGCAGCCTGCTATACAGTATGCTATACCCGGCTAAGCTTAGAGTCATGCACAAAGGGCATACACAATTCTTCATGTCACCCAAGGAAGCAAACCACTGGCTGGAATCATTGGGACCTGGATAACAAATCTACTCATACCCATCTGATGGGTATGTTGAAAAAATATATATCACACTGCGCTAACCCAAAGTGTAACAAAAAGCAGCTACATACAAATGTGACCAATATTCAAAAGCATATGATAAAAAATGTAGCGCTAATGATGATAATAGTGAACAGATCGAAGTAATAACCACTAGAAAAAAGCCATGAGTGTGACTATTAAGGCACAATAAACCAATAAAGTTCAATGGTGTCCAAATAGGTGAGAATGTAATGGTAGTCCCATGGTGGTAGGTATATATAATAAATCCAACCAGAATGTAAAATCTTCACGTCTGTGTATCATTGGTTATACGATCCTGAATGGGAAACAGATGAAATACTCTTACCGGAGGTGGTGGATTCGGATGCCAGTGACACCGAATCAAACAGGCTCAGAGATCCACAATGGACAAGGTTGGTCCAAGAACCTCGAATCTCCAGGGGAATCTTCCCTCTGCTGTCCCGATTACGACTGCACATCCAAAAGGTCCAGGATGGGTCTCGGCTACATGGAAGTCTCAGAAGGGTAGGTGGTTCTCCAAAAAAATATATAAAAGCGCCAATAGTGCGGATCAAAAGATATTTTTATTGGATGACACCAATAACTATTAAAAATAGCGTGATCATGTGGAAAATATAAAAACAGAAAATCAAGTGTAGGGAAGAGTGTAGCTCACCCTACACTCTTCCCTACACTTGATTTTATGTTTTTATATTTTGGCGCTTTTATATATTTTTTTGGAGAACCACCTACCCTTCTGAGACTTCCATGTAGCCGTCCATCCTGGACCTTTCGGATGTGCAGTCGTGATTGGTATGTTACCTAGAGGGCCTGGGGGGATCCCCCAGGTAGATAAAACAACTCTGACCATTGAAATATATGCCTATGACTGCTATATCATTACTCTTCACGTTTAACCTTTCCCGGTCTGAAAGATCCTGCATAACTCAAGCCCTGCAGGGACAATGCAGAACCTTCAAACAACGCGGTCCTATTAATGCTCTGTTAACTCTTCCATACTTGCCCCTAAATCTTCCTGTCTGGCTGGTTGAGGAAGAATACCCCCTTTTAGGGAGACTTTGCTGGTTAATGTTCTGGGTGGAAGCCTGCGGAATGTTTGGGGCTGCGGGCAAGGTGGGAGGAATAGGTGTTGGGATCCTCAGTTCTGCATCCAGGAACGTTTTTTTTTCTTTAGTTCTTTTCTTTTTTTACAAGTCCCCACTGAGAGGGGGCTCCGACCATCGGTCTCCTTTGTGTGCTCTTCATACGGTTCGAACAAATGACTCTAGATGTCCTGCAAATATTTACCCTACTGTTATACTATGTGTGTCAATATGCTACCCCCGGAGGCGGGAATTGAAATTTAGTGATGTATTTTGCTTCCATCTGAGAGGCTCTCAGCTGCCATTGTACCCACATATACATAATCCTCTAGTTCAGACTTTCTATGAATACCCCTATGCAGATCCTTAATCTCCTCTCCTGGAACATGAGAGGGCTTAATTCCAAGATTCCAAGCATAAACCGTATATCATATTCCTCCAGGAATCACATTTGGTGGGCTCCAAGACGCTAGCTCTCCATAGGGCCTTTGTAGGTAGAGCATTCCACTCCACATACTCCAGCTATGCCAGGGGTGTGTCTGTTCTTGTATCCAAATCCCTGCTGTACACTACCAAGACGGTAAAATTGGATCATTTAGGTAGGCTTGTGGCCCTGGTGCTGATTATTAATAACCATCCATATACCTTTGTGGCGGTTTATATACCACCCCCATTTACAATAGGGGTATGGGAAACAGTGATGATAGAGGTGCTTCAGATGGCGGAAGGACCTATTGTTTTAGCAGGGGATCTGAATGCAGTACTGTCACCTGACAAAGATAGGTTCGGGATGGCAACTGTAGGACGGATCCCCACTGAAGCCTGTGTGTCAGGAAAGGTCTTCTCCACTGGTAAAATCGATTATTTGGCGTGCAGTATTGAGGTCCACCAGCAGGTGTCTCCTGGCAGTTCGGAGCTGCTCTTTCCTGCAAGTATTCTGTCACCTTTGGGCCGCAGTACTGGCGTCCACCAGCGGAGGAATTCTGGCAGTATGGAGCAGGTATTCCCCTCTGCAGACAGGTATCACCTGACCTTAATTAGCAGAGCTGCAGTATAAATACCCAGCAATTGCAGACTTATGTTGCCCTGGTATTGTCCTTGAGCCCTGACCTGTATACTGTTACTCTGATTCCTGTTACTCTGATTCCTGATTCCTGATTCTGATCCTGTAGCCTGAACCTGAAGCCTTATTCCTGGAACCTGTTGATCCTGTTTCCTGTCCGTTACCTGAACCCTGGACTCTGGACTCTGAGCCTTGTACCTGACCCGTCCCTCCTGTGATCCATCCATCCTCTCTTGTCCTATTTATCTCCCTTCCCAGCTACTGATTCCCTGTTTATGACCCCGGCCTGGCTTGACTACGATTCTGGTACTCCCTCTTGCTACATATGCTGGTTGGTTTTATATAACTAATTGTTTGGTTGTTCACTCTGTATTGGTGGTGTGTTCACATATGCATTTTCCTTAATAAACTTACTTTCACCTAATTATGTCTGGTTCACTCTGTCGCAGTCACACAGTTCTGGTCACATCTGGTTTTTGACAGAATACCAGGGCCATCCCTGACCAGAAGTGGCTGCACAGGGGAACCATTTTGATTCAGTTGGTTGCAAACATGAATGCCGATGAGGTTATTTTTTTTCTCTGCTGGCATCTGAAAGTGGTGATTATTGCCGCCAGGCTTTAAAAGGATGGTCTAGTGACCAGTTGTTTGCCACTATACGTTTGGCTCACTCCCTGGTCGATGAGGGTTATATATTGTTTGGGGAGGTGCAGCCTTTGATCAAGCTATGTACTGAGCTGGCCCTGCCCTGTATTCCAGAGGGACGTGATGATTTCGCTCGTCCTTTTGATATGAATCAGGTTGTATCCCTAGTTTGGCTTTTTGAAGATGATCCAGCCGATTTTTGTGAGCACTTTTCAGCCTGTTCCCCACTGGTGATTGCGGAGTGCATTGTGTCTGCTCAGTCTTTTGTTAGACAGGGAGATTTAAAAGCACAGTTTGTACAACCTATACTTTCAGCATGGTCTGACATGATGCAATCAGCTCCAGCCAAACAAACCACCTCTGCCACCAAACACCAGCCTACCCAAATGTATGTTTCCCCATCACCCGTGTCAACCGCAGTTGCAGCTCAGTATACACTGCTGCCAACCAAATACTCATATCCAATCTCTGCTCCCTGTACCTATCCTGCATTCAACCCACCTGCCTCTTCTCAGCTGCCTACAAACCCACAGGAACTTCCCCCAGCTACTGTTACCTCTTCTCTGCCATATCCCAATCCTCCTTTCCAGTCTTCTGCACCCCTCACCTACAGAGCTTCAGTGGCTAAGCCAAAGAAAAAACAAAAGTTTTTTCCAACCAAGACGATCCTGCCAGTAACTCAACCTGCCTCCGCACCAGCTAATCCAACCCAGTTTGACATCCCAGTGCCTGCCTTCCAGCCTTATGTCTCTGTGCCTGCCTTCCAGCCTGATGTCTCGGTGCCTGCCTTCCAGCCTGATGTCTCGGTGCCTGCCTTCCAGCTTGATGTCTCCACTTTCCAGTCTGATGTCTCAGTGCCTGCCTTCCAGCATGGTGTACCTGCCTTCCAGCCTGACGTGCCTACCTTCCAGTCAGCTGTGTCCGCCTTCCAGCCTGATGTCTCAGTGCCTACCTTCCAGCCTGATGTCTCGGTGCAAGCCTTCCAGCCTGATGTCTCGGTGCCTGCCTTCCAGCCTGATGTCTCGGTGCCTGCCTTCCAGCCTGATGTCTCGGTGCCTTCCTTCCAGCCTGATGTCTCGGTGCCTTCCTTCCAGCCTGACGTCTCGGTGCCTGCCTTCCAGCCTGACGTCTCGGTGCCTGCCTTCCAGCCTGACGTCTCGGTGCCTGCCTTCCAGCCTGACGTCTCGGTGCCTGCTTTCCAGCCTGATGTCTCGGTGCCTGCTTTCCAGCCTGACGTCTCGGTGCCTGCCTTCCAGCCTGACGTCTCGGTGCCTGCTTTCCAGCCTGACGACTCGGTGCCTGTGTTCCAGCCTGAAGTGCCAGTGTTCCAGCCTGAGGTGCCAGTGCCTGCTCTCCAGCTTGATGAGCCTGCTCTCCAGCCTCATGTGCCCGCTCTCCAGCCTGATAAGCCCGCTGCCCAGCCCGAAGTGCCCGCTGCCCAGCCCGAAGTGCCCGCTGCCCAGCCTGATGAGCCCGCTGCCCAGCCTGATGAGCCCATGCCTGCTGCCCAGCTTGAAGTGCCCATGCCTGCTGTCTAGCTTGAAGTGCCCATGCCTGCTGCCCAGCTTGAAGTGCCCATGCCTGCTGCCCAGCTTGAAGTGCCCATGCCTGCTGCTCAGCTTGAAGTGCCCATGCCTGCTGCCCAGCTTGAAGTGCCCCTGTCTGCTGCCCAGCCTGGAGTGTTCCTGTCCACTGCCCAGCCTGGAGTGTTCCTGTCCGCTGCCCAGCCTGGAGTGTTCCTGTCCGCTGCCCAGCCTGGAGTGTTCCTGTCCGCTGCCCAGCCTGGAGAGTTCCTGTCCGCTGCCCAGCCTGGAGAGTTCCTGTCTGCTGCCCAGCCTGGAGTGTTCCTGTCCGCTGCCCAGCCTGGAGTGTTCCTGTCCGCTGCTCAGCCTGGAGTGTTGCTGTCCACTGCCCAGCCTGGAATGCCACTGCTTGCTGCCCAGCTTGAGGTGCCCGCTGCCCGGCTGGACACCATAGACTTTCCCCAGCAATGGCTAGTTGGAGCGTCCGGAGGTCGCTCCTTCGAGGGGGGGTACTGTCAGGAAAGGTCTTCTCTGCTGGTAATATCGATCATTTGGCGTGCAGTATTAAGGTCCACCAGCAGGTGTCTCCTGGCAGTTTGGAGCTGCTCTTTCCTGCAAGTATTCTGTCACCTTTGGGCCGCAGTACTGGCGTCCACCAGTGGAGGTATGGAGTAGGTATTCCCCTCTGCAGACAGGTATCACCTGACCTTAATTAGCAGAGCTGCAGTATAAATACCCAGCAATTGCAGACTTATGTTGCCCTGGTATTGTCCTTGTGCCCTGACCTGTATCCTGTTACTCTGATTCCTGATCCTGATCCTGTAGCCTGAACCTGAAGCCTTATTCCTGGAACCTGTTGATCTTGTTTCCTGTCCGTTACCTGAACCCTGGACTCTGGACTCTGAGCCTTGTACCTGACCCATCCCTCCTGTGATCCATCCATCCTCTCTTGTCCTTTTTATCTCCGTTCCCAGCTACTGATTCCCTGTTTATGACCCCGGCCTGGCTTGACTACGATTCTGGTACTCCCTCTTGCTACATATGCTGGTTGGTTTTATATCACTAATTGTTTGGTTGTTCACTCTGTATTGGTGGTGTGTTCACATTTTCCTTAATAAACTTACTTTCACCTATTTATGTCTGGTTCACTCTATCGCAGTCACACAGTTCTGGTCACATCTGGTTTATGACACCGTGTGAAGCATTACGATTTGGTGGAAGCATGGAGGTGGAAATATTCTGAATTATATACCTCAAGGGTAGACTATGAGAAGGAGGCAGTGCAGGAATATCTAGCCTCAATACCCCTCCTGGAGCTCACTGGAGAGGTGGCGGGGGAACTTGACCTTCCCCTTACAGTGGAGGAGGTCATATCGGCCATACGATCCCTAAACCCAAATAAGACCCCAGGACTGGAAAGCCTGGCACCCAAATTGCTTGACATGTATAGGGACACCTACGATAGGGGTATACTTCCCGAATCTATGAGAGAGGCACTTATAGTGCTGATTCCTAAGCCGCACAAGGACCATGACCTATGTGAATCGTACAGGCCGATATCCCTAATTAATGTTGATGCAAAAATATTAGCTAAACTTCTGGCCAAACAATTAAATAAGGTGGTTGCCTCTCTTATCCACCCAGATCAGACAGGTTTCATACCTGAGAGGTCGACAGCCATAAACCTGTGTCACCTCTTCACTATTGTGCTGTCAGAGGGCCCCACCCCGGACACTCGAGTAGTGGTTTCATTTGATACGCATAAATCATTTAATTCTACAGAATGGCCATATCTAATAGTGATCCTTGATCAGCTGGGTTTCGGTCCTAGATTTATAACATGGGTCAAAATATTATATGCTGAACCATGAGCCAGGCTTAGGGTTAATAATACTATTGCAGACCTGTTCAAAATAGCTAGGGGTACGCGGCAGGGGTGCCCTTTGTCGCCCCTGCTGTTTGCCCTGGCTATAGAGTCGCTGGCGGCTCTACTGAGAGTGGATGGAAATGTCAGAGGTTGTAATGTAAACATATTAGAGGAAAAAACATCTCTATACGCCGATGACATGCTCCTGTACCTGGCCAAGGCAGAGGGCTCATTGACCACTGCCCTGGACAGAATTTTAGAATTCGGGGGATACTTGGGATTCAAAGTAAACTGGAATAAGTCCATAGTTTTCCCCTTTCAATCGAAGTATGCCCCGAGGTTGCCTCCAGGGGTCCCACTAAAGGTGGTCTCCAAATTTCGTTATTTGGGGGTCAAGATCCAGCTGTCACTAAGTACATATGTACTCAATAACCTGTCTCCCCTGAAGCTGCGTCTAAGGGAAAGTGCACAAGCATAGGCTAAGCTGCCTCTCGGCCTCCTTGGAGGAATTAATATGTTCAAAATGATTTACCTGCCCAGGTTTCTTTACCTAAATATAAATAAAAAATTGCGCTGCGCTTAATTATATACCATAAAAAAGGTAATACCCAAAATCACTTTTAAAAATAAAAAACAAAAAAATTATATATTTATACCCAATACTTCCTACGTGCAATGTGCACAACACCATCTAAGATACAATATATATATGTTTGAACAATTCTAAGTGCAATGTGCATACATGTAATTATAACAACAATAAATCATACATATTTGTGCATATAATAAATATCTAATCCAGTGACAGGCTAAAAAACATGCAATAACTCACATAAAGTGCGACATGCAAAGATATGGTAAATTTTTTTAAATTAATTGCATATAAGTGCCCAGTGAACCTTGAAAATCAATTAGTACGATCTGTGTTATTGAAATCCTAATAATAGTGTCCACAATATCCAAAATAAATGTGCATCTGTATCCAAAAGAAACTTTTAAATGTCCAAATCATCCAGTGTGCTGAATTCAAGTGTCACAAACAGCCGTGATGTGCCTCGGTGACCCCCCAAAGTGATTGTGCTCACCTTAGAGCGTGTGACACAGTGATTAGCTGCGTCAAATCACGCTGTGTAGCCACCCCCTGGGCTCTGCATAGCAAGCTAGATAACGATCTCCACTCTGGGTTAATATGGCTCCATAGACATCAAATCATGAAATGAAGAGAGACTATATAGTGTAATACTATTAAATGATGTTTATTACATAAAAGACCACTTCCCACAAAGGGGTACTCACATTCTCTTGGTACTGCTGTGCACCAAACAGTAAGAAACTGTATAAAAACGCTGATCGGTATGCCGCGGGGTATACGCTTCTCCCAGCTCAGCTGTGTGCTGCTCACTCCGTCCTGGCCCCTCCCCTACGCGTGTTCGACACAGGGAATCACGTGTCTTCATCAGGGGGATATGATTGGACGGGTGCTCTATAGCTTAAGTACTCTCCCGGCGGCCATTTTTCCTGAGATCGCGGTTGCCTCCAGGGGTCCCACTAAAGGTGGTCTCCAAATTTCGTTATTTGGGGGTCGAGATCCAGCTGCCACTAAGTACATATGTACTCAATAACCTGTCTCCCCTGAAGCTGCGTCTAAGGGAAAGTGCACAAGCATAGGCTAAGCTGCCTCTCGGCCTCCTTGGAGGAATTAATATGTTCAAAATGATTTACCTGCCCAGGTTTCTTTACCTGTTCTGGCATGCCCCGATGTATATCCCTAAGAAATGGTTTACAGGCATCAATAAAATACTCTCCTCCTTTCTTTGGGGACCTAAACCGGCTAGGGTGTCCCTGGATACACTTCACTTACCAGTACGGACGGGGGGATTAGCATTACCGAACCTACAGTGTTACTACCTGGCAGCCCAATTGATACATGTGCACTGGTGGCGATGTTCTACAACTGAACATCGCCTCAGTGGCAACCCAGGCGGCCCAGGTCCACTCATATGAAGTGCTGATCAATGTTCTTTATAGAAATGGCCCATATCCAGAGCAGGGGGCGGGTATACTGAAACTGTCATATAAAATATTTCATATGTGTAATGCCAGAATGGGTGGCACCAGTCTCGCAGCCTCCCCTAACGCTCCACTGTGGAACCCTCAGCTTATGTAAATAGCCAAGGTACCAGATGAAGTATGTTGGGGAGCCTATGGGGTCAAATACGCCCATCAGCTGTTTAGGGATGGGGTCTTTAGATCTTTCATAGACCTAAAGACCGAATACGGAGTGCCAAACACATTCTTCTTCAGATACCTTCAGCTGCATCACGCAGCAACGGCCCAATATGGTGGGGAGAGGTGGCACTCTCCCCTTCCAGTATGGAAAAATTGGTGGCTGACGTGGATCACTCGAAGTTGATTTCTAAATATTATTTCACACTGCTGGCATCCTCTTCCCCCAGAATGGAGAGGGTGGCCGCACAATGGAAGGCTGATATACCGTTCCTTACAGAGGAGTCCTGGTCAGAGGCCCTGAATACACTAGTGCCCTCAATGATCTCAGACAGAGACAAATTTCTGCAATTCAACTACCTACATAGAAGATACTACACCCCCAAACGACTACATAAAATGAGTAAAAGGGAGTCACCAGAATGCCCACACTGCAATGCAGCAGTAGGCGACTTTCCATATGGTGTGGCAGTGTCTTCAGGTGGTGAGATATTGGAGAGCAGTCCTGACATATTTGGAGGATGCCCAGGAACTCCCAAACATATACTGTCCAGACATATGTCTCTTAGGAGACCTGGAGGAAGAAGAGTTGTCCACCTCACAGAAGACCCTTCTGAAAATAGTTTTCTATTATGCCAAAAAAGCTCTGGCCCTTAAATGGCGGAATCCCTCACCCCCACCTCTGTAAAACTGGGTGAAACCAGTTAATAATGCCCTACCAATGTACAAATTAACCTACAAGGCTAGAGGGTGTCCTAAGAAGTTTGAGAGGGTATGGGGAGACTGGATTAAAAATGCATCAGGAGAAGTAGTGGTATGATAGATGAGGTGTATGTCTTAAAGAGAAATATAATACCATTGGAAATGACTATGTGGGAAGGCTGATGTGATGGGATGTATCCTTGTACACAACATGAGACACAGAAGAGACACAAAAATTGTTTAGTAGTTTTGAAACAAGTTTTAGTTGTTTATTGATCATAAATGGAAATGATTGATTGTTAGCATGTATATGGTTTAGTTACACAATACTGAGTTCAGACTGAAATGTACTTAAGCTATATTGCACAGAAATTTGAGTTGTAACATGGAAATGTACAATACTATTGAAAATTTAATAAAATTTACCCTTTAAAAAAAAAAAAGCTGCAGATCAGACAGCACTGCACTAGTGCAGCTGCTGTCCTTATAAAGGCCCACTTTCTGATCATTCCTGCGCATGCGTGCACACTCACGCCTGTGCCCAGCCCAGGGGGCACTCATTGGAACCTACCTGCGCATGTGCACACGCACGTGCATCTGACTACTCACAGTGCATTCTTGACACCACTACACAGGATTTAAATAATGTACTAAAATGTCTGCATTTCTCCAATACTCCACCAGGGTATTTGAAAATGCTACAGCTAGGGACTAAATTTCACAAATTAGCCTTGATTAGGCAGTGCTACTTTCACATATATTTGCAAATGTGTTTTTAACGCAAACGTAAAATGCCCATTCCATATGCACCTTATTTTAAAAAGCTGGTTCTGAATTAATCGGAGTGTTTGTCATTTTTGTTTTCATTTTCAAATATTGACTGAGCCTTAAGGGACTGCTTATGGCATGATTCTAAACCAGAGGAATTGAAGAACAAGGGTAGATTCTCAGTGACTATATTAAGGCTCGGTTCAAACCTAATGCCAATGCAGCTCACAGCAGGGGTCCTGTGCATTCTGGTTCACCATTTCAGGTCCGATTTCATCCCGAATTTTGGGCTGAATTCGGAGTTGAAACGGACCAAAAGATGCACAGGACCCCTGTGCAAATTCACATGGAGCCGCATCAGACATATTTGAACTGGCTCCATAGAAAGCCGGTCACAATCTCCTGCTATTGCGAATTGGATGCGGAATACCGCATCCAATTCGCAATAGTGTGAACCCAGCCTTAGAATAATAATAACTTGAACAAACAATAGCCAATTTCTATATTAAATAGCCATCACTGCACAGAAGCAACGCTTATCTGCATTTAAAATAGCAACATAAATCTGTATGAACTGGTATTAAAAAATAATCCTTTTTTTTTTTAATTTAATAATAAATGCTTTTAATGTGAGATGGTTGCATATGACTTTGTTAGAACCTTGTATGATTTAGTAAGTATACCTGCATAAAACAAATATACCACTGTGAAGCAGTTGTTTTGTATGTTAGTTTATTGTTTTTATATTTATTTTTCTTATTGTGTATGACCTCATTTTCCTGAGCATTGGTCTTTTTGTGTTTTCTAAAGCTTAGATGACTTGCTGAAATGTGGAGTAACTTTTGCAGCTGATATGGTGGTTGTAGACAAAGAGAGCACGATGAGTGCTGAAGAAGACTACATGGCAGATGCAAAGACCATAGTTAATGTACAAACACTTTTCAGGTGGGTTAATATTATGTTCATATGAAATGACTAGCAAATGTATGCTCGATTGTTGCACAGTACAAATGTGGAAATACTAAAAAAATCTATGCTTTACAAGCATGGCAATTTTACAGCATGTAAGTAAGTAAAAATATGACACCGTCACTATTATGAATGAATGTGTCAAACTTGCATCAATGGCAGAACACTTTTTATGTTACAGCATATTGGCTTTCATCATGAGTAAAGTATCTATTCCTACACAATTAGCATATCTATTCTTTAGAAGCCACAGATAACTAAATCAAAGATATTTGCTATGGAGCAAATGTTGAAGCAGCTTGTTCAATACAAAGAGGGGATAGGAACATACAAAAAACAACTTTTTCGTTCAAAAATGTTTTATTTGAAATATCAAATAATAGCAATTACAATATATCTGATAATATTTTCAGAATAGTACTCTATATTACAGAAAATACAGGTTAATATATTACTCTAGGATTATGACTGGTAAAGAAAGGATCCCTTCTGAGGAAGTCCATGACGATCAAAGTGTTATAATAATCTTTCCGTCATATATAGATATATTGTATCTCAGTTGAACAGTTAAAAAATCTCAATAAATTGGAGTTAACATAGATATAATTAACTTTATGTTTTGTAACTATCTATAATATTAATGATAACTGTGATTATGTAAAAATACTTATTGGTAACAAATATTATGTGTAAAAGATTGAATAGAAAAAAAAATCCATAAAAGAATAAGAAAAAGGAAAATAATAAGAATTAAGAGTATAGGGGTAGGGAGGACATCAGGCTTCTAGAGGCAACAATTATTTATAGACGGGACGAGAGTACTCGATTGTCAAAGTTATCTGGTGGGCAATGTTTGATCCATGGTCTCCATAAATGAAACTTCTTTAAATTGTCTTTATCTAAAGCATCCATCTTAGCATGTATGAATGATTGATTCATTCTGAGCTTGGTTTCTGCTATGTTCAAAACAGGCATTTTTCATGCGTTAGCTGTGGTTTGCTTTGCGGAAGTCAAGAATATAAGGAATAGTTTAAATTGTTTATGTGTGAGAAAGTTTAAATTTAAGAGAGCTGTTATTTGGTCTGGTGTAATAGAATATTCAAATATTTTTGAGGCTATTAGACATTTTCCCAAAATGTATGTACAGTTGGACAATTCTACCAGATGTGTATATATATGTACCTTTACGGATGAGCCCGATGTTCACGTCGAACGTAAGTATATGCGGTGTTCACGGCAAATTTGAAAGCTGCCGGAACACGGTTAAAGGCTATGGGACACTAACATAAGAAAATCAAAAGAGCTAATTTTAAAGGCTTATATGCAAGTCATTGTCAAAAAAAGTGTTTGGGGACCTGGGTCCTGCCCCAGGGGACATGTATCAATGCAAAATGTTTTTTTTAGAAATGGCTGTTTTTTCACAGCAGTGATTTTTTTAATGCTTAAAGTGAAACAATAAAAATGAAATATTCCATTAAATATCGTGCCTGTAGTATGCCTGTAAAGTGGCGCATTTTTCCTGTGTTTAGAACACTACTACAGCAAAATGACATTTCTAAAGGAAAAATTGTCATTCAAAACTGATCGTGGCTGTAATGAATTGTCAGGTCACGGCAATATTGATAAAATTTATTGAAAAAAAAGAGCATGGGGCCCCCCAGTCCATTACCATGCCCTTTGGGTCTTGTATGAATATTAAGGGAAACCCTACGCCAAATTTTTTTTAAAAATGGCGTAGAGGGGTTTTGGGGGGACCCCTACGCCATTTTTTAAAAAAATTTGGTGCAGGGTTCCCCTTAATTTCCATATCAGACCTGAAAGGCCTGGTATGGATTTTAGGGGGACCCCCACGCAATATTTTTGTTTTTAATTTTGGTTCGGAGTTCCCCTTAATCTTCATACCAGACCCAAAGGGCCTGGTAATGGACTGGGGGGGGTCCTATACTCTTTTTTTCAATGAGTTCTACCTATATTGCCGAGACCCGACAATTCATTACAGCCGCGATCAGTTTTAAATGACAATTTTTCCTTTAGAAATGTCATTTTGCTGTGGTACTTTTCTAAACTCTGGAAAAATGCACCACTTTACAGACATACTATATTTTTATTGTTTCACTTTAAGCATTAAAAAAAAATCACTGCTCCCGAAAAAACTGGCGTTTTAAAATGTTTTGCATTGATACATGTCCCCTAGGGCAGGACCCAGGTCCCCAAACACTTTTTATGACAACTTGCATATAAGCCTTTAAAATTAGCACTTTTGATTATTCATGTTCGTGTCCCATAGACTTTAATGGTGTTCGTGTGTTCTGCCAAATTTTTTGCCTGTTCACATGTTCTTCTGCAAACCAAGCAGGAGGGTGTTTGGCTCATCCCTATGTATCTTGTTCAAGACAGCCATGAAAACAGAGGCCTGAGTTGTCAGTTGCAAATGTAGCTATTCTAGCAGGAATCAAGTACCACCGTGCAAGTACCTTATATGATGTTTCAGCTGCCATTATGTTTGTCGAAGAAGATTTAATATTAGACCATATATTAGACAATACTGGAAGATCAATATTGCGCTCAAGTTCTTTTTCCCATTTAGCAACATATGATGGTATATTTGTATCTAATTTAGTGAGCAATTGAGAATAAATTATTGGAGTGAAACTCTTATGCCCCGTACACACGGTCAGATTTTCTGATGGAAAATGTTCGATCGAAGCGTGTTTTCGGAAATTCCGACTGTGTGTGGGCTCCATTGGACATTTTCCATCGGATTTTCCGACACATAAAGTTTGAAAGCAGGCTATAAAATTTTCCGACAACAAAATCCGATGGCGTCAATTCCGACTGTGTGTGGCCTGTTCCAACGCACAAAGTGCCATGCATGCTCAGAAGAAATTCCGAGACGGAACAGCTCGGTCTGGTAAACTTAGCGTTCGCAATGGATACAGCACTTTCGTCACGCTGCAATGTTAAAAATGGTTTAATACAGTGCACTCTCTTCTTCTTTATAATGTGAGAAGAATGAAGTAGTTTTGCTGCTCAGCTTCACACAGACTTCTCACAAACTTCTTTTTTTACTATTTATCGGGATTCCCTCAATATATTTTGATTTGTCACATCTGACAACATTTTTTTGGTGTTGTATATGTTTGTTTTTTTTTTGTTTTAAGGCAGAATTTTTTTTTTTGGTTTGTATCTTTTTCAAGGCTGATCTTTGTCTTATTGTATTTTTAGTTTTACTCCAGAATATTTTTGTGTGTGTTTTGTGTGTCAAGTTACCACAACACCATTGATATGTTATTATATTTAATCTGTAGGAGATTGTTTGGTGTTGTTGTCTCTTGTTAAATTCACATTGTACTTTAGAAATGTACCTGAATTGTCACCAACAAACCGTCCTTTTTGAATGAAAACACACATAGGAGAGTATAATAGAAAAAAAATCATTTATTAAGGGCTCACAACTAAACAAAGAGGGAGGCAACGCCGGAGAAACAACAGAAATGGGTGAAACCTTGGACCCCCAGGGCACACATCAACTATTTTCAAGCAAAACTGGTAGCCTGAGGAGTCCTTATCTAAGGGAGTGCAGTCTGGACTAGAAGTCCCAGAGATCCGGAAAGCAGCAGATGACATCTGTGTCCCCAGGCTGTGGTCATACAAGAGACTGCATCTTTTGCCAGACCAAACTGAACCCAGGGCCATCACTCTCTGGTCTTCCTTGCACGCTTCCTTCCATGCTGTGGCTCTGGTGGTGGAGTTGTGGCAGCAGGAGGAGGGGCCAACTCACTCAGGTGGGTATTGGGTGTTAGTTCCCCACTCACCCCCTTACTTAGGACTTTATACAGAAGGTCCTCACATATTTTGCATTGACCCTCCTGCATGCCCTGCAGTTTTGTGGCAGCCATGCAGGCAAAGGCCTCTTCAGGAGTGGGTAAGGCTCTGAGGGACGCAGAAGCCTCCTGAATCAGCCTGAGCGCTGAATCCTGCATGTGATTCGCCTTCCTCGCTCTTTTGTATGGAAGGTGGAGGGGAGGAACCTGCGATTCAGTCAGGCTTCGACTTGTCCCAGGCTTCTCCTGGCTGACACTTAGCCCCGCCTCCTCCTGGCTGCAACTTAGCCCCGCCTCCTCCTGGCTGCCACATTCCACAGCCTCCTCCTGGCTGAGGTCTTCCTGTGTATGAAAAAGGGACATTGTTTTAGTATTTGTTTCATCAATCACACACAATTTTCACCTCCTGACTGTTGCAAATCGAATGTTAACAAATATAACAGACTATCCTTCTGAGCCCAGCATTTTTCATTCTTGTCCCAATTTTGGGTGCCCACTACTGTCTATTGATATGTAAAACAATTTTTGCAATCAGCAATTAGTGATCAATAATAACATCTAGTAAACATCATTTCTTTATTGACCAGAAATCTGTAGAAGAATGCTATACCTGACTGAAGCTGGGCTCCTCCACTTCTTCCTGGCTGGAAGGCCCAGGTTGGACATCGGAAGCCTCAGCTGGGATGGAAGGAAGAGTGGAAGGAAGAGTAGAGAGGGATTCCCTGACTTCAGTTTGGTCTGACAAAAACCGCAGTCTCTCATAGTACCACAGCCTGGGGACATAAATGTCATCTGCTGCAGCTCCGGATCTCTGGGTATCAGTGACCTTCTTGCGCTCACAGATCGTACGTAATACGCACGCGTGTTATGCATTATTTCACACTGCGCATGCGTGTAACTCCGCCCGCCCCTGACGTTCTTTCTAGTCTATTCCCAGACCCTTTTCGTTCTGCGCAGTGGGGGAAGAGCACATGGCAGAGACACAACAGGTGCATGCTAATTACAGCAACGAGGAGGAGGAGGAGGAGAGCCCGGATCCGGAGACGTCCCGATCCAGAAGGAGACGATTTAAGGCCTTAAATATGTCCTTTGTGGAGATGTTGGAGATGGTCGACATCCTGAAGAAGGCCGACCATGATGGGAAGTATGGACCTTACCCCAACCCCAATGCCAGAAAGGCCAAGATCATGGCGAAAGTGGTCAAAAGTCTGCACCGGAATTTCGGGGTACGTCGATCGAAAGATCAGCTCAGGAAACGGTGGTCGGACCTCAAATTACGAGAACAAGAGCAGTACAGAATGATCCGGAGAGTGCTGCAAAAAAGTAAGTAGTTGTGCTGTGTTCCTATTCTTTTTGTCTTTATTACGTTCGTGCTGCTCAATGTGCTTTTCTTAAAAGTGTACATTTTAAAATGGCAACTTTCATGTTCATGGGCACATTATTCGTTCATATCAAACATTTTTCTTTCGGCCTATAAAACAACATTGTTTTGGCCATATGCATTTGGCCACATTTTTGACGCCCTACTTGTAAGAAACTAATTTGGTTCTGTAGATGGCTTTGTTACTAGAATGAAATGCCAACTAGATTCTGTGTAAGGAGAGGACACTGAGCAGCTGTTTTCACATCTGGACACTGGGCACTAGTGTGGGACACCAGAACACCATTTTTATTAGGGGGGCCACACAGGTGCTCCAGTGTATACTATAGGGGGGTCTCCATCTGTGAAGCTTGTACCAAACAGGTAAAGTATTGAAGCTTGACAAACAACACTGAAAATTCGACATCTTGGAACTCTGCCAAAACAGACAATTGTACCCCACTTCCAAGCAATGTTTCCTATGTATAGTTCTGCCATCAAATATCTGTGTGCTAAGTATACCATTTTTTTTTATATAAGGGAGAAAAGACTCGGAGGACATCCCTCATCCGAGGAGACCAGAGCCCCCCTCTGGAAGAAGGGGAAATCCCCCCAACACAAGAAGAGCAGGAGGAAGAAGACATGGTGGAACTAGTCACCACAACAGGTGAGTGTCTGCGACCACACGCTCAGGTAAGAGATGGATGCCGGCATATTTTTTATACCTGTTTTTGTTTGGTTTCTCTCTTTTTAGGTGATCGTGATGTTGTGGATCCAGATCCTTTCACCTCAGAAAGTGCCCAGATCCTGATCAGGGAGATCATGGGGTGTAATTTAGCATTGGAAAACCTCAAGAAAAACATCAATGATGTTATCCCAAAAAAAAAGAACATCATTGATGTTTTGGGTAGAGTTTAAAACCCCTCCAAATCCCTTTCTTTTTTTGTGTGCTACAATGTTCTAAATGTTTTATGGATTTTTTGAAAAGCCAAATTTGGAGGATGCACACAGTGAGCCAACATGTGCTATCTGCCATAATGGGAGATCAATGTAGGCGCTTTGGGGGTGCAACCCCTTCCTCAATATTAAAGTAGCTGAGAGGAAGGGGTTTCTCCCCCAAAACACGTCCTTTGATCCCCCGTGATGGCAGGTCGCACATGTTGACATTCGGAAATTTGTGTGCATCTTCCAAATTTGGCTTTTCCTGGGGTGACTTCACCCCATCTGAACGCAATATCAAACACAGTTCCTAAATACTCATGTCTGACATTGCCTTCAAATTCTACCCAATGTGAACTTTGTAAGTTCAAAGATTTGTGTGTTTCTTGTTGGTTTTACACATGCCTGTTTTATCTTAAATGGACATTTCTATTTGTGATAATGCCACCCCAAAATTTTTTATACAACAAACATGTTGGTTTGTTTTAAAAACCTTTTATAAATGCACGTGTGATTGTGCAGGTATTAAAAAGATTGTTAATCAAGAATGTGTTGATTATTGTCTGAACGCTACAAAACTTTTGTGGTGATGTAATTGCTGTTTTCTGTGACAATGGGGGTTATTTCCTAAGGGCAAATCCTCTTTGCACTACCAGTGCAGTTTCAGTACAGTTTCAAGTGCACTTGTAGTTCAAAGTGTCTTTGCCTTCAGTAAATAACACCCAACAGTGCTTTGTAAGGTTACACAATCACGCCATTTTCTGGACTCAACCCATTTCGGTCAGGGTCAGCTAAAACAAACACAAGCAGTAAATGTCACCAAAGATTTGTGAATTTTTTTTTTTATTGGATCAAGGTTTCACAAATTGTCTGGCATATTCATGGCCCCCCTACCCGCAAAGAACTCAAGGTATCTTAACCGGACATCACGGGCACTCAGGGAGGGCAAGCCAGGACGGCCACTTTCAAGCGCCGTCAGGGTTGTTTCATTTATAATTCCGGCCCCAGGCCCAACTGAGCTAGCATAGTTGGCAGAATGTTGCCGTAAAAAGTTATGTAGAACACAGCACGCCAGGATTATATGATTCAGTTTATACTCCGCCATATGGATGGGTGTAAGAAATAAGCGGAACCGGCTGGCCATGATTCCAAATGTGTTCTCCACCACCCTTCTGGCTCTGGCCAGCCGGTAATTAAAAACCCTCTGTTCCGGGGTGAGGGTCCTCATCGGGAATGGCCGCATAAGATGGTCCCCCAGCGCAAATGCTTCATCCGCAACGAGGACGAATGGGAGTCCTTCCACATTCTCTTCTGGAGGTGGCAAGTCCAAGCTGCCATTCTGGAGACGCCTGTAAAACTATGTCTGGGCGATGACTCCACCATCGGACATCCGGCCATTCTTCCCCACATCCACATACAGAAACTCGTAAATAGCCGACACCACCGCCAACATCACAATACTATCAATATCAACCCCTTGTAATTATAATAGTACGACCCTGAGTTGGGTGGTGGGACGATGTGGACGTGTTTCCCATCAATTGTCCCTCCGCAGTTAGGAAAGTCCCACCTCTGGGCACAGTCTGCCATTCCTGTGGCGTGGAAGGAAACTGTTGAGGAAAACCAAAAAAAAATAGTATTTTTGCACATAAACATGGAAAGCAGATTAGACACAAACATTCTTGGCCAACATCCAGATAACATT
The DNA here is from genome assembly GCA_037952925.1 of Lithobates clamitans. NCBI lineage: Eukaryota > Metazoa > Chordata > Amphibia > Anura > Ranidae > Lithobates > Lithobates clamitans. Next base: position 1,852,975 of record JBBGZY010001165.1, read on the forward strand.
TATTAAGGGGAATTTTACAACACCAAAGTATAAGGTACACCTATCATATTCCCCCTCCCCCCCTCTCATCGGCCATTTCTAACATTATAGTGGGGGGAAGCATGGACAGGTAATCCTCTCCACTTCATTGAGAGATGAATGCCTAAATAATGGGTATTACTTAGAACAGCCCCTCCTTAGTTACACTATTGGCAGCCCACTGGACAGGTAAGAAGTGTCATAATACAAAGATATAAATACACATTGTACACATTTGAGCACATTTGGAAATTCTACTATTACCTATCAAGATAATAATAGGATACAAAAACTTTAAACAGTACCATTTGAAAGTATACAGGCAGACCCTTGCACTACATGCTTTGGGGAATTCATCCATAAATCTGACCACAAAAGAGGTGGGTATAGTGTGTATGGGTTTGGCAAAGTCAGCAGATAGATGATTGAGGATAGATAGAGAATTGGGATTAGCTGACTTAGCAGTTGGGGGGAGGTAGGGTTAATAAAAATGATTTGGGGACACTACAAAAAAAGCCTCTGCCACTCTGCCTGAATTTAAAGCTCAAATCACATTTCTAAACATTTTAGGGGTGTTTGGGGTAAAGCACTACTATGGAGCTGATAAAATACATTGTTAAGTGACTACATGAGGTGAATATAGGGCCAGGAGAGCATGCTGGGGAGGTAAGTGAAGGCAAATATGTATGAAGGACTAAAAAAAACCCCATAAAATTCCAGCATGCATGAGGACAAAGGGGACATTCACAGCATATTCCAATCATGGTAATTAGGTAATGAGGAAAGAAATACAATATATTAGCAAACATTCAATACAATAAAATGTGATATAAAAGGATAAAAATCTTACCTTCATATACTCCTTCTGCAGGACCTGTATGATGGCAGAACAGGTCTCTGGGATAATGATCCCCAGAGCCTGGGGGGAGATGCCTGTCCAGAACTTCAAGTCCTGCAGGCTTCTCCCTTTCGCCAAGTACCGCAGGGTAGCAATGAGCCTCTGCTCTGGAGTGATGGCTTGCCTCATGCAGGTATCCCGCCTGCTGATATAGGGGGTCCGCGAAGCCAACAAACGGTGAAATACGGGGTCCGTCATCCGGAGAAAGTTCCTGAAATCGTCAGGATTATTCTCACGGATCTCACGGAGCAAAGGCATATGACAGAACTGGTCACGCTGAAGCAACCAATTCTTGGTCCATGGACTCCTCCCCACCCTGTTCATGGACTGGACTTGTGTCAAGGTCAGGGCCCCAACACCAGGCCCCCACACAGCACGAACTCTAAGAGGAGTACGTATACGAAACATGGCTAGAAAACGGTCGGCTGCTCAGAACGGAGTAACAGAACGCACTGAAGAACAGCAAGGCCTGTGAAGAGCGACCTGAAAAACAGCAACGAGCGGACAAGATCGCACAGAAAACTCCGATATGAACTGACTGCATGCACTGAAGAGCAGATACAAACCCACAAGCACAAACTGAACCGCAGAAAACGATCTGAAAGCCGCGTTCTTGGCGATCGGAAATTCCGACAACTTTGTGCAACCGTGTAAAAAACAAGTTTGAGCCAACATCCGTCGGAAAAAATCCTAGGATTTTGTTGTCAGAATGTCCGATCAATGCCCGACGGGGCATTAGCGTGTGAGTGTTTTAGACAAATTCATTCAAATTGGGAAAGATTATTTATGGTACCATTAGTATTAATGAGAGGAGCATAAAAAATTTTCATTCAAAGGTAACGGAATATTTAGGATTGGGGGAGCCCAAAGAATTTGCATAGTTCTGGGAAAGGATGGATTGATGTTGCTGAAATTATGTCATATAAACATGAAATGCCACCCTTAGACCAGGCTTTAAAAGTTCTGGGAGATATCCAAGCTGGATAAAAGGCCGGATTTTTATGAAAAGAAAGGAGTGGGTTATATGGAGATTGTAGACCGTGTGAGATTTTATGTTTATCCCAGATAGATAGAGAATATTTAGTAATTGAATTTTTTAAAGTCTTGTGATCTATAGAACGTAATCCTAGGATATAATTTTTAGAAACAGAATCACAAGCCATTGTTTCAATTAGTACCCACAAAGGAATCTCTATAGTAGAGTGATATTTCGATAGTGCCAGTTGAGCAGTCCTGTAATATATCGAAATCTGGAAATCCCAACCTGCCCAGAGACTTAGGGAGGTACAAAGTTTTCCTAGGTAACCGTGGTTTGATTTTTCCCCAAGTGAATTTTATTTTTTTTTGTTGTATAATTCTAAGAAAGTAGGCAGGAACATGTATCGGGAGGACTCTGAATAAATATAAAAATTTAGGGAGTATGGCCATTTTTATTATATTAATTTTTCCGAACCAAGAGATTGGTAAGGATGACCAATTAGATAACAAACTAGTAGTTGTTTTCAATAAAGCTGAATAATTAGCAGCAAATAGATCTGAGGGACTGGCAGTGAGTTAAATACACAAATATGGAAGGCTATGGTCATCCCATTTAAATTTGATTTTTGAACATTGACTTTAAGAAATGAAATGTGTGAAAATTCATGTAATATAATCATAAGGTTAGGGGAAGAAACTTGTGGCGAGGACAAAAATAGGAGGATTTCATCTGCAAATAAGCATAAATTGTGGTGACATCCACCCAGTTCAATACACGTGCTGGTAGGTTCCATCCTTATTCTTTGTGCCAGAGGTTCAATAATGCAAACAAAAGTGGTGAGAGTGGGCATCCTTGATGTGTACCCCTCTGTATACCAAACTCTTATGATTTATAACCTGCATATTTAATGTAAGCTCTAGGTTCATGGTATAATGCAGAGATCACTTCCCCAGCCACACCTTATCCTTCAGGATTTCCTGTCGCCTTGCCACTGTTTTTGCCGCCTCTGCTCCCGTGGGAGACAATTGTCCGCAGCTTTGCCCTGGCATCCACCCCATGCTCATTGGTAACCTGTAAGTATGGGTGAATATTCTATCATTCCCCCTCCCCATTATTTTGGTGTGTTCAGTGTACTTACTGTTCACCTTCCAATCATCTAGACATCACTATAGCGTCTGCTGATGATGAGTGACAGTCACGAAACGCGTCAAGCTAAAGATGCAACAATCATGGTTATACATCCAGTTGTTTGAGCTATCTATGCTGCTACTACATGTCTACAGTCAGTGATCATTTTATCATTAATGTATGGGATGTCATATGCAATTGTATTTAATGTTTACCTATTTATACTGCTACTATAAATTTATGCAATTTCACTTCAGAAGGCTTGCAAGTTGCAATGTGTATCTGTGCCATTGACATATTGTACCTTATGTTGTATCCATGGAATACAATTAATTTTGATAACCTATAGTGTCTCCTTGCTCTCCAGCTGCATGCCTCACACAAAATCCCAAACCCTTCCCTCTTTTTTTTTTTTTTGCTGCGCAAAACCCGGGATGGAGGCACCTCTGATAATTACTTCAGAGGCCTCATATAAAGTCTCGAATTCTTTCCACTTTATCATAATGCAGAAATCCATTGTAAAAAATGTGGGCCAAAGCCCCATTTATTAAGGGTAAAGTACATATAGGACCATGATATAGTATCAAATGCTTTCTTAATGTCAAGAGAGAGAAAACAGGTGGGAATACAACGTATTTTAGCGGCATGCAACAAATGGGTTGCACGTCTAATTTTATCGCTAGCTTGTCGAATAGGGATGAATCAACTTGATCTTGGTGTATAAGATTATCTATAATTTTGTTTAGTCTGTTGGTGAGAATTATGGCTAAAATTTTTATATCCAAATTTAATAAGGAAATAGGTTGGTAATTTGACCAACTAGTGTCATCTGTATGGGGTTTGGGAAGCATGCAAATGATTGCTGTTAGTGTTTCCTTCCTAAAAGAGTGACCCTTAACCGGTTCAATACAGGGCATTTTCACCCCCTTCCTTCCCAGGCCAATTTTTAGTTTTCAGCGCTGTCGCGCTTTAAACGACAATTGCGCGGTCGTGCGACATTGCACCCAAAAAAAATTGACGTCCTTTTTTCCGCACAAATAGAGCTTTCTTTTGGTGGTATTTGATCACCTCTGCAGTTTTTATTTTTGGCGCTATAAACAAAAGAAGAGCGACAATTTTGAAAAAAACACAATATTTTTTACTTTTTGCTATAATAAATATCCCAATTTTTTTTGAAAAAAACACATTTTTTCCTCAGTTTCAGCCGGTATGTATTCTTCTACATATTTTTGGTAAAAAAATCGCAATAAGCGTATATTGATTGGTTTGTGCAAAAGTTATAGCGTCTACAAAATACGGGATAGATTTATGGCATTTAAAAAAAATATATATTTATTTATTTTTTTTACTAGTAATAGCGGCAATCGCGATTTTTTTTCATGGCGGACACATCTGACACTTTTGACACATTTTTGGGACCATTCACATTTATACAGCGATCAATGCTATAAAATGGACGTCATATTACTACGGCCGGGTAGGGAAGTGGTTAAGGAGGGAACTGAAGGTACTAGCTACAACAGGCGATAAAGTTTCCGCAAATGTTCGATAATAAAGAACAGAAAATCCATCAGGACCAGGTATTTTATTTTGTTTCATATTCTTAATAACATTGGTCACCTCACCAATTGATACGGATTCCTCCATCATTTCCAATTGTGTTTTGGATAATGAAGGAAGAGAAATATGAGAGAATAAATTGTTCGCTTTAGAGGTATCCATCTCACTGTCAGATGAATATAAATTGGTTAAATGTGATTTAAATTTTTGTAGGATTTTCAAAGGGTTTTTGGAGTATGCATCTCTGGATATTTTGAGACAAATAGGTTTGGATGGAGTGTGACAAGATTTTAGTGCACGGGCTAGTAGCGTATTTGGTTTGTTTGCGTTCATATAGAAATTATGTTGTGATCGTTTAATGGTTTTGGCTGCTGACTTGGGTGAGAAGGGTCACTAAAATTTGTCTCTAGTTTACAACAAAGGGCTTTTCGTTCTTGATTAAATAGTGCAGCTTGTTGCAAACATATGCCACGAGGACAGGTTTGTGTGCCTCCCATAGAGTGGTCGGAGAAAAGTCAGGTGTGAAATTATATTTTAGTTATTTCTTAAGCGCGAGTTCAATACTAAGTTTATGCTCTGAATTTTTGACCAAAGAATCTCTATGTAGCCACGTGGGGTACCATGCTTTTGGGATTGTAGAATCTAGAACAGTATAGATTGCACTATGGTCAGACCATGGTACGGGGACAATCTTTGATGCCAAAATTTCAGGCACCATACCTATGGTCAAAAATATATGATCAATCCTCCAGAATGAGCGGCGAGGATATGAATAATGTGTGTATTGTCTCTTGGTAGGATTCAACTCATGCCAGGAATCTACTAAATTATACTTCATAATAAGTTTAGAAAAAGAGTGTTTATCAGACCTTTGTGACTGAGGTATTGGCGATTTATCTAGAAAGGGAACAGTACCCATTTTATGTGAGTCTACTGTTTGTAGTAAATGGGAGAGAAAAGAAGTAGGTTGTTAGGGGCATAATATGACACAATGGTATAGCGGTATCTAACAAATGTCCTGTAAGAATCAGAAAATGACCTTCGGGATCTTTAATCTCCTTTAATAATGTAAATGGGGTGTTACGGTGAAATGCAATAAGCACACCACACTGTTTTGTTGAAGCTGAAAATACTTGGGAGTACATCTTATAGGATGAATGAAGAGTTTAGTGGTGGATTGTGCAGTAAAGGGGGTTTCTTGGAGGCATACAATGTGTGCTTTTTTAGAAGCAAAGGAACAAAGGGCTTTGGTACATTTTTGCAGAATGTTAAATCCCTGTACATTCAGGTATAATATATTTAAGTGTACAAAAAAGGTGTAGAAATTGCGCCAGCTCCTAAGAAAAAACAAAATGAAGCAGCCGACACAGCAATCTGACCGTTGCGAATGTAAAAATAATAAAAAGTGTGGCGCTAATGAGTAGTGGGACACATGTAACTAAACAAGTGGTAGTGATCCCTATAAAGGAGTGTTAAAGCTTGAAGTGTGAACTTATTAGGTGAATGGTGTTGTTTTGTAAAACATCCCAAAAAAAAAGGAGGTATAACAATAAATAGTGATGGTGAATGCTTGAATATATAAGAGAGTAAATATCTCAATAACAACCTGTAGGTTAATTAAAAGACAATCGTGCATGCACTACCATATTAAAGAAACAATACAGCAAAATAATAATGCAAGGTATCTTCATATACTGAATGTGCAGTTCAGCAAAGAAATAGAAATAATATTCATTTGGGCAAAAGCCACGAGAAAGGACGTCCAGGTCCCTAAAAAGGGTAGACATATATAGATACTGGAAGTCTATAAATGGGTGGATGGCGTATTTCTAGTAGATCCCACAGCCATCTGGATATAGGCCGTCTTCATATGAGGTGGTTAAGGGCTATTTTAAAGAAATCCTTAGGTACAAGCAGATTCCTCACTCATGTGGGTGATTTCAACAAAGAGAAAGAAAAAGCAAAAGGATGCCCTTACCAGATAAGGTGGACTCACAGGCCGTTGGCGGTGAGTCAAACGAGCTTGTACCGTCAAGCGGTATGGGGTGGTGATCTGTTGGAAGACTTGTGTGGAATCTTGTCAGAAGTCCTCGGGTGGTGTACCAATTTGGGATCGGGAACCCCCGGGATTCAGTTTCGGTCGCCAAATGACCGTTTCCTCAAAGGCCCGTCATATGAGCGGATAGACAGAAAAGAGAAAAATACTTCCACATAGTGTAAAATCCTTATTTGTAGGAAGCGTTATAGCACTTTATTCAAGAGTAAACTCCAAAAAATTACAAGTAAGGGTGGTAAAATTTTGGCTCAAAAAATAAAATTGATATCAAAGGCATAAAAAGTAGTGTAAAAACAGCGCAGTGGGTAGTGGTGGGGTGTAGTCATAGAGACCCAACGCGTTTCGCCTCCAAAGGCTTCTGCTGGGGTATGAATAAGCCCCCCACACAACTGCGCTTTATATATTCTGTTTAAATGCAGTGTAACAGCTGATTAGCGCTGTTACACCGGATGACTTCCGGGTTCGGCAGCGTCACAGGTGACAGGCAGTCACATGGTGTTTTTGTGGCCAATCGTATCTTCTAAAGGCTGGTCAAGAACCAAGCCTCACTTCTGTTCTCCAATCAGCAAAGCGTCACTCCTATTCGTCCTGGTAATCACGTGCCAGTCACGTGATATGTATTCTAAGGAGTGACGCTAGGCCGCTCTCGGCCTGCGTATCATAGGAGGTAGGAAGTGGGGGCTTATCGGGCTGAAGCATGGAACGCAAACATAGCGGCGGTCCATGATATTAATATCTGGTTTAGATCCAATCTTATGTGATGCGGTCTATATCCCGGGAATCCTCAAAACACTGTCTCCACAATTATATATGGTACAATTGTATATGATACATATTATGCACATAATCACTAAGGATTCTAAACATACAGGCAAACAATATAGACAGGTGACTGTATGGTATTTCAGTGTAGTAAGGATAATAAAGGGGCATGTGTAACTGGAATGGTGCAATAATTGCAAAATACAAGAAAAAAAAGGGTATGGATCATAAGGTAGAGGCTTATGCAATGTGGCATTCATGAAGCACAACCCGTATATAGTGGTATTAGGACGACTCATGTGTCTAAGGGTCATTCTTGAATAAACAATAAAAGTTTAAAATTTATTGTAGCCTGTAGATATGAATCAAGTGCAGAACGTAATTAACGGGAAGAACGGAAAAAAAGAAAAAATGAGAAAATGTGAGAAAAAAGTGAATAGTAGATATATTGATATTGTGTAAATAGGAATTGTGTTCAATATCAAATATTCAATATATCTGTAGTTCAGTAACAGATAGAGTGTTGTTACATAGGGTAAAAAAATTTTTTTGGTTCAAAATATTTTCCAAAGAATTATTGTATTCTACAAAAATGATTTCTAGAGGTATATCTTCTACGATATAGACCTAGCTACTCAATAGGGACTTAGTGGAAAGTGCTCATGGTCCTCTCCCAGATGGAATTTGGCAAATTACATGAGGTAGTATCAACTAATAGAGATAGATTAACGGAGGTAAGACAGGTTCGCGGGTCTAGATGGTCCAGGGAAGTGTCATGTGGTCCCCAGACATCTAAAAGTCCGCCATCGGGAGGATACCAACGCCTAAGATTGATTTATAAAAGCGTTGATATCCCACTCGACATTGAGTCCGTGTGGCACATAGCACTTCATGAGGTGTATCCAAAAAGTTTCGAGTTTGGAGACCCCCCTTATGTTTGGTTCCCCCCTCCAATGTGGAATGAATTTGTCAATGATTTGGAACTTCGTTCCAGATGGATTTTGGCTATGGTGGTGTAGGTAGTGTTTGGGAACACTATGATTTGTGCGTCCTTTTAGTATAGCTGTGATATGTTCGTTCACTCGTATAGAAAAATTGCGTATAGTTCGTCCTATATACTGTTTACCGCAGGGACAGGTAATAAGGTATACTATGAACTTTGTGGTGCATGTGGCAAATTGCTTCATCTTATATTCCCTCCCAGTTGAAGATGACACAAAGGTTTCGATTTTGCGGGATTTGCAAACATTGAATTTGCATACCGTGCATTTCCTGCAGGGGTAGAAGCCTTTGAGGTCATGGAAGAAAGATGGCGCCTTTGGAGGGTCCACTACCCCCGGTGCAATTCTGCCCCCTACCGATGGTGCACCTTTATAGATCACTCCAGCCTGTTTGGGGAGTAGTGGGCCCAATATTCGATCGTTTGTTAGTATTTTCCAGTGTCTTGAGATAATGCTCTTTATCTGTTTGTGTTGGATGGAGTAGTTAGTGAGGAAGGCCCATCTATGTCTATCATCCAAAGGTCTTTTAGGTTGCTCTACTAGTAGTGATGAACGGTCAATGTGGGCCACTTTTTGAATTTCCTGGTCGATTTGTCCTCCATCGTATCCCTTTTCTGTAAATCTAGATTTGATGGTCTCTGCTTGTCTGTAATAATCTGGCAAAAGGGAACAATTGCGTCTGATTCTCATCAGTTGGCTCCGAGGGACTGATTTCAGCCATGCTGTATGGTGGCAGCTGTCGATCGGGATGTAACCATTACGGTCAGTGACCTTAAAGAAGGTTTTCGTCTCCAATTGACCGTTGACCGCTGTGATTTCTAGATCTAAGAAATGTATTGTAGAGAAACTGGCTTCATAAGACAAGTGGATACCCATTTCGCTCTTATTTAGGGTTGACATGAAATGGTTCAGTGATTCCATGGTACCTCTCCATAGGAGGAGGATGTCGTCGATGTACCTGGCCCACAGGGCCAGCTGTGGGGGTTTCAGGACCCCGACGACATCCTCCTCCCATTTGGCCATAAAAATATTGGCCAAACTGGGGGCAAATTTTGCCCCCATAGCTACCCCCTTGGTCTGCAGGTAATAGCGGTTATTGTACCAAAAGTAATTCGACTTAGTGGCAAAACGTAGCAGATCCATAATAAACCTCTTTTGAGTCTTGGGGATGTTTTTATCTCTTGACAGGAATAGTTCAACTGCTCCTAGGCCTAGCTCATGGGGGATAATAGTGTATAGGGAAGTAACGTCTGCAGTCACTAATATGAGGTCATTACTGTAGGTAACCTGTTGTAATTTGTTGATGGTGTCTCGGGTGTCCTTCAGAAAAGATGGCATCATTTTCACTATTGGTTGCAAGTAATGATCGATGTATTTCCCTATACGGGAGGTTACGGAATTGATCCCGCTGATAATTGGGCGACCTGGAGGTTGGGTGATGTTTTTATGTACCTTGGGCAGGTAATACATTATAGGGATGCGTGGGGCCACCGGAACCAGGAAGTTTTTTTCTTTTTTGTCTAGTATGCCTAGCTGGAAGCCGGTGTCAATCAGATCCACTAGTCTTCTTTTAAAACCTGTAGTGGATGTAGTGGATAAGGATGCCCTTATCTGGTAAGGGCATCCTTTTGCTTTTTCTTTCTCTTTGTTGAAATCACCCACATGAGTGAGGAATCTGCTTGTACCTAAGGATTTCTTTAAAATAGCCCTTAACCACCTCATATGAAGACAGCCTATATCCAGATGGCTGTGGAATCTACTAGAAATACGCCATCCACCCATTTATAGACTTCCAGTATCCATATATGTCTACCCTTTTTAGGGACCTGGACGTCCTTTCTCGTGGCTTTTGCCCAAATGAATATTATTTCTATTTCTTTGCTGAACTGCACATTCAGTATATGAAGATACCTTGCATTATTATTTTGCTGTATTGTTTTTTTAATATGGTAGTGCATGCACGATTGTCTTTTAATTAACCTACAGGTTTTTATTGAGATATTTACTCTCTTATATATTCAAGCATTCACCATCACTATTTATTGTTATACCTCCTTTTTTTTGGGATGTTTTACAAAACAACACCGTTCACACTTCAAGTTTAACACTCCTTTATAGGGATCACTACCACTTGTTTAGTTACATGTGTCCCGCTACTCATTAGCACCACACTTTTTATTATTTTTAATATATTTAAGGGAGTCATGGTATTAAAGAGTTATAAAATATGGTATCACGTAATCGGAGACTGCATAAGAAAAAATTTTCCTCCAGAATAGAGGAGATAAAGGAAGATAAAAAAGGAAAGAAAAAAAGATCGAAGGAAAATGTTAATTTTGAATGTCATGAATATGAAACGTAACATGTGTAAGCTCATAACATATCCTTTAAGGGGAGAAAAATTCTCCCTCCAATGGTACATTGGCTACTGTCAACTGCCTATTGAATCAATAAGCAGCCGAGGGTAGCAAGAAGGGAGCGCAGGGAACATCCATGCAGAACATGGAAAGCCAACCATGAAAATTGTGCCATTACAATATGTAAAACAAGAATAAAAACAAAAAATGCCCAAGCATGAATTAAAGGTTTGAAGAGATGAGAAAAAGAAGGGGGTTGGGGTAGGATTACCCCTGGGACTTTAAAGGTGCTTAATAATATTAAATTAGATCAATACAGTGAATCAAAAATCAAAAATAATGAATAAATAATAATGTATGCAAAATGCCAAACTGTCTAAAATTTTTTGCTTTTTAATTCAAAATCTTTAATAGTTACAAATATCACCAAGACATCTAAAAACATACAAAGTTTCTTTCAAAATAAGAATGAGATGTTTAAATAAACCACTTTATGGATACCACTCTCAACATGTTTCGCTCAATTCATGAGCTTCATCAGGAGTTTTTGGTACAAGTGTGGCATACTATAAATAAAAGAAAGAAAAAAGAAGAATATACAAATCAGATAATTTAAAGACGTTTAGAGATAACATTTCAAAAAAGAAAGAAAAAAATCCTTTCCATGACAATAATAATGAAAAAATGAAAAAACAAACAAAAACAAAAATTAATTGCATACAAGAAAAAATGAAATAAATATTCTTATATAAGTGAGTAAGTATAAATGAAAAACAAATATCTCAGATTATGAAATCCAAAATATAACAATCTAAATAATTTAGAAAATAATTGTAATTGTTGTATTATATGTGTTTGGACAATAACTTCTATGTCCACAATTAATAAGAGAAACATATCTAATGTACATATAAAAGGATTGAATCATGAACAGTGGGATTTGCTTACCAAGCCCAATTCAAATTGGAGAAAAATAGTAGACAACAAAATCGTAGGTATAAACAGGGTCTAGTGGTTCAAATTCACAGATAAATTGGATGCGTCTCACCCGCCTAGGACCTCCCAAAACCAAAATGGTCCACAGAGGGGCCACAGTGTAAAATAAGATAGCACAAAGCTAGATAATTGAAAAGGAAAAAAGATTATTAGCAAGTTATTTCTAAATTGTGTATAAGAAAATGAAGGGGCAATTGTCATAAAAAATAATAATAAGGGATTCAGTTTACCTTCAGGTTGAATCAAAGGGTAATTGTTCAGGGCTAATATAGCCTTATAAACAAAATCAAAGAAAAGCTATGCTCAAGTATCCCCACTGGGTGGCACTCCACATTAGCAATCCTTATGTGTCAGACAAGGAGATCCATAGTTCAGACAGCCCCAATAAGCTATAAAAGATGATAATAGAAAACACTAATGTAAAAAACCTTTCTAAATGCACTAATTAAATCACCAGCAGTGAGTAGCCTGAACTGGTGAGTAAGTTTGATTACCTGAATAATGAGGTGGATGTGTATGGAGGGGGAGGAAGGCATACACCTCCCCTTGCAGCCTCAGAGCCACTGTCAGAAGATAGCGGCCATAGAGCCGCACTATATATACCCCTCCATCTCGGCGGCGTCTGACGTCACCGCCGGGATGCGGACGTGGGGTGAGGTCCTCCCATAGGTCCATGTGGCCAATGGCAGGCAAGGGGGCAGAGCCGGATTCCATCCCCGCTCCGCCCACCAAACATAGGCATGTCGGTTCTCTGACGCTCTCAGTGCCGACGGAGCTCCCAGGCGCATGCGCCGATCCCGGGCGAGCTCCGCTCGAGCCCGCCCATCACGTAGGGACATGTAAATCAGGCATATAGCGTGAACAACAGGAACGAACGCGCATGTGCCGGTCTTCACCTACCAAAGACCGAATAGACAGTACTACAAATAGGGAGCCCGTGTCAGCCATCTTGATTAAGGGAAAACCAAGAAAAAGAAAAAGAAAAAGTCAGCAAATTAATGAAGTATATTAGGCAAAATCCTAACGCTTAATGAAATAAAGTGAAATACATTAATATATAAAATCCATGATAGGGAAATGCTGACTTTTGTTGATTTATTTGCTAGTTTGGCCAGATATCCAAACCATGCACCTAGGGGAGGTCTGCTACCTCTAGGGCCCCCAGGGATGGGTGATTGATTACTCACTCCAATCCCTAAGTGCCCGGGGCGTCCGTGTGGGCCAAAAAAGAAGGAAAGGAGAGGACCTCATTCAGCGGGGGAGATAACCGTAATCCAATAATTCAATCATAACTAGATTTATTAAAAAAGAGGGGGGACATTCAAATACCAAATGTACATGGGCTTGGGAAGAAATACCACTGTGTGTGATGACAACCAGAGAAAAACCACACAAATATAAACACAGCATAAAGAAACAAAACATAATAAAACATTTCAAAAAGTGTATATTACAATTGTGTATCATAGAATCTTAACAAGCCTGGGTAGAAAAACAAAAACCAATATATCTGGTGGATTAGCACTCTAAAGGAATGGTTTAAAACTAAACGCATCATTAAGGCCTGGAGGTTTCAAAGCTGACAGGGTATGTATCCACCGGGTCTCACGTTGCAAGAGTATCTTGTCATAATCCCCCCCACGATCCCCTGGGGGGACATGTTCCAAAGCATAAAAATGCATTTTGTTGCTGTCAAAATCATGGTGTAGACTCATGTGTCGACTGATTGGCGTCTCCATTTTTTTCTTCAGAATCAGAGATACATGGTCTCTGATCCTACAGAAAAAGGGGCGTTTGGTTTTGCCCACATAAAACCCTTGGCACTCACAGATCATAATGTATACAACCCCAATGGATTGACATGTAACGGAGAACCCTGGTTTAAAGTAACGGCCATTGGGGAGTGTAATGCCTCTCGCAGAATGAATATATCTGCAAAACTGGCATTTGTGGCAGGGTCTACATCCCTTATTAGATTCTGTCACTGGTTGTATACATGTGTCATAATGACTATGTACCAACGTATCCCTCAACGATCTAGATCGCCTAAATGTGATCTCTGGGTAGGATTTCAAATGCTTGGATACTTTCTCATCCCCCATTAGGAGATACCAGTATTTTTGGATGATATCACGTACTTGTTTTTGTTGGCCAGAGAATCTGGTAATTAATCTGACACTTGAATCTACCTTGCTAGGTCTCGCTTGTTGTATGAGTAGGGATCTTTTTTGGTTCTTGGCTTTTGAGTAAGCCTTCTTCAAACATTTTTTACTATAGCCTCGTTGAAGTAAACGAGACTGTAGCAATTTTGCTTGATGTTCAAAGTCTGATTCAGTACTACAATTGCGCCTTATTCTAAGATATTGCCCATACGGTAGATTGTTTATGAGGGGGGCGGGGTGTGAGCTGGTGGCATGTAGTACTGAATTCCCAGCCGATGGCTTTCGGTATAGGGTAGTTCCAATATTTCCTTCCTCATCCACTAATACTTGAACGTCAAGAAAGGTCAACTGATGTTGGCTCATTTCAAACGTAAATTTCAGATTGTATTTGTTGACTTTCAGGCTTTCAAGGAAGGAAAGAAGGCTAGGTTTACTACCATGCCAAATAAAGAAAATGTCGTCGATGAATCGTTTCCATACTAAAATGTGCTCAAAAGACGCCTGCATATCTTCTCTATAAAATAACTCACGCTCCCATCCCCCCAGATACAGGTTGGCATAGGCTGGGGCACATTTCGTCCCCATAGCCACTCCCTGTATCTGGAGGTAATGGGAGCCCCCGAACAGAAAAACGTTATTGGATAAGATGAAGAAAAGGAGATCCAAGATGAATCGATTGTATTCCACCGAGGCATCTGGATCTTCGGATAGGAAGCCCCCCACAGTCTCCACCCCCAAATCATGAGGGATGGAGTTGTAGAGGGCTTCCACATCCAAGGCCACCAACCAAGAGTCAGGGGGTATGGAGACGCCATCAAGTACACGGAGGAGATCCCCCGTGTCTTGAAGATAGGAAGTAAGGCCTTCCACGTGGGGCCTTAAAAAATCATCCACCAGTTTACTTGCCTTCTCAGTGAGGGATCCATTGCCAGATACAATAGGTCTACCCGGAGGTTTTTTCAGGTCTTTGTGTATTTTTGGAAGTGCGTACAGAGTGGGGGTTCGGGGCGCACTTACATTAAGGAATTCCCAAGTATTTTTTGTTATTAGACCTTTGTGATACGCTGTACCTATCAGATACTTGTATCTGGTGGTTATTAAGGCAAGATAACTGGAGGAGACTCTTCGATACCATTGGCTGTTTTTAACTATGGCCAATACCATGGCTTCATAGTGGTTTTTGTCCATAATGACCAAGTTGCCTCCTTTATCAGAAGGTTTGATCACAATGTCTTTGTTGTTTTGTAACAGTTTGAGGGCCTCTAGTTGGGAGGTAGTTAAGTTTGATCTAGATATATCCTTCCATTTTGTTTGGGTGATCTCATTAGTAACCTGTTTGGTAAACGCCCAAACACTGGGGTTCCCTTGAAGGGTCGGGAAAGTACGAGATTTTGGCTTATACTCCTTTGGTTTGGACGGAGGACAGAGAAAAGAAACAGGAGCGAGGGATGGAGGTAGGGGAGGAGGGGGGTCCGC
Source organism: Lithobates clamitans (assembly GCA_037952925.1). NCBI lineage: Eukaryota > Metazoa > Chordata > Amphibia > Anura > Ranidae > Lithobates > Lithobates clamitans. Next base: position 1,868,368 of record JBBGZY010001165.1, read on the forward strand.
ATCGGCTAGAAGAGAGTCTGCCTCCAACAAGTCACTCTCCTCCAGGCCTCCCTCCTCCCATAGCTCCATCAACTCCTCCAATGCTTTTATACCTGCAATGGTCATATCACGCCATGCAGGATCCTTAAGAGACTGATCATTCAGAGACAGAGCCGGTTTATCATATATTATTTTAAACATCAGCCTTCTAGAAAAAAGGTTGATATCTTTGATCAATTCAAATTGGTCGACCCTTTGCGTGGGGCAAAAGGTCAAACCCAGTTTGAGAATTGATACTTGTTCAGCTGAGAGGATGTAGGAGGATAAATTTATCACTTCGAAGTTGTTCTCGGCCCTTTCGGATTCGATGCCTCTAGGGTCGCCGCTCTTTTCGAGTCCGTCACTGGTTGGGAAAAAATGGGTGCTGGACGAAAATCCGATTGCACGGGTACAGAATTAGTGTTACTTACTTGTGCCTTGGGGGACAAGGATAAAGAAGAAGTATTAGCAGAAAGGGTGCTCATATGTGTTTCCGGGTGACTCGGTGCGTGAACGGACGAATTTCTAGCCAAATTGGCTCGTGTAACCATGGAAGGTTTTACGTATGGAGTGCGCCTTGTAGTGCCCGTACTATTATGGTTCTTAACGCCTTTTGTTGTCTCCTGATTGTTGGTGCTTCTAGTATCCTGTGCCTGAGAAGAAGAAGCAGAAGAAATGGATGAATCTGATTCATTGGGTTCACCACTTTGTTGTTTAAAATTACGTGTTTGATAACCCCGTTTCTTAGCTTTATTGTTTCTTTGACCCCAATGATAAGCTTGATTGTTGTCATAGGCCAATTTGTCCCTTACAAATTTTTTCTCTTTAGTTTTAAGGATCTCAGTGACATACCCCTCTAAGTCTGTTTTAAGGGTATCCTCTCGCGTGGAGAAAAGATCATTGGTGGTAATGGCTTGATTATCACCATACAGTTTTTCAATCTCTCTGTCCACCGAACTAAGGTCATTGGAGTACTCTCTACAGAGAAGCTCCATCATTTTGAAAGAACAGGACTGTAAATTATCTTCCCATTCTTTACGGAAGTCTACATCTAAATGAGCACTGGAGGGGAAGATCTGAATTCTAAGCCTCCATGGGACTATGCGGTCCTCAATATATTTTGAGAAATACCACTTGTTCCAGAAAATTCTGGACGTTTGAAGACTTACAAAATATTACTATTGGCAAGGGATCCAGAATTCATATGAAGTTAGTCTTGTGAGATTGGAACAATGGGTGTCCATATCACCTTTTGCTAAAATTGCTAAGATATTCAATATGACTTAATAAAGCAGAAAAAATGGTTTAGGAATGATAATTAACAACAATATCAATAAACATCTCTAGTTTTCATAAGATAGGGGACTGAAGCCATATACATGAGAAGATAGAAGAAAGAATCTCATTAACATAGCCAAATGTTTAATACTAGGGATAGAACCATATGAAGGTCATTTGGAAAATAAATCTAAACCAGTGCATTAAGTTAATTTCTTACAAAAGGGGAACCTTAGTGAGAAACATTTTTCAGTCCATGGAATCATCCAGAACCGGATCTGGAGATCGAAAGCGACTTTTGTGTGAACTGTGGTATTCATTTCTTCTTGATGGTGTAGATGATTTACCAGAAGAACACAAGGTCAATCTTTGGCGTGAGTTGTCAGGGTCTTTGGTTGAATTCATCAGGCGCAGGTCCTGTAATGTGCAGATCATTTGCATTGTGGCATGTGTATTTGGAGCCTTGATAAGTAAAACGCATTGAAAAGGGAAAACCCCACTGATATGTTATTAAATTGCGTTGTAATATCTGAAGAAGTGGTTTCAAAACTTGCCTTTTGCTGATGGTTAGTTGTGATAAATCTGCAAACAGTTAGTAATTATGTCCTTGGAAAATTAGAGATTCTTTATTTCTTGCCGCGGCTAATAGTTGTTCCTTTGTACGGTAGAAATGGAACTAGCGTCTTCTGTATAGTTCTTGAAAAAGCACTATCATTGTGGCCTGTAAGTCAGTCACAGTTTCAGGAATTCCTCTAATGTGCAAATTAGAGCGCCTAGCACCATTTTCATAATCTTCCAATCTGGTCCGTAATACCGTATTTTCCTCTTTAAGGTTTTCAATTTCTTTTGAGTAATTCAGAGTGTAATTTTCCATATCATCTACTCTAATTTCAAGTTCAGACATACGTTGGCCTAGTTCCCTAATCTCTTTAGTGAGACTGGTAGTAATATGATCTGAGGTATTTTTTAATGATTTTTGAAACAGTTTTTCTATTTGTTTCAATGTTACTGGGGAAGCCAATTCATTTTGTGAGGTATTCTCAATATTCTCCACTTCCAAAACGTTTTTTCCTGAGAGGAGTTGAGAATGTGTGTGTGCCTTTAATGTTTTGTCATCCCTGCATGATGGTTCTGGGGGGGGGGGCGCCTTTAGCGCCATTTTATTGTCTGTGTGAGGCGGCACAGCTTTGCCGGTTTTCAGCTTCATAGGAGGCTGTTTGTCGCCGGTAACAATATTTTAATGTGGCAGGGATCTATGGGCACATTTGTATGTGGTGTATTTGCGGATAAGTAACTTACATCCACCAATATTAGGCTTTCCAGTCCCGCAGGTAACAGAGCTTTAGACAGACATGGCCGCTGCACTGAGCTCCGCGCATGCGCCCCATAAACAACTTTTTCTTCTCCCCTGTATGTCAACTAAATGCTGTAATCAAATTTTCCTTTGGCAAAGGAAACAAAAACATGATATGTGTGTATAGTAATCTTCTCTCTAAACTAAGAAAGATGCTACAATGCTCATTTAGCCCTGGACTAGGTATTTTGGTACTCAGAGGCAAAGACTGCTAAGTGCTCCCCAGCTTAAAGGGGTTGTAAACCCTCAGGGTATTTCACCTTAATGCATTCTATGTATTAAAGTGAAAAACCTCCTGTGATGCAGCGCCGCCCTTTTACTTACCTGAACCTGGTCTTTCCAGCGATGGGGACGAGCACACCAGCTCCAGCCGGTGTCTTGGGTCCCGATCGGATAGATTGATAGCAGTGCAGCCATTGGCTCCCACTGCTGTCAATAAAATCCAATTACTCGGGAGCCGAGGGGCTTGGCCACGTCCCGCTGTCTGTGTCAATAGACGCAGCAGCAGGACATGGGAGTGGGCCCGCACGAGTGCCCCGAGGGAGAGTGGCTCTCCAATGGGGCACTCGAGAAGAGGAGGAGCCAGGAGCGCTGCTGAGGGACCCCTAAATAGGAGGATCAGGGCCACTCTGTGCAAAACCAACTGCACAGAGGAGGTAAGTAGGACATGTATGTTTTTTTTTGTTTTTTTAAACGAACCTTTAGATATCCTTTAAAAGGATCATCCTTTGCAGAACCAGGCCACAGTGCAGAAATAACTGTCCATTGGCCTTAACGTTACCAAATTGTGGTCCATAAAAGACTTAATTGGGTGGGGGAATTTGCAAAATGGTTAAACAGATGGGAATTATATGCAAATTGTGTTCTACAACTGTTTCTTTTTATAGTAATTACGTTATTGAGACAAGGCATAGTAAATTTATTGATAAAAGAAATAACGTTTTTTTTTTTTTCTGTATGTATGTATTTTTGTGTTTGTGTGAATTTTTGCACACTCAGCGGTGTGCTGAGAGGCTGAGCCAGCTGCCTACAGGCACCTGGGTGAATCCCAACATTGTTGTTGGACAGACTTTAGCTCACTGTCAGCTGAATCTGCGTCACCAGACTGCAGCAATAAGTGTGCTCCTGTGACCTACAAGGTAAAAGATCTTTAGCCATACTTCTCTTTTAAATGTCAATGTGCAGAAGGGGGTAGAATGTAGTTGTTTATGGAGGAAGATGCATGGTGAGTGAGCTCCACACTCTATCATCCATCAAACCTATCCTCCTGCTACAAATTACATGCTTTTTACCTGGAGTGTACCTATCACCCTTCTGGACACCATTGAACCCGTCATGAGGCCCCTAAGTAATTTTTGGAGGTGGTAAGCAAGCTGAAATGATTCAGGTGGGGAAAAACTAGATTGCTATTTGTGGTTCACACCCTTTGCAAGAATTATCCAAGGCATCACCCAACCCAACTTCATGCCTAGTAGATGTTATTGCTAAGATGCTGGAAGCAATATAGAATTGCCAAACCAGCTCAGTGCAAAGATCCCAGGTCATGACACTCTGTTCACACTCTGTTCACTCAATTCTTTGAAAGAGGGACTACTACATTCACTGTGGTGAGAGCCCACATCATTTCTCCTGATGTCCTGTCATCTGGGACATCCCCTGGCACATTCATTAAGAATGTGCTGAACTACAGGAATCATAATGTAGCACTCCATGCAGCTCATAGGAGTCCATTATTTTAGAAAATTCATCAATATCCACAGTATTTATCTAGACTACGCCACAAAAACCCAGCACCAGCAGCCCTTTTACCACATTTACCACAGTAAATGTTTTGCAATCCTGGGTGGGTTTGTTGCTGTTGAAAACTTTATTGCTTGGGTCATATTCCTCTATAATTTTCTATTGGCTATGGTTGGTAGACATGGTAGAATAACACCCACCTTTCATCGTCATAAAGGTACTCGCCAAGGCTGCCCCCTATCCCCTTTACTCAATGCTATATTCAGTGAACCACTAACAGCTTGAATACCTACTCAGCCCCAGATTGAAGAACTAACATCTGCACCCAAACTGGAAAAATAGTACTTTTTACTGACATTATGATTCTTTTACTAGCTAACTCCACTTACTTTCTTACAAGCTTATTGATTGTTATTGGAAAATCTGGTATTCCTTAGGCCAGGGATAGGCAACCTCGGCCCGCCAGCTGTGGTGAAACTACAAGTCCCATGAGACATTCCAGGACCCTGACAATCACAGGCATGACTCCTAGAGGCAGAGGCATGATGGGATTTGTAGCATGATGGGATTGTAAAGCTTTGTTTTTTTTTAATAACAAACATGTCATACTTGCCTCCCCTGTGCAGTTCGTTTTGCTCCTGGCTACTCCCCTCATCGAGTGTCCACGTTGGAGAAGATCTCTCCTACGGTGGACACCCGTGCGGGCGTGTTCCCAAGTCCTGCATCTGTGTCCATTCACAGAATGCAGGACTTGGCCCCGCCCCCCGGCGCCACGTCATTGGACTTGATTGACAGCAGCGAGGGCCAATGGCTGTGCTGCTATCAATCTATCCAATCAGGATAGGAGACACCATCTAGAGCTGGTGTGCTCGTTCCCGGCCGGCAAACAATTGGGGTCAGGAAAGTAAAACGGGGGCTTGGGGGGGCTGCAGCACCACAGGAGGTTTTTTGCCCTAATGCATAGAATGCATTAAGGTGAAAAACCATGAGGGTTTGCAACCCCTTTAAAGCTTATAGGATAAGTTTTCATTCTCCTCTTATTGCCCTATGAGGCTGCATGACCCCTGTCCCTATGTTTGGACAGTGCTGATTGGCCCTGTGCTAATCACATGCACCCTCCCAAAAAAAAGAAAAAACTCTCTAGCAATACACACCAAACTGAGCATGTGCAGAGTGTCCCCAAGTGCTCTGTTCTATCAGGAGATGGTTTTGAGACTGTGGAAGAAGGGGAGGATCAGAGAAGGCAGGATCAAACAGCCTTTTTACACAATGTAAATGATTAACCCCTTAGGTTTCACAGTGAGAATAAGAAGCAGGGCTCAAAATTTCAAGTCCTGAGCTACTAGCCAGGCCTTAAAAGTTACTTGCCACCAGTTGCCCCACCAAACCCTTAGCCCGCCTTTAATTCCACCCCTAATTCTGCCCCTAAACACATACTCTTAAATTACCTCATAAAATTACACCGTTAAATGTTTTATTCAGAATTAAGTTACAAAAATGAATATTAACAACAACAACTTTAATGATAATAACATTAGGCAACGTAAACATAAAAGGAAAATAAGTGCTTTACATGGACATGGCACAAGAGATGATCAGAAACTATGGACATGGCACAGGAGATGATCAGAGACTGCGGACATGGCACAAGAGATGGTCAGAGACTGCGGACATGGCATAAGAGATGATCCAAGACTGCAGACATGGCACAAGAGATGATCAGAGACTGTGGACATGGCACAAGAGATGGTCAGAGACTGTGGACATGGCACAAGAGATGGTTAAAGACCCACCCCCCCAGCTAAGCACAGCAGAGTCCAGCAGGGGGCATGCACAGTTCTGTAGCCGGACCTGAGGCCTTTTTTTAAGGGGGGTCACTGTCCGTAACGACGCCCAGGGCTGTTCTGGCACCAGCCTTGCTCGTCCTCAGCTTATTTCCACTCGGTCAATGGGGAAAAGGCGAGTGGAAATTTTGAGGGCTGATAACAAGCATGCTTTACTGAATATACAGACTGATTTGACTGTTGTGGGTTTAGTAATACTTTATTATTATACAAACCTTCCTAATTTGGATCACATCTAAGCTAATTCACCCCTCTGCAAATTAATGTTTTATATTCTATGGAATAAAGTCCAGCTCCCTGAGCTCCAATAGATTCCTGACACACAACTCTGGTTTAAGGCAGGCCTTCTTTTCCTTTGCCAATTGTTACACAATTGCTACTTTGACCTATCTAATGTGTCTAAATGCTTCCCAGCCTGGAAGGCGTATATCTCTACAATGGATGCAAAGAAACGAGAGAAGGCCCTAGAGCAAATGTCCCTTCTATCTGAAGGAACTACGTACCCCGATCTATATTCTTCACAACGCTTATCTAACACCAAAGAGCTTGCTAGATTTAAGAACACCACATTTTACTACCGAATTTGAGCTTGTCCCATTGTTTATACAGTCTGTAAGTAAATAAGACCCAGAAACATTGTTTTGTTTTAACCTTTTATTGTTGTTTTGAGTTTTGGTTTTATTTTTATTGATGACTTGTCATATCAATCTCATTGATGGTATACTAGCTCGTAAACTTATCTTGTCTTATTCATTCTGTACACACAATTAGCTTCTTCTGTTTTACTAAATATCCACATGTACTCATTTTATCATGCATTTTATAATTACTGCAATGTGCAATTCCTTAATAAATTCACTTTGACAAAAAAAAAAATGAAATACATAATTTTGATCTTTAAATAAATAAATTGATGATTTAAATAACTGGTGGATTATACTTGACTTCAGTAATGCCAGCCATGTTCTGTGCTGCTATTATAGATATCTATATTTAATTGCAGGCTGTTTTGCTACCATGGCAGAGACAACACAACACTGACATTTTATACGCCTGGATTCTTTTCTGCTGCCAAAATGCATTTCCTTCTATAACCTTTTAATTTACTTTTGTGGTACTAATTGCAGAAATGTGGTAACTCTTATACAAGTTATTCTTTTTACTGTCAATCATTTTATTGGTCTCTCACTCAATAACCTGTTTCTCTTTACTATATTATAACGGTAATAATACAAACAGATACTGTTCGCATCAACAACATGTTTATTATCACATAAAGTCTAGAGCTCAGTGCGCTGACTAACCTGAAATATGAAAGAACAAAACACAGATTATATTACTGTAATGTTTCGTTTAATTATCTTGCTTCAAATTAGATTCTAAACTTTCCAAGCAGTGCCATATTATGTATCCACATTTATAAAGCAGTCCCTAAACAAGGGAGAATAGCTGAGGGACCAGCATGAAAGGATTACAATTATAAACACACAGATTTCATTTTGTAAAAAGCTGATTCTGTTCTACAACTTCACAAATAAAACTTTCTCAATATTGAAAGTATTATTTTATTAAACTCCTTTGCATCATAATCTAAATGCGAAAAGACATTTATATTTTTAAGATGTTTTAGTGGTTTTTGCTTTCATTAGGCATTCATGATAACAGCCCACCAAGATTGAAATTCCATCAAAATACTGGTTCTATCATGTAAAATTCTTCCTTCATTAAATATGTAGATCAGCATTTCTCAACCGGAGTTCCATTGAATATTAGGGTTCCCCCAGGGGTTGCTTGGGTTTCTTTAAGTAGTGAACGGTGGCTTGCTGATTTCACACCTGACAATGACTGCATAATTCTGGCACCAGTGTCACTCAGCAGACCCAGTGGTGTGGTACCAGTTAGCCCTCTCCTGTTATCTCTCAGATAAGCAACACTTTATTTGACTGGAAAGGCTGGTACACATGGGCCGAATATCGGCCGGTATCAGCTGGTTCAACAGAAACCATCGGACATTCGACCCGTGTGTACAATAGCCTGTGAGACAGAAGGAAGCTGGCCTAATGTCTGGCTTCTGTTGAACGGGCATACTGGAAAAATCATCATCTGATTAGCGCTTGCAGCCAATGGCTGTGAGTGCTCATCAGTTTGTCCTAGCGGGGGTTGGTCCCCCTGTCAGAACACAGTAACACAGTAGGGGGGATTGCTGTATTAACATTGATTGTATTAGTACAGCGATCTGTCATTTCATTCAGCCCGCTGATAGCGTGTACCAGAGCATTATCTCTTTTTAACTCCCAAAGTAATTGGACATTCTCCCCCTTGACTAGCAAGCAGTGTAAGGGGTCCTTCTCCCATAAACCACCAGCGTAAGGCAGTCCTGGCAGTTTTTCAATGACTAGGAATGTAAAGGGTCATTTGATCACATGATCACTACAAATGTAAGGGGGCACTAATTATAAAGGAAAAATAAAAATAAAAAACTAAATGACCAAGGCACACCAAACAGAGTAAACTACAAAAAAGTTTATTTAGCTATACAAAGCTGAACACAGAAAAAAGTGTACACAACCACCCCTAAAAGACAGATATGGTGGAAATACCGGTAAGGGGACCAATCTATCTGTACCCTCCCTGTAAACAGTATATAATCCCTCATAAAAAAGCGAGAAGCTCTGAAGAAGTTCCATGAAGTAAAGGAACGAAACATGTAAGCTGCGAATATATCCTTTTTTTCATACTAATTGCCATATATCAGACCAGCAGCAGGTGTCAAGGAATGGAACACAGCCCTGTTGATCAGCTCAGCAGCCCAGGTGAAGAGGCACCAATGCTTTGCGTTTAAATATGGACATATTGGAACATCGTCTGGATATACATACCATACAGATCTGCACCCAGGTCGTCTATCTTTGAGAGACATCCATATTCATCTACCATCAGTGAGTAACCCTGGCCTTTTTGCATATACACTTTCTTGCATTTATGCTTGCTACAATATAAGGAGGACATACAGCTATCAATTGTTTATTGGAATTGTGTCCCCATCTAGCATTCATTCAGCTATTCAGCCGTGAAGACATTTTGTCTTATAATAGACTCCTCAGCATATGAGTATAGTGCATATCTATTTACTCACTTGTCCCCATTTGTGTGGTTACACACCGCTTTTATATCCAGCGGCAAAAACTATACTGGACACTTGTTATATGCCTGTCTCTAATAACACAGGAAGATACTTTTGGATGGACTTACATCTCAGGATACAAATTTCTACCAGGCGAAATCAGGCCCCTTTGTTTCATCCTATATTACAGCACTTTATCATATATATTCTTTGTCCTTCCATTGTTTTTTGTTTCTGTTCAATTTGTTCCTATTTTTTACCACCCATTTTTTCTTTTGACTGACTGACGGACTGCAGATACCATGGCTAGCCATTGAGCTGTTTGTGTCTGGGAACAGCGTGAATATTTAGTGCATTTGCATTATCACGCTGTCCCTTCAGGAACTGTATGGTTCAGCCTGCCTTTTCAGGTAGTAGGGGGTTTCATAGGTGCTATAGGGGTGTGCTATCTATTGGGGTGGGGAGGAACCTCCCCCACTTGCGGGCTTCCTCGCTTTTTTATGAGGGATTATATACTGTTTACAGGGAGGGTACAGATAGATTGGTGGGATCCCCTTACCAGTATTTCCACCATATCTGTCTTTTAGGGGTGGTTGTGTACACTTTTTTCTGTGTTCAGCTTTGTATAGCTAAATTAACTTTTTTGTAGTTTACTCTGTTTGATGTGCCTTGGTCATTTAGTTTTTTAATTTTATTTTTCCTTTATATATAGTTTTTTGATCACACCCCCTTTAATATATGTGGTGAGTACTACTATATTTCTATCCTGATAGAATTTCCATTCTTTCATATTTTTCGACACTACACTGATTGCCAATGTAAGGGAAATTACTTCACTGATCTCCAGTATGATGGATCTACACTAATGTTATGCCCCGTACACACGGTCGGACATTGATCGGACATTCCGACAACAAAATCCTCTGATTTTTTCCTACGGATGTTGGCTCAAACTTGTTTTGCTTACACACGGTCGCACAAAGTTGTCGGAATTTCCGATCGCCAACAACGCGGTGACGTCAAGCACGTACGACGAGACTAGAAAAGGCCGGTTCAGAACCAAGCGCAGCACCCTTTGGGCTCCTTTTGCTAATCTCGTGTTAGTAAAAGTTTGGTGAGAGACGATTCGCGCTTTTTCAGACTCGTGGCTTTCAGATCGTTTTCTGCCATTCAGTTTGTGCTTGTGGGTTTGTATCTGCTCTTCAGTGCGTGCAAGCAAGTTCCGCGTGACTTTAGTCACTGTATTCTTGTTCGTTCGTTACTGGTTTTCAGGTCGCTCTTCACAGGCCTTGCTGTTCTTCAGTGCGTTCTGTTACTTCGTTCTGAGCAGCCGACCGTTTTCTAGCCATGTTTCGTATGCGTACTCCTCGTAGAGTTCGTGCTGTGCGGGGGCTTGGTGTTGGGGTCCTGACCTTGACACAAGTCCAGTCCATGAACAGGGTGGGGAGGAGTTCATGGACCAAGAATTGGTTGCTTCAGCGTTACCAGTTCTCTCATATGCCTTTGCTCCGTGAGATCCGTGAGAATAATCCTGATGATTTCAGGAACTTTCTCAGGATGACGGACCCCGTGTTTCACCGTCTGTTGGCTTCGCTGACCCCCTATATCAGCAGGCAGGATACCTGCATGAGGCAAGCCATCACTCCGGAGCAGAGGTTGGTCGCTACCTTGCGGTATTTGGCCACAGGGAGAAGCCTGCAGGACCTCAAGTTCTCGACAGGCATCTCCCCCCAGGCTCTGGGGATCATTATCCCAGAGACCTGTTCTGCCATCATTCAGGTCCTACAGAAGGAGTATATGAAAGTAAGATTTTTATCCTTTTATATCACATTTTATTGTATTGAATGTTTGCTAATATATTGTATTTCTTTCCTCATTCCCTAATTACCATGATTGTATTATGCTGTGAATGTCCCCTTTGTCCTCATGCATGCTGGATTTTTATGTAATTATTATTTTATGTCCTTCATACATATTTGCCCTTCAATAACCTCCCCAGCATGGTGTCTCCTGCCCTATATTCACCTCATGTTGTCACTTAACAATGTATTTTATCAGCTCCATAGTAGTGCTTTACCCCAAACACCCCCTAAAATGTTTGAAAATGTTATTTTGGATTTAAATTCAGGCAGAGGGCCAGAGGCTTTTTTTTGTGGTGTCCCCAAATTTTTTGTAACCCTCCCTCCCCCAACTGCTAAGTCAGCTGATCCCAATTCTCTATCCTCAATCATCTATCTGCTGTCTTTGCCAAACCCATACACACTATACCCACCTCTATAGTGCTCAGATTTATGGATGAATTCCCCAAAGCATGTAGTGCAAGGGCCTGCCTGTATACTTTCCAATGGTACTGTTTAAAGTTCTTGTATCCTATTATGATCTTGATAGGTAATAGCAGAATGTCCAAATGTGCTCAAATGTGTACAGTGTGTATTTATATCTTTGTATTATGACACTTCTTACCTGTCCAGTGGGCTGCCAATAGTGTAACTAAGGAGGGGCTGTTCCAAGTAATACCCTGTATTTAGGCATTCATCTCTCAATGAAGTGAAGAGGGTTACCTGTCCAAGAGTCCCCCCCCCTATAATGTTAGAAATGGCCCATGAGAGGGGGGGGGGGAATATGATAGGTGTACCTTATACTTTGTTGTTGTTAAATTCCCCTTAATAAATGCTATCTGGAGGTTGACCCATAATGTTTGTGTCTAATCTGCTTGCCAGGTTTCTGTGAAAAAATAGTAATGTTTATTGTTTTTTCCTCAACAGTTTCCTTCCACGCCACAGGAATGGCAGACTGTGGCCTCCCACTTTGCCCAGCGGTGGGACTTTCCTAACTGCGGAGGGGCAATTGATGGGAAACACGTCCACACCGTCCCACCACCCAACTCGGGGTCATACTATTATAATTACAAGGGGTTTAATAGTATAGTGATGTTGGCGGTGGTGTCGGCTAATTACGACTTCTTGTATGTGGACGTGGGGAAGAATGGCCGGATGTCCGATGGTGGATTGATCGCCCAGACGGAGTTCTACAGGCATCTCCAGAATGGCAGCTTGGACTTGCCACCTCCAGAGGACAATGTTGAAGGTCTCCCATTTGTGTTCGTTGCTGATGAAGCATTTGCGCTGGGGGACCACCTGATGCGGCCATTCCCGATGAGGACCCTCACCCCGGAACAGAGGGTTTTTAATTACCGGCTGGCCAGAGCCCGAAGAGTGGTGGAGAACACATTTGGAATCCTGGCCAGCCGGTTCCGACTATTTCTGACACCCATCCATATGGCGGAGTATAAACTGAACCATATTATACTGGCGTGCTGTGTTCTCCATAATTTTTTAAGAAAACATTCAGCCAACTATGCTGGCTCAGTTGGGCCTGAGGCCGGAATACCAAATACATCAACAATGACGGCACTTGAAAGTCAACATGTGCTATCTGCCATCAGGGGGGATCAAGGGACGTGTTTTGGGGGAGCAAGCCCTTCCTCAACGCTACTTTATAATTGAGGAAGGGGTTGCACCCCCAAAATGCGTCCATTGATCTCCCGTGATGGCAGATAGCACATGTTGGCACACTGTGTGCATCCTCCAAATTTGGCTTTTCTAAACATTGAAAAAAGTTTGGTAAGATTGGACCACGATAAAACAGGTGATTTTGTGGGGTTTAAATTCGCCCCAAAACATCAATGATGTTATTATTTTTTTTAATAACATCAGTGATTTGTTGCTGGATGTTTTGCAATTGGAGATTACATCCCATGATCTCCCCTATCAGTATCTGGGCACTTTCTGATGTAAAGCGTTCTGGATCCCGATCACCTAAAAAGAGATAAAGAACAAAAAAAACAGGTCTCAAAAATCTGCCACCAGTCATCTCTTTTACCTGAGTCTGTGGTCGCAGACACTCACCTGTTGTGGTGCCAATCTCCACCACGTCTTCTTCTTCCTCCTGCTCTTCTTCTTGTGTTTGGGGTATTTCCCCTTCTTCCAGAGGGGGGGGGGGCTCTGGTCTCCTGGGATGAGGAGTGACCTCCGAGTCTTTTCTCCCCTATGTAAAACAAAAATGGTATACTTAGCACACAGATATTTGATGGCAGAACTAGAAATAGGAAACATTGCTTGGAAGTGGGGTACAATTGTCTATTTTAGCCGAGTTCAAAGATGTCTTTTTTTTATTGCCCTTTGTCAAGCTGCAATACTTTACCTGTTTGGTACAAGCTTCACACATGTAACCCCCCCTATAGTATACACTGGAGCACCTGTGTGCCCCCCCTAATAAAAATGGTGTTCTGGGGTCCCACACTAGTGCTCCAGTGTCCAGATGTGAAAACAGCTGCTCAGTGTCCACTCCTTACACACAATCTAGTTTGCATTTCATTCTAGTAACAAACTCATCTACACAAACAAATATTTGGCATCCAAGTAGGCCCAAAAAAAAGTGTGAAAATGCATATGGCCTAAACAATGGTGTTCTAGAGGCCGAAAGAAAAAATGTTTGATACAAACGAATAATGGGCCCATGAACATTAAAGTTGCCCTTTTAAACGTTACAATTACTAAAAGCATATGGAGCAGAACGAACGGAATAAAGACAGAAAGAATATGAACACAGCACAACTACTTACTTTTTTGCAGCACTCTCCGGATCTTTCGGTACTGCTCCAGCTCTCTCAACTTCAGGTCCGACCACCGCTTCCTGAGCTGAGCTTTAGATCTTCGTACCCCGAAATTCCTCTCCAGACTCCTGACCACTTTACCAATGATCTTGGCCTTTCTGATGTTGGGGTGGGGGTAAGGCCCATATTTTCCGTCATAGTCGGACTTCTTCATGATGTCGACCATCTCCAACATCTCCCCAAACGACATATTTGTGGCCTTAAAACGTCTCCTTCTGGATCGGGACGTGCCTAGATCTGGGCTTTCCTCCTCCTCCTCGTTGTTCGAATTATCACGCACCTGGTGTAACTCCGCCATCATGCTCTTCCCACACTGCGCCGAACGAAAAGGGGCGGGGAATAGAATAGAAAGAACGTCAGGGGCGGGCGGAGTTACACACATGCGCAGTGTGTATAAAGCGTAACACGCGTGCGTATTACGTACGATCTGTGAGCAGAGGAAGGAGCATTGGACGCGCCGATCGTAAGAACGAAGGTAAGAGACAAACTTGGGACTATACTGCTTCTAGATTGAGGCCTATATTGTAACAAAATTAGGAGAGTTTGGTGTGACATTAGGCTTTGTCTTGTGTTGTGTCTTGCAGTGAACATGGATATCTTAATGAGAGATACTGACTTCATGTCACTATTCATTGATATGCTAAGGGAGCTGCCCTGTCTGTGGGAGATTACCCACCCCCATTTCAAAAACCAAGCAAAGAGGAAGGCAGCACTGGAGCAATTGTGTGAAATTGTGAAGCAGGTGATCCCCACGGCAGACATCACTTATTTAAAGATATTAATTGGTTGCCTGAGGAGCACATATCTGAGGGAGCGCAATAAAGTCCTGGATTCACAGAGATACGGAGCAGCAGGTGACATCTATGTCCCCAGGATGTTGTACTACGACAGGCTGCACTTTCTGGCAGGCCAGACTGAACCCAGGCCATCCCTCTCCAGTCTTCCTTCCACGCTTCCTTCCCCCCCGGCTTAGGCTTCTGATGCCCAACCTGGGCCTTCCAGGCCATATGTGGAGGAGCCCAGATTGAGCCAGGTATAGCATTCCTCTAAATATTTCTGCTTGTCCAATCAATGATGTTAACTAGATGTTAGTTGGGAGTACTAATTTATGATTGTGATTGATGATGCAAAAACTAAAACCATGTCCCTTTTTCATACACAGGGAAGTCTCAGCCAGGAGGTGGCTGATCTGCAGGTCCCTCCACCCACCCTGAAAACAGAAAGTGGCAGCAGGAGGAGTAGCCTAGAGGAGGCTGCTTTTAGATTTTTTTGGAGGGCTAAAGAGGTCCTGGGAGCACCACACACCATGCAGGAGAACCTTGCGGCATTCATTGCCTATAAAATGCAGAGGATGGAGGAGGGCCAACAAGCCATGTGTCAGGCCCTCATATCAGAGGCTCTGGAGAAAGGTGTGAGGGGCCAACTTACACCTCACACACAGCTTTGGGATGGTCCTCCTCCTCCTCCTCCCTCTCCTCCAGGTCCTCCCAGTCCTCCTCCAGGTCCTCCCAGTCCTCCTCCAGGTCCTCCCAGTCCTCCTCCTCCTCCAGGTCCTACTCCTCCTCCTGCCACATCTCCAACTGCACAGCCACAGCCCGGAAGGAAGTGTGAAAGGAAGACCAGAGAGTGAGGACCCTGGATCCAGTCTGGTCGGCCAAAAGATGCAGCCTCTTGTGGTACCACAGCCTGGGGACACTGATGTCATCTGCTGCTATCCAAGTCTCTGTGAATCCCGGACCAGACTGCCCTCCCTTACATATGGACTCCTCAGGCCACCAATTTTGAGGTTTAAGAATTGATGTCTGCCGTGGGGGTCCCAGGCTTCACTAATTTCTCCTGTTGATCCAGTGTTGCCTTCCTCTTTGCTTGGTTCTGAGCCCTTAATAAAGGATTTTTGTTTTGAATTATACTCTCCTATGTGTTTTACTTCAAAAATGATGGTTTGTTTGTGAGGATTCAGGTACATTTCAAATATACAATGTGAAATGAACAAGGGACACCAACAACAAAAAATCTCATGGAGATTAAATAATAAAAGATATCAATGGTGTTGGGGTAACTTGCCACACAAAACACACACAAAAATATTCTGGAGTAAAAATAAAAATAACATTGAACAAAGATCAGCCTTGGAAAAAATCCAAACATTAAAGAAAAAAAAAGGCTTAAAAAGAAAAAAAAAAAAACCATAAAAAATACAAAACTGTCAGATGTGACAACTAATAACAATATATTGAGGGAATCCCACTAAAAAAACACAAATAAAACTTTGTGAGAAGTGTGTGTGAATATGAGCAGCAAAACGACTTAATTCTTGTCACATTATAAAGAAGAAGAGAGTGCGCTGTATTAAACCATTTTTAACATTGCAGCGTGATGAAAGTGCTGTATCCATTGCGAACGCTAAGTTTACCAGAACGAGCTGTCCCGTGTCGGAATTTCTTCTGAGCATGCGTGGCACTTTGTGCGTCGGAACAGGCCACACACGGTCGGAATTGACGCGATCGGATTTTGTTGTCGGAAAATTTTATCTCCTGCTGTCCAACTTTGTGTGTCGGAAAATCCGATGGAAAATGTCCGATGGAGCCCACACACGGTCGGAATTTCCGACAACACGCTCCGATCGGACATTTTCCATCGGAAAATCCGACCGTGTGTACGGGGCATTAGTGTTTTCATGAC
Source organism: Lithobates clamitans (assembly GCA_037952925.1). Classification (NCBI taxonomy): domain Eukaryota; kingdom Metazoa; phylum Chordata; class Amphibia; order Anura; family Ranidae; genus Lithobates; species Lithobates clamitans. Next base: position 1,885,083 of record JBBGZY010001165.1, read on the forward strand.
TTTCCTGACAACTATTGCTTTATTTTTATTATTTCATGATTATTGCAAAAAAATGATATTGTTGTTGGGGGATTGGGTTTTTAGCATGGATTCCCTGAGACTTAATATTTATTTCTAGGGTTCATCCATGGTATAAAAAGGTTAAGAAACACTGATATTGGTGAACATCTATCTACACATTACCTCTTAGAAAGGGGAGTCATTTTTTTATTAGGTGTGACGATACGTATTTGATCATAAGTCATTATTTGTAGATTGTATTACTCCCCAGCTTCCATAGTCCATGCTGTGTGCTTGCCATCAAAAAGCTAGTCACTTGCATTGCAATTCCATCGAATAATCTACTAGGTTTCGGTTGAGCAATACAAAATTTAGAATGAAAATGTGAAAACATTTGCTTTGGATAGGAAAGATTTACAACCTGATTAGATTTAATTAAGAATGTTCCATTTTTGTGTTATAGCCTTAATTATTTTGTATTGAATAAGGCTATAATATTGAATATTATGACTGCATTGTTATACTGCTGTCTATACTTGAACACATTGTAGGACTCTGTGCTTTCCTCCTTTAAACCACCCCCCTCGAGGTCCACCCCAGTGGTATTTTTTTTTAGCAATCTCACAGTCACAGGGGTCAATTTACGTCAGGCAACTAAGATTTCCACTTTTTAGGGGATTTTTCACTTTGCAGGAAAATGTTCCTTTCGCTTAGTGAATGAGGATAAGCGTTGCTGACTTCCAATCACGAGCAAGCAAAATATTTTTTTTTATTCACCTTGCACATGATTGGGTATTTTAAAGTGAATTTTCACCACATTCAATAAGCTAAGGGAAAATTCCATTGCAAAGTGAAAATTTCACTGCAAATAAATAGCCTATTTGCTATGGAAAAGACAGTATTTTCTTTTATTTCACTGGGACATATTTTGGCCAAAAAATGGTATAGCCCAGGACATCTCCATATTAAAAGTTAGCACTGCAGTGTGAGGTTTTTTTTTAACACATGAGAGACATTCAAAAGAAAAAAATAGGGGAGGGCATGGCTACTGCACTGCAGTATGGCCGTATGAGACACTAGCTCCACTTTAGTGCTGGGAATCTACAGCTACAGAGGATACTCTTACCCACAGTGATACCACCAGCTGTTGTGTGACCTGCCACTCGGTCCGGGAAGATGACCCACAAGAGACAAGAAGCTCCTCAGCTGAAGAAATTGTCACAATTCTTCCCTCCAGTGGAATTAGACTGCTCCCAAGATGGCGCCAGCGGGCACTCTCCGGCTTCCTCCAGCAGCTCTAACTCAGCTTCCCAAAGTCCGTGCAATGCCGGCACCCTGCTGAGCACTCAACTACACTATCTGGACGCATCCACTCCAGGAATCCAGCCAAATCCAAACCCCGTCTGCCAACAGAAACCATGAGGCTGAGGTGAACACAGGACATAACTCCTTGGATGATACTAGAGAGCTGACTGACACTGTTAAATATTTCAGATACAACTCTGAGACATGCTTGTTTCCTTGTTTCCTTGTGCAGCTCTGTTCACAAAGATATGGTGACATGTAAGCAGAGCTTTAAAGGGAAATTTGATCATTTGGAGCAAAAGATGGGCAAATATGCTACACTAGTTGAAGCACCCAATGAGCAGGATGATGAGTAGCGTGGTTGAAAGCAAAGGTGGCCAATTTGGAGGATAGGTCACGCAGGAACAAAATTAAGATTTGGGGAATTCCATAGAACTTCCAACCAGTCCAATTGCAGCAATATGCCTGCGAGCTTATGCAAGCTGTACTGCCATCTGTACCAGAGTCTGAATTGGCAATTGACAGAACCCATGGGTTACTGAAACATTAGAGATGGGCTGAACGACTCTCTGTTCGGTTTGCGACAGAACTTTTGAACATCGCAAATAAATAATTAACCCCAAGGGACCTGAACTAGAAAAATCAAAAGTGCCCATTTTGAAAGCTTATATGCAAGCAATTGGGCATAAAATGCCTATGGAGGTCTGTGTACTGCCTGAGAGACATGTATCAATGAAAAAAAGTTTGTAAAAAACAGAATTTTTAAATAAACAGTGATTTACTGATGCTTAAAGTGAAACCATAAACATGAGAAATAACCATAAAAATGAAAAATTCCTTTAGCTATGGCTACAGCGTGGGACTTAATTGCCGGAAGGGCGTCCATGCAAGTGCTGTCTGCGAGTATTTGTGGGTCTATGAGACTCGGCTGATCACAGATCAGAGTAAGGGGTTGATCCCGGCCCCTTACTACGTGATCAGCTGTCAGCCAATGACGGCTGATCACGTGATGTAAACAGAAGCTTGGTAATCGTTATTTTTTTTCCCTCAAGCTGACAGCGTGAGGGGAAAAAAAGCCGATCACCGGCTTCTGTCAGAGAAACATTGGTCCCTCACACAGAAAGCCGCGGCTGCATTTTCTGTGCCCACCCGTCTCAGCTGCCAGTGCCCGCTGTGCCACCTACCAGTGCCACCTATCAGTACCCACTAGTGCCACCTACCAGTGCCCACAGTGCCACCCATCAATGCCCACCAGTGCTGCCAATAAATGCCCATCAGTGTCTCATAAACAGTGCCACAGATCAGTGTTGCCTATCGGTGTCACCTACCAGTGCCCATCAGTGCCACCCATCCGTGATCATCAGTGCACATCATTGACACTATCAGTGCCACCTATCAGTGCCCTTCAGTGCCATCCATCAGTGCCAACCACCAGTGCCAACCACCAGTGCCCCCCATCAGTGCCACCCATCAGTGCCACCTATCAGTGCTTATCATTGCCACCTATCAGTGCCTATTAGTGCCGTCTTATTAATGCCTATCAGTGCCTATCAGTGCCTATCAGTGCTGCCTATCAGTGCCCATCAGTGCCCATCAGTGCAGCCTCATCAGCACACATCAGTGAAGGACAAAAATTACCTGTTTTCAAAATTTTTGTTTTTTTTTTCAAAATTTTTGGTCCTTTTTTGTTTTATTTAGCAAAAAATTAAAAACCCAGCAGCATTTAAATACCACCAAAAGAAATCTCTATCTGTGTGTAAAAAAAAGATAAAATTTAATTTGGGTACACTGTAGCATGACCGCGCAATTGTCATTCAAAGAATGACAGCGCTGAAAGCTGAAAATTGGTCTGGGCAGGAAGGGGGTTTAAGTGTCCAGTATGCAAGTGGTTAGTAAGGATGAGCCAAACACTCCTGTTTGGTTCGCAGCAGAACATGCGTACAGGCAAAAAATTCCGCAGAACACACAAACACCGTTAGTCTATGGGACACAAACATGAATAATCAAAAGTGCTCATTTTAAAGGCTTATATGGAAGTTATTGTCATAAAAAGTGTTTGGGGACCCCGGTCCTGCCCCAGGGGACATGTATCAATGCAAATTTTTTTTTCATAAAACACCCGTTTTTTTGGGGAGAAATTATTTTTTTTTAATGCTTAAAGTTAAACAATAAAAATGAAATAGTCCTTTAAATATTGTGCCTGGGGGGTGTCTACAGTATGCCTGTAAAGTGGCGCATTTTTCCCATGTTTAGTACAGGACTACAGAAAAATTACATTTCTAAAGGAAAAATTGTCATTTAAAACTGATCGCGCCTGTAATGAATTGTCGAGTCTCGGCAATATGGATAAAACTCACTGAAAAAAAGAGCATGGGATCCCCCCCAGTCCATTACCAGGCCCTTTGGGTCTGGTATGAATATTAAGGGGAACCCGAACCAAAATTTAAAAAAAAAAATTGCATAGGGGACCCCCCAAAATCCATACCAGACCTTACTATGGATTTTAAGGGGAACCCTGTGCCAAAATTTAAAAAAAGGTGTAAGGTCCCCCCTAAAATCCATAACAGACCCTTATCCGAGCAGGCAACCTGGCAAGCCATAGGAAAAGAGGGGGGGACGAGAGAGCACCCCCTCCTCCTGAACTGTGCCGGCTCCGTGAGTCGGGTCGCGGGTCCTGCGGACTCGATCACCGCGGAGAGGACGAACGGGGAGATGCTGATGTAAACAGCATCTCCCCGTTCTGCCTAGTGACAAGTGTCACTGATCACAGCTCCCTGTCATAGGGAGCTGTGATCAGCGTAGTGACACACACAGGCCATCCCCCTGACAGTTAGAATCACTCCCCTACGACATACTTAACCCCTCCCCGCCCCCTAGTGGTTAACCCCTTCACTGCCAGTGTCATTTACACAGTAATCAGTGCTTTTTCAATCGCACAGATCGCTGTATAAAGGACAATGGTCCCAAAAATGTGTCAAAAATGTCCCAATAAAAATCGCTGATCGCTGCCTTTACTAGTAAAAAAAAAAATTTATAAAAATGCCATAAAACTATCCCCTATTTTGTAAACGCTATAACTTTTGCGCAAACCAATCAATAAACGCTTATTGCAATTTTTTTTTTACCAAGAATATGTAGAAGAATACGTATCAGCCTAAACTGAGGAAAAAAATGTTTTTTTATATATTTTGGGGAGATATTTATTATAGCAAAATGTAAAAAATAATGCATTTTTTTCAAAATTGTCACTCTTATTCTGTTTATAGCACAAAAAATAAAAATCGCAGAGGTGATCAAATACCACCAAAAGAAAGCTCTATTTGTGGGAAAAAAAGGACGTCAATTTTGTTTGAGAGCCATGTCGCACGATCGCGCAATTGTCAGTTAAAGCGATGCTGTGCCGAATCGCAAAAAGTGCTCTGGTCAGGAAGGGGGTAAAATCTTCCGGAGCTGAAGTGGTTAACAAGGGGACCCCTCGATCTCAGCCTCCCCCCTGTTGTTTTGGTTTTCCCCCTTTGTGTTCAGGGTCTGACACTAGTGCTCACTTCTGCCTACACCCAGGAAACCATCTGCCGAATATACCTTATCCCTGTTTCCTTCCCTACAGGATGGACATGGATATTTCTTCAAGATCCTTCACAGTCTCTTGGATACTCCCTTGAGGCAATATTTGCACTAAATTTTACTACACTATGGCACTTAAGATCTTGTCTTTCCATGTGAATGGTTTAAACTACCCTATTAAGAGTACCTAGTTATAGAAGGAAGCCCACCTCTTAGGATGTGATCTTCTATGTATCCAGTAGACTCATTTCCAGGCAACAACCACTCCTCCTATCCAGCATAAGAACTTTCCACATGTCTTTTTTTGCCTCTAGATGTACTAAGCAAAAAAGATGTACTAAGCAATTAGAGCATCCGTGGCCTTCACTCTCCACAACCTCATACCCTATCCAGAGGGCAGATATTTAATTCTGACCTGCAAACTTAAAGTGGTAGTAAACCCTGGAATATTATTTTTTCTATATGCGGTGCATACTAGCACAATATGATATTGCCTTGCAGGTGGAAACTTTTTTTTCTCTTATAGAGTTTACTACCGCTTTAACAACAGACCCTTCACAATAGCAAATATATATATGTGCCAAATAAGCATCAAATTTGTTTTTTGTTTTTTTAAGAATTTTTCGCAAATTATCTACAGTTAAAAAAGGCTCACTTTTGGTATGTGGGGACTTTAATTGTCCTGCAAACCATCACCTAGTTTCTTCCTCCACACTGAAATGCTCTCTGCCTACACTACAACCTCTCTTACATGCTGAAGATATTTCTATAATGTTTGGAGGTGTCAGCATGAAAACAAGCGTGATTATACTTTACACTCCACTAGGCGCAACCCTTACTGAAGGATCAATATGATTTTGGTTGATAAGTTTATGTTGCAATCAGTATCTTCCTCCATCATCCATGATATTAAATGGTCTGATCATGCCTTTTGCAATATCAATGATGGAGGAATATACACCTGGCTGGTTAACTCTCAAATACTTCAAATTCCTCTTATATTGCAAGTCAACTACATGGATATTTTTCTTTCAATACTTCATCTGTGTCTAACCTATCGACTCTATGGTGTGCCCATAAGGCATTCATTTTTATTTATTTACAGATTTACACTTGGGTAAAGAAGCAGAAGACATGCAGATTAAATGACTTGATAGCTAAATCAGATCAGTGGAGCTCCAAAACAAATCAACTCCGGACTCCACACTAGCCCCTATGCTTTTTAAGCTCTGCATGGAGTTAAAATAACGTATGATGGAACAATATGATAAGCACTTCAAGTACTTGAAGTTAGCACAATACACATGAGGCAATAAAGCTGGCAAATTTCAATTATCATCCACTATACAACTTGAATAGTGATTCCACTACCTCACAACCATCCGATCATCGCTCAACTTGCCTCCCCTTTCACTCAACTAAACTGGCCACATTAATCCCTTCCATTATGCCTGCTAAAATGGTTAGAACCATAAAATCTCTCCCTCTTGGTAAATCCCCTGGGCCTGATGGATTGTCTAATGATTACTACAAACAATTCCAGCATTTGTTATGTCTGACCCTTGCCAAACTGTTCTCTACAGCGAGGTCTTCTACTTCCTTTTCCTCCAAAATTCTTAAAGTCTGGAAAGGAGGATACCACGCTGGCCAATTTCAGGCCAATTTCTTTGCTCAACACTGATGTAAAGCTTTATGCCAAGAGCTTAGCCCAGAGGCTTCTCCCTATATTACCTACTCTGATCAAACTGGATCAAGCAGGGTTTACCCAAGGTAGACAAGCTCCTGAGTCATAAATAGTCTCCACTATGCCAAATCTCACTTTTCTCTGCTCCTTTCTTTGGATTACATTTGGAGTACATTGGGGTTACATGTTTCACATGCTTAAAAAATTTGGCTTTAAGAGACCTATTTTCTCCACCATTCTTGCATTATACTCCTTACCATCAGCGCTGGTATATACCTCAAGCATACCGCCCCACTCATTCTTGATAACTAATTGCATACGTCAAGTCTGCCCATTGTCTCCTACTATCTTCAACCTTTTTTTTGAGCCACTTGCTGAGGCCATTAGGTCACATCATGACATTTACGGATTCACCTTTAAAGGCAGATCACACGTCAACAACCTATTTGCAGATGATGTTATACTTTTCCTGCAACATATCACGCTAGCTGCTGCCCATGATATTGTTACTTCCTTTAGCCAAATATCCTACTAGAAGGTAAACTTTACAAAATAACTAATTTTAGCCGTAGGCATAGACCCTGCTCTAAAGGTTGCTCTACAATCATCCTACCCTTACACGGGAAGTACCTCATATATCCTCTATCTAGGGCTGCGTTTGACAGTCGATACTGCTCAATTAGCTAATTAAAATGATATCTCTCTCATAGATAAACTCACTAATGAAGCCAGTTGCTTGGCTAAAGTGTGGTCGGGACATCTGGCATCCTTTAAAATGTTTCTGTTGCCACAAATCTTCTACCTCTTCAGGACATTACCTGCCCTTCTTGAGTCTAGCCACCTATAAGCTTTAAATGATTTACTTACACATTACTGTACATTTGGCATAAAAACAAACCTAAATGCTCTCATAATCTACTGTACTTTTCAAGTATAGAACCGCAGGAGGTATGGGATTGATTGACCTACATTATTACTGTCATGCATCTCTTTTGATGCAACTAAGACACTGGGTAAAACCCTCTACAGAAATTTTGTGTAGTGATATAGAGTGAATATTCAGTCACACATACAGCTTATGCTCCTTTTTAATAACTGATATCTGGAGGCCTCAAACTTTATCATATCTTCCACCAACTATCCAGGCATCATTGATAGCATGAAGAAAGTTATACCCTGTCTCTCAACGCTCCTCTACCAAAATAGACATCATAGTATCTATCTCAACTTTAGAAGTCCTTATTTCAGACATTTCTCTAACAAACTGGCATAGCAAGAGCATAGCTACTGTAACTCATGTATATTTAGCGGGCAAACTGAAACCATATAAGGACTTAGCTAGAGAATTCCAGATTCTCCAAACAGATCTCTATACATACCTTCGTATTACACATCTTCTTTACTCTATTCCTAAGTGGGTTGTTTCTCTTCATGCCGCAAGCTGGCAGTTCTTTGCCTCAAATCCTATTCCTCATAAAGGTATCTTCTTACTTTACAATTTAGTCCAAGACATGCTTAGTTTCTCCAAAACTTCCCCTTACTTGAAATGGGAACTTGATTTGAACAACTCTTACTCAGCATATCAATGGCAACACACATTTAGAGCAATTTACAGAGGCTTTCACTGTGTTAACCACTGGGAAATAACCCAGAAAATAGTTTTATGCTGGTATCTTACACCATATAAAATCTCCAAATTTCTGAAACCTCAGCCACCCCTGTGTTTGTGTAGATGTGGCTCTGAGGAACAATATAAGCTTATATTCTGGACTTGTAAACATCTGATTAGTTTCTGGAACAAAATCTTTAGCATTATCTCTGACATCATAGACATTATCTCTCCTCCTGATCCAGCCGTAAATCTAGGGATAGAAAGATTCCCCTTGTCCTGCTGTATTATAGTAACCCATATTCTACTGGCAGCTAGACTGCTTATAAGTTATCAGAAGACATCAGAAATCAAATATATCACCTAATCCTTCAGAGGCTATTGAACCATGAATATGAAAAATTGTTAGCTAACAGACAAGGTACCTGAGGGGCCTTTGACAACCATTGAACCATGAATGTATTATACCTATTCTGATATTAGGCTGCTATTTCACTGTTTTTGTAAGACCCTGACTTTAGCACGTTGTTTGTATGTTCTCTGTTTACCTTTTATGGACAATTTGATTGAAGCCTGTTATACATGATATTATATCAACTTTTACAACACACTCCCAATATAGTGTTATATATTGGTTTATATAATAATATATAATATATTTTAATATGTGTATATTTTTTACTGCTCTACTTTTGATATAAATAAAATAAAAAATTATTTAAAAAAAAGAAACAAAAAATATCTTGAAGTTGTTCTTTTATAAACTATATGGTCAGACTGGGAACATATATGGCCAGCTTAACATTCTTGTTTAAAAGTGAGAAAAAGTAAAGGAGCCCAGGGGGGGGCAGCTACCACTGGGACACTTTTTGAAGGGGTTCCAGCTTTAAATATGGAGGCAGATCCGACAAAAGAAGCGCTCCCCACAAAAATGGAGATTCAAGATATGTTTGAAAATCTAGAAAATTAATTAAAGCAGAAATCTTTAACGTAAGAACTGACATGGGACACCTCCTAGCAAGAGTGGAGGAGATGGAGAGGGGGGTGGAACAGCAAGGTGGAGAAATAGCCATGTTAAAAAAACAAGTAAAAACACTACAGAGGGGACACAGAGAGCTGCTTTACAAGATGGAAGAACAAGAAAACCAAAACAGACGACAAAATTTAAGAATAAGATCACTGCCGGAGCACAGAGATGAGGACCTGTTTTTAGTTTGTAAAGAGCTTTTCAATCCCCTCTTGGGAAGAATCCCGGATAGTGAACTGAAAATCGACCATGTCCACAGGATCAGGAAACCTCAAAATTTAAGAGGAGATGCACCCAGAGATATCATTGTGAAATTTCATCAATTTGAGGATAAAGCCAATATCTGGAGTAAACTAAGAGGGGCTCGGCCGGTCAAATTCAACAATCAAGAGATACAGATATTTTCTGATTTATCCGCCGGTACATTGGCAAGGAGGAGACAGCTGAAGCCACTGCTGGACTTACTAAGAGATGCAAACCTAAAGTATAGATGGGGGTTCCCGTTGTCCTTGAACGTGACAAAAGAGGGCAGGACTTTTAAATTGAGACAAATGGAGGACTTACAGGACTTTTGTGAGAAACTAGAAATTAGGGTCCCTAACATCCCTGAAAGTGTCTTCCCGTAGCGTTCTTGGGGGGGGAGGGGGATGTGGTGGGTGTGGGGGGTTGGGCTGGGGGGGCGGGGGGCGGCGGGCAGGGCAGGGAAAAAGAGGGAGGGACACAGGCGCAAGTAGTAGAGCCTTGAGAAGTCACCGCAGCTGCCTTTCACCGGGACCCACCCCAGGGCACATCGGTCGCAGAGTGGGAGTTCAGCAATGGCCACCCTGCGATCCATTTGCCTAGTAGCGGCGGGGGGTGAGAGGGAGGGTGGGAGGTGGAGGGAGGGTGATGTGGAGGGGGAGGGGGAGGTGGGGACAGGAGGGGGGGTTGGGGGGAGGAGGGGGGGATAGGCGGGGTTTCGCCCTGTGCAGACAGATTACTCATAGAGCTCTCTTTTTTTCCATGAAGTTGCAAATAAGGCACAAGGTTTTGGTCAAATGGACTTTTTATGTTTGACATATAATGTTAGGGGCCTAAACTCCCCTAACAAGAGACACAAACTACTCAGAGAGCTGTACCACCACAGAGCAGAGGTAGTTTTTTTACAGGAAACCCATTTTTCTTGGGACACAAATATAAAACTCTATTCTAAACACCTCCTAACTTGGTTCTACAGTGACTCTCCAACAAAGCGAGCAAAGGGGGTGGCAATTGGCTTCGGGAAAAATGTCAATTTCCGCTTGATAGATAGGAAGAGTGATCCTGAGGGGCGATTCCTGTTTTTCAAAATTAGGATAGGAGTGAGAACCCTCACCCTTGCCAATATCTACTGCCCGAACAGAGACCCATCAAAATTCCTGATGCGGGTCCTAAATGAGTTACTGGAATTTAGAGAAGGGGAGGTGATAGCAGCAATGGACTTCAATTTCTGTTTTGACCCACCACTAGATAGCTCATCAAATGCACGGGGGATGAGTAAAGACACCCTGCGAAGAGTGGGGAAAAAAACTACATGAATGTCAGTTGTTAGACATGTGGAGGATTCAGCATGCGTGGGTCAGGGATTACTCCTTTTTCTCCCCCGTGCATAACACACATTCTAGATTGGACTATCTCCTGGTGGATCATCGGTTGGTGGATTCAGTAGTAGAAACCAAGATTGGGATCCGATCACTGTCAGACCACGCCCCCGTTACGATGAAACTAAAACTAAAAGAAGAGCATAAACCTCCGTTTACTTGGCGCCTAAATGAGAACCTAATTAAAGACCCCAAAAACGTAGAAAGAATCCAGCAGGATATAGATGATTTTTTCCTAACTAATGATACGGGCGAAACACGGGGGACGATGGTCTGGGAAACCTTTAAGGCGTACATAAGAGGGATACTGATCTCGATAGGTGCAGGGCAGAAAAAAGAAAGAATAAAAAGAAAAAAAGCTCTCATTGCAGAAATTTTTAGGATAGAGCAGTTACACAAAGCCTATAGAGGCCCAGATAAGACACTACTGATGCAACTAACCATCAAGAGAGACGAATTAAAAGACTTAATGGAACAGGAGACGCTACACATAATGAATAGACATACAAGAGAAAAATTCAAGTGGGGTAATAAAGTAGGTAAACACCTGGCCAAAATTTTGAGGAAAAAACGGGACACAAATTTTATAGATAAGATTCAAAACAAAAATGGAGTACTGAAATACTCCTCGGGAGAAATCACAGAAGAATTTAGGCATTATTTCACATCCCTATACTCAGTGAGTAAAAAAGGTTGCAGCAGAGGGAGTAATAAAAGGGCCGAGGCCTTCCTTACAGAGGCAGGGCTTAATAAACTGTCCGAAACGGACTCAAAAGATCTCGACAAACCCATAACAGAGGAAGAAATTCGTCTCGCCCTGAGATCTACTCCCTCTGGGAGAAGCCCAGGCCCAGACGGCTTTACAGCTGCCTTCTTCAAAACATTTGGAGAAACGCTGATCCCGAGGATGTGTAGGCTTTGGAATGAGCTTGGATCGCAGGGTGAGATGAGCGAAGGCGCCCTGCTGGCGGCAGTGACCCTAATCCCTAAGGAGGGCAAGGACCGCACCCTCTGCTCTAGTTATAGACCTATAGCGCTTATAAACGCAGACATTAAACTGTACGCAAAAGTGCTCGCATCCAGATTTAAGGGGAGAATGGCGCATCTGGTCCACCCGGACCAGGTGGGCTTTGTCCCCGGGAGAGAGAGCAGAGATAATGGGGTGCGGTCCTTGCTCCTGGTCGAGGCCTTTAAGAGCAACGGAACCCCAGGTCTATTCCTGTCAATTGACGCCGAAAAGGCCTTTGACAGGGTAGACTGGGGTTTCATGTTCAAAACGTTGGAAGTCATGGGGGTGGGAGAAAAAATGTTAAAGTGGATTAAAGCTTTATACGACCATCCCTCCGCTTTTGTTAAAGTTAACAACACCCCCTCAGCTCAGTTTGAAATGAAAAACGGGACTAGACAGGGCTGTCCACTGTCCCCCCTCTTGTTTGTGTTGACATTAGAGCCTTTGCTAGCCACCTTTCGAAAAAATGCGGACATTAGGGGGTGTACAGTAGGGAAGGAGGAACATAAACTGGCTGCATATGCCGACGATGTCCTCTTATATATCACAAATCCGAGGATTTCGATCCCTAACGTATTATCGGATGTTAAGAAATATAGTGAGTTATCAAATTATAAGATCAATTTGGGAAAGTCTGAAGCTTTGAATGTCAACATGGAAAAGAAGGATGAGGTATGGATTAAGGACACTTTCCACTTTCCAGTAAGGGACAATATCCAATACTTGGGGGTTAAGTTGTCGAACTCTGTGCAGAGGACATACGCCCTGAACTTTGTGCCTCTGCTGGACGAAGTCCGAACAGAAGCCAAGAGGATGGGTCACTGCCTGATCTCATGGATAGGGCGAATCAATTCAGTGAAAATGGTGCTGGCCCCAAAAGTATTTTATAAGATGCAAATGTTGCCTATCCCATTGCCTCAAATTTACTTTAAAAAGTTAACACAAATATTAAAGGGATTTATCTGGAATAATAAGAAACCCAGAGTCGCACACAAAGAATTATGCAGAGGGAAAGCACAAGGGGGGCTGGCCCTCCCCGACTTCAAAAAATATTGTAATGCAATAGTAATCGCACGGGCAGTAGATTGGGTTAAGGGAGGGACCACCAAAAGGTGGGTCAACCTGGAGATAGGTTTAAGTGGAGCACGTTTGAACTATGTACTTTGGAATCCCCCACGTTGTAGAACACTAGGACCAAACACACATACTATTACACAACACACTTTTACAATTTGGGATTCGATGCACACATTAAATGGGTGGGAGTACAATTCACCATTGATTTATTTAAAAAACAACGAGCTGTTCCCCCCGGGGATGGAGGAAGTGGGGGGTAACTGGATTCTAAACAACAAAACACAAGTTAAAGACATTATGAAGAAAGGGAAAATAGGCACTTACGAGCACTTAGACACACGTAGAGAGCTAATGAGACTAAATGGATGGCGATACGCCCAACTCTCGCACTTTGTTAAAAGTCTCCCGGCTCCGATAAGGGAAGAAAACAATCTATTGCCAATAGAGAAGATATTTAACAGCAATAAGCCGAAAGGACATATGTCGGCCATATATAAAATATTATTGAACAGGGAGGAGTTGGAAATGCCGCCATTCATTAAGAAATGGGAGAAGGACTTGGGGGCAACATATTAAAAGCTACACACAGCACGGCAACTGACATAAAAACTATAGAGTCAAACTATAAGTGCCTATCCAGATGGTACGCCACGCCCGTAAAGATCAATAAATACCAACCAGATAGGTCGCCAAACTGTTGGAGGGGGTGCGGGATGCCGGGATCCATGGCTCACATTTGGTGGAGCTGCCCAGTGGTCAAAAAGTTCTGGGAGGAAGTAATTCAAATAATTAAGATGATAACGGGCAAATCAATACCATATGACCCATGGATATGTTTGTTCCATAGCTCGGAAGGAGGCAATCGGGAGTACATTACGTCTATAATCCCAGTACTATTAAATATAGCAAAAAGCGAAATTCCCAAGAATTGGCAGAATACTGAAGGCCCTAAGGTTAGGGACTGGTTGCTCAAAATACAGGATACACATATCCTAGAGAAAGGGGAGAAAGACGGGTTATTTAAAGATGAAGCGTCGAGGGGAGGAAGATGGGCAATGTGGACGACCTTCAGGAATTCTCTCTCTTATGCCGAACTGATGATGAAGCAATCTGACCCCAAGGGGTAATCCAGTAGTGTCACCCTAGTAAAAAAACTGCATCAGATGTCTGCGGGGGGGAAGGGGGGAGGGGTACGGTTAGGAGAGGGTGGGTAGTGGGGAGGTTTCCGAGAGAAGATGTTGGGATTATTGAATGTTTTTGTCTATTTTTTGTATTCTCTCACTTTTTGTATGGTCTTTTGAAAAACTTAAATAAAGATTAAAAAAATAAATAAATAAATAAAATTGAGAAATGTGTGGGCTGCCACTGGTGACCCACTAGTTGGCTGGTTGTCATGCTGATGCTTTGGCTTTCGTGCTTTCTTGCTTTCTTGCTTATTGAATCAGAACAAGTACTGAAGTCCTAATGTCACCCTGATTATAATTGCTTAATAATTGTTTCAGGCCAGTGAAGGCACAAAAAATTCAGCATATCATGTAGCTAGCATTTTCAAAAGGCGGACAGCAATGACTGCCAATGCATATCATGACAGGTTCCCTTAAAAAACAGTTCAAGGGTGAAGATGTTTGGGGGTGTGGCCTGCAGCGGAGCCGGATGGAAGCGTAACTCCAGAGCTCCGGTATCATCGGTGACACAGCGGCTAAAAAACAGTTTAAACAGACTCCGTTTTGTCCATCCTAGCTGGTGATCCATCCCGGGGACCTCTGGGGAACATGGCCAACAAAAGAAAAGTAGCATCCAAGCCACAACGGCTGATGGACTTTTTCATACAGCCTCAGCATGGAGGTAGGAAAAATGGCACCGGACCCTCATCCACCCCAGGCCCCTAAACATCAGCATAAGACACATGCTATGGCCACATCACCTCAATATACTGACTTTCCTAGCAGCCACCACACCGTCCCTTCCTCCTCACCATCAGGGAGCCCGACCAAAGCTAAATTAAGGCTGAATGGCGCTGGATGCAGCCCAGCAATGAGTCCAGTAACATACTCAGGGGATGACACCAGAGAACTGCCCGATTCAATCACCTCATTTCCCACCATCAATCAACCTGTGATGGACACGTCCTTAAAGACATGCTTGTCTCATTAAGGAGCACTCTGCAATCAGATATGATGTACTGCATGCACAGATTCAGCGGGGAATTGAGAGCAGTGGAGACCAGGGTAGATATATTGAGGGCAAGATGGGGGAGTTCGCTTCCACCATAAATGAACTAGTGGAAGCTAATGAGGATCAAGAGGAGGAATCAGCATGGGTTAAAAACAAATTAGCGGATATTGAAGACAGGTCTAGAAGAAACAATCTAAAAATAAGGGGGATCCCAGAATCTGTACAACCCTCAGACCTGCTATCTTATGCGACTGATTTATTCGCATCCCTCTTGCCTGACCTTTCTGACAAGGAACTCACCATAGACAGAATACACAGCTTACCTAAACCAGCTTATCTCCCTGATATAGTTCCCAGGGACGTGATTCTGCACTGCACTTTTTTCACGTAAAAGAACAATTAATGCAAGTGATGCGCAAACAAGACGCAATCCCATCTAACTACCAAAACCTGCAATTTTATGCAAATCTATCCCAGCACACTCTGCAAAAAAGAAGGAATCTGAACACAATTACAAAAGTGCTCAAGAATCACAACATACCCTACAGATGGGGCTACCCTACCAAAATTACCATCACTAAACAAGATCACTCATACATTGTGGACTCTCTGGAAAATGGTATATCTGAAAGATTGGAAAATCCTTCCCGGATCCCAGCGATGACAACAATGACACCACTAATAGGCGTGCTCCAACCCCTGACTGGAAAACAGTTACTCAAAAAAAACCACCAAATCGCATAACTAATCATAATTATTGCACAGGAGTTACTATGTGTCCATATGTGGAGACCCGGAACAGCCGATAGGCTTGAACTTACCCCCCAATTCACTTGAGCAGCAGTTAGCTGCACATGGGTATAACCCACTTGACCCAGTTGGAGGAGTTTCCCCACAAGGACCACATTATGCTTCACACAAAGTTGATTTGTTATCTACATTACTGTGTTTTATGTCTTTGGTCTTTTTTTTGTCAAGTGTCAAGCTTCATATACACGCTATCACAGATTCTGAAAAACGCAAAAAATAGAAGAAGATATGATCTGGAGGAAAATTCACCAGCCCAGATGTTGGTCTAAGTCCACAGTGTGTAAACATCATTCACAACGTGCAATGCCTTTCTCACAATGGCCACAAGAGGGAGCTCTTGTCACATTTATGTTCACACAGTTTAATTCTACCACAACTTCAATTCCTATGGCTATGCCTATTCATTTTTTATCTATAAATGCCAAGGGTCTGAATCACCCTGTTAAAAGGAAATCCTTGTGGGAAGAGGCTGTGACAAATAAAAGTGATATCCTGTGTGCTTAGGAAATGCACTTTTGTAAAATGGCTCCTCCGATATACGCTCACAGGAGCTTCCCATACACTCTCACCGCCAATGCAGACTCTAAAGTTAAAGGAGTGCTGACTGCAATACGAGATACTGTAGCCTTTGTTTTGCACACAGAACTTAAAGACCCTCAGGGCCGTTACCTGATTTTGGTGTGCAACATCAACTCGGTTACATACACCATAGCAAATGTGTACACTCCAAATACACACCAGATTCACTTCTTTCACAAACTTATGAAAAAAATAAATTCTCACAGAAAAGGCATTTTGGTGATCTGCGGTGACTTTAATAGCATACCAGACCCAACCATAGACACCACATCAAAAAAAAGTCGTTCTACTACATCTCTTCAAGAAACCCTTCACAAGGAGGATCTATATGATGTGTGGCGGTGCTAATCACAGACGAAATGTTTAAACTAGAATCCACAAACAAAAAACAATCATCACCCTCATTATCCAACAGACTTATTCAGTTGAGATATGACCTTAGACTCCTCTTATTAGAGACGTTTGAAAAAAACACCAAAAGACTAAAAATGACCCATAATGTTCATGGAAATAGAGCGGGGAAACTTTTCGCGAATAAACTTAAAGGTCATAGACGTAAAACCAAAATTCCCTACATCCTTCACCCTATGAGTAAAAACAAAATGCATCACCCACAGGATATAGCGGATGCATTTAGCCATTACTATGGTACCCTTTATAACCTAAAAGATGATGCAGACACACACCAACCCTATACTATAATGATTAACGAATTCTTAAAACAAATATCCCTCCCAACATTGTCACCACAACAAATAGAATTTCTAAACTTCTACTATCACCTTATTTGAGCAAACTATTCAATGCCGCCGCGGCCTCTTCCTCCTTGCCCCCAGAAATCCTTAATGCTCTAATTGTGACTCTACCGAAGCCAGGGAAGGAGCTGAACACCCCTGCAAATTTCCAACCTATATCGCTGCTAAATACCGACCTAAAACTGTACACCAAACTTATAGCCGATCGCATAATAGATATTCTGCCCCTTTTGATACACCAGGACCAGACTGGATTCACCAGGGGACCTCAAACATCAGACACCACTAGTAGGTTGGTAAACATCATACACTTAGCCAAGGCTCAGCGAAGGCCTTCTCTGCTGCTAGCTTTGGACGCGGAGAAGGCCTTTGATCGGGTCCACTGGGGATACCTGGCTCTGGTCCTAAAGAAATTTGGGAACAATTCCCATTCCAATCCCCAATTCTAATTTATCAAAGTCCAATCAATACACAGGTTCCTATGGAAGGGTAAGAGGGCTAGGTGGGCTTTCAAAAAATCTATAGCATCAAGGGTGGGAGTAGTAGGACAGGTATTGATAAAGGACTATTATGTTGCCTCAATTCTGGAGCCATTGAGAACATGGTTCCCCACCTCACCTAGACCAAGATGGCAAAGATTAGAGGAAAATCAAACTCCACATAATAACCTTCATGACTTCTTAATAAAAAACACTTTTCAATCATATAACACCAATACCTTAGCTCCCTCGATGAAGGCATCACTACAGGCATGGAAAATTTTACTGGAAATACAACAGTCAAACCCCCCAACAACACCACTACCAATCCCCATCACCAGTCTACCTGGAATCATACCAGATCTCCACATAACACACTGGGCAGAAAAGGGAATCATAAACATCTCAGACCTTATGATGGGTCCCACCGTGAAAATATTTTGAGCATTACAAATAGAATTCAATCTGGGGGAGTCTGAATATTATAGATATCTCCAGATTAGCTATTTCCTACACACTAATTCTCCACTTTCTATCCAACTACATTGGATAATAACATTATACCTTAACAAACAGTATACCAATATCAAAGGAATATCCTTATTCTACAATACCCTAAACAACAAATTAACTTTCACTAAACTCTCTAACATCACAGCTTGGAAACAGGAAATGGGAGCCTCTTACACCCCAGAACAATGGCAATACGCACTTCAAACAACCTACTCTGCCACCAAAAGTATAAACCTTTGGGAACAAACTCAAAAAATACTATTACGCTGGTATCTAACCCCATTTAGAATATCCAAATTTGATAACCAAACCTCCCCATTATGCTGGAGGAGATGTGGATCTGTAGGCACCCTACATCATATAATGTGGGATTGTCCACACATTTGTATGCTTTGGGATAAAGCGTTTGACTTGAGAGCACAAATATTGGAGATACAAATCTTCAAAACCCCAGGTTTGGCTATTCTATCCTTGGGTATAAATTCACTACCAAAAGATACCAGAGTAATAACAACTGGCATCTTACTAAGCCCTAGACTAGCGATTATGAGACATTGGAAAGATCAAGAAACACCCACAATGAAATAAATAATAACAACAACCAACATGCATGCCTCGTACGAAATAATGTTTAACACAGGGTAAATTCCAATCAGCACATAAACAATGGAAACCGTAGACTGACTGGTATCAAACAAAAAGCTCTGAATGATATTTCTGAATTGCATACACTCAATTGATACGAAAGAACTGTGTATCTGTATGTTTTGTTTATTTTATTTTATGTTGATAATTTCTTTTTCTTTCAATCTTTGTTTAATCATTGAAAGGTTCTCAAAACTCTTCACCTCCATGCGCCAAATAATAACTTATACTCCTTACTAAGATAGGTAAACCACTGTACAGTAATGATTATATGTATTTAGCAACTTTGAGATAATAAGGAATACAGAACCTCCCCTCCCAAGACACAGTGTGACCCCAGTTGGGGTGTCGAAAGGGGGGGAGATTCACCTTCACAAAATAAAAAGATAGTGAACATTGTCCCAAACATTTGAACAAGAAATCCATCAATATACACCAATGATAAAGTGCCTACAAAGGCTTGGATTAAAGGAGTAATTATTGTTACCTGTTATCTTCCACTGTGTTATACCATATTTACAGTAAATTTTGTATTTCCTTTTTCTGAAAAAACTCAATAAAAACGTATTGAAATTAAAAAAACAGTTCAAGGATCCAAGAGTAAAGTGAAAAGCTCACTAGTCATAGTAGCTAGTCAGAATTCGGCCTGAACAGGTATGAAGTCAATAAAGGAAAATACTATAATTCGCTACTAATTGCTGCACCCAGGGCCGTTTTTAAGGCAGGGCAAAAGGGGCAGCTGCCCAGGGCCCTGTCATTGTTGTGGGGCCCAAAGCAGCTGCCTCATACTTGCCAACTATGCTGGTTTAAATTCCCTCGTTACTTGAGGTTTTGGTCCCGTGCTGTGTCCCAATATCTCAGTGTGAAATGCTGCTACTAATGCTGCCCAGCTCTGCCCTTTTGTTGTGTACAGATGACTCACCTGCAGACCCTGTGTTTACATGTAAATTATCGACATTCATATGTAAATAGCGGCAGCATTCATATGTAAATAGCGGCGGCCGGCGGCATTGATATGTATATCATGACCCCTGAGGTCATATCCACGATAATCTCTAGCAGCAAATCAACAAGCAGAAATTGTGTGCTGTAACCTCTAGCAACTAATCAGTGAGCCATAATGTGTGCTGTAACCTCTAGCAACTAGTCAGTGAGCGGTAATGATACACTGTAACCTGTCAACCAATCGCAATCGCTGCCTGGTCTGATTCAGTAAACTGATTTTGAGTCCAGCAGCTATTTATTGTATGTCTCAGAGCAGATGGAAAGAGAAACTGCATAGGGGGGCCCAAGAAAAGTTTTGCCCAGGGTCCAATCAATATTAAAGACGGCCCTGGCTGCACCTATGGAATATTTATGGAAAACCTTTTTTGTCCTACAACTTTTAAGCTTTGTTACATATAGGCTTTTTAATGGAAAATCATCCAATTAAAAACAGTCTGAGCCTGATATTATTATACAGACAATGTCATGTCTAAAGTACAAGAAATGCATCCATTGTGGTGTATTGGTTAACACATCCATTAATGAGCACAGTCCAGAAATGAGTAACAAAATTGTTGCAATGTCTTTGAGATAAAGCATGTTAGGAGTGATTGCAAGAGCCTAATATGTGTAGGTTGGAGGAAAGGGGGCATGATTGAAGGTTTTAAATACATTAGAGTGTTACTAAGGAGGGCTGTACTTTCAGTATGAAGTCAGGATCACTGCCAGCCGCTTGTAAAAGACAGTCTGTATTGAACAAAAACAGCTTTGATCAGCAAACAAACGCAAACTAGTCCATAACTGTGGTATAATGAAACTCAAGAGTATGACTCACCACCGCTATATCTCTCACTACACTGTGTGGTACAAAATTCTTCACCCAATGAGACTCCAATCTGCCCACCTTAGTGATATGACCTCTAGAATGATATGAGGCCAAAATAGCTTAACGGTTAAGTTTACCTTCATTCAAATATAATAAATGCACATCTTTTTGCAGCTAAAAAATGTACATGTACTATTTTGTTTTAAACAGGAGCCTGCAAATTATTAGTCCCGTGATCAGCAGGGTGCAATGTCAGGATCCTGCACACACTGTCTGGCAGTGTGAATGAACTGCATGCATGCTGATCAACTCCTGCAGTTCATTCAAACTATAAGTCCATCTGCCATGGTTGTGGGTGGGACTTGTAATTTGATGCAACAGTGTGGGCAGAACCCCGCACAGCTGTGCTGTTTTCAAACTCTAGAAACAGGTGTCGGAAGAAGAACCCTGCTCACTGCCACACGGGGGGAGGGGGGGTAGAGGAGCAGGACAAGAAAATGTTACATGTTATAACCTAAATACAAGTGTAACATGTTCTAAAAGTTGAACCTTATCCTTTAATGATATGGTCTGGTCCCCTACCTTAATCATCTAGATAGAAGAGCAGCTCGACTTGCATCAATGCAAATACCACTTTATAATTTTATTTCCTCAATCTTTTCTACCACCTAAAATGCCCCCTGCCACCTGTAGGTATTAGCACCCGGTC
The DNA here is from genome assembly GCA_037952925.1 of Lithobates clamitans. Taxonomy (NCBI): domain Eukaryota; kingdom Metazoa; phylum Chordata; class Amphibia; order Anura; family Ranidae; genus Lithobates; species Lithobates clamitans. The sequence goes on from JBBGZY010001165.1 coordinate 1,906,452, forward strand.
CCCAAACTGGAACACAGCATGCTGGACTTGTTGTACATCTTTCTCTGTGCTTCCTGTGCCCTTTGTAAATGCTCCTTGACTAAAGGCATAACCTTAGCAATTCTCTCTCTCATATAGGTTATATGCTCTACCGCCATCCTATGTGAAGAAAATTCACTTTCCCAGGTTTCCTTTACCAGGTCAAGCAACCCGAGGGTCTTTGCCTGCACAAGCATTCAAATAGGGAAAACTTGGTGGATTCTTAAAGGTACTTCTCTGATGAAAACATGAGCACATGTAAAAAGCAGTCCCAAAAGCAGTCCCAGTCCCTTCCATCTTTTTGTACCGCGCTCTTAGACTTATAGGGTCTTACTGAACCTTTTGGCCAACTCGTCGGTCTGCGGGTGATAGATAGATCTACGTAATTAATCTGAAATAGCTTGCACAGGCCTGCCATCATCTTCGACATGAATCGTGTGTTTTGGTCTGACAGAATTTATTTAGGGAACTCAGCTCTTGTGAACATCTTTTGAGGATGTTTTCCTCAGTGGGACTGCCTCTGGTTACCTTGTTGCATAATCGAGTACCACTAGAATATCATTTGAGACCCCTGTAATCAGGGTTCGGAGGTTCTTTCCAACTCAAAATCCCTCAGGAACAGTTACCAATCGCAGGGGAACTGTAAATCAGTCTTCTTTTCTCCAACTGGACTACCCTGGAATCCCTCATCTTGAAATTCTTGAGAACCCCTGGCTACTCAAAAAAAATGCACACAAGTCATCCTCCTTAAAGGGACCACAACCCAAATTAGGGGGAACATACTGTGTGTCCCATCCAAGCCCCATCTGTGGTGTCCTGTAAAGAAGCAAAGATCAAGACATAGATTATTTTCAGCACCAACTTGTGCAGATTTATGCCAAATCCAACAAGACTCCCCAACTGACATTTGTTGGTTCTTAAATTAAGTCTCCTTATGGTCACTGTTAACCAATGTCCTACACATGGCACCAATAAAACTAATGAGGGATTCTTTTAAACAATCAAAAACCTAAAAATTCACAAACTCTCAAGGGGTTCCCAGCACTTTTATAGAAGAAGCTGTGACCTAATCACCCTGCACCTCACTAAACTATTCAACCAACTGAAAATATATGGCCAACTCTCCCCCAATACTGTAGTGCATAGTGATAAGTGAGTTTTGTTCCTCTCTGTCAGACGAGCTTTTCTTCTTAATCACTTTGCTCATCAACGGTCTCAAGAAATTATTCAACTTTCATTAGATATGCATAAAGCATTTAACATGATTTCTTTGTCAAACTGAAAACTAGCTTTAAAATAATGTAGTTTTGAAGACAATTTCCTACACTGGAATTGTAACAGTTTATGGTTCCTCCTCTGCAACAATAAAATACAAAGGATTTGACTCTACAACCTTTCCAATCCAACAAGGAACATGACATGGGTGTCCATTATCATCTCTTCTGTTTATTTTAGCTTTAGAACTCCCAATCAATCTACAAAGAGATATGGATATTTTAAAAAACTGGAACAAAAAAGCTTTTTTTGTGGGCAATATTGCCTATTTAATTATACATCACTTCCCCACACTCTCTCTCCCTAATTTGTTGGCATTTCTCTCTAGAGTTGCATCTTTACCAGGCTTCCATGTAAACCATACTAAATCTAATAACAGAAGCGAAGATTAAGACCATGGGGGCACGACTGGAAGGAGGAAAGTTCAAAATTAACTTTAGAAAGTATTATCTGACAAAAATAATAGTAATTGGTTAGAACAGACTTTCAGTACATTTAATGATTAAATCAACATTAAGTTTACACATGCTTAGGATAAATATTGGTCTATACATAAAAAGGTACAAAAATATATAATTTAATCCAAATGTTAAAAAAGATACCAGATGAAATAGACCAGTTGGTCTTTTGATTGTCCATACAAATTATTCAGAACAAATGTAGAGAAAAATTGCTACCTATGGTGTAAATGTATTTTGAGCCATAAAATATTACTTTTTTTAACGTGAGGAGTTTTGGCAGTGTGGATTATTTTGCTGCATTTTCAGTGTGCACACTTTATAGTTACCTCTCTATATTTGATCAGTGGGTTTCTGTGCCTTTGTGTGTGATTACTTTTAATTAAATTTTTTTAAATATGATATTTTATCCCATTGTTGCTCTGTGTTCCCAAGGGTTTTTTTTTTTGAGTGAGTACACAAAGGAATATTTATACTGGTTATAATGTCTAAAGACATTGCATGGACAGTAAAGGAGGGGGCACAGTCATAATGACAAAAAGCAATTTCATTGTCAGATAAACGTGTATGAAACAGTGGATGTTGTTCAAAAAAATGTTTCATCCTAACAGTCCTCAGTGTGGTGAATATTATTCCGTGTGCACAATGCTTTACTACATAGCTTTTAAACATCAAATATTTCTGCTTGCAAAAAGAGCAATTTTTGAGGTGCTTAGTCATTTGGTAAGTCTGTCATCTGTTACTTCAAAATAAAGTTTTATGTGTCCTATGTATTATAAAATCAATTGCCTATTTGATTTTTTCATTGAACACTTTTACCCTTGAAGATGACTATAAATATAACAACTATACTTTACTGTACCATGCTAATTTAATAGCCACATAAACACTAATGGCTATGAAAATGCAACTTATGGATCATGAAAATCATGAAAGGTGAATAGTAAGTTCCATCCAAAGACAATGATAGGACAAGATTGATGCTGTTCAGTAACATTTCTGGGGGCTTGTTACTTAAGTTCTACTGCATTAGCATGCAATGCTTAGACGTACTGTGCCATAATACACACCCCAACCATTTCCTGGATGCTACTCACCTCTGCAGTGTAGTCATACTGCGAAAGTGATGTAATCGTTGCAATATTATACAATCTAGTAAACCCTATATAACTATTGCGTATATGTATCAATTTGTCTAGTCCCTATAATTGCTAATCTATAGGAGTCTGATAAGCACAATGATTTAACAAATACCTCTGCTTAGTAACCAAGTTACATTTATTTCCCAAGAAAATAGGAATGTACTAAAACAGCAGAATTAGGAAAAACTAACATAAAGGTATTACAAGAAATTGTAATGTTACAAAGCTTACAATCAGAACACAATACAAGAATATACTTATCATATCCTATAGCTAGACTCGTTGGCTGACCTCACGTTGTTGAAAGAGGGAGCTCTGCTTGCAAACAACCCTTTTTCACAAACACACCTCATCTAAACCCCTTCCCATTGCCTGTCCAACTCTATTTTTGGACGAATCACAGTATCTCCATTATCCGACTGGGGTCAAATCTTGGGTCTTCGATCTCCTGTATCTCACCTCATTCATCATCTCTCTCAGTTAGGTTCTCTTTGAAGCTTGCTTGAATCAGGAATTCTCATAGACAGATTGGAGCCAGCATTGTCATACGCAGGTAGAAGCTTAACGGGCTACATTTCAACCTGGGGGGGGGGCATCCTGTCCTCCAGGCAGTGTGAAAATCTCATTCTTTCAAAAACCATGGGAATCTGGCTTCTCTATATGTACAAAATCCAGAAATATGATATTAATTCATGTTGAATTCCAACATATCCGCTTTGCGCCTAAAGGGTGTATACCACCCTTCTTCAGACACAGTTCCTATTGAACAGTCCATAACTGTCTTAATGTCTGTTGCTCCCCAACATGTGTTTCCAAACCAGCACCTATGGAACAGTCCTCAACTGTCTTAACGTGTTGTGTTTTTTAACATGTGCAGAAACCGCTCCTATGGAACAGTCCATAATGGTCTCACCATGTGACGCTCCTCCACACGTGCCGCTTTGTTGCTGGGTGACACATCAACATCACTCTTCTGTGAGAGCTTCCATGTCACTATTCTGTATCTTCTGTATCTTCTCCTTCCCAATATCTTCAGGACGGGGTGCAGTACAGGCAAAGGGTGTCCATTCACTCACCATTCACCAGCACACATTCAGAACAACTTTTCAACCAGCTTTCAGACACAGTCGCGAGGAAGGCCTTTCTTGCCCATCTTACTAACCTACAATACACATAGGTCACACTATACCGTGGCATTAAATCAACCCATCACCATACTATATACATATATGGGTCAGGATTAGGCAGGCTTGCTCAAAATGGCCTTTCCTACTGCACTTTTGGCATGTCAGCGGTATTGCAGGGCTCTGACTTGGCAGCAAAGTCTCTAACTTGTACGCAGAGACCCTACCATCACTTTGTCTCTCAACTTGCATTGACAAATGGGAGACCCTTCTAAATAAATATTGAGTCTAACAACACATATATATCTGCAACAATGACAAAACCCACACAATTCCATCCCTGTGCCTGGATTTCAGAGACCATGCCCAGGGTATACCATGCACCTCTACCCATGGTTAGGTCTAAGAAACCCTCCATGACTAACGTTACATTGGTATCCTTTAGGACAAAGAAACAAACTCATCTATGTTCCCAAATAATACCCAGGTGCTTCCTTCCCAGCTATGATCTCTTTATCCCGAACACAGAGTGAAATATCTTCCCAACATTTTTCATTCACCACCATGTATTGACCTGGCACACAAAGGACATCATGGTCATGCTTCCGACCGAGGGAAGTATCAACTTGCCTCCAGCTTCCATCTTCTCTGATCACATGTGGGTAATTTAGCCTCAAATGCAACAAGATAGAATCCTCAGTCAGTAAGCCCATTGATACCACCAAATATACAGACCGAGTCTGCACTTCTGTATATGGGATCATATAGCATAACACCTTTCACAATCCAAACTAGTACAGCCCATCCAGGCATTCGACCACCACTTTGGATTAGTGTAAGCGATGTGTTTTGGCAAAGTCTTACTGAGCGGTGATGTTAACTCATCAGGCCACTGCCCCTCATACAGGGACTGTACAATCAGCTTGATGTTGGTTGATAACTCTGCCTGTCTCTGCGTGCATGCCAGAGCCCATAAGAAGAAGCTTTGTTGCGCTAAATCTAGTAAAATATAAATTATAAAAAGCTGTTAGCACTATATTTCTGGATACAATAAGGAAGATAGAGGGTAAGAGGTGCAGCGCTAGTGAGTGGTGATAATAAACAATGAGTTCATCATATAATATTTCTAGTAAATGGATAGGTTATGTAGTCCATCAAAAATAATTCTGAAATCCATCAGAAAAAGCTGAAGAGGAAGAGCCGTCACCAACACCCAATATAACTGACTCTTACTGCCAGTGCATTGGATATACACAGTATAGAGATGTATGGTTGGTTGGATCCCCGCTTCATATAATTCACTGCATTAGAGAAGTCCCTCCTTCACCGACAAGCCAGGTGTATACAGCTCGGTAAACACTGGACCAAACAGAATGTTCCATGAAAAGTACAGCCCGGCAACCACATGAGAAAAGAAAAGGAATATATATATATATATATTCACTACATGTGAGTTTTTTATCTACTGCTTCATGTTAATAAATTAAGCTTACTGTCAGATGTCTGCGCAATGAGAGTCTTCCTCTTCTTTTCTCATGTGGTTACCGGGCTGTACTTTTGGGAATATTCTGTTTGGTCAAGTGTTTACTGAGCTGTATACACCTGGCTTGTCGGTGAAGGAGGGACCTCTCTAAAGCAGTGAATTATATGATGCGGGGATCCAACCAACCATACATCTCTATACTGTGTATATCCAATGCACTGGCCGTAAGAGTCAGTAATATTGGGTGTTGGTGACGACTCTTCCTCTTCAGATTTTTCTGATGGATTTCAGAATTATTTTTGATGGACTATATAACCTATCAATTTACTAGAAATATTATATGATGAACTCATTGTTTATTATCACCACTCACTAGCGCTGCACCTCTTACCCTATGCCAGAGCCCATGACATATTTTTGCCCTGTATCATTACACTATCTACCAACCTCTTAAAATGGCGGATAAAATGGCGGATAAAATCTTGGGCTACTTTTTACCTGGGTATTTATGTGACGTTGTTGAATATTATCAAGAATGTCATTAATCTCTCTCTGAGCAACAAAAACCCGCTTCAGTTATGGCTGAGAGTTTGTTTCTCAGGAGACCGATGTCCACTTCATTAACAACACCCATCCCAGCTCCTATTCCCCCCAATATAGTGCTGAATACATCCCTCCTCTTTCGGGTTACTCCTCAGAAATAAGTGTCCTGCATGAACCTCATCCTGTGTCCGCAAATCTCTGGGAGCAAGCCACTGGTACAATGACCACACTTGATTCAGTGTATACTTAACACATATAGGGTAATAGGTTTTTTATCAACCACTGTGAGATGCTGCAGCGCCATGTGGTGAAGGCATACTGTACCCTGGTAGCCAGGGTACAGTTTGTTCCCTTTATCTAAATTTTCAGTTTTGTTCCCTTTATCTAATGGAGCATGCTCCTGTGTGTATTCACTGGCATTACCTGTGCAGGGTTTCAACCTCTCAGGTGAGACATCAACCAGGCGTATCTCCCCCATGTCCAATTCTGGTGTCCCACGTGTCCAGTAACCAAGTGCTTCTCTGTAGGACTTATAAGACTGAGATACAGCCCCCACAAGGAAGTTTTCACCCCGTTGATGTGTCACCTGGCACCCCCAGTCTGGCCAACCGACACCTTATTATGTATACGTGCCAGTCCCCTGGGTACCTACACCATATTACTTCCGTTACGTCAATACATGTCATACAATAAAAACCTTTGGATACAATAAGGAAGATAGAGGGTAAGAGGTGCAGCGCTAGTGAGTGGTGATAATAAACAATGAGTTCATCATATAATATTTCTAGTAAATGGATAGGTTATGTAGTCCATCAAAAATAATTCTGAAATCCATCAGAAAAAGCTGAAGAGGAAGAGCCGTCACCAACACCCAATATAACTGACTCTTACTGCCAGTGCATTGGATATACACAGTATAGAGATGTATGGTTGGTTGGATCCCCGCTTCATATAATTCACTGCATTAGAGAAGTCCCTCCTTCACCGACAAGCCAGGTGTATACAGCTCGGTAAACACTGGACCAAACAGAATGTTCCATGAAAAGTACAGCCCGGCAACCACATGAGAAAAGAAAAGGAATATATATATATATATATATTCACTACATGTGAGTTTTTTATCTACTGCTTCATGTTAATAAATTAAGCTTACTGTCAGATGTCTGCGCAATGAGAGTCTTCCTCTTCTTTTCTCATGTGGTTACCGGGCTGTACCTGCATGAACCTCATCCTGTGTCCGCAAATCTCTGGGAGCAAGCCACTGGTACAATGACCACACTTGATTCAGTGTATACTTAACACATATAGGGTAATAGGTTTTTTATCAACCACTGTGAGATGCTGCAGCGCCATGTGGTGAAGGCATACTGTACCCTGGTAGCCAGGGTACAGTTTGTTCCCTTTATCTAAATTTTCAGTTTTGTTCCCTTTATCTAATGGAGCATGCTCCTGTGTGTATTCACTGGCATTACCTGTGCAGGGTTTCAACCTCTCAGGTGAGACATCAACCAGGCGTATCTCCCCCATGTCCAATTCTGGTGTCCCACGTGTCCAGTAACCAAGTGCTTCTCTGTAGGACTTATAAGACTGAGATACAGCCCCCACAAGGAAGTTTTCACCCCGTTGATGTGTCACCTGGCACCCCCAGTCTGGCCAACCGACACCTTATTATGTATACGTGCCAGTCCCCTGGGTACCTACACCATATTACTTCCGTTACGTCAATACATGTCATACAATAAAAACCTTTTCTTCTTTAAATTCCTCCCTCCAACAAAAAAACATACTTTACATTCGGTTCTGACCGATTGGATATGTTATATTCCTTCCCCAACCTCCAACCCATTGCACATGTATCATGTATGCACCACATGTATTAATAGCATGTTTGCATTCATCAGGAGAGACCCCGGCAAAAAATGTTTCCTGTTGATAGGCACAGTCTTTCACATTTAGCATTAGCACTACATTGTCCATCAGAAAAAACAAGCATTAAACGGAATCTTTTCATTTGTCTCTTCTCTCCTGAATGTTTATCAGAACAAATTTTCAGTGTGGTATGACACAGACAAACTGCCAACCAGATGAACATCTTTCATCTCTGTTCCAGAAACCTCTCCAATATCGCTTCACCAGGATTCTGGAAGTGAAAAACAAGAGCAGAATCGAATTCTTATCCACAATATCTGCTCGCTTACTATCAAAAGGGAAATACGGGGATTATAACGGTGCCAAAACATATACACTACATCATAGTAAAAAACAGAAATATTTTATTAACAAAAAGTTCTTAAAAAGTCGACATAGAGTTCACAAAGACAAGGTGTGCATCATAATACATATATTTAAAAAAACAATTGTGTATCGGAAATGTTGTTTACGAAACTTGGCCTGAGGAGCGTGGCGGCCAGTTCCGTAGGTAGGTATTTAGATGTCCGACATGTTTCGCCAGTATTGGCTTCCTCAGGGACAGATGTTTGATACCTATAGCGCTACAATTTAATCTATGAAAGAAAAATGACAATCAGACAAAATTCTATAATCAAAATGTAATAAACGTGCATGTAATGTAAATGAGTACAATCAGTAATGACAATCAGACAAAATTCTATAATCAAAATGTAATAAATGTGCATGTAATGTAAATGAGTACTTAAACATGTTTGCGGGCTGTCAGACAAGAACCAACCACATTCGCCTATATATTGTTTAAGTACTCATTTACATTACATGCACGTTTATTACATTTTGATTATAGAATTTTGTCTGATTGTCATTTTTCTTTCATAGATTAAATAATCTATAGATCAACAATGGGGGTGAAACCTTGGGGGTCCTCAGTAATTGGAGCCTGGAGTTTCTTAGACCTTCATGGAAGAATCGTCTCCACACATATGGATTAAACTGTATTACCACAACATGAAGAGAGGCAGCAATAAAGAGTTTCCAGTTTAATCCATATGTGTGCATATGGATTAAACTGTATTACCACAACATGAAGAGAGGCAGCAATAAAGAGTTTCCAGTTTAATCCATATGTGTGGAGACGATTCGTCCATTCTTCCATTCTTCCAGGCTCCAATTACTAAGGACCTCCAAGGTTTCACCCCCATTGTCGGCTGACAATACAAGCTTGTTTGACTCATAGAACATATGTTCTTTTGAGTTCAAACTCTATGGTAAGCCCGCATTTATCCTGGGGTAATATCATCACATTGGTGTTCTTATTTCCCATCTACCACATTAGTTTTATATACAGTGATCAAGATCATCTCACCTCAATATGGACTGTTATTAATCACTGCACATTGTGGATCTTTGAAGACTCCTATAGACTTCATCACTTAATTTAATTCAATGTATTTTATTTGTTTTTGATTTCTTTTCACATATTCTTTTATCACATGTGTCATTTATATTTATGCATATAAGTTTACTGTGGTTTGTATATTGATTTAATTAATGTTTATAATATAACCGCGGTAACTTAGTTTGGCACTTCAGCGCTACACTTGATGCACTTGTTGATTTGAGCAAAATTTCTGTTTGTTGTGTTAGCTGCTAATATTTCAGGCAGCGCAGAGTATTGTATTAGATTTTTGTTAGTATCCAAACCAGTTTTAACTTCTTCCAAGGAAAAGGAACACAAAGACAGTGATTACACACAATTATCATGACAATTGACTTTTTGAGTCCCCCAAGCCTTTTCCCATTAATTGTAATGCTAGGGAACAATTGCCATATTTTATTTAAACATGAAGCTCGCATCTGAACCTTATTCATAGAAAGGAAACATTGACCAGAAAAATCTTAGCTTACATGTAGCTTACTAAGTGCTGCTAACATTGTTTCCCCCAGTGCTACATTTGAATAACAATGCGGCTACCTCCATTTTGACTTTACGTAACTGTTCTACATATTGATGATTTTCAGTTTGTAGTCTCCGCATTTGGGTCTTAAAATGAAAATGGGTTTGATTACTATGGCCTCCATGCTTTGGATTGCTACCCCATCTGGCCTAATAATATTCATAATGCCTTGGGGTCATTTTCGGGTGGTGCGAACTTCTTTTGATATCATTATTCGCCGTCCAACAATATTTTGCGATGTGACCCCCCCTTTTATACAAAAAACATTTGAGGGCTGGTCTCTCTGTATAGGCCCTTCTTTGAGCATATGGCGCTGGAAACTCACATTGCTGGACATTATTACTACGATTACTATGATTGGAATAAACAGACTTTAAACTTTCATCGTCTGAGGAGTCATCAGAAGTTTCCATTGTTACAACTCCTGAATCAATTTCAAGCGCCCTTATCGCACTTTTATTTAAATCTCCAACATTGATTTCTGTCATAGTAACATCACTTGCAGCAATAAGAGTGTCTGGGTTTTCTGCGTGTTGTTTCACTTCTATCTTTGCTGTGCAATGTGCATGTGCGGAGAGTACTTCCACCATTGCACATTCGGCTTTTGCGTGTTCGGAGGATAACTCCATTATGGCTGCCTGTGCACCCTCTACTTCCTCTCTAAGCAGTATGATAACACGCAAATTCTCAGCCTCTCTTTGATTCAAAGAGGTAATGCAACTTTCTCTTAATTTACACGTTTGTTCTAATTCATCTAATCTATGTTCCAATACACATTTCTCAGTCACTAATTGTTGAATGTGATCAGCAACATTTGCATCCACTTTTGCACCTATTGCTAAAATATTCTCAGTTACACTTTGTACCAGTTGCAAAAATTGCTTTTTTTCAGCAAACCATTCTAATTCTTTTTGCTCAGCGATTTCTTTCATTTTCAACAACATGCTTATAACATTGGCCATTTTTTGTCTCTTGCCTTTTTTCGACTTTTTATTTATGAGATCATTATGCGTGTTACATGTGTCTCAAAAGCTCACTAAATTGGTGTGTTAAATCATTCTCTTGTATAGAGACAAACCTAACACAGCCATGTTTGTTAATGAAACTTTCAATGATTTCCATTGATATGCTAATTAGCCTACCCACACTAAAGCTTGTCTGACCTGTTGCTTACACAATGCACACAGCTACACAGATAGGCAGATACAAAACACGCAGATAAAAGCTGTTTAAATGCTAACTTTTTACCTGTAGTCCCACAACCAAAAAAAAAAAAAAAACAGATACAAAGCCTTTTATAAACTAATTAGTTCTAGAGAAAACACTCTTCATCAATGCTCTCCTCTCTTAAATTGCAGGCCACATTGAACTTCTATCGAAACAGAGGGAAAACAGAGGGGAAAAATGAAAAATAAACTAAATAATAAAAAATAATATTTATTTATAAATATAATATTAAAATAATATTAAAAAAAAAATCTATATTTCTCCCACTTTTTCCTCAAAGATGTATGGTAGTTCCTGTCAATCTAAGAAAGGGTGATCAGTCTCTTCCTAGCTGGCAAACTTGCACAGCTACACAGGCCTATAACAATTTGCACTAGCAATACAATATAACAACGTTTAACATATATACATATATCAGCCAAAGATCTCACCAGGTTCTACGTTTCCCTGATGAAACATTTCATAGAATCTTCATGACCATTCAAACATAGTTTCAGAATTTGCGAGCCAGCGCCAATCTTGTCCACACTAGAGACGATTTTCAGTTCTGGGTGTATTTGAGGATTTATGCTTACAGGGATTCAAAAACAAAAATACATTAGGGTTTGTGAATTCTGTGCAGAAAAAAAATACTGCACGCCTCTGGGGTGCCAAATGATGTAATTGTTGCAATATTATACAATCTAGTATACCCTATATAACTATTGCGTATATGTATCAATTTGTCTAGTCCCTATAATTGCTAATCTATAGGAGTCTGATAAGCACAATGATTTAACAAATACCTCTGCTTAGTAACCAAGTTGCATTTATAGCCCAAGAAAATAGGAATGTTCTAAAACAGCAGAGTTAGGAAAAACTAACATAAAGGTATTACAAGAAATTGCAATGTTACAAAGCTTACAATCAGAACACAATACAAGAATATACTTATCATATCCTATAGCTAGACTCATCAGCTGACCTCACGATGTTGAAAGAGGGAGCTCTGCATGCAAACAGCCCTTTTTCACAAATACACCTCATCCAAACCCCTTCCCATTGCCTGGCCAACTCTATTTTTAGACAAATCACAGTATCTCTGGGGCGTTTCCCCAACAGGTTATATTACTGAGCGTCTTGCCATAATTGGCCTCTGGGGCAATGTTTGTCCATGAAATGCCATTATCCGACTGGGGTCAAATCTTGGGTCTTCGATCTCCTGTATCTCACCTCATTCATCATCTCTGTCAGTTAGGTTCTCTTTGAAGCTTGCTTGAATCAGGAATTCTCATAGACAGATTGGAGCCAGCATTGTCATACGCAGCTAGAAGTTTAACAGGCTACATTCCAACCTGGGGGGGCATCCTGTCCCCCAGGCAGTGTGAAAATCTCATTCTTTCAAAAACCATGGGAGTCTGGCTTCTCTTGGGAATAAGGAAACATATGTACTAAATCCAAAAATATGATATTAATTTATGTTGAATTCCAACAGAAAGCACACCTGGTTTCAATCTGTAAATGTTAGTTTGAGTTTTGAATTTTCATACAGTGCTTGCTACCTGTTTTATTGCTATTGCTCTGCTAATTGTTATAATGTTGACCTACCTCGATACTTGCTTTAGCTTGCTGTCTATCCTGACCTTTCACTTTTCTCTGGCTACATTTGTCTTTCCCAAGAACTGATTGCATTGATTAAGGTAGAAGGTATATTCCCACTCTGCTTGTAGTAGCAGGGATAAAAATCCTAGTTCAGTGATGGCGAACCTTGGCACCCCAGATGTTTTGGAACTACGTTTCCCATGATGCTCAACTACACTGCAGAGTGCATGAGCATTATGGGAAATGTAGTTCCAAAACATCTGGGGTGCCAAGGTTCACCATCACTGTCCTAGTTGCAGCAAACAACAGATAGGTCAACCAAAACCCAAATAGTGAATAGGATAAAAATCAAGAAGTTTTGTTGCGCTCTAGGTATTGGCTAAGTGAATATACAACAAAACACATATGGGATAAAATCCTAGCTAATAACCACACAGTGCTAAGGGGTAGCCAATTAAATAATAAATATAAAGTGCAGGTGCTAAAGGTGAAAATAGTGAAAGAACTTTGTGTAAACTAATGTTACAATGATGAAAAAAAACACGTAGGTAATTCTTCAGAAAAATAATAGTACTACTAGTATAAAGTCCATATAAGGGTGAACTAGAGTAGCGACATGCTCCTCCTAATAACACTTTGTGCAGATCCAAAATAAATTATTTGTGACTTGGTGATTGGGTTCTTTAGTGTAATTACACCTCGGTGCAAGGTGCAAAGTGTTTACACACACAGATCCCGGTTCTCGCTCTGTCATGAGCGATTGCGGGTGCCCGGCTGTCATCGTGCCTGCCGGGCACTCGCATTGTCTCCAGGCACACGCTGGTGCGCGAGCCCCTAGTAATCAAAAGGAAAAGCAACATAGGGTAACATCTATTTGCTCAGTCGAGCCAATCTGCCACAGTAAAACTGTGGCGGCTGGTCCGGAAGTGATTAATGAAAGGGGCCTAGAGCTATTGACATTTGTACTAGAAAGAAAGCAAAGAAAAATGAGGAAGATTGATCAAACTGTTGGAGAAGTGAGGGAAGAATTAGAAGCCCATAAGGAGACAGCTGAATTTACTGCTCTTACAGCACAGTTAAATAAAGACCTGATGAAGAAAGATAAAGAAATTCAGTAGGAAAGGCAAGAAATACACTTGATATTAATGATTTTAAGACAGATCAAGTTTTTAAATGGCAAAGCCAGTTGGGTCAGTTGGACCCTATTTCAACTTATTCCACACTGGAAAAACAGTCAGCGTCCATACACAATATGAGAATACAGGACCTGATCATATGACAAATAGACCATACCCGGTAATGATACAAGGGACAGAAATAGAGTTGAAACCCCAAGGCATCAGAGATATGATGAGAGAAATAGTAATCATAATAACTACACCCCACAACTCACGGAGAGGAGACCCCCATATAATAATCAGACGCCCCAAAATGGGTGGAGAAAAAAACATTATTGGAAAAATAATAATAAAAAACCTTATAACGGAAACAACTGGAATAGACCACCCTATGAGCTATGGGATATAAGAGGACCATCTTTCGAGACATACAGGCAATGTGGAAGAAGCCCCCCACCGAATCGTGATTATGGACATAGGGACAGGGGTGGTCCACCTCAAGGACCCCACCGCCCTCACGAGCCTAGCCCAATACCAACATACAGCTACTATGCTCCCTTGAGAGATTGATATGAAGATGATAGGGGAGACAGATACTACCAGATACAACATGAAGATCCCAACTACAATAGGTCTTTTTTTTAGGAGGGGCACAGAAAATCACACACTGAGGCGAACGGAAGAGACAAGAGGAATGAGATGAGAAGAACCTCAGAAAGAAGAGAGGATGTCGATCAGGGAAGAGACAACAAGCAAAAAAGAGAGTAAAGGGAGAGTTTATTTTTAATCTGAGTGGTCAACCACTCACACAGGAGGAGATTGAAGTGCAGGATAAGGGGCTAAAATATGCACCCATGAAGAATCTCGACAAATTTTAAACGTATATAGGAATTTAAAGATATATCAGAAAGCTGAACATCAAGAAATATATGGTGAGGTGTCTGGACGTACACAGGAGAGGACGTGTCTCGGCTGAGCTCCTCCAGGGCCTGGTCAATCCAGCACCATCCAGGCTCCAATCCTCCCTGGGAGCCTAGCCTTACACCTGGGTGGCATCCTGGGCTAATCTGCTGCACGGCTGGAGAACTATTTCCCGGATCGCTTCTCTTTCTGAATCCCGGGCCTGCAGACTGCACCGCGCCGGAGAGGCCCGCCGCCATCTTGGGGCCTACGATCCGATCACTGCCTCTGGCAAGCCTCCCTCTGTGAGCCGGGCACTGTGTGGCTGATCGTCCCGGTCGGACAACCCTCCGTCCCCCCGGGATAATAAAGAGAGAAAGCGCCAGCGATCCCGGCCCTTCTGTCCAGCTCCACGGAGGCCTAGTTCGATCCCGCGGCCTGCATACTATCAGATCCCTTCAGTAACATCCGATCCGCTCCATCTGCATACCGGAGCCGGCGCACAGTGGATCTGCATCTCTTTGGGCCGCAGTGAGTAGCACTTCCCCCCCTTACTTACTCCACATCCTTTAATAACAGCGGCGCTCACCCGGCCGGCTACAGCCGTTAGGAAAGTCCCCGGCTTCGGCCTACCTCTGGAGGACGGCGGCCATCTTGGTACTCCAAGTACCCCTCCAGCCTCTCTGCTCCACCGATTCATTAAATCTCTCCCTCTGCACTCATCCTACAGCAAGATCCTTTACAAACACAGCCTTATTGTTAATCTAAATCTGGATACTTATAATATCTTAATAGGCCTGTGTGGGGACGTGATTCTATACACACCTTACCTGTCTTGCTCTGCTCGCAATATACCCCTGCACTATTTAAATGGTGATCTGAGCACATCTTACACCACAGTACCTCAAACACTCCACCCTACAGTGTCTCAAGCAGATGTAATTAACAAACGAATGATGGCAGTTCCGCTGAGAATGAACTATGTGCATTAAATGAGCTTGGAGACCCGTTTGCTCACCGAGACCTCTGATACGCCATATTAAGCACCTATAGATTCAGAGGTAAGCTAGATTTCCTGCCACAATTCCTCTTTATTACATGGGCAAAGTTGGCCAACAACAGCGAACATATAAACCCCTATTTGGGTCACGTGAAGGTCCAAATATGGAACGCTATGTCACCAGAACACAACTTATGACCTCAAATACCCCCTCAGACCCCTCTGTGGGGATGGACATACCCATGGGAGCAGAAAACACTGTAAACTTATCTACTGTTGCTCAAGGTCCAAATCTCGACTCTTCTACTCCACGTGAGATTCTTACCCCAGACATACTAGACGCCAAGCTTGATGCCAAGTTACAGCTCCTGTTACAACAAATTACAAATAATGTCTCGTTAGAGGTAAATAAGTTAGCTACGGAACTAAGAGGAGAGATCGATCAAATCGGTGAACGCACTGATACACTCGAAAATAAATTTGATGAGATGATAAATTATGTGCAAGCGATTGAAGAAGAAAACCACAATTTGCGTCTATCAGTTACTCAATTGCAGTTACAGCAGGAAGATTTGGAAAATAGAGAAAGGAGACAAAACTTACGCTTTCGTGGTATCCCGGAGACGGTGGGAGACTCAGATCTACGTACCTACCTTCTGGGTCTCTTTAATACTCTGGCCCCTACAGTGGTAGATATTGACTGGCGCCTTGATAGGGCACATCGGTCCCTGGCCCCCAGACCTCCGGCGGGAGCCAGACCCAGAGATGTCATAGTGAAATTTCATTATTTCGAAAGCAAAGAAACACTCATTATGGCCACCCGCAACAAACCCCAACTTACATACAAGGGGGCAAAACTTCAAATTTTCAGCGATCTGTCTCCCATTACCCTTGCCAAACGCAGGAGCCTACGCCCAATCACACTCCACCTACAACATCACAAGATCCCATATTATTGGGGCTTTCCATTCCGCCTCACGTATCTAAAGATGGAGTACAGCATACTCTACGTGAGTTATTGGAAGGTGAGGCATTTTTGAAAAGTCTGGGTCTGCCGCCGCTCCCGGAAGAGGACTTAATCCCCCCAAATAATCAGGCTCGCCCTCCTCCCAATACACCCAGCCGCATCTGGACCCCAGTGAGAGACAGGTCCAGGAAACACTTCTCTACACCTCAGCGTCTTCGTAACTCCAAGCAACCTCCTTGAAAGCACAACACTTGTTTTCCATGGATCCATACCCACTGCACTACTCGGAACATTTTACATGTTTTTAGAGTGGTAGAAATTAATACTCTGATCTGTTATGATTCTTTTGGCACTCACCCTGCTCCTTTTGGTTTTGTTTTATTTACGTAGTCTTATAGCTAATACTCATTTTTCTCCCCAGTCATGAGTGACTCAGTTGACATACCGTTTAATACACCTAGTTGATTTGCTAATCACTTTAGTAATGGCAGAATCTATTTTTACGCTAACGAACTCATAAGGTGAGCGGCGGGTACTTCCTAGTTCTCTACCTGGAATCTCCTGATGGAAGTCCGTATACGCCCCTACCTGGCCTTGACATCTGTTCAAGGCCCCCTGAGACGCAATTGCCTCTCAGGCCTGAGAGAACTTTTGTTTTTGTTTTTACTGTTTTTCAAGTTGGTTCTTGTTTTTTTTCTTTTTTTTTCTCTTGTTTTTTTCATGTCCAAGGATATCACTATGGTGCTAAGGATACAAATGTTTCGTTCTTACTTTTCTAACCAAATGCAGTTTTATTATAGGTTATGCCCGCTGACATGTGAGTGTGTTTCTTTATCCCTTGGTGTCTGCAACCTTACAAAAGCGAATCTATTGGGTCTATATATATGGCTTTGAAAATTATGTCGTATAATGTCAAAGGTCTAGGTTCTGTTCGTAAACGCTGGATGGCCCTGAAGGATTTCAGGGCCTCTGACGCAGATGTGGTAATGGTTCAAGAGACCCATTTTAAGTCTACTGGTACGCTTAAATTTGCCTCAAGGTATTTCCCCACTTCCTTCCTTGCCTCGGATCACTCGGGCAGGGCGGGAGTGGCGATTTTGATTAGGAAGGCATGTCCTATTAAGGTAAAAAGATCTTATGCTGACCCTCTCGGTAGATATCTCATTCTAGATTGTGATTATGCAACTACATCGTTTTCTCTCATTAATGTATACGCTCCTAATACTGGCCAGATTGAATTCCTTAACACATTATTTGATTCTCCTCACTACCCATCGCAACCTTTCATGATTATAGGAGGGGATTTCAATCTGGTTATGTCCCCCAATAGAGACAGACAAACCCTTTTTAATGCCGTGCCTTCTAAAAAGATTTCATCCCAAGCTAACTCTTTTCGCAAATGCATTAGATCTCATAGGTTATTCGACTCATGGAGGATCCGACATCCCTCCTCTAAACAGTTCACCTTCTATTCCTCAGCCCACAAAATGTATTCACGCCTTGACCATTTTTTTATATCGGCCCCACTCATATCCTATGTGACTGAGGTTGATATATCACCTATTACATGGTCAGACCATGCTCCCATCATGTTACATCTTGCGCTTTTTCAGGCCCACCCTAAGTCATGTCATTGGCGTCTAAATGACCATTTACTACAATCTGAAGTTTCACGTAATATACTGGCAAAAAATTTAGAAGAATTTTTTCAACACAACATAGGATCAGTTTCAGACTTTTCCACACTTTGGGAAGCACATAAAACTGTCTTTCGCGGTGCCTGCATATCCGAAAGCTCCAGGATAAAGAAAGATAGAAATAGTCTTTTACAGTCTCTTACCGCTGCTCTGGTTGCTGCAGAGCGGAGATTGTTGAGAGTCCCTACAGTATCAAAATTACGAAGGGTAACCTCTCTTAGGGAGCAAATCAAATCACTTCATCTGGGTAGGGCAGTCAGATCTTTGCTATGGACAAAACAGAAGTTTTACGAGTACTCAAATAAACCGCATAGAATGCTAGTTAACAAACTCCGTCCACGCCCTTTCAACTCATTCCCTGATTTCCTTCAGCAGACAGATGGATCTAGAGTTTACTGCCCCCGTGGAATGTCTAGTGTCTTTGGCAATTTCTACCATAAATTATACAACTGCCTCACTCCTGAGCATGGTTTTAACTTTACTCAAGAAAAATTTAAAAAATTTTTTTCTAAGATAAAACTCCCGAAGCTAACCTCTGCAGACTTAGACAGTTTGAATACAGATATAACGACTGAAGAACTTCTGTCCATAGTTAAGAAACTCCCACTACATAAATCGCCCGGCCCTGATGGTTTATCCTACTTTTATTACAAATCTTTTTTTGATATTCTATCTCCACATATGCTAACCCTCTATGAATCCCTGCTCAAAGGTATATCCCCTATCTCACAATTCTCTCATTCATTTATCTCTGTCATTCCAAAGCCAGGTAAAGATCCCTCTATCCCAGATAATTATAGGCCGATAGCTCTTCTAAATTCAGATTATAAGATTTTTACAAAAATTCTTGCATCTAGGCTATCTAGGATTATCCCCAAATTGATCCATAGGGACCAGGTGGGTTTTGTGCCTGGCAGGCATGCGGGGGACAACACCCGTCGTACAATAAACTTAATAGACCTTCTAGATAGAACCTCCAGACAAGCGTTGATCTTGAGTTTAGATGCACAAAAGGCCTTTGATAGGTTAAGCTGGCCCTATATGTTCAATGTTTTAGAGATATATGGCTTTGGGGGTCCTTATCTGAAGGCTTTGAAGGCTATATATTCAACAATCACAGCTCAAGTACAGATGTCATCCTTCATGTCGCCAAGCTTCCCTATGACTAACGGTACTCGACAGGGCTGTCCTTTGTCGCCATTACTCTTTATTCTCTGCTTAGAACCCCTGGCCGAGTCCATCCGCACCCATCCGGATATTCAGGGGGTGGTAATGCGACAAGGGGAATATAAACTATCACTCTTTGCAGATGACATCTTGCTCACGATCACTAATCCAATGATTTCCCTCCCCTCTCTACACAAATTGTTGTCTTCCTTTGGGGCCATCTCGGGTTATAAAATTAATACGTCTAAAACTGAAGCTCTGCCCATACATATCCCATTACCCATACTATCACAACTCAAAGAGTCCTATCCCTATAAATGGTGTAAAACCTCTCTCAAATATTTAGGTATCCTTCTCACCCCATCCTACTCTTCTCTATACTCTGCTAATTTCCCTCCCTTAGTTCTGGAAATTAATAAATCCTTGAGATCTTGGACTAAATACCCATTATCCTTATTAGGCAGGATAAATGTTTTAAAAATGTCTATTTTACCTAGACTGTTATACTATTTTGAAACTTTACCAATTGCTTTACCCTCATCCCAATTAAAGACACTTCAACGTAACTTTCTAAAGTTCATATGGGGCGAAGGGGCTCACCGTATAGCCAGTTCAGTGGTGTTTGCTCCGAGGTCCAGGGGTGGAATGGGTGCCCCGGACATTTTCAAATATTATTATGCCTCACATTTAAGGCCTATTATTTCTTGGACATCACTCTTTGCTCCAAATCAATGGTCCGCTATTGAGAAGGGTGTGATACACCCGGTTCACCCATGTACCTTGGTTTGGGATGATTCCTTTCCTATAGATTCCACTTTTAGACATCAGTGCACTGGCCCAATGAATTTTACTATAACTATTTGGCGTAAATGTTTCAAAAAATACCAACTCATCTCACCCTGCTCCCCGCTCATCAATGTACTGTTAAACCCACTCATACCAGACAGTTTGTCCCTGAGCAGGATCTTCCCATGGCTTAACGCCTCCCTCTTTCAACTTCGAAATTTAGTAAACCCGGTTACGCGAAAGCTACAATCCTTTGACACCTTACGTGAGAAATTTAATATCCCCAACCAACTTTTTTACTTCTACCTGCAGGTCAGACACTTTTTCCACTCCAAATCTTCATCATTATCACTCGAAAGCCCAACTAATTTCGAATACATATGTGCTCAGGGACCCCACCAGCTACACCTAATATCCTCCATCCATCGTATCCTTCATGAGTCGACACCTCTGACTGAGACCACACATCATTATATGGGAAAGTGGTCCCATTTGTTGGGCAGAGCTATATCAATTCAGCTATGGGACAAGATTTGGTCTTCTGTCTCCAGATCTTCTAAGTGTGTGACCCAACGGGAGACTTCTATGAAAATTCTTATGTTCTGGTATAGAACCCCTGATGTTATTCATAAATACGACCCCTCAGTCCCGCCGCGCTGTTGGCGTTGTGGGATTGACACGGGTTCTTTATTCCATATATTTTGGCAGTGTTCAAAGATACAATCTTTCTGGGGGGAGGTGGGGCTCCTGATACAGAAAGTGCTGGATAGATCTCTCCCATTGGACCCATTACACTATTTGTTGGGCCTCCCTTTCCCTGACTTAACCAAAAGAGCTAACCGGCTTCTTTCTTATATACTATTAGCTGCCAAACGACTTATCCCCCTGTGCTGGCTGTCCGATGCCCCTCCCCCTTGGCCCAAATTTTTACAATTAGTAACTGATATCCGAAGGATGGAATATCTAACGGCCTCAGTACATGATACTATCCCCCAATTTGAAAAATTGTGGAAACCCTGGGATGAGTCGGAATTTGGGACTCCTATGGTAAACACCGTTCTTTAAGTTATGATATCCCACCCCCCCCCCCCACCTGCCCCATTTTCATATGTTTTACTTAGAACTTATAACCACATACCACATGTCCTCCATAGAATCTATGTTCCTCTCTCTTATGTAACTAATTTTACATTTCTGATCCTGCACTTTTATTTTAGAAATAATATTTTTCTGTATCCTGGACAAAAGTACATAGCGGTTTGTGCTCTGTAATTCTGAACTCTGTTCTTATGTACTTATTTTGTTTTTTTGCTATAAAGATACTATCAAAACTTTATATTTTATATTGTACAACATTACTGCTGTACTTGTTCATTGTATATTGTTAAAAATCTAATAAAAATACAATTATAAAAAAAAAAAAAAAAAAGAAATATATGGTGAACAACCCGATCAAAGTTAAACCTTCATTTGGCAACCAGGATATCCAACATAGTGAATTGAGGAACAAATCTATTTTCAATTCCCCCATCAATAATAATAAATATATTGAGGCATTCAAAAAAGTAGTCATACAGGACCTGAAAGATCTTAAAGGGGTTGTAAAGGATCGTGCTTTTTCCTATGCATTAAGGTGAAAAAACATATTACCACCATATTAAGGTGAAAAAACACCTGTCAGTGACCGCCCCCAGCCCCCCGTCTCTCTGCCCGGGGTTCTCGGCTCTTGATTGGAAAGATTGATAGCAGCCATTGGCTCCTGCTGCTGTCAATCAAATCCAATGACGTGAGCGACGGGGGTGGGGCCGAGTACTGCATTTCAACCTCTATGGATGCCGAATGCTGGACTCGGGAGCGCACCCGCAAGGTAACCCCCTCAGGGAAGCGCTTCTCTGAGGGGGTTATCAGATGTGGGGAGGAGCTATGAGAGCCACCGAGGGACCCCAGAAGAGTAGGTTCGGGGCCACTCTGTGCAAAACGAGCTGCACAGTGGAATTAAGTATGATATGTTTGTTATTTTTATTTTTTTTATTTTTACCTTTACAATCATTTTAAGAATAATAAAAAAGAAGAACCCAATCACATCAAGAGTGGCATTAGGAAACTAACTAAAAGGAAAGATGTTGTCATTCGCCTGGCGGACAAAGGGGGAGGGGAATGGTGATTCTCTTCAAAGAGCAATATAATTTGAATATGCTTAAACTTTTGGAAGACCAAAGCACCTATACCTGACTTCCTAGCAATCCTATGTTTAGATGCAGGAAAGAACTTGAGCAGGTTGTACATTTGGGACTGAAGCGTAATATACTGAATAAAAAAGAAGCAAAATACCTAATACCTGAATCCTGTTGCACACCTATTATATATTCGCTACCCAAGATTCACAAAGACAAGGCCAGTCCCCCTTGAAGACCGATAGTAAATGGGATTGATTCCCTGACTGCCAGGATCAGTCAATATATTGATAAAAACTTACAGCCAGCCATGCAGAACACAAGGGCATACTTGAGAGATACCAAACAAGTAATACAGATCTTGGAAGGAATACCAACTGTAATTTTTCATCATCAAGCGTGCAAAGCCACAAAATGGGGCTTAAGAACACATACTACGCTACCCTGTATCCAAAGAAAGTACCTTGTCAAATGTCTTGATTTTTGTCTAAAGAACAGCTACTTCTGGTATAATCGTGAGTACTACTTCCAAAAAACTGGAGTTGCTATGGGAGCTAAATTTGCCCCCAGTGTAGCTGGGCTGTTCATGGCCCAATGGGAGGGTAAAACTATCTTCTCAAATACACCCACAGAACTGGTCATTTTCAAACAATATATTGACGATATTTTTATTCTGTGGAAAGGCGAACAGAACCAACTGGTATACTTCCTCCAAAGACTATCAATGATAGAAAGAAAAACCAATGATAGTAATATCAAGCTCACTTGGGATATTAATAAGAAGTCTGTATCCTTTTTAGATCTGGACATTACACAAAGAGATGGAATGTGGATAGAAACAGTTATCTTCCACTCCAGAGCTGCCATCACAAAAATTTGCTGTATAACATTCCTAAAGGCCAATTGATGTGTCTTATGCCCCATACACACGGTCAGAATTTCCGACAGAAAAAGTCAGATGGGAGCTTTTCATCGTATATTCCGACCGTGTGTATGCCCCATCGGACTTTTTACATTGAAAATTCAGACGGACTTAGATAGAGAACATGCTCTATATTTTTCAGACGGAACAAATTCCTATCGTGAAAACCGCTAGTCTGTATGCTTTTCCGACGGTTTTCGATGGTTTTCCAAAAATGATGCATGCTCTGAAGCAAATACGAGACGTCGTACGTGTTGTCCCGTTGTATGTGTTGTACGTCACCGTGTTCTTGACGGTCGGAATTTGGTGTGACCGTGTGTATGCAAGACAGCTTAAATGGAATACCATTGGAATTTCATCGGAAAAACCTACAGAGTTTATTCCGACGACAAAACCAGTCGTGTGTACAGGGCATTAGATGAAATTGTACCCAAGAAAATGATTTTCTAGCCCAAGCTGAAAAGATTGGACATAGGTTTGTTATGAAAGGGTATGACAATAAATGTCACATACCTGGTAGGTTTTGAGCCTGAAGTGCAGAGAAAGACCTCCCTTATAGCTCCCACTCCCATTCCCCTGGAATAGAGACAGAGGGCCCAGGAGTGAGGAGTGGTATGGGTGCCTGGCAGGATCAACAGTCACCGGAAGTTCAGGAGTGGTGGCACCCTCTGGAACCTGAAGCTGAAGAGAAGACTGGAGACTGGAGACTGGAATGCAGAGAGGACCAGGAACCCCAGCAGGTAAGTAAGCCGGACTGAAGAGCTGGACTGGAACCAGGAACAAGCAACAGGTAGTAGCCTGGAACGCTGGACTGGAACCAGGAACAAGCAGCAGGTAGTAGACTGGAATGCTGGACTGGAACCAGGAACAAAGCAGCAGGTAGTAGACTGGAACGCTGGACTGGAACCAGGAACAAAGCAGCAGGTAGTAGTCTGGAACGCTGGGCTGGAATCATGAACAAGCAGCAGGTATTAGACTGGAACGCTGGACTGGAACCAGGAACAAAGCAGCAGGTAGTAGTCTGGAACGCTGGGCTGGAACCAGGAACAAGCAGCAGGTAGTAGCCTGGAACACTGGACTGGAACCATGGACAAAGCAGCAATTAGTAGTCTGGAACGCTGGGCTGGAACCAGGAACGAGCAGCAGGTAATAGACTGAATACTGGTATTGGACAGAGGAATGGTCAAACAAGCCGGTGGTCGGTATCGGTCGGGCAGCAGAGGTACCAGGGATTACACAGAGGGATGGTCAGGCAAGTCAAGAGGGTCTGGTGCAGGCGGATAGCAGGATGGTCAAACAGGAAGCCGGGTCAGATAACAGAGTACACAGGTCAGATCAGGTTAGGGCACATGGAACGCTGTAGAGCAGACAGCGGGGATTGAGTGTGACAGACTGGTTTAAATAGCCCGCCTGACACCAGCGGGAGTGCACGCGCGCGAGTGCCCATGCATGACAGCACCCGTGAACGCGCGCGCATGCGCAGTGGAACCCGTGGCCGTGTTCCCATGCATCTGGATCGCCGGTTACTGGCAGGATCTTCATGACATTGCCCCCCCCCCAAGGGGCAGCCTCCAGATGCCCTTTTGAAGAAATTTCTCTGGATGGGACCTTTTAAAAGATTGCAACAGATCTTCAGCATGAATATTATCCTCAGGTTCCCAAGAATTTTCTTTTGGGCCAAACCCCCTCCATTTTATCAGAAATTGATTTTGGTTACCTCTTTTCCTATGGTCCATGATATTCCTCCTTCCCATCTACCATCTTGGCCTGGAAATGGGTTGGAAATAGAGGGTCTGAGCAGGGACACATGAAATACTGGATGCACACTTAGTGAATCCGGGGTTCAAGTTCGTATGCAACCTCATTAATCCTCCGCTTGACAGAAAAAGGCCCAAGAAAATTGGGACCCAATTTCTTTGAAGGGCAAGCCATCCTGAGATTTATTGTAGATAACCATACCTGGTCCCCGGGTGTAAGTAACAGCTCACCTCACCTTTTCTTATAGAAGGTTGCTTTCATATATTCCTGGGTCCTGGTCATGGTCTCCTGTAAAACTTGGTTGTTGGAAGTAAAGAAGTCCAACTTCTCCTGAACTGCGGGTACTGTACATTCTGGAAGAGAATTAGGCAAAAATGAAGGGTGGAAACCATAATTCGCAAAAAATGGAGTTTGTTTGATAGCGGAATGAATAGAATTGTTGTAGGCGAATTCGGCCAATGGGAGAACAGAAATCCATTCATCTTGGGCAAAAGAAGAAAAACAGCGTAAATATTGTTCAAGAGTCTGGTTTGTTCTCTCTGTTTGCCCATTAGTCTGGGGATGATAAGCAGATGAAAATGAGAGCTCAATGTTCAATGTTTTACACAGAGACCTCCAGAATCGGGAGGTAAACTGTGCCCCCTGATCTGAAACCATATTAACTGGTACCCCATGGAGCCTGATGACTTCTTTAATGAATGCCTGTGCCGTTTCTGTAGCTGAAGGAGTGCCCTTCATTGGGACAAAGTGGGCCATCTTCGACAACTGGTCCACTATGACAAAAATTGAGGTGAAGCCCCCTGCCAGAGGTAATTCTACAATAAAGTCTATAGAGAGCATTTTCCAAGGCCTATCTGGGACAGGCAAGGGTTTTAGTAGTCCCCATGCCTTGGTTCTGTGCCCCTTGTTCCTGATACAGGTGATACAGGACTCAACAAATTTCCTACAATTTTCACGTAACTGAGGCCACCAGAAGGTACGCTGTACCAGATCAGTGGTCTTAGCCACGCCAAAATGCCCAGCCAATGCATGATCATGACAGAGTTCTAGTACTGAAACTCACAGTGTTTCAGGTATAAAGATCCTATTCTCATGCTACAGTAACCCATCCTTAACTTGGAGTTCTGCCCTAATGGAAAATCCCAATCCTGCGGAAGCTTGCTTAATCTGGGAAAGCAGGTTTCCCTGAAGTAAAAGAAAATTCCCCGGGGACAGAATGGTGTCTGGAGGGGAAATCTCTTGGGACTTGTGAAACATCCTGGATAGGGCATCAGGTTTGGTATTTTTGGAGCCAGGACGGTAGGTGACATGAAAGGAGAACCTGGAGAAAAAGAGAGCCCACCTGGCCTGACGTGGCTTCAACCTTTTTGCAGATCTCAAATACTCCAGGTTCTTATGATCTGTAAAAATTAAGACTGGATGAGCGGTGCCCTCCAGCAGATAGCGCCATTCCTCCAGTGCTGACTTGATTGACAACAACTCTCTGTCACCTACATCATAATTTCTCTCTGCCGTGGACAATTTACGAGAGAAGAAGGCCACAGGATATAACAGGGCCTTAGTTCCCTATCTTTGGGACAGCACTACCCCTACTGCAATTTCAGATGCGTCCACCTCTAGTACGAACGGCAGAGAGGAATCTGGATGCTTTAGTACGGAGGCGGAAGTAAAAAGGCCCTTGAGAGTCTCAAAAGCCTTTTGGGCTTCAGCAGACCAATGGAAGCGTGTACCTTGTTTAGTTAGTTGTGTGATGGGTGTGATGATGGCTGAGAACCCCTTAATAAATTTACGGTAAAAATTAGCGAAATCGCTGGATTCCTTTTTTGTCTGTCGAGACTGGCCAATCTAAAACTGCAGCAACCTTTTGAGGGTCCATCTTAATGCCTCTACTGGAAATGATTAACCCCAAAAATGGAATACTTTCCTGTTCAAATTCACACTTCTCAGCCTTTGCATATAGACCGTGTTGTCAAAGCCGGTCCAACACACTTCTGACGTGCCTGCGGTGGGATTCAAGGGAACAAGAAAAAATTAATATGTCATCTAAATAGACGATAACAAACAGATCTAGAAAGTCTCGTAACACATCATTGATGAAGTACTGAAATGTAGCAGGGGCATTGCACAGACCGAAAGGCATCACTAGGTACTTAAAATGTCCATAGCGGGTACGAAAGGCGGTCTTCCATTCGTCTCCGTCCCTAATACGGACTAAATTGTAGGCCCCGCGGAGGTCAAGCTTGGTGAATATGGTGGCCGTCCCAAGTCTTTGGAACAACTCTGGTACCAGAGGGAGAGGGTAACGGTTCTTCACAGTGATTTAATTTAGTTTGCGATAATCCACACAAGGACTGAGGGTTTTATTTTTTTTCTGTACAAAGAAGATGCCTGCACCTGTGGGAGACATGGATGGACGAATGAAGCCTTTCTTAAGGTTCTCATCGATATATTCCTTTAAAGCCCCTTGTTCTACTTCAGTTAAAGGGAAGATTCTTCCAAAAGGAATCTCAGCACTGGGAAGTAATTTGATAGGACAGTCATAGGTCCGGTGAGGGGGTAAAACCTCTGCCCCCTGCTTGCTGAATACATCCAAGAAATCATGATAGGCAGAAGGAATGGAGAGGTGTAGACTAGGATCTGTATCTAGGCAGAGCAAGGTAGGGTTTTCCTGAGCGTTCTGAGTTCTGCCAAACTGTTGACAATATGAAGAAGGAAAGGTAACTTCACCTGTGATCCAATTAATGTCCGGATTGTGAGCCTGTAACCATGGCATGCTGAGGATTATGGGAAACAGGGGTGAGGCGATGATATCCAGGCATAGCAGTTCTTGATGGGAATTGGAAATGGAGACGGGTATTGGAATAGTCTCTTGGGTAACAGGTCCAGATTTAATGGCGGTTCCATCAGCTAGATGGATGGAAAGTCCATGGGCCTTAGGCAACAAAGGTATCTGGTGTTGGGTAGCAAAAAGAGAATCCATGAAACAGCTGCAAGCTCCAGAATCAATAATGGCGGTTATTTGCAGAGTCTCTCCGGGAAGCTGTAACAGGATAGAGAGAGCAAGGTGAGTAGTATTCTTAGCCAGAGGTGAAACATAGTCAGTGGACAGGGATAGGCACTTACGGAGTTTAAGAGGACAGTTCCTGACATAGTGCCCAGGTTCCCCGCAATACAGGCACAATTTATTCACTAGACGACGTTGTCGTTCCTCCTGGGTAAGAGAAGGCCGCAGGACTCCTAATTGCATTGGTTAAGGTAGGTTAAACGTGGAGGTAGGTGGTGTTGGTGACATATGATGAGGAACCTTAGGGGTAACCCAAGTTGGGCGAGGAGATCCCATAGCTCTTTCAGTCCCACGCTCTCTTAGGCATCGATCGATCTGGATGGCTAGATCGATCAAGGCTTTTAAAGTCTGTGGTGTACCCACCCTGGCCAATTCATCCTTCAGAGAGTCCCATCCGGAACTGATAGCAGAGAGCCGCATCATTCCAATTTGTGTCCGCACTCCACTTCCTGAATTCAGTCACATAGTCCTCTGCTGCCCTGCGACCCTGTTGAAGGGTGTGTAGAGCCGCCTCTACAGTCATGGACAGCTGGGGGTCGTCGTACAACTGACCCAATGCGTCAAAGAAGGTGGAGAGATTGGTCAGGGATATGTCCTTTTGCTCCAAGAGGTGATGGGCCAAGGTTTGGGGATCACCAGAAAGCAGAGAAATTACGTAGCCCACCTTGGTAGCCTCCAGGGAAAAGGTACGTGGCTGAAGAGCAAAGAACAATTCACAGGAGTTGCGGAAGGCCCTGAATTTATGGCGATTCCCGGAGAAACGTTCAGGCATCAGAACCTTGGGTTCTGGAGGCAGCATCACCACCGTTGAGGAAGGCCCGACTGAAGGAGCAGGAGCAGAAGGAACCCCCTGGACCCTAATGGGATTAGACAAAGTTAGCACTCGTTCATCCAGCCTGGTGTATCCTTGCTGCAAATTCTTGACTGCTTCAGTCAATCCTGCCAGGTGCGCACAAAGTTCCTCCATGGGAGACGTTCCCTGCTCAGGCTCAGACATGGCTGTCTGCTACTGTCACGTACCTGGTAAGTTTTGAGCCTGAAGTGCAGAGAAAGACCTCCCTTACAGCGCCCACTCCCATTCCCCTGGACTGGAGACAGAGGGCCCAGCCCAGGAGTGAGGAGTGGTATGGGTGCCTGGCAGGATCAACAGTCACCGGAAGTTCAGGAGTGGTGGCACCCTCTGGAACCTGAAGCTGAAGAGAAGACTGGAGACTGGAGACTGGAATGCAGAGAGGACCAGGAACCCCAGCAGGTAAGTAAGCTGGACTGAAGAGCTGGGCTGGAACAAGCAGCAGGTAGTAGCCTGGAACGCTGGACTGCAGCCAGGAACAAGCAGCAGGTAGTAGCCTGGAACGCTGGGCTTGAATCAGGAACAAGCAGCAGATAGTAGACTGGAACGCTGGACTGGAACCAGGAACAAAGCAGCAGGTAGTAGACTGGAACGCTGGGCTGGAACCAGGAACAAAGCAGCAGGTAGTAGTCTGGAACACTGGGCTTGAATCAGGAACAAGCAGCAGGTAGTAGACTGGAACGCTGGACTGGAACCAGGAACAAAGCAGCAGGTAGTAGTCTGGAACGCTGGGCTGGAACCAGGAACAAGCAGCAGGTAGTAGCCTGGAACGCTGGACTGGAACCAGGAGCAAAGCAGCAGGTATTAGTCTGGAACGCTGGGCTGGAACCAGGAACAAGCAGCAGGTAATAGACTGAATACTGGTATTGGACAGAGGAATGGTCAAGCCGGTGGTCGGTATCGGTCGGGCAGCAGAGGTACCAGGGATTACACAGAGGGATGGTCAGGCAAGCCAAGAGGGTCTGGTGCAGGCGGATAGCAGGATGGTCAAACAGGAAGCCGGGTCAGATAACAGAGTACACAGGTCAGATCAGGTTAAGGCACAGGGAACGCTGTAGAGCAGACAGTGGGGATTGAGTGTGACAGACCGGTTTAAATAGCCCGCCTGACACCAGCGGGAGTGCGCGTGCCCGTGCGTGACAGCACCCGTGAACGCGCGCGCATGCATGCGCAGTGAAACCTGTGGCCGTGTTACCGTGCGTCTGGATTGCCAGTTACTGGCAGGATCTTTATGACAATAAATCTGTAATGCCCCGTACACACGGTTGGACTTTCCGACGGAATATGTGCGATCGGAGCTTGTTGTTGGAAATTCCGACAGTGTGTGGGCTCCATCAGACTTTTTCCATCTGAATTTCCGACACACAAAGTTTGAGAGTGTGCTATAAAATTTTCCGACAACAAAATCCGATCCTTTAAATTCCGATTGTGTGTAGACAAATCCGACGGACAAAGTGCCACGCATGCTTAGAATAAATTTAGAGACAAAAGCTATTGGCTATTGCCTCGTTTATAGTCCCGACGTACGTGTTTTAGTTCACCACGTTCAGAACGACCGGATTTTCCAACAACTTTGTGCGACCGTGTGTATGCAAGACAAGTTTGAGCCAACATCCGTCGGAAGAAATCCATGGATTTTGTTGTCGGAATGTCCGATCAATGTCCGACCGTGTGTACGGGGCATAAAAGAACAAATAACAGAAGTAGCGGGAATGGACTGGAAGGAACTAATCAGAGTTAAGAAGAAACAAGGATTCAAGATGGATACAGTACCGATTATCTTAGACTATAATGTCCAACATGAAAAAAATCATAGAGCAGCATTGGCACATACTCCTAACAGATGTACAACTACAAAGGGTACTCCCTGCTAGGGATGAGCTTCGTGTTCGAGTCGAACCCATGTTTGACTCGAACATCGGCTGTTCGCTCGTTCGCCGAATTACGAACGATATGGGCTGTTCACGCCAAATTCGTGCGGCGCGTCATGGCCCATAATTCACTGCGGCATCGCAGTGCATTGCTGGCTGATGATTGGCCAAGCATGCACTATGACCCGCATGCTTGGCCAATCACAGTGCCGTCGGTAAAGAGAGCTGTAATTGGCCAAAGCCAGGGTGGCTTTGGCCAATTATGGCTCAGGGGGTTTAGAACACCCCCCACACTATATAAGGCCGCCTGCACGGCGGCCCTGTGTAGTGTGTTCCAGCGTGCTGAGAGATAGAGAGAGAGACAGTGTAATTTCATTTGAGTTAGCTAGATTAGGCAGGACAGTCAGTGAGTTAGCTGCACTTATAGTGTATTGTGTATATATATATATGCATCCCAGGTGTTGCGTATATATATATATATATATATATATATATATATATATATATATATATACACTGTATTCAGTTTAGCTAGATCCATTCCTGTTATCTTCCTACTGACAGGCAGGCTTGTCTTGTTACAGTATTTACAGCTACCTGAAGAAAATTGCTGGTGTTCTTTTGATCCTATTAGTACCACAGTCAGGCAGCTAGACTATTTACAGTTAGTGTAGTGCGTCCTCCTCACAGTGTTTAGTTAAAGCTACAAGTTAGTTTAGTGTGACCTCTGCAGACTGTTCAGCTAAAACTACAAGTTAGTGTAGTGCACAGTGTTCAGCTAAAGCTACAAGTTAGGGTAGATGCGTCCTCCTCACAGTGTTCAGCTAAAGCTACAAGTTAGTGCGGTGTGTCCTGCTCACAGTGTTCAGCTAATACTACAAGTTAGTGTGATGAGACCTCTGCACAGTGTTCAGCTAAAGCTACAAGTTACTGTAGTGCGTCCTGCTCATAGTGTTCAGCTAAAACTACAAGTTAGTGTAGTGAGACCTCTGCACAGTGTTCAGCTAAAGCTACAAGTTAGTGTAGTGCGTCCTGCTCACAGTGTTCAGCTAAAACTACAAGTTAGTGTAGTGCGACCTCTGCACAGTGTTCAGCTAAAACTACAAGTTAGTGTAGTGAGACCTCTGCACAGTGTTCAGCTAAAGCTACAAGTTAGTGTAGTGCGTCCTGCTCACAGTGTTCAGCTAATACTACAAGTTAGTGTAGTGAGACCTCTGCACAGTGTTCAGCTAAACCTACAAGTTATTTTTTTGCAAGCTCTGCACAGTGTTCAGCTAAAGCTACCTGTAGAAGGTTGGTGGTGTTTTCCTGATCCTATCACTACCGCAGGCAGCTAAATAAGCTACAAGTTATTTTTTTGCGAGCTCTGCACAGTGTTTAGCTAAAGCTACATGTAGAAGGTTGGTGGTGTTTTCCTGATCCTATCACTACCGTAGGCAGCTAAATAAGCTACAAGTTAGTTTTTTGCAAAATCTGCACAGTGTTTAGCTAAAGCTACATGTAGAAGGTTGGTGGTGTTCTCATACTACAGGCAGGCAGTTGATTTTGCTAGCTGCAGTATCAGTACATATATATATATCCCAGTTTAGTGTAGCTACAGGCCATTAGTATATCTGGAAGTCCAACAAGGAGAGGCAGACAGTCACAAGCCAATAAAAGAGGGCAAGCAGGCTCTGTGTCTAGAGGCAACAGTGCTGGTCGTGGAGATGGTGCATCCTCATCAGCACGAGGCCGTGGGACACGCTTGGTCTTTTTTTCGGCAGCTGGCCGTGTTGAGCCACAACATGCGGAAGACTTGGTCGAGTGGATGACCAAGCCATCCTCATCCTCCTCATCCTCTCTCACCCATGCTCAGAGTACTTTGTCTTGCAAAGCAGCGGCCTCTTCCCTCGGCTCAAGGTCATCAGTGACTCCTTCCCTAGCCCCACCATGTCCTCCTGAGGAGTCCCTCGAACTGTTTGACCACAGTGTTGGGTACATGCTCCAGGAGGATGCCCAGCGTTTGGAAGGCTCTGATGATGATACTGAGCTAGATGAAGGCAGTAACGTGTGCACAGACAGAGGGGGTGCCCAAGACGGACAGAAATCTGGCAGTCATGCTCCCCCTGCTGCAGCATACTGCCAGGTTTGCTCCAGTGATGAGGAGGGAGGGGATGATGAGGTCACTGACTCAACATGGGTGCCTGATAGGAGAGAGGAGAAGGAGGATTGTGTCAGTATGGAGGTGGAGCCTGGCACTCAGCATCAGCAGCAGTCTTTAAGGGATTAGTCCCAAGAAACACATGGACTTGTACGTGGCTGGGAGGAGGTGGCTGCGGACCATGTCGTCCTTAGTGACCCAGAGGACTCCGGACCAAATGCCTCAGCAAACCTACGCTGCATGGCCTCCCTGATCCTGCAAAGCCTGCGTGAGGATCCTCGTATTCGTGGTATCAAGGAGAAGGACCAATACTGGCTGGCAACCCTCCTTGATCCACGTTACAAGGGTAAGGTTGCGGACCTTATCTTGCCATCGCAGAGGGAGTATTTCTGCTGAGTATATAGGGCAGGCCGCTACTTTCAAACATCCAACTTACAAATGACTCCTACTTGCAAATGGAAGGAGACAACAGGAAGTGAGATGAAATCTACCCCTAGGAAGGGAAATTCTCTCCTGTAAGAGTTAATATGGGAAAAATGTTTCTCCTTTCCACTTATGCTTTATCACCAATCCTTGTTTCACAAAAAAACCCAAATTTTCAAAAAACATTTGTCATTGGGACAAAAAATGAGGTGAAATCTTCTGAAGAGGAGCACAGACAGCAAAACAAATGTCACAGGGGTGATAACCCTTCCCTATGTTTTCCAAAAAGCTTAAAATAGATTTTTTGGCTGGAGCCAAAACACGTTAAAAATTTACCAGTTCAAAATTACAAACAGATTCTACTTAACAACAAACCTACACTCCCTGTCTTGTTTGCACCGCCTGTATACTGCTGTTCAGAGTATAAAGGGCCTGATGGTCCCACGCCTTTCCTTTTTTTAATTTAGGTGCGGGGTTCCCCCTAATATCCATACAAGACCCAAAGGGCCTGGTAATGGACTGGGGGGTACCCATGCTGTTTGTCTCACTGATTTTCATACATATTGCCAGGACCCGACATTACATTAAAGCCACAAGCAGTTTTAAATTACTTTTTTTCCTTTAAAAATGACATTTTGTGCAGGGACTGTTCTAAGCATGGAAAACATGCGCCACTTTACAGGCATACTATAGATACCCCCCAGGTACGATATTTAAAGGAATATTTCACTTTTTTTTTTTTTTAACTTTAAGCATCATTAAAATCACTGCTCCCGAAAAAATGGCAATTTTTAAAA
Source organism: Lithobates clamitans (assembly GCA_037952925.1). Lineage (NCBI taxonomy): Eukaryota > Metazoa > Chordata > Amphibia > Anura > Ranidae > Lithobates > Lithobates clamitans. The sequence continues at coordinate 1,940,806 of JBBGZY010001165.1, forward strand.
GTTTTTTTTGCATTGATACATGTCCCCTGGGGCAAGACCCAGGTCCCCAAACCCTTTTTAGGACAATACCATGCAAATTAGCCTTTAAAATGAGCACTTTTGATTTTGAACGTTCGAGTCCCATAGACGTCAATGGGGTTCTAACGTTCATGTGAATTTTCAGTCCGTTCGCAGGTTCTGGTGCGAACCGAACCGGGGGGTGTTTGGCTCATCCCTACTCCCTGCTAACCCCAAATGTGTATATATAGAAGAGTGCCCATGATCCATGACAAAATTGTTAAAAACATTCCAGATCCACCCCCGAGGGGCTTGATGTTTTATACAGGTAAAGGTTTCTTTCCTTGCAAACGTTGCTCTGCCTGTGCTAAAACAAAATGTCAGGGAGCCAGAGATGAGCATAGTAGAACAGAAAGCAGGATCTGGAGCCAGAAGGCATGTTAGCCGAGCAAGTCTTTAACAGGAACACAGGAGAGCGTCTTTAGCGATGTGACTAAGACGAAGGCAGAGATCATCTGGGCTGGACGGCTTAAAGGGGTTGTAAAGGTAAAATTTTTTTTTTTTTTTAAATAACAAACATGTTATACTTACCTTCACTGTGCAGCTCGTTCTGCACAGAGTGGCCCCGAACCTGCTCTTCTGGGGTCCCTCGGCAGCTGTCTGAGCTCCTCTCCGCAATAACTAACCACCTTAATGCGAGCTCCCTCGCATGGTGGTTAGTTATTGCGGGCGCGCTCCCGTGATACAGCCGGTGGCTATAGCAGCTCGCTGTATCACTCGGCCCCGCCCCCGGCGCACCGCGTCATTGGGTGTGATTGACAGCAGCGCGAGCCAATGGCTGCGCTGCTTTCAATCCATCCACTATAGCCAATCAGCGACCAGGCTGATCGGCTGAATGGAGGTCGGGAGCGAGCGGCCGAGTTTCGAGGTGTCAGGTAAGTAAAACGGGGGGGCTGGGGGCGGCGATATTATCAAAAGTTTTTTCACCTTAATGCATAGAATGCATTAAGGTGAAAAAATGTATACCTTTACAACCCCTTTAAGTAGGCAGGGCTGACGAGCAGGATATCATCAACAGGTGAGTCACTGTGGAGAGATAGGAGCTGACAATTAGCCGACAGCTGAGCGGAAGGTAGGAAGGGCTGAGCCCAGCTCTGACACCTAGTCACAATATACTTCACAATCTGGACCTCCATTTTTTTCTCTCTCCTATATGCCATAATGGACCTGGAGCTTCACCCTCCTATTCTTATACCTACTGCTGAGTTATACAAAGAAAAACTTCTACTGGCCTATGGCAGCAATCTGGACTATCTCCGTCACCTTTACATTTTCTCACGCCATTACCTTACAGCGGTAAGGTAAGGGACCACCTTGCACAGAGGTGTAATTACACTGAAGAGCTCTATTACCAATCATTTATTTTGGATCTGCACAAAGTGTTATTTGGAGGAGCATGTCACTACTCTAGTTCACCCTTATATGAACTTTCTTTATACTAATAGCACTTTATTATGTTTCTGAAGAATTACCTATTTTTTTTTTCCCATCATTTTAACATTAGTTTACACAAAGTTCTTTCACTATTGTCACTTTTAGCACTTGCACTTTATATTTATTCATTTATTGGCTACCCCTTAGCACTGTGTGATTATTACCTAGGATTTTATCCCATATGTGTTTTATTGTATATTCACTTAGCCAATAGCTAGAGCGCAACAACACTTATTGATTTTTATCTAATTGCGTTGATTGACATTGAAGGCTGTTTTAACTCCATTTCTGCTCTGCAATTTGGTATTGAGTTTGGCTTTACTTGAAAAAGTCAGCTGTCACATTTTGGGTGATCCCTAGTCTTGTGCTTTGGTGCTGTCAAAAGTGAAACATCCGTACCCTCAGTAACACCTGAAGGAGACTTTACACATCGCAGTTGTGCTATAGTGAGGGCCCTTTAATCCCTGCTTGCAAAATAGAGGACCCACTGTATTTTGTATCAAGTCGCACGTCGCTTGTCGTGCATCGCGGCGATTGTTGTTGCGGTGTGTAAGTCTGACACACCGCAACACCTTTCTAGGTAAAGAGTCTCTGATGGAGACTCTTTACCACTGGATCAGTTGTGTCCAATCATGGCTGATCACAGTGTAAACAGGAAGAGCCGTTGATCGGCTTTTCCTCACTCGCGTCTGTCAGATGCGAGTAGAGGAGAGCTGATCGGCTGCTCCTCAGATGCGCTGTTCTGAAGATCGACACGCCGGGACCTAATGTCGAGAGAGTCAAACTAATAAGAATGGCTGATAGCTGACGCATTTTGGGAGAGCACCCCTTTCCCCAGAGCCTAAGCGGGCAATGGCTGATCTCTCGTAGTCTCCTCTACATATGTGTGCCTGTGTCTGCAAGGCCCAATTGGTAGCGACGCCCCAAGCTATTGCCCGCTTAGGCTTTGAGGAAAGGGGTGCTCCCCCAAAACGCATCAGCCATCAGCCATTCTTATCGGTTTGACCCTCTCTACATTAGGTCCTGGCGTGTCGATCTTCAGAACAGCGCATCTTCTCCTTTGTCAAAGCCTTTTTTGAATGCTCGTTTGTAAGTATACATATTGCTGTTTTAATGCTTTAATAAAGCTTTACCAGTGGTAATGCACTAGGTCGTTGCGCCCTCCTTCTTTTCTTGTTGGCATCCATCCGTACCATCAATTAGTGTACATCAGTGCCACCTATCAGTGCCCATCCATGCCACCTATCAGTGCCCATCTGTGCCACCTATAAGTGCCCAACTGTGCCACCTTTCAGTGCCCATAAGTACTACCTATGTGTACCCATTAGTGCTGCATATCATTGCCACCTATTAGTGCCCATCATCAGTGCCCATCAGTGCCACCTCATCAGTGCCACCTCATAGGTGCCGACTCATCGGTGCCCATCAGTGCTGCCTTATCAGTGCCCGTCACTGAAGGAGAAAACTTATTTATTTACAAAGTTTTTTAACAGAAACAAAAAAAAAACAATTTCCGGTCTTTTTTTATTTTTTAGCAGAAAATAAAAATCCCAGAGGTGATCAAATACCACCAAAAGAAAGCTCTATTTGTGGGAACAAAATGATAAAAACTTAGTTTGGGCACAGTGCTGTATGACCGCACAATTGTCATTCAAAGTGTGACAGCGCTGAAAGCTGAAATTTGGTCTGGACAGGAAGGTGTATAAGTGCCCTGTATTAAAGTGATTAGTTCTGTAGTATAAATCAGTAATCAGTCATAGACATCTGTTCACCATTTACTATTACCAGTATTTTGTGTGGACAGTTTGGTCTGTTAAAGTAAGTTGAAAAATAACAGACTAACAGTCTAAAAAAAAATAAAACAACTGCTAGGTGTTAAATCAGGTGGTGTGGAGGTGCCTCCTCACTGCCCACAAAATGCTCTTTTAAGAACATTCAGAATGCAGATGGCTTTTCAGAGACCAAAATAAGGGAAGAAAGGAAAGGGGTTAAAACAGAAGTATCACACACTTGTGAGCAAAAACCCCATCAGTTTATCCAGCTAGTTGTCGGCCATCCCCAGTAGTACTAAATGGGTGATTAGGGTGTGCCCAGGCACACCCTGTGTGCACGCCTATGCACGATTAACTCAGGAAGATTCAATCTGAATCACTGTCAGGCTTTAATTGCTGTCTAAGTACCTGTTAGGAAATTTCACTTTCTCTAACTTCCCTGATCACCAATGTCACCAGGAATACAAGTGAGGATAAATCCAAAATTTTGCATTGCCAGCAGAACAGGATTAGAGGGGATATCTTCTAATGGGGACACTTGTTTCTGTGACAACTGCCTAAAAGTGGATTTCCCCTCGCATTGAAAAGATATCCTCTCAGTTCCTGTTGAGTCCCTCCTCTACTCTTTTCAAAATTAAAAAAACCCTTTAGCTTTATATATCCTTTAACTATTTCCTAAAGACTGATTGAGGACTTTATGTGAAGTGTAAGCATACTTTATGTTCTTGTAGATATTTTATGTGAGTTTGCCTTTAATGTTTTTAAAAAATAATATTTTTGCAGAGGGATTTTTGCTTATCTGGTATTTTCAAAGTAAATATACATATATACTGTATATAATGCAATATATCTTTAGGGCACCAAATACTGCTTGTCTTGCATTTTCCCGCAACGCCACAGTGTTGGTTTGCAAATTTGTAATCAAAGTTTTAGAACACTTTGACCATTCACTTGGAATCATAATCTATTATAACATTTTAGCTGATACTACAATCCCCCTCAAATTGGTGTAAATAACTCATTTTTTATGCATGTTTGTCAGACTTTCATTTTCTTTTAATCATATTTCTGTTGGGCATTCATCAGTTTTATCTGTTTTTAATCGTGAATAAATTCCTTTTTCAGTTTCTCACACAATTGATAAGCTGAAACACAGTTCGTTCAATTATCACAAAAAAAGGGGAAAAAAAAACAAAGAGAAGCAAATTGAATTTAAATCACTGTCACAGAAATTCAGACAGTAAAAATAAAAAAAATAGACGCTCTATTTAAACACTCATTTCTCTTACCAGGGTTTTTTGGTGGGACAAAACTGGCAAAACCTCCCAAATATACAAAGGCTTTATCAACTTTTTTATTTAAAGACTACCATTGAATATAATGCAATAAATACCACTTGCATAACTTTAAAAGGGAATTAGATGACACTGAAGTACATATTATTTCCAGGGCATTGATCTCAGCTACAGTAAAGCTGAATAGGTTCATCTTAATTTCTTTAGAAATAATAAGCAACCTAGTAGTTAGAGAATGGTGGCTACAAAGTTTTCAAACATATTTTGCTATGAGATTCTTTGCAATGCTGAACTACAGAAAAAAAAAGAGGTTAGTTGCACAATTGAAATGCATGTATGGAAATTGTTTTATCTGTCAGAAGATTTCTAATTCTATTTAGTAAATCAGTTTAGCAGAACATCTTGGTCAAGAACACATCCATATCTTGCTAATTACACTAAAAAGAGCAGCACAATATGATTAAAATTTCACTATGCTCAATATACATTTGTCTTCTGTTACTGTTGTAAGAGATGTTACAGCGATTAATTGATTAAGCTATATCTATCATTCAGTTGATCAATGTATAACAGTGCCTTCAAATAAAAAGGTTTATTAACCACTTTCTAAATAGCTACATATACGTGCTGGACTTCAAGTGGTTATACCGGGATAATGCCTGCATCCCAGTACTGTTTTTTTTTATAGCCAACGATTGGCTCTCTTGTAAAAGCAATCCTAGCAGCTAACTAGCATTTACAAGCAGCGGGAGGGGACGTTTACAAGCAGCGGGAGAGGCTCTCCCATCCCACCAGGAGTCCCAACTGACCAGCTAGCATGGAGAAAGGGACAAAAACTGAATAAGCTTTATTCTGCTCTGGGCTATGGTAACCTGGAAGCAATGACCCGATATCACTTCCAGTTTACCTGGATGTAAACAGCTCCATTTTCAAAAATGAAAAGCATTTAAACGCACACCGATCTTGGTGTGATCAAATGGTTTTAAGGGCAGAGGAGGGATTTGGGGTCTTATAGACCCCAGACCTCTTCATAAAGAGTACCCGTTGCATGCTTATTGCTGTCACAAAGGATGTTTATATTCCTTATGACAGCAATAAACGTGATAAAAATAAATACAAATAAAGTATCAGTGTAAAACAAAGCCAAAATAAATAAATATTTTTAAAAAATGAATCAAAGTTCCCCTGCCCTGTCGTGCTCTTGTGCAAAGTCGAACACACACAACAGTCATGCAAGCATGCATGCAAACAGTGATCATCCCACACATGTGAGGTATCACTGCGAACATCAGATAATGGGCAGTAATGGCCAGTGGGTAACCTGTAAAGGCTTTTAAAGAGTTGCCTGTGGATAGTAAAATTTACATAGTTTGTCGCTGTTGCAAGGGCGTGCGCAATTTTGAAGCGTGGATGTTTGGTATCTATTTACTTAGTGTAACATCATCTTTTATATTTTATCAAAAACTTGGATCATGTATTGTGTTTTTTTGCATTAAGATTCAAACAAGTGTATTTAAAAAAAAAAAAAAAAAAATTGCAAAACCCAACAATTTATTCTCTAGGGCCTCTGCTTTATAAAAATATATAATGTTTGGAATTTTGTTGTTATTTTTGTGATAACAAAAAAGGCGCTGGCTGGCTAACTTTTGTAGTGTAATTTGTTGCACGGACACATATATACAGTAATAATTGTTTATTAATAGCGAGTTTATTGACAGTGATTCATTAGATAGGAGCTGCTGTCAATCAGGCATTTCAAGGCCAGGTGTGGTCTGTATCACAGGCTGACAATCGGACTAAAGGAGATCCTAATGAAAGATGTGAGGATGCAAACTGATCACACTACCACAGATATGTATCTATGGTTAGCATGGTCAGATCTGAACGGGAAGCCCTACAGAAAAGATGGGATTGACAGGATTTGTAGGTATTCATTCTGCAGTTAAATGTATGTAGAAAAAATATCCATGATAGTAGCTCTGCAGCACCTCAAGTAATTTATAAAATTTCTTGCAAAATCCACAAAATTTAAGTCACGCATTACATACAACAGTTTTGAACCGTTCATATTCCTAAATGTTAACTGAAACCAGTAACATGTAACAACCGTTCACACATATTTCTACCAATTTGTATGAAAGAACTGCTCACATTGAGCAACATGAATGAAACAAACACAAAATGTTTATACAATAATACAATAAATTGGAAACATTTTATCTCAATGTCTTAAGCATATTCTCCATCCACAGTGTAATCTGTAAAAAACCTCACATGGGAAAATTATAAATATAATTCACAGAAATAGGAACAAATCCAAATCAACGTTTAACCCTTTAGATTGTATTATGTCCAATTCTGCTATCCATTTAATCTTCCTGCGTTTCTACTGAAGCTCCCTGTTACCACCCCTCTGGGAATTAGAAATGTGATTGATAATCATAAATCTGACCTGTGAGACTGAATGTCTATGTGCAGCAAAATGTTTGGCTACAGGAAGCTCCAGCTGATCCACTCTCAGTGCGGACTTGTGTTATGACAATTTATTCTTCATCCTCTGTGTTGTTTCCCCAATGTAGTAAAATGCACGTGGGCATTTACTCCTTGATATCTGTTTTCCTGCCTGTGTGGGGGTCTGTAAAAAAAGAGCCCTTTATCATGCTTGAGCAATGTACACAAAACAGGCATGGAAAAGATCCATTGCATATAGAACCCAGAAAAGCAGCAACATATTAAATAGTATTTAACCACTTCTGGACTGCCCACCGCACATATACCACGGCAGGGCGACACAGCTGCACGAAAAGACATGCCTGTATGTTGTTTTGTGCATGAGATTCTGTGGGCATGAGCATGCGCGGTTCCTGCGGACTCAATGCCCACCGGTCACCTGTGATCGCTCCACAGAGAGGCAGAACTGGGATCCCCGTTCTGACAGGGGACAACACTGAGATTGGCTGTTCTTGTAATCAGGGACAGCGATCTCTGTGTTGTCCCAGTGAGCCCACCCCCCCCACACACAGTTAGAACACACAGTGAGGGAACACAGACTGCTTCCCTGCTAATGTCATTTATGCATTGATCAGTGCATTTTTATAGCACTGATCACTGAATTGGTGTCACTGGTCCCCAAAAAGTGTCACTTGGGGTCAGATTTGTCCGCCGCAATGTCGCAGTCCCGCTAAAAAATACAGACCACCACCATTACCAGTAAAAACAATAAAATAATGTAAAGTCCCCAAATCTATCCCCTATTTTGTAGACTCTATTACTTTTTCACAAACCAATCAATATATGCTTATTGGGATTATTTTTACCAAAAATATGTAGAAGAATACATATTGGCCTAACCTGATTAATACATTTTTGTTTTCATTTTTTTTTTTGGATATGTATCATAACAGAAAGTAAAATTATTTTTTATTTTTTCAGAATTGTCACTCTTTTTTTGTTTATAGTGAAAAAATAAAAATTGCAGAAGTTATCAAATACTACCAAAAGAAAGCTCTATTTGTGGGAAAAACAGGACATCAATTTTGTTTGGGTACAACATCCCATGACTGCGCAATTGTGAGTTAAAGTGGCGCAGTGCTGTGTCACAAAAAATGGCCAGTCATTGAGGGGGTAAATCCTCCTGGGGCTGAAGTGGTTAAAGAGGAATCCATATTGACAGTTTTTATTTTTAGTTTAACCAGTTTTTGGAAAACACCTTATTGCAAAGGGGCTCACTGCAAACAATAGAGTAAATCTACATGCTTTTTCTAGATTTCTTAGCTGCCCCTTTTCAAAATAACTTAAAAAAGATTATCATTCGTGGTATCGAAGAAAGACTTCAAAAAATCCATGTGATGATCACATTTAAAAAAAAAAAATCATACAAGCACATTATACGTGTTACATTTTGACTACACAAAGTATGCTGTATTTCTCCTCGTCTGTTAAAAATGCTATTTGATTCTGTCAGAAATTCTGTTTTTTTATCTGATGTGAAACACCACCACATAAGCTGTAGCTCTCAAGCTGGGTTGCAAAGGGACATAAAATGATTGGCTTGTAATATATGTGAGCAATGTTAGATGGCAAAAGACAAAAATTGCCTTTCATCTGACCCCTCTATTCTTAATTTAAACTTGGACTTTCATCTGGTTATGGTAACACAATCTATATTGGACAGCAAAAGTCAAACTGCTGTCAGCATAAGAGTAGCAGAGGTCATGTAAGTTTTGCAAACATCAAGTACACATAGTCCCTTTGCTCCTAACAGAAGCAATAATTCTGGTTTCAGTATGCCACCACTGAGGTTTTTCACACCTTATTATGCCAGAGTGTGAAAGGTTTGAAGAGATGAAAGGCACTGAACTGAAAATCCAGTGGGAATGAACATTTGATTTTAAAGCAGAAATCGAGCAATGAACCATTCTGTGTCTAGTTATTAAAGTGCCTTTGAAAATGCAGAGCAAAGACTGTGCATGAATGTAAAAGTTAACTTTCATACGAATAACAACGATCTGATTAAGCAAAAATGAGTTACAGCACTTGTTTGATGTTAAATAGCAATTGATAAATTAAGATTAAAGAGCATAGGTGTCAATGTATCTATAATATATTTAATTTTTTTCTTGCCCTGGTCCTTCCAGAGGGACTTAAGAAACAAGTGCTCATTTTATAAGTGGAGAATATAAAAGTGTTAAAGACGTAACTGGGAGCAATTACATCTATTTGACTCAGTTACATATGGCAGTGAAGTTACCCTGGGAGCAGTCTGTATAAGCACAGAAGAGCCCATCATTTTTAGAATCCCCGACTGATATGCATGATATGCACCAAAGGCAAGGGGGCTGTGGTCTGCTCACTTTTTAAGATGACTTATTTTGAGAGAGACATACCGAAAGCTTCTCACTCAACTGACTGCGGCATCATCTTGCAAGAGGATCTGGTTTCCATTCCACCATAGGAAGAGCTTCAAGTCGGTTTTTATTATGGTTCTTTTCTTTATCTATGAACATAAAGTTCCTCCTACACTATATCTCTCTTTGAAGTTGATCATATACTAAAGAATTGGGACCATGTTTTTTAGCCTGTGATTGCTTCTCCATCTATCGAAACATATCTGAAGCCCATATCTGCTAAATATATCCACTGCTCTATAGACCGGACACTTTCCTGATAACAGAACATTCACTGCACACTCAGGATCAGACTGATTTACTGCTTGTTAAACTTATCTCCAGTTATGGAGTTATTCTGTCCCAGCAGTAAATAAGTCTGATCCTGAGTGTGCAGTGAATGTTCTGTTATCAGGAAAGTGTCCGGTCTATAGAGCAGTGGATGTGTATGATCGCATGCTAACCCCCATGAGAGTGGGTTGAGGCTCTGTTGGGCTAAACATGAGAGCGGGAGGCCTTAATAGCTGGTGAATTTGAACTTCAGAAGGGAGTGGAATCACATCACGGAGGTGTGGTGGATATTTTTAAACACAGCTGATCAATTTGGAGACACCTTCAACTTTTGGATTTTATTTTTTCACGATTCACTTGGACTTTTACTGTTTTTTTTTTTACTTCTCACATTTTTTACATTTTTTTATATATATACATCTTTTTGGATCTTTTTTCATTTAGTTCACATCGAACTGTTATTTCTTTACTGATATTAATATAACAGTAATATTGATATAATTTAACACTACTGTCACTGGGTGTTATGTGTTGTACTGTTGGCACTATCTGATTTTATTAGAATTCATCACCTGTGTGGATATATTGAATTTAATTTTTTGGGCAACGGGGAAGGTCATCTCACCTGTGCATTGTTAAATCATCCCAGTTACAGTGCTTTTGAATCCAGTACATTTCTGACTCATGGTAGTATATTGGTGTGTGTAGAAGTGCCTGGTGTGTCCCCACCATTTGGGGGTTAGCGCCACTATTCATCCTTACAATCTTTTGGGTGAATTCAGTTTATAAACAAACATACATATGTTTGCACCTCTGTGAGTGCGATTGGGCTGCATCATGCGCACCTCATTCAAAGTCCCAATCTCCCCCCTCTTTTTCATAATATTAAGGATGGGGGCGCACACTTTCCCTTGCTTCCCAATTAAAGTCCTAAGTTCGCTTTTCCCCCCATTGCTTGCAATTTAATCGTTTCAAAGAACACTTTAATTCCCAGCATGCCGGAAATGCTAACTTTCACATTGGATGTGCTCTCAACCAAACTTTCAAACCATTCAATGGCTGGTGTCATAACTGATCACATGTGCAGCATTTGGCAGTTGAAGAATTATCTGAGGCCAAGATGGAAGCTTCCTAGGTTGAAAATGATAGAAGGATTGACTTCTACTTTTAATAGAGATCATTAATAAATTATACAAAAAATTATCTGTGACAATCGATAATAATACGATTAAATCATATAAACTAAATGCAAATATAAATGAGGAAAAATGTGACCCACATACATGAAAATATAAAGTCCCATTAAAATCTTGATCAATGTGCAAATCCCAAATTCATAAAAAAGTTCAAACAACATATATTCCAAATATAGTGTCCCATACTCCATCCAATCTGTAAACGATTGGTGCACAATTTATGAACTCTTCTCACAGGTGATACGTGATCTTTTCCACTTCACTCCACATCCACAGTGCCCTTCCCCACACCTCTTGGGTGTCCTCTCACCTGATGTAGGGGACCCCATTAGTATATTAGGCTGGGCAGGGTTTGTACGCTTGAGATATTGATTCAAGTTTATTTTATGCCTGTGGAAATGTTTAAAAAGGTAAGTGCAATTTATGTGTTAAGAAATCAATATATTTTTAGCAGTCTGCACTATTGGGTTCTATTTTTTTGCTTCCTTCTGTGATTCTTTCATCTGGGAACCTGTCTTAATGCTGAGCCTATGCCTGCGCAGAAAGCTTGGAGCTGATATTTATTAAGAAAACGCAATTGACCCTAATATACTAGTTGGGCCCCCTATATCAGGTGAGAGGACACCCAAGTGGTGTGGTGAAGGGCACTGTGGGTGTGGGGTGAAGTAGAAAAGATCACGTATCACCTGTGAGAAGAGTTTAAAAATTGTGCGCTGATTGTATACAGATTTGATGGTGTTCTTTCAAACTTTTATATACACATTTGTGTACAGCGTTTATAAAGCATCTTGAGCTTTGGCGGTTTTTTTAATTAACCAATAGAGAAAAGTATCATGTTTCGTCATTTATTGCTATGTTTTTCAGCTTTTTTAGCTTTTTCATCCTCTTTTTATTTATTTAATAATTGTTTTACTTTTTTTATGTAATTGGTTGAGGGTTTAAAGGTTAGGATTTGGGGTTAATGTGTTTATGTATTTATTGTTATTATTTTCTTACTTCATATTTATTTACTTATTTATCTATTAAGTTAAGGTTAGGGGTTAATAATAGGGTCAGAGGTTAATATTAGGGGTTATTATTATGGTTAAGGTTTGGCGCTAGGGGTTTTATTTATTTTATTTGTCATTTATTTACGGTATTTATTGATTTTTATTTAAATATTACATTTGAGCAGAAAAACGCTTAAAAACATGCACCAAAACACACTAAAATGCTCAAAAAATTTTTCCAGGCATTTCTATGGAACAAAAAATGCTTAAAAAATGCACCGATCTGCCCGATTCAAGCTACAAAAAAAAAGCTCCAGATTTTTTTTGAGCTTCGGGCATTTGGCTTTAGGTGGCTTGTAGTGGAGATATGAACTACCACCATAGAGAATAATTGATTTTTTCTCCACCAGTGTTTTGAAGCTTCAAAATTCTACCTGGTGTTTCAGAGAAGATCAGAGGGTTAATAGGAAATTAGCAGATTCATAATACTGTATGTGCAGTTGTTTTACAATTTAATGTAATAATGTGTTTTTGCCTAAAGTTCCATTACTGTTTACATGACTGTGTCATAGGTATAATACTTGTGTGAGAAGGCACAGAGGAAATCAGCTGCTCTTTTCCTTGCCGTACACTGCTTCTGGGTCAGCAAAGTTACATCTGTTCACTGCCCTGGAACTCTTTATGTGTAACGAGTTTCATCTCTGCTTTCCCTACAGGACTTTTAGCTTGTGACAGAGGTTCTTTAAGTTGTTGTGTATATATTTGACATTTTGAAGTGCCTCTTGTTATTTCATCATGTAAAATTACATTTCCATCTATATTGCTGTGGGATTTTCACTTGCTGAGTTTGGCAGGGAAACAAAGCAATAAAAGAGATTAAGCTAGCTATAATCAGACAGAAGGGCTCAAATGGAAAAAGGCAATCACAAAATACAAAAAGTACAGCATCACTCTAATTCAATGGCTGCATTTCAGGTAAGTGTTGGTGGCTGACATGCTACCTTTCAAGTTCATGAAATGTAGGCAGTAAAGATGAGCCGAACACCCCCCCGGTTTGGTTCGCATCCTAAACATGCAAACGGACCGAAAGTTTGCGCGAACATTCGAACACCGTTAAAGTCTATGGGACTCGAACGTGAGAAATCAAAAGTGCGAATTTTAAAAGCTAATATACAAGTTATTGTCCTAAAAAGGGTTTGGGGACCTGGGTCCTGCCCCAGGGGACATGTATCAATGCAAAAGAAAGTTTTAAAAATGGCTGTTTTCTCGGGAGCAGTGATTTTAATGATGCTTAAAGTGAAAAAATAAAAGTGAAATATTTTTTTAAATATATTACATGGTGGGTGTCTATAGTACGCCTGTAAAGTGGCGTGTGTTTCCCGTGTTTAAAACAGTCACCTGCACAAAATGACATTTCTAAAGGAATAAAAGTCATGTAAAACTGCTTGCGGCTGATGTAATGCCGGGCCCCGGCAATATGGATGAACATTATTGAGAAAAACGGCATGGGTAACCCCCAACCCATTACCAGGCCCTTTGGGTCTTGTATGGATATTAAGGGGAACCCCACACTCAAATTAAAAAAAGAAAAGGCGTGGGGCTCCCAGGCCGTATATACTCCGAACAGCAGTATACAGATGGTTCAAACAAGACAGGGACTGTAGGTTTGTTCTTAAGTTGAATCTGTTTGTGATTTGGGACAGGTACATTTTTAAAGTGTAGCTCCAGCCAAAAAATCTATTTTTAAGTTTTTTGGATAACATAGGGAAGGGTTATCATCACCCCTGTAACATTTGTTTTGCTGTCTGTGCCCCTGTTCAGAAGATTTCACCTCACTTTCTGTCCCAATGACAAGTGGATTTTGAAAATTTGGGGTTTTTAGGGAAACAAGGATTGGTGATAATAAAGCATCAGTGGGGACACCTTTTTCCCATATTAACTGTTACAGGAGAGAGTTTCCCTTCCTAGGGGTAGATTTCCTCTCACTTCCTGTTGTCTCCCTCCATTTGTAAATAGGAGTTGTTTGTAAGTCGGATGTTTGAAAGTAGGGGACCGCCTGTATATACTATATGGCCTGCCCTATATACTCTGCAGAAATTTGGGCCTTAGGTGTTGGTGGTACCAGAACACTGTAAGCCCTCACAGTTACTGTTGGTGGGCGTTGGAACGGGCCCTGCTGTAAAATATTATATAAAAAATTGTAATTGCATGCCCCTGTTATACAGGGGCAGAAAAATCGGGCCTTTGGTGGTAGTGGTGCAACAACACTGTAAGCCCTCACATTTACTCTTGGTGGGCGCTGGTGAGCTCCCATCTCTCTGCACAGTTACCCAGCATTTGTTGATTCTGCTCGTCAGTCCTGCCTACTTAACCACTTGCCGACCGGCTAACGCAGATATACTGTGGCAGAATGGCACGGGCAGGCAAAATCACGTACCTGGTACGTGATCTGCCTCCCGTGGGTGGGGGACGCATCGTGCCCCCCTATGCCCGAGGCGGTCGGCATCGTTAGGGGAGAGATCAATGCTGAGGGGGAAGCCACTCATTCGTGGCCACTCCCTCGTGATTGCTCCCAACAAATGACAATCTTCCTCTGCCTCTGTAATGTAAACAGCAGCAGAGGAATTGATGTCATCTCTCCTTGAGTCTGTCTTTTTCGTTCCGGCACAGAGGTGAGAAGACACCCAAGTAAGTGCACCAACACTACACTTACAGTAGAACACTCTGGGCACACTTTTTACCCCCCGATCACCCCCCCCCGATCACCCCCTGTACCCCCTGTCACAGTGACACCAATAGCAGTTTTTTTTTTACTGATTATTGCATTGGTATCAGTTTGTGACAGTTATAAGTGGTAGGGCAGTTAGTGTTATCCCCCTTTAATTTTGGGATACCCCCCTAACCCCCCCTGATAAAGTTTTAACCCCTTGATCACCCCCCATCACCAGTGTCACTAAGCAATCGTTTTTCTGATCACTGTATTAGTGTCACAGGTGACGCTAATTAGGGAGGTAAGTATTTAGGTTCGTCGTCACCGTTTTATAGTGTCAGGGACCCCCATATACTACCTAATAAAAGTTTTAACCCCCTGATTGCCCCCTAGTTAACCCTTTCACCAGTGATCACCGTATAACTGTTACAGGTGACGCTGGTTAGTTAGTTTGTTTTTATAGTTTCAGGGCACCCGCCGTTTATTATCTAATAAAGGTTTAACCCCCTAATCGCCCGACGGTGATATAAGTTTGGTTTTAGGGTCAGATAGGGTCTGCGTCGCCCCAGGCAGCGTCAGGTTAGTGACAGTACCGCTAACACCCACGCACGCCGCATACACCTCCCTTAGTGGTATAGTATCTGAACGGATCAATATCTGATCCTATCAGATCTATACTAGCGTCCCCAGCAGTTTAGGGTTCCCAAAAACGCAG
Organism: Lithobates clamitans; assembly: GCA_037952925.1. Taxonomy (NCBI): domain Eukaryota; kingdom Metazoa; phylum Chordata; class Amphibia; order Anura; family Ranidae; genus Lithobates; species Lithobates clamitans. The sequence goes on from JBBGZY010001165.1 coordinate 1,956,151, forward strand.
TGTTAGCGGGATTAGCCCAGATACCTGCTAGCACCTGCGTTTTGCCCCTCGGCCCAGCCCTGCCCAGCCCATCCAAGTGCAGTATCGATCGATCACTGTCACTTACAAAACACTAAACACACATATGTATGGAGCAGAGCAGTACTAGCGCTGTTATTCCTTCTGGCAAGCACCAGCGGCCTAGTACACCCTGGTCGTACATCCAGCACTGCAGTATCACGTGGTGAGTCCCATAAGTGCAGTTCAAGCTGGTGAGGTAGCAAGCACAAGTAGTGTCCCGCTGCCACCAAGAAGACGAATACAGGCCCATCGTGCCCATAGTGCCCTTCCTGCTGCATTCGCCAATCCTAATTGGGAACCTACCACTTCTGCAGCACCCATACTTCCCCCATTCACTGACCAACCCGGTATTTAGGTGTTAACAGTTGATTTTACGTCACTTGATTTTTATTCGCTGCTTTTCACCGAAGATCTCTATAGATCTATTGTGGACCAAAGCAATTTGTACGCTGGTTAACACATTGCCACTATTCCCCAGTCCTCCCTTGCCAGAGATTGGAGACCAATTGCAGTCTCTGAATTTAAGCTCTTTCTGGGCCTTTCCCTCAACATGGGCATAACTAAAAAGAGTGAGTTGTGGTCATATTGGTCCACTGACCCAATTCACCATATGCCCTTGTTCTCTGCCTCCATAACCAGGTGTCAGAGAGTTCCCTTGGGCAGATGCACTGTTGGTGGGCATCACGGTGTGTTGGGGCGCATCGGCGCGTGCGTGTTCCTGCGCGCGCCGACGCGGGTGCCGGTGTGCGGGCGCGTGCGTGTGTGCGGGGGCGCGCGTCAGCCCGGTGTTTGGCGCCAACCTGCCTATTTAGGCCATCTGCACAGGGGGCTCGGTGCTGTCCGATCTTCAGCTCCCTGTATCCCTGCACCTGCTTCCTGTTTCCTGTTGTTCCCGATCTCCTGACCACCGCCCTGTCTCTGATCCTCCTTGTTTGCTGCCTGCCACTGATCCCGGACCGTCCTGACTACGAACCTGCCTGCTCCTCTGTACTGCGTTGCCCGCCTGCTGCCGACCTCTGCCTGTGACCCGACCAACCCGCTCCACTCCTGCTCTGCATCCACTGCCCGTGCTTCAGTTGACTGGTGATCTCCATAACCATCTTTACCGGGATCTTCCTGCAGCTACCCGCCAGGCTCTCATACCACTCTGTGCTCCCATGCCTCCTGTCCATACTACCAGGGGCCGGTAACCAGATACGTAAGGGAGGCCTCCCCCTGCTACATCAGGCTCACCTGTCTGCTACGTACAAGTCTGACAGTATCGGACAGCCATGGAGGAACTGTGTAGACACCTGGCGGGTCTCACGCAAGCTGTGAAGAGCCTCCAGAAAGGCTACACAAGGTTGGAAGAACAAGTCCAGGTCCTGTCAGCTCCAACCTGTCCACAAGCTGCTTCATCGGCCGGAGCGCCATCTGTGCCCTCAGTAGTTATGCTACCTCCAGAGCCTAAGGTACCCGTACCCGAAAGATTTGCTGGGGACCGCAGTAAATTTCGGGCCTTCCACAATGCCTGCGAGCTATACTTTGCCCTGCAACCTCGCACTTTTCCCTTGGTGACCAAGGTGGGCTTTGTGATCTCCCTCTTGTCTGGTGAACCACAGACCTGGGCTCACCGCCTCCTGGAACAGAAATCTGGAGCACTGGACGACCTTGATGCTTTTTTTCACCTTCATGTCCCAGTTGTATGAGGATCCCCAGGTGACAGCGACTGCCGAAGCCGCCCTGCACACCCTTCAACAGGGGCGTAGAGCCGCAGAGGACTATGTAGTGGAATTTAGGCGGTGGAGCTCCGACACTGGTTGGAATGATGCGGCTTTACGTTATCAATTCTGCATGGGGTTGTTTGATCCCCTGAAGGACGAGTTAGCACGGGTCGGTGTACCCCAAACCTTGGATGAACTCATCAATCTGGCCATCCAGATCGACCGACGCCTCCGAGAGCGTCGCTCCGAGAGGTCTACCAGCCAATTCCGCCCTACCTGGATGCTACCCAAGGTTCCAAGCTCTCCCAGCCAGTCCTTCCCAGCACCGGCCACACCGGTTCCAGATACCTCCGAACCAATGCAACTCGGGCTATTCCACCCTTCTCTCGATCCAGAAGAACCCCAACGCCGAAGAGTTAACAATCTCTGCATGTACTATGGGGAGCCTGGACACTACGTGAGGTCTTGCCCAAACAAGACACGTAATTCGCTTAAGTCGCTGCCCATCTCTTCAATTTGTGCACCTGCTTTCTCTAAACCTGTTAATCATCTTGCTCTTTCTATCACCCTACAGCTTCCAGGAAAGATTATTCCAGCTACAGTCATCATTGATTCAGGAGCCTGCAGCTGTTTTATTGACCTGACCTTCGCTGCCAACCATCACATTCCTCTCCAGTCCAAAGTCTGGGGACTCTCGGTACATCTCGCGGATGGCTCCTCTCTTCACTCCGGCCCTGTCACGCAGGAAACCATTCCTTTGTTAGCCACCATGGGCTCTAACCACCAAGAACTTCTGCGCCTGGATGCCATCTCCTCTCCCCTTTTTCCCATCATATTGGGGATGCCATGGTTACAGGCCCATAACCCCAGCATTGACTGGTCCAGTGGAGAAGTCAAGTTCTTTTCTGATTACTGCCGACAACACTGCTTACATACAAATTCTGCTGAGTCTACCCAATTACTCTGTTTAGACACCGAATCCGAGCTTCAACAGGTGGTCCCTGCACCCTATTGGGACTTTCTGGACATCTTTAGCAAAAAAGGAGCAGAGGCCTTACCTCCTCACAGGCCTTACGATTGCCCAATCAAGCTATTACCTGGAGCAGAAGTTCCCTTTGGAAGGATTTTCCCACTGACAGAGCAGGAGTTGGATACTCTAAAAATATACATCGACGAGAACCTGAAGAAAGGGTTTATCCACCCATCTACCTCTCCGGCCGGGGCTGGTATATTCTTTGTGGAGAAAAAGGACCATTCCTTGCATCCTTGTATCGATTATAGGGAATTGAACAAGGTAACAATCAAGAACCCGTACCTTCTACCTTTAGTGCCCGAACTCTTCCAGAGATTAGGATCCGCAGTAATCTTTACCAAGTTAGATCTCCGTGGTGCCTACAACTTGATCCGCATTCGAGAAGGAGATGAGTGGAAGACAGCTTTTTGCACCAGATTCAGACATTATGAATACCTTGTCATGCCCTTCGGTCTGTGCAACGCACCTGCTACGTTCCAACATTTTGTCAACGACATTTTCCGTGACTTCCTGGATCTATATGTTATTGTCTATTTAGATGATATCCTGATCTTTTCCTCCTCAGTCTCAGATCATCGCAGGCATGTCAGAAATGTGTTAGCTCGTCTCAGGCAGCATGGACTTTATGCTAAACCAGAAAAATGCGAAAATTCGAACTTCAAAGCATCCAGTTTTTAGGCCTAATCATTTCTGTTGATGGTATAAAAATGGATCCGCAGAAAGTATCAGCCATTCTGGAGTGGCCCGCTCCCTCCGGTTCATCGGATTTTCAAACTTTTACAGGAAGTTCATTAGGGGCTTCTCTACAATAATTGCCCCCATCACTGAAATAACCAGACAAGGGAATCGATTCCAGTGGACCCCTGAGGCACAATCTGCCTTCGAAAAACTCAAGGAGCTGTTCACCTCCGCTTCAATCTTAAAACACCCGGATCCTGCTCTACCATTCGTCCTTGAAGTGGACGCTTCAGAGGTCGCAATCGGAGCTGTTCTGTGCCAACGGCAAGGCCCAAAGGCCCTTCTCTACCCAGTGGCCTTTTTCTCCCGCAAACTCTCTTCAGCGGAGAGAAATTATGATGTTGGCGATCGGGAGCTTCTGGCCATTAAATCCGCTTTGGAGGAGTGGCGTTATTTACTGGAGGGTGCAGCACACCCTATCCTGGTCTATACGGACCACAAAAATCTGGAGTATCTCCGAACTGCCAAAAGACTGAAACCTCGACAAGCAAGATGGGCTCTATTTTTCTCCAGATTTCAGTTTCATATAACGTACAGACCTGGTTCCAAAAATACCAAGCCGGATGCTCTTTCTCGTATGTTCCCTGATTCCGGCAAACCTGAGCATCTGGACACCATTCTGCCATCCGAAAATTTTCTTTTGCTCCAAGTGGATCTGTTATCCCGCATAAAACAAGCTTCTTTAAATTGGACCCCAAGTTCCGGAGAGGTGGTGAGGGCCCAGGATGGTCTTTTTTGGCACAAGGGTAAAATCGTACTCCCTGAAGATTTGAGGGTGGCAGTGCTGGAGCTCTGCCATGATCATAAGATGGCTGGACATTTCGGTGTGCTGAAGACAATGGAGTTAGTGCAGCGCACATTTTGGTGGCCTTTGTTAGTGAACGACTGCAAGAACTATGTAGAATCTTGTACCACCTGTGCCCGGAACAAGAATAGCCGGACTAGAGCCTGGGGTCTGTTAAAACCATTACCCGTCCCGGAAAGACCGTGGAAGATGATATCAATGGATTTCATTGTAGAGCTTCCCCAGTCAGAGGACTTCTCTACCATCTTTGTCATCGTAGACAGGTTAACCAAGATGCCTCACTTCCTGCCAATGAAGGGCACGCCTTCGGCCATGGAGACAGCAAAGGTCTTCATTAAAGAGATTGTCAGGTTGCACGGAGTCCCATCGAATATCATATCTGATCGTGGTGTTCAGTTCACCTCTCAGTTCTGGAAGGCTCTCTGTAACTCCCTGGAAATTGAGCTGGCACTCTCCTCCGCTTACCATCCCCAGACTAATGGGCAGACGGAGAGAACTAATCAAACTTTGGAGCAATACCTCCGTTGTTTTTCATCTTTCTCTCAGGACAACTGGGTCTCTCTGCTGCCAATCGCTGAGTTCTCCTATAACAACTCTTTACATTCGGCCATTAAGCAAACACCGTTTTTTGCCAATTACGGATTCCACCCGTCCTTTCTGCCCAGGTCTTTACCTGAATGTGCGATCCCTGCGGTCTCTGAGACCATGGACTTCTTTCTTTCTAACAACAAACTCTTGCAGGACACCATGGCTAAGACCCAAGAGTATAATAAAAAGATGTTTGACAGGAAGAGGCGGGGAGAGCTCATCCTGGAACCTGGCAACCAGGTTTGGTTATCCACGACCAATATAAGAATGGCCTGCCCTTCAAGGAAATTGGGCCCCAAGATCTTGGGTCCGTTCGCAGTCAAGAAGAGGATTAACAATGTGGCCTACGAACTCAATCTACCTAGTACTTTGAAGTTTCATCCGGTCTTTCACATTTCATTGTTAAAACCTGTTGTACCCAACACTTTTGCTGGTCGAAGCACTGACCCACCAGAACCCATAACTGTCGATAGCAAGGAAGAATTCGAGGTGGAGGCTATTTTGGATTGCAGGAAAAGACGCAACCAGTTGCAGTATTTGATCAAATGGAGGGGTTACGGACCAGAGGACAACTCCTGGAAGCCAGAGGGCAACTTACATGCCGAAGAGCTTCTGAGGTCTTTTAGGAGTACCCACGCTTCCAAATTGGCACAGTTGGACATCCGGAGGCTGCCCTTGAGGGGGGGACACTGTCAGAGAGTTCCCTTGGGCAGATGCGCTGTTGGTGGGCATCGAGGTGCGTTGGGGCGCATCAGCGCGCGCGCACGCATTCCCGTGCGTGCCGCCACGGGTGCCGGTGTGCGGGCGCGTGCGTGTGTGTGGGGGCGCGCGTCGGCGCGCGCCCGGTGTTTGGCGCCAATCTGCCTATTTAGGCCATCTGCACAGGGGGCTCGGTGCTGTCCAATCTTCAGCTCCCTGTATCCCTGCACCTGCTTCCTGCTTCCTGTTTCCTGTTGTTCCCATTCTCCTGACCACCGGCCTGTCTCTGATCCTCCTTGTTTGCTGCCTGCCACTGATCCTGGACCGTCCTGACTACGAACCTGCCTGCTCCTCTGTACTGCGTTGCCCGCCTGCTGCCGACCTCTGCCTGTGACCCGACCAACCCACTCCACTCCTGCTCTGCATCCACTGCCTGTGCTTTAGTTGACTGGTGATCTCCATAACCATCTCTACCGGGATCTTCCTGCAGCTACCCGCCAGGCTCTCATACCACTCTGTGCTCCCGTGCCTCCTGTCCATACTACCAGGGGCCGGTAACCAGATATGTAAGGGAGGCCTCCCCCTGCTACATCGGGCTCACCTGTCTGCTACGTACAAGTCTGACACCAGGGCACGATACGAGCAGATCTTGCGGTTCATGCACGTCAATGACAATGAACTCTGTCGTCCTCGTGGAGACCCTGGATACGATCGGCTCTACAAAATTCGGCCCCTCGTAAACTACTTCAACCAACGTTTTGCAGACTTGTTTACTCCCCATCAAGTTGTCTGCATTGATGAGTCCCTTATTAAGTTTTCTGGCCGCTTGTCATTCAAACAGTACCTTCCCAGCAAGCGTGCCAGATACGGAGTCAAGATGTATAAGCTCTGTGACAGGGCCACAGGCTATACATGTAGTTTTATGGTTTACGAGGGAAAAGATAGTCACGTAGAGCCGACAAACTGCCCTGACTACATAGGAATTGCAGGCAATATTGTGTAGGACTTGGTGTCACCCTTATTTGGAAAGGGGTACCACTTATATGCGGACAATTATTACACGAGCGTGCCACTTTTTAGTAACTTGTTTGATCAGCAGATTGGAGCATGTGTCACCGTGCGACCTAATCGCCAGGGCTTTCCCCAGCGGCTTGTAGATTCCCGTCTTAGGCTGAGGGAGAGAGCCTGCTTGCAGTGTAATAATTTGCTTGCTATGAAGTGGAGGGATAATAAGAATGTTTTCGTTCTTACCTCCCTTCATGCAGACACGACAGTCCAAATTACTACTGGTGTTGTGGAGAAACCCCTCTGTGTCCACGAATATAACCAAAATATGGGAGGGGTGGACCTCAACGACCAGTTGTTGGCGCCGTACCTAGTTGCCCATAAGGCCAGACGCTGGTACAAGAAAGTGTCTGTTTATTTCAATTGGCTTTGCTGAACGCTTATGTGCTATACAGAGCTTCAGGATGGACTGGATACTTCCTTAAATTCCAGGAAGAGATCGTCAGAGCCCTTCTGTTTCCAGACGGTGCTCCACCTCACCTTCCCTAACCAAATGCAGTAAGCCGGCTGCATGAGAGGCATTTTCGTTATGTCTTCCTGAGTACCCCTACCCAACGAGCCCCCCAAAAAAGATGTTGTGTCTGCAGCAAGCGCGGATATAGGCGTGACACCCGCTATTATTGTCCCTCCTGTCCTGACAATCCTGGTCTTTGCATTGGTGAATGGTTTGAACGCTACCTAAACTAGTTGAGTATTAGCGTAGGGTACAGCACTGCACAGACTAGGCACACTTTCACAGGGTCTCCCAAGATGCCATCGCATTTTGAGAGACCCAAACCAGGAACCAGTTACAGTTACGAAAGTTACAGTTACAAAAAAAAAAAAAAAGTAAAAACACAAAAAAAGATATAAAATAAAAAAAACAAAAATAGTTGTCATTTTATTGTTCTCTCTCTATTCTCTCTCTATTGTTCTGCTCTTTTTTACTGTATTCTATTCTGCAATGTTTTATTGTTATTATGTTTTATCATGTTTGCTTGATAGGTATGCAATTTTTTTATACTTTACTGTTTACTGTGTTTTATTGTTAACCATTTTTTTGTTTTCAGGTACGCCATTCAGCTGCAGAGCAGATTTATCTATCTTGACAGCAACAGCGTTTGCTCCCACGATACATAAAGCCGTGACTCCAGCGATGTTGGAGGTGATTTCACCACCACAGTTAAAAAAAAGTGCATATGTGCCGAAGCATGGGGGCAGCAGGGGCAGAGGAGCGATTTGCTCCTACCTTTTGCGGGTGGATGCCCCCATGCTTCGGCATAATTATAATTTAGTCATGGGTTGCGTTAAAAAATGTTTTATTTTTTACTATGTTTTTTTTTATTTGCTTTGCAGGTATGGTAATCTTACTGTTATACTGTAATGTTACTTTGTTTTATTGTTAACCATCATTTGCTTAGCAGGTATGCCATTCAGTTGCAGCACAGATTTATTCATCTTGACAGCAACAGCGTTTGCTCCCACGATACATAAAGCCATGACTCCAGCACTGTAAGAGGTGATTTCACCACCACAGTTAAAAAAAAAGAGCATATATGCCGAAGCATGGGGGCAGCAGGGGCAGAGGAGCGATTTGCTCTTACCTTTTGGGGCAGATGCCCCCATGCTTCGGCATATATAAATGGTGCATGTATGCCCATCATTAGAAGTGGGTGGATGAAGGGAGGTATTCTAATGGTGGGCATACCCACCGATCAATCTCTTTTTTTCGTTCAGCCCACAGGCTGCATGAAAAAAAAGTTTACAATATATGCCCAACAAGGACCAGCAACGTACTGGTATGTTACTGGACTTTGAGTGGTTATACCAGAATGATTCCTGCAGGTTTAGGTATCATCTTGGTATCATTCTTTTCAGCCAGTGGTCGGCTTTCATTTAAAAGCAATCCTAGTGGCTAATTAGACTCTAGACTGCTTTTACAAGCAGTGGGAGGAAATCCCCCCCACCGTCTTCCATGTTTTTCTCTGGCTCTCCTGTCCCAACAGGGAACCTGAGAATGCAGCCGGTGATTCAGCCAACTGACCATAGAGCTGTTTAGAGACCAGAATGGCTTCAAACATCTCTATGGTCTAAGAAACCGGAAACTGTGAGCATTTCATGACTGAGATTTTGCCGGATGTAAACAGCGCCATTGGGAAATTGGGAAAGCATTTTATCACACCGATCTTGATGCGGTCAGATGCTTTGAGGGCAGAGGAGAGATCTAGGGTCTAATAGACCAATTTTTTCAAAAAAGAGTACCTGTCACTACCTATTGCTATCATAGGGGATATTTACATTCCATGAGATAACAATAAAAATGATTAAAAAAATGAAAGGAACAGTTTAAAAATAAGATAAAAAAGCAAAAAGATAATAAAAAAAAAGCCCCCCTGTCCCCCCTTGCTCTTGCGCAAAGGTGAACACAAGCGTTGGTCTGGCCTCAAATGTAAACAGCAAATGCACCATGCATGTGAGGTGAGGTATCACCGCGAAGGTCAGTTCGAAGGCAGTAATTTTAGCAGTAGACCTCCTCTGTAAATCTAAAGTGGTAACCTGTAAAGGCTTTTAAAGGCTTTTTTAAAAATGTATTTAGTTTGTCGCCACTGCATGTTTGTGCGCAATTTTAAAGCATGTCGTGTTTGCTATCCATGTACTCGGCCTAAGATCTTCTTTTTTATTTCATCAAACATTTGGGCAATATTGTGTGTTTTAGTGCATTAAAATTTTAAAAAGTGTGTTTTTTTCCCAAAAAATGCGTTTGAAAAATCGCTGCGCAAATACTGTGTGAAAAAAAAAATGAAACACCCACCATTTTAATCAGTAGGGCATTTGCTTTAAAAATATATATATAATGTTTGGGGTTCAAAGTAATTTTCTTGCAAAAAAAAAATAATTATTTCATGTAAAAAAAAAAGTGTCAGAAAGGGCTTTGTCTTCAATTGATTAGAAGAGTGGGTGATGTGTGACATAAGCTTCTAAATGTAGTGCAAAAAATGCCAGGACAGTTCAAACCCCCCCTAAATGAACCCATTTTGGAAATTAGACACCCCAAGCTATTTGCTGAGAGGCATGTCGAGTGGAATATTTTATATTGTGACACAAGTTGCGGGAAAAACACATTTTTTTTTTTTTTTTTGCACAAAGTTGCCACTAAATGATATATTGCTCAAACATGCCATGGGAATATGTGAAATTACACCCCAAAATACATTCTGTTGCTTCTCCTTAGTATGGGGATACCACATGTGTGAGACTTTTTGGGAGCCTAGCCGCGTACGGGACCCTGAAATCCAAGCACCGCCTTCAAGCTTTCTAAGGGCGTAAATTTTTGATTTCACTCTTCACTGCCTATCACAGTTTCGGAGGCCATGGAATGCTCAGGTGGCACAAACCCCCCCAAATGACCCCATTTTGGAAAGTAGATTCGTAGAAGAATCCGGAGGTTTTGTTCCGTTGGACAAGTTTGGTCGAAAAGTCCGGCCGTGTGTACACGGCATTAGAGAGCGGTGTCTCTCTACCTCTATTTTTCTCCCTGCACATTGAGCCATTGGGTCTGCCAATCAGGATCGGAGCTTGGAGCACACTTGCTGACATTAACCCCTTGTCATCTGGAAGTCATGGTGGTATCGTATATATACTAATTTTCGGATCACTTCAACCATGATAATGGGTTGTGCTTATGAAGTCTAATAATTTTATCATCTCATTTTTTTATTGACAATTGTTTTTAATTTCAAATCTCAGCATGCATCCAATAAATTAACTTTATTGATTATACCATAAGCAATAGTTTTTTACTACTGGTCCCATTGAGCGCCGCATTTTTGTTGTCTATTTTCTTCCAGAATTTTGCAGCTGCACTGGTGTCCAGCTATTCCTTGCATAATTCTTATGACATGACAAAAGTTTCTAATGACTGCCAGTTTTAGCACTTTAGAACTCTTTTTGTTTTCTGTGTAAATCTTAAGACTAGGATGATAGAAACACTAATCCATTGGCAGGTAAAATAGCTCCCTTATTAAGCTGTTTAGCTGTGTATTTAGCCTGGAATTCAGCCTAATACCAGACAGATGTAAAGTACACAAATCAATGAAACTCTGTATTCAATATGAAGTCATAAATGTATTTTAATGCAAGTAATGTAAGTACCCGAATTTGAATTGGTATCAGAAATCTCTTGTACAGAAACACTTATGCTGCATACACACGAGTGGAATTTCTGACAGAAAGAGTCAGATGGGAGCTTTTCATCGTATATTCTGACCGTGTGTATGCCCCATCGGACTTTTTATGTCAAAAATTCAACGGACTTAGATAGAGAACATGTTCTATATTTTTTAGACGGAACAAATCACTATCAGAAAAACCGCTCGTCTGTATACTGTTCCGACGCACCAAAAACGACGCATGCTCTGAAGCAAGTACGAGACGGAAGCTATTGGCTACTGGCCATTGAACATCCGTTTTCTAGTCCCGTCGTACGCGTTGTACGTCACCGCGTTCTGGACGGTCGGAATTTGGTGTGACCGTGTGTATGCAAGAAAGCTTGAGCGGAAATCTGTCGTAAAAACCATCAGAGTTTATTCCGACGGCAAAACCTGTCATGTGTACAGGGCATAAGACAATACTAGGAGCAAAATAGCTGCACTACATGCAAATGTGTTGACAAGGATTAAGCTTACATGGGAGCAAGGAGAAAGATGACCTCATCACTCTGCATCTAGTCCGTCAATGTCCAGGATTGGGTGGAAAGCAAGCAATACCACTAAACTGGGATTTCACTGTAAAAGTGGAAGCCGTGTCATTCGCTTAGTGCAGTGGTTCTCAACTCCAGGCCTCAGGACCCACTAACAGGCCAGGTTTGCAAGATAACTGAAATACATCACAAGTGATATAATTTGCTGCTCAGTGAATGCAGTATTCTAGTCTGCATCTCCCCAAGGTAATACCTAAAATCTGGCCTGTTGGTGGGTCCTGAGGACAGGAGTTGAGAACCACTGGCTTAGCTGTACTAGGCAATTGGGCTCTGTAACTCTCATTAATCCATGGACAGCGACACAAAGGGGTTGATTTACTAAAACTGGAGAGTACAAAATCTGGTGCAGCTCTACATAGAACAAAATCAGCTTCCAGGTTTTTTTTTGTCAAAGTTTAATTGAACAAGCTGAAGTTAGAAGTTGATTGGCTACCACGCACAGCTGCATCCGATTTTGCACTCTCCAGTTTTAGTAAATCAACCCCAAAATATTTTACAGGTAAAACCGCTATCTTATATGTATTCCATCAGTGTATTTCCATGTATGCTTTAAGGGCTCTTTTCACAAGGATGGCATATTTTACAGTGGTGGATTGCTTTTCAGACCATGGGTGACAGATGGTTTACAGGTGTTCAGGAGGCAAAACTGCTGCTCTTTCAATCCCCAGGGCCATACGGCCAAAGTTGAGTTTAGCATGCAGTTGTGGTGCAGCCCCTTTGACTTCAGTTTAACAGATGCTGACACCTGTCCTACTTGACATGTGAAGTTAAAATTGGCACACTACAAAACAAAGCATCATGGTGGGGCAATGTGAATTCACACCTCTGGCCACCATATAAATTTTGAGGTGGGTAATTGTGGGCATAAAAACAAAACAGATAAACCATCTGCTTTTATTGCCCCTCTGCAATCAGTGTAAGCTATGCCTAATTTTGTTAGAAAAAGCAGGACAAAGATGTTTTGGAAACATGCAAATTTTACTTCATTTTTTTCTTTTTTGTTTCATACAAGGGAGGAAAAAAAGGGGGTGAGGAAGGTAAACCCTTTCTCTCTCCAATGGTGCAATAATTAGTTTAGTATATTTTGGGTAAGATAAGAGAGCATGTGATCTTTCAAAGGAATCTGTATGATCCGGTTGTCATACTTTGTCCCGGAAAAAGAAGAATAGTAAAAAGAAAAGTTATGGAATATAGCTACTCATAATTGGTTGTGCATGAGAAGTGCGTTCTAACCATCATCCGTGTATGATGTGGTGTTTTTGAAGTGGAACCAGTTGTAAATTTGGAGAGTTTTTCCTGCGAAATACTGATGAGTTATTCTTTTCTTCTTTTCCATGTTGTTGAGTCTATGGTACCATTCCTGTCTTGACGGAGTCAAATCAGAACGCCAATGACAAGGAATACAATGTCTAGCTGTGTTTATTTACTTCATTATTACCTGCAGCTTTTTAAGAATATTTTATAACCATTAAATATTTAACACAAAGCAAGAGTTTTTCAGGTTTGAACCGTATTCTCTTTAGTATTCTTTCAAAAATATCTTTGCAAAAGCACCTAAATAAAAATGATAACTGTAAACTCACGAGGAAGGCAACAACTCTATTGCCCTCCTTACTTTAGTTTAACATAAAGTCCCTGTGCACATTTTTTTAATGCTTTTTAAAGCTACATTTACATTATAATATTATTCAAATCAGGTTTGCCATGTTTACAATAAAATATTTTTCAAATGATATGGCTTGTTTATTGAAGTAGGTATAAATCATAACAGGATGACATTACATTTACTAAATCAGTATACAGTATATCATAAACAATTGTTATGTTTGTTTCACAACAATATTTTTGTTCACTTTTTTTTTTTTGCTTTTCAGTGCTAATTATTTTCTCCAGCCTCTATGAAACCACTTCATGTCTAGGTACATGTTCTAAATGGCAGCTGCAGACCCATTAATGCTGTATTTCTCAATACACGGTGCATGGCACTGCTACTTGATAACTCAACCCAACATATCCATACAATGTTATTCATATGTGATGTGTTTTATATGCAGCACCAACACTCTAATGCCCCGTACACACGGTCGATTTTCCGATGGAAAATGTCCGATTGGAGCGTGTTGTCAGACATTCCGACCGTGTGTGGGCTCCATCGGACATTTTCCTTCGAATTTTCCACCACACAAAATTTGAGAGCAGACTATAAAATTTTCCGACAACAAAATCCGATCATAGTGCAAAGTTCTTGTGAGCCACAGATGGATTGATGCCTATAATGTGAATTCTCAAACCTTAATCAGCTGCACACACTAACCACGTTTCATACCGTGTAGTGAAATACATAAACTTATATTTTGATATATTTTGATTTGTCACATCTGACAAAATTTTTTTGGATTGTTTTCTTTTTTTTTTTTTTATTAAAGGCTGTTTTTTTTTTTTTTAGGGTTTGTATTTTTTTCAAGGCTGATCTTTGTTTTATTTTTTTTGTTAGTTTTACTCCCTAATATTTTTGTGTGTGTTTTGTGTGTCAAGTTACCACAACACCATTGATATCTTAGATTATTTAATCTCAAGAAGGTTGCTTGGTGTTGGTGTCCCTTGTTAATTTCACATTGTATTTTTGAAATGTACCTGAATCCTCACAAACAAACTGTCCTTTTTGAAGGAAAACACACATAGGCAAGTATAATTGAAACAAAAAATACTTTATTAAGGGCTCAGAACCAAACAAAGAGGGAGGCAACGCTGGAGAAACAGCAGAAATTGGCGAAGCCTTGGACCCCCAGGGCAGACATCAATTATTTAACATCAAAATTGGTGGCCCGAGGAGTCCTTATCTAAGGGAGTGCAGTCTGGTCCAGAAGTCCCAGAGATCCGGAAAGCAGCAGATGACATCTGTGTCCCCAGGCTGTGGTACTACAAGAGGCTGCATCTTTTGCCAGACCAGACTGGACCCAGTGTCATCACTTTCTGGTCTTCTTTGCACGCTTCCTTCCTGGCTGTGGCTCTGGTGTTGGAGATGTGGCAGGAGGAGGAGTAGGACCTGGAGGAGGAGGAGGACCTAGAGGAGGAGGAGGAGGAGTAGGACCTGGAGGAGGAGGAGGAGGAGTAGTAGTAGGACCTGGAGGAGGACTATGTGTGAGGTCACAAATGTAGGTAGCAGATGTTATTTGGCCCCTCAACCCCTTATTGAGAGCTTCCAAAATTAAGGACTCACACAGGAGTCATTGGCCCTCCTCCATCTGCAGCATTTTGCAGGCAGTTATGCAAGCAAAGTCCTCCTCCACAGTGTGGGGGGTCCTCAGGGCCTCTGTAGCTTTCCAAAAGAGGCCTATGGCAGCCTCCTCCAGGTTACTCCTCTTCCTGCCACTTTGTCTTTGCAGGTGTAGGGGAGGGACCTGGATATCAGGCAGCCTGCTTGGCCTGGCCACCTCCTGGCTGAGACTTCCCTGTGTATGAAAAAGGGACATGGTTTTAGTTTTTGCGTCATCAATCACAATCATAAATTAGTACTCCAAACTAACATCTAGTTAACATCATTGATTGGACAACCAGCAATATTTAGAAGAATGCTATACCTGGCTCAAGCTCCTCCACATGTTGCTGCCTGGAAGGCCCAGGTTGGGCATCAGAAGCCTCAGCTGGGGGGAAGGAAGCGTGGAAGGAAGACTGGAGAGTGATGACCTGGGTTCAGTCTGACCTGCCAGGAAAATGCAGCCTGTCATAGTACCACAGCCTGGGGACATAGATGTCATCTGCAGCTCCTAATCTCTGGGAATCCTGGACCTTCTTGTGTTCCCTTAGATAAGTGCTCCTCAGGCCACCAATTAGGATCTTCAAATAGGTGATGTCTGCCGTGGGGATCACCGTCTTCACAAATTCCCGCGATTGATCCAGCACTGCCTTCCTCTTTGTTTGGTTCTTATATTCAGGATGGTTTATCTCCCATAGGCAAGGCAGCTCCCTGAACATATCAATGAAGATTGCCATAAAGTCATTATCTTTCAAGATATCCATTTTTACTGCAAGACACAACACAAGACAAACCCTAATGTCAGCCTAAAGTCTTCTAAACTTGTGCAAATACAGGCCTCAGTCTAGAAGCAGTATAGGCCCAATGTTAAATCTTACCTTCGTTATCATGATCGGCGCCTCCGTCACTCCTTCCTCCGCTCACAGATCTTACGTACTACGCACGCGTGTTACGCTTTATAGACACTGCGCATGCGTGAAACTCCGCCCGCCCCTGACGTTCTTTCTAGTCTATTCCCTGCCCCTTCTCGTTCGGCGCAATGGGGGAAGAGCACATGGCGGAGTCAGAGCAGGTGTCTGATAATTACACCAACGAGGAGGAGGAGGAGGAAAGCCCGGAGCCAGAAATGTCCCGATCCAGAAGGAGACGATTTAAGGCCTCAAATATGTCCTTTGGGGAGATGTTGGAGATGGTCAACATCCTGAAGAAGGCCGACCATGATGGGACGTATGGACTGTACCCCAACCCCAATGTCCGAAAGGGCAAGATCATGGCGAAAGTGGTCAAAAGTCTGCACCGGAATTTCGGGGTACGACGATCGAAAGATCAGCTCAGGAAGCGGTGGTCGGACCTGAAATTACGAGAACATGAGCAGTACAGAAAAATCCGGAGAGTGCTGCAAAAAAGTAAGTAGTTGTGCTGTGTTCCTATTCTTTTTGTCTTTACTACGTTTGTGCTGCTCCATGTGCTTTTCTTAACTGGTAATCCAGTTTAAAATGTCAACTTTCATGTTCATGGGCACATTATTCATTCATATGAAACATTTTTCTTTCGGCCTATAAAACACCATTGTTTGGGCCATATGCATTTGCCAACATTTTTTAGGGCCTACTTGTCTGAAACTAATTTGGTTGTGTAGATGTGTTTGTTAATAGAATGAAATGCAAACTAGATTCTGTGTAAGGAGAGGACACTCAGCAGCTGTTTGGACATCTGGACACTGGAGCACTAGTGTGGGACACAAGAACACTCTTTTTATTAGGGGCCCACACAGGTGCTCCAGTGTATACTATAGGGGTGTCTCCATCTGTGAAGCTTGTACAAAACAGGTAAAGTATTGAAGCTTGACAAAGGACACTAAAAATTCTACATCTTGGAACTCTCACAAAACAGACAATTGTACCCCACTTTCAAGCAATGTTTCATATTTATAGTTCTGCCATCAAATATCTGTGTGCCAAGTATACCATTTTTTGATTACATAGGGGAGAAAAGACTCGGAAGACACCCCTCATCGGAGGAGACCAGAGACCCCCCACCTCTGGAAGAAGGGGAAATCCCCCAAAGACAAGAAGAGCAGGAGGAGGAAGACGTGGTGGAAATAGTCACCACAACAGGTGAGTGTCTGCGACCACAGGCTCAGGTAAGAGATGGATGCCGGCATATTTATAATACATGTTTTTTTTTTGGTTTCTATCTTTTTAGGTGATCGTGATGTTGTGGATCCAGGGCATTTCACCTCGGAAAGTGCACAGATCCTGATTGGGGAGATCATGGGGTGTAATAGGGACTTGGAAAACATCCAGAAAAGCATCAATGATGTTCTTCAAAAAATAAGAACATCATTGATGTTTTGGGGAGAGTTTAAAACCCTTCCAAAGCCCTTTCATTTATGGTGTGCTACAATTTTTTAATTTTTTGTCTAATTGGAGAAAAGCCAAAATTTGAGGATGCACACAGTGTGTCAACATGTGCTATCTGCCATCACGGGAGATCAATGGACGCGTTTTGGGGGTGCAACCCCTTCCTCAATAATAAAGTAGCTGTGAGGAAGGGGTGGCTCCCCCAAAACACATCCCTTGATCCCCCATGATGGCAGCTAGCACATGTTGTCAGTCGGCTATTTGTGTGCATCTTCAAAATTTGCCTTTTCCGGGGGTGACTTCACCCCATCTGAACGCAATATCAAACACAGTTCCTAAATACTTATGTCTGATATTGCATTCAAGTTCTACCAAATGTTAACTTTGTAAGTTCAAGATTTGTGTCTTTCTTGTTGATTTTAAACATGCCTGTTTTAGCTTAAATGGACATTTCTACTTTTTCGAATGTGACCCCAAAAATTGTTATACAACAAACATGTTGGTTTGTTTTAAAAACCTTTTCTAAATGCACATGTGATTGTGCAGGTGTTAAAAAGATTGTTAATCAAGAATCTGTGGATTATTGTCTCAACGCTACAACACTTTTGTGCTGCTCTAATTGGTGTTTTCAGTGACAATGGGGTTTATTTCCTAAGGGCAAATCCACTTTGCACTCCAAGTGCAGTTTCAAGTGCACTTGTAGTGCAAAGTGTATTTGCCTTTAGTAAATAACACCCAACAATGCTTTGTATAAGGTTACACAATGACGCCATTTTCAGGACTCAACACATTTCTGTCAGGGTCAGCTAAAACAAACACAAGCAGTAAATGTCACCAAAAATTTTCTTAATCTTTTTTTTTATTTGATAAAGGTTTCACACATTGTCTGGCATATTGATAGCCCCCCTACCCACAAAGAATTCAATGTATCTTAGCCGGACATCACGGGCACTCAGGGAGGGCAAGCCAGGACGGCCACTTTCAAGCGCCATCAAGGTTGGTTCATTTGGAATTTCGGCCTCAGCCCCAACTGAGCCAGCATAGTTGGTAGAATGTTGCCGTAAAAAATTGTGTAGAACACAGCACGCCAGGATTATATGATTCAGTTTGTACTCCGCCATGTGTATGGGTGTAAGAAATAGGCGGAACCGGCTGGCCATGATTTCAAACGTGTTTTCCACCACTCTTCTGGCTCTGGCAAGCCAGTAATTAAAAACCCTCTGGTCAGGGGTGAGGGTCCTCATCGGGAATGGCCGCATAAGATGGTCCCCCAGCGCAAGGGCTTCATCCGCAATGAAGACGAATGGGAGTCCTTCCACATTGTCTTCTGGAGGTGACAAATCCAAGCTGCCATTCTGGAGACGCCTGTAGAACTGGGTCTGGGCGATGACTCCACCATCGGACATCCGGCCATTCTTCCCCACGTCCACATACAGGAACTCATAAGTAGCTGACACCACCTCCAACATCACAATACTATTGAACCCCTTGTAATTATAATAGTACAACCCCGAGTTGGGTGGTGGGATGATGTGGACATGTTTCCCATCAATTGCCCCTCCGCAGTTAGGAAAGTCCCACCGCTGGGCAAAGTGGGAGGCCACAGTCTGCCATTCCTGTGGCGTGGAAGGAAACTGTTGAGGACAACAACAACAAAATTAGTCTTTTTGCACATAAACATGGAAAGCAGATTAGACACAAACATTATTGGCCAACATCAAGATAACATTTATTTATGGGATTTTTTAAACACCAAAGTATAAGGTACACCTATAATTCCCCCCCCCCCCTGGGCCATTTCTAACATTATAGGGGGGGGGAGCTCTTGGACAGGTAACCCTCTCCACTTCATTGAGAGATGAATGCCTAAATAATGGGTATTACTTTGAACATACCCTCCTTAGTTACTCTATTGGCAGCCCACTGGACAGGTAAGAAGTGTCATAATACAAAGATATAAATACACACTGTACACATTTGAGCACACTTGGACATTCTGCTATTACCTATCAAGATAAGAATAGTATAAAAAAACTTTAAACAGTACCATTTGAAAGTATTCAGACAGGCCCTTGCACTACATGCTTTGGGGAATTCATCCATAAATCTGAGCACAAAAGAGATGGGTATAGTGTGTATGGGTTTGGCAAAGTCAGAAGATAGATGATTGAGGATAGATAGAGAATTGGTATCAGCTGACTTGGGGCAGTTGGGGGGAGGGAGGGTTCCAAATGATTTGGGGCCCCCCCAAAAAAAGCCTTTGGCACAAATCACATTTTAAAACATTTTTTGGGGTATTTAGGGTAAAGCACTACTATGGAGCTGATAAAATACATTGTTAAGTGACTACATGAGGTATATATAAGGCCAGGAGAGCATGCTGGGGAGGTAAGTGAAGGCAAATATGTATGAAGGACAACAAAAATAATTACATAAAAATACAGCATGCATGAGGACAAAGGGGACATTCCCAGCATATTACAATCATGGTAATTAGGGAATGAGGAAAGAAATACAATATATTAGCAAACATTAAATACAATAATAAAATGTGATGTTAAAGGATAAATCTTACCTTATTATACTCCTTCTGCAGGACCTGGATGATGGCAGAACAGGTCTCTGGGATAATGATCCCCAGAGCCTGGGGGGAGATGCCTGTCGAGAACTTGAGGTCCTGCAGGCTTCTCCCCGTCGCTAAGTACCGCAGGGTGGCGACGAGCCTCTGCTCCGGAGTGATGACTTGCCTCATGCAGGTATCCTGCCTGCTAATATAGGGGGTCAGCAAAGCCAACAAACGGTGAAATACGGGGTCCGTCATCCGGAGAAAGTTCCTGAAATCATCAGGATTATTCTCACGGATCTCACGGAGCAAAGGCATATGACAGAACTGGTCACGCTGAAGCAACCAATTCTTGGTCCATGAACTCCTCCCCACCCTGTTCATGGACTGGACTTGTGTCAAGGTCAGGACCCCAACACCAAGCCCCCGCACAGCACGAACTCTACGAGGAGTACGTATATGCAACATGGCTAGAAAACGGTCGGCTGCTCAGAACGAAGTAACAGAACGCACTGAAGAACAGCAAGGCCTGTGAAGAGCGACCTGAAAAACAGTAACGAACGAACAAGAACACAATGACAAGTCACGCGTTGCTTGCTTGCACGCACTGAAAAGCAGATACAAACCCACAAGCACAAACTGAACAGCAGAAAACGATCTGGAAACCACGAGTCTGAAAAAGTGCGAATTGTCTCTCACCAAACTTTTACTAACACGAGATTAGCAAAAGGAGCCCAAAGGGTGCCGCGCTTGGTTCTGAACTAGTCTTTTCTAGTCTCGTCGTATGTGGTTTATGTCACCGCATTCTTCGCGATCGGAAATTACGACAACTTTGTGCGACCGTGTGTACGCAAAACAAGTTTGAGCCAACATCCGTCGGAAAAAATCCTAGGATTTTGTTGTCGGAATGTCCGATCAATGTCCGACCGTGTGTACGGGGCATAACACTCTCAGACTTCAAGTCTCTGCTGTCTCACTAATTCTGGGCACCATTTTTCTGGGGATGGGGATGGCTTGTAGCCTTGTTGATTCCTGACATAGGGCAACTGGTTGAACCCAGATAGACATGCCATATTTGAGATTATATATATATATATATATACATATATACATATATACATACACACACACACATACAAAGTATAATTCAAATTGTTTGTTCTTTTTTTAAGTTTTTAAGTTAGGGCCTGTGCTTCCTCTGGTTTTAAGTAAGGGTTTTTGCTTCCTCTGGTAACCATCTGTTCCCATTGCCTCCACACTACACAGCACATTGGAGATCTAAGGATTATACATACAGACTAATGCATATTGCCCTATATGGGTACTGTTCTCTCTACTCAATGTAATATGAGTAATGCCTCTTTACCATGTCTCATGATAGTAAAGCCCAACTGACATATAAAGCCTGACACAACCTTACTTCCCAGAAACCTTCCCCCATCCCCAAGTGAGGCAACACATTTTTGGAGTGTGGCTGTCCAAGAAGTAAACTAATGTGGCAGATTGCTGGCTAGAGCTGTCAAAGCCAAATCATTCTAATTTCACATAAAGGAGTTGAAAAATAGATGCAGGGAAATAACTCCCCAGTTATAGACAGGAACTTTCATGAATACTATGCATACTTGTACCTACAAACAAGGGACACAAAAACTGAAAAATGAGTCCCGGTCCAGATGGTCTCCCATTACAATAATACAAAATATTTCAGAACATCCTGGCCTCACAGTTTTTTAAAGCCTTTAACACAATCAACTCTACCACTCCGCTTCCCAACCAAACACCAGAAGTACAAATTACCATCATATCTAAAGAGGGGAATGGTCCTAGGGAGTTTTAATAATTGATCGATCTTTATGTTCTGACTCATTTCTTAGTGCAGCTTAGTGCAGCTACAGGCCATTAGTATGTCTGGAAGTCCAACAATGCGAGGCAGATGGTCACAAGCCATTAAAAGAGGGCAAGCAGGCTCTGTGTCTAGTGCTGGTCGTGGAGACGGTGCATCCTCATCAGCACGTGGCCGTGGGACATGCTTGGCCTTTTTTTTGGCAGCTGGCCGTGTTGAGCCACAACATGCGGAAGACTTGGTCGAGTGGATGACTAAGCCGTCCTCATCCTCTCTCACCCATGCTCAGGGTACTTTGTCTGGCAAAGCAGCGGCCTCTTGCCTCGGCTTAATGTCATCAGTGACTCCTTTCCTAGCCCCATCATGTCCTCTTGAGGAGTCCCTCGAACTGTTTGACCACAGTGTTGGGTACATGCTCCAGGAGGATGCCCAGCGTTTGGAAGGCTCTGATGATAAAACTGAGCTAGATGAAGGCAGTAACAGAGGGGGTGCCTAAGAAGGACAGCAATCTGGCAGTCATGCTCCCCCTGCTGCAGCATACTGCCAGGTTTGCTCCAGTGATGAGGAGGGAGGGGATGATGAGGTTACTGACTCAACGTGGGTGCCTGATAGGAGAGAAGAGGAGGAGGAGGAGGCGGCACATCACCAACGAGGCAGGATGCCCTCCAGGGGCCAGCCTAAGGGCAGCACACTGACTGCATCACATCCCAAAGCTCCACATGTGCAGGGCACTGCAGTCTCTGCGCATTATTCAAAAAGTTCTTTGGTGTGGGCCTTTTTTGAGATGAGTGCATCAGATCGCACCGCTGCTATTTGCAACATATGTCTCAAGCGTATCTCGCGTGGCCAAAACATCTCCCGCTTGGGTACCACATGCTTGACCAGACATATGTTGACCTGCCATGCAGTTCGTTGGCAAGCATATCTAAAAGACCCACACCAAAGAACAAAGAGGAACTCTCCTTGCTCCTTATCAGCTGAGATCTCCAACCGCACTATGCCTTCAGTCCTCTCTGAGACTTGCACTGAGAGGAATGAAGGTGTAGAATTAGGTGTGTCACAGCCAAGTACTTGAAGGCAATCTGCTTTTGGTACACCGACGTCAGATTGTACTAGGCAAATTTCCCTGCCCCAGCTGCTGCACCGCCGAAGGAAGTTTGCTCCCAGCCATCCACATGCCCAGCGGTTAAATGCTAGCTTGGCAAAATTGCTAGCACTTCAACTGTTGCCTTTTCAGTTGGTAGACTCTGCCCCCTTCCGTGAGCTTGTGGAATGTGCGGTTCCTCAGTGGCAGGTACCCAAACGCCACTTTTTCTCATGGAAGGCAATTCTGGCTCTCTACCGGCATGTGGAAGGCAATGTCCATGCCTGGCTGGACAGGGTGGCCAGTGGTAAGTTGCATATTACCGCTGACTCATGGTCCAGCAGGCATGGACAGGGACATTACCTAAGTTTCACGGTGCATTGGGTGACTCTGCTGGCAGCTGGGAAGGATGCAGGACAAGGTGCAGTAGTGTTGGAGGTTGTTCCGCCACCACGCCTCCAGAATGCCACTACTAATGATTGTGACACACCTCTTTCCTCCACCCCCTTCTATTCTTCTTCCTCCATGGCCTCTTCCTGTGCTTTGTCCTCTGATCCAGCGGTGCTCCGTAGGCGTTAAAGGGGCTACGCAAATATGCAGGCCAAAAGATGCCATGCGGTGCTTGAGCTGGTGTGCTTGGGGGACAGGAGCCACACTGGGGCAGAGGTTCTGTCAGCTCTGCAGGGGCAGGTTCAGAGGTGGTTGATGCCACACCAACTTAAAGCAGGAATGGTGGTTTGCGACAATGGCACCAACCTCCTCTCTGCCCTCCTACAGGGACAAATGACCCATGTGCCCTGTTTGGCTCACGTCCTTAACTTGGTGGTGCAGTGGTTCTTGGGCAGGTACCCGGGCTTACAGGATGTCCTGAGACAGGCCAGGAAAGTCTGTGTGCATTTCCGCCGGTCATATAATGCCAGTGCTTGGCTGGTGGACCTCCAAAAGGAGTTTAACCTGCCCAAGAACCGCCTAATCTGTGACATGTCCACCAGGTGGAACTCAACGTTAGCCATGCTGCAGCGGCTGCACACGCAGCAGAGGGCCATCAATGAGTACCTGTGCGACTATGGCACCAGGACAGGGTCAGAGGAGCTTGTTTTTTTTTCCCCACGCCAGTGGGCCATGATCAGGGATGCATGCACTGTCCTGTCACCATTTGAGGAGGCCATGAGGATGGTGAGCAGTGACAGTGCATTCATCAGTGACACTGTCCCCCTTGTCCACCTGTTGGAGCACACGCTGCGTGGAATAATGGACAGGGCACTTGAGGCAGAACAGAGGCAGGAAGAGGAGGACTTCCTTGGCTCTCAAGGCCCCCTTTATCCAGACAGTGTTCCTGCGTGCCCGCCGATCACACAGGAAGAGGACAAGGAGGAGGAGGAGGAGGAAGATTGTGTCAGTAAGGAGGTGGAGCCTGGCACTCAGCATCAGCAGCAGTCTTTAAGGGATCAGTCCCAAGAAACACATGGACTTGTACATGGCTGGGAGGAGGTGGCTGTGGACCATGTCGTCCTTAGTGACTCAGAGGACTCCGGACCGAATGCCTCAGCAAACCTACGATGCATGGCCTTCCTGATCCTGCAAAGCCTGTGTAAGGATCCTCGTATTCGTGGTATCAAGGAGAAGGACCAATACTGGCTGGCAACCCTCCTTGATCCACGTTACAAGGGTAAGGTTGCGGATCTTATCTTGCCATCGCAGAGGGAGCTGAGGATGAAACATCTTCGGGAGGCCTTGCAGAAAGGTCTGTGCAACGCGTTCCCAGAGACTGGGAGGTTACAAACTCCTGTTTCTGGCCACGTGTTGCTGAGGCTTCGGTCAGTCAAAGAAGGTGCGGTGGAGAAGGTGGCCGTCTGACCGATGCGTTCAGACAATTTTTTAGTCCGCAGCCCCAAGGTATGATCGGTTCCAGCAACCATCGCCAGCGTCTGTTTTACATGGTGCAGGAATACCTAGGGGCAAGATCTGACTTGGACACCTTTCCAACCGAAAATCCTCTAGGTTACTGGGTCTTGAGGATGGACCATTGGCCAGAGCTTGCACAGTATGCAATTGAGCTACTGGCCTGTCCTGCATCCAGCGTTCTTTCAGAACACACATTCAGTGCTGCTGGAGGCTTTGTAACCGTTCACAGGGTGCGTCTGTCCACCGACTCGGTCGATCGACTGACATTCATAAAAATTAATCAGTCTTGGATCACCACCAGCTACCAAGCACCTGTTGCTGATGTAACCGATTAATTTTTTTTGAAATCTCAGATCCCTTCAAAGACTGCCTATGCTGATGCTGAGTGACTATCCTTGAGTAATTATCCTCTTCCTCCTTAATGATCACGCTGATAGCTTGTAAGAACATTTTTGGTTCTGGGCACCACCACCAGTGCCTAAGGTCCAGTTTTTCAGCCCCTGTTTAACAGGGGCGTGTAATTACAATTTTTGATGCAATACTTTGCAGCAGGGCTCATTCCTGCGTTCCAACTAAAGTATCTGTGAGGGGTTGCAGTGTTGTGGAACCAGCACCAGTGCCTAAGGCCTAATGTTTCAGCCCCTGTTTAACAGGGGCATGTAATTACAATTTTTGATGCAATACTTTGCAGCAGGGCTCGTTCCTGCGTTCCAACTAGAGTATCTGTGAG
This sequence comes from Lithobates clamitans, assembly GCA_037952925.1. Classification (NCBI taxonomy): domain Eukaryota; kingdom Metazoa; phylum Chordata; class Amphibia; order Anura; family Ranidae; genus Lithobates; species Lithobates clamitans. The sequence goes on from JBBGZY010001165.1 coordinate 1,981,324, forward strand.
GGGTTGCAGTGTTGTGGCACCAGCACCAGTGCCTAAGGCCTAATTTTTCAGCCCCTGTTTAACAGGGGCATGTAATTACAATTTTTGATGCAATACTTTGCAGCAGGGCTCGTTCCTGCGTTCCAACTAGAGTATCTGTGAGGGGTTGCAGTGTTGTGGCACCAGCACCAGTGCCTAAGGCCTAATTTTTCAGCCCCTGTTCAACAGGGGCATGTGATTACAATTCTTGTTCTAATATTTCACAGCAGGGCCCATTTCTGCACCCACCAAGAGCGAGTGAGGACTTACAGTGTTGTGGCACCAGCACCACCACCAAAGGCCCATTTTTTCTGTCCTTTTTCAACAGGGGTATGTAATTACAATTCTTGATCTAATATTTCACAGCAGGGCCCGTTTCTGCGCCCACCAAGAGCGAGTGAGGACTTACAGTGTTGTGGCACCAGCACCACCACCACCACCAAAGGCCCAATTTTTCTGCCCTTGTTCAACAGGGGCATGTAATTACAATTCTTGATCTAATATTTCACAACAGGGCCCATTTTTGAACCCACCAAGTGCGAGTAAGGACTTACAGTGTTGTGGCACCAGCACCACCACCACCACCAGAGGCCCAATTTTTCCGCCCTTGTTCAACAGGGGCATGTAATTACAATTCTTGATCTAATATTTCACAGTAGGGCCCGTTTCTGCACCCACCAAGAGCGAGTGAGGACTTACAGTGTTGTGGCACCACCACCACCACCAAAGGCCCGATTTTTCTGCCCCTGTTCAACAGGGGCATGTAATTACAATTCTTGATCTAATATTTGACAGCAGGGCCCTGTGAGGGCTTACAGTGTTGTGGCCACAACAACACCTAAGGCCCAAATTTCTGCTGAGTATATAGGGCAGGCCCCTACTTTCAAACATCTAACTTACAAACGACTCCTACTTGCAAACGGAAGGAGACAACAGGAAGTGAGATGAAATCTACCCCTAGGAAGGGAAATTCTCTCCTGTAAGAGTTAACCACTTGCCGACCGCCGCACGACGATGTACGTCGACAAAGCGGCACGGGCAGGCAAAAGGGCTTACCTGTACGTCCCTGCCTGCCCGCGGGTGGGGGGTCCGATCGGACCCCCCCCCGTGCCTGCGGCGGTCGGCAAATGTCCCCCGGCGATCGGTGGTGAGGGGGAGGCCATCCATTCGTGGCCCCCCCCTCGCGATCGCTCCCAGCCAATGGGATCATTTCCCTGCTTCTGTATTGTACACAGAGGCAGAGGAAATGATGTCATCTCTCCTCGGCTCGGTATTTTCCGTTCCGGGCCGAGGAGAGAAGACTGAACTGTGAGTGCACCAAACACACACACACAGTAGAACATGCCAGGCACACATTACACCCCGATCCCCCCCCCGATCGCCCCCCGATCCCCCCCCCCGATCACCCCCCGCTGTCACAAACTGACACCAAGCAGGTTTTTTTTTTTTTTTTTTTTTTTCTGATTACTGCATAGTGTCAGTTTGTGACAGTTAGTGTGTTAGGGTAGTGAGTGTTAGGCCCCCTTTAGGTCTAGGATACCCCCCTAACCCCCCTAATAAAGTTTTAACCCCTTGATCACCCCCCGTCACCAGTGTTGCTAAGCGATCATTTTTCTGATCGCTGTATTAGTGTCGCTGGTGACGCTAGTTAGGGACGTAAATGTTTAGGTTCGCCGTCAGCGTTTTATAGCGACAGGGACCCCCATATACTACCTAATAAATGTTTTAACCCCTTGATTGCCCCCTAGTTAACCCTTTCACCACTGATCACCGTATAACCATTACGGGTGACGCTGGTTAGTTTGTTTATTTTTTATAGTGTCAGGGCACCCGCCGTTTATTACCGAATAAAGGTTTAGCCCCCCGATCGCCCGGCGGTGATATGCGTCGCCCCAGGCAGCGTCAGATTAGCGCCAGTACCGCTAACACCCACGCACGCAGCATACGCCTCCCTTAGTGGTATAGTATCTGTACGGATCAATATCTGATCCGATCAGATCTATACTAGCGTCCCCAGCAGTTTAGGGTTCCCAAAAACGCAGTGTTAGCAGGATCAGCCCAGATACCTGCTAGCACCTGTGTTTTGTCCCTCCGCCCGGCCCAGCCCAGCCCACCCAAGTGCAGTATCGATCGATCACTGTCACTTACAAAACACTAAACGCATAACTGCAGCGTTCGCAGAGTCAGGCCTGATCCCTGCGATCGCTAACAGTTTTCTTGGTAGCGTTTTGGTGAGCTGGCAAGCACCAGCCCCAGGCAGCGTCAGGTTAGCGCCAGTACCGCTAACACCCACGCACGCACCTTACACCTCCCTTAGTGGTATAGTATCTGAACGCATCAATATCTGATCCGATCAGATCTATACTAGCGTCCCCAGCAGTTTAGGGTTCCCAAAAACGCAGTGTTAGCGGGATCAGCCCAGATACCTGCTAGCACCTGCGTTTTGCCCCTCCGCCCAGCCCACCCAAGTGCAGTATCGATCGATCACTGTCACTTACAAAACACTAAACGCATAACTGCAGCGTTCGCAGAGTCAGGCCTGATCCCTGCGATCGCTAACAGTTTTTTTGGTAGCGTTTTGGTGAACTGGCAAGCACCAGCCCCAGGCAGCGTCAGATTAGCGCCAGTACCGCTAACACCCACGCACGCAGCATACACCTCCCTAAGTGGTATAGTATCTGATCGGATTAATACCTGATCCGATCAGATCTATACTAGCATCCCCAGCAGTTTAGGGTTCCCACAAACGCAGTGTTAGCGGGATCAGCCCAGATACCTGCTAGCACCTGCGTTTTGCCCCTCCGCCCGGCCCAGCCCAGCCCACCCAAGTGCAATATCGATCGATCACTGACACTTACAAAACACTAAACGCATAACTGCAGCGTTCGCAGAGTCAGTCCTGATCCCTGCGATCGCTAACAGTTTTTTTGGTAGCGTTTTGGTGAACTGGCAAGCGCCAGTGGCCTAGTACACCCCGGTCGTAGTCAAACCAGCACTGCAGTAACACTTGGTGACGTGGTGAGTCCCATAAGTGCAGTTCAAGCTGGTGAGGTGGCAAGCACAAGTAGTGTCCCGCTGCCACCAAAAAGACAAACACAGGCCCGTCGTGCCCATAGTGCCCTTCCTGCTGCATTCGCCAATCCTAATTGGGAACCCACCGCTTCTGCAGCGCCCGTACTTCCCCCATTCACATCCCCAACCAAATGCAGTCGGCTTCATGAGAGGCATTTTCTTTATGTCCTCCCGAGTACCCCTACCCAGCGAACCCCCCCAAAAAAGATGTCGTGTCTGCAGCAAGCGCGGATATAGGCGTGACACCCGCTATTATTGTCCCTCCTGTCCTGACAATCCTGGTCTTTGCATTCGTGAATGTTTTGAACGCTACCATTCACTAGTTGAGTATTAGCGTAGGGTACAGCATTGCACAGACTAGGCACACTTTCACAGGGTCTCCCAAGATGCCATCGCATTTTGAGAGACCCGAACCTGGAACCGGTTACAGTTATAAAAGTTAGTTACAAAAAAAAGTGAAAAAAAAAAAAAAACACACAAACAAAAATATAAAATAAAAAAAAAATAGTTGGCGTTTTATTGTTCTCTCTCTCTCTATTCTCTCTCTATTGTTCTGCTCTTTTTTACTGTATTCTATTCTGAAATGTTTTATTGTTATTATGTTTTATCATGTTTGCTTTTCAGGTATGCAATTTTTTATACCTTACCGTTTACTGTGCTTTATTGTTAACCATTTTTTTGTCTTCAGGTACGCCATTCACGACTTTGAGTGGTTATACCAGAATGATGCCTGCAGGTTTAGGTATCATCTTGGTATCATTCTTTTCAGCCAGCGGTCTGCTTTCATGTAAAAGCAATCCTAGCGGCTAATTAGCCTCTAGACTGCTTTTACAAGCAGTGGGAGGGAATGCCCCCCCCCAACGTCTTCCGTGTTTTTCTCTGGCTCTCCTGTCTCAACAGGGAACCTGAGAATGCAGCCGGTGATTCAGCCAGCTGACCATAGAGCTGATCAGAGACCAGAGTGGCTCCAAACATCTCTATGGCCTAAGAAACCGGAAGCTACGAGCATTTTATGACTTAGATTTCACCGGATGTAAACAGCGGCATTGGGAAATTGGGAAAGCATTTTATCACACCGATCTTGGCGTGGTCAGATGCTTTGAGGGCAGAGGAGAAATCTAGGGTCTAATAGACCCCAATTTTTGCAAAAAAGAGTACCTGTCACTACCTATTGCTATGATAGGGGATATTTACATTCCCCGAGATAACAATAAAAATGATTTAAAAAAAAAATGAAAGGAACAGTTTAAAAATAAGATAAAAAAATAATAATAATAATGAAAAAAAAAAAAAAAAAAAGCACCCCTGTCCCCCCTGCTCTCGCGCTAAGGCGAACGCAAGCGTCGGTCTGGCGTCAAATGTAAACAGCAATTGCACCATGCATGTGAGGTATCACCGCGAAGGTCAGATCGAGGGCAGTAATTTTAGCAGTAGACCTCCTCTGTAAATCTAAAGTGGTAGCCTTTAAAGGCTTTTAAAGGCTTTTAAAAATGTATTTAGTTTGTCGCCACTGCACGTTTGTGCGCAATTTTAAAGCATGTCATGTTTGGTATCCATGTACTCGGCCTAAGATCATCTTTTTTATTTCACCAAACATTTGGGCAATATAGTGTGTTTTAGTGCATTAAAATGTAAAAAAGTGTGTTTTTTCCCCAAAAAATGCGTTTGAAAAATCGCTGCGCAAATACTGTGTGAAAAAAAAAATGAAACACCCACCATTTTAATCTGTAGGGCATTTGCTTTAAAAAAAAAATAATGTTTGGGGGTTCAAAGTAATTTTCTTGCAAAAAAAAATTATTTTTTTATGTAAACAATAAGTGTCAGAAAGGGCTTTGTCTTCAAGTGGTTAGAAGAGTGGGTGATGTGTGACATAAGCCTCTAGATGTTGTGCATAAAATGCCAGGACAGTTCAAAACCCCCGCAAATGACCCCATTTTGGAAAGTAGACACCCCAAGCTATTTGCTGAGAGTCATGTCGAGTCCATGGAATATTTTATATTGTGACACAAGTTGCGGGAAAGAGACAATTTTTTATTTTTTTTATTTTTTTTTGCGCAAAGTTGTCACTACATGATATTTTGCTCAAACATGCCATGGGAATATGTGAAATTACACCCCAAAATACATTCTGCTGCTTCTCCTGAGTACGGGGATACCACATGTGTGAGACTTTTTGGGAGCCTAGCCGCGTACGGGACCCCCAAAACCAAGCACCGCCTTCAGGCTTTCTAAGGCCGTAAATTTTTGATTTCACTCTTCACTGCCTATCACAGTTTCGGAGGCCATGGAATGCCCAGGTGGCAAAAAAAAACCCCAAATGACCCCATTTTGGAAAGTAGACACCCCAAGCTATTTGCTGAGTGGTATAGTGAGAATTTTGCAGACCTTAGTTTTTGTCACAAAGTTTTGAAAATTGAAAAAAGAAAAAAAAAAATTTTTTTCTCGTCTTTCTTTATTTTCAAAAACAAATGAGAGCTGCAAAATACTCACCATGCCTCTCAGCAAATAGCTTGGGGTGTCTACTTTCCAAAATGGGGTCATTTGGGGGGGGGGGGTTTGTGCCACCTGTGCATTCCATGGCCTCCGAAACTGTGATAGGCAGTAAGGAGTAAAATCAAAAATGTACGCCCTTAGAAATCCTGAAGGCAGTGATTGGTTTTCAGGGCCCCGTAAGCGGCTAGGCTCCCAAAAAGTCTTACACATGTGGTATCCCCATACTCAGGAGAAGCAGCTAAATGTATTTTGGGGTGCAATTCCACATATGCCCATGGTCTGTGTGAGCAATATATCATTTAGTGACAACTTTGTGCAAAAAAAAAAAAAAATTTGTCACTTTCCCGCATCTTGTGTCAAAATATAAAACATTCCATGGACTCAACATGCCTCAAAGCAAATAGCTTGGGGTGTCTACTTTCCAAAATGGGGTCATTTGGGGGGGTTTTATGCCATCTGGGCATTTTATGGCCTTCAAAACTGTGATAGGTAGTGAGGAGTAAAATCAAAAATGTACGCCCTTAGAAATCCTGAAGGCAGTGATTGGTTTTCGGGGCCCTGTACGCGGCTAGGCTCCCAAAAAGTCCCACACATGTGGTATCCCCATACTCAGGAGAAGCAGCTAAATGTATTTTGGGGTGCAATTCCACATATGCCCATGGCCTGTGTGAGCAATATATCATTTAGTGACAACTTTTTGTAATTTTTTTTTTTTTTTTTTCATTATTCAATCACTTGGGACAAAAAAAATGAATATTCAATGGGCTCAACATGCCTCTCAGCAAATTCCTTGGGGTGTCTACTTTCCAAAATGGGGTCATTTGTGGGGGTTTTGTACTGCCCTGCCATTTTAGCACCTCAAGAAACGACATAGGCAGTCATAAATTAAAGGCTGTGTAAATTCCAGAAAATGTACCCTAGTTTGTAGGCGCTATAACTTTTGCGCAAACCAATAAATATACACTTATTGACATTTTTTTTACCAAAGACATGTGGCCGAATACATTTTGGCCTAAATGTATGACTAAAATTGAGTTTATTGGATTTTTTTTAGAACAAAAAGTAGAAAATATCATTTTTTTTCAAAATTTTCGGTCTTTTTCCGTGTATAGCGCAAAAAATAAAAACGGCAGAGGTGGTCAAATATCATCAAAAGAAAGCTCTATTTGTGGGAAGAAAAGGACGCAAATTTCGTTTGGGTAGAGCATTGCATGACCGCGCAATTAGCAGTTAAAGCGACGCAGTGCTGAATTGTAAAAAGTGCTCTGGTCAGGAAGGGGGTAAAACCTTCCGGGGCTGAAGTGGTTAATATGGGAAAAACTTTTCTCCTTTCCTCTGATGCTTTATAACCAATCCTTGTTTCACAAAAAAACCCACATTTTCAAAAAACATTTGTCATTGGGAGGTGAAATCTTCTGAAGAGGAGCACAGACAGCAAAACAAATGTCACAGGGGTGATAACCCTTCCCTATGTTTTCCAAAAAGCTTAAAATAGATTTTTTGGCTGGAGCTAAACACGTTAAAAATGTACCAGTTCAAAATTACAAACAGATTGTACTTAACAACAAACCTACAGTCCCTGTCTTGTTTGCACCGCCTGTTCAGAGTACAGAGCCTGTATACTGCTGTTTCCTTTTTTCATTTGGGTACAGGGTTCCCCTTTATATCCATACAAGACCCAAAGGGCCTGGTAATAGACTAGGGGTTACCCATGCCATTTGTCCCACTGATTTTCATCCATATTGCCAGGACCCGACATTACATTAAAGACGCAAGCAGTTTTAAATGACTTTTATTCCTTTAAAAATTACATTTTGTGCAGGGACTGTTCTAAGCATGGGAAACACGCGACACTTTACAGGTATACTATAGACACCCCCCCCCAGGTACGATATTTAAAGGAATATTTCACTATTCACTAATATTTGGCCGTTTTTAAAAGTTTTTTTTGCATTGATACATGTCCCCTGGGACAGGACCCCGGTCCCCAAACCGTTTTTAGGACAATACCATTCAAATTAGCCTTTAAAATGAGCACTTTTGATTTTGAACGTTCAAGTCCCATAGACGTCAATGGGGTTCTAACATTCGTGCGAGTTTTCGGTCCGTTCGCAGGTTCTGGTGCGAATCGAACCTGGGGGTGTTCAGCTCCTCCCTAGTGGTCAGTAGGGATGGGCCGAATGGACCCCTGTTCGGTTTGGACCAGAACTTCCTAACCGCAAATATTCAGACCCGAATACCGAACCCCCTTAAAGTCAATGGGACCCGTACGTTAAATATCAAAAGTGCCTATTTTAAAGGCTTAAATGCAAGTAATTAGGCATACAATGGTTATAGGGCTCTGTGTCCTGCCCTGGGGGATATGGATCAATAAAAAAAAAGTTTTTGAAAAACTTCATTTTTAAATGAGCAGTGATTATTTGATTTTTAAAGTGAAAGCCTAAAAATGAAAAAGCCTTCCAATATAGTGCCGGTTAAGGGCAGTTCTGTACCATGTCTAGAATCTGCTGCAGCAATAATTGAATTTATAAAGCCAAAAAAATGACATTTTTCCTGCAAGCTGCCCTTATTTTGCTCAGCAACAGCTGGGGAGCCAGTGTGTATGATGAGGCCACAATGTAGTGCACTGAGAACAAGATTAGAGATTTTTTGGATACATTCTGGTGTCACTTTGACTTTTTAATAGAAGTAACGGGTGCGTTAAAATTGGTCTTTGGGTGTCAGTGGCGCCTTCCCACCATAACCCTATAGAGATAATGTTGATGAAAGCAAGAATTTGCCTTCTTGTAAAAAATTGCAATCATATGCACCTGTCAAACAGGTGCAGAAAAATTGGTCTTTGGCTGCCAGTGGTGCCTTCCCACCGTAACCCTATAGAGCTACTCTTGATGAAAGCAAGAATTTGCCCTGCTGTAAAAAATTGCAATGATATGCACCTGTCAGACAGGTGCAGAAAAATTGGTCTTTGGGTGGTAATTGTGAACATGAAACCTATAGCAAAAACATTCTTCCAGATGAAATGATTGAACACCCTCAAAGCTAGGCAGCCTCGAAGTCCTGCAGAGATTCCACATCCCAAAAAGACTTAATCAGTGACATCGGCATTAGGGGCTTCATAGCTGGTAATCCAGAACTGATTCCTTTTTATCAAACAGTCCACAGAGTCTGATTCTATGATCAGTAACAAAACCTCCTGCAGCACTGAATGCCCGTTCTGAAAGCACACTGGATGCAGGGCAGCCCAGCAACTCAATAGCATACTGGGCAAGTTCTGGCCAGTGGTCTATTCTCATGACCCAGTAAGCCAGTGGATTGTCAGCTGGAAAGCTCTTCGTCTCTGTTTTGGCCCAGAGGTAATCGTCCACCATGTTATACAGACGCTGCCGATGGGATGTGGAAGCTGACAGCCCTGGGCAGTGAGGACTAAAATAATTCCAAAATGCCTCACTTAGGTGGATGCCTTCTCCAACGCTCGTTTCTTGACCAACGGAAGACTCAAAACGATGTTTTCCACCACACTGTAACCTACTAGAGTCAGGAAAAACATTCAATAAAATCCTCTTTAATGTGTCCTCAAGAGATTTTATCCTCTGCACTCTCTGTGGGAATGGGATGAGTTCAGACACCTTCCCGTTATAACGATGGTCAAGGAGGGTTGCCAACCAGTAATCATCCTTATCCTTTATGCCACGTATTCTTGGGTTCTTTCGCAGGCTTTGAAGCATGAGGTCTCCCATGTGCCTCAAATTTGCAGAGGCTTGAGAAGCAGACTCCTCGGGGTCACTCAGGATGACTGCACCTGGAACTTCCTACTCCCAGCCACGTACTACTCCCAAGGGTCCTGGGGTTGGAAAGCCATCGCTTACAGATTGACGCATGTCTTCCTCTTCTTCAAAGCCTATGAAAGTGCCAGAATCCTCTTCCTCATCCTCCTCCCCTCTCTCCTCCTGTGTGTTCTGTGACATAGCAATGATGGTGTCTGCATAAAGTGGGCCTTGAGAGGAAAGGAAGTCCTCCTCTTCCTCCTGCTGCTCTGCCTCCAGTGCCCTGTCCATAATGCCACGCAGAGTCTGCTCCAGCAGGAACACAACAGGGATTGTGTCACTGATGCATGCACTGTCACTGCTCACCATCCTTGTGGCCTCCTCAAATGGTGATAATACAGTGCATGCATCCTTAATGATCAGCCATTGGCGTGGGAAAAAAAGCCAAGGTGGCCTGTGCCTATCGTCATGCCGTACTGACACAAGTACTCGTTGATGGCCCTCTGCTGCATGTATAGCCGCTACAGCATTCCCAAAGTTGAGTTCCACCTAGAGGGCATGTCACAAATCAGGCGGTTTACGGGCAGATGGAATTCCCGCTGAATTTCAGCCAACCGAGCACTGGCTGTGTATGACCGCCGGAAATGACTACAGACTCTTCTGGCTTGCTTTTATACATCTTGCATCCCTGGGTACGTACTTAGGAAACACTGCACCACCAAATTGAGGACATGTGCCAGGCATGGCACATGTGTCAACTTTCCCTGTCTAAGGGCGGACAGGAGGTTTGAGCCATTATCAGACACCACCATTCCTGGCTCCAGCGGGCGTGGTGTGAACCACCTCTGGGCCTGTCCTTGCAGAGCTGCAAGAATCTCTGCTCCGATGTGGTTCCTGTCCCCTAAACACACCAGCTGAAGCACTGCATGGCACCTTTTAGCTTGACTCTGGAAAAAGCCCTTTGAATGATTAGGGGGATCCTGAAAGGTAATGACTCAGTATTGCAGGGGCAGACTAAAGTGGGTAAGGAGGAGGAGGGACAGATTTGTGCTCCTTTTGTGTGGCTTTTAGGTGCTCTTGCCAACTGGCTGAGTGGTTGGACGTTAAATGCCTTGTTAGGCATGTGGTACCCAAATGGTTGGTGTTTTTGCCACGTTTGATGTGCTTGTGACACAGTTTGCAGATAGCAACAGTGCGATCTGCTGCAGATGTGCTGAAAAAAGCCCAGACAGCTGAGCTGTGGGGAGTGGGCCGGGAGATAACAGCTGCAGAATGTGATGGAATAGGGTGGCTGCTCTCTACTCTTTCTTGATGCCGACCTCCTTGGGGTTGTGCCGCCTGACCTTCAGTTTCTTCCTCTGCTCTATCTGGCACCCAAGTCGCATCAGTGACCTCATCATCATCATCTCCATCTCCTCCATCTTCATCATTACCACTGGAGACAACTTGGCAATACGCTGCAGTTTGGGGAACGTGAATGCCAATTTGTCTACCAGTGTTCCTTCCTCTCTCTAGGCTCATGTTCCTGTCATCCTCAACCTCAGAACCAGCATCTAAATCCAGTAATGGCTGGGCATCATCAAGGAGCAAGTGACTGACGCTGTGGTCAAATAACTCAGCTGACTCCTCAATGGCTGATGTTAGGGCTATGGCAGGAATAGATGTGGACAAGGAGGCAGGTTTATCTACTCTAGCAACTGCAAGGGACTGCACACTTGTCTCTGCTTGTGTGACAGAGGATGAGGAGGGTTTAGTAAGCCAGTCCACCACCTCCTCTGCATGCTGTGGCTGGATAGCACGGGCAAACTCACTAAACAGAGGAAATGCCCTGCCTGAGGACTGACCACCACGTCCACCTTTGCCTGTGGACACATTGGTTGCTGGCCCCCTTACAGTGCCAAGGGAACGTCTGCCTCTCCTTTTTGTTCTCCCAGACATTATTGGGAGGGAGGGGGCGGTGCTTATAAGCAAATGTAAAGGAGAAGTTGAAATCTGTACGTAGATGCACTTTAATCAATGTAAAGAGGTGTTTGGTGCCCTTTAATTTGAGTACTCACACTACACAGACGCACTCCACGGATACAATATAATATACTGCAATATAATTTGCCAAACGTACAGTGATGCACATAACTATATGGCATTAAACTGGCAGTAACGCACACAGAAGTAAATGGCGTTAAACTGGCAGTAACGCACAAAACATATATGGCAATAAACTTGTAGTAACGCACACAGAACTATATGGCTTTAAACTGGCAGTAACGCATGCAAAACGATATGACGTTAAACTGACAGTAACGCACGCAAAACGATATGGCGTTAAACTGGCAGTAATGCACAAAACTATATGGCATTAAACTGGCAGTAACGCAGACAACACTATATGGCGTTAAACTGGCAGTAATGCACGCAATACAATATGGCGTTAAACTGACAGTAACGCACGCAAAACTATATGGCGTTAAACTGGCAGTAACGCACGTAATATGATATGGCGTTAAACTGCCAGCAACGCAATCAAATAGACGGTGTTCTACCGTCACTACACTGAAGCTATCTGAACTGTCCCTACTCTAGCTATATACTAATGTCAAGATTACTGACACAGTCTCACTACACTACACTGAAACTATCTGAGCTGTCCCTACTCTAGCTGCTCACTATGAAAAGCTGAATGATGGTCCTCCTCATTACACTCACACTATCCCTAGACTGACACTAAACTAATATTTTACACTGACAATTGAAGCAAAATAGCACAGTATAGCACACTAACTAATAGCACTGAACAGAGCCCTGTTCTATCTCTCTCCACACCAAAATCACACTGAAAATGGCTGCCATTGAAAGAATACTTTTATACTGTGGGGCAGGAATGAGCCATGATTGGATAAAGTCATGATGACAGTGTCCAATCATGACTCTGACAGTGCTCTGTGCCCTGATTGGCTGAAGCTTTCAATCAGGGATAGCACTGCATTGTTCAATGCACAATGCATTGTGGTCGGTTCGGAGGATCGAACAAACGGTCGAACGTCCTGTTTGTTCGGCTGTTCTCCGAACGTCCAAACAACGAAAGTTCGGCCCAAACTTACGCTCGGGCCGAACCGTTCGCCCATCCCTAATGGTCAGTAAATATAGCATAGTGTAGCTTCACCTACAGTCGTCACTGTTCCTAAAAGCCAGCAGGCCTAACCTGCTGGTATGTGGCTGGCCCCACAGCACAATGTTCACTGGCCAGGAAGTATAGAAGGCTGAACAAAGGGTAAACACAAGAGTACCTGTGATTTTAGTTGTCCACAGAGGAAGAATGGGACTTGTGTCTTGCAGTAACATAGCCAGTGGGACATGCAGATTGGTCCGTACTGGTGCCAGGTAGAGACATGGTTAGCAAACAGGCAAAGGAGTGGTCCAGGTAGAAGGCAGGAACATTGTCCATAAACAGATTGTGGTCAGTATAGGTAGCAGGCAGAGGCATGGTTAGCAAATAGTCAAACGATTGATCCAGGCATTAGGCAGGAGCATGGTCCATAAACAGTCCAGGATCAATACAGGCAGCAGGCAGAGGAATTATCAGCAAATAGCTAAAGGATTGGTACAGGGTACAGGCAATAGGCAGAAACATCAGGCTTAGGGCCTTGGCCAGACCCTTATCTGGGAATTACAGAACCCAGAAAAAAAACAAGTTTTTTTTTCTCCCCTTAGAAACATTACTACGAAGCCCCCTCACGCTGCATAAGTGAGAACCTTGTGTTGTCTTCAATCCCAATACTACAATGGCAGTGTCGTGTCTCACATCAATCAAAAGATCAGTTCAGTTGACAGGAAAAAAATATGGTCAGTTAACAGGGTGAGGTCAGTTTGGTTAGAAGGCAGAAATTTGGTCAATTACCACTTCTGCCCCGAAAGGATTTACCCCCTTCCCGACCGGGCCATTTTTTGCAATATGGCACTGCGACGATTTAATTGACAATTGCATGGTCGTGCGACACTGTACTCAAACAAAATGGACGTCCTTTTTTTCCCACAAATAAAGCTTTCTCTTGGTGGTATTTGATCACCTCTGCGGTTTTTATTTTTTGCACTATAAACGCAAAAAAAGACAGACTATTTTGAAAAAAAAAGCAATATTTTTTACTTTTTGCTATAATAAATATCCACAAAAATATATAAAAAAAGTAATTTCTTCATCAGTTTAGGCCAATATGTATTCTTCTACATATTTTTGGTAAAAAAAATCGCAATAACGTATATTGATTGGTTTGCGCAAAAGTTATAGCATCTACAAAATAGGGGATAGATTTATGGCCTTTTTATTATTATTTTTGTTTTACTAGTAATGGTGGCGTTTTCCATTTTTTATTGGAACTGCAACAGTGGCAGACAGATTTCACACTATTTTGGGACCATTAACATTTATACAGCGATCAGAGCTATAAATAGCCATTGATTACTGTATAAATGTCACTGGCAGGGAAGGTGTTTTACACTAGAGGGCGATCAAGGGATTAAATGTGTGTCCTAGGGAGTAATTCTAATTGTGGGGGGATAGGACTGCCTGGGGGAGGAGACCAATCGTTGTTCCTAAGCAGCAGGAACAACAGATTGGTCTACTCACCCCTGACAGAACAGAGATCTGTTTGTTTACATTGACAGATCTCCGTTCTCTCCTTCTCGGGAGCAATCGCAGGTAGCCGATGGCCATCGTGGCCACCGGCTGTGCGCACAGGCTCCTATGTCACGCAGCGCCCTATACTTAAAACGCCCGCCGTACAGCTACAGGGATTCACGCAGAAGTGCCATTCTGACGGCGGGCAGTCAGCAAGCGGCTAAACAGGCCAGTGTCAGCTCAGGCAGCAGACAGAGGCATAGTCAGTATGCAGGCAAATGATCGGTACAGGCAGCAGGGAGAAACATGGTTGAGAAAACAGGCAAATGGTTTGCACACATAACATCAGATACAGAGAAATGGCAGGTAGTCAAACACATGAGAAATGTCAAGTTGTAAAGCGCTACGTAAACTGTTGGCGCTATATAAATCCTGTATAATAATAATAATAATAATAACAATACCTTCACTAATATTGTAATGAGGTATAGTGACAGTCTCCCATGCAGAGGCCAGGTTGTGACATTGGGGACAATAGTAGTGGGTGTCGTGCTTTATTTTATTACTAGTCATACACTGCATTTTTTTGAGGTTTTTCAGTATGTTTCAGGTGGAGGGGAGGAGTCTTTCATGCAGCCTGCTCACTGCATTAGAACATCCTGATAAATAAGGGCTGTTACAATCTCCCCTTGATACTTATGGCAAAAGTGAAGCAAGTCTTTCTGTGGACTTATGATAGATGACATAGGAAATGTACATGGCCGATTGGTAAATGGACACTTTTTTGATCCGATAGATGAATCTCCTAGTGACTATGTAGTGCTTCATCACTTGGTACACCTCCCATGAACTGATTACAGTCATGTATGCAACTAGGTTTTTGGACTGGATGGTGCCTTACTTGCATTTTCACTGAGGTGTCTTTGCGGATGGCGGAAAGCACATGCACATCCCATTTATCCTTCCATTTAAGGGCCAACATTTCCATTCCACAAACTGGCTGACTTTCCCCTGTTCGGATTTGTGGTGACCAGTAATTATAGCAAGCCCTTGTGTGCCACAGGCTACAGTTTGCTCGAGATAAAGGTGGCGGAAAAGTGGAAGGCTGGTGTAAGAATTGTCCACATAAAGGTGGTGCATCTAATGGAATAGCAGTGATACAAAGTCTCACACATTTTCCCACTGCTCCCCATATAGGTTAGGCATCCAGGGGGCTTAGGCTGGCTATCTTTTCTTTCATTAACCTGAAAGGTATATGTGTGGCTCTCTCATTAGGTTTGTATAACTGCCTCTTTAATTGGGATATATTGTTTAATGCCCTGTTTGCCTATAAAATGGATGAGGGACTCATCAACATAGATATGATTGTCAGGAGCATACCGTTCAGAAAATTTTTGGGTAAAATAATTGATCAGTGGCCTAATGCTGTAAAGCTTGTCGTATTTTGGGTGATTTTGGGAAGATATCTATATAGCGTGTCCTAGACATAATAGAGGAATAAAGTGGCATATGGTGAATAGAGTGTGAGTCCAATATTTAGTGTAAGGCCAAGAAACACTTTAAATTCTTAAATTGTGATGGGTTTATACTCAAATGGATGGGCATGAATGGAACTGGGATTTTTGGTGATGTACTGCTGGAAAAAAAGATTGCATTGGTCCACAACTGAATTGAAAAAAATCTGCTATGGCGGTGATCAGGGTGCTGGTGTGGCAGTGATGAGGACGCTAATGTGGCAGTGATCCGGACAATGGTATGGCAGTGATCAGGACACTGTGTTGGTGTATAGTGGTCTGGTGTCACTGCAATTAGGAACACTGGCTCTGTTGACTATGCCATGTGATCCACTGTGTTCAGTAGAGTTGAGTGAATGGTTCCGGCCGAGCAGGATGTCGCTGCACAGTGCATTCTAGGGCCCAGCGGTCAGTTGCAAGGCTTTGCCAATTAGGGCACAGAGCACTGTCAGAGACCAGTTTGGACAAAGTGATGATCACTTTGTCCAATCACAGCTCAGTGCTCATAATCCCACCCCACAATATACCCCACACTGGTTCCTTCCCACAGGAAGCTTTTGCAGTGTGTTGTTGGAGTGGAGATAGATGGCGCAGGGCTCAGTTTGCTACTAGCAAGTTAGTGTGTTCACTTATTGTGTAGTGTGTTAGTGTAGTGAAGTGTTTAACACAGCATTATATAACATTTAGTGCTGTATACCTTTTTTTTGTTTGGTTGCTGTGTTTTTTTTGCTTTTTGCTTTATTTACCCCTGCCCCTTTTTTTTCAATTGTCAGCAGCAGCTTTTCTGAGGGGAGTACACAGGAAGCGCCACCTAAGTGCAGTATTACAAGCATATTTTAATGGCAAAGTAGCTGTAAACACTGACAAGAGGAAGTAAAAACTAAGGCTCATCTGTAATCTGATGTTGTAGTGGGATCCAGGTGTCCAAGAAAGAATCCAATGGGCTCCAATGTGGCCGGAGAGTCAGCAGCACGTCCTGTGGCCACCAGGAAGGCGTCTGGAACCAGCGTGGAATACACGGAAATGACGTCACGGGCAGCTGGGCAAATTCCAGTATCACTGTTACAGTTCGATGGGATGGGCAGACAGGCTACGCGCTCAGAGCTCAGCTCCTTTTACTGGCCTGGGGTGGTAGTGTCTGTGGCAGTGCTATTTATATGGTTAGCTTCACTGTGGAACAATGGGTCCCAGCATGTGCACTGGATGTAAACAGCTGCATAAAACAGCATGGCGGTGACAGGGGACCATTGTAAAGCTCAGATACATATGTAAACATTAATGGTGAACTATAATTATTAAAAAATTATTAGCAACATATGCATTTATGTACACACTAATCCACATCAATGCATACATGGGAGGGAGGGTTTGATAAGGGGGGGGAGAAAGAGAAGTGTTACACATAGGATAAAACAACATATTTGTGATGCTTAGGAATGAAGAGAATAAAACATGTGTATTAAATGGATCAAAACATTTTCTAATTAATTAACTAATCAAAAAAACACTCAATCAATTAAAAAAATATATATCACAATAAAACTCATAAAAACACTTTCCAATTAACTAACTGATTAAAAAAAAAATCAATCAATAAAAAAATATTAAAAAAATATATATATATATATATATATACACCATGATAAAAATCATACACATACACAGAATGGTGTGAATAAATAAATACACATATACGCTTGGGCATAAGCAGACCCCAACTGTACTAGTACTCAATCTTAGTACTAGAGAGTACCTGTGTAGAAAAAAGAGGGGGTGGGGAAGCCGGGGACTACGAGGGTGTTGGGAAGGTGGATGTGTCTACTGGGAATACATTAACATATGTGTTAATACACGGACAGATAATAAAGGAGAACACGTGTACTTTAGCACACATCTGGGTACATGATCCCATAGGGTCATGTATGGCTATACAACCCAGTCAGTGTCATGTCTATGACCCCGACACATAACTCGTAGTGGTTGCTACAATTTAGAGATTAGGATTTGAAAAATTAATTAATGAAAGGAGTAAAAATAGATTCCGACTGTAAGTTCTATATATGCCATATGGGCTGCTAGAAAGAAAGACACGGAGATGTTATTTAGAATGGATACTCGCATATGTACAATAGAAAGGACGATCAAAGGAGGTGGGGAGTGTTCATAACACAGTGTGGAAATCTGTATCTTCGTTCAAGCCTCCTGGGACCAAGGTACCTAAAGAGTAGATCCAGAAAGTCTCTTGTTGACACAAACATTTACAACGTTTGGCTGCAGGGAATGACCCAGGGATAGATTCAATAACCCATACCCTAAAGCTGGCAGTGGAGTGGTTATGATGCACTAGAAAATGTTTTGAAACGCGGGGATTGTCACGACCCTTCTCAATGAAGCGTCTGTGCTCACCAAGACGTGCCTGAAGGGCCCTAATGGTTCTCCCCACATGAAAGAGTCCACATGGACAGGTAAGGCTTTATATGACATACTCTGTGGAACAGTTATTAAATTCTTTAAAGGTATGTGTTTTCCCTTTTACGGTAAAGGTTTTTTGGCCATGAGGGACAAATTCACAAGTCTTGCAGAGAGCCTTTTTGCACTGATACATCCCAACTAGTGGAATGAGGACTAGAGGTTTGGAGTCGGGTAGAGTGGGCTTAATCTTACTAGGGGAAATCTTACTTTTAATGCTTCTCGCTTTCCTATATGTTATTTTAGGTTTGGTTACTATTGTATTTTTCAGATGTGGATCTTCAAGTATAAAGCAGAAAAGAAAAAGCTGCGCTATCAAACAAGACAAACTCAAAAAAATGAAAATAACTGCAGCTGCTAGGACACAACAAACCAAGTCTCAAATAGTGTAGGAGTAAAAAAGTGCAGCGCTAATCTATCAGTGTAAATAAACAACTAAGTGACCCTATATAACTAAAGTCAAGTGACAAAGGCGAAAAAATGACATTTCTGGCATGTGAAAGTTAGTGTCTCTGAACAAAGTGGCACTTCAAAAAATGGCAAATCACAAAAGTCTGTAAACAGTGGAATCAGAGGGTCATCTCCGAGGAAAGAAAGTTACAGTATCTTGAAGGGGCTATGGACACTTGTAAGAGGGTGACCGTAAGTTGCAATAGGGCGACCTTAAGTTGCAATAACACTCCAATCTTCAAGACAAAAGGTGGGTACACTTACTGGATCAGTAGGACGCATCTACCATATAGCAGTGCGTCAGTAAGGCGAAAAGGAGTAGTCATCCAGGATATCCAACCGGGTAAGGTCTTCCGGGTCCCGACCACCAATGGGGGGTGGTTGTCCTAGACAGGCTATGGATCTCCACTACACCCGATCTCCGATACCGGAATCAGTCAATCACAGGCAGATGGTTCTTAGTGAGCCCATGGAGGAAAAGAAAAAGGGACTCCACATAGTGTAGATCAAAATGGGGTTTAATAATGCAAAAAAATGTACAAAATGTAGGTGATCACGAACAAATAAAAAGCATAAAAGTAGCATAAAAATAGCAATGTGGGAAGCTGGAGTAGCTGGCCCTACGCGTTTTGACCACACAGTCATCAACAGGGGCATCAAACAGCCTCCCCACATTGCACTCATATATATACTGTATCTGGCTTACAATTACAACAAGCACCGCCCACCGTAATGGCGGAACCGGAAGTGGGTATAATATAAAGAAGCACAGCCAGATAAATTACTAAACTTCTCATATAAACTCTATTGAAAGGATAAAAGGAACTCCCACTTATTGAAAAACAGGAAAAACGGGGCAGCGAATCCACTGTGTCACACAGGGAACAGCAGACATCCGCATCTCCGCCCCCCTGCATTCCAAAGTCACAATAGCTTGCGTTCCAAGCCTCATAAGGGTGTCTCTATGGGGAGGATGATAGCCGCCGGCCAATCAGCAGCTGGCATCACCTCCCCACCTGAATCCAGAGCGTGTGCTCCAAAGCACGCCCACGCCGGAGAACGTAGACAGCCCGCTGACATCATCACAGCCGCTGACGGAAGAAACACCAATCAGCGGCTGGTGTCAGAGCGGCTCACAGGACGGGAGCTTGCGCTCCAAACCATCACAACAAGGAGGGCAGAGACAAACCAGCTCGATGATTGGCTGCCTGCATCCGTAGGGCAGACACCACAATAACCAATCTGCAGGGACAAAATCCAAGATACATAGTATGCAGAAAGCTAAAACCGGTACTAAAAAAACATAAAGGAAAGAAAATCAATATACAAATCATCCCAGTCCCATGTCAGTAAATTGGAGTGCCTAATAACATCAATCTGGCGAAGCAAAGTCATACACGTCCAAACCCCCCAAAAGGCAAAGTAGGGCAATGCCACAGTGCCGACCAGGAACGATGAGGGGACCACAAAAATAAAAAATAAAACAAAACCCCAATAAACTTCTAAAACCACAATGGAGGTGTTTGGTAGGTAAATTCACCTAACCAGCCACACGTCCAACAGGGTAGCAAACTGTCAGGAAATCTCGGTAAAACAAAAAAACCATAATGCCCCGCCCACATGAGTCAGCGGAGTCAAACGTGCCCAAGCCTCAACAAAGAATGCTGGGCAACGCCACAACGCCAATCCAAGAGAAAAAGTGTGCAAAAGAATAAATGTAAGAAATAAATAATCAGACTGTAAGAACCATAACCAAAAACTACAACTCAAAAAAGGAAAATAAATGAAAATAGAAAACCCTCGTGGGAGTCTTTCTCTTGGATTGGCGTTGTGGCATTGCCATCTTCGTCAGCTGGTTTTTTACCATTAAAATTTTTATTGGTTTTGCAGAAAATCAGCACAACAGTAGAATTAACATTGAGGTCACATTGTCAAACTTTGATCTTCATATTGGTATACAGGTGATACAGCTAGGAATAACAAATTTAGAAATGAGCTTGTTTTGCTTTCTGTTGGTAACTTACAGTAGCCTAAACTATAGTCTAAATTAGGAGGACTTTGTTGCCTCGCTCCGGACACCCCTAAAGGGATCACGCTGTGTCCAGTGTGGGGCGGAGGCACCATCCGCTCATATCTGTTTTAGTCCCTTAATGTTTTCCTAGCATTGAGACTGAAATATCTCAGGCCCCCAAGGAGACCATTTCTGTAATGTACCTTGACCTCTAAAGTAAATGCAGACCCGGAAAACCATTGGTCCCTAGTAGGTCATAAGGACCTTATCATGAGTAAATAGCCGGTGTCCTAACGTTAAGACTTCAGAAGGTAAGTAGAGAAAATAGTAGGAAAAGGAAAGAAAAGAGGAGAGGAGGAGCTGCCTGCCTGTGAGAGGCCAGTCCCAATGTTCAGCGGCCAGTATTGCCAGGTATCAGGGAAAAGCCCATGTATTGGGCCCAGAGTTCCCATATCGCTTCAAACTGTTTGGCTGTGTCCAATAAGGTGCTTACCAATTTTTCTTGGGTCATTATCTAGGAAATCTTTTTTTTCGTGTATAATAGAGAGACCTTGGGTAGTTTCCAGGCTTTGGCTGTAGTAATTTTTGCCCCTGTCAGGACGAACTGGATTAGTTTGCGAGTGAGTTTAGGAATACTCGGGACAAATCCATTAAGCAAGGTTATTGATGGCCTTTGTGGCATTGCACAGCCCGTGACCCTGCGGATAAGGTGAAAGACATTGTTTCAAAACCCTCTGAGTCTGGGGCATTCCCACCAGATTTGAAGCATAGTACCTAAACTCTGGCAGCCTTTGAAGCACAAAGGTGAGGAAGATGGAAACATGGGCACCAATCTGGTCGGGACCAGATACCATCGCGTGAAGATTTTGATATTGGCTTCCATGAGTGAGGCATTGAAAATGCCTTTGATCGGGCAAAGGACTTGTGCCAATCCTCCAATTTCCATGTGGTCTGGAGGTCTTTTTCCCAAGCTAGCATGTAAGGTAATTTGTTGGTATTTTTAGCAAGTGACGCATATATAATAGAAATCCCTACCCTCTGCTCCATGGCCTGACCACACCAACATTCGTAACATGTAAATGCCGGAGGATTAGGTTTATTTTTCCATGTAGTATGAATGAAACGGGGTATTTAGTGGAATCTGAATTTTTCAATGGAGGGAAGCTCTAGCTCCTTTTCGAAATGTCTAAGGGGTAACGGGCCTGTGAAGGAGAAGAATTGTCAGATACGGTACACCCCCTTGTCTAGCCACCATTTGAAGGCTTTGATGTTCATGCCCAGTTAAAATAGTGGGTTATGGAGTATATGGGCTAGTGGTTGGGTATCAGAGATCCGGGAGGGAAGTTTCCTCAGCGAGTCCCACAGGGAGAGTGAGTGTGAGAGGGTTGGGGAAAGAATAGGGGGTCATCTTTTGGATGGGCGCTATAGCAGGAAGTCTAGGGTTAACGTAGGTACTGCCTGTTTCTCTATGGCTACCCAAACTGGCTATTTAACTTTGAGGTATATGGTGGATAATTGTGCTAAGCGTGCAGCTTGGGAGTACCATAGAAGATTTGGCAGGCCTAGCCCCCCTTGAGTGGGAAGATTGAATAAGTTGCGTTTTGAGAAGCGGGGACCTTTCTTATTCCATATGAATTTGGTTTCCCTGAAAGGCTTTAAGGTGGTCCCTTCTAATCAGGATAGGGAGGGAGCGGAACAAATATAGAAACCTAGGTAGGAGGGTCATCTTGACCAAGTTAATTCTACTCGTCCAAGCCATATTATGTGGCGCCCAATTCCTGAGGTCTGATTCTAGCTTTTTGTACATTGGGGGGTAGTTTGCTTGACATAGGCGTTCAACCTCAGATGTGAGGTTGAGCCCCAAGTATTTGATGGAGGTGTGACTCCATTTGAATTTGTAGGTGTCCTGTAGGTGGGAAACAAGGGAGTGTGACAGTGATACGTTTAAATCTTGAGACTTGGTCATTTTCACTTTTAGACCTGATACTGTCGCAAATTTGTTTAGTAAGTGATATAAGTTGGGAAGAGAGGTGGCTGGGGAGGTTATAAAAAGCAGAAAAATGGTCTGCAAACAGGGCGCACTTGTGGGTTAATAGTGTAGTTGTGGGTTGTTCGGCCGCACTGGACTCCCCCGATATCCGGGTGTGTGTGAATGGCTATCGCCAGTGATTCAATCATCATGGCGAATATCAGGGGAGACAGTGGACAACCCTGGAGGTTGCCCCTGGCTATCTTAATCGGGTTTGAGTAGAACCCCTGAAGTCTAACCACGGCTTCTGGAGCAGAGTATAATGCTTCTAGGATCCCTATAAAGTTCGGACCGAATCCCCAGCGTTGTAAAAACCACAAAGAGATATGGCCAGGAAATGGAATCGAAGGCCTTCTGAAGGTCCAATGATAATAACATACCCTCTTGTTTGTTTCCCCCCTCCCATCCTGATTTCTGTATCGAGATTAGGTCTATCGCTCTTCACACTTGGTCAGGTCCCTGCCATTCTGGGATAAAACCTACCTGGTTCTTGTGAATATATTAACCTATAAATGCCGCTAGACAGTTTGCTGAAACTTTGGTTAAGATTTTTAAGTCATTATTAATTAAAGAAATGGGTCTGTAGTTCCCCACCATTCCCATATCTTTTTCAGGTTTGGGTATTACGGAGGTGTATGCCAAATTCAGTTGGTTTCCTAACGGGGTTCCATTTAGCTTTGAGTTGAAAAATCGAAGGTATGGGGTTAGGGTTTCAGCAAATGTTTTATAGTAGGGTGTTGAGAATCCATCTGGCCCCGGTGCCGTTCTCCCCTTCAATTTTTTAATAACCTCCGCAACCTCCTCAGATGTGATGTGTGCTTCTAGTTCTGCTCTGTGATTTTCACTTAAAGCTGGGAGGTGTAATTCGCCCAGGAACACTTCTATTTGTGTAAGACTCGTGTTTGTATCCGCTCTGTATAGATCATAATAAAAGTCCTGGAAGGCCTGCATTATATGCTGTGGATTCAGGGTGAGGGTGCCGTCTGCCTGTCTAATTTTTGGTAAGGAGTATGATTTATGTCTAGGGGAGAGTTTTGAGGCAAGCATGGGCCCTATTTTGTCCTTTCGCTGATAGAACCTGGCCCCCGTCCATTTAATGTTTTTTTCGGCTTTTGCTGTCAGAGCCAAGTAGAGCTACTCGAGCCATGTCAAGAGTGGCCATAGGAACATCCGTGGGGTCTCTTTTGTGTTGTTTGCTGAAACTGGTTAATTCTTTCTCAAGCCTCTCTATTTCTCTTAACCTTTCCCTTTTCTGTACTGCAGCAATTTGCATGAGCTTGACCCGAATGGTCACTTTGTGGGCCACCCAGAGTGTCTGCTGAAATATCCTCCACATCATTGAGGCGGAAGTATTCCTGCAGAGCCCAAATCAAATTGGAAAAATTCTGTGAGCCACAATGATCTTATGCCTTGCTTGTGCTACCTCCAGCTGCATGCGCTAATCAGGCTTCATATAATGTGCATAGGATAAATTTACAAGTTATGTGCTGCGCTTGGGTGACCCCAAAAACAAAATTAATAATAACCAACTCTGTGCTTACTAGTACAATAATATTAAATACAAATAATATGAATGTTGAATAAATAAACAAGGTGTGAAAAAACAAGTGCTTGTTACACCATAAATTAGTGCTTATTAGTGCTTTTTACACCATATATAGTGTCTTAATCAATATAAAAAGTGTGCTTAGTGCTCAATACACAGTAACCTGCTTTTCTTAAATGAAAAAAAAAAAAGTTCTCTTTGGCACTCTAAATAGTGTGTGCAAATAATGTCCAGCAGTGATAATAAAACAATGCGTGCAGGTGGTGTTCAGCTGTGACAACAATCCAACATCATGCCGAAGATATCCTGAGTGCTGCAAAACATGCTCCTGTGCTCCTTCGTGACCCCCTTAAGCTAATGTGCTCACCTCAGAGCGTGTGACTCAGCTTCTACCCTGAGTCCAAAATTGCTTTGGAGCCACCCCATGGCTCAGTCTCAGTGTCTGCTCCACTCCTCCAGCTGGAAACAATGTGGCTCCATACATAGAATGAAAAGGAAACTATATAGTGTAATATAGTCAAAATACTTTTATTAAAAGAAAACGCTCCCCACACCGGGGTACCCACATGGCACTGGTGCGTCAGTGCACCATACTATAACGGCTTACTATGCAAAATCAGTGGAAGTTTGGTGCGGTATGCTGTGCTGAGACAGCGCTGGTGTAAAGTCCATGTCAGTCTCTCCGTCCTGGCCCCTCCCCCTCATTCCTGCAGAGCCCGTTGTACTTCAGTGACTCTGACGGGATCATTCAGGATGGATTGGTTTAGCATCCAGTGGGAAGTATGCTGTCTAGGTGCGTCTCTGCGCTTTGCTAGTAGAACCATTGAGTGATCTATCCAGGCCACGTCCAGGATGGTGGATTTGATGGCTATTGGTATGTGACGTGTGGAGAGTAGGATATGGTCGATTCTCGAGTATGACTGGTGTGGGTTTGAGAAGTGTGTAAAGTCCCGATTGGTAGGGTTTAGTTCCCTCCATATGTCTGATAAGCCGTATTGGAATATCATTCTTGCTATTTGATAACTAGCTTTACGAAAGCCATAGTCGAAAGCCATATTGGAGTCATGTCCCAGGATTGTGATGCCCTCCGTTAGAGGTCCTAGGGTTTGAAACATTCGCTGAAAGAATTTTGTCTGTCCTCTGTTAGGGGCGTTGTATGATATGAATGAGTATTGATGGTCATCTAGAGTTCCTTTTACCAGGAGGAATCTTCCCTCCTGGTCCCTGTGTTCCAACTGTGGGGTAAATTTGCAGCGTTTAGAGATTAAGATAACTACTCCCTTCGTTTTGTCCTGGGGGAAGTGTGCATGGATGAACGACGAGGTGTACTGTGCCGGGAAGTGGGTCTCCTGCAGGAGGACTACGTCAATGCGGCAGGATCGGTATACCTGAAAGGCCTTCTGTCTTTTTACAGGTGAACTTATCCCCTGTGCATTATGAGAGATTATTCATAGGGGAGGGGTTGCTTTATTGTCATTAGCCATGGAGCAGACAGAGATGATCGCTAATTGTTCTATGGTCTCTTGTCCCAGAGAGGAGATGAAGAGAACATGGTTGGTAGCGAGGCTGTCGGGGCTTCCAAGGCCACTTCCCAGTGAGATAGCATCAGTAGGCTGGCTTAAAAAGAGAAGAGTTTAGCAAAGAGATAGGAAAAGAGGATGTATAATTTCAATAACATGAGAACAGTGGGGCCTATAACTGGCCTGGAATGAAAGGAGGGGAAAGGCTCCCTTCTTTCATTCAGAACAAATATTTTGTTATAGCCCGTAAACAGGGCTATTTTTCTACCACACAGAGTTGAAAATAACATGTCTGAGTGGCAGGAGGAGGCAAAAGGCGTCTGCCCCGGCCCTGAACAGCAGTGAAAAACTTTTAACATGAACTTATGTGGAAACAACACTACAGGTACCTCCTTTGTTTGCGTAGTCTGGAAGGTCCAAGTGAGAGAGACAAGAAGAGTGTAAGGTAATGTGATTGATAGGGGAGGCTTGGGTTATCGGTTCATTCTTGTGGGGGGAGCTTGGGCGAAAACCCCTAAACTTGTCATCGGCAACAATTGTGTAAACTGGTGTTGAGATTCATCCTTGAGGGAAAAGAGTTCTCAGGCAAAAATAAACAATTGGATCAAGGTTACTCGAATCAGGGGGGTAAGTTATCCCTGACTCTCTTGGTCTTGGTTTTTCCCCATAGTGGTGAGGTGGGGCTCGTTGGGGTGGGACACTTGGCTGACCCCTGCTGCATGTTTGAAGTGTCTATCACAGACTCCTGGGTGATGAGATTGAGGTCTAGCAGTAATCGTTCGCCATCCGGGAAGCTGTGAATTGAATGTTGTTTACCCTTATAGGAGAATTTTAGGGCGAAGGGAAATGCCCAGCGATATTTAATGTCCCTCTTAGTAAGGGCGACGAGGAGAGGTTTTAGGGATCTCCTTTTCTGAATTGTGAACAGGGAGATATCCACGAATATCTGGATAGCTTGTCCCTGGAACTGGAGCTGTTCTTGTTGGTGGGATCTCTTCATCACTTCTTCCTTAAAGGAATAAAAGTGGGGTTTTACCACAATGTCCCTGGGGGTTCCGTTCTTCCTGGGTGGGCCCAGGGATCTGTGGGCTCTATCCAGTTCCAGTTTGTGTACCGGATCAGAGGGTATAAGGGTTTTGATAACGTCCTGTACTCCTGACTGAATATCATTAATGGATTTGGGGAGCCCCCGATCCTAAAATTGTCTCTCCTCGAGCAATTCTCAAAGTCGTTGATCCAGGCATTGGCAGTATCAAGTTGCTCCTGAAGAAAGTGTAAATGATCTGTATTTTGATTGGCCCTGGAAATAGTAACGTCCAGTTTATGTTCTATAGGGTCAATCCTTGCGCCCAGGTTCTGGAAATCTGACCGAATGTCTCCAGTGATCCTGTCCGCTGTTTGGGTCAGTCCCTTATCCAGCAGCTCTGAAATTTGGGAGAAAAGATCAGAAACATTAAAGGTGACATCAAGGGCTGGTTCAGCTGGGGCTGGGCTGGAGTTTGGGTGTGTGGGGGTTTATTCCAGTGGGGACAGTCCATAGGGCCCCATGGAGCGCTCTATGAGGGACACTGTGGACGCTGGTGATGGAGTGTGGCCAGCATGTACAGTGCCTGGTATCTGGGGGGTGTAGAAAAGGGTTGCAGGTGTCAGCACTTGCCTGGCTGCTGCAGAATCCTCTGTGGCCTGGTCTCGTGTCTGAGACGCAGCCGCCATTTTGGATATGTCCCGGTTGTCTAGGGACTCGAACTGGGGTCCCAGGGCTCTCCTGGGGTTCCCCTTCTGGCATGTACCGGTGCACGGGGGTCTCCCCTTCGTTCCGCCGTTACTGGTGGGGTTACTGCAGGCTGCTATCTGCGGCTATAATAGCTGTGTGGTCAGCGCAGTGCAGAGCTCTGGGCTTACGCAGCCATTTTGGGAGTCTCCACGCATGCGCCTCTTGTCAACTGGTTTTATGACAATAGATTCATTATGGGTTAGTAGCTCTAGAGCCTTGTGGTCCAGAGGGCGGAGGTTGGATTTGGAATGGGTGTTTGATGAATCTGATTTGCACATATGTATTAGGTCAGAGTAGACTACCTGATAAAAGGTTTGAAGATAGGGACCCTTATTGTGTGTAGGGTTAAAAATGGATTTGGGGCGTAGGGCATTATGTGTATGGGAAGAATGTGGGGCAGTGCTGAGTCAGCCAATCTAGATCCTTGTGATAATTCTCTGCATATAGTTCCTCCAGATGAGCAAGTATGGGGAAGTCTGCATCATCCACTAGAGAGTTATGAGAGGCTAGAGAGGCAGAATGCGTGAAGATGTCTGGATCTGAGATATGAATCAAAGTATAGGGAGTGGCGCTGTGTTAGGAGTGTAAATAAAAATTAGCAAGAAATAAAAGTGTGTAAATAAAAGTGTAAAGATAAAACGTGTGAAATTCTTTGGTATGATCCAAAAAAATTACTTCCAAAAAACTTTTATATATATGCCCTTGTGTTAGTGCAAAAACACCTTGATCAGGTGAAAATTAGTATTATATGTGCAAAGAATCGCAAATATCAGGCAGCATCTCTACATACCATAAATACATCTTCACATGAATAAATATAAAGTGATGAAGTGCCAAAAACAATAAATGTCCAAAAACAATAATTATCCACCAATAATGTGTAAATGTGCAATGATTATAAGCAATAAAAAATCATTGATAATGTGTCCAAATCGCAGCTAAAAAATCGCAAAACCATATATTGTTTGGTACGAGAAAAGTTCATAACCAACAATGTATAAACGTGCAATAACTTATAAGCATGAAAAATCATTAATAATGTGTCCAAATCGCAGCTAAAAATCGTAAAGCCATATGTTGTTTAGTGCAAGAAAAGTTCATAACAATTGTGCAAAAAAATCTTCTTAGATGATAAAGTGCCATGCTGTGACAACTGGTGGTCCCCCCAATGTGGTTGCACTCACCGGAGCGCTCCACCCCTGCAGGGGTACGAGCGTGTAATGCTGGTCCTCTCACTCCAGTCCAAAAGATGTCAGTTTCCTTCCACGCATCCCATTCTTAAAACGCAGCTGTATACACTGAGAGGTGGGGACTTCCTGTCCCTTGGTATTAGAAGACCCCACTGGATATCCGAGACTGATGGCCATGAGCCCCTATCGTCACTCCAGTGTCGGCTCTCTGAGCTCTCCTCATCACATCACTCCTCGGTCACATGGAGGAAATCAGCTGCTGCTCTGAAATGCCCAGACAACTCCTGAGGGTGGTATATTTTTGGAGACTTGGATGTTGTAAAACCTTTCGACAGAAAGGTCTCTAATGAATTTATTTAGATCCTTGAATAAGGTGAATGGGCTGGGCTGTGTAGTGGGGGCAAAAGTGAGGCCTCTGCTAAGTAGGGAAATGTCATGTGCGGGTAGTATTGAGCGGGATATGTTGTAAATCTTTACCTTTTCCTTATCTTTCCTACTCTTCCTACCTCTGCCCCCTTCCGTCCTCTCCTCCGAGGTTCGGTGGGGGGCTAACAAGTAAAAAATCTATGTTAAGGATCTGGATTTCTATACTAAGCATTGCGAATATGTTGTTTTATCCTATGTGCCTTTCTCCCCCCAATTCCCCGCCCCCCCTCCTTTCCCAAACGCTCCCTCCCATGTACGCATTGATGTGGATTAGTGTGTACATAAACCCATATGTTGCTAATAATTCTTTAATAATTATTAATAGTTCACCATTAATGTTTACATATGTATCTGAGCTTTACAATGGTCCCCTTTCACCGCCGTGCTGTTTTATGTGGCCGTTTACATCCAGTGCACATACTGGGACCCGTTGTCCCATAGTGAAGCTAACCATATAAATAGCACTGCCATGGACACTACCACCCCAGGCCAGTAGAACTAGCTGCCCTTCCCATCAAACTGTAACAGTGATCCCGGAAGTAGCCCAGCTGCCCATGACGTCATTTCTGTACGTTCCATAGTGGTTTTAGACGCCTTCCTGGTGGCCACAGGACGTGCTGCTGACTCTCCGGCCACATTGGAGCCCATTGGATTCTTTCTTGGACACCTGGAGCTCTGGGATCCCACTACAACGTCAGATTACAGATGAGCTTATGTTTTTACGTCCTCTTGTGAATGTTTACAGCTACTTTGCCATTAAAATTTACTTGTAATACTGCACTTAGGTGGCGCTTCCTGTGTTCTCCCTTCTTTTCTGTATACAGAGTTAGCTCTCTCTGAGGACAGCAGCCGCCTTATCATACCACTATCCCATCCTTCGGACTGTCGAATCACCCACAGATTGTATGTTATTGATCCATCTTTTTGTCTAGTCACAAGTTTTTTTTCGCTAACAGTAAATTGTTACCAGAGCTGCAGCTTTTCTGACTGCGACACTGGTGTTTCACCTTTTTTATATCGTTTTTACATTTCTGTCAGTGTCAGTCCTCAATTTAAAGTGCACCAAACACCACTTTTCAGTCAATAAAGTGCATCCAATCACACATTTCCCAGTTTCCATTAAATATGGGTAATAACCAATAATAACATCATGTCTGGGAGGCTAACAAGGTGAGCAGATGTTACCATGCCACTATGAGGGGGCCAGCAGTGTCTGTGTCCACAGGCAAAGGTGGACATGGTCCTTCCTCAGGCAGGGCACATTTGTCTCTGTTTAGTGATGTTGTCTATGCTATCCAGCCACAGAATGCAGAGGAGGTGGTGGACTGGCTTACTAAATCACCCTCATCCTCCTCATCCTCTGTGACCCAAGCTGACACTAGTGCTCTGTCCACCGCAGCTGCCAGAATGGCTTAATCAGCTTCCTTGTCCACAGCTACTCCTGCCATAGCCCCAGCATCATGAGCCATGAGCCTACAGAGAGGGGAGAACACTGATAAACAACAAATTGGCAGTCATGTTCCCATAGCCACAGTGTATGGTCAAGTTGGCTTCAGTGATGATGAGGATGGAGGGGATGATGATGATGAGGTCACTAACACAACTTGGGTGATGGATAGAGCAGAGGAGGAAAGTGAGATGGAGGCACAGCCCCAATGAGGCAGGATGTCCTCCAGAGGCAGCCATCATGGAAGAGTAGAGAGCAGCCACCCTATTCCATCAGATAGTGAAATTGTTATCTCCCAGCCCACTTCTCACAGCTTATCTGTGTGGGCCTTTTTTAGCACATGTACAGCCGATCACACTGTTGCAATTTGCAACCTCTGCGGCAAGCAGATCAAGATTGGCAAAAACACTAGCCATTTGAGTACCACATGCTTCACAAGGCATTTAACCTCTCACCACTCAGCCCGTTAGCAAGAGCACCTGAAAGACACACACAAGGGACACAATTCTTCACCTCCTCACTCCTCACCTTTCATGTCTACCCCTGTTATATCTCGTGATCTCTCAGCAGCCTCCACTGACAGAGATGATGGTATAGCAAAGGGTGTCCCAGGTCCTTGCAACACATCTGCCAGCAGCACACCAACAGCTGTAGACTATAGCAGACATTTTTTTCTGCTCCAGCTGCTGCATCAAAAAAAAAAAATACCCCCCCCCCCACCCACATGCCCAGTATCTAAATTCCTGATTGTCTAAATAAAGAATGCTTGCAAGGAAAATCAATTTAAATGTCTTTGATTTTCTTTATAAATGTCCGTTTTGGGGGTGTGGCCTGACGCTACATGGAGTAGGACGTGTTCCGAGTAGCTCCATCTGTTGATCCTGCAATCCTCTGCATCCTACAACCCACGGGAGATATCCTGACCCTAAAGTTACCTCTCAAGATACGCCAAGCTTCGGACAATATGTCCCCAACAAAATCGCAGAAATCCACTGCAGTGAAACTGGATCAATACCGCCGACAGGAGAAAGAAGACCAGGAGGAAAATGTCGGCACCGCTCAGCAAGGCGAGGAGCGAACGGCGGGAGATACAGATAAGCTACTGGACGCTATCACCTTTTGCCGCACGTCGCTCGCTTCCCAAATAGAAGAAGTTAAAGTGGACATCTCCTTAATCAGGCAGGACCTACACAAACTCCGGGATCGGGTCAAGGAGACGGAGACTCGCATCAGTAATGCGGAAGACGCCATTTCTCCACTCCAAACAGGAGTGGAACAGATGAAACAACAAATCCAACAATTATTCTACAAGCAAGATGATATGGAGAACAGGAGCAGAAGATGTAACCTCCGCCTAATCGATCTCCCAGAGGGGGCAGAAGGTAAAGACCCTACCACATTTCTGGAGTAACTGCTCATTAATACATATGGCAGAGAGGCCTTCTCCCTCATGCTGACGGTAGAAAGGGCGCACCGTATGCCAGCCAGATCACCGCCCTAGGGAGCCCCGCCATGCACATTTATTGAAAAACTGCTGAATTATAAAGATAGAGAAGTGGCCTTGCGCCTGGCGAGGGAGAGGGGTAATAATCCCCTTCGGCAAAGTTAAAATCGCACTATTTACTGACTTTTTGGCAGAGGTCCAGCGACGCAGACAAACCTTCATGGAAGCCAAATGCAGACTTAGAAATATGCACTTCAAAAATGCCATGCTGTTCCCAGCAAGAATCAGAGTGGAACACGATGGCCGTGCATCTTTTTGTGAAGATCCTGCAGAATTAATCACCTGGATAGAATGCCAGAACACTCCTGACAAGGTGGACTAAAGTATCTGTGAGTATAAGTTATATTATCAAGATTGTACACAATAAGTCCTAAATCATATACAGCAGCGCTATGTGGTCGGCCCAGCTCCTGGAACTTTGTTTCATGGTACTTTGTTATCTGCCAGTTGTTACCGTTGTGGATTAGACTGAACAGACCACAGAGGCTGACTATCTAGTCACAGATGCTTTCTCCTAATGGGACACAACCTTATTCTAGAACCGTGGGCTACTACTTAGATAGAATGCTGTGAATCCCCTCCTATACTACCCCTATTGGGGTATACCCAAAACCTTGCAAGCTACAGCAGTAGCAGGAGCCTCAGACTGCTGTAGTCCTACTGGCAACGTGTAAAGTGCAGCGTGACTTGCCCCCAAGCACTTCTGGAGAAGGCGGCTCAAGCGGCTGGAATCACTGCAAAACCACGCTCACCATTGACCAGACAAGCATCGGAGATCTCATTGTCAAACAGACTGATATTTCTTCTTCATGGCTAGTCTGTTATAACACCAAATTGCGGTGGCTCCTCCTACTTTACCTTTTTTCTTTTTCTTTTTTCTCTTTTTTACCAAACACCCCTTTTTCTGGGACTGCAACAAAAGTTCTGTTAAGGGACTATGCTTGCATCAGTTGGGTGAGGTGCAGGGCAGGGAGGGGGGAGGGGGAAGGGGAAACTAAACCGTTCAACTTAAAAGTGCATGATATAATCTCTATACATAAAGTGCTAGTATGTTTATTGTTAAAAAGGTGTTCTTTATACATTTACTGGCTTACACCACACTCAATTTCAGTGCATGGAGTGTTTATTGCGATCCGCTTTCATGGATATAGATGTTGTCACGGTATAAATTATGTGAATATGGATGACAATGTCAATGGCGTCACTGAAGTTTCTTACTTGGAATGTGAGGGGATTACGGGACAAGGTTAAACGTACGGCTATCCTCGCATTCCTTAAGAAACAGAGAGCAGATGTGGTTGCACTGGTTGAAACACATGTGGAGGGTAGACTCCTGGTGGCACTTCGACGCCCATGGGTGGGCTGGGCGTTCCACTCGGTACATACACCCCATTCCAGAGGAGTATCTGTACTCATTGCAAAATCAGTGCATTTCGAACTGTGTGAATTACAAACAGATCCACAGGGTCAATATGTATTTATATCCTCCAAAATACATGGAGAATCCTTCCTAATTATGGCCTTTTATGTCCCTCCTCCATTTTCCACTCCGGTAATACTAGAAGGTATTTCATTTATGGTCCGGTATCCCACAGCTCAGGCCCTGTTAATGGGTGACTTCAATACCACTCTTAATGAGGAATTGGACAGACTTAGACCTTCAACACCCAGCATAGGCAATACCGGTGATACCAGGTTTTTTAAACTTCTTTCCCCTCTCCATTTAATAGACACCTGGAGGCACAGATTTCCACACAAACGTGCTTACTCATGTTTCTCACCATCACACAATACCATGTCACGTATTGACTTTATACTTATATCTCAAAGACTCACTCCACGTCTCTTAGAAACAATGTTCGGTCCCAGACTGCTTTCAGACCATGCCCCATATTGGATCACATTGAGTTTCCCCTTTGATAAACCACCACGAACATGGCGCCTAAACCCATTTTGGCTATCACTATTACCTGAAGATGATGACCTTGCTACTGAGTGGGGAAGATTTTTTACAGAGAACATTGACTCTGCCTCTCCCTTGGTGGTATGGGAATCTTTCAAGCTACACGTCCGAGCCTCCCTAATTGCCCACATTAATAAGATAAAAATGGATTTGGCAGAAACATATGACAAGGCAGTGACGGAACTTACGTCTATAGAACGAACATACGCAGTCGATCCTTCTCCGACCAAGGCTTCTATCCTTAAACTACGGACTAGGGTGGTGAATCAACTACAATATGAGAAAGCTAGACAGAAATGTTTTTTTTACCAAACAGAAACACTTTGAGCAGGGAGAAAGGGCTGGCAAACTCCTTGCTTACCTGGTTCATAGTGAAGATTAACCTCCAGTGGTTATTACACTCCAAGGCCCAGGCAGACAAAAAATTTCAGACCCCCCTACAGTGTCGTCCAGGTTTGGGGAATTCTTCAAGGACCTGTATGCATCCACGGTACAAGAGGAGTCCACTGTTATGGATCTCTTTTTGGACGAAGTCGCATTTCCTCAACTTACAGATGAGCAGGTTTGCCTTCTTGAGGCCCCTCTCACTGTAGAGGAAATAGAAACTGCAATATCTAGCTTTGCCAGATCCAAATCTCCCGGCTCGGATGGTTTACCTATAGAGTTTTATTCCCAATATAGCGAGGTGATCACCTCCAAATTATTGGCCCTATACAATGAGATGTTTAAATCCTTCACTCTGCCACCATCCATGAGAGAAGCCACAATAGTTCTGATACCCAAACCAGGCAAAGACCCAGTCTACCCGGAGTCATACCACCCCATTTCATTATTACAAGTTGATATTAAAATTCTAGCCAAGACACTTTCCACTCGTCTAAATCAGATCATACTCTCCCTCATACATCCAGACCAAGCTGGATTCATGCCGGGCCGCAATACTTCATTCAACCTTCGAAAATTATTCATCAACCTTCAAGCTACACACGAAAATGTTGGTACACGGGTAGTGGTGATCCTCGACGTGGCCAAAGCATTCGATTCGGTAGAATGTAATTATCTTTGGGGATGTCTGGAGAGGTATGGCTTTGGTCCCAACTTTATTAAATGTGTTCGGTTATCGTACCAAAACCCTACAGCTAAGGTGGTGACCTCGGTAGAGGCACGAGACAGGGCTGCCCACTCTCCCCACTACTCTACGCTTTGGCTGCAGAGCCACTTGCCATATCTGTCCGGGCTAACCCAGAGATTGTAGGACTAAAATTCGGACCCCTTACTGAAAAAATTAGCATGTAAGCTGACGATACATTACTATACCTAGCTGATCCTGGCCACTCACTTCATAATGCCCTTCAGACTATCGAACAATTCGGGAAATTTTCCGGACTCAAGATTAATTGGGAGAAATCCCAAATCTTGCCAATTGACAATTTTCCGCCTACAGAATTCCAAGCCAACATGCCACTACAAAGAGTCGACACGATTAAACACCTAGGGGTGTATATCTCCAGAACTCCAGCAGATTACATAACATTAAAACATAACATTAAACATTAAACCAATATTCTCCCTCATTAAAGCCAAAATCCAAGTATGGACCCGTTTACCTTTGGGAATATGGGGCCGTATTAATCTTATTAAGATGGTATTACTCCCCAAAATACTTTATATTCTTTGGCACACCCAGACATACGTACCCTTAAAACACTTCAAGTTGCTCTAAGCCCTTCTTACACCCTTTGTTTGGGGGAATAATAGGCACGAGTTAACATGGCAGGCCCTTAAAAACCCGACAGACATGGGGGGCACGGCACTTCCGGACTTCATCCATTACTACATTGCATCCCAATTGTCCCAACTTTTCCACATAGACAAAACAGACAGTGAAAGATTCTTACTCCTGTTGTGTCTGCAATGGGCACAACAAACCATGGATCTGATTTATGCTATCACCATGGGCACAAAGATCTCAGAGAAAAGCGGAGTCTTTACTGTACCACTACAGACACATTTGGGAACTTGCCACTGGCAAACTAGACATTCCTTCACACAATGACTATACTCCCCTGTGGTATAACAAAGACATACAAGAGTTTCAACACATTCAAGATCCAGGGCTCTGGATCAGGCAGGGTATATTTTATCTACACCACATACTATCAAATGGGACCTTCAAAGACTTCAGGACCCTTAAAGAAGAATTTGCACTGCACAACCGTATGTTCTTCAGATTCGTCCAATTGAGACATGCAACTCAGTCACAATTTTTACAATCTCCCCCACAACCCACACCTAATCCCATTATAGCAATCATAAAAGACACAGACCCCAAAAAACTGATATCTTGTTTTTACAATATGCTCAACACACCAGTGTCTGTCAAAGTTGCGTACAATATTAAACCACGTTGGGAAGGAGATGTGGGACCACTGGAAAATGAGGAATGAGAGGAGGCGATGGAGTCCTGTAAAGAAGTTTTCACCTTATCTGGTCCTGTCCACAAATCCAGGGCCTATGGAAACAAATTGTAAACTTTCTACATGACAACATGGCTTCTCCTGTAGCACTAGACCCGAAACAGTGTTTGCTTGGAATATTTCCTGACCCCCCTGACAAATTTACCAAAATATTCCTCCAGGAAACTCTCTTCTCTGGGAGGAAAATTATAGCTAGGAAATGGATGCGATCGACACCCCCAGAGATTGGGGAGTGGAGGGCGGACGTAAATGTAACTCTCCCTTATAAGAGGTTTCTGTATATCAACAGAGGTTGTCCAGACAAGTTTAATAAGATATGGGATTGCTGAATACAGGACTCGGAAACCTGCTCAACTACATTAACCCCTTGTACTAGGTTATTATTTCCATGTACTGAACTTGATGCTAAAAACGACCAGAAATGGATTCATAATGAGTTACCATGATTTTACGCTATACTACTACATTGTACCGTGAAAATGTAATCATATGTATATCTTGCACTACATGTATGCACTTTTGTTCAATAAAAACCCTTGTTTAAAAAAAAAAAATGTCCCTTTTGCTACAGCCGGTTCTATACACGATACAGATGCAGACTGCAGACTAAGGGGACCCCTAAGCACTACATTTAAAGGATTTTTTTTTTTTTGCGTTGGTACATGTCCCCCAGGGCAGTATCCGAGCCCCCACATCCTTTTTATGGCTAATAACTTGCAAATAAGCCTTCAAAATGGGGACTTTTGATTTTTCAAGTTTCGGTCCTATAGACTTTAATTGGGTTTGCGGTTCAGGTCCGAACTATTGCGATGTTCGAAAGTTCTGGCACAAACCGAACTGCGGGGGTGTTTGGCCCATCTCTAATGTTCAGGAGACACACCGATCACCCAGCTCGTAGGTGTATGCTTGGTGATCCCGAGCCACACATAAGTTGTCGATTGCGAAGGACGTACGTATACATTCACCCGCATCAGCAAAGCAGGTAATTGAAATAATAAACATGTTATACCTACCTGCTCTGTGCAATGGCGCTGTCTGCTCCTCTTTTTCTGCGAATGTGCTCCTGAGTCAGACAGTGCCTGTCTATAGATGCACACAGTGCAGCTCCGTCCCTCCCCCTGCTTCCTCCTCACAGGATTTTACTGACAGGCTCTCAGTAAAGCCTGTGAATGCAGGAAGAGTGCAGAGCGGGGCTGCCAGCACTGGATGGAGAGTTTTGTCAAGTAGGTTTTTAGGGAGTGGGATGCACAGTAAGTGGTGAAATGTTTTTTATCTTAATGCCGGGAATGCTTTAAGGTAAAACATTTTTTAACTTTGAAACCACTTTCATATTTTTATATGCCCAGCTTAGAAGCTACCATTTTCCACCTCAACAATGGGTGACCCCACCCTTTCATTCACCTAAACCCATGTCATAAAACCAGACTGTGGTCCCACCCTGACTGCCCTCCCCTATCTGCTAAATCTCTTCCTACTCCTCTCCCCTGCCCTCTTTCCCCTCATCTATTACACTTTTCCTCCTCCTCTCCTATATATCCTTACTCTGTTCTCTACCCCAAAAAACACTGAGCATTCCTTAAGGGTCCCTCAAAATTACAATACCAGAGAATTGGAATACTGAAGCTTAATCACCCCTTGACTTGCCTATGAAGCTCCACATTGTTAACATGGGGTGAGACAAGGCTGAACTTCACAGAGTGTGGCAACTAAATTGGCAAAGAATGCATTTTATATATACCTCTTTTTCTCTTCTTCTTTTCTGTCTTATACGAACTGTTCCTCATTATCTCCTTGACTTGCCACAAAGACAGAGATTATTCTTATTGTTGGCTTTGCTTTACCTTTTGCTAGTAAAGATTGATCCTGATAATGCAGCACAATGGTACAGCCTTGATGTTTTCTATTCTTGTTGAACTATTAAAACTTAAATAAAGAATGCAATAAAAAATGGGAGACAGGGCCAGAACACAGTTACTCTATACCAAGAATTGTCTGAAAAATAACCTTTTTAATGCAGGATTAAAAAAAATGAAAACTGCAGAGTTAAAAAGATTGAAAATTGGGTTATTTAAACATGATCTACATTAAACTGTTATAATAAATCATATTACATCAATTGTTGTTATTTTATTTTTTTTTCAGAATATGTTTCTTCTTTGTATAACAACCTAAATATACAAATGTATATCAACCATGTAATTTTCTGTATCTCTGTTCATTAGGTTATTTCCAAGTCTCAGTATCATCACAGAGCTAACACATCCAGCAAACATGAGATTTATGCAATTTAGGGCCAAGGACTGTTATTCATTAGCTCTTTCTAAGTTGGAGAAGGTAAGAATAAATAAAACACAAACTGTATCTAGTAGTGGTTTGTGCCTTTTAGGCCAGGTTTACACATGTGCGGCCGCAGGTTCGTGCCTGGGTTCCGGTGCAGTTCAGGTACAATTCAGGTCCGAATTTTAGCCTGAATTCACACCTGAACTGGACCCAAAGAAACACTGGACCCATTTTCAATGCAGACCGCGAGCCACCCCGGACATGTGTGAACCGGCTCCATTGAGAGTCAGTCACACTTGCCTGTCATGTGAATTGGATGTGGAGAAAGCTGCATCCAATTCGCATATGTGTGAACTCAGCCTTAATATCTGTTAACCAAGACATCGTTGGATAGCTCTGTTCAAACATAAAGTGTACAGAGTCAATCTATGCGATTGTACATTTTTAACACTGTGACTGGTCATAGAGAAACCCCCTCTTGCAACAGAAGAAAAGGAAACCTATGAATGAATGAGTCATTATTTGGTTTAAAAGCAAAACACAGATCATCACAGCAACAGATAAGGATAGTTTTTCAAACTTTTCATTCTTCATTCTTTCCTATACATCTGATCCTCTTATTACCTCTCTATGTGACCTGTATATTAACCTATCACCTCCCTTATACTGCACAATAACCCTCTCATATCTATCCTCTCATATCTATCCTCCCAGTGTATTTGACATGTACATTAACCCCTTCATCTCTTCGATCTGTGTGTATGACCTGTATGTATGTACTGTATCTAGTGCACCATTTACAAGCTCCATGTTTTAACCCCCAACCCCCCCCCCCCCCCGTTACCAGCATTTCTTCGTCATTTCCAGAAAAAAGTGACAAAAAATGAGCTCACCTTGGCGTGTCTACTTTCCAAAAATGGGAATGTTGTCCTGGCATTGTTAGTTCTATTTTTTTGGTCTTTTTTTTTTTATATTGTAAAAATGTAAAAAGCTCTGATCAAACCACGAGTCTAGTCTTCTAGTAATTCCTACAGTATATAGGGACTAAATAGGTTTTTTTTCTGATATGGTGGTAAAAGAGGTCAGTTTGATGTAAATGTGTTCTCATATCTTTGTTAAAGTTCAAAAGAGTGTTCAGTTTAACCCTTTAATGCCTAAGCCTATTTCTGACATTTATTGATTACAGATTAAAATCCATATTTTTTGCTAGAAAATGACTTAGAATCCCCAAAAATTTTATATATATATATATATATATATTTTTAGCAGAGACCCTAGAGAATAAAATGGTGATCATTGCAAAATTTTTATGTCACATGGTATTTGAGCAGCGATCTTTCAAATGCAATTTTTTGGGAAAAAGACACTTTTATAAATTAAAAGAAACAAAACAGTAAAGTCAGCCCAATTTTTTTCTATAATGTGAAATATGATGTTACGCTGAGTAAATAGATACATAGCATGTTGTGCTTTGAAATTGCACACACTTGTGGAATGGCAAAAAAAACGATGGTACTTAAAAATCTCCATAGGCGACGCTTTAATAAAAAAGAATAATTACCAGGTTATAGTTACAGAGGAGGCCTTCTACTATAATTATTGCTCTTACTCTGACAATCGCGGCAATATCTCACATGTGTGATTTGAACACTGTTTACATTTGCGAGCACAACTTTTTTTCTTATTTATTTTTATTTTTTTAACATTTTCCCTTTAAAAAAAAAAAAATCTGACTCACTTTTATTGCTGTCGCAAGGAATGTAAACATGTCCCATGTGACAGTAATAGGCGGTGACAGGTACTCTTTTCTAAAAGACCCCAAATCCCTCCATTGCATTTAAAAGTATTCAGATCGCCAAAATATGTTTTTCTGAATACTGTCATTTTTTAAAAATCTGCGTGATTGGCAGCCGAGTAAACGTTGTGATTTACATAGGAGACCTGTTCGGAGTCGAATCTGGCTTCATATGGGCCTCAGCCTAGGCAGCAGGCATGCCGAATGGTGGCTCAGCTCTCCCGATGGGACGGGAGGCCCGGGAAGAGCATTGGAAAGCGGCAGGAGGGGGGGATGTCCCCTCCCACTCCTTTAGGATGACAGCTGAGCGGCTTTTAGCCGCATCAGTTGTTATCACTAAAAAGCCAACAACTGGCTCTAAAAAATGGTACTGGGGTGATGCCTGCATCAAAATTTCTTTTCTGAAGCTGCCAACAGGGGACATGCTTTTTTTTAAGGCTGTGGCTGCTCTAGAAAGAAAACTACATGTAATACTTTGCAAACCTTTTGTTTTGATGCACCTGGAATGTATTTAGCACATTTAAACTGAGGTTCAACTGGGCTTTACGTGGGACCATTAAATGGGTCTAAATTAAATACTGAGTGCCATCTGCTGGTTAAAATACACATTTTAATGTTTAATACAATAATAAAAGTATGTAAGAGGAGGCATTTAAAAATGTCTAGGTCACATTAAAA
The DNA here is from genome assembly GCA_037952925.1 of Lithobates clamitans. NCBI lineage: Eukaryota > Metazoa > Chordata > Amphibia > Anura > Ranidae > Lithobates > Lithobates clamitans. Next base: position 2,022,356 of record JBBGZY010001165.1, read on the forward strand.
AAATGGTAAGAGTTTGGGAGGTATAGCTTTATAGAGCAGTTTTCAGCCACTTCGGGAGCACTGCCCATTCATTTCAATGGGTAGGGGCGGTCTGGGAGCGATGTATACACTGCTCCTAAACCTCCCCAAAGATGCTGCTTGCAGGACTTTTTCTAACGTCCTGCAAGCACACCACCCCAGTGTGAAAGCACTTGGGCTTTCACACTGGGGTGGCAGAGGAGGCAGTTTTCAGGCGCTTTACAGGCACTATTTCTAGCGCTGAAAATGCCTGAAAACTGACCCAGTGTGAAAGGCGTCTAAAGGTGTGACATCACTTAAATGATTTCATTACTAATAATACTAATAATTAGTGATAGGCCAAACACCCCCTGGTTTGGTTCAACACCAAAACATCCAAACATGGAAAAAGTTCGGACCTGAACCCACAACCCTATTAAAATCTAAGGGACCTGAACTTGAAAATGTTTTTTAAACCTTATATGCAAGTTATTGGTCATAAAAAGGGTATGGGGGCCTGGGTTCTGCCCTGGGGGACATGTATCAATGCAACATTATTATTTTTTTTTAAATTTTGTTTCTTTTTAAGGAGCAGTGATTTAAATGATGCTTAAACAATAAAAATAAAAAAATCACTTTAAATATATTGCCTGGAGGGTCTCCTTAGTCTGCCTGTAAAGTGGTGCATCTGTACCGTGTATAGAACCTGCTACAGCAAAACTGACATTTAAAAAAGAAAAAAAATGAAATTTAAATAGATTTTCCCTGCAAGCTTTTGTTATTTTGTAAACAACTGCTTGAGGAGCCAGTCTGTATGATGAGGCCACAATTTAGTGCACTCGGAACAAGATTAGAGATTTTTTGGATAAATTCTGGTGTCTGGCAGGATTTGGATGGAAATAACAAAGTTTTACACCACAGTGAGCAATTGAACCTGTTGCTGACCAGTCGCCGTCATGTGCAAACCGCCGTAGGTGTACTTAGGTGTACACCGTACACCTACGCTGTAGGTGTACTTTAAGAGCTGTGGGAGGCACACACAATGCCAGAGCCCATGTGTGTGGCCTGTGGCCGCGATGTCCGCCGGCCACCCGCGATCGCTCCACAGAAATACAGAACAGGGATCTGTCAATGTAAACAGACAGATCCCCATTCTGACAGTGACATTTACACAGTATTCAGTGCATTTTCATAGCACTGATCACTGTATAAATGTCAATGGTCCCAAAGAAGTGTCAAAAGTGTTCGATCTGTCTGCAGCAATGTCACAGTCCCGCTAAAAATCGCTGATCACCGCCACCATTACTAGTAAAAAAATATATATAATAAAAATGCCATAAATATATCCCCTATTTTGTAGGCGCTATAACTTTTGAGCAAACCAATCAATATACGCTTATTGCAATTTTTTTACCAAAAACAAGTAGCAGAATACATATTGGCTTAAACTGATGAATTAATTAGTTTTTTTTTATTTATTTTGGGGATATTTATTGTAAAATATTGTTTTTTTTTCTTTCAAAATTGTCGGCCTTTTTTTGTTTATAACGCAAAAAATTTAAACCGCAGAGGTGATAAAATACCACCAAAAGAAAGCTTTATTTGTGGGAAAATAAGAACATACACTGTTTGTGTACAACGTTGCATGACCATGCAAATGTCAGTTAAAGCAATGCAGTGCCGTACCGCAAAAAATGGCCTGGTCAGGAAGTCGGTAAATCCTTCCGGGGCTGAAGTGGTTAAAGTACACTCAGCCCAAGATTAACAAATTTTTGTAGCTAAAGTCTGGTGTCTCTTTTGCAGACTTGGGATAGAAGTAACAAGTGTGGAAAAATTGGGCCTTGGGTATTGGTGGTGCCTTCCCACCATAACTCTTCACAGTTATCCTTGGAAAACGCAGGATTGGACTTTGCTCTTAAGAATTATGTCACACAGGAGAGGAAAAACTGTGGCCTTGGGTGTTGGTGGTGCCTCTACACTATAACCCTATAGAGGTACTCTTGATGAAAGCAAGAATTGGCTTTACTTTAAAAAAATTTAATTATATGCACCTGTGAAACCGGTGCTGAAAAATTGGGACTTAAATGTTGGCGTGCCTGCACAATACAACCCCTCACAGTTACACTTGGGGAGTGCAGGAATGGACCCTGATATAAAGAAATGTAAAATTATATGCACTTGTCACACAGGTCCAGAAACATTTTGACTTGGGTGTTAATTGTGCCCAAAAAATCTATACCAAAAAAAATATCTAGAGGTAAAATAAACACCCACAAAGCTAGGCAGCCTAGACAGTCTTGCAGCGGTGCCACCCTTCTGATGTCACGGATTGGTGCATGCTGGGCCTCTGATATGACCTGTATAAGAACTGTCAAAGCGCAGAGGAGGCATTCGGCGGGTGGCCATCCCAGAAGGAGAAGCTTTTTTATTTATTTTTATTGGATTTACATCGAGGGACACTGTTTTTTATTTTTTAATAAAGAATTTGTCAAGAACTTGTCTCTTGTTTTTATTACTTTTTTTACACTTTTTGGTGAATAGGGTAGGGGTACTATGTACCCAGTACTCATTCACATGGGGGGCCAGGATCTGGGGGCCCCATTTTAAAGGGGGCTTCCATATTCCAAGAAAGCCCTCCAACCGCAGACCTCCACAACCACCGGCCATGGTTGTGGGGATGAGGCCCTTGTCCCCATCAACATGAGGACAAGGTGCTTTGGAGTGGGGGCAGTGCCCCAAAGCACCCGCCCTCCCAAGTTGAGGGCATGTGTCCTGGTATGGTTCAGGAGGGGGGGTGTTCACTCACCCCCCCTTTCCTGACCTGCTGGGCTGCATGCCTGGATAAGGGTCTGGTATGGATAATGGGGGCCCCACATTTTTTTACATTTTGGCGTCTGTTCCTCTTGAAATCGATACCAGACCTGAAGGGCCTGGTATGAACTGGGGGGGACCCCCACACCATTTGTTTTTTTATAAACCGGCACTTTTGTTTATTTAGTTGTCAACGGGGAAACCCATTAACAGCTGATGATTCATCGGTTGTTAAGGAGGCCGTGGCAAGTTTTCCGGCCCAGCTCCTTAACAACCAGCTTACCCTATGCCGAATGCATTGTGCAGTGCTTAATGCATTGCAGGGTGTTCGTCAGGATGTTCGGCCTGAGCATAAATTCGCCCATATCTAATAATGATCCTTCTCCTTTATGCCACAAATTCTCAGGTCCTTTTGCAGGCTTTGAAGAATAAGGAAGCCCATGCACAGAAAGTTTGTGGAGGCATGAGAAGGAGAGTCCTCGGGGTCACTGAAGATAACGCAATCTGGAACTGCATCATCCCAGCCACCTACTACTGTCAAGGTTTCTGGGAACTGAAAACCATGTCTTAAAGATTGACGTATGTCATCCTCTGCTTCAGTGCCTCCACAACTGTCAGAATCCTCCTCCTTCTCCTCTTGTGTGTTCTGTGGCCTCGCAAGACTGGTGTCTGCATAAAGCAGGCTTTGAGAGGAAAGGAAGTCCTCCTCTTTTTCCTGCTGCTCTGCCTCGAGTGCCCTGTCCATATTGCCATTCAGAGTATGTTCCAGCAAGAACACAAAAGGGATAGTGTTACTGATGCATACATTCTCACTGCTCACCATCCTTAACGCCTTCTCAAATGGTGACAGTGCAGTGCATGCATTCTTTATCAGCAGCCATTGGCATGGGGAAAAAAGAAGAGCTCCCCTGGGACTGTCCTTGTCCCATACTCCCACAGGTACTCAATGGCCCTCTGCTTCATGTGCAGCCATTGCATCATTGCCAAAATTGAGGTGCACCTGGTGGGCATGTCACAAATCAGGCAGTTTATGGGCAGGTGGAATCCCTGCTGAATTTCAGTCAACTGAACACTGGCTGTGTATGACCGCCTGAAATGGTTACAGACTCTTCTTGCCTGCCTTAGATGATCTTGCAACCCTGGGTACTGTAGGGTGATGTAGGTGGTCTAGGGATATTTTTAGACCCTCGATAAGTCTGCATAAGGTGTACCTTACAATTCCCACAGGCCTGTAAGATTACCCTATTGAGACAATGATAAAAAAAGAATGGACAAAGTCTCGCCGAGCAAATCTAATCTTTATTCTTTGGTGTGAATATTTAAAGGGGGCTTTCAGAAACTACCACCCCTTGACCGTGTCATACAAATTATCCAATAAAATACAGAAACAATTTATGACAAAAGTGAAACTAATTATTTTTGAAAAATCACGTGCTTTACGGGAAACGAAACAATAAAGATAACAGGGATGTGAGAAACGAAACTAGATTACATTACACACCTAGTAATATGTGAAATAGAGTACAGGGAAAAACACAAAATGGAAACTAAATTATAAAATGGATGTGGTTAAGCTAAATATCCTTTCAATCCCCTCTTAGATCATATAAGATGATCTCTACATTCTATCTAGTGTTCTAGTACTTCTTTGGGATTGTCGCATTGATTGCCTGATGATTCTTCATGTATGTCATGTAGGATAGAACCTTATTATCAGGAGATTGAAAGTGTGCAATTATGCAAATACAACACTTAAAGCAGAGGTAAAGAATCAGAGCAAGGATAAATATCATAGTAGTCAGGCACCTTGGCACCCGTGTTGGAGATCCAAGTACAGCATTCGTAGTCCTCAGTCATTTCACATAAACCTGTGAGAGTTGCACTCATGCTTTTTATAGCTAACTCATGTACTTCTAGCTGTTTTCTAATTGCTCTAGTTTCTATGTTTAACATAGCAATGTCATCTGAATTCCTCTCCATTATCTCATCCAATATACTTGAATAATTGTTCAACATTTTCATCATGTCTATACCCCATCCTGTCCAAGAAGGAAACCATGCCCAGGCAATGTCTTGTTTATAGAACAATTCCCTTTTGTCGCGTTGTTTGAGTGGGGTATCTGGGGTGTATACTGACCTCTAGATTTGCACATGGAAATGTTAAATATTGACCTGCTACAAATGGAGGCGTTAGTCTGTGTCTCGTTCCCTAAATTAAAACACCAATCGGGGGAATGACTTTTACCTGCTATTGGAAAGGTAACAGTGTTATTTATGTACAGAGTGGATATGTTAGTTAAGAAGAGAGGAGGAGTCTCGTTGAGAAAGAAATATTTAAAGGTACAGCCAAAAGGGGAATTCGGGCAGTGCTAGGATGTAATTTGCTACATATCCAGCATTCTTCATATCCTGATTTTTGAGCATAAGCATACTTAAATTTTAGCAAAAGCATCTTATCAATAAAACTATCTCCAGTCTCTCTCTTTGTTCTAGCTTGTGTCACTGTAATGTTCTCCTGTGTGTGCGTGTGTTCCCACAGATACTTTTAATTGCACCCAAATCTTCAGGGTGGTAGATACAGTTAGTGATGATCCAGGTGGGCAGGAACACTATCAGAGAGATCAGGATCAGGAGGCAAAATGCCTTGCCAGAAGTCTGGTGAAATAAGTGAGGTCATCTTTTCTGGCCGGACCTGCTTTCCCAGGAACTCCTCCTTCATCTGCTTGGACTTCTGCTTGAGGGCCTCCTTTATCCAAGGTCTCCTTCCTGCTCCTGGGGCTTTGGGCAGCCTTTTTTACTCGGCTGGCATGGATCCAGGACTGGCAGTTTTCCACTAGGATGGCTGTTCTGGTCACTGCAAACACTGTGGTAGGAGGTCCAAAGGGATACTCTTGCTTCTTATTTCTGTTCAGCTGTTTGACCACCACGGTGTCTCCCACCTTGAAGGGGTGAGTATCTTCCTGTGAAGAAAAAGGAGAGGTGCGAGCAACATTTCTTTCGACCGTATCCAATGTTTCAACCAGTTTTCTTACATATTCTTCCTGTATTAAGTCTAAATCTCCCTTTTCTACCATTAAAGGTGCTCTGGCCCATGGGGTGCGGAAAAGTCTACCCATCAAAAATTCAAAAGGTGAATACCCTGTTTTGGAAGGGGTCATTCTTATTTCTGCCAGGACTGCTGGGAGTACCTTTTTCCTGTTGGCAAAGGTTCCTCCTGTGGCCTTTCTTATCTTGTCTTTCATTGTTCTGTTCATGCTTTCTACTATCCCTGAGCTTTGAGGGTGGTAGGGAATGTGGAACTTCCATTCTATCTTGAGAGTTTTTACCAAGCCCTGGCAGACCCTGGCCATGAAAGCTGGGCCATTGTCTTAGTTTATTAGAAGTGGGCATCCCCATCGAGGAATGATTTCCTGAGTGAGGATCCTCACTACTGTTTGTGCATCTTCTTTTGTGGTCACAAAAAGTTCGACCCATCTTGAGAATATTGAAATCTCTACTCAGAAGATCAGCCATGACCTGTATGCCTATTCTGTGGTACTGTGAGATGAAGAGTGATGCACTTGCCGCTGGTATACATGTTTTCCCCTCTTTGCAGAGAAGTCCAGTTTTTTGGATCTTTCTGCACATCCTTTTTATCCCAGTCCCCTAACTCTAAATTTGAGGCATAATCCTGGAGATCTGCGAGTGACTGTTCAAATGGGGATAGGTCAGGTATCAGCATAGCCATTTGGATGTCTGTTGTCTGTGAGATAGCAGCTTGTTTAGCAGCAAGGTCAGCCAGAGCATTTCCCCTGGCTATCTCTGTCTGTTGGCCTGTACGTGCTCTGCAATGTACTATAGCCAGTGTTTTAGGTAGCTGGATAGCTTTTAGCAGTAACATTACCAAAGAAGAATGTAAAATGTTCTTTCCATCTGCTGCCTCGAAGCCACACCTACTTCATATCACACCGAAGTTGTGTACCACGCCGTACCCATACTTCGAGTCAATGTAAATGTTTACATCCTGACCTTCAAAGAGCTGGCATGCTCTAGTGAGTGTAATTAATTTAGCAGCCTGTGCTGATTCATATGGGATAGACTTGGCCTCAAGTATAACATCTGGAAGCTGCACAACTGCATACCCTGCATGGTATGTGTAATCATTTGGCCTAGAGCAAGAACCATCCACAAAAGCATTCTGTGTGTCTGGTAGTGCTGTGGAAGATAAATCAGACCTGGGTGATGTGTCTTGGTGAATGAGGTTAATGCAGTCATGTTGTGGCATGACCTCATCCTGTTCTCCTTTTATTCCTAAAAGGGCGTTTAAAATTGGTGCTGGGCCTGCACTGGGAAAAGCATATTTGATGTGCAATTTTGGATTGGACAGCAAAATCACCTCATATCTGCTCAACCCCTGAGCAGACATGTGCTGTGTATGTACATTTTTCAACAGGATTGACACATTGTGGGTGGTGTGAAGTGTGGTGTCGTGTCCCAGAGTGAAAGAAGTGGCCATCTCAACCACCATCGTACAGGACGCTAGAGATCTGAGACACGTGGGCATGCCTTGAACCTGCACCGGGACCATCTTTGAGAAAAAAAAAACTACAGGGCGCAGTCTCCTACCATGTTCTTGGGCCAGTACTCCCGCCATGGTTCTGCAATTTTCCCTGGCAAACAAGTTATACATTTTGCCATATTTCAGGGAGGTCGAGGCTCGGGCTGGTAACCATTGCACATTTCAACATGGCAAAAACATTTAACATTTCATCAGAATATTTTACAGTATCAGACATTTCAGAGAGGGTTGCATGTCTCAATATATTGTCATAGAAATAACAGTCAGGTATTCATTGGCAGAAGCAACCAATCATTCCAAGAAAGGTAGGCATGTCTTTCTTGGTAAGTGGGCAGAGCAAACCCACAAGAGCGACAGCTCTTTTTTTTTTTTTTTGACTGACTTTCCTAACTCCCGGAGACAGCACAAACCCTAGGTACTCAACCTCCTGTTTACATCATTGTAACTTTTTTCTTAGACACTTTGTGACCACATACATGTAACCATTTCAATAAGGATAGGCTATCAGCTCGGCAGTCCTCCTCTGAAGAAATAAAAATCAAAAGATCATTAACATACTGCAACAGTACAGAACCATGAGGGGCAGTCCAAGGCCTGAGGGTGGCTTGGAGTACTATAGAATAGACCACAGGGGAGTCTATATATCTCTGCGGCATTCTGCACCAGATAAACTGACGACTGTGTTGGTCAATCGATACAGTAAAAACAAAGAGTTGCCATGTCTCCTCGTCTACAGAGATGGCGAAAAAGAAAATTCTTTAAATCAATCACAGCAAAATACTCTACATCGTATGGTATGGCGGTAAGTATTGATGGCACATCAGAAACTATTGGGGCAATCGGTACCACTAGGCTATTGATGGCCCTTAGGTCTTGTACAAAACCTATAGTCACCATTTGCCTTCTTTACCAGGTTAATGGGAGTATTGTAGGGCGAGACAATTTCCCTTAAGACTCCTTTCTTTAAGAAATCCTCTTTTTCTCTGTATGTAACTCCCTCTTTGTCCTTGCCCCCTCCCTCTTTGTATAAAATTTTCCCCTTTTGATTTCCTGAGAAATCATTTTGATAATGTGTCTGCACTGGTGTTTGTTTAGGAATGTCAAAACATCCTGCAGCATTCTTCTCTGTCAGCTTCTTGCAAAAATCAGTTACAGTGCTTGTAGCCCAATCTGATATTTGCTGTCTTACTAAGGTCAAGGTTGCCAAGGTTGCTGAGGTATGTCTGTATTTAGAGACTGTGCATGTTATACTGAACAAATCCTGCCTCTTGTGTCCAAACATCTATAAATCTTTTTTCCAGAATTCTAACACAGATTCTGCTAACTTTTGCTTGCAAGCTGTTAAAAAAAATTGTTGCTGTGTGTCTTCATGTGATGAGGTCCTTATCTGGTTGTGGAATGTAAGGGGGAGGAGGCGGGGCATACAGTACAAACATAGAGAAGGTTGATTTAACCCTTAAATTGACCATCCTATGACTCTGCTAAACCCATCGTGGACAATGTTTGGGCTAGGATGCTATAGGGAGCCTCGGTCCAGCCAGGGGATCTCCACAGCGCTGATAAGACGTGACTAAAGGTGCTGAGTGCTAACCAATGTGCTAACAATAAAAATAAACAAAGTGTAGATAAATGATGGACTACATATCACATGCAGTCTAGGGTTACACATATAACTATTGGATGTAAATAGTGAAACATAATAGGTGATTGCACAAGAATATTACACATATAGGCATACCGCATATAATGTGAAAAATGAAAAAATATAATAAACCATAAGTGTTGACCAATAAATATTGGCAGCTGAACTGATGTATATAAACAGTGGTTGCTCCCAAGACAGAAATATGAATCCTAGCAATAGTCCCAAGATGGATACCAACAAGACTTGTCACTAAATCAGCTGGCAGGACGGTCCTGCGATGTTACAGCAGCTCCTCCTCCCAGGCTGACAGCCTTTCTTAATGGTACTATGCAAGGTATATCTCTAACGTGGATCAGTGGAAGAGATGACCGATGCTCAAATCGAATAAGCCATAAGTAGACAATTGACCACCCAAAACAGAGGAAAAAGCATATAGTGAAGTACTGTAAGTGTTTGGCAAATCACTAGCGCTACAAACCGCTACTCACATACTCCCGGTTGTAATCAGGCATATCAGACAGTCTCCGCGATCGCCGCTTACAGCATGCGTTCCACGGAGTCAGGAAGGAAAACGTCACTTGGTTGTGCAAAAGCCGGATGTTACGTCGACGCGTTTCGCCCCTCCCCCAGGGCGTCATCAAAGGACTCAACATCCAACCCACAGCCATAAGAATATATAGGATGTGTGGGATAAGTGACAGCCAATCACGGCTAGTGGGACGCACCCGCCTCCACATGTCCTGAATCATCATATCCTGTTACAATCCACCACAACTTTATTACAAAGGATGAACAGCATACAATTAGTGTACATAGGACAAATAATATATAAATGTAAACGACTCAATCTCATAGATTTACAGCTTATGACTAATTGAGAATTAAAACAAATATATGGATAGGAATAATTTAACATAAATACGTGGATAATAATGAAAAAACATAAAAATAAAATAAAGTAAAAAATATAATAAAATAAAATGAGAAAAATAAAAATAAAAATAAAGTAAAAAAAAAAAAAAATAAAAATAAAAAATAAAAAATAAAAAATGAAAATAAAAATAAAAATAAAAAAATGAAAATAAAAAATAAAAAATAAATAAAAAAGAAAATATATATATATATATATATATATATATATATATATATATATATATATATAAAATATATTTTCTTTTTTATTTATTTTTTATTTTTTATTTTTTATTTTCATTTTTTTATTTTTATTTTCATTTTTTATTTTATTTTTTTTATTTTTTTTTTATTTATTTATTTATTTATTTATTTATTTATTTTACTTTATTTTTATTTTATTTTTATTATTATTATTATTATTATTTTTATTTTTATTTTTCTCATTTTATGTTATTATATTTTTTACTTTATTTTATTTTTATGTTTTTTCATTATTATCCACGTATTTATGTTAAATTATTCCTATCCATATATTTGTTTTAATTCTCAATTAGTCATAAGCTGTAAATCTATGAGATTGAGTCGTTTACATTTATATATTATTTGTCCTATGTACACTAATTGTATGCTGTTCATCCTTTGTAATAAAGTTGTGGTGGATTGTAACAGGATATGATGATTCAGGACATGTGGAGGCGGGTGCGTCCCACTAGCCGTGATTGGCTGTCACTTATCCCACACATCCTATATATTCTTATGGCTGTGGGTTGGATGTTGAGTCCTTTGATGACGCCCTGGGGGAGGGGCGAAACGCGTCGACGTAACATCCGGCTTTTGCACAACCAAGTGACGTTTTCCTTCCTGACTCCGTGGAACGCACGCTGTAAGCGGCGATCGCGGAGACTGTCTGATATGCCTGATTACAACCGGGAGTATGTGAGTAGCGGTTTGTAGCGCTAGTGATTTGCCAAACACTCACAGTACTTCACTATATGCTTTTTCCTCTGTTTTGGGTGGTCAATTGTCTACTTATGGCTTATTCGATTTGAGCATCGGTCATCTCTTCCACTGATCCACGTTAGAGATATACCTTGCATAGTACCATTAAGAAAAGTTGTCAGCCTGGGAGGAGGAGCTGCTGTAACATCGCAGGACCGTCCTGCCAGCTGATTTAGTGATAAGTCTTGTTGGTATCCATCTTGGGACTATTGCTAGGATTCATATTTCTGTCTTGGGAGCAACCACTGTTTATATCCATCAGTTCAGCTGCCAATATTTATTGGTCAACACTTATGGTTTATTATATTTTTTTATTTTTCACATTATATGCGGTATGCCTATATGTGTAATATTCTTGTGCAATCACCTATTATGTTTCACTATTTACATCCAATAGTTATATGTGTAACCCTAGACTGCATGTGATATGTAGTCCATCATTTATCTACACTTTGTTTATTTTTATTGTTAGCACATTGGTTAGCACTCAGCACCTTTAGTCACGTCTTATCAGCGCTGTATTTGTCTGTTTTATATTTTCAAAGTACTATTACTTTTTTTACAGCAGCGATAAGGTTTTGGTTCATTTGTCGCTAGCGCTGCTTTTTTAATTTATATCTGTTTTGGGGGATCTCCACAGCATGCATTTTTATTTTCATCTTTATTTCTTTCTAAACATTCTAAATTCTTGTAGATACTAAGTCTCTGTATATTATTACTTTTCCTATGTTTATAACCAAACAATTTTTATTTACAGTTCAAATTTTTGGCAGAGTGCCAACAGGTTCAAACAGTGCCTTCAATTGCGGTAGCACTAATGCCGCAAACAATTCCCCACTATCTATTACAGTTAGTGAGATATTAGCACTTGAACCCTGTTGGCAAAAAGCCAAATGTCCACATTTTGCACCTGACTTTCCCTTCGCAAAAAATGTCAGTAGCAAAAAGAATTATTCAAATAGCATGTTTTAATTAAAAGTTAGCCTCCCTAATTTATGTATTACCTTAATAAAGTGTTATTAATGCTCTACCCATATTTTAATTGGTAAAAACGTCCCTTAATGTCACAATACTTCAAAGACCAGGGCTTATCTATCGAGGTCTAAAAAACTAATTACAGGTCCCTTAAAAGGAATCAATCTCTAAATAAATCAAGGCAAGAAAAAAATAAATATAAATCAAGATCACTGGACGTATTATGATCAATCCCGGACGAGCCCCAAACTGTAGGGAGATATATGTTGCCTAGGGATATTTTTAGACCCTCGATAAGTCTGCATAAGGTGTACCTTACAATTCCCACAGGCCTGTGAGATCAGCCCATTGAGACAATGATAAAAAAAATGGACAAAGTCTTGCCAAGCAAATCTAATCTTTATTCTTTGGTGTGAATATTTAAAGGGGGCTTTCAGAAACTACCGCCCCTTGACCGTGTCATACAAATTATCCAATAAAATACAGAAACAATTTATGACAAAAGTGAAACTAATTATTTTTGAAAAATCACGTGCTTTACGGGAAATGAAACAATAAAGATAACAGGGATGTGAGAAACGAAACTAGATTACATTACACACCTAGTAATATGTGAAATGGAGTACAGGGAAAAACACAAAATGGAAACTAAATTATAAAATGGATGTGGTTAAGCTAAATATCCCTTCAGGTACCTGTTTCCTAAATGCTGCACCACCCAAATTGAGGACATTTGCCAGGCATGGTACATCTTTCCTTGTAGAAGGGCGGAGAGAAGGTTAATGCCATTATCACACACCACCATTCCTGGCTCAACCTGCCATGGCATTAACCACCTGTGGGCCTGCCCCTGCAGAGCTGAAAGAATCTCTGCTCTGGTGTGACTCCTGTCCCCTACACAGACCAGCTGAAGCACTGCATTGCATCTTTTAGCCTGACCCGTTGAATAGCCTCTTGAACGTTTAGGGGGTACGGGTGATTCATAGAACAATTCAGTAGAAAAGCAGTAATGTGGACCTTGCGGCTGACTGCCTTGCCCAGCAATGCCAAAAAATTCCCTTCCACATGATGATATAAAGCTGGAATGGCCTCACGTGCAAAGAAATAGTGACTGGAAACCTACTGTTGTGGTACAGCATATTCTGCAAATTCACAGAAGGGGGCAGAATCCACCAGATGGAAAGGCAGGAGTTGTAAAGCTAGCAATTTTGTCAAGCTAGAATTTAGATGCTGGGCTTGTGGGTGGCAGGGAGTGTATTTTTTTTTGCTGCAGCAGCTGGAACAGAGAAATGTGCCTGCTATACTCTACAGCTGGTGGTGTGCTGCTGGCAGATTTGTTGCAAGGACTTGTGACACTTTTTGCTATACCATCATCCCTGTCAGTGGAGGCTGCTGAGAGGTCATCATAATATATGGCAGGGGTAGGGATAAAAAGTGAGGACTGAGGAGAAGAAGTGTGTCCCTTTTTATGTGGTTTTCAGGTGCTGTTGCCAAGGGGCTGAGTGGCGGGAGGTTAAATGCCTTTGCAAGCATATGGTACCCAATTGGCTGGTGTTTTTGCCATGCTTGATCTGCTTGCAGCAGAGATTGCAAATTGCAACAGTGCGATCGATTGCACATGTGCTAAAATGGCCCACACAGCTGACCTGCGGGAATTGCGCCAGGAGATAAGTGCTCTACAATCTGATGGAATAGGGTGGCTGCTCCTTACTGTTTCATTAAGGCTGCCTCTGGAGGACATCCTGCCTCATTGGGGTTGTGCCTCCCCCTCACTTTCTTCTTCTGCTCTACCCGGAACCAAAGTAGAGTCAGTGACCTCATCATAATCATCCCCTTCATCCTCATCATTGGATCCAACTTGGCAATACGCTGCGGCGGGGTGGGGGAACATGATTTGTTGTGCCAATTTGTTGTTTATCAGTGTTAAACCCTCTCTGTAGGATCATGTTACTCCTTTCCTCAACCTCAGAACCAACATCAGAATCAACTAATGGCTGTGCATCCTCAAGAAGCAAGTGGCTGATGCTGAGTGCAAATAATTTAGTTGACTCCTCTGTGCATGATGGTGGGGCTATGGCACTAGTAGCTGTGGACAAGGAAGCAGAGTAGGCAACCCTGGCAGCTGTGGTGGACTGCAAACTAGTGTCAGCTTGGGTGATAGAGGATAAGGGGGATGAGGATGGTTTAGTAATCCAGTCCACCACCTCTTCTGCGTGCTGTGGCTGGATAGCATGGCCAACATCAGTAAAAAGAGACAAAAACATGCCGTGTCTTAGGATGGACCATGCCCAGCTTTGCCTGTGGACACAGACACTGCTGGCCCTCTCATAGTGATATAGGAAACTTTGCCTCTCCTTGTTGGCCTCCCAGACATGATGGGGGGGCTTATTACACAAATGTATTAGCTAATAGGCAATGAGTGATTGGATGCACTTTATTGAATGAAATGTGGTGTTTGTTTGGTGCACTAAAAATTGAGGACTGCCACTGACACAAATTAAAAAACTATTAAATAAATATACATTATTAATAAAAAAAGGGGAATATCAGCATTGCAGTTAGAAAAACTGCGGCTGACAATTTTAAAAAAAGTGGGCAGCAACAAAAAAAATGTGTATACAGAACTGTATACAGCACTAAATATAATGTTGTTAAACACTACACTATACTGACACTACACTGACACTATACTCTGACGACACTGACACTACACTGCACTCACACTACACTCACACTACACTAACACTCTACTCTCAGTCACAATAACACTAGCTATCACTGAGCCCTGCTAAATCTATCTCCAACAACACACTGCAAAAGTTTCCTGTGGGAAGGAATATTTTATAGTGTGGGGTGGGACTATGAGTACCGAGTCATGATTGGGCAAAGGCATCATGACTTTGTCCAATCAGGGCTCTGACAGTTCTTTGTGCCCAGCGGTCAGGTGCCTTGCTTCAGCCAATCAGAGCCCTAGAATGCACTGTGCAGCACGCAGTGCATTGTGGGGTGCTCGGCTGACGAACATCCCTCATTTGCGGGGCACTCGCCGAACACCCAATGGGCGCCGTTCGGGGCCAAACCAATACTCGGCCCAAACAGCTCACCCATCTCTACTAATAATTGCTCACAAAATGAAGAAAATGCACACAATTATGTAGTGATACTTGCTGGTCATCCCTAAAATGTTTTATGTATACACCTTTGATGCAGACTTTGGTAATGATTGCATTATTTGTGTGCATGCAATACGGCCCCTATGTGATGGCTAGAATCTCTTAAAACAATGTCATCATCTAGCCATCACCTGTCAACAGCAACTTTAATTTATCAGCCTAGTCAGAATGGTTCTTTAAATTGTTTAAAGCAACGAGTCTGCAAGTTGACATCCCCAGAACCAAATTTGGAAACCTTCCAGAGAATTAGCCACACACAAGGAAAGATGTGTGCTGGCACGAGTTGGTATTGATTAAGCTCCAGCAACAGCATCAGGATTAGTCTTCTCTTGAGCAGAGGGAAAAGCCTTTGGCTTTGAGCCATACAGCAAGATTTCCAGTCATGAAGAAGGACAGAGACATTGATCTGCAGACCAGTCATGCAGAGGGACCTGCAGACTCTTACATGAATGTGGTAAGATACCTAGGCACTACATTCCAGCAGTCTATTAAAGGGCCCATAAAAAGATTCTGCTGAGTCCTGTAAGACCCAATGATCCAGGATCAAATGTTAGACCTCTGCAAAATTTTGTGTTGAAGCTCAAGCTTGTGTGGAAACCTATTTAACACATCCCTATTTAAACATTTGGATACCTAATTACTGAAGGGTTACCCCAGTGACCAAAAAGGGGTAAAATCTTCAATGGCAACCTCTAGCACCTCAAACTCCCGGTAACCAGCCAGCATCAGCTGATACCCGAAGATGTTATACTTGAATACTTAGGAGGAGTAGGAATGAGCTTTGGGTTGGTATTTTTTGGTCCTAGTATCACACAGATGGTCCCTGAAATGGTCACCTAACTATCTCATAGTTCTACCAATAAACTGTTTGCAGCAGGTAGGTCACACAAGTGTAGCGGTCACATTTTTGCTTAACAATTCAATGTTATGTTATAGCTTAGTATTTGGCGCCATCTAGCGACCAAAATTGTGAATGGACTTGATTTTATTTTTCTCTTTCTGGAGAATTGAGAAGATGATAGGAAGTGACTATGTTGTTTACATTTCTACATTAACTTGACCTACCCACAATGCCTATGACCTCCCATTAGCACCAAGAGAACTGAACTGCATTGTGGGAAGGCTATAAAAGTTGGCGCGGCCATCTTAGGTCTCTTGGAAACGCATGACCAGCCTGGGAGGATCTGTGCGAGGTCTCCAGAGAAGCGCAGCCTACCTCCACGGAAGAGAGATCCGATCAGCGATCCTGTGACACATCAGTGAGCTGGACTAACGGTGAAGCAAGACTGGGAAGGAGCCAGAGAGGCCTGTTTGAGTCATCTGAGAGTTCCAGAACATATCGTTTAGCGGAGCAGTGCAGCAGTGTCGGCCGGCCGGAAACGCAACCCTGTGCACCGGAGCAAAACTGTTTTACATTGAGGACCCAGTTGGGTAAGAGGGCTGCTGCCCAAAAGTTTCTTTGATGCACTTTACACACCTGCACTTATAACACTGTGTTGCTGGGACCTGTAGTCCCACAGAGGAAAGACACAAAGGACTAAGACTGAGTTCAAAACAGGCCTCAAGCCTGTACTTCAGTATAATTTTGACACTGCTTACAGTGCTGCTGTACCACAACATTAGTTCCATATTCAATTTGCTTTAATCCGGGAGCTGTTAACCTTTGGAATACAATTCACTTTACTCATAGCTAGCAGAAGAAAGAAGAAAAGAAGGACTGTCTCATAAAACACAAGGCTTTGTGTTTCATTGCTCTTTACCGATACTATAATATAAAGCAGTGGTAGCTCCCTAGGGGTTGATTTATGCTTTGTTAGAATAGCATTTGTCTACTTTACATTTATAAGGTGTGCTGAGGTTGGGGCAGTGTTCATAGTGAAGTCAGTTTCCCTCCGTTATTTGTCCCATTCTCTAGAAGCATTGTTAAGAGATTAATTTGGACATTTTACATTTGTTAATATTTTAGTGTGGGTTAAATCTGTTTGGCTGTCACACTATGTTGGTTTGACAGTACAAATGCTGTAATCATTATTTACAAGTAAATACAGTAAAACATTACTTTTGTTTAAGTATTCCTGTTTGGAGTGTTGCCTTCTTTGAGTGGCTGACCAGGTGCAAGCGGAAGTTTAAGGTAAAGAAAAAGGTATATTGTAATTATATATTCAGAGATTGTCTTTAAGTTTTACCACACACTCATATTACATCACAGCTGTGTCAAGGGGACTGAGTCAAATTTAAGGGGTGTATAGCAGAGTACAGACCCAAATCAAATACCAGCAGCTCCTTCGGGGGTCAGTGCTACACAAGAAATAAAATAGATTACATACCTCATATGGCAATTCACCAACTGCCAAATTTAAATTAAGTGATAGTTAACAAACAAGACAGTGTGGGCATCACCAAGATTAGGACAACTCAAACAGCTAGTGAAGCTGCACATGAACATGCCTACAGTGTCCAGCTATGTATGTTGACTTTTACTGAATTAGAACAAACTAGGAGATTGTATACTGCCAATCATGGAAGCTGCAAACTTAACCCCTCGGGACAGTGTCATATGTTTACCCCATAATTTGTTTATTCAAATTAAACTCAATGCTATAATGGATCACAAAAGATACCTTTTTTTTGTATCCCATATTACTCCTAAAACAACAATATGCAAGAAGATCATCTTTAGGGGTGTTCTTAACCGACTGATATAACATTTCTAGAATGGACTGATTAAGCTTTGTTTGAGAAATTTCCTCCTTGTTTATTGTCTCTAACTTTCCACCATCCAGTGATGAGGGCCTGTGCTGATCCCTAATACCTTTTTTTAAGCACTGGCTGGATGGTAAGTATCACACCATAAAAAGGTGATTCTCAACATGGATTTATGGTAAGCCTGTACATTGATCCTCCGGTCATCACAACACCCTTTCAAATTTACGTTAAGTACGTAATTACTGTGAGTGCTTGTTTCCTTACAGGTAAATGTAAAGCTGGCCATACACCTATAGATTATCTGCAGATTTTCTGTGGTTAGATGGAAAAAGTGCAACAGATTTCTCCATGTTCGCTAAACTGTGTGGATGGAGGGATCTCCCACTTTTTCCATCTAACCATAGAAAATCTGCAGATAATCTATAGGTGTATGGCCAGCTTAAGAGTACAAACATAATTGTTTAAGTGCTCCAATCTATCACTAGTAACACTCAATGTACAATAAAAATCTAATCACCAATTTAGCTAAATACAAAAGGAAAAAATTGAGTGGCGATATCAAAATAAATAATTATATAACTCATACAAAGTGCATATCATACTTAAAAATATTGTGCATTAATAAACACATAAATAATAAAAAAAAATTAATAATAATAATCCCTGTCCCCTCCAAGGTAGCTAAAATTGAAGTATTGGCGTATAATGCGCACGCGCTATTTGCACCTGATTTTCAGGGTGAATCAAATCCATGTGTAAATCAAATCCATTTTCTTATTTTTCCTGCCTCCCTATCCCAGTCTCTTCCTTTTTATTTCTTGTACTTTTATACCTGATGCATTAACTTTTTTTTACCTACTAAAGTAAAGCCCTACCCAAAAGGGGAAGCTCCACTTGTTTGCACCCTCCACTGCCACATTTGGCACATTTTGGGGAGGAGGGGAGAGCGGGTACCTGGTTTTGACACTCCCACTCCCGGCTCAGATCGCCGCATCAAATTGAGCAGAAACTTTGTTCCCCTCCTCCAGCAGTCCCGTAGTCTTCTGGGATCACAGGTCCCAGAAGCCTATGGGACCATTCACAAGGTGCAGCCCAACTCGCAGAGTAGGAAACTCGCACAGTCTGTGAAGCCACTACAGATGCTGGTGCCTGTACCCTAAGTTTATTGATATACAGACAGTATTTGTAGCTGCTGACTTTTAATTTTTTTCTGATGGAGCCTAGAGCTCCTCTTTAAGCTCTCCAACATCTGAAAAGTTATCTACTAATTTCCTTGTCTTCTTCCTTAGAGTTTGATCCTACTGATCATGTGCATGCAATAGAGGACCCCACTTCAGTTTCAGAGAAGCTGACCATTTGTAAGATCTTAGGTGTATAATTAGATTGCAAAATGGAAGCTCCTCTGGAATTGTCTGAAGGATTAACATGAGTCCTCCTACATATATGCCTATTCCAGTCATAAACTATTGAGTTTTTTTAATAGTGCCTATCTCTCATAAATTTAGATCTTTTAATGTGATTGATTTCATTCTCAAGAAAGATTAATGCAGTATTCAATTTGGCATCCAATGACAGAAAAAGCTGTATCCCTTTAAATTTCTAGTTAAGTTATATTTTTTTCTTTTTGTATCTCTACATGTGATTCCTGTAGGGATTTTTCATTTTTCACAATCAAACCCATTAATTTAAATTAAGCCTCATTTAGAACTGTAATCACAGGGACACAGAATTTTCTGGCAATGGATGACAAATTGAACGCTGCATTAATCTCTCTTGACAATGGAATCACTCAGTCTAAAAGATCTAAATTTATGGAAGATAGGCAGTGTTATATGGACTCAAAAGTTTATTGGCAAACTGTTAAGATGACTCATGTGAATAATTTGGACAGTTACAGAGGTTTTGTTTTGCAATCTCGTTTTACACTAGACTAGACATGTTTATTTTGTTATGAAATTTAGACAAAATTTTCGTTATTCAGAGATTTGGATGTATCCGAATAACAATAGTAACAAATCTGAAATAAACTATAATGAAACAATTTAATCCATTTAAATGAATAGAAAACTAATAAAAAACAAACCCCTATCTGCAAACTCAAGCGCTTATGGGACAGGTGAAACAAGTATAAATCCCTTAATGGGTAAAATAGTGTCGCCAATTAAGGCTGAAGCTGCTACCACACACACCGAGTAATCGCAAGTGTGAGTAGTACACACATATAACATGAAATGTTGTTTATGAGCGGGGTTAGCATAATGACTGATCCACTCGTAGTGGTGGGTCTGGGGGTGAGTTGCCTTTCCCTGGTTACGGATATGGTCTGTGCTGGGGGAGGTGGATCGGCCGCTCGGGCTCACCTATGCTTACGGATATGATATCACAGCTGGGTTGGAGACACTCCAGGCAGTAGTTGTAAGCCGTACTACATGAGGTGTTAACAGCTCGTATCGGGCCAGTATATAAGAATGGTGCATGGTGTCGTTAGGCCACATCCTCAGATGATGTTGTGGATGACGAAACACGCCAGGGTGGGGCCAAATGGCAACCAATCATGACGTCAACATGCCGTTCGAGGACACCGCTACTGCTATCGCCAGAAAGCTTTGCAGCGTGTGGTAGGAGACACCCCCTGGGTTCTTCCCCATATGTTTTTTTTTGCTGATTGCATTAACAAGATGCTTGTGTGATATTTATTTTGTGTAAGTGCAAGTCCTAAAAGGGGGGAAGTTTTACAATACAATAAATGTTTTTAAAATGGAATTACACTATGGAGTTTTTTCTTTTATTTTGGAATGAGCCCATTAGCATGTGATCCATCCTCCCAGCTGCAATAAGATTTGGGGTGAAATCCATCCAGAGAGAGTATCCAAGTAAAAAAGATAGGTGTTGATGCCTATTTTCCAGTGTTGTCTGGTAAGAGTTTATCTAAAAGGGGGTCTGTCTATCCCCCTATCTTTTCACGTGTGGATGTGTTGGTGACAGCTTACCATTTCAGTGCTGCAACTGAAAACATTTTAAAACACTACGTTGGACTTTGTCAGGAAGGGCATGCCAGCACCCAAGATGGCTGCTGAAGAAGACAACCTGTTACCTCTGCCTGTCAGGAAGGGCATGCCAGCACCCAAGATGGCTGCCGAAGAAGATGACCTGTTACCTCTGCCCCTGTCAGAATTCCATTGGTGCACACACACCCTGTGACAGCTTTTGACACCCAAACAGGCTACTTAAACTCAGTCAGTTTCCAGACTCAGTGCTGTCTGCTCTACAGCGTTCCCTGTGTATCCTGCAATTACCTACCTGACTTCCGTTCCTGTTGTGACCCGGCTTGCTTCCTGACGTTCCTGTTTCCTGCCTGCATCCGACCCGGCTTGTCCTCTACTCTGCATCTGCCTGCTCCTTCTGCCATTTCGCTGCCAGTCTGCTGACGACCTGGCCTGTAATTTGATTCCGCTTCCGCTTCAGCCTCTGTTCCTGACGTGCCCATTTGTGTATGACCCGGCCTGCCTGTACCTGCCTTCTCTTCAGCCTCGAGGGTGCCACCATCCCTTCTGCTGCACCTGCACTTCTGCCTGTGGGGACCAGTTGTCTACTCACTCCAGCTACCTGCCTACCACTGCTCTGGGATTCCCACAGACACCTCTACAGCCCGGCCAAGTGCTCCGATCAAGCTCCAGGTTCAGTGATCCCGCCAGGAACTCATGCGACTCTGCATCTCGGTGCTTCCTGTCAGCTCTATCAGGGGCTCCAAGTCAGAGTTGTAAGAGAGGCCGTCCTCTGCATATCAGGCTCCATCACCAGGTACGTGACAGTAGCAGACAGCCATGTCTGAGCCTGTGCAAGGATCCTCTCCTATGGAGGAACTCTGCCAACACCTAGCCGGATTAACACAAGCATCTAAAGGACTTACAACAGGGTTATACCCAGTTAGAATGCCAAATAAAGACCTTGTCTGCCTCTGCTGCTCAAGCACCTTCCACTTCTGGGATGCCAGCAGCTCCCGCAGTCATTATGCTACCACCTGAACCCAGAGTCCCAACTCCTGAAAAGTTCCACGGAGAACGCAAGGAGTTCAGAGCCTTCCGCAATGCATGCAAACTCTATTTTTCGCTACAACCACGAACCTTCTCCCTGGAAGCCACCAAGGTCGGGTTTGTCATTTCCTTGCTTCAGGGGGAACCACAGGCCTGGGCTCACCAACTCCTTGACCAAAAGGCCACATCTCTGATGGACTTAGCCTCCTTTTTTGGAGCCATGGCTCGGTTATATGAAGACCCCCAGCAAGCCGCTACTGCGGAAGCCGCCCTTCACACGCTTCAGCAGGGTCACAGGGCCGTGGAGGACTATGTTTCAGAATTTAGGTGCTGGAGTTCCGACACCAACTGGAACGATGCTGCCCTGTGTTACCAGTTCCGCATGGGCCTTTCTGATAATCTCAAGGATGAGCTAGCATGAACAGGTGTCCCCTCCACCTTGGAGACATTTATAAATTTGTCAATCCAGATTGACCGTCGCTTAAGGGAACGTAGGTCGGAACGAGCCACCGACCAGTCCCGTCCAGTATGGATGCTTCCACGAGTGTCTGGTTCTTTCAGTCCCGCTTCACCTGCTCCTGCCGCATCCTCTTCAGACGCACCTGAACCCATGAAGCTTGGTCTCCTTCGTCCTTCTCTGACTACAGAAGAACGCCAGCGCAGACGCCAGCTAAATCTTTGCCTGTACTGTGGAGGATCAGGACATTATGTGAGGTCTTGTCCGGTCAAGATCTGCAAGTGCCTCTCAGTTACATCCGCTTCTCCTCCATCTCTACCCAATCACTCTGCTCATCTTGCTCTTCCCATTGTGCTACAGCTCCCAGGAGGAACTATCCAGACCCCCGCTATAATTGACTCTGGAGCTTGCAGCTGTTTCATAGATTTAGCTTTTGCTGCCAAACATCAAATTCCTCTACTACCCAAGGCTCAGAGACTTTCTGTACATCTGGCAGACGGATGCACCATTAAATTTGGATTGGTTACTCATGAAACCATCCCGTTATCTACCACCATTGCCGAGAACCATCAAGAGCTTCTACGCCTAGATGCAATCGCTTCCCCTCTGTTCCCAATCATTCTGGGTATGCCTTGGTTAAAAGCTCATAGCCCTCACATTAACTGGGTTACAGAAGAAATCAAGTTTCTTTCCCCCTATTGCCTTCAGCATTGTTGGCAAGATAATCATCAGGACCAATCTCCCCTGCTGTGCATCGATTTGGAGTCCGAAGCCCGCCAAGTCATTCCAGTAGCATATCACGGCTTTCTGGATGTTTTCAGCAAAAAAGGGGCAGAAACGCTTCCTCCTCATAGGGCTTATGACTGTCCAATTGAGCTCCTTCCTGGGGTTGAAGTTACTTTTGGCAGGATCTTTCCTCTATCTGAATCTGAACTTGTTGCTTTGAAAGACTACATTGATGACAACCTTAAAAAGGGGTTTATTCGCCCCTTCACATCTCCTGCCGGTGCGGGGATCTTCTTTGTAGAAAAAAAGGACCACTCATTACGGCCCTGTGTGGACTACCGTGAACTTAATAAGGTCACTGTAAAAAAACTTTACCCTCTTCCACTTGTGCCTGAATTTTTCCAGCGACTCGGTACAGCCATCATTTTCACAAAATTGGATCTTCGGGGTGCCTATAATCTGGTTCGCATATGAGAGGGGGATGAATGGAAGACGGTGTTCCGCACACGCTTTGGGCATTTTGAACACCTTGTGATGCCCTTTGGACTTTGCAATGCCCCAGCTACCTTTCAGCACTTCATCAACGATGTCTTCCAAGATTTCCTGGATCTATTTGTTGTTGTTTATCTTGATGATATACTAATCTTCTCTCCCTCTCTAGATCACCACCGTAGTCACGTCAAGAATGTATTGAGTCGCCTTCGACAACACGGACTTTATGCAAAACCAGAGAAATGTGTATTTGAACGCCAAAGCATCCAATTCTTGGGTTTAATCATTTCCACCGAAGGCATCCAGATGGATCCCCAGAAGGTTACAGCCATCCTGGATTGGCCTGCTCCCAGTGATAAGAAGGGTGTCTAACGTTTCGTGGTGTTTGCAAATTTTTATCGAAAATTCATCAGAAATTTTTCTGCAATCATATCCCCCATTACAAGTTTAACCAAACAATGTACAAGATTCTCTTGGTCTCTGGAAGCTCAGAAAGCTTTTGACACCCTAAAAAGACTTTTCACATCTGCATCTGTCCTGAAACACCCTGACCCAGCCTTGCCCTACGTCTTGGAAGTAGACGCCTCAGAAACAGCGGTCGGAGCAATATTGTCTCAGAGGCGGGGAGCTAAGGCTCTACTGCATCCAGTTGCTTTTTTTCCCGCAAGCTGTCAAATGCCGAAAGGAACTATGACGTCGGGGACCGTGAACTTTTGGCCATCAAGGCCGCCCTGGAGGAATGGAGGTACCTTCTAGAGGGGGCCGCACACCCAATCTTGATCTATACTGATCATAAGAACCTCGAGTATTTAAGAACAGCAAAAAGATTGAAACCCAGACAAGCCAGGTGGGCACTATTCTTTTCTAGATTCACTTTTCACTTAACGTTCAGGCCCGGATCCAAATATGCAAAACCTGATGCGTTATCACGCATGTTCAGCAAACCTGAAGAAATCTCATCTCCGGATACCATTCTATCCCCTGGGAACTTCCTGTTACTTCAAGGAGAGTTAATAAAACAAATTAAACAAACTCTAGTAAGGAACCCTTCACCAGCCGGGGTCTCTCTACTGGCAAAGGATGGGCTACTTTGGCATAAAGACAAGGTCTTTGTGCCGGAAGACCTCCGAATGGCCATCCTGGTGCGATGCCATGATCATGTGCTGGCAGGTCATTTTGGCATTGGCAAGACAACTGAATTAGTACAACAGACATTTTGGTGGCCTGGGGTGGAAAAAGATTGTAGGAAATATGTGGAATCTTGCACCATATGTGGAATCTAGACCTTGGAAGATGATCTTTATAGATTTTATTGTAGAACTTTCCCCATCTGAGGGCCACAACACCATTTTTGTAGTTGTCGATAGACTATCTAAGATGGCACACTTCCTGCCCATGAAGGGCACACCATCTGCTCGAGAAACAGCTCAAACCTTTGTAAAGGAGATCGTAAGGCTTCACGGGATTCCGGCCAATATTGTGTCCGACCGTGGGGTGCAGTTTACATCCAGATACTGGAGAGCCTTATGTGATGCACTCGGGATTGAACTTTCGTTTTCTTCTGCATATCACCCACAAACGAATGGGCAGACAGAGAGGACTAATCAAACCCTTGAACAGTACCTGAGATGTTTCTCCTCAATTTCTCAAGACAATTGGGCTTCTCTGCTTCCCCTGGCCGAGTTTTCTTATAACAATTCAGTACACTCTGCTACAAAGCAATCTCCATTTTTTGCAAACTACGGTTTCCACCCTTCTTTTTTGTCTAATACAATTTCAGATTCCCCTGTACCAGCTGTTTCCAAAACTATAAATTTCTTCAACGCCAATAACAAACTGCTACAGGAAACAATGGCCAAGACACAGGCATACAATAAGGAAGTTTATGACAGGAAAAGAAGGGGAGAATTGATCTTGAACCCTGGTGACCAAGTGTGGCTAGCAACTACTAATTTGAAACTGGCCTGTCCCTCGAAGAAACTGGGCCCTAAATTTATAGGACCATTTCCGGTGAAGAGACGGATCAATGAGGTTGCGTATGAATTAGAGTTGCCTGAGTCATTTAGAATCCACCCTGTGTTCCACATAACCTTGTTGAAACCTGCCATTCCTGACTCCTTCCCAGGACGAAGTTCCAGCCCGCCTGAACCTGTAATTATTGACGGGGAGGAAGAGTTTGAGGTGGAAACAAACTTAGACTGCAGGAAGAGAAGAAATCAGATCCAGTTCCTGATAAAATGGAAAGGGTATGGGCCAGAGGACAACTCCTGGGAACCTGAAGGTAATATCTATGCCCAAAATTTGGTTCAAGATTTTAAGAACTCCCATCCTGACAAGTGGGCCAAGTTGGGCATCCGGAGGCTGCCCTTTGGGGGGGCAGTGTCAGGAAGGGCATGCCAGCACCCAAGATGGCT
This sequence comes from Lithobates clamitans, assembly GCA_037952925.1. NCBI lineage: Eukaryota > Metazoa > Chordata > Amphibia > Anura > Ranidae > Lithobates > Lithobates clamitans. The sequence goes on from JBBGZY010001165.1 coordinate 2,048,258, forward strand.
GCCGGAGAAGACGACCTGTTACCTCTGCCTGTCAGGAAGGGCATGCCAGCACCCAAGATGGCTGCCGAAGAAGATGACCTGTTACCTCTGCCCTTGTCAGAATTCCATTGGTGCACACACACCCTGTGACAGCTTTTGACACCCAAACAGGCTACTTAAACTCAGTCAGTTTCCAGACTCAGTGCTGTCTGCTCTACAGCGTTCCCTGTGTATCCTGCAATTACCTACCTGACTTCCGTTCCTGTTGTGACCCGGCTTGCTTCCTGACGTTCCTGTTTCCTGCCTGCATCTGACCCCGGCTTGTCCTCTACTCTGCATCTGCCTGCTCCTTCTGCCACTTCGCTGCCAGTCTGCTGACGACGCGGCCTGTAATCTGATTCCGCTTCCGCTTCAGCCTCTGTTCCTGACGTGCCCATTTGTGTATGACCCGGCCTGCCTGTACCTGCCTTCTCTTCAGCCTCGAGGGTGCCACCATCCCTTCTGCTGCACCTGCACTTCTGCCTGTGGGGACCGGTTGTCTACTCACTCCAGCTACCTGCCTACCACTGCTCTGGGATTCCCACAGACACCTCTACAGCCCGGCCAAGTGCTCCGATCCAGCTCCAGGTTCAGTGATCCTGCCAGGCACTCGTGCGACTCTGCATCTCTGTGCTTTCTGTCAGCTCTATCAGGGGCTCCACGTCAGAGTTGTAAGAGAGGCCATCCTCTGCATATCAGGCTCCATCACCAGGTACGTGACAGACTTTCTCACTATGTGTATCGTGGAATAACATATATTTGCAGCAGATTTAAGACTTTTATATGTGTATATGTGCACTTACTCTTTATGACAGCACACCTGGAATAATTGGAATGTGTTTATTGCCATGTAGCACTGCCTTTATAATTAAATCCATTTGTTTCATTTGGAATTGATTTGTGAATAGCGGGTTGTTAAGGAGCGGGAGGCAGTCGCATCCTCAACAACTATGACTCACCTGGTTCCCCGCTGACAGTCGAACGTGAACAAAAGAAGAGCTGAAATTTGAAAATGAAAAAAAAAACAGCATAGCCTGCCCCCCCTCCCCCAGTTCATACCAGGCACTTCGAGTCTGGAATGGATTTTGAGGGGAACACCACACCAAAATGTAAAAAAAAATGTGCCCCCCTCACCAAATCCATACCAGACCCCTATCTGAGCATACAGCTTGGCAGGCCAGGCCTTCTATACCATACCAGGCCACATACCCTTAACATGGGGGGATGTTTTGGGGGATGGGGGCTTCCCCCAAAGCACATTGTCATAGGTTATTGCAATCTGGAAGCTCCTTTTAGCAAGGAGGCCCACAGATACAATCCCCATGTGAATAAGTACTACTCATTCAACAAAAAAAAATAGAAAATTAAATAAAAACACAAGGCCATTTTTTTGACAAGTCCTTTATTAAAATAAATAAATAAATAAATACATCCCCTGATGTAAATTCAGCAGTAATCACAATGAGCACCCCTTTCTCATTCACATAGTGGGACCAGGACCTGGGGACCCCTTTCTAAACCCTGATGACAGCAGGTGAGTCATAGTTCAGGACTCTGCAGCCACCTGCTCCTTAACAAGCAGCTATTCCAGGCTTTTTTTTTTTGCAAACAACATAACAAATTTATCTAAAATAAATTCTGAAAAATTACAAATTGAATCTGAACAACAAATCTGAATATATGAAACAAATTTAAAAAACAAATCATTTTAACTTAATGAATATGGCAAAACAAAATGATTTACTTAATGAATGAATCCAAAGCAAAACAAAACACATTTTTTTGTTGTGCGCATCTTATTTTATCCCTATGTAGGTTTTTATGTTGAGATTAGTGGAAAGAGTGTTTTTTGGAGATACTAAGCCCCATAGAGATTATAGCACATTTTTTTCTTGTTATATTGATGACTTCATTTTTTTTTATACTTCAAGAGTTGGCAATGATAGATTTCTGGAGTACTTCAACAATAATAGTTGTTATCTTGGATTTATCTATGGGACACAGAGCACTCAGATTAATTATTTAGATTAAGCTCTGAGTTAGTGTTTTGATGACCAGAGGATCCATATACAGGCTAACCGTAAGCCCACATTGAGAGATTTTCTTTTATTAAGAAAGTCATTCCTAAATGCCAATTTATTAGTGCTCAACACAGCTATTCATACCTGAAAGGTTTTGAGTTAGAGAGGTAGTAAAATTAGGAGGTCCATTAAAGAAAAGGTATATTTTTAAACATTGTGGTACTAGGAGTTAGTGTGATTCTAATTTGGTATCTGTCTCCCTCTCGTTGTCCTTACATCCCTCTTTCCCTGGCCCTCCACCCCTTTATTTGTTCTTTTTTTCTACTCTTTTTTCCATTTTATTCTTTTCCTCTTTCCCTCACTTTTTTCCACTCACTTCCCCCTGTTAACCCCTTTAGGAGTGTTGCATCATTCAGCTCTTGATCTTTTGTAGATCGGTAACATTATATTGAACTTTACTGCTCTTACCCACCCTTGGATATATTTGTTTTTATTGGTATTTTATTTTTAACGTTTGTATTAATGCTTAAGATATTTTAAAAAATTAGAGTTATTTAGGGGTTTTTTTTACTGATGGAATGTTTTGGTGTGCAATAATATTTTTCTTGGGATATGTAATTACAACTTTATATTAATTTGAGTTGTATTGTATTGTTGATTATGCTTATATTGTATGTACCCCTTCAAGACATAAAATAGTCAAACTTTTTTCCTAATATAAAAAAAGAGGTTTATACTTACCTGGTCTGTGCAATGGGTCAGTGACCCTTTACCACCTATTCTGGGGTCTCCCACCAGCACTTTCCTCTCTTCCCTTCCTGCTTGTGCCCCATAACAAGCCAATTTCTATGGGGGCACATGTGTGGACACACTCTTGAGCCAGACTGTGTGTGTACATAGACATGGGGTGTGGCTTAGCCCCACCCCCTGCTGCCTGCTCACAGGATTTAACTGACAACAACAGGAGCCAATGGTTTCTGCTGCATTGAATCTGTCCTGTGAGAGAGACCGAGACCATCACTGCTGCAGATGGACATAGTCCTTGATCAATAGAGGGCTCTGTTAGGTAGGAGGGATTAGAACAGGTAGTGGGACATGTTTTAACTTGATGCAGGGAATGCGTTTAGGTAAAAAAATTCTTGACTTTATAACCAATTAAAGTTACATAATAGTATACAGCATAAAATACCTTTTCCTTTCAGAGCCCCATGTCTCTGTGATCAAGCCCAGGTTGGGTGAAACTTTAAAATGGGTGGTCCTATGCTGCACTGTACTATGTTGGGTCTAATAAAGTTGGGTGTCATCTGATATTATTGGTGTGCAACTTTCTGCTTTCCTATTGAGTTCATAGAACATAGTCTGGCTCCCCTTGGTCATCTCCTGAAGTTCTAGAGATGGGGGGTTTGTATCTTGTATCCAATTTGTATCTTGCTATTATCTATTCATTCCTAGTAAATTAAACTTCTGTTCTTTTGCTGACCTCAGTAATAATGATTGCAATGGCTGCACTACTTCAGTGCTCCCCCCCCCTGCCAGAGAGGGCCCCTGACTTCCTTTATAAAAAAATGAAACTTCAGTAGTGTGTTAGTTGAGGAAACTGTCCAATTTGGAGCCTTTGGTAAGCTCCAGTCATGTCTCACTCCATCTCAACAAGCAGTTTTATTACACGATGAAGGGCTTGCTGAAACCTTTCCAGGTGTTAATGTTAATCTCTTAGAATATATTGGTGCATGATTGTCACAAGTTTTTCGGGAGAAAGGTCATTCAGCAAATTGGCACTGATAAAGAACTATTTGAGAACCATGATGACTCCTGAAATACTAACTGCCCTGTGTCTACTGGTTGTCAAGAGCAGTGTCCTCAAGTATATACAGTTTAATGAGTTAGTTAAAGATTTTGCAAATGCTAAGTGCAGGAAGAAAGGCTTTATGTAAATATTGTAGTGTGATGCAAAACTGTGATGTATGACTTTCCAGTCCCAATCACCTGTGTAATGTGTATTCTTACAGTCAGTAAAACTGAGAAAAAAAAATCAGACAAGTGTCTTCTTCGGAACCTTACATTTTTTTTCTTTCAGTTCATTTTCTTTTTCTTACAATATATTTTTATTGAAAATGCTTACAAATGGTTACAAACATTGCACCAACAGGCGAGATATGTAAACAAATTGGAAAGGTCAATTTGTAAGTTTACATAGACATCAGGTTATAACTTTTAACAGTATACATTGTTCCACATAATGCACCAATTGGTTGTACCATTAGCAAACATTTTTTTTTTAGAGAATTGTTATTGTAATCACAGTAGAGAGAACAAAAAGGGAAAGAAAGAGAAGGGAAAATAAATACAACAAAACATGACCAGGCGTGAAGCCAATACAGTCTTGGAGTTACTGAATACAATGGCTTATAATCTTTCAGAAGAGAATGCAAAGAGCAACTCATAGGTGGCATGTATGTGTGTGAATTATTTGGATTATTTCATTCATAGAACAGGGTTGATTGCACATATAGTAGGTGAGAGTGTATTGCCCGTACACACGGTCGGACTTTGTTCGGACATTCCGACAACAAAATCCTAGGAATTTTTCCGATGGATGTTGGCTCAAACTTGTTTTGCGTACACACGGTCGCGGAAGTTGTCGGAATTTCCGATCGCCAAGAACGCGGTGACGTCAAGCACGTACGACGAGACTAGAAAAGGCCAGTTCAGAACCAAGCGCGGCACCCTTTGGGCTCCTTTTGCTAATCTCGTGTTAGTAGAAGTTTGGTGAGAGACGATTTGCGCTTTTTCAGACTCGTGGTTTTCAGATCGTTTTCTGCCGTTCAGTTTGTGCTTGTGGGTTTGTATCTGCTCTTCAGTGCGTGCAAGCAAGTTCCGCGTGACTTAGTCATTGTATTCTTGTTCGTTCGTTACTGTTTTTCAGGTCGCTCTTCACAGGCCTTGCTGTTCTTCAGTGCGTTCTGTTACTTCGCTCTGAGCAGCCGACCGTTTTCTAGCCATGTTGCGTATGCGTACTCCTCGTAGAGTTTGTGCTGTGTGGGGGCTTGGTGTTGGGGTCCTGACCTTGACACAAGTCCAGTCCATGAACAGGGTGGGGAGGAGTTCATGGACCAAGAATTGGTTGCTTTAGCGTGACCAGTTCTCTCATATGCCTTTGCTCCGTGAGATCCGTGAGAATAATCCTGATGATTTCAGGAACTTTCTCAGGATGATGGACCCCGTGTTTCACCGTCTGTTGGCTTCGCTGACCCCTTATATTAGCAGGCAGGATACCTGCATGAGGCAAGCCATCACTCCGGAGCAGAGGCTCGTCGCTACCCTGTGGTATTTGGCGACAGGGAGAAGTCTGCAGGACTTGAAGTTCTCGACAGGCATCTCCCCCCAGGCTCTGGGGATCATTATCCCAGAGACCTGTTCTGCCATCATCCAGGTCCTGCAGAAGGAGTATATGAAGGTAAGATTTTTATCCTTTAATATCACATTTTATTGTATTTAATGTTTGCTAATATATTGTATTTCTTTCCTCATTCCCTAATTACCATGATTGAAATATGCTGTGAATGTCCCCTTTGTCCTCATGCATGCTGGATTTTTATGTAATTAATTTTTTAGGTCCTTCATACAGATTGTCCTTCACTAACCTCTCCAGCATGTTCTCTCCTGGCCCTATATTCACCTCATGTAGTCACTTAACAATGTATTTTATCAGCTCCATAGTAGTGCTTTACCCCAAACACCCCCTAAAATGTTTCCAAATGTCATTTTAGCTTTAAATTCAGGCAGAGTGGCAGAGACTTATTTTTTGTGGTGTCCCCAAATCATTTTTAGTAACCCTCCCTCCCCCAACTGCTAAGTCAGCTGATCCCAATTCTCTATCTATCCTCAATGATCTCTCTGCTGACTTTGCCAAACCCATACACACTATACCCATCTCTTTTGTGCTCTGATTTATGGATGAATTCCCCAAAGCATGTAGTGCAACGGCCTGCCTGTATACTTTCTAATGGTACTGTTCAAAGTTTTTGTATCCTAGTATTATCTTGACAGGTAATAGCAGAATGTCCAAATGTCCTCAAATGTGTACAATGTGTATTTATATCTTTGTATTATGACACTTCTTACCTGTCCAGTGGGCTGCCAATAGTGTAACTAAGGAGGGGCTGTTCCAAGTAATACCCTGTATTTAGGCATTCATCTCTCAATGAAGTGAAGAGGGTTACCTGTCCAAGATTTCCACACACCCCATAATGTTAGAAATGGCCCATGAGAGGGGGGGGATATGATAGGTGTACCTTATACTTTGGTGTTAAATTCCCCTTAATAAATGCTATCTGGAGGTTGCCCAGAATGTTTGTGTATAATCTGCTTGCCATGTTTATGTGCAAAAATAGTAAATTTTGTTTTTTTTCCTCTACAGTTTCCTTCCATGCCACAGGAATGGCAGACTGTGGCCTCCCACTTTGCCCAGCGGTGGGACTTTCCTAACTGCGGAGAGGCAATTGATGGGAAACACGTCCACATCGTCCCACCACCCAACTCGGGGTCGTACTATTTCAACTATAAGGGGTTCAATAGTATAGTGATGTTGGCGGTGGTGTCGGCTAATTACGACTTCTTGTATGTGGACGTGGGGAAGAATGGCCGGATGTCCGATCGCCCAGACGGAGTTCTACAGGCGTCTCCAGAATGGCAGCTTGGACTTGCCAGCTCCAGAGGACAATGTGGAAGGACTCCCATTCGTGTTCGTTGCTGATGAAGCGTTTGCGCTGGGGGACCACCTGATGCGGCCATTCCCGATGAGGACACTCACCCGGAACAGAGGGTTTTTAATTACCGGCTGGCCAGAGCCTGAAGAGTGGTGGAGAACACATTTGGAATCCTGGCTAGCCGGTTCCGCCTATTTCTGACACCTATCCATATGGCGGAGTATAAACTGAACCATATTATACTGGCGTGCTGTATTCTCCATAACTTTTTAAGGAAACATTCGGCCAACTATGCTGGCTCAGTTGGGCTTGAGGCCGGAATGATACATGAAACCACACTGACGGCGCTTGAAAGCGGCCGTCCTGGCTTGCCCTCCCTGAGTGCCCGTGATGTCCTGTTACGATACCTGGAGTTCTTTGTGGGTAGGGGGGCCATCAATATTCCAGTAAATATGTGAAGCCTTTTTAGAATAAAAAAAAAAGACATTCTTTGTGGACAATTACTGCTTGTGTTTGTTTTAGCTGACCCTGACAGAAATGTGTTGAGTCCAGAAAATGGCGTGATTGTGTAACCTTATACAAAGCACTGTTGGCTGTTATTTACTAAATGCAAAGACACATTTCACTACAAGTGCACTTGCAACTGCACCAAAACTGCACTTATAGTGCCAAGAGGATTTGCCCTTAGTAAATAACCCCCATTCTCTCTGAAAACAGCAGTGACATCACCCCAAAAGTGTTGTAGCGTTGAGACAATAATCCACACATTCTTGATTAACAAACTTTTTTATACCTGCACAATCACATGTGCATTTACCAAAGGTTTTTCAAACAAACCAACATGTTTGGTGTATAACAATTTTTGGGGTAGCATTATCAAAAATATAAATGTCCATTTAAGATAAAACAGGCCTGTGTAAAACCAACAAGAAAGACAAAAAACTTGAACTTACAAAGTTCACATATGGTAAAACTTGAAGGCAATATCAGACATGAGTATTTAGGAACTGTGTTTGATATTGCGTTCAGATGGGGTCAAATCACCCCAGAAAAAGCCAAATTTGGAAGATGCACACCAATTTACGAATGTCAACATGTGCTAGCTGCCATCACGGGGAATCAAGGGACGTGTTTTGGGGGAGCAAGCCCTTCCTCACCGCTACTTTATAAGTGAGGAAGGGGTTGCACCCCCAAAACGCGTCCATTGATCTCCCATGATGGCAGATAGCACATGTTGGCACACTGTGTGCATCCTCCAAATTCGGCTTTTCGAAACATTGCTAAAATATTGAAAACATTGGACCACACTAAAAAAAGTGATTTTGTGGGGTTTTAAATTCGCCCCAAAACATCAATGATGTTATTATTTTTTTGAATCACATCATTTATTTTTTTCTGGATGTTTTGCAATTCTACATTACACCCCATGATCTCCCCGATCAGGATCTGGGCACTTTCAGATGTGAAAAGATCTCGATCCCTCACATCACGATCACCTAAAAAGAGAGAAAACAAACAAAAACAGGTATCAAAAATCTGCCACCATCCATCTCTTACCTGAGCCTGTGGTCGCAGACACTCACCTGTTGTGGTGCCAATTTCCACCACATCTTCTTCCTCCTCCTGCTCTTCTTGGGTTGGGGGTATTTCACCTTCTTCCATAGGTGGGGGGTCTGTGGTCTCCTCGGATGAGGGGTGTCCTCTGAGTCTTTTCTCCCCTCTGTAAAACAAAAATGGTATAATTAGCACACAGATATTTGATGGCAGAACTAGAAATAGGAAACATTGCTTGGAAGTGGGGTACAATTGTCTATTTTAGCCGAGTTCCAAGATGTCGCTTTTTTATTGGCCTTTGTCAAGCTGCAATACTTTACCTGTTTAGTACAAGCTTCACAGATGGAGACCCCCCTATAGTATACACTGGAGCACCTGTGTGGCCCCCCTAATAAAAATGGTGTTCTTGTGTCCCACACTAGTGCTCCAGTGTCCAGATGTGAAAACAGCTGCTCAGTGTCCTCTCCTTACACAGAATCTAGTTTGCATTTCATTCTAGTAACAAACCCATCTACACAACCAAATATTTTGCATCCAAGTAGGCCCTAAAAAATGTCGGAAAATGCATATGGCCTAAATAATGGTGTTTTAGAGGGGTCCAAAAAAATGTTTGATACGAACGAATAATGGGCCCATGAACATTAAAATTGACATTTTAAACTGTACAACAATTAAGAAAAGCATATGGAGCAGCACAAACATAAGAAAGACATAAAGAATAGGAACACAGCACAACTACTTACTTTTTTGCAGCACTCTCCGGATCTTTCTGTACTGTTCGGGCTCTCTTAATTTCAGGTCCGACCACCGCTTCCTGAGCTGATCTTTTCGATCGTCGTACCCCGAAATTCCTGTGAAGACTTTTGACCACTTTCGCCATGATCTTGGCCTTTCTGATATTGGGGTTGTGGTAAGGCCCATACTTTCCGTCATAGTCGGCCCTCTTCAGGATGTCCACCATCTTCAACATCTCCCCAAAGGACATATTTGTGGCCTTAAATCTGCTCCTTCTGGATCGGGACGTGTCCGGATCTGAGCTTTCCTCCTCCTCCTCCTCGTTCCTGTAATTAGCATGCACCTGCTGTGACTCCGCCATGTGCTCTTCCCCCACTGCGCCGAATGAAAAGGGGCGGGGAATAGAATAGAAAGAACGTCAGGGGCGGGCGGAGTTACGCGCATGCGCAGTGTATATAAAGCATAACACACATGCGTATTACGTACGAGAGATTGGTCACTCATGGCTGTAACTACAAATGAAAACACAATGTACCTTTTCCACCCTTTAGAGAGTTTGTGGACTTTGTAGACATATAAGCAGGAACGAAAGATGATCCCAGCTTCATTTTTCCAGTGCCTTATGTCACTTCTTCTGGCCCTAAGCAACACAGGGCTCCAATAGCAGTGCACAAAACTAACATTTCTTCCCACACATCTGCAGAATCTCAGCCAGAGGATCAAGACAGCAATCTTACTAAGTTCTGCCCTTCTGAAATGCAGAACCTTCAGAGCAAAGATCATGCAGGATTGCAAGGCCTTCCTCAAAGAGAACAACATCTGTTACAAGTGCTGCTCTTCATCAACACATTTCGCCAAGGACTGTAAGGTCACTGTTAAGTTTACAGAGATCACAACAAAGCTCTACACCCAGGACCAGCTCCAAGAACCTTCCCACCTGCCCATAGTGACAATGAGCATGGTGGGGAGACCAAGAACTCTAGTACAAATGCAATAGCAATCACTTCACAGTGCACTGAAGTCTGCAAAGCCATTACAGGTGGCAGATCATGTTCCAAAATCTGTCTAGTAAGAGTTTACCTAAAAGGACGCAGAGACAAAGCAGTCAAGCTCTATACCATCTTGTATGATAAGAGTAATAATTCACTAGCTAGGTCTGTGTTTTTTGACATTCTAAACATTAAGGGCCCCAGCAGTCCTTACTCCCTTAGGCCCTGTGCAGGTACAGTGGAGATGGTGGAAAGAAGGGCTGACGGCTTACAAATAGAATCTATGGATGGTAAGGCATGCCTACCCTTACCGACCATAATAGAGTGCAATTAGATCCCAGACAACAGATCTGAGATCCCCACACCAGATGCAGCAGTTCATCAGACTCACCTAAATCACATAGCACATCTCATATCAGAACTAGATGATCAGGCTCAGATAATCTTGCTCCTAGGGAGAGATATCTTGCAAGCCCACAAAGCAAGAAAGCAGATCAATGGCCCTCACAATGCCCCATATGCCCAAAAACTGGATCTTGGGTGGGTCATTATAGGTGATTTTTGCCTGGGGGGGGCACAAAAACTGACATCTGTCAATACCTTACTCACTAGTGCACTAGAGAATGGTCAGCCTTCTCTTTTCCAGCCCTGTCAAACTCACATCCTCAGAATGGAGCTACCACACAGCAACCCTGTACCTCTTCCTTTCATACGTTTCCTCTGTGACAGCTATACCCATGACGGTGACCAAGACGACTTAGGATTCATAGTGTTCAGCAGAGCAAAGGAGGACAATCAGGTAGCAATGTCCATGGAGTATAGGCTCTTCCTGGAAGTTATGGAAAAGAGCATAGAGGAAGATGTGTCTAATAGCCTTTCCTACCCAAGATCATTCTAGTGAGCTAAAAGACTTTGATTTGGGTCCAGACTTACTTCCCATACAACGCAGCCTTGGTATGCTTTAGGAATCTGACACTTTTATCTTCCAAGTAAATGCGAAGGAAAAGCCCTTTACCCGTAGAGGTGTCCTGTCTACCATAAACAGCCTGTATGATCCTATGGGTTTTGCAGCACCTGTTACCATCTAGGGTAAAGCACTACTTAGAGACTTAACCTGTGAGACGTTAGACTGGGATAACCCTCACCCCATCGACAGAAAGAACCTAGGGGTGGAGTGGAAGGACTCATTAACAGCTCTATCTAACCTCAAAGTTCCACGCCCATATGCCCCCGTGTCATCTACAGAAGTTCTGATGCAAGGACTTTGTGTGTTTTCTGATGCTTCCATTAAGGTAATTGCTGCTGTAGCCTACCTCAAGACCATAGACACTAAAGGGCAATGCCATATCGGGTTTGTAATGGGTAAAGCAAAACTTGCACCACTCCCTGAACACACCATACCTAGATTGGCACTTTGTGCTGCAGTATTGGCTGCAGAGCTAGCTGAACTAGTTGCAACAGAGACAAACATACAGATTCAAGAAGCTGAGTTCTACACAGACAGTAAAGTAGTTCTAGGTTACATCTACAATGAAACTAGATGTTTCTACGTCTATGTCAATAACAGTGTGTTGAGGATAAGGAGGTCCACCCACCCAGAACAATGGCATTTTGTGCCTACATAGCCACATAACTCAGTCCTCCAAAAGTGATCCACTAACTGTTGACAACTGCAGAAGTTGGCACCACTGTAAAAAGGTCTACACAGTAGCTGACCTAGAACAATCTAAAAACAGCATAATCTCTGCTGTACAGAGAGAAGTCTTTGCCAAATAAATTAACTGCATTGCCAACCAGGAGTGGGGGTGGAAACTAAAAAATAATGCCTGTGTCTTATGCTAGTGCACGAGATGTAAATCACCTGTCACTCACAGCAAGGGGGAGTATTTGACAAAGTTTTTCTCGGTTTGTCAAGATTTTTCTCACTGAACAATAAAAGAGGATTGCTCAGAGATGGATTAACTCTGTGTGGCAAGACTGGGCTCAAATTATAGGAAATCTTATACTCTGCAGTATGATATTAAAAAAAAAATCGGGTTTACATCCACTTTAAGTAGATTTAACCACTTCTGGACTGCCCACCGCACATATACTGTGGCAGGGTGGCCCGGCTGCACGAAACGACGTACCTGTACATTGGACCATGCATGAGATACAGTGGGCGGTGTTGGCCACCCACCCGCGATCATGGTACAGAGAGGCAGAATGGGGATCTGCCTATGTAAACAAGGCAGATCCCCATTCTGAAAGCGGACAATACTGGGATCTGCTGTTTCTAGTGATCAGGAACAGCAATCTCTGTGTTGTCCCAGTAAGCCCACCCCCCACATAACACACCCAGGAAACACAGTTAACCCCTTGATCGCCCCTAGTGTTAACCCCCTCCCTGCCAGTGTAATTTATACATTGATCAGTGCATTTTTTTAGCACTGATAACTGTAATAATTTAACTGGTCCCCAAAAAGTATCACTTGGGGTCAGATTTGTCCGCCGCAATGTCGCAGTCCTGCTAAAAATTGCAGATCATTGCCATTACCACTAAAAACAATAAAAAGTAATAAAAGTCCATAAATCTATCCAATAGTTTGTAGACGCTATAACTTTTATGCAAACCAATCAATATGCGCTTATTGCGATTTTTTTTACCAAAAATATGTGGCAGAATACATATTGGTCTAAACCAGGGGTAGGCAACCCCCAACATTGGTGCCGCAAGTGGCACACAAAGCCTCTTTTGCCGGTGTCTTGCCGAATAAGTTCCTTCGGCGGATAGGTTCCCCCCCTGTACTGCGCAGGCGCAGCGCCTGCGCAGTAAGTACTACTGTCGGCCGCCGGAGATAGCCGAAGCTCAAACGCTTCAATCAGCTGTACACGGCGCCTGCGCTCTGGGTCCAGGTTCCTTCCCCACTATCCAAGTGGACCTAGAGGGGGAATCTAAAAGTGCCGAGCGCAGCGAGGCCGTGCCCGAAGCGTGGCGAGCGAAGCGAGCCCGCGAGGGGCCCTCTTACAGGCACCGTGTACAGCTGATTTTCAGCTGTTCCACTTCGGCTATTTCCGCCGGATTCTACTGCGCATGCGCAGTAGAGGGGAGAACTAATCTGCCGAGCGGAACTTTCTCAGCAGAACACCGGCACTCGACTCCCTCCTAATCAACAGAGCAGCGCAGGGAAGTGTCAGTGAGACACTAATGCATTCCTATTTCAGAATTCCCTACGCCGCACCTGCACTGGGCGTAAGGCTAAGTGCCCCCACACATTGTAAAAGATGGGAATCACTGTTTGGTTCTCTAACTTTGCTGTAGCTGCGATCAAAATATGTGTAACCTCGCACCAAAAAAAAATTTTTTGTAGGTGTAACTAAATAAAAATGTAAGCTGCTAACCCCCAAACTAGATAGGAATTCTAGTGCAAGTGGAAAAATATATATGTGGTGGGGGGCGCTAAATCTATATAAACGGTTAGCTGAATAGCATCTAGATAATTTTACTCAAACAAACTTGATGTGAACAGATCGGTGTACCATACAAAAATAATGAATATACGTATAAAGCTTAATACCAATAGTGCATATTACAAGAGAGTGACAACCATCCAATCCCTGCATATATAGCAAAATATTGTCTTTGTGAAAAAATATATATTTATATAGCTGTTTATATAGATTTAGTACCCCCCACCACATATGTAGCTGCGATCATCAGCTTTTGTGATGAGGAAGAGATTGGGTCCAGTTTCCAGGAGGAGGACTGTCATTGGCTACTGCTAAAGCCAATCACAGTCCTGCTAGCCCCACCCACTATCTGGAGGAAGATGACCTGCTTGGTTGCCACTATCAATCTCAGAAAGAAGCGATTTCACTGTGATTGAGAAAACCACAATCAGGTGACAATTTGTGGAATTACTGTTGAGCTTCTGGGATCTTTGTTGAAATTATTCCTGTACCTTTGCATTACTTATTACTGAACACTTGCACTCTGTGTCCATTTAAGCCAGAGCCAGTATTCATTGCAATGAAAATCACACCCAACCACTTTTTCTCAGCTGCGGGGGACCAACTTATGATCCTGTACACAGGCCCACTGCTTTCAGAAAATGCCCCTAACCTGAGCTCATCATTGCCCATCCATTCCATATGCTTGTATGTGACATCACAATCAAGCACATGGGCTGGATGCGAGAGGTGGATCAGCAGGATGGGTGTGCCAGCACAGGTAGATGTGTCTCATCTCTGCTTCCTTTCACCACTTTGCATATCATGCATATCATAGATGAGAAGAGGGTACAGCGGTGGAGCAGATGAGCAGGAGGGTACAGCGGTTGGGCAGATGTGCAGGGAGGTACAGTGGTGGAAGAGATGAGAAGGGGGTTCAGCAGTGGGACAGAAGAGCAGGGGGGTACAGTGTTGGGGCAGATGAGCAGGGGGGTTGTCAGATTAAGGTACTCACTGAGGCCAAGATGCAGAGAGTGGTTTACTCTTGCGACTAAGCGCACTCCACCCCCTGGAGATGGTAAAGTAAGTGAATTGCACAAAGAGGGACAAGCTACCAGCAGAATGGGCAGATCTTGCATGAAGGTCAGCGAGGAGCTGGATAGCGGTGCAGGCGCTGGTAGGTGTTGGACCCAGCGGGTCAGTAGGAGAACAAAGTCCAGGACAGGCTGGAAGATGGGGGTCAAGGCTGAGAGAAATCCAAGAGCAGGCTGAGGGTCAAACACAGGAGACAACAGAATAATCCAAAAGCAGGCAGAGGGTCAAGGCACTGGAGACTGAAGACAAATCCGGGTACCGGCTGAGGGTCAAATACCAGAGGTAACAGAGTCCGTTAAACAAGCCAGGGGTCAGGTCCAGGAGAGAATCAGAGTAGGTCAAGGCAATCCGGGTCACAACAGGTAATCGATCAGCAGGAAACAGGAACAAGATCACAGGGAAGCTGAGAGACAAACCAGCAATTTGCTGAACAGCCAGGCAGCTTTTATAGGCTGGCAGAGGATTCAAGTTATGCATGTGCTAGTGCCATTCAACTGAACCGCGAACGTGCGCGCGCCGAAGCACCGTTCCGCCACACATGTGCGCAGGGAAACTGCAAAGCTGACAGGATTGATTCTGGTTTCTTCCCTAACAGGGGTTCAGTGCTGGGCCAGATGAGCAGGGGGGTTCAGTGTTGGGCCAGATGAGCAGGGGGTTCAATGTTGGGCCAGATGAGAAGGGGGTTCAGTTGTCGGATAGAAAATCAGGGGGTTGAGCAGTGGGGCAGATGTGAAAGGAGGCGAGACAGAAGAGCATGGGGATACGGCGGTGGAGCTAGGTGGTACAGTGGTGGGGCAGATAATAAAGGGGAGTACATTAATGGGGCAGATGAGCAGCAGGGTTACAGTGGTGGGGCAGAAGAGCAAGGGGGTACAGTGGTGGGGCAGATGTGCAGGAGGTACAGTGGTGGGAGAGATGAGAAGGGGGTTCAGGGGTGGGACAGAAAAGCAGGGGGTACAGTCATAGGGCAGATGAGCACTGGGCTACAGTGGTGGGACAGATGAAAAGGGAGTTAAAGTGGTGGGAAAGATGAGGGTTGGAGTTCAGGGTTGGGGCAGAGGAGAAAGGAGGTACATTGGTGGGACAGATGAGCATGGGGTTACAGCAGTGGGGCAGAGGAGCAGGGGGTACAGAGGTGGGGCAGATGTGCAGAGGGGTGCAGAAGAGAAAGGAGGTACATCGGTGGAACACATGAGCAGGGGGATACAGTAGTGGGGCAGAAGAGCAGGGGGTACAGTGGTGGGACAGATGTGCAGGGGGTTGCAGTGGTGGGGCAGGAGAGCAGGGGGTACAGAGGTGAGACAGATGTGCAGGAGGTACATTGGTGGGGCAGATGAGAAAGCGGGTTACAGTGGTGGGGCAGATGAGCAGATGGGTTCAGTGTTAGGACAGATGAGAAGGTGATTCAGTAGTGAGACAGAAGAGCATGGGGATACGGCGGTGGAGCTGGGTGGTACAGTGGTGGGACAGAAAAGCAGGGGGTACAGTCACAGGGCAGATGAGCACTGGGCTACAGTGGTGGGACAGATGAAAAGGGAGTTAAAGTGGTGGGAAAGATGAGCAGGGGGAGTTCAGGGTTGGGGCAGAGGAGAAAGGAGGTACATTGGTGGGACAGATGAGCATGGGGTTACAGCAGTGGGGCAGAGGAGCAGGGGGTACAGAGGTGGGGCAGATGTGCAGAGGGGTGCAGAAGAGAAAGGAGGTACATCGGTGGAACACATGAGCAGGGGGATACAGTAGTGGGGCAGAAGAGCAGGGGGTACAGTGGTGGGACAGATGTGCAGGAGGTACAGTGGTGGGGCAGATGAGAAAGGGGGTTACAGTGGTGGGGCAGATGAGCAGATAAGTTCAGTGTTAGGACAGATGAGAAGTTGGTTCAGTGGTGAGACAGAAGAGCATGGGGGATACGGAGGTGGAGCAGATGTGCAGGGAGGTACAGTAGTGGGGCAGATGAGAAAGGGGGAACATTGGTGGGGCAGATGAGCAGGGGGTTACAGTGGTGGGACAGAAGAGCAGGGTGGTACAGTGGTAGGACAGATAAGCAGTGGGGTACAGAGGTAGGACAGATGCACAGGGGGTTACAGAGGTGGGGCAGATGTTCAGGGGTTACAGTGGTGGGGCAGATGTGAAAGGGTACATTGTGAGGCAGATGAGAAATGGGGTATATTGGTGGGGCAGATGAGCAGGGTGGTACAGTGGTGGGGAAGATGTACAGGGGGTACATTGGTGGGGCAGATGTGCAGGAGGTACAGTGGTGGGGCAGATGAGAAAGGGGGTACAGTGGTGGGGCAGATGTGCAGGAGGTACAGTGGTGGGGCAGATGAGAAAGGGGTTACATTGGTGGGACAGATGAGCTGATAAGTTCAGTGTTAGGACAGATGAGAAGATGGTTCAGCGGTTGGACAGAAGAGCATGGGGGTATGGCGGTGGAGCAGATGTTCGGGGAGGTACAGTGGTGGGGCAGATGAGAAAGGAGGAACATTGGTGGGGCAGATGAGCAGGGGGTTACAGTGGTGGGACAGAAGAGCAGGGTGTTACAGTGGTGGAGAAGATGTGCAGGGGGTTACAGTGGTGAGGCAGATGTGCAGGAGGTTACAGTGGTGTGGCAGATGACAAAGTTGGTTACAGTGGTGGGGCAGATGAGAAAGGGGGTACATTGGTGGGGCAGATGAGAAAGGGGGTACATTGGTGGGGCAGATGAGAAAGGGTGTACATTGGTGGGGCAGATGAGAAAGGGGGACATTAGTGGGGCAGATGAGAAAGGGGGTACATTGGTGGGGCAGATGTACAGGGGGTTATAGTGGTGGGGCAGATGTGCAGGGGGTTATAGTGGTGGGGCAGATGAGCAGGGGTCTGAGGTGTAAAGGTGCAGCATCAATTGGGGCTGACCTGAGGCGTGAGAGTGCAGGATGTTAATTTCTCACTACTAAAGTAGTTTACAGAATTTGCTTTATAAAAAATTCTTTTTGTGATTCAGAGTGTGAAGTTGACATTTTTTTGTTATATTTCTATGAAAATATTTTTGGCACACTGTGCTCAAAAGGTTGCCTACCCCTGGCCTAAACTGAAAACATTTGTTTTTTTCTATATAATATTTTGGATATGTATTATAGCAGAAATTATTAAAATTATGGTTTTATTTTCAAAATTGTCAGTCTTTTGTTTATAGTGCAAAAAATAAAAAACACAGAGGTTATCAAATACCACTAAAAGAAAGCTCTATTTGTGGGAAAAAAAGGCCATCAATTTTCTTTGGGTACAACGTCGCACAACCGTGCAAATGTCAGTTAAACCGACGCAATGCTGTATAGCAAAAAATGGCCTAGTCATTTAGTGGGTAAATCCTTCCGAGGCTGAAGTGGTTAAAAAAGGCGTTGGGTACCATAATGGGAAGTGACCTGAACAAATATAAAAGTTGAGGTAGGTGTACCATCTTAAAGGCCGCCAAATGGCTGGTCCACGATAGTTCACATTTAGAAAGTTCCCGCAGCTTGGATCAAATGATATCCAAGAAGGGAAGATAGTTTACTGCATACAGGTTTTTTGTACTGAGAGTTAGCCCAAGTTCACACCAGTGCGATCACAGACATCGCATGTGATTTGCAACCGCACCTGTGGTGCTGATCACATGCAATGTCTGTGAGATGCGAGTTCAGCCATACAGTTGTATGGCTGAACTTGCATTAGATTCACACAGAAAAAAGTGCAGGGACTTGTTCTCACTAATGCGATACAATTCCTGTGCGAGTTCACAATTTACACTGTGATCTGTGAACTGATCTGGGGGTGTCATTAACAATGTAATGACACCTGTTCGCAGAAGGCAATGTGGACAGATGCTGGTTCTCGCATTGCATCAGTGTGAACCTAATGTTAAAGTTATACCTAAATATTTAAATCCCTCTGTTTTCCAGATATATGGAAACATAGCTGCCTCCGTTCACTTTTTTTATTTGTCATAATATTATAATTCTATGATGAGGGGCTCCAGAACGTGAAATGCCCTGGGGCCCCCCAAGCTCTAAATCTGGAACTGAGTATGTGTGCATGCACTTTGAAAAAAAACATCCATGTGTAATTACAAAATAGGGATTTGTTAGCACTAATATAATTAAGAGACCTTTTTTTTATCAAAACTTTGTAAAACCAAAAAAAGAAAACTAAAACAATATATGCATCCCTTTAAATAATTGCTCTTTTTGTGAAATCAATAAGCAATTGTTGGTCTTACAAATGAACTGGGCTATTAAAAAAAAGCAATTTATGAAGCTGCTGTGCTTGTGTGAATGAGCTCATCAAATATTAATAAGAGGCCATATACTCATTTTTTCCCATTATGCTCAAACACATCCTTGATTTACAAGCAATTAAACAGGTTTGAAGGCGATCTAAATTTGTCCAATTAATTATTTATCCAAATGTGTAATGAAATAGCTGGGCGGCTAATGGACTGGAGAGCTTAACATTTATTTTTCCATCTGTTGCTTCGTATAAAAGGCACTTTTGGTGAAAATAAGTAGCAGATGAATCACCTTGAAATTCCTTTAATTTCCTCCCTGTAATTACAGCTAAATATTCAAGGCTTCTACATTAAACAACACTTCTGATGTGTCCATTAATGACTTATGAGAGTAAGTGATAAATAAGAAGATATGTTTAGATTTGATGCTATTAAATGTTTAATTTTATGCAGGAATTTTTTTTCAAACAAATCTGTAATTTTTCTTACATATACTATTATTCCTTTTCTCAGATCGTATGAGTTATTTGCTAGAGTGCAATGATGTGGGCCCACAACACAAATAACTCTGTCATATAAATGGTATAAACATTTACATTTAATATTACATTTATTTTTTTCTTTTGTAAATAACAAGTCCACTTTTGAGTGGATGCCAGTGGGTTGAAGCATACTTCAACTTTGCCTCAATTTAGCACAGTAGCAGATTTGCTTGACAGAAAGTACTACTAGGGAAAAATACTTGCCTTTCAAGCTCTTCCTAAATGCCTTAAAGTGACTATCAGGAGGACAGTATGGGGCTGCCATTGCTAGACTCCTTCTGAAAATGCAAGTTGCAACGCTATGTCTAACTTAAAGTGGACCTTCAGTGATTTTTTCAACTTTCCATCTATTAAATCTTCTGCCCTTGTTGTTTTAACTTTGGATAGTAAAACTTTTTTTTCTGCCAGTAAATACCTTATACAGCCCACTTTCTGTACCTTGTCTGGTAAAAAGCCTAGGGTTATGACATAAAGCACAGCTCTCTCTCACTCTCGTGAGAGTTTGCCAGGGAGGAAGGGGGGGGGGGATGAGTCATAAAGGGCCAATGGGAGCTGCAGGGCTGCAGAGCTGGAGGCGTGCCTCTGTGTGTCTGTGTAAATCCAGGAAGTGAACAGGCAGCAGCTTCAGCTGACCACAGTTAAAATTGATGCAGCCAGACTTAGTGGAGGTTGATTTCTGCAGCATATTTGGCAAGTACAGAATCACACTATATGGGGGCGTGGTTTCTGCATGGAGCTGTGAGGACGTCTTTCCAGCGATCTCCGGGTCCCGCACTTCTTACCACTACATTAGAATCAGTAATACCGGTACACCGACCCTTTTCAGAATAGGTAAGAGAATGGACAAGCCTCGGCACACAAAATCTGGCTCTATTAAGAGATTCCTGGCTACAGACCCAGAAGAACCATGAAACAGACGGTCTTGGTCCATGATGGAGGCGCAAGGTCCGCCTCCGAGCACAAACCTGCAACCAGGCACCATTACCCAGCCTCATCTATCGGTTCTGACGGGGACAAGATATCATCACACTGCTCGAAAATGGCAGCCATGGTCAGCTGTCTCCTTACAAAATCAGAGCTTGCCTCTAAGCTCCTGGGTCTAGAGAGATCTATCAAGAAGGAGGTGTCAGCGGTCGGATCTCTCCCAGGTCTTGACCCGAGTGGAAGAGTCAGAGCACTGATTGGACCGCCATGCGGTGGCTATTAGAGAGCTACAGAACAGCACACGCTCTCTCATCACAGCTGTCAGGGCTGGGCTCAGCCCTTCCTTCTCAAAGCTGGCCGCTCAGCTGTCGGCTAATTGCCAGCTCCTTTCTCTCCACAGTGACTCACCTGTTGATGATTTCCTGCTCGTCAGTCCTGCCTACTTAAGCCGTCCAGCCCAGATGATCTCTGCCTTTGCTTCGGTCACATCTCTCTTTACTCAGTCTCAGTCTGATTCATGATTTCTGACAGTAAGCGAAGGCCATGAATTCAGAAGATGCAGTAAATTCACTTGTTGGTATTATTTTTTCCAGATTGGATGAGCAGAATCACCACATGGATCAGTTTGCCATGGCTTTACAAATGCTCCTGAGTCACACGGCTCACCTGGAATCTCCCACTGTGGCTGCTCCGGTACAACCTGTGTTGCAGGCCATCCCTGCTGATGCTCCAGTCTCTGTGCAGGCACCTGCCTTGAGTATTACCTCTATAAGAGGCATGTCTGGTTTCACTCCGCTTCTCCAGTGATTTGGGGGTGATCCAGTCCAATGCAGAGGGTTTCTCAACCAGGTTGAGATATACTTTGAGATGCTGCCCCAGGCGTTTCCCACGGACAGAAGCAAAGTAGGTTTTGTGATATCTTTGTTTTCTGAGAGAGCCTTGGCCTGGGCAAACCCTCTATGGGAGATGCAAAAACCTGTTGTTTTGAGTTACCCAGAGTTTGTGGCTTCTTTTAAAAGAGTATTTGATGTTCCCGCACGCTCCGCTTCTGCTGCCAAGTGCCTCCTGTCCATCAAACAGAGTACGAGAAATGTTGCCGATTACGCCATTGAATTCTGTACTCTGGAAGCAGAGGTTGCTTGGAACAATATGGCTGCTTTTTCTCATGGTCTTTCGGATAACATCAAGGATGAGATAGCAGCCTGAGATATACCCACTGAGCTGGAGAAGTTGATCATGTTTACCATCCACATTGACTCCAGACTCAGAGAAAGAATTCCTTTTGAGGAGTGCTTCAAATACTTAAAGTCTCTGAAAGTTCAGAAAGTCTCTGAACTTTGCAGTCCCACCCTTGCCTCCCTCACCTCCCATGCCTCCTGGTACCAAGTCGGTCTGTGAAGATGAACCCATGCACTCAGGATTCACGTTTCTCTCTGTGGATGAGAGGACCCCTAGGAGGAGAGAGAGATCATGCCTTTATTGTGGCCAGGCAGGTCACTTTTTGAAGTCTTGTCCTACCCATCCAGGGAGTGCCCGAAACTTGAAGTCCTGTCATGGACAGACCTTAGGTGGTGTTGTTTCCTCCCCAGTTATCCAGAAGGTTAAGCCCCTAAGACGCACTTTCTCAAGGTTTCATTCACAAATCCTCACCTCCTGCTGGTGGTGGTTTCTTCTTTGTGAAGAAGAAGAGTGGTGAACT
Organism: Lithobates clamitans; assembly: GCA_037952925.1. Lineage (NCBI taxonomy): Eukaryota > Metazoa > Chordata > Amphibia > Anura > Ranidae > Lithobates > Lithobates clamitans. The sequence goes on from JBBGZY010001165.1 coordinate 2,070,213, forward strand.
GAGACCTTGTATTGATTATAGGGGTCTCAATCGTTTCACAATTAAGAATGCCTATCTGATTCCGTTGATTTTGGAGTTACCTCAAGGGAGCAACGGTTTTCACAAAGCTTGATTTATGCCTTTTTGCCTTTGTAATGCCCCGGCAGTTTTCCAGGAATTTATGAATGATGTCCTCCGAGATTTGTTGCAGTTATGTTTTTTGGTTTATCTCAATCCCAATGACATCATCATATTTTCCAAGTCCCCGGAGAGCCACCACAGAGATGTCTGTAGTGTGCTTCAGAAACTAAAAGAGAACAATCTCTTCTGTAAATTGGAGAAGTGCGAATTCCATTGTGAACAGGTTAAATTCCTGGGTTATGTCATTCCCATTGCAGGTTTTTCGATGGGCACAGCAATCCTACAGTGGCCCTGACTCGTGAGTTTTCGCCCTCTGCAGCGTTTTCTTGGCTTTATCAACTAATATCGGAAGTTTATTCGTAACTTCTCGTCTCTGGTCAAGCCCCTGACTGATATGACCAGAAAGGACGGTAACCCAAATAGTTGGTCTCCGGAGTCCATTAAGGCCTTTGAGAGTCTCAAGGCTGACTTTGTTTCTGCTCCTGTGTTGGCACATCCTGATCTTACGTTACCTTTCATCCTTGAGGTTGATTTCTTGAGGAACGTCCTACCTCTGAGAGCACTATGCATTCTTGTGGCAATTTTTCCAAGAAAATGTCACCTGCGGAGTGCAATTATGAGATTGGCGACAGAGGGTGGTTAGCGATCATTTAAGCCCTGAAAGAATGGAGACATCTCCTCGAAGGTACCACTGTGTCGGTTCTCATTCTTACTGACCATAAGAATCTCACATTCTTGTCTGAGGCTAAATGCCTCTCTCCCAGAAAGGCGCAATGGGCTCTTTTCTTGTCAAGTTTCAACTACATTGTCTCATTCTTACCCGGTACTAAGAATTTAAGGGCTGACGCTTTGTCACAACAATTTTCCTCCACTTCCAAGATGGAGTCGGTTCCGGTTCCTGTGATTCCTCCTGATCGTGTTCTGGCTACGGTTTGCACCAGTATCACTTCTCCTTTGGGTGACAAAATTCTTGCCGCTCAGGTCCATGCTCCTCACCTTGTGACCACTGCTTTGTCCCATAGAGTCTCCGTACTGCTGTGCTCCAGACTTACCATTCTCCAAAGGCTGCTGGCCACCCTGGGAAGAATCAACTCTTTTGGGCCATTTCCCAACAACTCTGGTGGCCTAGTCTACATACTGATGTAACCGCCTTTGTAGCTGCCTGTTCTGTGTGTGCTCAGAGTAAGAATCCACAACACCTTCCAGTGGGCCTCCTACAACCCATGGAGAGAGGCCCTGGACCCATAGAAATCCAATCTATGGATTTCATTGTGGAGTTATCCAACTCCCAGGGCAACACAGTTATCTTTATGGTGGTTGACCACTTCTCAAAAATGTCCCATTGTATTCCACTTAAGAAGCTGCCCACTTCTAAAGAACTGGCTTCCATTTTTGCTTGGGAGATCTTTCGCTTACAAGGGCTAACCAAGGTGATTGTCTCGGACAGGGGTAATCAGTTTATGTCCCGGTTCTGGCGAGCCTTTTGTGCACAGTTGGGAATTCATCTTGCTTCTAATATGCGTATCTCAAATGTATTTCATGTCTCCTTATTAAAACCTTTGGTCTGCAACCACTTTACCACCTCGGTGGCATGTCCTCACAGTTGGGAATTCAGCTTGCTTTGTCCCCTGCGTATCACCCGCAGTCTAAATTGGGCATCAGAACGAGCCAATCAGTCCTTGGAGCAATTCCTCCGTTGCTATATTTCTGACCATCATAACAACTGGTCAGGCCTCTTACCATGGGCGGAGTTTGCTCACAATAGTGCCTTGAATTCTGCTTCCCGATTGCCCCTGTTCCTTTCCATGTTGCCCGACTCCTTTGTTCCGAAGAGTATTCATGAATTGGAGGAGCATCTTCTTTCCACTTGGGCACAAGTCCAGGAGGCTTTGCGACATGCTTACGCATTAGACCTTCCTTCTAATATGCACATCTCAAATGTATTTTATGTCTCCTTATTAAAACCTTTGGTCTGCAACCACTTTACCACCTCGGTGCCTCGTCCTCACCCTGTACAGTTTGAGAACCATGAGGAGTATGGAGTACAGTCCATTGTTGACTCCTGTAGGTTCCGTGGTATCATACAGTACCTGGCACATTGCAAAGGGTATGGTCCGGAGGAACATTCTTGGGTCTCATCCTCGGACGTACATGCCCCTGTCCTCCTCCGTGATTTCCATAGATATTTTCCCCTCAAGCCTGGTGGTCCTCCGAGGGGGAGGGGTCATTCAGGAGGGGGTACTCTCAGGACTGGGCTCAGCCCTTCCTTCTCAAAGCTGGCCGCTCAGCTGTTGGCTAATTTCCAGCTCCTTTCTCTCCACAGTGACTCACCTGTTGATGATATCCTGCTCGTCAGTCCTGCCTACTTAAGCTGTCCAGCCCAGATGATCTCTGCCTTCGCTTTGGTCACATCTCTAGAGACGCTCTCCTGTGTTCCTGTTAAAGACTTGCTTGGCTGACATTCCTTCTGGCTCCAGATCCTGCTTGCTGTTCTACTACACTCATCTCTGGCTCCCTGAAGTTTTGGCTTGTCTGACTAACCGTTCCGGTTCCTGAACTCTGGCTATGTTTTGACTACGTTTACTCTGTTTACCTTTTTTTTATTATTATTATTATTATTATTATTATTATTATTAAACTAGTGTGATTTAACTGTACTACTGTCTCAGTCTGATTCATGGTTTCTGACAATAGCACACAGAATGGCCCTCTATACAATAGAGGATCAAGAGAATTGTAACAGGAGAAACAATATCCGGACCTAAGTTTTACCTGAGGCTACCAGGGATGATGACCTCCCAGCCTCTATCTGTGAGATATTCAATGGCTTACTCGGTAATGCGGCAGATCACCCTCTGAAGCTGGATCAGGTTCACCATTCCCTGTGCCCCAGAAACCTTTCCACTGAGACCCTACGGGACGTCATCTGCAGGGTACACTATTATGCGGAAAAGGAATTCATCCTGCAGTCAGAAAAGTCAGAGAATCTACCACCCTGGCCTTTGACAGTGATACTTTATCTTTCTTCCCAGAACTAGCCAGGGAAACTTTGGAGCGTTGCAGGGCCTTGAAGCCACTTACAGAAAAATTGCGCTTTGCAAATATTAACTATCGCTGGGGATTTCCTGCCTGTCTCATAGCAGAGATGGTAAGACTGCAGATCTCTGCTTCCCGGAGGACATAGAGAAATTCTGCATGGATCTCAACATCAACCCCCCCTCAGAGCTCCTGGGCTGGCAGGAAGATTTACCAGCCCTTTCTCAACCAACTGATGTTTCATGGCAGAAGGTCTCACAGAAAAAATGCTCTGCCACGCCAGGATCTTCTCCACAAATGGGATAATGTTTCTCCCTCCCCCTGCAGCTCCTCCGGCTGTGTTCTTTTCCCATGAAGAAATGTCACTATTTCTTGGGGTCACTTACCCACACGTTTTATTAAGTCCATTCACCACCTGAACTGGTTATACAGATGGCTTTGTACAACGCTGGCCATCTGGCTCGTTCCTGGCCTCTCTGTTTATGTACAGTTGTCCAACGTTCAGGCGATAGGTTACTTTTTGTACCATTTGTAATTTGAGGTTATATTTAAAATGTGCCTGCCTTGGAGCACCTGGATGGTGTCCAATTTTCTATTATGGATACACTGTCTGGTCCCCGGAACTACCCGTCCTTCCCCTATAGGCCCTCACATGGCCCTGTCTCCCTGTGGTGCTGTCCTTGATTGGGGGTTGTGCGGTGAGGCCCATGCGAGTACCCTGTATATGCACCGCAAGACTTTGCGTGCTTGTTTATATTGTATATGTACAATCGGTCTTATTTTCTATATCTTATTTTACTGTCTTACTTTCATTTCTCCTTCCTATCCCTCTCCAACCTTTCCTCTCCCTGGTCCTACCCCCCCCCCCCGCACCAATCCTTCTTTAAAATGCCTACCTATATGTATATTTGTGTTCTGGATAAGGCTCCTTTGTGACTCCCATGGCTGCGGTTAATCTGATCTCCCTCAATGTCCGGGAACTGCATACCCCTGGGAAAAGACATGATCTGTTTAGGGAACTCAAACGCCTGCAAGGAGACATCATTTTTTGCAGGAGACCCACCTTATCCACACAACTGCAGTTCAGCTTTTCATCTTTTCCAACCTGGTATTATAGCCTCTCGGATGTGAGCAAGGGGAAAGGAGTAGCTATTGGATTTCATAGAGGAGTCTCTTTCACTTATGATTCTGTACAGAGGAACACCCATGGTAGATTTATTTTTATAATGGGCAGCCTGGGTAATTTTTCATGCGAATATTTACACTCCCAACCATGATCAAGCGGGGTTCATAGCTGCCACTCTTACTAAACTAAAAGATTTCGCACATGGTTGTATCGTTTTGGCTAGGGACTTTAATGCCCCCCTAGAACCTACAATTGACACTTCTCAGGGAACATCCAGTCTACCCCACCGACTTTTGGCATGTATCCGTAAAAGACTACATGATGCACAACTCATGGATTTGTGGAGGATCATGCACCTGAAGGTGAGAGATTACATTATTCTCACCTTCATTGCACTTATTCAAGAATTGACTACATTTTCATAGATCACCATCACTTAAACCTAGCCCTTCACTCTACCATTGCAACGTCGACACTCTTGGATCATGCCCCAGTTTGCCTCAGGCTGTCATTTAGCCTGTAGCTTCCTCGTTGTGGGATGGACCAGGTTCCGGAGCTGAAAGAGATAAACATTTATCCATGGAAAAATCCTGCCTAGGGACATACTGTCTGGAATGAGAGGGTTGAATAATACATTCACAAGAGGAGAGCAGGGGGACAAAGGGAGTAGCGTTTGAGGCAATGACGCCAAATGGTTAAAGTTAGTGCTATTGGGCCAGTGCACTGATGTTTATATATGGGATCCAAAGAAGGGGGGGCACCCCAAACCAAGGAGCACGGGTGGACCGGATAGAGTACCCCTTTCTCAATGGAAGTCGATTGGTTTGGTGCATGTAAGGAGGTCCAAGAGATAATGGCCCTTAAATGCGTGGCATGATAGTATTTAGTAATGTCCAGAGCTCCCAAACCTCCTCTGGATCTAAGGGAAAACATCACGGAGCTCGCTATGCGATGAGCCCTGCCATTCCATAAAAAATGTAGAAAAGTTTTGTGAAGTGCTTTTAGTTGTGAAGCAGGTACAGCTACTAACCCTCCCTAATCTTATGTCAGCATTCATAACTTTTTGATCTATATCCAATTTTAAAGCTAACCTTTCCAAATCCGAAATATTAAATCTCTGTCATACACACACTAGAATCCCAATGAAAACTGTCATTCCCTTTTTCCTGGCAACCGCACTCACTAAAATACCTTGGTATCTTTCTCACAGCTGACCCGGCATCCTTATTTTGAGTGAACTATATACCCTTGCCCAACTCTATCCGCTCAGATCTACACAGATTGACCCAGTTAGCTCACTCATGGTTGGCTAAGGTCAATGTAATAAAAATGAACATATTGCCCAGTTTGCTATTTTTATTTCAAATGATCCCATATAAGGTTTCACCCGGTTTCTTTACCTTGTTGAGATCCTTGATATGCAAATATGTCTGGAATCGTAAACACCCTCGCATCTCTAGAATGCATCTGTCAATGCCAAAACCTGAAGGGGGACTAGCCCCCCCTGATTTCAAGAGCTATTTTCTTGCCATCGTGTTAAACAGAATCTCTGATTGGAAACATCACAGGGAGAGTAAACTATGGGTGCAATTGGAGCATGACCTCAGTGGCACGGAACTGTTTGCCCAGCTGTGGATTCCCCAAAAATATTGAATGCTTCAACCAGGGACTGCTCTTTTAACAAGCTCCACTTCGATGATCTAGGACTCTCTGCACAAATCACACAACTGGTCCTACAACTCCCCTTTGATGCACTTGATGGGTCATAATTATTTTCCCACCAGGAAACCTGTATCATCAATTGAGTTCTTAGTCCCTCTCACCACCTGTCCACCATGTTACCTCTGCCAGCGGAATACTCCCGCTAACCAAGCTGATACCGTCAACCACAGTATCTTTTGTGGATCGATGGAAATATTATCAGATTTGTGTTTATTAAACCCTTACCACAACCATTAGCTCATTCTCAGAATTATCCCCTGTGGAAAACATCCTTTCCAGTGCACAACCACTACAGAAAACCATCTCCTTTTTTTTATCAAGTCTTGCTATCACTGAAACCCAAGAAACCTTTTTCTTTCTTCTATCTTCCTTCATCTTCTGGTTCTTCTGGTTCTTCCACCGGCGTTCTTGTCCAGCATCTCCTCCGCGGCGTCTTCTATCTTCTTCTCCTCGGGCCGCTCCGCACCCATGGCATGGTGGGAGGCTCCCGCTCTTCTCTTCATCTTCTTCATCTTCTTCTCTTCTTCTTTTCTTCTCTTCTTTTCTTCTTCTCTTCTTCATTTTCTTCTCCGGGCCGCTCCGCACCCATGCTGGCATGGAGGGAGGCTCCCGCTGTGTGATGGCGCTCCTCGTCTGACAGTTCTGAAATAACGGGGGGTGGGGCCACCCGGTGACCCCGCCCCCCTCTGAGGCACGGGACATGACGGGACTTCCCTGTTGCATTCCCCGTGACGTCACAGGGAAGTCCCGACAAGTCACCGTGCATCAGAGGGGGGCGGGGTCACCGGGTGCCCCAGCCCCCCGTTATTTAAGAACTGTCAGACGAGGAGCGTCGTCACACAGCGGGAGCCTCCCTCCATGCCAGCATGGGTGCGGAGCGGCCCGAAGAAGAAAATGAAGAAGAGAAGAAAAAAAGAAGATGAAGAAGAAGAGAAGAGCGGGAGCCTCCTCCCATGCCATGGGTGCGGAGCGGCCCGAGGAGAAGAAGATAGAAGACGCCGCGGAGGAGATGCTGGACGGGAACACCGGAGGAAGAACCAGAAGAGCCAGAAGAACCAGAAGAACCAGAAGATGAAGGAAGATAGAAGAAAGAAGAAGTATTTAAATAAAGGAATTGTCAAAAACTGTCTCTTGTCATTTTTAACATTTTTGACAGTTTTTTAGTGAAATGGTAGGGGTAAGTACCCCCTTACCATTTCACACGGGGGGGGCCGGGATCTGGGGGTCCCCTTGTTAAAGGGGGCTTCCAGATTCCGATAAGCCCCCCGCCCGCAGACCCCCACAACCACCGGCCAGGGTTGTGGGGATGAGGCCCTTGTCCTCATCAACATGGGGACAAGGTGTTTTGGGGGGCTACCCCAAAGCACCCTCCCAATGTTGAGGGCATGTGGCCTGGTACGGTTCAGGAGGGGGGGGCGCACTCTGGCCCCCCCCTCTTTTCCTGTGGCCTGCCAGGTTGCGTGCTCGGATAAGGGTCTGGTATGGATTATTGGGGGGACCCCACGCCGTTTTTTTTTTTTTTGGCGCGGGGTTCCCCTTAAAATCCATACCAGACCTGAATGGCCTGGTATGGAATTTAGGGGGACTCCCACGTCATTTTTTTTTAAATTTTGGTTCGGGGTTCCCCTTTAGGGAATTCCCATGCCGTTTTTGTCAATGAACTTCTATGTGTATTGTCGGCAATGCAATAGCCGCGGGTAGTTTTAAATGAGTTTTTTCCTTCAAAATGTCATTTTGCTGTCAGACTGTTCTAAACACAGGAAACATGCGCCCCTTTACAGGCATACTATAGACACCCCCCAGGTACGAAATTTAAAGGGATATTACACTTTTATTGTTTGACTTTAAGCATTATTAAAATCACTGCTCCTGAAAAAACGGCCGTTTTTAAAACTCTTTTTTGCATTGATCCATGTCCCCTGGGGCAGGACCTGGGTCCCCAAACACTTTTTATGACAATAACTTGCATATTAGCCTTAAAAATTAGCACTTTTGATTTCTCACATAAACTTTTAAAGGGTGTTCCGCGGCATTCGAATTTGCCGCGAACACCCCAAATTGTTCGCTGTTCGGCGAACTTGCGAACAGCCAATGTTCGAGTGCAACATGAGTTCGACTCGAACTCGAAGCTCATCCCTACTATCTAGATGGCACTATACACCATCTGTTCTATATAAAGTATTCCCAGAAATCTCTGACTTATGTTGGCGAGGCTGTGGGGAAAAGGCCACTCACGCTCACGTTTGGTGGCAATGCCCAATCATTCCCCTATTTTGGGCAACTTTCCTTCACTGGATCAAGGTGATACAAGGCTCAGAGGTCCCTAATGACCCATGGGCAGTTTTATTCAACTGTACAGGTGAACCAGTAGGCCAATACAAAATGTCAGAAACAAAAAGCACTCTGGTGGGACTTTAAAGGGCAATGACTCCAAAAAAGGTGTATGCAGAAATATGTCTAAAATATATGTTTATTAATGCAAAATCTAAAAGTATAGACACAGCATTAGCTATATCAATATCATCAGATTGCAAAGATATATAACAATTGTGTAACATATTGTTCATCATGAGATCAAAAACCACTCATTTACATCCCTCTTGTACGTTTAGACAGAGTGATACTCAACGTGTTTCAAGGTCATGCTTTATTCCTCTTCATCAGGAGTAAGTGGTGTGAATATCTATGATATCATGTAGAAGCAGGTGTCTTGGTATGTCACATCAAGATTTTTAAAAGCAAGGAGGTATGGCTGTGCTGGCCCTACAGCACCCAGAGAGAATGGAGATGAGTGAGGCCACCCCAAAAGGTGGCCAAAAGGGGGGTGAAGAAGGGGAGAGCCTGACCCAAGCCAGACAATCCGCACCAAAAAAAAGATGGCAGAGATCTCAATCAATAGGTGCACAGCGTGAAAAATGGGATAGTTACAAATTGGAGGATCCAGGGACCAGGAAGTAGGAATCTTGGAAAAAGACACACCCGCAGCTCCAGGTGAGACCAGGAAGCCTAATGATCCAGTAGGTGCTCGCCTCGGCTCGCCTCCGTACACAATGAATTTAGAAGAAATGGTCACATACCACTGTAGATCAAAATCCTTTTTATTTGAACGTCCCAAAAACTACAGGAATCAGAATGCTGGGTAGATGCGTTTCGCACACTTCACGTGCGCTTAGTCAATGACTAATGATGAATCTTACCATTGGTATGTCTTATTTAAAAATTGATGTTGCAGGGGAACGGTGTCCACTGCAGAGGACCTGGAAGGTCACATTTACTATATATATCTATATCTCTAAATAGTGAAGTATACCACATAGATGGCCTTTCACATAAATGTCCCAAGTCTAGAAGGATTTTTCTCCAGAGAGTCAGCAGGACACTAGAATTGAACTATTCTATATATGATACAAAAAGTCAATCACCCCACACCTATTAAACGCAGCTAAGTCACTCATACCTAAATTCTGGAAACAAACTAGTATAACAAACATTCAACAGTAGACCATATATACACCATATGAAAGACCTAACTCATTCACTTAGGGACAAAGTTGAAGTGTCTAATAAAATCTGGGCCTGCTGGTTCGGCTTTACGTTCTCCTCTGAGTATGCTGAACTTATCCTACATAACCTCATACACAGACCCGTAAGCATTATTTTTAAACTGGTTTTTGATTAAGAAGCAGGATCCTTCCCCTTTCACCCTTCTCATTCTTTCTCTAAACTTCTCTGAGTCCCCTTCTTATCCCTCCTTTCCATATCCCCCTCTTCTTACTTTTCTTTGTTTCCTTGAAGGTGTTCTACCCCTTCTCATTCTTTCTCTAAACTTCCCTGAGTCCCCTTCTATCCCTCCTTTCCATATCCCCCTCTTCTTACTTTTCTTTGTTTCCTTCTACTCCATGAGAAATGGCCCTCGGCCAACTTATTGACACGCTAGCTGGTGTCTATTGTCTGGCTTTAAACATGACATGTAAATTACCTGGTTCAATGTGTTATGAGGAACGTTAATTCCCTATATCTGGTTAGTTGTATACAATGTCTAGCTCAAATGGTAGTTCACAAAGTCTTTATATTGTATATTGTAAAATTCACATTTTTTCAAGGAAAGGGTTTCTTTCCATGTAAAAGATGCTATGCTTGTAAAAATACAAAGCAACATGGTCAAAAATGCATCAATTTCACATCTACCAGTAAAAACAAAGATTTTAAAATCAAAGATTTTGTGCCATGTAGAACTGAGGGGGTGGTGTATGTATTACAATGTCCGTGCTCCCTACAGTATGTGGGAAGAACGAAAATATGTGGATACGCATTCGGGAGCACATACAGAATATTGAAAAAGGTTTTCCAAAACACAGTGTGTCACGCCATTTCACTCTATATCATGACAAAGACCCTGCGTTATTGAAATTTTGGGCCATTGAAAAATATAAACCGCACTGGCGGGGTAGTAATAAGGTGAGAGAATTAAGTAAAAACAAATCAAAATGGATTTTTGAAATGGGTACTCTTGCACCTTTTGGCTTAAATATAGATTTTGATATAAACTGTTTTATTTCGGATTTTTAATATATCTCTTGACATCTGCTCCTCCAAAACAAGTTCTAATATTTTAAAATATTTTTAATAATTTTATTATATAATTTTTAAATATTTTTGTCGAAAAATTATTTTAGCGATTTTTTTAGCGTCTTTCTAGCATCTTTCTATCGCATACACATTCATTTACCCTTAGCTCATTAGAGGATGACTATGTAGAGATGTAATTCCATTGGTTAACCACTGGAGGGAGTTCCTAGGTTATATCTGCTTATAGGGATGAGCTTCGTGTTCGAGTCGAATTGCGAACGATATGGGCCGTTCGCGCCAAATTCATGTGGCGCGTCACGGCCCATAATTCACTGCGGCATCGCAGTGCATTGCTGGCTGATGATTGGCCAAGCATGCACTATGACCCGCATGCTTGGCCAATCACAGCGCCGTCTGAACAGAGAGCCGTAATTGGCCAAAGCCAAGGAGGCTTTGGCCAATTATGGCTCAGGGGATTTAGTACACGCCCCACACTATATAAGGCCGCCTGCAAGGCGGCCCTGTGTAGTGTGTGTTCCGGCGTTGAAAGAGATAGACAGAGAGACAGTGTCATTTGATTTGAGTTAGATAGATTAGGCAAAACAGTCAGTCAGTTAGCTGTACTTACAGTGTATTGTGTATATATATGCATCCCAGGTGTTGCATATATATATATGCACTGTATTCAGTTTAGCTAGATCCGTTCCTGTTATCTTCCTACTGACAGGCAGGCTTGTCTTGTTACAGTATTTACAGCTACCTGAAGAAAATTTCTGGTGTTCTTTTGATCCTATTAGTACCACAGTCAGGCAGCTAGACTATTTACAGTTAGTGCAGTGCGTCCTGCTCACAGTGTTCAGCTAGATCCATTCCTGTTATCTTCCTACTGACAGGCAGGCTTGTCTTGTTACAGTATATACAGCTACCTGAAGAAAATTACTGGTGTTTTTTAGATCCTATTAGTACCACAGTCAGGCAGCTAGACTATTTACAGTTAGTGCAGTGCGTCCTGCTCACAGTGTTCAGCTAGATCCGTTCCTGTTATCTTTTTACTGACAGGCAGGCTTGTCTTGTTACAGTATATACAGCTACCTGAAGAAAATTACTGGTGTTCTTTAGATCCTATTAGTACCACAGTCAGGCAGCTAGACTATTTACAGTTAGTGCAGTGCGTCCTCCTCACAGTGTTCAGCTAGATCCGTTCCTGTTATCTTCTTACTGACAGGCAGGCTTGTCTTGTTACAGTATATACAGCTACCTGAAGAAAATTACTGGTGTTCTTTTGATCCTATTAGTACCACAGTCAGGCAGCTAGACTATTTACAGTTAGTGCAGTGCGTCCTGCTCACAGTGTTCAGCTAAAACTACAAGTTAGTGGGGTGCGTCCTGCTCACAGTGTTCAGCTAAACCTACAAGTTAGTGGGGTGCGTCCTGCTCACAGTGTTCAGCTAAACCTACAAGTTAGTGCGGTGCGTCCTACTCACAGTGTTCAACTAAAATTACAAGTTAGTGGGGTGTGTCCTGCTCATAGTGTTCAGCTAAACCTACAAGTTAGTGGGGTGCATCCTGCTCACAGTGTTCAGCTAAACCTACAAGTTAGTGGGGTGTGTCCTGCTCACAGTGTTCAGCTAAACCTACAAGTTAGTGTGGTGCGTCCACCTCACAGTGTTCAGCTAAACCTACAAGTTAGTGCGGTGCGCCCTGCTCACAGTGTTCAGCTAAAACTACAAGTTTGTGCTGTGCGTCCTGCTCACAGTGTTCACCTAAACCTACAAGTTAGTGTAGTGAGACCTCTGCACAGTGTTCATCTAAAGCTACAAGTTAGTGCAGTGCGTCCTGCTCACAGTGTTCAGCTAGATCCGTTCCTGTTATCTTCTTACTGACAGGCAGGCTTGTCTTGTTACAGTATATACAGCTACCTGAAGAAAATTACTGGTGTTCTTTTGATCCTATTAGTACCACAGTCAGGCAGCTAGACTATTTACAGTTAGTGCTGTGCGTCCTGCTCACAGTGTTCAGCTAAAACTACAAGTTAGTGTGGTGCGTCCACCTCACAGTGTTCAGCTAAGCCTACAAGTTATTTTTTTGCAAGCTCTGCACAGTGTTCACCTAAAGCTAACTGTAGAAGGTTGGTGGTGTTCTCATACTACAGGCAGGCAGTTGATTTTGCTAGCTGCAGTATCAGTACATATATATATATATATATATATATATATATATATATATATCCCAGCTTAGTGCAGCTACAGGCCATTAGTATGTCTGGAAGGCCAAGAAGGAGAGGCAGACAGTCACAAGCCAATAAGAGAGGGCAAGCAGGCTCTGTGTCTAGTGCTGGTCATGGAGACGGTGCATCCTCATTAGCACGTGGCCGTGGGACACGCTTGGCCTTTTTTTTGGCAGCTGGCCGTGTTGAGCAACATGCAGAAGACTTGGTCAAGTGAATGACCAAGCCGTCCTCATCCTCCTCATCCTCTCTCACCCATGCCCAGGGTACTTTGTCTGGAAAAGCAGCGGCCTCTTCCCTCGGCTCAATGTCATCAGTGACTCCTTTCCTAGCCCCACCATGTCCTCCTGAGGAATCCCTCGAACTGTTTGACCACAGTGTTGGGTACATGCTCCAGGAGGATGCCCAGCTTTTGGAAGGCTCTGATGATGATACTGAGCTCGATGAAGGCAGTAATATGAGCACGGACAGAGGGGGTGCCCAAGAAGGACAGCAATCTGGCAGTCATGCTCCCCCTGCTGCAGCATACTACCAGGTTTGCTCCAGTGATGAGGAGGGAGGGGATGATGAGGTCACTGACTCAACGTGGGTGCCTGATAGGAGAGAGGAAGAGGAGGAGGAGGCGGCACATCACCAACGAGGCAGGATGCCCTCCAGGGGCCAGCCTAAGGGCAGCACATTGACTGCATCACACCCCAAAGCTCCACATGTGCAGGGCGCTGCAGTCTCTGTGCATTATTCAAAAAGTTCTTTGGTGTGGGCCTTTTTTGAGACGAGTGCATCAGATCGCACTGCTGCTATTTGCAACATATGTCTCAAGCGTATCTCGCGTGGCCAAAACATCTCCCGCTTGGGTACCACATGCTTGACCAGACATATGTTGACCTGCCATGCAGTTTGTTGGCAAGCGTATCTAAAAGACCCACACCAAAGAACAAAGAGGACCTCTCCTTGCTCCTCATCAGCTGAGATCTCCAACCCCACTATACCTTCAGTCCTCTCTGAGACCTGCACTGAGAGGAATGAAGGTGTAGAATTAGATGTGTCACATCCAAGTACTTGTGGGCTGCTTTTGGTACACCGACGTCAGATTGTACCAGGCAAATTTCCCTGCCCCAGCTGCTGCACCGCCGAAAGAAGTTTGCTCCCAGCCATCCACATGCGCAGCGGTTGAATGCTAGCTTGGCAAAATTGCTAGCACTTCAACTGCTGTCTTTTCAGTTGGTAGACTCTGCCCCCTTCCGTGAGTTTGTGGAATGTGCGGTTCCTCAGTGGCAGGTACCCAAACGCCACTTTTTCTCACGGAAGGCGATTCAGGCTCTCTACCAGCATGTGGAAGGCAATGTCCATGCCTCGCTGGACAGGGCGGTCAGCGGTAAGGTGCATATTACTGCTGACTCATGGTCCAGCAGGCATGGACAAGGACGTTACCTAAGTTTCACGGCGCATTGGGTGACTCTGCTGGCAGCTGGGAAGGATGCAGGACAAGATGCAGTAGTGTTGGAGGTTGTTCCGCTACCACGCCTCCAAAATGCTAATGATTGTGACACATCTCTCTCCTCCACCCCCTCCTCTTCTTCTTCCTCCATGGCCTCTTCCTGTGCTTTGTCCTCGGAACCAGCGGTGTTCCATAGCCGTTCAAGGGGCTAAGCAAGTATGCAGGCCAAAAGATGCCATGCGGTGCTTGAGCTGGTGTGCTTGGGGGACAGGAGTCACCCTTGGGCAGAGGTTCTGTCAGCTCTGCAGGGGCAGGTTCAAAGGTGGTTGACGCCACGCCAACTTAAGGCAGGAATGGTAGTTTGCGACAATGGCACCAACCTCCTCTCTGCCCTCCGACAGGGACAAATGACCCATGTGCCCTGTTTGGCTCACGTCCTTAACTTGGTGATGCAGCGGTTCTTGGGCAGGTACCCGGGCTTACAGGATGTCCTGAGGCAGGCCAGGAAAGTCTGTGTGCATTTCCGCCAGTCATATAATGCCAGTGCTCGGCTGACGGACTTCCAAAAGGAGTTTAACCTGCCCAAGAACCACCTAATCTGTGACATGCCCACCAGGTGGAACTCAACGTTGGCCATGCTGCAGCAGCTGCACACGCAGCAGAGGGCCATCAATGAGTACCTGTGCGACTATGGCACCAGGAAAGGGTCAGGGGAGCTTGTTTTTTTTCCCCATGCCAGTGGGCCGTGATCAGGGATGCATGCACTGTCCTGTCACCATTTGAGGAGGCCACGAGGATGGTGAGCAGTGACAGTGCATGCATCAGTGACACTATCCCCCTTGTCCACCTGTTGGAGCACACACGGCGTGGAATAATGGACAGGGCACTTGAGGCAGAACAGAGGCAGGAAGAGGAGGACTTCCTTAGCTCTCAAGGCCCCCTTTATCCAGACAGTGTTCCTGCGTGCCCGCCGATCACACAGGAAGAGGAGGAGGAGGAGGAGGAAGATTTTGTCAGTATGGAGGTGGAGCCTGGCACTCAGCATCAGCAGCAGTCTTTAAGGGATCAGTCCCAAGAAACACATGGACTTGTACGTGGCTGGGAGGAGGTGGCTGCGGACCATGTCGTCCTTAGTGACCCAGAGCACTCCGGACCGAATGCCTCAGCAGACCTATGCTGCATGGCCTCCCTCATCCTGCAAAGCCTGCGTAAGGATCCTCGTATTCCTGGTATCAAGGAGAAGGACCAATACTGGCTGGCAACCCTCCTTGATCCACATTACAAGGGTAATGTGCCATCACAGAGGGAGCAGAGGATGAAACATATTCGGGAGGCCTTGCAGAAAGGTCTGTGCAACGCGCTCCCAGAGACTGGGAGGTTACAAACTCCTGTTTCTGGACAACGTGTTGCTAAGGCTTCGGTCAGTTAAAGAAGGAGCGGTGGAGAAGGTAGCCGTCTGACCGATGCATTCATACAATTTTTTGGTCCGCAGCCCCAAGGTATAATCGGTTCCAGCAACCATCGCCAGCGTCTGTTTTACATGGTGCAGGAATACCTAGGGGCAAGATCTGACTTGGACACCTTTCCCACCAAAAATCCTCTGGGTTACTGGGTCTTGAGGATGGATCACTGGCCAGAGCTTGCACATTATGCAATTGAGCTACTGGCCTGTCCTGCATCCAGCGTTCTTTGTAACCGATCACAGGGTGCGTCTGTCCACCGACTCGGTCGATCGACTGACCTTCATAAAAATGAATCAGTCTTGGATCACCACCAGCTACCAAGCACCTGATGCTGATGTAACCGAATAATTTTTTTGAAATCTCAGATCCCTTCAAAGACTGCCTATACTGATGCTGAGTGACTATCCCTGAGAAATTATCCTCTTCCTCCTCAATCATCACGCTGATAGCTTGTAAGAACATTTTTGGTTCTGGGCGCCACCGCCAGTGCCTAAGGCACAATTTTTCAGCCCCTGTTTAACAGGGGCGTGTAATTACAATTTTTGATGCAATACTTTGCAGCAGGGCTCATTTCAGCATTCCAATTAGAGTATCTGTGAGGGGTTGCAGTGTTGTGGCACCAGCACCAGTGCCTAAGGCCCAATTTTTCTGCCCCTGTTTAACAGGGGCGTGTAATTACAATTTTTGATGCAATACTTTGCAGCAGGGCTCGTTCTTGCGTTCCAACTAGAGTGTCTGTGAGGGGTTGCAGTGTTGTGGCACCAGCACCAGTGCCTAAGGCCTAATTTTTCTGCCCCTGTTCAACAGGGGCATGTAATTACAATTCTTGATCTAATATTTCACAGCAGGGCCCATTTCTGCACCCACCAAGAGCGAGTGAGGACTTACAGTGTTGTGGCACCAGCACCACCACCACGAAAGGGCCAATATTTCTGCCCCTGTTCAACAGGGGCATGTAATTACAATTCTTGATCTAATATTTCACAGCAGGGCCTCGTGAGGGCTTACAGTGTTGTGACCACAACAACACCTAAGGCCCAAATTTCTGCTGAGTATATAGGGCAGGCCCCTACTTTCAAACATCTAACTTACAAACGACTCCTACTTGCAAACTGAGGGAGACAACAGGAAGTGAGATGAAATCTACCCCTAGGAAGGGAAATTCTCTCCTGTAAGAGTTAATATGGGAAAAACATTTCTCCTTTCCACTGATGCTTTCCAATCCTTGTTCCACAAGAAAAAACTAATTTTCAAAAAA
Organism: Lithobates clamitans; assembly: GCA_037952925.1. Classification (NCBI taxonomy): domain Eukaryota; kingdom Metazoa; phylum Chordata; class Amphibia; order Anura; family Ranidae; genus Lithobates; species Lithobates clamitans. Next base: position 2,087,172 of record JBBGZY010001165.1, read on the forward strand.
CATTTGTCATTGGGACAAAAAGTGAGGTGAAATCTTCTGAAGAGGAGCACAGACAGCAAAACAAATGTCACAGGGGTGATAACCCTTCCCTATGTTTTCCAAAAATCTTAAAATAGATTTTTTGGCTGGAGCTAAACACGTTAAAAAGTTCAAAATTACAAACAGATTGTACTTAACAACAAACCTACAGTCCCTGTCTTGTTTGCACCGCCTGTTCAGAGTACAGAGCCTGTATACTGCTGTTTCCTTTTTTAATTTGGGTGCGGGGTTCCCCTTTATATCCATACAAGACCCAAAGGGCCTGGTAATAGACTAGGGGGTACCCATGCCATTTGTCCCACTGATTTTCATCCATATTGCCAGGACCCGACATTACATTAAAGACGCAAGCAGTTTTAAATGACTTTTATTCCTTTAAAAATTTCATTTTGTGCAGGGACTGTTCTAAGCATGGGAAACACACGCCACTTTACAGGTATACTATAGACACCCCCCAGGTACGATATTTAAAGGAATATTTCACTTTTTTTTTTTTTACTTTAAGCATCATTAAAATCACTGCTCCCGAAAAAACGGCCGTTTTTAAAAGTTTTTTTTGCATTGATACATGTCCCCTGGGACAGGACCCGGGTCCCCAAACCCTTTTTAGGACAATACCATGCAAATTAGCCTTTAAAATGAGCACTTTTGATTTTGAACATTCAAGTCCCATAGACGTCAATGGGGTTCTAACGTTCGTGCGAATTTTCGGTCCGTCCGCAGGTTCTAGTGCGAACCGAACCGGGGGGGGTGTTCGGCTCATCCCTATCTGCTTACTTCATGTATTTAAATGGGTCTTAGGGTAGAGTTGCAACTATGTTTTTAAATATATGTTTTATTGTAAAAATTATGTATATGTATTAAATTGTTACTTTGTATGGATATTATGTTGTTTGAATGTAGTGCAGAACGCATATAGCGGTATGATGATGCATTACACTCCCTGGTCACTATGGCAACTGGCATGCACACTATAAATACTAAGCAAGTTCGTCACATGGTCACTTTTGAAAAAGTCATGTGTCTAGTGATGAAACCGGTCGGGAGGAGCCAGTGACAAGCAGTGCTGTGTGTACACTGTTGGCGTGTGAGGAGATCCCAGCTGTTAGCTGTATGCAACTGACCTTACCATATGCGATTTATTCTGCTGAAAAGTGTGAGTGAATTTTTTACCCTTATTATATAGGGATTACATATCACACTGCCTGCGCAATGGTGTTTCTTTCTTTGTTGTTTCATACTGCGGAAGTTATTTGAAAGCCAGAAGCCAGCCCATGCTAATGAGCAGCTGAATATATGAGCAAGCCAGCCACCACTGGGGATTACTCATTGAAACCTGTCTATATTCATCAAAACACCAAAGACGTTATATTTTTTCACAGCAGTATGCTGTCCTATTGAGATAGCTGTGCACTGTGGTTCATCACATTAATATATCTTATCTTTATTTTTATTTTTTATTTTTAATTGTGTTCAATAATTTATTATCACATTGATATTTAGTTATAGGATTTTGTTATGGTGAAGGATGTTATTTATAATAGACTCCATTTGATTATTTTGCACAGGATTCACTGATTAATCATTAAGAGATCACACCGTGTTATATTGGGATGTTAATATTAGCGCATTATACATTTTGGATATAGGCCCTGGCACAGGCTGTTGCAGTGCAGCAGAAAAGTACATGCTTACTAGCTGACCATCTTAGACCAGCTAGAGACCACTCAAGCACAAGTCGCCACCTTGCAGAAAGAGGTGCTGTGTCTATGTAAGAAAAGTCCAGTACATACAAGAATGAAAAGACTTTTGCATGCACATGCTCACAATTCTGGACAAAGACTCACTGCAAGACTTGTATTACCATGCACAAAAGTATTAGAGTGCATTCTAAGCAGCGTGTGGGGATACACACATGGATTGGTGCCAAAAGCCCTATCTAAGTTGGATTGTGACATGTACATATTGCTGAGTGATTTTCAGCTAGTTTCTGCTTTACCTGTGCCCTGATCTGCTACATTTGCCTTTCTGTGTATGACCTTGCTTACATTTGACTTGTCTTTGGATTCCTACCTGTTGTAACCTTGGTTTATACCCTGAATCTGCCTCTGCCTTATGTTCCCATACCTCACTGCCTGGCTGTGAACTTACCCTGGCTTTTATCCTGACTCTGCCTTACATTCCTGTACCTCGCCGTCTGGCTGTTGATGACCCTTTGGATTGTGTACTGGCTTCACTCCTATATTCTAATTACATGTCACCCGAATGATACACCATGGCTCAAAATTGATGGTCCAGAAATATTTAGACAGCATAAAGGTGAATAAAGCACCTGGACCAAATGGCAAACACACGTGTCCTCAAGGAATTGAGCATTGTCATTTCAAAGCCATTGTTTCTAATTTTTAGGGAATCTTTAATGACTGGAATAATACCACTGGATTGGCGTAAGGCCAATGTGGCACCTGTATTTAAAAAGTCAAAGTCAAGTAACTATAGTCCTGTTAGTTTAACTTCTATAGTTGGGAAGATACTGAAAAGTTTAATCAAAGACCACATAGATGAGTTCTTGCTAGAAAAAAAATGTTTTTTTTTTTTTTTTTAATATTCTTTATTTAAGAAAACATTTTTACAAAAATGTATATTTACATTCTACATATATACATCCAACCTTTATCAATGATATGGTATTATCATTTATTGTTCATAATTATAGATTCTACTTCAGTCATATACCCCTATAACCTATCCTTTTAATGATCGCCGACAGTTATTGCTTATATATACCACATTTTTCCTTTTTCCTTCCCCTTTTCCCTCTTTTCTTATTTTTCCATTGTAAAGTAGAACACTTGACCACCCATTAATAAAGGTCTTCACATCTAACCGTTCATACCTAACACACACACCAAATAAAAAAAAAATTAAAAAAACCCAAAAGGGGGAGAAAACCCTTCTTTTCCCTATTCCCTCCCAAGTTTGCTCATGATGTGAATGTGGCTCTATACTCTCCCCAAACCTGCCAAGAAATTACAATCTGCTTTTTTAGCCCAGTTTCCAATACCATCCTCTCTTCTAATGAACGCATTTCACCCAGCTCACACTCACATTCTTCTATAGAGGGTTCTATACTACTTTTCCATTTCCTGGCTATAATTAGTTATATTCCTGGATCTTACACACATCCCTAGGGATGTGTGTTCTGAGGTGTTTAAGTGCATTTGCTTGCCATATAAAAGAAAAGTTTTTTTAAGTAGTTTCACAGTATTATTTGGTAGAGTGATACTGAGCGCTTCTGACTAATCAAAGTTCACTTTAAAGTTACTCACCTCCCCAAAGCGCTTGAATTCCCTAATTAAATTTGGTAAAGTCACCAATGGGTTTGTAATATAAAGTAGCAGATCGTCAGCATAAACTGACATTTTGTATATGATATCCCCTATTTTTATACCTAATATATCGCTATTATTCCGAATAGCTGTTGCTAAGTGCTCCATAACTAATACGTATAGCAAAGGGGACAACGGACATCCCTGTCTGGTTCCATTCGCTATGGTGATTGTATCAGATACATCACCATTCGTTTGTATTTTAGCAGTTGGATTATGATATAACACCATTATTTTTTCTAAAAGCACTGGACCCAACCCCCACTGCCTTAAAGTCTCCTGGAGAAAACACCATCCCACCCTATCAAACGCCTTCTCGGCATCTATTGCCAGGAGACAGGATGGGATGGCGTGTCTCCGGACATATTCTACCAGTATCAAAGTCTTTAAGGTGTTATCTCTTGCCTCTCGTCCTTTTATGAATCCCACTTGATCTAAATGTATATACGTTGGTATTATTGGAAAAATTCTATTTGCAATGATTTTAGAATATATTCTGCGATCAATATTTGCCAACGAAATAGGTCAATAATTACCGCATAAAGTATGATCCTTTTCGGGCTTAGGTATCAATGAGATAAAAGCCTGCATACCCTGAGGAACAAAGGGCTGCAAGGCAGATACAGAATTAAATGTCCGTTTCATAATAGGGACTAATAAATCTTTAAAAGTTTTATAGAATCGCGGGGTAAAGCCATCGGGTCTGGGGCTTTTGCCTGGCACCAATGAATCTATTACACTCTGTATTTCCTTCTCAGAGAACTCCTGTTCTAGCTGTTCTATTTCTGTTACCGATAAAGTTGGTAAGGCGCATCTTTTATATATTGATATATTCTCTGCTGGAATTTTTTCGGGTCCTGCTCTGCTAGTTGTTTTTAGATATTATATAACCTAGTGTAGAAGGTATGAAACGCATTCAGGATCCCCTTTGGGTCATACGCTACATCACCTGTTTCTGATTTAATCTTTACGATAGATGATGTATTAACCCGTTGGCGCAGTGCCCTAGCTAATAATTTGCCCGGTTTGTTAGACTGTTGATAATACAGCGTCTGGTTTTTATTTCTAACCCGAAATGCTTGTTCATTTAACAAGGTTCGCAGCTCTGCTCTTTTTTCTATTAATTCCTGCCATTTTCCCGATACTGGCATTCGCTTATGCAGTGACTCCAATCTCGAGATTTCCTTAAGGAGTTCAGCTGTTCTATTCTCTTTACCTTTTTTTAATCTAGAAATCTAGATCTGTGTTTTATAAATAGACCCCACACTACACATTTCAAAGCCTCCCACTGAATAGGTAAGAAGGTAGTGTCCCTTATAAGATCTTTTATGAAATTCATTATTGCTTCTTTAATCTCAACTACACAGGCCTCATCAAATAATAAGTTATCATTTAACTTCCAGAAACCTCTACTCCTATTCCCATTAGATTCTGCTATCACCAAAAATATAGGCATGTGATCCGACCAAATCGCACTGCCTATATCAGAGGAAGAGGTCGCCGCTGTTGCCAACTGATTAGTCAAAAAATAATCAAGTCTATGATAAGTATCATGAACTTTTAAGTGGAACGTATATTCCTGCTCTGGTGGGTGAAAAGCCCTCCATATATCGACCAACTGATGCTTCTCTATCATATCCTTAAACTTCTTTTTATCCCTACTCTTCTGTGACCTCAAAGGTGTAGTAGTATCCATATCCTGATCAAAGACAAAATTAAAATCCCCGCCTATTATTGTTACATCTTCTGCTCTCTCCATAAGATCTGTTAACAGGTGTGTTGCTGTTTTGATGTGTTCATAATAGGAAGATATACGTTAATGAGAGTGTATTTTTTACCATATATAACAAGTTTTACTAATAATGCTCTCTCATCTCTATTCCTCCAACTTTCCACTACCTGAGGAGGTATTGAATTATGTATTGCTATGGATACTCCCCTGGATTTTGAGTATAAGAAGGAATCATGATACCAAGTTGTATAGAATCTGTTCTGTAAATTAGGTATATGGTCTGTTCGAAAATGTGTTTCTTGACATAAGGCAATACCCACCTTTTGCTTATGGAGAGAGTATAGGATTTGTGATCTTTTTGTTGCAGAATTTAAACCTCTAACATTATAAGAACAACATTTTATTGTCCCCATGAGGTAGAGAAAGAGAAAAAAAAAAACTCAACGATCACACACACCACACAAACAAATTCTCTCACTACCTACTCAATTCCTTAGAATTAATCTTAGTTAGTAAGTTCCCTAATCAGGGAGATAAAGGGGTTTACCCTAGGACAGACGTATCCCACCCAGGCTTATTATTCTATTAAATACCTTTGTTCCCAACTAACCCAAAAAGAAAAATTAAGCAAACAGGAAGGAGAGGGAGGGAGGGGGAAGGGCACACGGGGAAGGAAAAAGGAGAAGAAGAGAGAAATTCAAGGGAAGCACCCCCCATACCCCCCATCCCATAATCCAAATACTCAAACGTATCTACATATTTCACATTCCCACTATCCCATAGTGACATGTATACAAATATTTCTGTATTGTATCTTTACCCGGGAAGAAGAGACCCCCCCCCACTCTCACTCGCCACAATCCAATCTAACTATAGATCCAGTATTATCAGCAACATTGCGCAATTAAATTCCCCGACCTGGTTAATAAAGTGACAATATCCCCTTGAAATATAATACATACAACATCTAGTACTTTCAAGAGCAGTAAACAATTCATAATGTGTTAATTGTGTAATTAACCCCATAATACTTTTTCATCATTAGACAACCAATCCTTTCATAAACTATTGTGAGACAAATGATGAAGGAATTAAAAAAAAAAAAAAACACCCTCACTCCACCCAACCCAATCTAACTATAGACCCAGCATTATCAGCAACATTGCGCAAATAAATTCCCCGACATGGCTAATAAAGTAACAATATCCCCTTGAAATATAATACATACAACATCTAGTGCTTTCAAGAGCAGTAAACAATACATAATGCAATATCATATTCACCTTTAAAATTATAAAAATAGTGTAATTGACCCCATAATACTTTTTCATCGTTAGACAACCAATCCTTTCATAAACTATTGGGAAAAAAAAACCCACCGCCCTTACTCCCCACAGCCCAGTCTAACTATAGACCAAGCATTATCAGCAACAATACGCAAGTGAGTTCCCCTACCTGGTAAATATAATAACGATATCTCCTTATGACGTAATACATGCGACATCTAGTGCTTACAAGAACAATAAACAATGCATAATGTGAGATCAAGTTCCCCTCTGAGAGCAAGAAAATTATATAATTATCCCCATAGTGCCTTTACATCAGTGAACAACCAATCCTTTTGTGAACTATTATGAGGCTAATGAGAAAAAAAAATTAAGTAACAGACTGCATAGATTCAAGAAAAACAGAAGTTGTCAGACAAATCTAAATTTTTTTGTATGAGGAGGTAAATCAACCTTGGACAAATAAGTGGCTGTGGATACTTAGTTTTTGCCAAAGCATTTGACACAGTTCCCCACACATGGCTAATGTGTAAGGTAAAGTCTACAGGCTTGGAAAAATCAGTTTATAAATGAATAGAAAACGGGCTAAAATTCAGAGAGTAGTGGTTAATGATTCATACTCTAAATGGTCTAGGGTTATTAGTAGTGTACCCCAAGTTCAGTATTGGGACCCCTACTTTTTAATATCTTTACAAATGATATAGGGACTGGGATTAAAAGTTCCATTTCATTTTTCGCAGATGACACCAAGCTATGCAGTGGAATAACATCCTTACAGAATGTTTTCAACTAGCTGACCTCAATGCACTATTTAATTGGGCAACTGTGTGGAAAATTAGGTTTAACCCTTTCACTGCCAAGTCCATACGCCGTACGGATGTACAAAAGGGCCTGCAGGTGGCTAGGTCAGTACGGCATACAGACCTATTTTTCCCTCTCCTATAAGCTTCACTTCAATGACCATAAGCTTATATCAGAGTTGTTCAGCAGACTCTTCTATAACTCTAATAAGCAGACTACAACCCGCTGATCAGAGTTATTAACCCCTAATGTTACAGACCCCCACGCTGCTGCTTCCCTGTCCCCAGCCTCTATACCTCCCACAGTTCCCTTCAAGCTAAAACTTCTCCCCCCACTCTCCTCTCCTATCCCCTTCAACCCCCCCCAACACTGACCCCCCCCACCCAATCCGACCCCCTCCAAATTCGATCCCTCCGCAGCCACCATCATAAGCTGGCATCCCCCTATGCTGCTCCTGCCAGCTTTAGGTGCTGCTGGGGGCTTGGGGGATCCAGATATGTCCACCCATCACTCAGATAGCCCCCCAATACCGGCCCCGCACCCCTGATCCATCCCTGCTCCGGTAGCATCCCTCTTTCCTCTCCAGCAGCCTGCAGCTTCTGCTCTTGTAAGCTGACAGGCTGGGGATCGCGGCAGGGGAAGCTGGGGAGCGGTGTGGGTGATGTCTGGGCTTAGGGGGGCTTTGTAAACATGTGTTTCCCACCCCCTAAGTGTGGCACCCTGGGCGCGTGCAGCGATCACTGTGATCGCTCCTATATGCTCACTGACACTGATATCTGATAGTCAATAGTAACCTCGAGAGTTTTTGAATGAGTTTTATGAATGAATGGAATCTCTATACAAATTCCATTCATTCAAATAAAGAGATACAGAGAAAAGGACTATCTTCAGTCCCTTTCTCTGTCTCAAAATAAGACATATGGGAGTCTGTTTAGACCTCTGATATCTCACCAAAGACCCCCCCCAAAAAAATAATTATAAAATGAAAAAAAAAATGTAAAAAGTAAAATAAAGTAAAGTAAAAAGTAAAAAAACCCCAAAAAACTCAGTAATACCCCCCCAGGTCCGCCTGCACTCACCCCTCCATGGCGACGATCCCCCCCGCACTCACCCCTCCATGAATACCTCAGCTTCTCCTCCCCTCCAACCCAATCCATCCTGATTGGCCAGGAGGAGAAGCCAGAAAACGATAGCGAATATTAATTCACTATTGTCACAAGTGGGTGGGTTTGGGGTGCAATGCTCTGCACCCCGGGCTCAATGTTTTTCAAGCCAATTAGAGCCTCAGTAGAAGATACAATGAACAATATAATCAAACTGCTAAGGTGCTGTAATACGTCATCCCAGCAAATTCCGATAATGGACTACTGGGGTGAGGGTATGGCAACACGTGATACTCTACATGTTTCGGAATACAGAGAGACTCAGTTCCCTCTGTAATGTGTATTTCCTTCTTCAGGAGTTTCAGGGGAGCAGTTTTGATAAGTTTAGAACATTCGTCTCTTCAACAAAGACATTGCACATGTGTCACGAGAGATGGACTCCCACCTCCTTAAGTCCCGAGGATTAGATTGGTTAGTCAGGAAATCCAGGCACTGAGTGTAATTGGGTGGATGAAACAAAGAAGGGAGAGTCTAAGGTGCTTCACAAATTTTGGCTATGGTGCTGATCCCCACAGAGGCGGCAAGCCAGGGCTCACAAGAGCCACTACTGCTGGGCGGACTGGACACACATCTGGTCTCTGGTGTTACACAATATAAGTATGGACTGCATGGAAAGCACGATCCTCTCAGCTGTGTGAGAGTTTTCTTCTCCAAATACGGAAAGGCTTCTTGACAGTAAGAGTTGTGAAAATGTGGAATGGACTGCCTCAAAAGGTGGTTCTGGCCAGTTCAGTAGATTTTTTTAGGAAAGGCCTGGATTCTTTAGAAGATACATATAATATAACTCAAGTGGTGTCAGGGGGGCGTGGTCACCCATTTACGTCACCGGGTGGCCCCGCCCTCAGCTATTTAACAGCTGTCTTGAGAAGAAGTGTCACTCGGTGGGAGCCTCCCATGGAGGCAGAGTTGTTGCTGCATTTTTTTTCATTTTTTTGGTCCGTCGGGTGGCGTGAGGTGGATCTACATCACGGGACATTTTTATTTTTTTTTAAAAGGACTTGTCCCAAAGTGTCTCCTGTCTTTTTACTATTTTTGACACTTTTTTGTGAAATGTACCAATTCACATGGGGGGGAGGCCGGGATCTGGGGGTTCCCTTGTTAAAGGGGGCGTCCAGATTCCGATAAGCCCCCTACCTGCAGACCCCCACAACCACCGGGCAAGGGTTGTGGGGATGAGGCCCTTGTCCCCATCAACATGGGGACAAGGTGCTTTGGGGTTCCCAAAGCATCCTCCCCATGTTGAAGGCATGTGGCCTGGTATGGTTAGGAGGAGGGGGGCACTCTCTCACTCTCTCATCACCCCTCTTTTCCTGCAGCCTGCCAGGTTGCATGCTCAGATAAGGGTCTGGTATGGATTTTGGGGGGGACCCCTACGCCATTTTTTTTTAAATATGGCACAGGGTTCCCCTTTATATCCACATCAGACCTGAAGGGCAGCCTGGTATGGATTTTGGGGGGACCCACACGCAATTTTTTTTTTAATTTTTAGATTGGGGTTCCCCTTAATATTCATACCAGACCCAAAGTGCCTGGTAATGGACTGGGGGGAACCCATGCCATTTTTTTAAATGAGTTTTATCTATATTGCCGAGACCCAACAATTCATTACAGCCGCGATCCGTTTTAAATTACTTTTTTTCCTTTAGAAATTTAATTTTTCTGTGGTACTGTTCTAAACATGGTAAAACAGCACCACTTTACAGCAGTGTTTCTCAACTCCAGTCCTCAAGGCGCCCCAACAGGTCATGTTTTCAGTATTTCCCTTAAATGAAACAGCTGTGGTAATTACTAAGGCAGTGAAACTGATCAAATCACCTGTGCAAAATAATGGAGAGCCTGAAAACATGACCTGTTGGGGCGCCTTGAGGACTGGAGTTGAGAAACACTGCTTTACAGGCATACTATAAACACCCCCCCAGGCATGATATTTAAAGGAATATTTCATTTTTATTGTTTCACTTCAGCCCCGGAAGATTTGGCTGCTCAATGACCAGGCCACTTTTTGTGATACGGCACTGTGTTGCTTTAACTGACAATTGCACGGTCGTGCGATGCTATACCCAAACAAAATTGACGTCCTTTTTTCCCACAAATAGAGCTTTCTTTTGGTGGTATTTGATCACCTCTGCGGTTTTTATTTTTTTCCCTATAAACAAAAGAAGAGCAATTTTGAAAAAAACACAATATTTTTTACTTTTTTCTATAATAAATATCCCATATTTTTTATCAAAAAAACAAATGTTCTCCTTAGTTTAGGCCGATGTGTATTTTTCTACATATTTTTGGTAAAAAAAATCTCAATAAGCGTATATTTATTGGTTTGCGAAAAAGTTATCGCATCTACAAAATAGGGGATAGATTTATGCCATTTTTATTATTTTTTTTACTAGTAATGGCGGCGATCTGCGATTTTTATCAGGACTGCAATATTGCAGCAGACAAATTGGACACTTTTTACACATTTTTGGAACCATTGACAATTATTCAGCGATCAGTTCTATAAAAATGCACTGATAAATGTCACTGGCAGGGAATGGGGTTAACACTAGGGGGCGATCAATGGGTTAACTGTGTTCCCTCACTGTGTTCTAACTGTAGGGGGGATGGGACTGTCTCGGAGGAGAGAGAGATCAGTGTTCATACTTAGAATGAACACACGATCTGTCTCTACTCCCCTGAAAGAACCGTGATTTGTGTGTTTACACACACAGATCCCGGTTCTCACTCTGTCATGAGCGATTGCGGGTGCCCGGCGGTCATCGTGCCCACCGGGTACTCACATTGGCTCCGGGCACATGCTGCGGGCACGCCCCCTAGTGGCCAAAAGGTGAAGCGACGTAAGGTACTGTTGTTTTGCCCAGCCGTGCCATTCTGCCACAGTAAAACTGCGCCGGCTGGTCAGCAAGCAGTTAAGCATTATTAAAATCACTGCTCCCGAAAAAACAGCTGTTTTTAAAACTTTTTTTTGCATTGATACATGTCCCCTGGGGCAGGACCCAGGTCCCCAAACACTTTTTATGACAATAACTTGCAAATAAGCTTTTAAAATGAGCACTTTTGATTATTCATGTTCGTGTCCCATAGACTTTAATGGTGTTCATGTGTTCATCCAAATTTTTTGCCTGTTCGCAAGTTCAGGTGCGAACCGAACTGGGGGGGTCGTCTCATCCCTAATTATGACCACAAATCTCATGTGAAATCATAAACATATACTCTAAGTGAACACAAATGTCTTTTTAGTGTTAGTATCACAGGTTTTATTTTTGCTAGCAGCTTTCTTTATGATATACACCTAAAGGAGGGCTACATTAGTTTATAGAGATTTTTTGTGACACTCATGGCCAACATTTGTGACTGTTTACACAACAACAAAAACAAAGGGATATCAGACTGTACAGGCCAAAAAAGGAGCATACCTTAAATTCATTAAAAAAACAAAAAATATATTTTATTAAAGTATCACAGTGATAAAAAGACAAATAATATGGTGCCTCTGCACGTATCTAGCTTTAAAATAAGGCAAGAGTTGTATATGGGAGTACATTGCATGGGAATAAATAACAGGAAAAATCAAGAGAACTATTATGATCAATCTTCATAACGAACGTGTTCCGCCAGTTAATTCTTCATCAGGGCCTAGGAAGAGCATATAGTACTCATCTACAAGAAAAATAGCATCACTTACAAATGTAAAATGTCAATTTACATATTAGATGTGCAGACAGTATTCTCTACTTGCAACTATACAGTATATTCACTGTGCATGGCCCACCTCAATGCAAAACCACCCATGCGTGTCAGCTCCCTGGGTGGTTGCTGGAGCACCGAAGGAGAGGCTTGACCAGAGAGATCTAAACACCAAATATCAATGGTAAATATCCACCCAATGTCCATCCCTCTAACAGACAGACAGCGTTTCCATATGTAAAAACTTACTATGGGCTTAAGGACGCTCAAGTCAGGTGAATGCTTGAATCGTCCACTGATGTTATGTATTGTAGGATGCAGGAAGGCATAAAATGAAACTAATGGCCTGGGGGGTGTGCTACATTCAGATAGTGTTACCTTTAAAATAAGATAATCTAATATCATGGGTCATAAAGAGTTCAAAGGTATATGCAAATTACTTAAGCATAGGAGTGTGTATAGGACTCCATACCTATATTCATTTACACCTATACCTATAACTCTATATGCTAGGAGTTATCCCATACACAGGGATCAAGGTGTTCTTATTTCCATCTATGAGGCAATATATATATATATATATATATATATATATATATATATATATATATACGCATTAGATTATAATGTATCAGAAGTACTCAACATGCCCACCTATATCACATATGTCTATAAAAAGAAAACTCACTGATGAAATTTCCAGATGTACAAAATTCCCCCAGAGAGCGCATGCATCAACCACTAGGTGAGTGCATCCACCATTATGTAGCAATCATTGTGTAAAACACACTATAGGTATTAAAAAAGAGCTATAGTTAGGACCCATCTAAACCATGTAAGTATATCGGCACCCGATTGAAAATAAACTATACCTGCATCTTATGCATCCCGTACAATTCCTCACTCTCTCTGATCAGCTGGCGGAGGCATCTATCCTTTTATGCTCCCTCCACCCAGCTAACTCGCCTATGTGGGGCATTTCAAGGTGGTGGCAACCCCAATGGGAGGTCCCACTGGTACTGCGTCAAAGTCGCGAACTGGCGCTTCATGCACGCATGCATCAAGTGAATCAGTCCATACTACTGGACAGCAAAAATCAGCGTCAGCACCTGGAGAGCCCGTCCGCATCACCGGTCATATGACCGGGTGGGTGGGACAGTGTCCCTGTAATGTTGTAGTGCACCATTCATAATCTCCATATTTAACCCCCTTAGTACCAGCATGTTTCTTCTTTTTCAAAAATTATAGCAAAAAATCTTATCACTTTGGGGTGTCTGCTTTACAAAAAACAGGGAAACAGTTTTTTTATTTTTGGATTTTTTATAGTAAAATATTTTTTTAAAAACAGTGTTTTTTAAATACCACCAAAATAATGATCTAAAAAAAATCATATAAAACTAATTTGGGTGCAGCATTGGATGATGGAAAAATTGTCAGTCAAAATATAACAGCACTGAAAACTTAAAAATGACATGGTACTTTAAGTGGTGTTCCACCTTAAAAAAAAAAAAAATGCATGAATGTGCCTAAAAAAAAAAAGATAAGTAATTTTTTTTTTCTTACCTCTAAATGCCTGTTGCTAGGGGGTCCCTCGTAGTCTGCCTCTTTCAGTGCCTGGTCTGGTGACATCACTTCCCTTCAGCACAGGAAGGGCTCAGCTCTGCTCCCTCCCTCTTGTCAATCATCTGGGATCCATTACAGGTCCCAGATGACTGAGTGGCCAATCACGGCACGTGGCGCCACTCGCGCATGCACAGTGGGTGCCCAGCTGTGAAGCCACAGCCCGGCACCCACATTTGCAATGCCGGCGCCTCCGAACGGAGGGGGAGATGAGCGGGGCTTCGATCCCCCGCATCGCTGGACCCTGGGACAGGTAAGTGTCCAATTAAAAGTCAACAGCTGCAGTATTTGTAGCTGCTGACTTTTATTTATTTTTTTTAAATGGGAACTCCTCTTTAAGTGTTAAAGAGCTGGAGGTGAGTGTATACTTCATCATCTACACCTTTGCCTCTGGTGTCCCAGGATCTTATCCTGGCATTGTTTAAAAGGTGCTTCCATAACCTTCAGGAGCTATTGAAAGCCCACTGCCCCCCAAGGCCCCATGTACACAGGACGCTGAGGCAAAGTCCTCTGAACAAATTTTTTTGACACCTTGAAACCGGCATTTAAAATGGCCGTTTAGCCACGTTTGCATGCTGCGTTTAGCCGTGTTTAGCCGTGTTTAACCACGTTTGTGTCTAGAAGTGTTTATTAAGATTAACTCATTTAAGACCCTCCCCAAGCTCAAAAAACATTGTTAGGTAACTATTTCAGCCAATTTTACCAGAGTGAGTAGCAGCACCAAGAGAGCAGTTGTCTACTTGTATTTGCCTCTATTTCTGCGCTTTTTTTTGCAATGGATCCAATAATGAGCATATGTGAGGAAATGCTCCTGACATTGCTCTTGATGAGGCTAGAATGACATAGAAAATTGTATGAGAGGTCCAGAGTCACCTGCCACAAGTTGTGGATTGTCCACTTACCACTTCACCTGCCACAAGTTGTGGATTGTCCACCTGACATGAAACCTGCCACAAGTAGTGGATTGTCCACTTGACATGTCACCTGCCACAAGTTGTGGGTTATCCACTTACCACATCACCTGCCACAAGTTGTGGATTGTCCACTTGACACGTCACCTGCCACAAGTTGTGCATTGTCCCCTTAGCACGTCACCTGCCACAAGTTGTGGATTGTCCACTTTCCATGTCACCTGCCACAAGTTGTGGATTGTCCACTTGACACCCAAAAGTTTAGGATTGTCCACTTGCCACGTCACCTACCACAAGTTGTGGATTGTCCACTCGCCATGTCACCTGCCACAAGTTGTGCATTGTCCACTTGCCACGTCACCTGCCCTGTCACCTGCCACAAGTTGTGGATTGTCCACTTGCCATGTCACCTGCCACAAGTTGTGCATTGTCCACTTGCCACGTCACCTGCCACAAGTTGTGGATTGTCCACATGCTACGTCACCTGCCACAAGTTGTGGATTTTCCACTTACCACATCACCTGCCACAAGTTGTGGTTTGTCCACTTGCCACATCCCCTGCCACAAGTTGTGGATTGTCCACTTGCCATGCCACCTGCCACAAGTTGTGGATTGTCCACTTGCCACGTCACTTGCCACGTCACCTGTTACAAGTTTCGGATTGTCATTTGCCATGTCACCTGCCACATGTTGTGGATTGTCCACTTGCCACGTGACCTGCCACAAGTAGTGGATTGTCCACTTGCTACATCACCTGCCACAAGTTGTGCATTGTCCACGTACCCCATCACCTGCCACAAGTTGTGGATTGTCCACTTGCCATGTCACCTGCCACAAGTTGTGGATTGTCCACTTGCCACCCACAAGTTGCGGATTGTCATTTGCCACGTCACCTGCCACAAGTTGCGGATTGTCCACTTGCCATGTCACCTGCCACAAGTTGCGGATTGTCCACTTGCCACGTCACCTGCCACAAGTTGCTTGTTCAAATCTAACAACATATGGGTCAAATTCCAATTATACTTCAGATAACAGCAATGCTAGTGGTGTATTGGATTGGATCAAGGGCTCATTAGGGTATATAAATGGTCTATGAATCATTGCAAGCAATGACAATTTTTAAAAAAAGTATATGTTTTTTCATCATTTGCCATCATTTTTGAGATTGTTAATGTAAAAAAAATAGGGCACCTTTAAAAACGCTTATTAACGAAAACGCGGCTAAACGCCTGTACCGCGCTTAGCTGCGTTTAGCCGCATTTGGCATCTGAAACGTGGAAATCTTCTGCGTCTGAACCCATTTTTTTGCTTCCAAAGAAACGCTGTTAAACGCAACTGCAAAAAAACGGCAATAAACTAGACTGTGTACATGGTCACATAGGATAACATTGAATGAGTTCAAGAGCAGTTGAAAAAAAGCGTCCAACTGCCTCTGAATGTGTGTTTAGCAGCATCCCGTGTACATGGGGCCTTAAAATCTACCAAAACCACATTCACTTACCTTACTACTCACTTCAATGCATTTCGATGAAATGAAGAAAGATTTGAGGTAATAAAAACTATTAACTTTGCTTATCCATAATCATGATATCCCAGCTTATCTTTATGTCTGCTGTGCAAGGGCTGAGCAAGGAATTTCTTCTGGGGATCCTTGCAGCTGGAGCCCTTATAGGTATAATTGTCTGAAGGTTTGGTGGATACTGAGCTTACAAGAGCAAAACGCTTTGTCACTTTTGAGCTAAGTCTTGCTTAATCAGTGAAGAAGTAAATAAATAAATATAGATTAGACATTATTTTGGAATAAAACAAATATTTTAATTCAGCATATCAGATAGCAACATATTCAACTAATTTCCATGGGCAAATTGGTGTTCATCAGTGAAATATGAAACTTTGCCAAAGGGAAATTAGGAAAATAAATAAATTAAGCTTAATCTCCTTGTAAATCACTACCGATTTGAAAAAACGCTTAATAAATGTTCTGCAGCATGTTGAACAAAAGACACAAAAATATACAGTATACTGTTTATTTATAATATTATGCCATGCTGATAATTTACGCTCCAGAATACAGTACCATAGTGTGTTTTGTTTTCCTTTCCTTGTTTCCTAATTTTTGTTTCAGAAAGAACGTGAGCGGGGATCTAATCTGGCATTTATGTTTCGCCTTCCTTTTGCTGCTGGCAGAGTATTCAGCATCAGCATGTTAGACACACTCTTGTACCAGGTAATGTAAAAAGAGGCAAGATACAAAGGGATGAAAAATTGATGTTACTGTTTGCTTTGCTTAACTCTTTCTTCCTGAATATAACTAACTCTCCAAACAGATGTATCCCTTATATTAAAAGAGAAGCATGTTTGTTTTTTTCCAGATTCATACTTACCTACGTGGATGCAGCATCAGTCCAATGCTGCATCTGTCCCCCACTGCCTCTGCACCGAGAACCAAGTGATCGAACATTGCCAATGGCTCGGTTCTCACAGCTCCCCGAGCAGAGAGCTGCTGACTGTCAATCAGTAGCTCTCCGCTCTGCTCCTTCTCGCTCACTGGAGTGCTGAGCTTTGGAGAGGCGGGGAGCAGCCATCTCAGGCTCTCAGCACCTTGCTGAGAGCATGAGATGGGGATAAGTCAAGGCACCTAGCGGATCCAGACTTCATTGTCCTGATGACGCGGTGCCTGGACTGATTCCTGTGATGTCAGCAGAGAGCGGACTTCAGCCCATAGGAGAAGCCCAGCCAAACAAATTCAGGCTAGACTTCTCCTTTAACTACAATTTAATTTCACATTCATTTTATCTTTGTAAATCAGAAAGCATCAGTATCTAAAAGCATTCACAAATAAATACTAAGATCACGCTGTATATAATGAAGAGATGGGCCTAACGACCCCCTGTTCGGTTGGTAGCAGAACTCCTGAACAGGGGAAAAGTTCTAACCCAAAGTGTTTGGGAGTCAAAAAATCAAAAGTGCCCATTTTGAGAGCTTATATGCGAGTAATTGGCCATAAAATAGGTATGGGGGTCTGGATACTGCTCTGGGGGACATGTAGTTTTTTTTTTTTGCGGGTCGGCGGGCGACGTGATTGATGATAGATTTACATTGAGGTACACTGTTTTTTTATTTTTGAATAAAGTATTTGTCAAAAACTGTTTGTGTTTTTTGATTTTTTTTGGACACTTTTTTGGTTACATCACAGTCACGCGACTTTTTCAAGGATCCTTGAAAAAGTCACGTGACTGTGATGTAACACGTGGGAGGAGCCAAGGACGCTCTGTGCAGATCAGCAGTATCACACAGTGTACTGCACTGAATCTGCTCCTGTCTAAGGCGGCTGACTGCTATAGTAAAACCTGCATATGCCTTATCATTATAAGGCACACGTGAGTGGATTGAAGTTTGCCTGTGTACCTTGGTATCCTAACTATTGCACAATGATTGTTTTTTTCTCTTATCTGCCTGTTTATGATTCTCACATTGGTTGTGAATAGAAGCAAAAAACACATTGTTACTATGAAGGTCAATGAGCACCTTAATTAAGCAAGTGTTTTTAAACAGCTTTGTTAGTGATCAAAAGCTCTATACCACTCAGGATTCTACACCTGTATAATTGAACCTTCTGAATACATCCCTATATATTTATTTTTATGTGGATTTTTTATGTGAATTTTTTTACACATTTGGTGTCACTAATTTTTTATAATTTTACACTATTTTGATTGCTGGATTTTTTAGGAATTTTTACTCACCGCTGGATTTATTTGACTATTTATATTTATTCTTATATATTCATTTTCATGCACATTGTGAAGCGCTTCAAATATCATTATTTACTCCGAATTGAACTGCCATCTCCCTTGGACTAGTTGACCTTGGAAGTGCGCACCCCAGCCCAACTGACTTGCGTCTGATGTAAGAATGGTCCATGAGATGGGCCCTAGGGAACAGTGAATCTGCAGGTTGGATGGTCTCGTCCACCACCAAAGACTGGACTTCATTATGGATGTGACTAATATCCTCTGATCCAGGTGATTCTTCCTTCACTGTGCCAGAAAGCCCAGTTGGTATCCCCGCAGATGCCACCTGGCCCACTTCACCATGGGTATACAAGAGGAAAGGGAGCCCAGGAGACTCAGACAGTATGATGCCAACATGGAATGGCTTGCCAATACTCTCTTTACCTTCCCTATCAGGACAGGAATCTTTTCTAGGGGAAGTGAAACTGCCCTCTCTGGAGTGTTGAAAAGTGCTCCTAGATATGTCATCTTTTGTGTACGTGTGAGCTGGCTTTTCGAGTAATTGATTAACCACCCGAACTTGCTCAGGGTGTCTAGGACCAGCCGTACATGCATTTCTAGGCTCCTTTTGTGCTGGGATAGAATGAGGATGTCGTCCAAGTAGTGAAGCACTCGAATCCCTTTTTCTCGAAGAGGAGCCAGGATTGCCACTAGCACCTTGGTAAAGGTTCTGGGAGCTGTTGAGATCCCGAATGGCAGGCATTGAAACTGTAGGTGTAAATCGCCTACTTTGAAACGTAGGAAAGGTTGAAACTGCTGCAGGATAGGTATATGGAGATATGCGTCTTGAAGGTCTATAGAGACCATCCAATCCCCTGGCTGTACTGATAGGATCACTGTATTTAAGGATTCCATTTTGAAATGCTCTGTACGGATGTATCTGTTTAACCTCTTCAGGTCCAACATGGGCCTCCAGCCACCCAATTTTTTTGGGGACCAAAAAGACTGGGGAATAGAACCCTGAGTGTTTTTCCAAGTCCGGCACTGGAACTACTGCTTGCTGCCGGATAAGAATTTGTACATACTGAGGAAGGACCTCTTTCTTCTCTTTGGAGGTTGGTATCTTCGTTGGCTGGAATGAAAAGGGTGGAGGCCGTTTTCTGAATGTCCAGAAATGCCCCTGAATGACAGTGGAGACTGCCCGTTGATCTGTAAAATTCTCCACCCAAACCTGGGCGAACGCCCTGAGTCGAGCTCCTACTGGAGCGGTTTGGGTGGATAGGGAGTCAAAAAGACTTCTGGCCCTCAACCGTGGATGTTGAGGTTTTTGGCTTCCCTGCCTTCAAGAAAGTTGCCTGCGAGCCCTTCCAGCCTCTTCTGTACTCCCTGCCCGGGCGGTATGTTCTGGAGTCTCTTGCTCTCTGCTGACCAGCTGGACGTGACACAAATCTTTTCCTCCTGCTTCTGTCCTGTGGAATTAGACCACTTTTCCCTCCTGTGACTCTGGTAATCGCTGCATCCATTTTGTCGCCGAACAGAGCTTTCCCATTGTATGGTATGCGACACCACGAATGTTTTGAGGTTGGGTCGGCTGACCATGGTTTTAGCTACATTGCCCTTCTGGCAGTGATGGAATACAGCATAGCTGTAGGAACACTTGAGGACATCAATGGCGGCCTCTGCCATGAAATCTGAGGCCAGCTTCAGCTCATCTAGTGCTTTGATGATCTCGTTAGACCCCACCCCCTGTCTGAGGGCTGTCTTAATATTGTCTGACCATACTCTAGTAGCCCGAGAGATTGAAGTCAGGGCTACTGCTGGCTTACATGCCCCTTCTGCAGCTTGATAAGATTTTTTTAGATCTGAATCGATCCTTCGATCAAGTACATCCCTGAAAGAGACCACATCCTCTAGAGGCAGTGTTGTATTCCTGGCTAATCTCATAATTGAAGCATCTACCATTGGAAGCGAATCAAAAAGCTGGGCATCTGCTTCAGCAAGTGGGTATAATTTGAGAAAAAGATTGTAAGCTAAGGGTCTTTTATCCACCTTCTGCCATTCATCTGTCACAACTTCCTTTATTTCTTACATTAAGGGGAAGGTTGATAATTTTTTCTTCAGGTGTGGAAAATATTTCTTTGCTTTAGATGGAGGCTCTGGATCTTCCTCCCATTGGATTGCGTCCTTTACCACATTGATAAAGAGTTCCACTAGAACAAAATCAAAGGCTGAAGTATTCTCTTCTCCCACATATGAATCGCTTTCAGAAATAACCTCTGTGTCTGGCTATGGATTGGGTGTATTCACCGCTGCTTCATCTGCGGGTGGGGTTGCTTGATCTTGGGATAAGGCTAACTCCCGGATAGAGTCTTTGATCATTCTTTTGATTGATTCCATTGACTTGAGCTTCTCTCTTTGTCTCCTGTAGCTTCCAGTAGGCATTGACCACATACCAATTTATCAGAGAGGGCTTGTTTGCACACACCCAGCATGCTTTCTCTCCTGGATACACAGGTCTGTGCTGGGAGTCCTGTTTACTAGAGGTATGTCGGGATGATCTGTTCCCACTGCGGGAAGTATGGGCCGAGGACGAATGAGAATGACCCGAGCTTCTATGGTCCTTTGATCTTCTATCCGTAGAATCTCTATGGGATGATCTGTGGGAAGATCCGTGATGCGGGCTAAGACAAAAAAATAGAAACAAAGACAAGGGTGTTTCAATCAGCCCGGGGTGCTCTTTTCTCTTGATAAAAAAACTTACCTGAAAGTTGCAGCCCTTACCTAGTGGTATGTTGAGGATCTTTTTGATGCGGCATTATAGTACTAGGGACAGCTGAAAAGGAACGATTAACATTTAATATAAAAAGTAGTTAAAAACAAAAAAGGATTTTGCAGAGGAGGGAAGAACAACAAATATTTTTTTTTTATATATATATATATACATATAAGTATACATATAAATATATATATACTCCCATTCCTCCCTGGTACCTTGGCTGGGCTCCATAGCACAGAGTCAAAAAGGATAAAGGAGCTGGATAGGACACCTCATAGATGCTTCCTCTAAGGCAGCGGCTCCTCTACTGACAGTAAGCTCTCTTATATACTAGAGAGCGGTCTGGGAGTCCCAAGATGGCCGCCGTCGGCTTCACAGTGCTACTGAGCATGCACCGTGACATCACGCCGAGGCCCCGCCCCCCCCCCGCCAGGAAAGCAGAGCCGAACAGCGCGCACGAAGTGCTGCACACTCAGAGGAGAGCTACACAGGCACATGAGGCATGCTGTGGAGGTAGGCAAAAACCTCATAGCGTTTTTGTAAAAAGCACAAGCATTTAAGCACTCAGGGTTTTAGTATGCCGAACAAGGGAATATATAGGAGAGAAAAACTGGCTCCTGTTAACCCACCAAGCCCCAAAAAGATCCACAGAAAAACGGGCTCCTATACTTATCTGGTGCTTTTAGCAGCCCAAGCAATGGGACTCCATACTGCAGGAGAGCATGAACCTGCAATGGTCACACCATAAAGCGGTGAGGTAGGGCTGAGCGCTTGATCTTGTAGGAACAAGGACAGAGAAAAGAATGACAGTGGGGAGGAACAACTCTTTTATTTATAGAGTTAAAGTGGTCCTGTGGGTTGGTCGTGGGCGGAGCAACCAACGATTGGTATGCTGCCATGGAGGCACCAGGAAAATGGTATTGGTTGGCCAGCCAGTATCTAAGATGGCTTACGTGCAACCTTGCTCCGCTTACGGATACCATCTTGGAAACAGAATGGCCTGCTGGTTAGTGCAGCACTTTTGTCAGCATAAACCAAAAGAATGAACAAAGAAGAAGCTAAAAAGAATGCAGAAAATCCAGGAAGTTGGGAAAGAGATACCCAGCAGACAGACAGTACTCATAACTATTGTTTGTATTGTTGTTACAATTTTGACAATTGAATGAAAGTGTATCCTGTGACTATAGATCTCCTTCAACTCTTTTACTGCCTTGAATGTAAATAATATGTCCATGTGAGTAAAGCCCTGTAAACTGACACCTAGCTGCTATAGCAACAAGAGAGTCTGTGTACATTTTTTCAGTTGACTGTCAGCTTTCTAGTGGAAATGATTCAGGGTACTGTAAATCTTCCATTTTCGTTTCCACACATGTTGGAACCCTCATGCTTGACCTCCCTGCAATGTGTAATTTGGCTGTGTTGCCCCTGCTGGGTGCCTGGGATACCCATGGCAAGTGTCAAGTGGCATCGAACATCCATTATTGATCTTTGCTGCACTGTAATTTTCCAGCTGCTGTGGCCAGGGAAGAAGCTAATCAAGCCTGATCTGTGCTTGATTAGCGTCAATGGGGTGCAATTTTGTCATTAGGGTTCTAGAAGACCTCTGATGTCTCCTTAAAAATGACCTATTGTTTTTATTATGCAATCACTTTGGGGTTGTTGCCCTACTATGCAAAAACAATCACGTTAAGTGAAGAAAGGTTTTAAAAATGGAAGTTTAATATAGTTAATAAGAACCCAAACATGTTTTTAAAGAACTGGGCCCCCACATATACACATACTGTGCAAACATAATTGCATGTGTCAGGTGCACCGACATAAGAACGATTTCACTACACGTAGTATGAGTAAGAGCAATAATTCTAGGCCCATCATTCATAATTAACCGTAAACTGATGACTTGTAAAGGCTTTTAAAGTGTCACCTATTGACAGTTTGGGGTACTGTAGTTTGTGACCATTACACTGGCAAATGCAATTTTAAGGCTTGTCATGTTTAGTATCTGTTTGCTCGACACAATCTCATCTTTAGTTGCTAAAAAAAATGGTATTACAGTATATTTTGTTTGTGTGAGTGAATGGATTTTTAACTGAAAATATGTGTTTGTTTAATGAGGTCTATGCATTTGCAAAATGTATAATTTATCATTCTGTAGTCCCAAAATAACAGTTAGGAGGTCTATTTAGATGTTTTGAAATAACACAGTAAAACAGTTGCACTTACTGAACAGATAGAACACAACATTTTCAGTGGTATATTTAAAAGACCAAAAGATAGCAAATAGGGGAGGTAAATTATTAGGTTATACATACATATTAGAAAAACTGCCTTAGTTTGCAAACACTCAGCCTTTTACTTTTAAATAACTGCAAAACACTTTGAAAAATTCTTTCGAATTTTCTTTCACAATTAATGCTGATATTCTCAAAATAATTCAAATTATACCTTATCTATTGAAGCCAAATCCTCTGGTAAACAAATATATTTCTAGCATTGAACATATATTGCTGAAAGTTCATACATATAGTATCTGTGACTGATTGAAGTGAATTCAGAAAATCAATACATGAACGGTGCAAAAATCCAAATTGCTTGTGCTTTCCTCCACCAGTATCACAAGCTGCTCGCCTCACATCTGAGTCAAATCAGCAGTGTTCTGCTCTAGGGATATTAGAGAAGGCTGGTGTGGTGCTGGTAATCACTTTCCTCCTCCAAATCGCTTATTCCCATGGGTTAAAACCGCGATCATCTCACCAAATATGATGGATATGCAAAAGAAGGGAGGCAGAATCTAGTGCTCTCCGTTTAAAATGTTTAATAATATGTAAAAAAGGTAAACTCACAAAGATGGCACTGTAAGCCATGCAAGCTGAAAACACATTTTAGACACAATAGGTCTCAAGATGGCTGCGATGTAATGTCAAAATGCAGGCTCCATCTCCCTAGGCGTATATCGTCGAAGGATTGACTTCTTCAGTAAGGGTGAAGCAGACGTACACCTGCTGTTTATATGCTCCCTGATTTCCCTAACACACATGGGCAACTAATCAGCCCTTCCCTTAATCACTCCCACAGAAAGTTGTATGTATAAGGAAGTAGTCACTAACACATTTACACAGGGACACTGTATGAGAAAGAAAAAAATGCAGTTTAACCATTTACCCCCTTCCTGACTAGAGCACTTTTTGCTATTCCGCACTGCATCGCTTTAACTGACAATTGCACGGTCGTGCGACATGGCTCCCAAACAAAATTGACATCCTTTTTTTCCCACAAATAGAGCTTTCTTTTGGTGGTATTTGATCACCCCTGCGGTTTTTATTTTTTGCACTATAAACAAAAAAATAGCGACAATTTTGAAAAAAACACATTATTTTTTACTTTTTGCTATAATAAATTTCTCTAAAAAATAATTAAAAAAACATTTTTTTTCCTCAGTTTAGGCCGATGCGTATTCTTCTACATATTTTTGGTAAAAAAAAAATCGCAATAAGAGATTATTGATTGGTTTGCGCAAAAGTTATAACATTTACAAAATAGGGGATAGTTTTATGGCATTTTATTAATAATTTTTTTTTACTAGTAATAGCGGCGATCAGCGATTTTTATTGTGACTGCAACATTATGGTGCACACCTTGGACATTTTTGACACATTTTTGGGACCATTGTCATTTATACAGCAATCAGTGCTATAAAAATGCACTGATTCCTGTGTAAATGACACTGGCAGTGAAGGGGTTAACCACCAGGGCGGGGAAGGGTTAAGTCAGTCCTAGGGATGTGTTCTAACTGTAGGGGGGATGGGCTAGCTGTTACACATCACTGATCTCTGCTCCCGATGACAGGGAGCAGAGATCAGTGACACTGTCACTAGGCAGAACGGGGAGATGCTGTTTACATCAGCATCTCCCCATTTGTCCTCTCTGTGAGGCGATCGCGGGTATCCCCACTGCAATCGAGTCCGCGGGACCCGTGACCCTTCTCATGGAGCTCCCGGCCAGGGCGCGCACGCAATGGCATGGCGGGAAATTCAAATAGGACTTACAGGTACGTCCATTTGCCCAGCCGTGCCATTCTGCTGATGTACATCGGCGTGTGCCGGTCGGGGAGTGGTTAAAACATAAATTCAAATGTTTACAAATACCAGAGCATGCATATCCACTGAATCGTATCACATCCACCTTTTACATTCAATTGTCTATTGGAGTAGGGGAATATCAATAAAATTAAGTAATAGCGTAATCAAGAAAAAGAATATATATAAATAGGTGAAAAATATGAGAAATAAACCTAAAAGTAAGCCAAATTAATAAAAATAAAGATATAAAAAATAAAAATAAAAAAGTAAAAATAAAAATTACAAAATAATAAAAATAAATAAAAAATAACAATAAAATAACATTAAATTGAAAATTAAAGTCTAAATAAAAATGAATACAAAATCTAAATGAAAAATATTACAAAATACCAATAAACATAAAAAATATATATGAAAATGGAATAAAAATGATCACTAATAAAACAATTAGGGTCGAACTCCACGTTAAGGCCTCTAGGTACAAGAACCTTGGCCTCAAATATCCAGGACGACTCTCTTTTACTCTGTTGTCTAATAAAATTACCATTTTTCCAGTGTTTCTACACTCGCTCTATTCCCCTAAAACTTAAAAGAGCTAAGACTTTTATTATGGACATGTTTAAAATGTTTAGGCACATTGGGGTTGATTTAATAAAGGCAAATCCACTCTGCACTACAAGTGCACTGCAAGTGGATTTTAAAGTAAACTTAAAGTGCACTTGGAAGTGCAGTCGCTGTAGATCTAAAGGGAAGATCTAAAATGAGGGGAAGCTCTGCTGATTTTATCATCCAATCATGTGCAAGCTAAAATCTTGTTTTTTATTTTCCTTGCATGTCCCCCTCAGATCTACAGCGACTGCACTTCCAAGTGCGCTTTCAGTGCACTTTCAAGTGCACTGGCAGTGCACTTGTAGTGCAAAGTGGATTTTCCTTTAGTAAATAACTCCCATCATGTGTAACCACCCCCTTCTAAATATTCCTAATATGTTCCTTCACTCTGATATGTAGGGCTCTGAATGTGCAGGCCAATGTATTGAAGCCTGCATCCACACTCCAACATATATATCACCCCAGTGGTAGCACAGGTGATGAGGTCTGTGATTTGGTACCCTTTCCTTATGCTAGTGGATATGAACTCTTTCCTCTTTTTAATATTAATCTTAGCGTGCCGACACACCAAACACCTACCACACGCATGAAACCCTGTAAAAAAAATCAAAAGGCATACTTTTATTCTGTTTGTGTGGGTCTATAACCCCAGGCGCTAATTTGTCTTTTAAGGTGGGTTGGCAAGAGAGGCCCCAATATTTTATTCTTCCTAAGCATACTTCAATGATTTTTATAATATTTTCTGCCTTCTTAAACTGTAGATTGTAGTCCAAAAAAATTTTATAATCAAAAGAACGACTATCGCCTCTATGACTATACTGTAGAAGCGATTTTGTGTCTATTTCAGATACTTTATTCTGATAATTTAAAATAGCCGAGGGATGGTAACCTTTTTCAATAAATCTATTGGCTAGGATATCAGATTTGAGGAAATAATCTGATAGTTTGGAACACTTTCTCCGCAATCGGATAAACTGTTCCCTGGGGATGTTATTAAGCCAGGTATGGTTATGACAGCTGTCTAGCAGCAAACGGGCATTCCTAATTGGTAGGTTTAAAGTGATTTCTAGTTAGAAGTCTATCACCATCCTTAACCACTTGCTTACTGGGCACTTAAACCCCCCTCCTGTCCAGACCAATTTTCAGCTTTCAGTGCTGATGCACTTTGAATGACAATTGATCAGTCATACAACACTGTACCCAAGTGAAGCTTTTATCATTTTTTTTCACAAATAGTGCTTTCTTTTGGTGGTATTTGATTACCTCTGCAGTTTTTATTTTTTGTTAAAAAAATTTTAAAAGACCAATATTTTTACATTTTTTTAAATATGTTTTTATATTTTGTTATAAAATTTTGCAAACAGGTAATTTTTCTCCTTTATTGATGTACGCTGATGAGGCAGCACTGATGGGCACTGATAGGTGGCAGTGATGGACACTGATGGGTGGCAATAATGGGCACTGATCAGCACTGGTTGGTTACACTGATAGGCAGCACTGCTAGGTGGCACTGATTGGCACCACTGGTGGGCATTGATAGGTGGCACTCATGGGCATTGATAGGTGGCACTGGTGGGCACTGTGGGCACTGGCAGGTGGCACTGACAGGGGGTGCGGGTGGGCACAGATGAGGCAGAATCACCTCTTCCTCTTCGGGACTGATGTCCCTTGCACATAAGCCGGCGATCGGCTTTTTTTTCTCCTCACGCTGTCAGCATGAGGGAAAAAAAAAAGATTACAGAGCTTTTGTTTACATTATGTGATCAGCTGTCATTGGCTGACAGCTGATCACGTGGTAAGGGGCCGGGATTGGCCCCTTACTCAGATCTGTGATCACCCAAGTCTCAGTGATTCGGTGATCACAGCACGTGCCGCACGCACCCTGGGGAGCGGGAGCATGCAGAGGGGAGGACGTCATATGAGGGCCTCCCGGAATTTCAGGTCTGTGCTGTGGCCATCATTCGGCTATAGCGCGGACGCCAAGTGGTTAAATATCCCCAAATCAAGAAACACTATTTGGTCAATGCTCATGGTCCAGGTTAATTTGATGTTCTTTGAATTGCCATTCATCTTTGCCATTAACCTATCAAAAGACTCCTGGTCACTGTTCCAGATAATCAACAGTTTATCGATATACCTTTTATAGCATATAAGTTGCTCTGGGCGCTCAACTAATATTTCTTCTGCCTCCCAACAAGACATGAATAGGTTCGCCACACTAGATGCGAACCTAGCCCCCCATGCCCATGGTTTGTGAATAAAAATTACCACTATACCAAAATTACCCTAAACAAAATTTTAAGCACTTCAGAATGTATTTTTGATGGTCAATGGTCAATTCAGAACCTCGCAATGCCCATTTTACTGATTTTAGGGCTTCTTTATGCCCTATGATAGTGTATAAAAAGCCAATCATCTGTGCTAAAATACTTGATTGTAACCCGTCTAATGACTCTAAATGTTGGATAATATGTTTAGTGTCTTTAATATATGTTTCTGTTCGTACAACCAACAGCTGCAGAAAATAGTCTATATATTGGCCCAACCTTGCACGCACAGAGTCTATCCCATTAATAATGGGTCTTTCTGGAGGTTTGACTGGGTCCCTATGGATTTTGAGTAGAAAATATATTATTGGAGTTCTACAAGCCACAGGATTAAGATATAATGCTTCTTTCTTATTTAGTAAATCTCTCATTTCTCCTTTTTTAATCAGTCTATCCAACCTATATTTATATTCAAAAAGGGGATTTTTAGTTAATAATTGATATGTACTGGAATCTGATAACTGCCTTTCCATTACTTCCTCATAA
Organism: Lithobates clamitans; assembly: GCA_037952925.1. Lineage (NCBI taxonomy): Eukaryota > Metazoa > Chordata > Amphibia > Anura > Ranidae > Lithobates > Lithobates clamitans. The sequence continues at coordinate 2,115,811 of JBBGZY010001165.1, forward strand.
TAACCAACCCTCCCCCCTTGTCGGTAGGGCGGATAACTACATTTTTATTTTGTTCAATAGCTTCAATACCCTTTTTTATCCATTGGGGGTGGTGAACTTTTTTAATCTTATGACTTTCTAAATCCTCTACTGCCATATTACATAATACTTCTAAATATGTATTATCTGTGTTTAAAGGGTTAAATACTGATCTGGTTTAAGGTAGAGAAACATCCAGTCTCTCTTAACGGGGGGTCTGGTGTCAGGCTTAGATAAAAAATATTTTTTTTTGGTTCAGAGTGCGCATAAATTTCTGAACCTGAACATATGTATCAAATTTGTTTAATTTCTTTACTGGAGCATACTTTAAACCTTTGTCTAAAACAAAAAAATCTTCTTTATTTAATTCTTGTCCACTAATATTAAAAATACCTATTGGCACTTTCTTTTTGTTCCCTTCTCCCAGCTCTCCTCCCTTTCTTTCTCTTCTTTTGCCCAAGATGGACTTCCAACTGATCCCTGATTGTTCCGTGGGTCTGTGGGTTTCCCTAAAAAGAAACACTCATCCCATGCTCTCCAGTGTGGTTGTACAAAGGGGCAAGTTTATACCTTACCTTTTTTTACATATTATTAAGCATTTGAAATGGAGAGCACTAGATTCTGCCTTCCTTCTTTTGCATATCCATCATATTTGTGTGAGATGATCTGGGTTTTATCCCACGTGAATAAGCAATTTGGAGGAGGAAAGTGATTACTAGCACCACACCAGATCTCTCTATTAACCCCAGAGGAGAACACTGCTGATTTGACTCAGATGTGAGGCAAGCAGCCTGTGATACTGGTGGAGGAAAGCACAAGCATTTTGGATATTTGCACCCATGATGTATTGATTTTTTGAATTCACTTCAATCAGTCACAAATACTAGATACTAGATGCAGATGAACTTTCAGCAATATATGTTTATTGATTACCATTTTTACACTTTTATTATTATTGATTTTTTTTATAGCACAGTGCTGTCTATTGATTATTTGCACTTTTAAAGTGAAGTGAGAACACTTGTTAGTGATCAGCTATTATTAATTATTCAAAATTTGTTTACACCACTTTATTTCATGAGATTGCACAGATTGATATTCACTTTATATATTTCTAGCATTGCAATATCAGTTTACCAGAGAATTTGGTCTCAATAGATAGGTATAATACTGGATTGTTTTTGAGAATATCAGCACGGTTCGCAAATGCAAGTGGGAATGTATTACCTAAATGCTTTGTGATTATCTTAAGGGAAATGGTTCAGTGTTTACACAAAAAAATATGATTTTAATTGTTTTTACAAGGTATACGTGGTAGGAAATATCTGATTTTATCAACAAAGAACTGTTTAGAAAAAAAAAATTTTAAGTGGTATTTGTGGTACTATAAAGGCTGTTGTATTCAAAAGCAATGTAAGGCAGGTCTGTATTTTTTTAATATTATTAAATGTATTTGTAAATACAGAGGTATAATAATAAAAAAAATGTCTGGATAGAATTATACATTCTTTTGATATGTTCATGTGCAAATGTGTACATTATTTTTAAGCTTTTTAAGTTGCATGCAGTTTACCATTAAAATACCACAAGGTAAACAGATGTAATCTGTTATATAAAAATAATATATATTTACTGTTGGAATGTACTGTAGGTATAAATTAGCAGCATTAGGAGTCTTTAAAGGTCTGCCAGACCCCAGCAGGGAGAATGCACCTCTTCTCAACCCCTAGCATGGCTGTGAAAGACCAAATGGCTTTACAGCTGAATATCCAGGATTGCATGCTAAAGTAAATTTAACATATATTCATATAGAGAATAGAACAGAGCAGAGAACATGTGTAAAACACAAAGATTCTGTAGTAATTATCCTCTAGTTGGTTTTCTACAGGAATACAAGGGCCTCTGGGTCCAAATAAAGGAGGTACAGGTTTTTAAACTTTGTCTTGTAGGTATAAAACAGGAATATTGGCTAAAAAGTTGTTTATAACAACTCATCCTAAAAAATATTTTGAGAGGGGGGCGTGTCCAGACACTGAGCAAGGAAGACGTGCTTGTGTTGAGCTCTGCACAGCCAGCAAGCAATCTACTGCCATCCTACCTTTCTCTTACCCCGGAGAACTCCCAAAAGCACGGCATACTACCCAGTACAATCTCTACTACAAGCACAGCTAAAAATTATCCTCCATTTCGGACTCTACCCGGCTGTGTGCATCCCGGTCCGGCTCTCTGATTCCTGGGCTTGAGGCCCGACGCCATCTTGAGGCCTGTGGGCTCCCACGCTTCTAAATAGCAATCATCCTACCTCCACCTTCTAGCAGGACACCTCCGGAGGATGCTGGATAGACCTGAAGCGGAGCAGTACTGCCTGTGGATCCCTGACCGTGAGCCCTGAAATACCGCGGCCTGACGTCCATCTACAGCCTGCGGCCTATTGATCCGGCCGCATCATCCCCCTGGAAGACACAGTGAGTAGTAGAAACATCCACACCTACCATCCCACAGCCAAGCGTCCCTGACATCAACCGCCAACTGTCCCATTAGCTGTGTGTCTCTCCAAGAGCCCTTTAGCCCAGACGAAGCCCAGACGGCCGATTTCCTAAATTTTATTTGGAATCATAAATCTCATAGTATAGCTAGCTCGGTACTTTTTGCACCCCGAGCCGGCGGAGGTTTGGGGGCACCCGACATAATCAAATATTATTATGCCTCCCATCTAAGAACAATAACCTCCTGGACATCTAGATACGCCCCTAACAGATGGTCTGAGATAGAAATGAGCATCACAGTACCCGCACATCCATGCTACATGTTATGGCCATCCTCGGATAAATTCATCTCTCAGTTACGTAAAATCAGCTTAAACCCGATGCTATTTACCCTCTTAATATGGAAAAGCTGCTCCGGTAAATATAAGCTTTCATCCCCATGCTCTCCTTTAACAAATATTACCTTTAATTCGAAAATCCCTGATAGCCTCTCTTATGATGCCATGTTCCCATGGACGAAAGCCGGTATTTTCCAACTACGCCACCTGGTTAACCCAGTGACCCGTAAACTCCTCACTGTTACTGACCTACAATCTAAATATAAAATCCCAAAAAACCTCTTTTACTCCTTTCTACAAATCCAACATTTTCTCTCCACCAAAATACCACAACTGACCCTAACTATCCCTACTGAATTTGAAATGGTGTGCTCCAGGGGCCCTCATGATTCTCATCTAATATCCACTATTTACAAAATACTGCATGCTGCCTCTCCTATCACAGAACAGACTCACACATATATGCGCAAATGGTCCCATATTTTAAACAGACCTATCCAATTAAGTGAATGGAAGAATATCTGGGAAAGTGCATCTAAGACATCTAGATGTGTGGCTCAGAAAGAAACAACCTATAAAATACTGATGTTCTGGTATAGAACCCCGGAGTTTCTTTTAAGACAGAAACTGACTACATTCGGACAATGCTGGAGATGTGGCTCATCTCTGGGCACCCATTTCCATATATTTTGGGAATGTCCCTTGATAATGCCATACTGGTCACAGATCCATGCCCTATTGGGAAAAATTCTAAAATTCCCTATACCCCATCAACCTATACATCTCTTGCTAGGCTTGCCCCTCCCTAAGATGCCAAAAACGCTTAGGAAACTGATGGCTTTCATCTTACTAGCGGCTAAATGGGTTAGCCAACACCCCCCCTACTTTTGCACAATTTTTGACAGTTATTACAGATATTCGCAGGATGGAACGTATCACAGCCATAATTGATGACTCTCTTCCCAGATTTGAGGCTATATGGGGACACTGGGATTCCTCTGAATACAACATAGAGAACCCCCAGGTAGTCCAGAGTTAATGAGGTATAAAGACAGATTCCTATATTGAATGACTGCAGCAGGGCCACTGACCATGCCATTGCTTTATTTCACTAACTGACCCTCTTATTTCTACCATGATGTGTATGTATTGTCTAAAAATCATTTGACACGTAATGTTATTTCTTCTTGATATATAATAAGCTACAAAAAATGTTTTACCTCATTGAAAATATGCTGCTATCAATGTCTTTTCTATGAGAATGAATACTCTGTTTATGTATACTTGAATATATTAATAAATAAACAATTTAAAAAATATATATATATTTTGAACTGTATGCTTCCCACAGAACACTTTTATTTACATAGTAGATACGTCTTGTATAATGTCTTGTGACTTTATTCTATGGTAACTGTAGCGATCATGCTGTATTTTTTTTGTATGCTTTTTAATCTAAGGTCAGTTTGGGTAGTGGATGTTTGCAAAAATTCCATAATGCCCATAGATCTGTAATGGTCTCATATCTATGGGAATCCTAGAGAAGAAATTAGGGATTTTCTGAATCTCTCAATCTATCCAGTTTATTGATAAATAGATGCTCTTCTTCTACTTACCTTGGTACCCATGATGCAAAGATTTAATTGATGTGGTTCAGATCCATCTTTCATCCTCCCCATTCTAAAACTCTCAAAATGATGCATCAGCCACAGATGTATGTGGGATTCAATAACATGCAGTTGGAAGCAAATGTAAAGCACTTCATTATTTTCAACTGATCTCAGTCTTGATTTCTTGGATCATCATTGGGGTCCTTTTTAAGGAAACTAGCAGTTTCTATTTATCATAATTTCCATTGTGTCACAGGGACATTGGTCCTCCTTGGAGCTATGTAACTGTGCATGTGCCATACCTGTGGGATTGCCATGTTAACTTTATTTTTTTTAAACAATAAATTTTTATTGGTATTTTTCCAAAGTATACAAAATACAAGCAGATTTCTCATTTCTCATTTGTACATATTGTTCGCCATTCAGGAGCTTACTACATTAATAGAGTAAAACAGATTACCTGGTAGGGTTACTAAGAAATATCCTCAATGAAGCATTGTACATTTGTCAAGCCTGTCACCCCTTGTGGGTACACAACTTTAAATCAGTGTAGTAGGCATCACTGCTTCAGGGATTGGGGCTAGCTTCGGAGTTCTATGCTGAGTGGTTGTGGTTATATTGTGAACACAGGAGGTTACTCATATGGCACAGGCAACATTCAGAGAACACTTTGCATTTTCTTCATTAAATGAATGCTAAGTATTCTTTAATTGGACGCAGTGAAGAAGTAGGACAGTGAGGTCACAATCTCCACCATGTCCAATCAGAGAACATTTTGCATTCATTAAGAAAAATGCATAGTGTTCTCTGAATGATGCCCATGCAAAACTGGTGACTTCCTGTGTTTAATAAGCAGTGGGACAGTAATTGCTAGCATTTAAAATTGCTAACATTTTGAAACCTTGAACATATCGAAAAATTGAATGGTAAATCAATGTCGCAAAAGTTAAAAAGTAACATATAAAAATGCAATCTCTGTCAGTCTGTCATTCATTGGTTCCTTTTGTAATGTGAGACTTGTGCGAGATCTCGGGAGAACTTGATTTCTCTAATTATATTGACAATGAAATGCATGCTTGTATGTTGACTTTTGGAGCCTTGCTTCAATCTGATTTGCTCTCGAAAGCAGGCATACCCTTTACAATAAATTAAAAAATGTTTATATACTGTATGTAAAAATAAATAAGTTCTTTACCATAAAAATTGGTAACTCTTTTCAGGCGTGCTGTGAAATTTTTTAGATCTTTTTGGTGCGTCGGAAGACAAAAACGTTTGAGAAACACTGGCCTAGAGCATACTATGGAGGACTTTATATTAGTTTGCAGTAGAACTGCATAAGGTATATTGTTCTGCACCCATAATAACACCTTGATACACCCTGAAAAAATACTTTAAAATAATAATATCACCAGCAAAACATGATTCACCACAGCATTATATAACAAAAACTGAACGGATAGACATCAATAAGTGGGCTCAATAAGTTTCATATTGTTGTAAATGTAGTTATGAAGAATGATGATGCCCCCTACAGCTTACTAAAATTTGAGGAGTATAGGCAAAATCACTGCTAATAGAGCAGCAATAGAGCAGAAGACACAGAATCGTGTACAGTATATTGATAGAATAGTCTTTTGTGGTAGAAGCATTGGGGTTGATTTACTAAAACTGGAGAGTGCAAAATTTGGTGCAGCTGTGCATGGTAGCCAATAAGCTTCCAGGTTTTTTTTTTTTATCAAAGCCTAATTGAACGAGCTGAATTTGGAAGCTTATTGGCTACAATACTCAGCTGCACTAGATTTAGCACTCTCCAGCTTTAGTAAATCAACCCCACCGTGTTACTGTGAAAATGTGGTCAGTGGTGGGAGAGATGGTTTTGACAATATAAAGATGCCTGAATCTCCAAATGGTTATCTCAGGAGAGAACTCACATTTAGGTCAGGTGGGTTTATTGCACGAAAGAGAGACTGCATTCAGTCATAATTCCAGTCTGGAATCAGTGATGTTTGGGGTCAGGATTAGGCAGGGACACGGATCACAGAAGAACACTGAAGCACTGAACTTCAGTTAAGGGCGGGATTATATACCTGCCGGTGGTCACTGGAACTGCGCCTTTCGACTCCAGGAACAACAGTGCCACCAGCAGGTGACCCAGGTACTGAGACATGTCCTGACATAAACAGACAGGTCCCCGTTCCAGCTGCATATGGAACTTGAGAAGGGTGAAAGAATCTGCACACTTTATAAATGTTTCACAGGGATATCGACATTTGTGTTTTTCAGCTTTACACTTTTGTAACAACATAATAATAATAATAATAATATGATAATATGATCATTTAAAAATATCTTTAAAACTATGATGCACTACTTTATACATTTTCCTAGCAATATTGGTTCTATTGTTATTCTTTATGATTTTTATTTTCCAATTTTAGTATTAAAGTAGATTTACCCACCATAAAAAGTAAATTGGCCTTCATCAGCTTTTGTTCATAATGAGCTTGTATGGCACAATATTGTGGACTTACATGGCTAGAGCTACCCTCCAACGCTGTGCTGTCAGTGCTGACATAGGTCATAGGGTGCTGCCATTTTCTGTCCTGTCCTGTCTTCCTTCAGGGTTCTGATTTTCATTCAAGTTTTCATCACTGAAAACATGCAGCTGATAAAAGCTATGATGAAAATATTTTTGTTGACAAAATGAACACTGATGAAAATCCTGTAATCCATCCAGCCTGGACAACTTTATGAAGTGGCGGATATAGTTTTTAATAGCTCACTTAAGATGCCTCAAGAGTCCCTGATTGATTTTGCAGAGTGCACCACACTCACTAAATGATGGTATAGTAAACCCTCTCTAAGGAACATTGCTTTCTGCCTAACATTTCTGTCTGAAATAGGAAATGCCAGCACAAATTCCTGGCTAAGATCTAAAAAACATTTAATAGACCTGAAGTCACTTTATTCCAGGAAATCTAACTTATTACCTTGTAGAACAGATGGACTCTTGGTAACTTCCAAACATTCAGAGGTAAAACAGGATCCCCCACAACTTCCAGGATGTTTATTGGAGTTCTCATTTGGACTCAAATGTGCAAAAGGCCCAAAAGTGTGCAAAGGGATTTCCAAAATGCCAAATCCCTCCTCAGCCCAGCATGTGTTCACCAGGAGAATCCTCTCATGAAACCACCCTCTGATTTTTTTTTTTGTAAAGGATAGGATGTTTGCTTTTCAGACAAACTTTTCACTTTGCATGAGAATTTTCCTTTAGCTTAATGAATGTGGTGAAACTTCACTGTGCAGAAAACACATAGTCAGGTTGCATGAAAGAAAAAAAAGAAAAATAACAAAAAGGCACATGATTGGATGATGTAAGTCAGCACAACTTCTCCTCTTTCACTAAGCTAAAGGTTAAGGATAAAAGCTTTAAGCAGAGTTCTTTGATATTCATTATAAGTCTTTTGTGCTTAAATGCAAGGTAAAACCTACTCTTTTCTTCTCTTACAATAATTTCTATAGGTTATAGGAAAGAGCTTGTCCATGCAAACACAATTAAAGTAATTGGAAAGGCTTAAGGTTTATTGCCTTCATGCACTCGATGCATGAAGGTAAAACATCTTTAGTTTGCAGCTCCCCCCACAGCCCCCCTAATACTTACCTGGGCTTGATCTCAATCCAGAGATGTGCACGAGACTGGCTGCTGTCGCAGCTCTCTGCCTCCTCGGGAGCAAGCACACACGAGTGATCCCCTAAAAAATGGGGGCACTCGAAAAGAGGGAGGAGCCCAGAGAGCTGGTGGAGGACTCAAGAAGAGAAGAATCAGGGCTGCTCTGTGCAAAAACATTTTTTTTTAAAATGTAAGCCTTAAGTATCACTTTAAAGCCAAAAACCTAACTTGTAACACGTAAGAAATGTATCATTATGCAAATATACAAGCTCCACCCCTTTTCACTTTATCATCCGTGAGTGCTACATTGCAAAACCAGTCCACACCTGTTTAACTCAGTAAAGTTGCTCATGTTTGAGGCATTAAATTGATCTGACAACATCCACCTTGCTTTATAACTATAATTTTTTTTTGGTCAGTTTTTGTTTTCATGTATCCATGTTTATTTTTCAGAGAGCTATACCTAGATATAACCACTTCATCCAAAAGGACGTACCCGTACATAAAAAAATATGCAATACCCACCATTTATTCTCTAGGACCTCTCCTTAAAGAGGAGTTCCACCCAGGGGGTCCAGTAAAAAAAAAAAAAAAAATTAAAAGTCAGCAGCTACAAATACTGCAGCTGCTGACTTTTAACTGGACACTTACCTGTCCCTGGGTCCAGCAATGCGAGGGATCGAAGCCCCGCTCGTCTCCCCCTCTGTTTAGTGGCACCAGCATTGCAACTGTGGGCGCCATGCTGTGGCTTCACAGCCTGGCACCCACTGCGCATGCGCGAGCGGCGCTGCGCGCCGTGATTGGCCGCTCAGTCATCTGGGACCTGTAATGGGTCCCAGATGATTGACAGGAGGGAGGGAGCAGAGCGGAGCCCTTCCTGTGCCGAGGGGGAAGTGATGTCACCAGCCCAGACACTGGAAGGGGCAGACTACGAGGGACCCCCTAGCAACAGGCATTTAGAGGTAAGTTAAAAAAAAATATCCAAATGTTTTTTTGTTGGTTTTTTTTTGTTTTTTTTTTAGGATTTTTCATGTATTTTTGTTTTTTTGGGTGGAACCCCACATTAAAGAATATCATGTTTGGGGATTCTAAGTAAGTTTATAGCAAAAAAATATATATTTACACTTATGTGAGAAGTGTCAGAATAGGCTTGGGAAGCAAGTGGAAAATTTGTAGGAGATAAGAAAAAATATATGAACTATTACTGATGCACTGAATAGAAGGAGAGAGTAAAGTTTTGGTCCTTGCTCTTTTTTTCTATATTTTTAGGTGAGCCACAAAATCCCTATTTTATTGCAGTGCAGGGGGGATAGCAACAGAATGTAAGTTTTTCTACCTATTATTTTATTTGAACAAATTACAGACCTTTCTTGAAATGGGCAAATCATTTAAACCTTACCAAACTTAATGTATAGTTTATTACTGCTACAGATGAGAGATGCATTCTGGGTATATGTCATACAAACCTTTATGCAATATCTCCTAGTATATCTCTAGTTTAATTCTCATTAAGCTTTGTGGACGTTTGCCCCTTTTTATTTGACTTGTCACAATTAAAACCATGTAAAAGCCCTGGATCAGACATCCTTTCATCAAAGTCCTCTAGGTCTCCTATAAAGTGCTGCCTACTCACTTTGTAAAATACTACAATGCAATTCAGGAACAAAACATGACAGTTTTTCTACCTACTGTTTTCTTTGAACAAGTTACTAATCTTTCATGAAATGGGCAACTAGTTTTAACCTTACCATGCTTATTGTGTGGTTTATAACTGCTACAGATGAGAGATGTATTTTGGGCATATATCATACAACCTATATGCAATATCTCCCAGTATATCTTTAGTTTGATTCTCATTTAGCTTTACCAACATTTGACCTTTTTTTAAGTTTACTTGTCACAATTAAAACCGCAAAAAAAAGCCCTGGACCAGACATCCTTTCATCGTAGTACTCTAGTTCTCTTATAAAATGCTGCCTACTTACTTTGTAAAATGCTACAATGCAATTCAGGATTAAAACAGTCTTTCTTCTCTTTCTTTTCAAGCCCATATAATAAAAGAAGAGAAAGTCTAATTAAAAGCATACATTCCTATAAATTGTAGAGTCCTCTTTAAAGCTATTCTATTGTCAAAATATAAAATCATATATTAATTTTTACATTGTGTTTGAATTTTTTCTAGCCTACTCCTATTAATGTGAACAGATTTGAACTCTGTACAATTACTTTGTGAAGGTCCCTACATATCTAATTCCTCAAATTCTGTGGCAAGTATTCATTATGCCCTGTGAATAGCCACTACTTTCTTACAGAATTAACAGAGCCTACCTTCCAAACTACAGAGGTGCTGAGAGGAGGAGCTTCAGGAGCTGGAGTTAATACAGGAATCACTGGTTGCAGGCAGTAAGGTACCATGGGATATGTACACCTTAGAAATTGTATGTAAACAGTGGAGAATGAGCTGTAAAACATGCAGGTTATCCAGGAGGTTGTGGAGAGTGATGACCAGTAGACAGGCAGAACTCACAACATAAAATTAGATTTTTTAATTGTCAAATTAACAAGTTCCTGCCCACGCTATAGCCGAAAGATGGCTACAGTGCGGAATTACTTTGCCAGGGGGGCATCCATGGACATCCTGCTGTGGTCGTGCTGCCCACGTGGCTCCTGCAGTGCACTGATGGCATGCTCCGTGATCGCTGCATCCTTAGGACACAGCTGATCACAGATCGGGGTAATGAGCCAATCGCAGTGGCCCTTTACCACGTGATCAGCTGTGTCCAATGACAGCTAATTATGATGTGAACACAAGCTGGTCATCAGCATTCCGAGAAGAGGAGAACTGATAATCATAAAGGGACATCTACACTGATAATCAGTGATTATCAGGGTCCTGATTATCAGTGCAGTCCCAACAGTGCCCACCTACTAGTGCCCATCTGTGCCACCTATCAGTGCCCATCAATGCCACCTATCAGTGTCACATATCAGTGCCACCTATCAGTGCCCTTCAGTGCCACCTATTAGTGCCCATCAGCCCCACCTATCAGTGCCCATCAGTGGCACCTATTAGTGCCCATCAGCGCTGCCTATCAGTACCACCTCTCAGTGCAGCCTCATCAGTGCCTTCTCATCAGTGCAGAGTGTCCATCAATGCAGCCTCATCAACGCACAAAAGTATAGGAGAAAAATTACCTGTTTGCAAAATGTTATAACTATGAAAAAAACATTTTTTTCCCAAATTTTCGTTTTTCTTTCGTTTGTTTAGCAAAAAAGAAAAAAAAGTGGTGAATAAATATCACCAAAAGTAAGCTCTATTTGTGTGAAAAAAATGATAAATGATGGGTACAGTGTGGCATAACCATGCAATTGTCATTCAAAGTGTGACAATGCTGAAAGCTAAAAATTGGCCTGGGCAGGAAGAGGGTAAAAGTGCCTATTAGCCAACTGGTTAAGTATTATTTGTATTGCTATTACAATGCTGATGTAAAATGAAAGTGTATGCGGCGATTATAGAACTCCTTTAAATTAGGCAAGGTTTATACCATGACAAAATCTATTTGTAGGGATGAGCTTTGGGTTTGGGTTGACTATGAGTTAAACACAAACTCTAATCATTTGCAGTTTAGAAAGATGATAAATGAATGTGATTGTTTGTGCTATAGCACGTTATTGCCAATAATACACTTCCTGGTCTCTGAACTGTGGTCAGGTGGCTTAAAAGGGCTTTCATACTTGACAGCCAGTTCCCAGCGGCCTTAGTTCAGCATTGAGTAGAGAAAGATCACAGACTGCAAGAAAAACTAGGTGCTATTGCTAGATGCTGGATGATCTATAATTACATTGAATCAAAGACACACTCACAGTGTGTTGTACAGTCCTCTAGAAGATTATGGCAATATCACAGAGCATTTCCAGGGCAAGTTACAGTCATGGACACACTGTAAAAGCTTATCAAACCTGGAGCTGGAGATCAGATTCTATCTTCTGCTTGTTCAGTTAAGATTTGAAAATGAAAGATAGAAGCTGACTGGTTGTCATGCACATCTGCAAGGATATATGGCCTTCTGTGTGTATCAACAACAACAATTTTATGAAATGTATGTTGTCAGCACTGTAGCGCCTGAAAATTCCCTCTCAAAGATTTCTGTGTTGTTCCTATGTCATAACTAAACCAAAAGAAAAGAAAACCAGTGGAGCACAACACATATTTTTTTTTACTACAATTTTTCAATACAAAAAACTCTATTCCAGGTAAGTTCAAACCCAGGACTCCACTTGCTCAGTTTAAAAGGGCGCCAGCCCAGCTCGCAGCTGTATAGTACAAACAACAATGTCCGGATGGCTGCACACCTCTAAAAATCACTTTAATCAGACAGATATTAAAGACAACCTCAATGCATAAGCAGGGGCGGGAGAGAGATAGATGGTTGATGTGTTTCACACTGAATTAGTTCTTTCTCATAATTTCATCTGACTGGCCAACTGATCCACCTATTATAACCACACAGGCAGACGACACAGGTGTAGTTATTCAATCAGATAATGAGCTCTCCAAACATGCCTCCAATAACACATCAAAAACCTTACAAACATGGTTCATAAATAAATCAAATAAAATAAACAAGATACAAAAGAAAACATCAGAAGAACATATTAAGTGGTTTAAAAGCATGTACAAAAGCATCAGACTGGGTACAATCATAAGATGTATTACAATCCTTGAACACCTGATCTATTGAAAAAATCTATGGATTTACCTATTATATTTCTGGGACAAATTAAAATGAGTACAGTCCTATTCAAAATTCAACCCACTTGGGATCCTTGTTTGTCAGTAAAAAATCCAAAATACTTCTCGCTTACATTAAAGCTTAAGGGAGCCCCCCCCCCTTAGGAATTGCAAACATTTTCACTCCCTTTTTTTTTAGGCTGTGGGGTCACCACCACGCACATCATTAAAATGTCAAGCAACATTAGTAGAAAACTAGCAACATTAGTAGAAAACTTCTTCTCAATACTATAGATGTAATCATGTGATCATGGAGGCGATCCAGCAGCCTCCTCGTATATCTTCCTAAATACTGGATGGAACAAATTTTGCAGGTAATTAGATAAATTTCATTATGAGTGTTGTAATTAATAAATGCTTTGATCCTAAACTCCTTTCCACTCACTGTTGATGTAAATTTGTCTCCCCGGAGAATGCAGGGGCAGCAAAGACATTCTTTAATACTACATCTAAAATTACTAACATTTATAGGTAAAATTGATCCAGGGAAAATCTGATTGCCTCTCGGGAGATCGGGAAGGAATTGTTTCCCCTGCCTTAGCAAATTGGATCATGCTTTGCTGGTGTTTTTCACCTTCCTCTGGATCAACTGTAGGTTTGGGATTGTGTATATTGGATTGTATTTTTATTTATTTTTTTAACTAGACGGACCTGTGTCTTTTTTCAACCTGACTAACTATGTAACTATATGTAACTACCTACAAAATCAAGCCAAGTCTGTTTCATGTTACACCATGAACAAAATGACTGGGTGACAGGTAACTCCCCAAAGACAGACCTCGATGAGAGACCATCCTAATACCTTTTAAATGATTTGAGAATACACCTCAGCTTCATATAATATAGGCAGATAACGTTCTACAATCCCCTTCACCTTCTTGTACTCCATGCTATTTGCAGTGGAAAATACCGGTATACGGTTACTATTGATGCATGTGGTACCCATATGTCTGTCTGTACCCAAATAGTTATTAGGCTACAGGCAGAGGCTGCATTAAAAAAGGTCTACACTGTAGAGTTTTTTTATTACTTTTTTACATGCTCTTGTACTGTCCTTACTAGCCATTTTTTATCAAATATATAACTGAAATCTATATTTTAAGCATTTTGGGGATAAATGGAGATACAGGAATGGGAGGAAATTCAAGGAATATGAAGTTGTAGCTTTGAAGTGTTGTGTACTATGTTTTAACATGAGGGGAAGAAGGGATAACAAGCCCCGGGACTTTAACGGTGTTCAGTATAAGGACTAGATAAGGACACAATAGCATCAATAAAAGTTGAATGTTTTATTATAAAAATAAAAGAAATGAGGAAATTTGACCATCCATGACAAGGTTATAAATTCCACTTTGTGGCATAAATAACACCAGTACTACTCAACATGTTTTGCTTTTAGAGCTTCTTCAGGAGTTTCTAGTAAGAGGTAAATTATGCTGGGAATAACAAAAAGACGAGGATGAGTTCTCATGTTGATTTGTTTGGTTAAGATAAACAAAATTATTCAAATTTGGGGTAGGTACATGTTGGCATAATTGCCAATCAATACACAGTCAATACAAATACATAATCATGTAGATAAAAATACAAATACAAAGATATGGTCGTGGGAAGAAAGTGAATCTCACCTAGGCTGCCAAAAAGTTGGATATGAACCTGGTTCAAAAATAGAAAAATTATACGTCCCATATATATATTCAGAGTACCCCATCCGTGTGTCTTATTCAAAGTGATCGCAGGAGGACAAGAATTATATGTCCCTAGAGAAGGGAACATATTAAAAGGTACAATTAAATACAGGCCACCAGTGTCAAATAGAGCAACCAGAGCCATAAACAACTAATGAGAAGATAGCACGATTTTTACCTGGTAAATATCAAAAGGTGGAATCAATTAATATCCGGCTAGTTTCGAAAATAAATCCGCAAAAAGACTGGACACAAAGAAACATGATATCCTGCTTGAGCATAAGAGATTACATGCAGGGTAAGATTGGGTTGGTATTTATATGGTATTGGATTCATAATGTGCACTCTCAGAGAGTAAAATCTGTAATAATGGAACAAACAATAAATGGCCTAGGTCAGTATATGGTCATAAATTGGAACTGCTCACTGTTCATCACAGAGGCGAACAGGGGACTTACCACAATGAAGAACACATCAGGAGTGCAGAGGGCAACTGGAGAGATGTTCACTCTCTCTCTCTGCGGTGGCAAATCGCCACCTTCTAATAGTCCTCCCATCCCGGCAGTGATGTCAAACGGACGCATAACGAGGATGCTTGTGCGCATGTGCAAAATCAAAAAACAGGGCGCATGTCGTGAGACGTCAATTGCGTCACCTCAAACAGTGAGCAGGTGCCAGGATGGAGAGCATCGCGCATAAGCATCTCACGTCACTTCCGGTGCACTTCAACCTCCGGCCACTCCCTATGCGTTACGTCATCACGTGACTTCATCAGGGGATGAAGTCACGTGGTGACGTAACGCGTAGGGAGTGGCCGGAGGTTGAAGTGCACCGGAAGTGACGTGAGAGTGGCGTTCGGACGCCTTTTTTGCTGTTACGTGAGTTTTTTGTTACATGCCTATTTTTAACATTGCAGTGTAAGAGTCCAGCTTTAGTATTCAAATAAACCTTTATGCTTTAACCTTACTATACTATTGGAGCTCTCTTTCTCTCCCACCTTTACCTTTCACCCTCGTCTTCCCACTCCCCCCCGAGCGGAGGTGACGAGGTCGGATGAGGATTCTGATGGGAAGTCTGGCTTAGGTGGAACGGAGGACCCCCTGGTGGTCAAGATTGGAACAACGTAACTGATCCCCTTTATTGCATGCTGATTTAACATGTTTGGGAAGGTGGTCGGATTTAGAGTGGAACAGCAGGACCCCCTGGTGGTCAAGGTTGGAACAACGGGACTAACTCCCTCTATTACATGCTGATTTACTACGCTGTGAAGGTGAGGACTCTGTGAGCTCATTCTTTGGATATTTATCTCTCCCTGCCCACTGTCCTTTATTGGAGCGATTTATACAGGATTCCTTCTTTTAGACATTTTTTCAAGATTGCTTATAACTTTTTCAACATCTTATTAAGAGACTATTATTACTTTATTTGTCATGCCCTCGGATTGATTTATTTATTGTTCATATTTACGTGTCTTTTAATTTATAAGGAATATTTTAATAATTTATCATTCCTAAGGACACTTTAGATTCACTCATTATATTTAGTGGATTTTTTAATTAATTTATCATCACTGAATTTGTTTGCTGTAGCGCAGGATCACTATATGGTTTTTATTTATTGAGAGTGAATTGTGACACACTTTAGGTTCTGCTGCAGACAGCCTTATTATATTGCACTTTATGCACTACATGCACTTTATTCATTAATTAGTCATTAATTAATTCACCATTTTGGTTTTAGTAATTTGCATACAGCACATTTTAGTAGCGCGAAGGCTTTTTTCACATTTTCATTAGTCAAAACATAGCCAAAGTTTGGTAACTGGAATGGATAGTCAGACAAGCCAGAAAGTGAGGAAGCCAGAGATCAGCATAGTGGAACAGCAAGCAGGATTTAGAGACAGAAAGAATGTCAGCCAAGCAAGTCTTTAATAGGAACGCAGGAGATGTGATGTGATGTTGACCAAGATGAAGGCAGAGCTCATCTGGGCTGGATGGCTTAAGTAGGCAGGACTGACAAGAAAGATATCATCAACAGGTGAGTCACTGTAGAGAGATCGTAGCTGGCAATTAGCTGAAAGCTGAGCAGACAGCTCAGAGGAAGGAAGGGCTGAGCCCATCCCTGACAGCTATTTCCACAGGTAGAACCATGCCTGGTACCACTGATTTAAAAAAAAAACAAACAGAAAATAAACAGGTTTTGCATGAAGAACTATCTAAAATATTTTTTTTCTAGCTGTAATGGATGAGATTGAGGTGCTGCTGCTAGATTATAGCCAAGCAAGAATATAAGAGTAGAAAAAGGTATTACTCATGCAAATTATGTGATGGCAGAATTTGGTGCCACTAAAGCTATCTGTGATTATCCTGCTGTTCTGTAACCACATACAGATAAGGGTATCATCCATGTATGTATTAGAAAGGAACAGTTTTCTCATGCCACTCTTGAAGTTGCTTAAGAAGGAGGACCCTCTTTTCGCTGAACTGTATTTTTCATTTCATTTTTTACAGTGACATCTACTCTTTCTTTGATATTCCCTTGAACATTACACATTTTCATCTTCATAATATAAATATTATGTAATTCACAGTGATAACCTGGGCAGAAAGATAGGACTGTTTTGAATAAGAGAGCAGAATGCACAGGAATGAATGGGTATTTTTACACCATTCTAACTGATAAAATAAACCGCTTGAAATGGTATACTTAACAGATCACAAAGCAGCAAAAAAAGCAAACTCCTTGTTGAAGAATATGTAAACCCAACATTTCATATTCCTGATATGTGCTTGCTGTACCATGTACTTATATGAAAAAGTATCCTTTTCTCTTTGTATTGTTTCCTTTGTGTGAAATACCTGGTGTTCCTGTCAGTCCCTCTGTTTTCCCATTAAAAATTGACCACACTAATGCCTCGTACACACGTTCTGAATATCGTATGACCGATCGTATGACCGCTAATAAAGTCATGAAAATTCTTGTACGACACAAAAAAAAATCGGAAGTGATGTCATGTGTTGTAATGTATTTGTATTGTATTTTCGGACAACAACTATACTGACTAAATGAAAATCGTACGATCTGGAATCGTACAAGGAAAATTTTCATGTATGTCCGATCGAATAATATTGGATGAACGGTCGTGATTGGCTGTCGAAAGTAGTGTACACATGATCTGAATATTGTATGATCCTTCCTCGGACGACCGTTTTAGTACGATATTCGAATTGTGTGTATGGGCCATAAGCAGGAGAGCATAGCATGGTCATTTATCTAGCTGTGCTGGAAACTCAGCCTGCTCTCCTCCAATGATCAGACTTCTCCTGACATCCACACCGTCCCCCCCCCCCACACACACACACACACAGCCTTTCACTATTATTTAACTTATGGCTCTCTCATTCTGGCTCTTGGAAACCTTTTAGGACATATTCAGCATGACCCTAATATTTACAAGCATAAAGCTATATATAGAGACCAAAAAGCTGAATTTGCCGTTATTAATTTTTTTTCTGTCCAACCATTGCTCTTGATCTCTGGTGCCCAACCTATGGTCTGGGGTCCGTATGCAGCTCCTTGGCCTTCAGAGACCCTGAGTCAGTAATCTGCATTTTCCTTAACTAGTTTCTTACTCAACCTATGGAGTTAAATCGTTTAGACTTGCATCCAGTACTGTAGTTAAATAGTTTGGTTTACTTGTTTCCTATCATCTAGTTTTTTATGCACTGTGCATCCCTTTTATATCTTCTTATTTTTTTTTCTCTCATCTTTTATAATGGGTCCTGCTGAGAAAAAGATCCTATGCGGCACACATATTTAAAGGGTGCTGTAAGAAACAGAAATGTGGAAGTATTCATTTGTAAATGGGCAGCAATAGCAATGATTTCTTTTAACTTGTGTTTATTAGGAACATGACAAAAGAAAATGAAAAAACATATATGCAGTTCAAATTGTTTACATAGATTGCAAATGTGACAGGTACAAGAATGTAATAACAACACAACTATTGTACTGTACACAGTGGCTTCCAATTCCTAAGTATTTTGTGCTTATACAAGAAGATGCCTATAGGCATGTTTGGGAATAGACTTTTAAGATTGTAAGAGAATGATAGAGTTAAAGAAAACAAAGGATACTAAAGAAAAAGATAACAAGGGCCTGCAGAAAAAGTTAAAAAAAAAGAGAGAGGAAAAGAGAAAGGGGGTAAAGAGGGAAGATAAGAGTGTATAGAAAAGGACATGGGGAAATAGAGCCTCACCCTTGTAACTTTCTGCAATGAACTGTTCCCCAATACATAGAAAGAAAATTACATGACATTATAATTACATGACATCAGATTAAGTATGCATCATACACTAGGGCAGTAGTGGTGAACCGTGGCACAACAGATGTTTTGGAACTACATTTTCCATGATGCTCAACTACACTGCAGAGTGCACGAGCATCATGGGAAATGTAGTTCCAAAACATCTGGGGTGCCAAGGTTCGCCATCACTGCACTAGGGGCATCTTAAAGGTATTGTATACTTTCTAATATTTTCAGTAATTAGTTAGTAGTTAGAGTAGTCATACTTCCTGTGTTGTTTGTCTTGCAATGATGGGGTCACATTTTGTAGCTGCAGTTTGTAGTGTCATGGCTGATCAATTCCTTTATGCCCATGTACTGTTTCTGCTAGCTGATCCCATTAAGCAAGGGGACAGGACAACTTCCTGTTCTGGGTCTGACAGCATGCATGCACCAATGCATGCATCACCACTCTCTCTGTGTTGCATAATGGGAGTGCTAATGGTATGAAACAGTGCATGAGTGAGCTCTCTGTGTGTCTGTGAATGTTCTGACAACCTATGTCTGTGTAAAATCTAATAACTGTGTAGCTCTCACCTTCATGAGCACCAGGCTAGGCGAATAGGAGTTATGGGATATGTAGTGTCTACACAGAAAATGTCAAGTCTCACACTAAGGACCAAGGTCATGCATTGTTACATTGTTACAAGGTACAGGTAGGAATGTTTACATGTCTTTAAGTAGGGATTGTAGAAGTTATGAGAGTGCAGTCTATATAACACACTGTGCAGCGCTGATAAATATAGAAACAATACTATATAAATATATGAATCCAGTAAACACTATATATAACATAAATGTCTAAAGCATAACAACATATAAACACTATAAATAAAGTGCTTGTGCTCTGTGATATTGCACTCAGTCCTCAATGAGGTTATTAAACTAAACAACAGCAGTCCATATACAGTAAAACCTTGGTTTGAGAGTAACATGGTTTGAGAGCGTTTTGCAAGACAAGCAAAATGTTTTAATAAATTTTGCCTTGATATACAAGCGATGTCTTGATATAAGAGTAGCGTCATGTCACAACTGGAGTATAAAAAAGAAGAGAGGAGCCTCTAAGTGTAGCAATATGGTTACATTTAATGAAGGTACACCATTTAGCAACTTATTGCTACACTTAGAGGTGCCTCTCTTCTCTTTTATACCCTGTAAAAAAATGCTTTGATATATAAGTGCTTTGGATTACAAGCATGTTTCTTGAATGAATTATGCTCGCAAACCAAGGTTTTACTGTATATGTAAATAAAGTGCTCGTGCTCCCTGACTTTCAATTAATCCTTGATAAGTGTTTAAACTAAACAGCAAAAGTCCATATTAACATCAACCATGTGATAATTGTGTCTTCATGCGATGTGCACACACAACCCCCACCGGGTGTACCCTCACCTTAGGGGCTTAAAAAATAAGCCGGTAATTGATAGCAATAGCCTGCAGAGATCCTCATTTGCTTCCTTTATTCTATGCAGGTTTATGGGACACTTGTATGGAACTCAGGCCACCTGCTACTTCCGATAATAACCCAGCTCAGAGGTCACTATTTTCTCCTGTTATGTTCAGAGACGCTCCTCATATACATCACATGCAGGAAATGACAGAGGCATGCAATAGCGTAATAACGTTTAAATTATTTTAATTGTAAACAGAACTCCACATATATACAACTGAAAATTCAAATAAATAAAAAACGCCTTTTAAAGTGCTATAGTGCTGAGGGGTGATAAAGTCACCTGTGGTCCGGTTCTTCAGCCCCGGTTTACATGGCGTTCCCCCTGTCCTATGCCAGCTCTGCAACACTTCCTGGTACCTCTCTCGTCAACCAATCAAGCTCCTCCTACCGGTTTTGTCACAGTCTCGTGACTTCCTCTGGGAAGAGAGTATTCCCAGAGGAAGTTATGTGTGCAAAACGCATGAAGACACAATTATCACATGGGCGATATTAAAATGGACTTTTGCTGTTTAGTTTAAACACTTATCAAGGATTAATTAAAAGTCACAGAGCACAAGCAATTTATTTTCATATATATGGCCTGCTGTTATTTAGTTTAATAACCTCAATAATAGGGATGGGCGAACGGTGCTCGGGCCAAACTTTCGTTGTTCAGATGTTCGTTTAACAGTCAAACAAACGGGTCTGTTTGTTCGCCCCCCCGAACAGACCAAAAGGCATTGCGGCACTGAACAGTGCATTGCAAGCCGTGATTGGCTGAAGCAGTGAAAGCTTCACCTAATCTGGGCACAGAGCACTGTCAGAGTCATGATTGGACACTGTCATCATGACTTTGTCCAATCATGGCTCATTCCTGCCCCATAGTATAAAAGTATTGTGGTAGTAGTGATTTTGGCATGGAGAGAGTTAGAACAGGACTCTGTTCAGTGCTATTAGTTAGTGTGCTATACTGTGCTATTTTGCTTCAATTGTCAGTGGAGAATATTAGTTTAGTGTCAGTCTAGGCATAATGTGAGTGTAGTGAGGAGGACCACCATTCAGCTTTTCATAATGTGCAGCTAGAGTAGGGACAGCTCAGATAGTTTCAGTGTAGTGTAGTGAGACCGTGTCAGTAATCTTGACATTAGTATATAGCTAGAGTCGGGACAGTTCAGATAGCATTAGTGTAGTGATGGTTGAACACCGTCTATTTGATTGCGTTACTGCCAGTTTAATGCCATATTGTATTGCGTGCGTTACTGCCAGTTTAACACCATATAGTTTTGCGTGCGTTAATGCCAGTTTAACGTCATATTGTATTGCTTGCTTTACTGCCAATTTAACTCCATATCGTTTTGCATGTGTTACTGCCAGTTTAATACCATATCGTTTTGCGTGAGTTACTGCCAGTTTAACGACATATAGTTCTGTGTGCGTTACTGCCAGTTTAACACCATATAGTTTTGCGTGAGTTGCTGCCAGTTTAACGCCATATAGTTTTGCGTGCGTTACTGCCAGTTTAACGCCATATTGTATTGCATATGTTACTGCCAGTTTAACGCCATACGTTACTGCCAGTTTAACAAAATATATTTTTGCGTGCGTTACTGCCAGTTTAATGCCATATAGTTCTGTGTGCGTTACTACAAGTTTAACGCTGCAAAGTTTTGTGCATTACTGCCAGTTTAACGCCATTTACTTCTGTGTGCGTTACTGCCAGTTTAACGCCATATAGTTCTGTGCGTCACTGTATGTTTGGCACATTATTTTGCAGTATATTATATTGTATCCGTGGAGTGTGGCTGTGTAGTGTGAGTACTCAAATTAAAGGGCACCAAACACCTCTTTACATTGATTAAAGTGCATCTACGTACAGATTTCAACTTCTCCTTTACATTTGCTTAAAAGCTCCACCCCCTCCCTCCCAATAATGTCTGGGAGAACAACAAGGAGAGGCAGACGTTCCCTTGGCACTGTAAGGGGGCCATCAACAAATGTGTCCACAGGCAAAGGTGGACGTGGTGGTCAGTTAGGGCATAATTTCCTCTGTTTAGTGAGTTTGCTCATGCTATCCAGCCACAGCATGCAGAGAAAGTGGTGGACTGGCTTACTAATCCTTCCTCATCCTCCTCATCCTCTGTCACACAAGCATAGACAAGTGTGCAGTCCCCTGCAGTTGCCAGAGTGCATAAACCTGTCTCCGTGTCCACATCTATTCCTGCCATAGCCCTAAGATCAGCCATTAAGGAGTCAGCTGAGTTATTTGACCACAGAGTCAGTCACTTGCTCCTTGATGATGCCCAGCCATTACTGGATTCAGATGCTGGTTCTGAGGTTGAGGATGACAGAAACATGAGCCTAGAGAGAGGGAGGAACACTGGTAGACAAATTGGCATTCATGTTCCTCAAGTCGCAGCATATTGCCAAGTTGACTCCAGTGGTAATGATGAAGATGGAGGAGATGGAGATGATGATGATGAGGTCACTGATGCGACTTGGGTGCCAGATAGAGCAGAGAAGGAAACTGAAGGTGAGGCAGCACAACCCCAAGAAGGTCGGCATCAAGAAAGAGTAGAGAGCAGCCACCCTATTCCATCACATTCTGCAGCTGTTATCTCCCGGCCCACTCCCCACAGCTCAGCTGTCTGGGCCTTTTTCAGCACATCTTCAGCACATCGCACTGTTGCTATCTGCAAACTGTGTCACAGGCACATCAAACGTGGCAAAAACACGAACCATTTGGGTACCACATGCCTAACAAGGCATTTAACGTCCAACCCAGCCCGTTGGCAAGAGTGCCTAAAAGCCACACAAAAGGGGCACAAATCTGTCCCCCCTCCTCCTTACCCACTTTAGTCTGCCCCTGCAATACCGAGTCATTACCTTTCAGCAGCCTCCACTGACAGGGATGATGGTATAGCACAGGGCGTCCAAGGTCCTAGCATAGCAGCAGAACACCACCAGCTGTAAACTGTAGCCAGCAAATTTCTCTGCCCCATCTTGTGCAGCGGAAAAAAAAAAGTCCCTGCCACCCACATGCCCAGCACCTGAATGCAAGCTTGTGAAAGCTGTTGGCTCTCCAACTTCTGCCTTTCAGCCTGGTGGATTCTGCCCCCTTCCGTGAATTTGCACAATATGCTGTACCACAATCAGGTTCCCAGTCGATACTACTTTTCACATAAGGCTGTTCCATCTCTCTACCCTCACGTGAAAGGGAATGTTCTGGAATCGTTGGGCAAGGCAGTCAGCCGTAAAATCCACCTTACTGCTGACATGTGGTCCAGCAAGCATGGGCAAGGACGATATATTTCGTTTACAGAACACTGGGTAATGTTGCTTGCAAGGATGCAGGACAGGGCTCAGTGCAGCAGCTTGTTTTGCCTCCACGTTTCCATACAGTTGGTGGTGATGATGCCAGACCTGTGAGCGCTACCCCCTCTTCCTCTTCCTCCGCCACCTCCATGCCCTCCTCTGCAATATTGTCCTATGAACATCAGGTACCCACTAAGTATTCAAAGGGCTTTTTCCAGAGTCAGGCTAAAAGATGCCATGCAGTGCTTCAGCTGGTGTGTTTAGGGGACAGGAACCACACTGGAGCAGAGATTCATGCAGCTTTGCAAGGACAGGCCCAGAGGTGGTTCACACCAGGCCAGCTGGAGCCAGGAATGGTGGTGTCCAATAATGGCTCAAACCTCCTGTCCGCCCTTAGACAGGGAAAGTTGACACATGTGCCATACCTGGCACATGTCCTCAATTTGGTGGTGCAGCATTTCCTAAGTACATACCCAGGGTTGCAAGATGTACTAAAACAGGCCAGAAGAGTCTGTTACCATTTCAGGCGGTCATACACAGTCAGTGCTCGATTGGCTGAAATTCAGTGGGAATTCCACCTGCCCGTAAACCGCTTGATTTGTGACATGCCCACCAGGTGGAACTCAACTTTGGGAATGCTGCAGCGGCTATACATGCAGCAGTTGGCTGTCAACGAGTACGTGTGTCAGTACGGCACAACGACAGGCTCAGGACGCCTCTGCTTTTTCTCCCCACGCCAATTGCTGATCATTAAGGATGCATGCACTGTATTGTCACCATTTGAGGAGGCCACAAGGACGGTGAGCAATGACAGTGCATGCATCAGTAACACAATCCCTGTTGTGTTCCTGCTGGAACAGACTCTGCGTGACATTATGGACAGAGCACTGGAGGCAGAGCAGCAGGAGGAAGAGGAGGACTTCCTTTCCTCTCAAGGCCCACTTTATGCAGACACCATCATTCCTATGTCACAGAACACACAGGAGGAGAGAGGGGAGGAGGATGAGAAGGATGATTCTGGCACTTTTATAGGCTTTGAAGAAGAGGAAGACTTGCATCAATCTGTAAGCGATGGCTTTCCAACCCCAGGACCCTTGGGAGTAGTACGTGGCTGGGATGAGGAAGTTTCAGATGCTCTCATCCTGAGTGACCCCGAGGAGTCTGCTTCTCAAGCCTCTGCAAATTTGAGGCGCATGGGCAACCTCATGCTTGAAAGCCTGTGAAAGGACCCAAGAATATGTGGCATAAAGGAGAAGGATGATTACTGGTTGACAACCCTCCTTGACTACCGTTATAAGGTGAAGGTCTCTAAACTCATTCCGTCCCCACAGAGAGTGCAGAGGATAAAACTTCTTGAGGACACATTAAAGAGGATTTTATTGAACGTTTTTCCTGACTCTAGTAGGTTACAGTGTGGTGGAAAACATTGTTTTGAGTCTTCAGTCGGTCAAGAAAGGATAGTTGGAGATGGCATCCAACTAAGTGAGGCATTTCATAATTTTTTTAGTCCTCGCCGCCTAGGGCTGTCAGCTTCCACATCCCATCGGCAGCGTCTGCATCACATGGTGGACGATTACCTTGGGGTCAAAGATGGAGATGGAGAGCTTTCCAGTTGACCATCCACTGGCTTACTGGGTCATGAGAATAGACCACTGGCCAGAACTTGCCCAGTATGCTATTGAGTTGTTGGGCTGCCCTGCATCCAGTGTGCTTTCAGAACGGGCATTCAGTGCTGCAGGAGGTTTTGTTACTAATCATAGAATGCGTCTGTCCACAGACTCTGTGGACCATTTGACTTTTATAAAAATGAATCAGTCCTGGATTATCAGCTATGAAGCCCCTGATGCCGATGTCACTGATTAAGTCTTTTTGGAATGTGGAATCTCTGCAGGCCTTTGAGGCTACCTAGCTTTGAGGGTGTTCAATCATTTCATCTGGAAGAATGTTTTTGGTATAGGTTTCATGGGTACAATTAACACCCAAAGACCAATTTTTCTGCACCTGTCTGACAGGTGCATATAATTGCAATTTTTTACAGCAAGGCAAATTCTTGCTTGTATCAAGAGTACCTCTATAGGGTTACGGTGGGAAGGCACCGCTGACAACCAATGACCAATTTTTCTGCACCTGTTTGACAGGTGCAAATCATTGAAATTTTTTACAGCAAGGCAAATTCTTGCTTACATCAAGAGTACCTCTATAGGGTTACAGTGGGTAGGCACCACCAACACCCAAAGACCAATTTTTCAGCACCTGTTTGACAAGTGCATATCATTGCAATTTTTTACAGTAAGGCACATTCTTGCTTTTATCAAGATTATCTCTACCGACACCACCGACACCCAAAGACCAATTTTAACGCACCCGATACTTCTATCCAAAGTCAAAGTGACACCAGAATGTATCCAAAAAATCTCTAATCTTGTTCCCAGTGCACTACATTGTGGCCTCATCATACACACTGGCTCCCCAGCTGTTACTGAGCAAAATAAAGGCAGCTTGCAGGAAAAATGTCATTTTTTTTGGCTTTATAAATTCAATTGTTGCTGCAGCAGATTCTAGACATGGTACAGATCTGCCACTTTACAGTTAGACTAATGCCGCGTACACACAATCGGACTTTACGGTATACTTGGTCCGGCGATCTTTTCGACGGACTTTGTAGCGTAGGTGCGCCGGACTTAAGAACGAACGGACTTGGACACACACGATAACTCCAAAAGTCCGATGGTTTTGAACGCGGTGACGTACAGCACCTACGACAGGACTAGAAAAAGGAAGTTCAAGCCCCACTACGCCACCCTTTGGGCTCCTTCTGCTAATCTCGTGTTTATCTCATGTTAGTAGAAGTTTGGTTAGAGACGATTCGCGCTTTTCACACTTCAGCTTATTTCAATCGTTTTCTGAGGTTCAGTTTGTGCTTGTGAGGTTTGTATCTGCTTTTCAGTGCGTGTTGGTAAGTTCGTAACCTGCAGAGCAGGCCGTTCTGGTCCGCTCGTTCCTGATTTTCAGGTCGCTCTTCATAGGCCTTGCTGTTCTTCAGTGCGTTTGTTCTAAGTTTGTTTGTTTGACCAGCCGACCGTTTTGAAGCCATGTTGCGTGGACTTACTCGTTCTCGAGTTCATGCTGCGTGGGGACTTGGTGTTGAGGTTAATACTTTGACCCGAGTCCAGTCCATGAACAGGGCGAGGAGGAGTTCATGGATGAAGGATTGGTTGCGCCAGCGTGACCAGTTCTGTCACATGCCTTTGCTCCATGAGATCCATGAGAATAATCCTGAGGATTTCAGGAATTATCTCAGGATGACGGACCCCGTTTTTGAACATCTGCTGGCTATGCTGACCCCCTATATCAGCAGGCAGGATACCTGCATGCGGCAAGCCATCACTGCGGAGCAGAGGCTAGTTGCCACTTTACGTTACTTGGCGACAGGGAGAAGTCTTCAGGACTTGAAATTCTCGACAGGCATCTCCCCCCAGGCTCTGGGGATCATAATCCCAGAGACCTGTTCTGCTATTATTCAGGTCCTGCAGAAGGACTATATGAAGGTAAATTTTTTCCTTTAACATTACATGATATGTATTTAATGTTTGCTAATGTATTGTCTAAATGTCCTCGTTACCTAATTACCATGTTTAGAATATGCTGTGAATGTCCCCTTTATCTTCATGCATGCCTGTTTTTTTACATTAATCATTTTTTGCCCTACATGCATATTTACCTTCAATAACCTCCCCACCATGCAATTCTGGGTCCATTTATACCTCTAGCCTATAGTCCCTTGAACAATGTATATTGTCAGCTTCATTGAACTGTTTTACCCTCCCCCACCCCCTTAAATGTTAGCAACTGTCAGGTGTGTTCTTGGCCCCAATTAGAACCCCTCTCCCACCCCCTCAAATGTTAGCAGCTGTCAGGTGTGTTCTTGGCCCCAATTAGAATCCCTACCCCCACATTCAAATTGATCAATGGTCCATCAGAGGGGGTGAGTAATCTTATAAGTGGGCCTTATGTTTATATTTTTTTTTCTAAAGATAACACATATTAAGAATGTTCGACTGCTGTTGTTCAAGAATGTTTTTGTGTAATCTGATATCCCAGTTATGTTTAAAAGTGCTTATATATTTTTTTTTCTTGTTTGACTCCACAGTTTCCTTCGAACACACAGGAATGGTAGACTGTGGCCTCCCAGTTCGCTGACCGTTGGGACTTTCTCAACTGTGTCGAGGCGATAGATGGGAAGCATGTCCGCATCGTGCCACCACCCCTTTCAGGGTCTTATTTTTACAACTTTAAGGGGTTCCATAGTGTAGTTTTGAGGGCGGTGGTCTCGGCACAATTGGAATTTCTGTTTGTGGACGTGGGGAAGAACGGCCGGATGTCTGATGCAGGGGTCTTTGCACAGACCGAGCTGTGCCAGCATCTCCAGACTGGTGGCCTGGGATTGCCACCTGATGACCAGAACGTGGATAGACTCCCTTCAGTTTTAATCGCTGATGAAGCGTTTGCTCTCGGTGAGCACTTGATGAGGCCGTTCCCCCAAAGGACACTCACTCCTGAGAGAAGGGTATTTAATTACCAGCTGGCCAGAGCAAGAAGAGTTGTGGAGAATGCCTTTGGGATTCTGGCCAGCCGGTTCCGTTTGTTCCTCTCGGCAATCAATCTGGCAGAATATAAGATTAATTATGTGATCAAGGCTTGCTGCATTCTACATAATTTCTTGAGACGTCATTCTTTGACATATATAACTTCTGTTGGGCCTGAGGCCGGACTTTGTGTTGAGGAACCACTCACAGGCCTGGAAAGTGGCCGTATTGGCTTGGCCCCCCAAACTGCCCGTCAAGTGAGTGACAGATATGTCAATTATTTTAATGGTCGGGGGCCATTGCAATGCAACAAGAGCTTTAAGATTTTAATTAAAAAAAAAAAAAATTGGCAACATTCTCTTGTTTTGATTCTTGTTTGCATTTAGTTTTGTCTGTCTCCTAGTGCACTTGTAGTGGCAAGTGTATTTCCCTTTAGTTAATAAGGCCCTTTGTCACTGTAACCACACAAAAAAATAACAAACTGTTATTGATAAATAATAAGCCACACACATTGTAGTAGTAAAAACATTTTACTGTGTGCACATTAAAAGGTGCATTTTGTTTGAACGTGTTTATGGTTTTTTTTTTGGTAACAATATATTTTTTTTTATATTTTTAGTTTAGGCATATTTGTATAAAATATACATTGTTTACAAAATTTGGCTTGACAACAGGGTTTTTAAAACATAAGAACCAAAAATAACAGGAACTTACAAAGTTCAACATGCTAATAATGGTGCTGGTGATGTCACCCATGTAAAACAAAAATTTGGCAGATGCTCACAATTTGGGATTAAAAAAAGTTCAAGTCAACATGTGCTATCCCCCCATCATGGGGGAGCAATGGACGTGTTTTGTGTGTGCAATCCCTTTGTTCCTCTCACAAAATAACAACATTCTGATGAAGGGGTTGCAAACACAAAACAAGTACATTGATATCTCCTGATGGAAGATAGCACATGATGACACACCTTGTGCATCTGCTAAATTTTTTCATTAGTATTTATCAAGTAAAAACATTTTTTTAAAATAAAACTTGACAATGAAATGAAGAACATGATTGATGTTTTTAGGCAAAAAGTTATTAGATTCTGCCCAAAACATCAGTCATGTTCTTCATTTCCTGTTGCATGCTGTCCAGCCAATTTCTCATGCTGTCAATTCGGTCACGCATTCTATCAATTTGGCCATTCCACACCATTATCTGCCCAATGAGTGTTTGTGCACTGTCCATGCAAAATGGCTCCACTGCTTGGCCTTCCACAACCAGAACATCACCTAAAATTTGTGATTAAAAACATTTTGTAAAATACAGTAGGTGACCGCGATATTGTGTCAATCTCGCCGCACTTCTCGGCGAGATTTGACACCTACGAGCCCCGTCGCAGGAGCCAGCGCCGAGATGGCTCGCTCATCGGGAAAGGAAAACTTTGTCTTCCTCCCGCGATGAGTGACAGGCAACGCTGACAGCTGTCTGGTATGAATCCTGAGGCGGGAACACCGCGCCACATTTTCAATGAAAAAACCGGCGTGGGTTCCCCCCTCGGAGGCATACCAGGCCCTTGGGTCTGGCATGGATTGTAAGGGGAACCCCCTATGCCGAAAAAATCGGCGTGGGGGTCCCCCCCAAATCCATACCAGACCCTTATCCGAGCACGCAGCCCGGCCGGCCAGGAAAGGGGGTGGGGACGAGCGAGCGCCCCCCCCCCTCCTGAGCCGTACCAGGCCGCATGCCCTCAACATGGGGGGGTGGGTGCCTTGGGGGAGGGGGGCGCCCTCCCACCCCAAAGCACCTTGTCCCCATGTTGATGAGGACAAGGGCCTCTTCCCAACAACCCTGGCCGTTGGTTGTCGGGGTCTGCGGGCGGGGGGCTTATCGGAATCTGGGAGCCCCCCTTAATAAGGGGGCCCCCAGATACCGGCCCCCCACCCTGTGTGAATGAGTTTGGGGTACATGGTACCCCTACCCATTCACCTAGGGGAAAGTGTCAATAGAAAAAAAAAACACACTACACAGGTTTTAAGAGTCATTTATTAGTCAGCTCCGGGGGTCTTCTTCCGACTTCGGGGGTCTCCTTCCGACTTCTCCCGGGCCCCGCCGCTATCTTCTTTCAGCTCTATTGCCAGCGAGGGGCCCGGTCTGCTGCCGCTGTCTCGCCGCCGCTGTCCCGGTGTTCGGCCTCTTCTCCCGGTGTTCGGCCTCTTCTCCCGGGCCCCGCCGCTATCTTCTTCCAGCTCTATTGCTAGCGAGGGGTCCGGTCTGCTGCCGCTGTCTCGCCGCCGCTGTCTCGCCGCCGCTGTCTCGCCGCCGCTGTCTCTTCTTTTCTTCTTCCCCGATGTTGACACGACGCTCTCTCCGGCTCGAATGCTGTGTGCGAGCTGCGGAGCCATTTATATAGGCGGTAACCCCACCCCCTTACGACGTCATGGTCCCAGCATGCGCAGGGACTCTGGGGCCACGCCCCCTTATGACGCCAGAGTCCCTGCGCATGCTGGGACCATGACGTCGTAAGGGGGTGGGGTTACCGCCTATATAAATGGCTCCGCAGCTCGCACACAGCATTCGAGCCGGAGAGAGCGTCGTGTCAACATCGGGGAAGAAGAAAAGAAGAGACAGCGGCGGCGAGACAGCGGCGGCGAGACAGCGGCAGCAGACCGGACCCCTCGCTAGCAATAGAGCTGGAAGAAGATAGCGGCGGGGCCCGGGAGAAGAGGCCGAACACCGGGAGAAGAGGCCGGACAGCGGCGGCGAGACAGCGGCAGCACACCGGGCCCCTCGCTGGCAATAGAGCTGGAAGAAGATAGCGGCGGGGCCCGGGAGAAGAGACTGAACACCGGGAGAAGTCGGAAGGAGACCCCCGAAATCGGAAGAAGACCCCCGGAGCTGACTAATAAATGACTCTTAAAACCTGTGTAGTGTGTTTTTTTTTCTATTGACACTTTCCCCTAGGTGAATGGGTAGGGGTACCATGTACCCCAAACTCATTCACACAGGGTGGGGGGCCGGCATCTGGGGGCCCCCTTATTAAGGGGGGCTCCCGGATTCCGATAAGCCCCCCGCCCGCAGACCCCGACAACCAACGGCCAGGGTTGTCGGGAAGAGGCCCTTGTCCTCATCAACATGGGGACAAGGTGCTTTGGGGTGGGGGGGCCGCAGGGCGCCCCCCTCCCCCAAGGCACCCACCCCCCATGTTGAGGGCATGCGGCCTGGTACGGCTCAGGGGGGGGGGGGCGCTCGCTCGTCCCCACCCCCTTTCCTGGCCGGCCGGGCTGCGTGCTCGGATAAGGGTCTGGTATGGATTTGGGGGGGACCCCCACGCCGATTTTTTCGGCATAGGGGGTTCCCCTTACAATCCATGCCAGACCCAAGGGCCTGGTATGCCTCCGAGGGGGGAACCCACGCCGGTTTTTTCATTGAAAATGTGGCGCGGTGTTCCCGCCTCAGGATTCATACCAGACAGCTGTCAGCGCTGCCTGTCACTCATCGCGGGAGGAAGACAAAGTTTTCCTTTCCCGATGAGCGAGCCAGCGCGACATTCACAGTACCCTGTCGCCGAGAACCAGCGCGATGCTATCGCGCTGGAAACACAATCTCGCGGTCAGGTACTGTAAGCACGCCTAAATAGATCAACTTACGCTGGGGTGTTAGTCACTCACTTGGTGGGGTGGAAATATCGCACACTTCCTCCACCTCTCCTTCCTCCAGCTCATCGGGTGGGCGTGGTCTTGGGCTGGGGCTTGGGGTAATTTCAGCTTCAGGCTGGTGACTTGGGGGATCCTGGGATCCTTGGACTGTTTTCTGAGTCTTTTCTCCCCTATGAGAATTAAACAAAAATTCATTCTGCCCAAAAATGACAAAAAAACACATTTTCATGCAAGTTTCACAGATGCAGACACCTCAGGTATCCCCTGGAGCCCCTATGTGTATTACCCCCAAAAATTGTCTCTGGTGTCACATAGTACACTAGTGCTCGTGAGTCCAGATGTGGAAACAGCTGCTGTGTCCTGTCCTTACATTACACTGAATCATTTTTGAAGAAGCATTATAGTTTCAAACACATCTACACAACATCACCACATTTTTGGAATACGACAAATTATCAAGACCTAAATGTATATCCAACCCTGTACCATTGTATTTGGTGAAAAAAAACGTAATTTTCTTCGTATCATATGTATTTTCAAAAGAACGGTCTTTACGAACGATACTGTATAAACGAAAAGCATATGGATCAGCATGCAAGTTAAGTATCTCATTAGGAACACACAACAAGTACTAACTTTTTTTTAAGCAGCTTCTTTATTCACCAATATTGTTCAGGCTCCCTACTTTTGAGGTCACACCACCGCTTCCTCAATTGTTCTTTAGCCCGTTTAGTGCCAAATTTTTGTTCAAGAGCGGTGACAACTGAGGCCATTATTTTGTCCTTCCGCATATTGGGTTGGGTGTACGGTCCTTTTTTGCCATCATAGTCCTCCCTTCTCAATATGGACACCATCTCCACCATCTCTTCAAAGGCCATGTTGGTGGCCTTATATCTCCTCCTGGATCTGGGTGGTTGTTGCTCCTGGCTTTCCTCCGCGCTACTTGAAGATAATCTCTCTGCCATCTTTCTCTACATACTGCCACTGCGCAACAAAGAGTGAAGGGGTGGGGACAAATCACACTAAAGAACGTCAGGGGCAGGCGACGCAGGCGTAGCATTACACATGCGCAGTCTATATACAGCTATTACGCTGGCCTACGTATGTCCGAGCGGAAGTAGTGAGCATCAGAAACGAAGGTAAGATTAAACGTGGGTGTGTGTTTGGTGAATGTGTTTGGTGTGTGTGTGTGTGTATATGTGTACCCTAGATTCAGCCAAAAATAATACTGGGAGTTTGGACTGACATTACATTTTTTATCTTGTGTATTGTCTTTCAGCAAAAATGAATCCCTTTAAGGATGAAAAATTTATGATCCATTTTATTGATTTGTATCAAGAAAAAAGAAACCTGTGGGAGGTCAAGCACCCATTATATTCGAATAGAGATTTAAGGAAGGCAACACTGGGCACACTTTTGGAATTTGTGAAGACTCGAGTCCCCCAGGCAGACCTTACGTTTCTGGACAGTAAAATTGGTATCTTGCACAATATGTACGGGCTGGAACACAATAAGATCCAGGATTCACGCAGATCCGGAGCAGCAGCAGGCCAGGTTTATGTCCCCAAGCTGTGGTACTACCAAAAACTGCAATTTCTGGATGACCAGACAGAAGCAAGGCAATCACTTTCGACCCTTCCCTCCAGCCTTCCCCAAACCCTTCCCTTCACCTCTACCCTTCCCTCCAGCCTTCCCTCCACCTCCACCCTTCCCTCCACCCCAGCTGAGGAGTCCCATGAAGAACTGGGCCCTTTCATCCCTGATGAAGTGGATGCGCCCAGGTTCAGCCAGATATACATTTTTGGTGAATTTGGGATTGTGTAAATATTAATGATGTAAACCTAAAAAATGTTGAACTGCTTCACCAAAAATGACTTCATCACAATTATTAATATGTAGACATATCACTAGACAGTAGTGGCCAAAAATATACTTCAAATATTGGTGAGCAGCTAGAATAATGGTGGGGTCAAAAAGATAGCCTTTACTATTTGTTTAGAAAATTGTGTGTAATTGCGTAATCCTACATTAAAACTACCAGTATGTCCCTTTTTTTTACCCAGGATGAGCTCAGCCAAGAGGAGGCCATGCCCAGAGGTATACAGGAGGAGGCCTTGCCCAGTGGGAGAGAGGAGGAGGCTGTGGCTGGGCCCAGTAGAAGCCTCACAGAATGTCAGGTGCCTCCCCTCCGCATTAGCACAAAAAGGCCCAAGAAGATGACCCGAACTGAGGAGGAATCACTAGCCCTCATTCGGGAAGCCAGCCAAATCCTCAGCACACCACCCAATGCAGAAGAGGCGTATGGAACATATATGGCCACCAGATTGCTGGAACTCGAAAAGGGGCAATGCCTCCTCTGTGGGGGTCTTATTTTTCAAGCGTATCAGAAGGGTTTGAGAGGGGAGCTTACTGAAAAAACATATATAGCAGATGAAGCCACTCCTCCTGCTATTCCTCCTCCTCCTCCTGCCCCAAATACACCACCAGAGGCACAGCCTCCAAGGAAGGCTGCAGAGAAGCATGGGGGGAAGGCTGCAGGGCAGCCTGCAGGGAAGGCTCCACGCAAGAGTCGAAGATGATTGCCTGGCTTCTGTCTGGTCTGACTTCGGACTGTGCTCCCTAGTCTCAAGATACCAATTTTATTGTCCTAAAACTTGATGTGTGTCCTGGGGGACAAAAGGCTTCACACATTCCAAAAGTCTCCAGTGTTGCCTTCCTCATTTCTGTTTTGACCAAAATAAATGTATCTTTTTGTTACCTTACATTATTGACTATGTGTTTTGATTCAAAAAGGACATTTGGTTTGTGAGTAGGCAGGTACAGGTCAAAAAGACTATGTGGGTTTTTTACAAAAGGCTAAATCATTTGGCTATTCAAGTGCAAAGTACTAGTGCAAAGTGCACTTTATAAATTGCACTGCAAGTGCACTTGTTGGAAGTGAAGTCGCTGTAAATCTGAGGGGAAGATCTAAAATGAGGGGAAGCTCTGCTGATTTTATCATACAATCATGTGCAAGAGAAATATTGTTTTTTTTGGGGGTTCCTTGCATGTGCCCCTTGGATCCACAGCGAATGCACTTCCAAATGCTCTTTCAGTGATATTCCAAGTACAATTTGCACTTGTAGTGAAAAATGAATTTGCCTTTTGAAAATAACCCCCCTATCTCTAATTAACAAGGGACACCAACCTCATTAAGGTTCATTAAAACAATTAAAATTATTAAGGTTATTGTGGTAACTAGAAACCAAAAAAAAAAAAATGAATAAAATAATATTTTGGATCATTTAGCACACATTGTAAAAAAAATATTGTTTAAATCTCAAAAAAAAAAAAAAACATGAGTCCAAAAAATAATTTTCTACTTTAGTTCTGGAGATCTGGCTTTTAAAAAATATCATATTAGTCATGGCATGAGGATAAATCATGAAGAAAGTTGTTTGTGAGAACTCTGTGTGAATATAAGTAGCAAAACAACTTCATTCCTCTCGCATTATAAAGAAAAACAATGCGCTATATTAAAAGATCACAGAAGAGGAATGTGCTAGCTTCAATACGAAGGCTAGTTTTACCAGACCGAGCGCTTCCGTCTTGTACTTGCTTCAGAACATGCGTCAGTTTGGGTCCGTCGGACTAGCACACAGACGACCGCTTTGTACGCAAGAAAGCAGAGTCCGTCGGACAGATTTGAAACATGTTTCAAATCTAAGTCCGTCAAACTTTTGAGAAAACAAAGTCCGCTGGAGCCCACACATGATTGAATTGTCCGACGAAATCCGGTACGCCGGATCAAGTATGCCGTAAAGTCCGATTGTGTGTACGCGGCATAAGGGGACCCCCGTGGCACTATATTGGAAGGAATTTTTCATTTTTAGGCTTTCACTTTAAAAATCAAAAAATCACTGCTCATTTAAAAATGACGTTTTTCACAAACTTTTTTTTTATTGATCCATGTCCCCCAGTGCAGGACCCGGACCCCTATAACCATTGTATGCCTAATTACTTGCATTTAAGCCTTCAAAATGGGCACTTTTGATATTTGACGTTCAGGTCCCATTGACTTTAATGGGGTTTGTTATTCGAGTCTGAATGTTCACGGTGTTTGGAGGGTCTGGTTTGAACCAAACAGGGGTCCATTCCGCCCATCCCTACTCATTGAGGACTGAGTGCAATATCATGGAGCACGAGCACTTTATTTATAATGTTTATACATTGTTATGCTTTAGACATTTATGTTCTATATAGTGTTTACTGGATTCATATATTTATATAGTATTGTTTCTATATTTATCAGCACTACACAGTGTGTTATATAGATTGCATTATCACCATCTGGGGAATTGTGAGAAAGTGGGGGCAGCTGACTATTGTTATATCACCCGTGTTTATTTTAGGTTAATTAGGCAACTCACAAGGCTTTTACCCATAGAAAGTTACGAGAGACTCCTTAAATCATTGCATTTCCATATATATGTTTGTTTAGGAACTTCTCCATATGATCATTATCTTTGGCTGTAAAATGTTCGATGCATATGATCTCATTTAGTGATGCAAACATTTTTGCCAGTAAGGGAATTTGTGTTGACTTCCAGTGCATAGGTATAGTGCAGTGATTTCTAGCAGTCTCATGTAATGTGTCTCCAGTCTATGACTGAAGCATGTCTTTAGTTTCTGACCATCTCCTGTAGTATGTCTGCAGTCTGTGACCATCTTCTGTAGTATATCTGCAGTCTCTGAATATCTCCTGTAGCATGTCTGCAGTCTCTGACTATCTCCTGTATTATATCTGCAGTCTGTGACAATCTCCTGTAGCATATCTGCAATCTCTGACTATCTCCTGCAGCATGCCCAAAGTCTCCAGGCATCACCTGTTGTATGTTTGCAGTAACTAAAAGTTTTCTGTAGCATTGCAATTGCAGAATATTATGTGCAGTCCTTTGGCAATTTCAGGGGCGCATATATACGTATCTATATAAGTAAGCTGACCATCACTGCTCTTGATCCTGAATCTTTAAAATTTTGTGCACAGTTTGGCAGATTACTCAGTTTGATGATGAATTATCCAAAACTCATTGTTCTTTATATTTGTAACATAATAGGTTATTGGTTGAATCATCGGAGAGTGAGTGACTGTAGTTGCATTTTACAAAACAGATGCAAAGTTAAAATCAATAATGTGGAACAGGGTCAGAATGGTTACATTGCAGAATAATACAAAACAGAACAGAACAAGGAGTTGATCCTTATAGCAAGTATTATTTCACCAACATATGTGAATGGTTTAGACCCATTTCACACTGAGGCTGTTTTCAGGCATTTTAGCGATAGAAATAGCGCCTGTAAAGCACCTGAAAACTGCCCCCCATGTTGCCCAAATGTGAAAGCCTTCACACGGGGCTTGTGGGACATTATAAAAAGTCCTGCAAGCAGCATCTTTTGGGCAGTTTGGGAGCACTGTATATAGCGCTCCCAAAACGCCCCTGCCCATTGCAATGAATGGGCACCACTTCCAAAGCATATGAAAATCATTTCAGAAGCGCCTCAACACGGGCGTTTTAAACCCCTTCTTCGGCCACTAGCGGGGGTTAAAAGTGCGCCACTAGTGGCCAAAAAGCGCTGCTTAAACAGCGGTAAAGCACCGTTAAAACGAGGGGCTCTTTACCGCTAATGCACAGACAGCCCCAGTGTGAAAGGACTCTTAGTGGTGTATTCGGAGAAGAGTGTTTAAAAAAAGGCTGCTGCTCTTCTCTGCTTATTTTGAGTTAGGGATTTTACCTGGTCCCGAAACACAGACTATGGGAGTACATACAAGACAGATGTGATGCTATGAAGTGTGTTACAATGCATTGTGATGTGCTACAACACATGTTCGATCTCTTAGTGCATTGGGGTGCACATTACTGTAATGCAACAGTGTATATGGGCCTTCAAGAATTGAAAATAGAACTACGGACTAGTTACTTAGTGGAGCAATCATTGAACAATAAACCTAACCAATGACTATAACCCATTGTTATAGGATACATTACATGTTACTTTTGTTAAAATAATATCTTTACATTTTTTTAATATACAGTATCTATGCCCAGAATTGTAATATAAAATTGATTCATTCTGTTAGCCTTTTATCAAAACAAATAAAAATATTACATAAGGACATAACACTAAATCTTTATGCCATCATCAAATATGCACAACAGCAAGTATCTTGGATATATTAATTACCAGTACAAAAAAAGAAGACAAAAATACAAAATTTAGGAGTGTCTAAGGCAAAGATCCTAATACAAAACTCTCTATTCACTAATCCTCACTTCTAATGCCCCATACACACCATCGGATTTTCCGACAACAAAACCGTGGATTTTTTTCCAAAGGATGTTGGCTCAAACTTGTCTTGCATACACACTGTCACACAAATGTTGTTGGAAATGCCGAACGCCAAGAACGCGGTGACGTACAACATGTACTTCTGGTCTATAAAAAGGAAGTTCAATAGCCAGTGTGCCACACTTTGGGCTCCTTCTGCTAATCTTGTGTTTATCTCGTGTTAGTAGAAGTTTGGTGAGAAACGATTCATGCTTTTCAGCCTTGTGCTTTTCAGTTCATTTCTGCTTGTCAGTTTGTGCTTGTGGATTCATATCTGTTCTTCAGTGCATGTTGTCAGTTCGTTACTGTCTTTCAGTGCGTTCTATTTAATAGTTCGCTTATGTTTTTCAGTGCGTTCTTGTCCGCTCGTTTCTGATTTTCAGCTCGTTCTTCTCAGGTTCTTTCTGATTTTCAGTGCGTTCTGTTAGTTCGTTTTGACCAGCCGACTGTTTTCAAGCCATGTTGTGGGTACGTTCACGTCGTAGAGTTTGTGCTGTGCTAGGGCTTGGTGTTGGAGTTCTTGCTTTGACCCAAGTCCAGTCCATGAACAGAGTGAGGAGGAGTTCATGGACGAAGAATTGGTTGCTCCAGCGTGACCAATTCTTGCACATGCCTTTGTTGCAGAAGATCCAGGAGAATAATCCTGATGATTTCAGGAATTATCTCCAGATGATGGACCCTGTTTTTCATCGTCTGTTGGCTTTGCTGTCCCCTTATATTATGAAGCAGGACACCTGCATGCATCACTCCCGAGCAGAGGCTCATCACCACCTTGCAGTACTTGGCGACGGGAAGAAGTCTCCAGGATATCAAGTTTATGACTGGAATCTCCCCCCAGGCTCTGGGAATCATTTGTCCAGTGACCTGTTCTGCCATCATACAGGTCCTGCAGAAGGATTATATTAAGGTAAGTTTTATCCTTTAACGTCACATTCTATGTATTTATTGTTTGCTAATGTACTGTATTTATTTCATCATTCCCTAATTACCATGATTGTAGTATGCTGTGAATGTCCTCTTTGTCCTCATGCATGCTGGAAGCTTTTAATGCTTCTTTTTTTTCCTCCATGCATATTTGCCTCACTAACCTCCCCAGCATCCTGGGCCTATACACACCTAGCCTAGTCACTTAACAATGTATTTTGTTAGCTCCATTGCAGGGATTACCCTAAAAACCCACTAAAATGTGGCCAAATGTTTTTTTGTTGTCCTTAAACTTCAGGCAGAGTGCAAGAGGCTTTTTTGGGGGGGCCCAAACTTATTTGGAACCCCCCCAACCGCTAAATCAGCCAATACCAATCCTCTATCTGCTGACTTTGTCAAACCCATACACACTATACCTACCTCTTTTGTGGTCAGATTTATGGATGAATTCACCAAAGCATGTAGTGCAAGGGCCTGCCTGACTACTTTCAAATGGAAGTGTTTAAAGTTTTGTTCTCCTATTATCTTGATAGGTAATTGCAGAATGTAAAAATGTGCTTCAATTTGGACAGTGTGTATTCATATTTTTGGATTATGACTTCTTACCTGTCCAGTGGGCTACCAATAGTGTAAAGTGAAGAGGGGCTGGCCAAAGTAACGCCCATTATGTATGCATTCAGCTCTCAATGAAGTGGAGACGATTACCTGTAAAAAATATCCCCCCCCTCTAAAATTTTTACAATGGGCCATCAGAGGGGGTGAGGAATCTGATAAATGTACCTTATACTTTTGACTTGAAATACTAATTTCAAGAAATGTTATACTTATGTTGGCCAAGTATGTTTGTGTCTAATCTGCTTGCAATGTTACGTGCAAAAGTACTAATTTTTTTTTTCTTGTTTGACTTCACAGTTTCCTTCAAACCCACAGGAATGGAAAACTGTGGCCTCCCAGTTTGCCCAGCAGTGGGACTTCTCCAACTGTGGTGGGGCAATAGATGGGAAGCACATCAGCATCACCCCACCCCCCAATTTAGGGTCATACTATTATAATTATAAGGGGTATAATAGTATTGTGTTGTTGGCGGTGGTGTCGGCGACTTACGAGTTCATGTATGTGGACATGGGGAAAAATGGCTGGATGTCGGATGGTGGAGTCCTCTCCCAGACAGAGTTCTTCAGACGGCTCCAGAATGGCAGCTTGAAGTTGCCACCTCCTGAAGATAATGTGGCGGGACTCCTGTTCGTCTTTGTCGCAGATGAAGTGATGGGGGACCACCTTCTGCGGATATTCCCGATGAGGACCCTCACCATGGACCAGATGGTTTTTAATTACCGGCTGGTCAGAGCCAGAAGAGTGGTGGAAAATGCCTTTGGAATAATGGCCAGCAGGTTCCGCCTATTTCTCACAGCTATCAACTTGACGGAATATAAAATCAATCACATCTTTCTTGCATGCTGCATATTACATAACTTTTTGCGAAAAAATGCATCAAACTATGTTGGGACTGAGGCCGGCTTATTACTGGATCAAAGAACTCTGATGGCTGTTGAACCTGGCCGTCCTGGCTTGCTCCCCAATGCACCCGCAAAGTTCTCCAAAAGTATCTAGAGTACTTTGCGGGTAGGGGGGCCATTGATATGAAAGAGTATATAAAAACATGTTTAAAATAAAAACATTTTTTAGAAACTGAACTCATATTTCATTCGATTTACTGCTTGTGTTTCTTATCTGTCTCCTAGGTTCTCCAATGGCCTTTTGATTTTGGCCATTTTCTTCAAAAGAGCAAACGTAACTTATTGGATACATGTGGTGACAATCTCTTCTTCAGCTAATGGGGTGTACACACGGTCGGACTTTTCGGCTACAAAAGTCCGACGGACGCCGACGGACCAAATCCGGCGGACAATCCGATCGTGTGTGGGCTTCCCCGGACTTTCAGCGGACTTTTCCAGTCGCAAACTGACGCACTTCAGATTTGGAACTTGCTTCAAATCTTTACGTCGTAACTCCGCCGGACCCAGAAATCCATTCATCTGTATGCTAGTCTGACGGACAAAAACCGACGCTAGGACAGCTATTGGCTACTGGCTATCAACTTCCTTATTTTAGTCCGGTGTACGTCATCATGTAGGAATCCGTCCGACTTTGGTGTGATCGTGTGTAGGCAAGTTCCGGTCCTTAGAAAGTCCTTTTAAAGTCCGCCAAAAGTCTGTCGAAAGTCTGTCGAAAGTATGTCGGACAGGCTGTGGGACTTTTGTAGCCAAAAAGTCCGACCGTGTGTATGCCCCATAACTATTATGTTGTGGGTCTGCTACACATTCACCTTGTTTATGTTGTTAATGTACGTAATGCATTAATGATAAAAATAATCATCCTTTTCAACTCCATGAATTAATTGCTTATAGTCCCTAAAATGGCCTGATTGAGGCAAATTTTAGAGCACTGTGGGGGTTATTTACTAAAGGCAAATCTACTTTGCAGTGTAAGTGCACTTGAAAGTGCACTGAAAGTGCAAAGTGGATTTGCCTTTAGTAAATAACCCCCATTGTCACTACACCAACTTACTCCAAAAACTGGTATTGAGCATTGAAATAAGAAGCCACACATTGTTGAGTATAAAACATTTTACTCCAAGCACATTCACATGTGTGTTATAAAAGGTTTTTTTAACAAACTAACATTGGTTTTGTAACATTTATGTTTGACAGTCTTTTTTTTGGCTAACCAGGCATGTTTAAAACCATAACATACACAACTCAGAAACTTACAAAGTTCAATTTTGAAAAAGTGAAGGCAATATGAGACATTAGTATGTCAAAAATGTGTTGAGCTGCCATGTCTCTGGCAAGTCAAACACTGAGAATACCCCAACAAGCTAAAGAGGAAGGCAGTGCTGGAGAAACTGTTGGAATTGGTGAATCCGGTGTATCCCTCGGCAGACATCATCTATTTGAAGGCCAAAATTGGTGGTCTGGGGAGCACATTTAATAGGGAGCGCAAAAAGGTCCAGGATTCCATGAGATCAGGAGCAGCAGCAGATGACGTTTATGTCCCCAGGCTATGGCAATACGACAGACTGCGGTTTTTGTCAGACCAGAGAGAACCCAGGCTTTACTATCAACACTTCCTTCCACACTTCCTTCCACATCAGATGAGGCTTCATAAGTCCAACCTGGGCCTTCCACCCAGGAAGAAGATGTGGAGGAGCTCAGCTTGAGCCAGGTCTAGCATTGTTCAACATACTTATTGACAAAAATTGAATGATGTTAACTAGATGTTATAATTAATCACTAATTTCTGAT
The DNA here is from genome assembly GCA_037952925.1 of Lithobates clamitans. NCBI lineage: Eukaryota > Metazoa > Chordata > Amphibia > Anura > Ranidae > Lithobates > Lithobates clamitans. The sequence goes on from JBBGZY010001165.1 coordinate 2,158,328, forward strand.
TTAACAAAGTGGTTTACATATCAATAGACAATAGTAGCCAAAAATGATTGGGACAAGAATGAAAAATGCTGGGGTCAGAATGATAGTCTTTTCTATTTGTTAACTTTCAATTTGCAACAGTCATGAGCTTAAAATTGTGTGTGATTGATGACCAAAAAAATAAAACTATGTCCCATTTTCATACACAAGAAAGTCTCAGCCAAGAGGAGGCCGTGGAAAGGGGCAGCCAGGAGGTGGTCATGGAAAGTGGCAGTCAGGAGGTGGCCATGGAAAGTGACAGCCAGGAGGTGGCCTTGCCCAGCAGCCTGACCAAATCCCAGGTTCCTCCCCTCCGCCTTCAAACAAAAAGGACCAAGAAGACGAAGAACCTGGAGGAGTCAGTGACTGTTTTGATTCGGCAGGCTACTGCGGTCCTCACAACAACCCCTGGTGGCCCTGAGTCATATGGATGTCTGACAGCCAGTAAACTGGAACAAATGGAGGAGGGCCAATGTTTCATCTGTGAGGAGGTAATACTTCAGGCCCTAAAAAAGAGGATGAGGGTCCAACTGTGTAAGTTGGACCATATTACTCCTCCACCACCTCCAGCAACACCTCCAACAACACAGCCACCCAACCCACAACAGCAGCCTGGAAGGAAGCATGGAAGAAAGTGTTGAGATTGATGGCCTGAGTTTGGTGTGGTCTGGTAAAAGATGCAGGCTGTTGTAAGACCACAGCCTCGGGACATATATGTCATCTGCTGCTGCTCCCGATCTCTCAGAGTCCTTGACCGGATTGTGCTCCCTATACAATGGATTCCTCAGGTTACCAATTTAGCCTGTCAAATAATTGATGTCTGCCCTGGGGTACAAAGGCTTCAAAAATTCCAACTGTTTCTCCAGCATTGCCTTCCTCTTTATTTTGTTAGGACCCCTAATAAATTAATTTTTTTTGTTTTGACAAATACTTGGCTATGTGTTTTACTTCAAACAGGACAGTTTGTGAGTAAGCAGGCACATTTCAAAAATACAATGTCAAATTAACAAGGGACACCAACACCAACCAACCTATTTGAGGTAAAAAAAATACAAGATAATAATGGTGTTGTGGTAACTTGACACACAAAACAACAAAAAAATATTATGGAGATCACTAGAAAAAAAAAATTATTCTGAAGATCTGGAGAATTTTTTTTTAAAAAAGGAGATCACTTTAAAAAATAAAAAAAATTATTCTGGAGATCTTGATAGAAAAAAAAAACAACAAAAAGAAAGACTATTCATGAGATCACGAGAAATACTAAAAAATCCATTTGACAGAACTCTGTGTGAATATCAGCAGCAAAGCAACTTCATTATTCTAGCATTATAAAGAAGAAGAAAATGTGCTGCATTGAAAGATTTAAAAATTTGCTGCGTGACGAATGTACTATCTCCATTACGAACGCTAGTTTTACAAGACCGAGCGCTTCCGTCTCGTATTTGATTCTGAGCATATGTGGACTTTTGTGCGTCAGACTTGTGTACACACGATCAGACTTTCCTTTGTTGTCGGAAAATTTGAGAACCTGCTCTCAAACATTTGTGTGCGGAAATTCTGACAGCAAATGTTCGATGGAGCATACACAGGGTCAGACTTTCCGATCGCGTGTAAGCGACATAAGACCTACTACAAATTTGCTTTAACAAAATCCTAATTGATGTTAAGTAGAACTTTTTTTTCATTTTGTATAGAGTAATGGAGGGTTATAACACCTACTAGATTTTTTTTTCACCATCTGTGCCCAATTGTGGACATTTCCCTTCACTTCCTGTCCCATAGCGAAACAGGAAGTGAAAGGAAATCCCTGCAAATTAGGGGAATTTCTTGGGGACTGTCCCCATTGGAAGATTTCCCTTCTATTACTTTTCTGAGGACATCCCAAAATTTGGGATTTTCTTTTACTTTCACTTTCAAATATAATGGTAAACAGGATAAATAGAGAGTTTGAATCTCCCTAACAGGGGCACAGGCAACTATAACAACTGACAGTTGCTCTAATACCTCTCCACTCTATCCAAAACCAAAAAAAAGGTTTGCCTTTAGTTATACTTTAGGTTACTGCCAAACCATAACAGTAAAATGCAATTCAAATAATGAAAAAATTGTATCATAAAATACATTCAAGGTGCAACCTTTAGGCTGGGTTCACACTGATGCAAATTGGATGCGAGACCTACCTGCAAATGAAGCCCTGCACTGACGCGTTGTCACCGCTGGAGGCCACATTCATCTTCACCCGTTATCTTCCTTCTGTGTGACTGGCCGGAGCCACGTGACATCACTCCCGTATATGCGTGCAAGACTCGCCGGTCACGGCACAGGGCTCAGAAGGAACGGTGGCCATTCCTTAGAGCACATGCGCCAATGATGTCATAGGCTGCATGTACAGTAAATATCTCCTAAATGGTGCACGTTTAGGTGATATTTACAGTACCTATAGGTAGGCTTTATTATAGGCTTACCTATAAGTACAATTAATCAATAGGAGTTTACAACCACTTTAACAAAGGTACATGGGTTTTGCTGTCATATTTTTAAAAATTCTACAACTATAACATTTTCTTTGAAGGTTGCATCTATCCCATATGCATCAATCTCTAATTATACATTACAGTCATAAGATTACCGTATACTGTACATACTGTATATCAATAAAAATAGACCAACACCAGGCACAAATGCAACTTTATCTTCTAACTTTAAGCAGTATTAGCATAAAAAAATGTACGTTCAAGCTGTAGGATTAGATTCTTTAAAAAATATAGCTATTCAATTAAAAAATATGCTGATTGATACTTAAAGTGGTTGTTAAGTCAGTGTTCTCAATTACTGGCAGCCCCTCTGTTATAACAAAATATACAACTCTGCGTATGTGTTTTTTTTAAATTCTAATCCTAAATACCTTAATCCACATCACTGATGTGCAGTCACATGACCACCTGCTGATCTAATTCCCGGACCTAAGGATAACAGTCAATTCTTTGTAGAACCACCTTACGCTGCTTGTCTTTTTGAGTATGTCTTTACCAGTTTTGCACATCTAGGGAGTGAAATTTTTGCCCATTCTTCTTTGCAAAATAGCTCAAGCTCTGTCAAATTGGATGGAGAGTGTCTGTGAACAGCAATTTTCAAGTCTCGCCATAGATTCTTGAATGGATTTTGGTCTGGACTTTGACTGGGCTATTCTAACACATGAATATTTTTTAATCTAAACCATTCCATTGTAGCTCTGGTTGTATGTTTAGGGTCGTTGTCCTTCTGGAAGGTGAACCTCCGACCCAGTATCAAGTATTTTGCAGACTCTAACAGGTTTTCTTCTAAGATTGCCCTGTATTTTGCTCCATCCATCTTTCCATCAACTCTGACCAGCTTCCCTGTCCCTGCTGAAGAAAAGCATCCCCACAACATGATGCTGCCATCAACATATTTCACCGTGGGGATGGTGTGTTCAGGGTGATGTGCAGTGCTGGCTTTCCGCCACACATAGCGTTTTGCTTTTAGGCCAAAAAGTTCAATTTTGATCTCATCTGATCAGAACACCTTCTTCCACATATTTGTGTCCCCCACATGGCTTCTCACAAACTGTAAACTGAATTTTTACAGATTCTCCCACCTCAGCTGTGGATCTCTGCAGCTCCTCCAGAGTTACCATGGGTCTCTTGGCTGCTTCTCTGATTAATTCTCTGCTTGCCCGGCCTGTCAATTTAGGTGGACGGCCATGTCTTGGTAGGTTTGCAGTTGTGCCATACTCTTTCCATTTTCAGATGATGGATTGAACAGTGCTCCATGAGATGTTCAAAGCTTAGGAGATTTTTTTTTAACCTAACCCTGCTTTAAACTTCTCCACAACTGCACGACTTTATCCCTCTCCTGTCTGGTGTGTTCCTTGGCTTTTATGATGCTGTTTGTCACTAAGGTTCTCTAACAAAACTCTGAGGGCTTCACAGAACAGCTGTATTTATACTAACATTAAATTACACATGAGTGGACTCTATTTACTAATTAGGTGACTTCTGAAGGCAATTGGTTCCACTAAATTTTAGTTTAGGGTATCAGAGTAATTATGTGCCACTTTGTGTTGGTCTATCACATACCCATTTATGTTTTTGGTTGTAACAAAATGACAAAATGTGGAAAATGTCAAGGGGTATGCATACTTTTTCAAGGCACTGTATATGATATTTATGACCTGTCTGCAAGTGGTTACACCATGATTATGGCTGGTAGCTGCAGCTATGATCATTTCTTACAGACGCCAATTTTCTCAACACTCAACCCTCATAGACTTTTGGTGGTGGTTTTCTATTCCACTAGTCACTATTAATATATTTGTCAATTTTTATGGACTATATTGGTTGATTTGTCACATATGTATGGTTTCTTAGACCCACTATATTATTTTCTTATTATTGATTTACAATATTCACCTTATTCCAAGTGTTATTTTGAATCACTCAGTGTCGTTTCAATACTATTTTGCCCCGCAAGGGATGATCAGGTTCCTGCTCACTGTTTAGTTATGTAAGATTTATAATTTATATATACACATAGCGCTACACTATTATTTATTATTTTTAACCCTTACCTGTGTCTAGAGGTGTGTTAGCTGCTAACTGTATACTATATATTTTTTTAGCATTTTCTGGCGCAGCGTTGTAATTATTTCCTTATTGATTCTATCACTTACTAGACATCCAGTATAGCTTCAGCGCATTTTCTTCCATTCAACATGGATGTATTTGACTACCGTGCTTCCAGAGTAGTCAATACCGAGGGTGTATTTGTAGCCACTTCCAACGATTCAGAAATTGGCAGATTATTTTTGAGGCTAAAAAATGTCATGGTCTCTGAACTCCACCTTTAATGGGATCTTGCCTTTTTGGAACAATATGTGGCAGAAGGCATAATCCCACGGAGCCTCAGGTGGGATGTTCACCCTCAACAGGGTGAGTCCGAACTTGACTCTTGGTTCACATATTTTAATGAATCAAGTTCCTTGATTTTCTCATCACGAGGAAACGTACTCGTCTTTCGACTCTAGATCAGGAGATCAAGGAGCTGAAAGATAAATTACTTACTTTTAAAAACTCAGCTGAATATAATACTTTGTCCTCCAATTTGCAAGCATATCTTGTAAAAGAGGATAAAGAACAAAGAACCAAGAAACACAAAAAGTATTCCCGAGACATTGGGGATTACAAGGCGGGAAGGGTGTTTGGATGGCAGAAATCCATCACGGCACCTACCTTGGAGTCTGCAATGGAAACTAATGTCCAAAGTATAAGCACTGTAGTTGCTCCTAGGGAGCCTTCTGTCTGCCCTAAACCTTCTGTGGAAAAGGGGCGAGCCCAGGACGGAGGCCCCTCTTCATATAGGGGTCGACACCCTAGTACACATACCCCCAGAAATCAACAAAGGGGTAGAGATCACTACTCTAGGAGTAGGGCAGAGGTGGAAATAGGGGTGAATATCGTAGTCACGATGAACATCATTATTATGATCGGGAGAACTCCCATTATAGGAGTTCCCCGGTTTGCAACCGTGAATTTTCCCACTATCCTTACCACCAGAATCCACCTTACTATAGGCACCCTCCGGTCTCTACATACAACAGATATTCCCCTTTGCGGGACCACTATAACCAAAACGTCTACCCATTTCCCAATGCTGGGTATGGTCCATACCCCTATAAACAATCCTACTCTGGGTCACAGACCACTCAGGGTTTTCACGAGGACCCCCAAAACAAAAAAAGAGGTCCAGAAACAAGAGAGGGTCCAGAGGAGGGAGGAGGATCCAGAGACGAAAAAAGGAAACGGGTTTAACCTGCCAGGGGGTATTCAACCTGAGTGATACTATTCTCACTCAGGAAGAGAAAATTATTCTAAATAAGGGTCTCAAGTTCGCCCCCCCGTATAAACTTAATAAGTTCGATACATTTATCGACATTCAGAAGTTCATTAGGAAAATTAATATTCAGAGGTACATTATCTCAAATCCCTCTAGGAATGTAGCCAGGGCGGCAACGTCTGGCACTGTTCATTCGGGTCTATCCAACCCCTCTCTTTTCAGTCCCCCAACACAACTCCCACCAGCTATCAATCTGTTCAAAGAGTTAGTGTTGAGAGATTTAGCTAACATTCCATTAAAACGTAGATTTCACAACCCCTTACCTTCGACAGGCCTAAAGACTTTATGCGATAATAAAAATTTGGTCATTCGCCCCACCGACAAAGGCGGTGGCATTGTCTTATTAAATAAATCATATTACATTAATGAAATGCACCGTATTTTGGGAGATCAAGAGACATACATTGAATTATCTAGTAATCCTACACAAAAATACAAGAATGATTTACAAAGACTGGTATCTAAAGGTTTTAATTCTTGTATTTTAAATAAGAAGGAGAGATCATTTCTAGTTCCCCTCGCCCCGCGCATACCTGTTATGTACTACCTGCCTAAAGTCCATAAGGACCCCCTACACCCTCCAGGTCAGCCAATAATTAGTGGTATCGACTCGGTCACTTCAAATATTGGAAAATACATAGACTTTTTCCTTCAGCCATCCGTATTAAAGATGCTGTCCTACTTAAAAGACACTAAGGATGTGATCAGATTACTTTCAAATGTTTCCTACCCTGGTGATCTTATTATGGCAACCGCGGACGTTGCATCCCTCTACACCTGCATCCCGCACCGTAAGGTTATAGATGCGGTTAAGTGTTTTCTCAACAGGAATGCCTCCCTTGCTTCACCCCAGATAGATTATATCAAATTAATTGAGTTTGCAACGCAGCACAATTACTTCTGGTTCGATGGTAGATTCTATCGTCAACACAAGGGGGTTGCAATGGGAGCAAAGTTCGCTCCCAGTCTGGCCAATTTATTTATGGCCAAGTGGGAGGAGGATGTCGTCTATGCCATGAATAACCCACACCTTTTGTTGTGGGCTCGGTACATAGATGACATCCTCCTCCTATGGACTGGCAGCTCAGATGGTTTAGTCGATTTCATCGCGACCCTCAATAATAACAATAGGAATATTGTTCTGTCTTTTGAAGCAAGTACAACCTCAGTCCATTTTTTAGACTTGGTTATTGAAAGAAAGGAAAGCCAATTTGTATTCAGCACCTACTTTAAATCTACCGACCGTAACAGGTACATACCCACCGATAGTTGCCATCACGCGCCTTGGATCAGCTGAGTTCCCAAAAGCCAGTTCCTGCGATTATGTAGGAACTGTACTGACCTTAACACCTTTAAGATCCAAGCAGCGTCTCTTAAAGATAGGTTCCTGGAGAAGGGATAAAACTCCTCTGATTTGGATAAGGAGAATGATAATGCCTGTTTGATTGATCGTCAATTATTACTAGAGGATAGACCTCGACAAGCAAATGAGGACTTCAAATGGTCCTTTTTGACATCCTTCTCCATTCAACATAAGCATGTCAAAAGAATTTTTGAACACCATTGGGATGTCCTGAAAACGGATAAGGTTTTGGGCCCTGTGTTGCCCAGAACCCCCAAGGTGGTTTTCAAAGGTGTTCCGTCTCTTCGAAACAAGTTGGCACCCAATGTCATCAACCCCCCGAATAAACCTTCCTTTTTTCATAATTGGATTGGTTTCTACCCCTGCAAAAAATGCTTAGTATGTCAGTTTAACATCAGCGGTAGGAGGGCTAGCTATAGTTTTTCTTCTACTGTGACTGGCTGTTCTTATAAGATCAAACAATTTTGCACTTGCGCTACTACAGGGGTAGTCTATCTTCTGACTTGCCCATGTGGTAAGCAGTACGTGGGGCGGACCATTAGATCATTTACAACACGAGTTTCTGAACATATTAACCTTATTAAAGCAGGTAGCACTAAACTTACTGTGCCTCCACACTACAGGGTATACCATGACCGAAACCCTGAGGGCACACAGTTTCTCATCATTGATAAATATGTTGCTCCCAGGCGGGGTGGTTCGACTCTTAGGGGTGTCTCCCGTCTGGAGACTATCTGGATTTACGAACTGGGGTCCCACTTTCCGCAAGTTATCAACGTAGAGTGGGACATCAATTCTTTTATTAACCAAGCGTATTTATTTAGCTTATGGTCTCCTTTCTATATCTTTTCATTTTTAATTTTAATTAATGTTATCGGCGTCAATATGAATTTTGGACCCATTTATTGGTTATTGATATGAATTTTAGAATATTAAACTTTGTAAGTATTAATATCATCTCAGAATATGCATAATTTGTGCAATGATTACTATACGGAGGATGCCTTCTCATGTCGAGGTCTTGTCATGTTCCTCTTCTTCCCCCTTTTTTTGTTTTATTGTATAGGATGTTATGCAATGCCCCTCATTGGCAGTGTCACTTTAACTTTCATTCAATATTTCTAATTAATATACGGTCATGGCTGATGCCCTTTTATTACTCTAATCAGTCTTGTCACTTATTTCATGTTGTTTTGACATCATGACATATTTAAATATCATTCCTGTTTAGATCCATCTCTGCTGACACTTTAAACCAGTTGTCAATCATCAGGACCGTGTTCCGGTCCTCTCCAACTTATCAGCGCCTCGTTCCTATATGAGATGGGATGGGGCTGCTGATATGAGATAGAGGCTTGGTCCAAGGAGTGGAGCGCACTGGCGCCGCACTTGATGAGCGGAGGATGACGTCATCGCGTACACTCGGATTACGAGGCCAAATCTGATGGGCGGAGCGTGACGGCGCTTCAGCCTATGGCATCTGGCTGCATTGAGAGAGAGGCTTGGTGCTCGTCCGGATCACTTCCGAATTAGCCGACCAAGCTGCTAGTTTAATATTCACCATATGATCCGGATTTTCCATCTGTTGGTGATAGCGGTATAATACCGCCTTTTGCTCCCTTCACACTGTATACATATTTATGCTAGTTTAATAGCAAATTATTATTTTTAGCAACCGGAAGTGACATCAATTGTGTAACTTCCGGTATTGTGACACTCCCAGTGGGGGTCATTTCTTGTTTAAAAAGCAGTGAGGTGGGGGGGCTCCACACCCCAGATGAAGGCTCTGTAGCCGCAACATGTCGGGTGGACCCCTCACGATTACCGCAATTGATCTTTTTTGAGCTGTTTTTGATCTCCTATCATGTGAGTGTTTTCTTTTATTATTTTAATACATTGATGTTTTTAAACGTTATCATGCCATGTGAGCTTTATTTCTCGCATGGTATTTGAAACATCCGTTTGGCCTGTTGAACTGTTTGGGGACATTTGAAGCTGTGGTGAGACCCCCCCCCATTGGAAGCTGAGGATATCTGATGATTCATCTTGCCAGACCTGGTGGTCAATAAGCTTTCTTAGACTTGTAAGACGTAGGTCTTTTCAAGTCACCTGATTCTGGTAAGCCTCTTTTGATGCTCCGGTGATGGTCCCGCCACCTACTTAGACCCTCCATCCATCTGTGGTTCCTTATCTATTTATTCATCTGCCAGAAGTGACCAATTTCGTTTATGAGGAAACTCAGGAGTTTTATTTCCATCATTTTCTCAACACTCAACCCTCATAGACTTTTGGTGGTGGTTTTCTATTCCACTAGTCACTATTAATATATTTGTCAATTTTTATGGACTATATTGGTTGATTTGTCACATATGTATGGTTTCTTAGACCCACTATATTATTTTCTTATTATTAATTTACAATATTCACCGTATTCCAAGTGTTATTTTGAATCACTCAGTGTCGTTTCAATACTATTTTGCCCTGCAAGGGATGATCAGGTTCCTGCTCACTGTTTAGTTATGTAAGATTTATAATTTATATATACACATAGCGCTACACTATTATTTATTATTTTTAACCCTTACCTGTGTCTAGAGGTGTGTTAGCTGCTAACTGTATACTATATATTTTTTTAGCATTTTCTGGCGCAGCGCTGTACTTATTTCCTTATTGGCAATTAGTGTTAAGAAGGCCCCCTGCCTCCCCACCAACACTGCTACCTGTGGTGGTTCCTAGGCTCTCCCAATCCTTCAGAGAGCCTAGGATGATCTTTCCTTGATTAGCTGCATTGGAGAGCAGGAAGACATTGGGGTCTAATAGTCCCCTAAAATCTCCTTATAGAGTTACCCGTCACCTGCCCAAAGCTATCACATGAAAAATTAAAAAATTGCCCTGGTATTCAAGTGGTTAAATAATGTTTTTTAAACTAGATCAATTTGGAATATATCAGTACATATGATACTCAAACCAACAAATACAATGTAGTTAAAGTAAACATATACTTTGTTTTAAATGTAAAAGCAGACAGCACAAGATGATTGCTATTATTTTTTCTAACCAGAAAATCTCCATTCAGATTTCATTTGACTTTGTTACTGCCGCCTGTCTTTCTGTGACATTATCTTTCAATCATAAATGTTTGGTTCATTGGAATATTTCTGTGCTGAATCTGATGCATGTTATGTGTGGAGAGTCTTGCAGTCTACTAAAAGCATTTTTATTTCAGCCTGTGTTGCTGTAAGAGTTTTTCCTTCACTTACTATATAAACCTGTCATATGCATGCATGAAGTGGGACTTTATATAGGTAACAAGGAAGTGTATAAAATAATTATTGATATAAAAATAGATCTCTTTATTAGTTAGCAAAAATTAAAATGGTAACACAGTTTAAAATAGGGTTGTCCAGATACCAATTTTTTAAGACCGAATACAAGTACCCATACTTTTTTTCAAGTACTCGCTGATACCGATTACCAATACTTTTTTTAATGTCATGTGACAGTTTGACTAATGGGCACTGAAAGGTGGCACGGATAGATGGCACTGACTGATGGACACTGATAGATGGCACTGACTGATGGGCACTGATAGGCAGCAGTTTTGGGCACTGATAGGTAGCGCTGAAAAGTGGCTGGCACTGATGGATGGCACTGATAGGTGACACTTATGGGCACTGATAGATGGCACTGACAGATGGGCACTGATGGATAGGCATTGATAGATTGGCACCGAAAGATGGGCACTGATAGATGGCACTGATAAATGACACTGACTTATAGATGGCACTGACTGATAGATGGTACTGGCAGACGGGACTTATGAGAACTGATAGATGGCACTGATAGGCACCACTGATAGGCAGCACTTATGGGCACCGATACATTACACTGATAGGCGGCACTTATGGGCACTGATAGATGACACTGACAGGCGGCACTTATGGGCAGGCACTGATAGGCACTGAAATGCAGCACTGATTGGCAATTGCATAATAAATGCCATGAATGATGAGAGGAGAGGAAGGATTTTGCAATGCTAAATGCATATAGCATTGCAAAATCCTTCCTTGATATAATGTAAATGGTAAAAACCACCAACCCACGCAGATGGAAACTGGTAAATATAAATTAATTTAGGAGCAGCACGTTATAAGGGTGAGTGAAAAAGGGTGATATTTAACAGATTAATTACAAAATGTGCTCCCTTTAAAGTACAAGTGCAAATAATTAACTAACAATCACAATATACAAGTATTACAAGTGAAAACGATAATCACAACAATTGTGAGAAATACTGTGTCAATAGTGACAACCATCAATAGCTTTCGGGTAGAGTCCAGTTAAAAAGCATCAAAAAACATCAAAGTGTTTATGGAATATGTGTGGAATATCAAGCAGTGGAAACAAAAGATCAAAAATTCAAAAACAGATAGTGTTCAAAAAATAATGTATGGGAGTCACCACAATCTGGTGAGTAGGCTATGTGGCCTGTAATGGTGATGGATTACTGTTCCCTTGATGTTTGCCGAATACTAGGAGGATTTATCCAGACGTTTTGAAAATGCTTAGTATTTTTTGAACACTACTTGTTTTTGAATTTTTGATCTTTTGTTTCCACTGCTTGATATTCCAACACTTTGATGTTTTTTGATGCTTTTTGACTGGACTCTACCCGAAAGCTATTGATGGTTTCACTATTGACACAGTATTTCTCACAATTTTTGTGATTATCATATTCACTTGTAATACTTGTATTTTGTGATTGTTAGTTAATCATTTGTACTTGTACTTTAAAGGGAGCGCGGTTTGTAATTAATCTGTTAAAAATCCTTCCTTGCCTCTCATCATTCATGTCATTTAACATCTAGTAATTATGCTGTGGCGCCCATATTGGTACACCTTGCACTTGGCAGCAGTAAGCCAGCAGCGGACATCTTGTTGCACCCAGCCCTAACTATATGGGCTGGGTGTAACAAGGTGTCCGCTGCTGGCTTACTGCAGCCAGGTGCAGGTTGTACCAAGATGGGCGTCTTGAAATTTACCCTTCGATGAAGACACAGAACAACACTTCCTGTACCAAATGTGACGGCTCTGGTCACCATTATGCGGCGGCGCCCTGCACCCCTGCCCCAGCCAGCTTACCCCCGTATTCCACTGCTGTCAGACCGATCTCCACTCCACCTGCCAACTTCCAGTTCCAGGTATTGGATCTGGCATCGGGAGCATTTGCGCGAGTACAAGTACTCACAAGTACTCACACAAATGCTCGGTATCGGTCCCGATACCGATAATAATATCGGTTCAACCCTAGTTTAAAAGATTGCAATCGATTACATCAAGGGTTTATATAACATGTATACACTCCTCATATGCAGATATCTTTAATATCAATCTGTAAAAACACCTCAAAGTGTTTCAACTCAATTCATCAGGAGGTAAAACTTATATTCTGGAATACAAACATGAGTAAATACCCACAATCTCCACAAAAAACATTATTAAGAAAACAAATGGGCAATTGTCAACAAGGTATATCAATTACACAGAACCCTAAAATGCATACATTATATAAGATAGAGAGCATGTAAGTGCAAGAAGAACCCAAAGGGGCAATCCGAATGCAATACAAGGGGTGCTGAACCAAAAAAAGTCCTTAAAGAGCAAAAAGGAACAATGACCTAATAGCAAACATATAATTATATAAATGTGGGATTAAGAATGTAAATAAATCTATATAACTAAGCAGGCATTAAAAGAATATTAATTCCCAAATAAGCTCACCTGATATACACAAAAGGAAAAACTTTAAGATGTATAGCTGGTAAGGTGACTGACCTCTAAAAAAGGAAAAACGCCAAAAAGATTTTAGAAAAAAAAAAGAAAAGAAAAAAAAGACTATATATAAATGCATTATATACCAAGCCACCTGATATGGATGAAAGGTGAAAATCAAAAGACGAATGGGATCATCACATGGTCTCAGCCTTGGCCCAGCACAAGAAGCAATGACCTCTATATGAGCAAACCCCAATCCATCAGAAGATTCTGAATAGCCAGTGAGAGTCCAGAGTTAATTTACCCAAACATGGGATAATTGCTAAAATAATACAGCTGGGTTGTGGGAGGAACAGGGGAAGGAGTCTCCCATCTGCATCCCCCCCTTGTAGTCACCCCAGGCAACATGTCTAGACTCGGCCGGCAACACCAGGACAGCAGCCCACGCCACTTCCGGGTGTGCGGAGGGAAGGCCAGCATCACTTTGGTTGTGACACATGTCACTCCCGGAAGTGCCAGATCACGGAGGGGCGGCCATTGTGACCTGCCTATGTCACACAGAAGTGTGAAAATGTTCCAAGTGGCCCAAGATGGAATAAGATCAACAAAGGGAAAGGGATGGCAAAAAGTAACCACACTCCCCAGAACAAAGGTCCATGGTGCGGGGGCTGGATGTGCTGGGCATCCATCAGAAGTAGGGATGAGCTTCGAGTTCGAGTCAAACTCATGTTCGACACGAACATCGGATGTTCGCAAGTTCGCCAAACAGCGAACAATTTGGGGTGTTCGCGGCAAATTCGAATGACGCGGAACACCCTTTAAAAGTCTATGGGAGAAATCAAAAGTGATAATTTTAAAGGCTTATATGCAAGTTATTGTCATAAAAAGTGTTTGGGGACCTGGGTCCTGCCCCAAGGGACATGGATCAATGCAAAAAAAAGTTTTAAAAACGCCCGTTTTTTCAGGAGCAGTGATTTTAATAATGCTTAAAGTCAAACAATAAAAGTGTAATATCCCTTTAAATTTCATACCTGGGGGGTGTCTATAGTATGCCTGTAAAGGGGCGCATGTTTCCCTTGTTTAGAACAGTCTGACAGCAAAATGACATTTTGCTTGCGGCTATTGCATTGCCGGTCCGACAATACACATAAAAGTTCATTGATAAAAATGGCATGGGAGTTCCTCACAGGGGAACCCCGAACCAAAATTAAAAAAGAAAAATAAAGTGTGGGTCTCCCTAAATTCCATACCAGGCCCTTCAGGTCTGGTATGGTTATTAAGGGGAACCCCGGACAAATTTTCTGAAAAAAAATGACGTGGGGGTCCCCCTAAATTCCATACCAGACCCTTCAGGTCTGGTATGGATTTTAAGGGGAACCCCGTGCCAAAATAAAAAAAATGGCGTGGGGTCCCCCCAAAATACCATACCAGACCCTTATCCGAGCACGCAACCTGGCAGGCCGCAGGAAAAGAGGGGGGGGACGAGAGAGCGACCCCCCCTCCTGAACTGTACCAAGCCACATGCCCTCAACATTGGGAGGGTGCTTTGGGGTAGCCCCCAAAACACCTTGTTCCCATGTTGATGAGGACAAGGGCCTCATCCCCACAATCCTGGCGGGTGGTTGTGGGGGTCTGCGGGGGGGTTTATCGGAATCTGGAAGCCCCCTTTCACAAGGGGACCCCGAGATCCCGCCCCCCCCGTGTGAAATGGTAAGGAGGTACTTACCCCTACCATTTCAATAAAAAAATGTCAAAAATGTTAAAAATGACAGGAGACAGTTTTTGACAATTCCTTTATTTAAATGCTTCTTCTTTCTTCTTTCTTCTATCTTCCTTCATCTTCTTCTTCTTCTGGCTCTTCTGGTTCTTCTTCTGGTGTTCTCGTCCAGCATCTCCTCCGCTGCATCTTCTATCTTCTTCTCCTCGGGCCGCTCCACACCCATGGCATGGGGGGAGGCTCCCGCTCTTCTCTTCATCTTCTTCATCTTCTTCTCTTCTTCATCTTCTTCTCTTCTTCATTTTCTTCTCCGGGCCGCTCCGCACCCATGCTGGCATGGTGGGAGGCTCCCGCTGTGTGACACGTCTCCTCTTCTGACGGTTCTTAAATAATGGGGGCGGGGCCACCTGGTGACCCCGCCCCCCTCTGATGCACGGGACATGACGGGACTTCCCTGTGGCATTCCCCGTGACATCACAGGGAAGTCCCGTCAAGTCACTTTGCGTCAGAGGGGGCGGGGCCCCCCGTTATTTAAGAATTATTATTAGTTATTATTAAAATATATTATTAGTTATTTAAGACGCGTCACACAGCAGGAGCCTCCCACCATGCCAGCATGGGTGCGGAGCGGCCTGGAGAAGAAGATGAAGAAGAGAAGAAGATGAAGAAGAGAAGAAGATGAAGAAGAGAAGAAGAAAAAAAGATGAGGAAGAGAAGAAGATGAAGAGAAGAGCGGGAGCCTCCCGCCATGCCATGGGTGCGGAGCGGCCTGAGGAGAAGAAGATAGAAGACGCCGCAGAGGAGATGCTGAACGAGAACACCGGAGGAAGAACCAGAAGAGCCAGAAGAAGAAGAAGAAGATGAAGGAAGATAGAAGAAAGAAGAAGCTTTTAAATAAAGGAATTGTCAAAAACTGTCTCTTGTCATTTTTAACATTTTTGACAGTTTTTTAGTGAAATGGTAGGGGTACTTTTGTACCCCCTTACCATTTCACACAGGGGGGGCCGGGATCTGGGGGTCCCCTTGTTAAAGGGGGCTTCCAGATTCCGATAAGCCCCCCGCCCGCAGACCCCCACAACCAATGGCCAGGGTTGTGGGGATGAGGCCCTTGTCCTCATCAACATGGGGACAAGGTGTTTTGGGGGGCTACCCCATAGCACCCTCCCAATGTTGAGGGCATGTGGCCTGGTACGGTTCAGGAAGGGTCTGGTATGGAATTTAGGGGGACCCCCACGTTATTTTTTTTTTTTAATTTTGCCCGGGGTTCCCCTTAATATCCATACCAGACCTGAAGGACCTGGTATGGAATTTAGGGGGACCCCCACGTCATTTTTTTTTAAATTTTGGTTTGGGGTCCCCGTGTGGGGAATTCCCATGCCATTTTTATCAATGAACTTTTATGTGTATTGTCGGACCAGCAATGCAATAGCCGTGAGTAGTTTTAAATGACTTTTTTTCTTTGAAATGTCATTTTGCTGTCAGACTGTTCTAAACACAGGAAACATGCGCCCCTTTACAGGCATACTATAGACACCCCCAGCTACGAAATTTAAAGGGATATTACACTTTTATTGTTTGATTTTAAGCATTATTAAAATCACTGCTCCTGAAAAAACGTCCGTTTTTAAAACTTTTTTTTGCATTGACCCATGTCCCCTGGGGCAGGTCCCCAAACACTTTTTATGACAATAACTTGCAAATAAGCCTTTAAAATTAGCACTTTTGATTATTCATGTTCGTGTCCCATAGACTTTAACGGTGTTAGCGCGTTCAAACAAACTTTTTTCCTGTTCGCATGGTCTGGTGCGAACCGAACAGGGGGGTGTTCAGCTCATCCCTAATCAGAACCAGCCAGGGGAATCCTTAAAGGGACAAATATCCACTCTATACAATTTTACACAAGACTTGTCATTCAATTGCCAAAAACAATTACATCAAGTGTTCAGTTTTGCCAGATTCAAAGCCATCTAAAAAGAGCCTGAAGCTCAAAATGTCATTCAGACCAGGGAAATAAGTGACCCTAAGTTATGAATCCATCTGGAATCACATTGTAAGATATGTTTATTTAGGGATGAGCCGAGTATCGCTAAAAGCCATTATCTTTGCAAAGTGAAGCTACACCTCATTTACTGTTTTCAAAGTGCACACTCTATTTGCCTTTAGTAAATCAACCTCATAGGGTCATGGTCAGAAGGGAAAACAGGCTCTTGTCAGGTAGTTCTGTAAACCTAAAGCCTGCTTTATTTGTCCACCAACAGAAAGTGTGCTTAGCTTCAGCTACAATAGTTACATTGGTCCAAGCTGAACAAATGTAATTACTCTATAGAGAAATATACCATACCTGGAATTCTTCTTTAATGTGGTAAATGATTCAAAGCATTGGTTCCCCCAACACTTCATATTCCTGATATGTGCCTGTTGTACTATGTACTTGTATGAGAAAGCATCCTGTTCCCTTTGTATTGCTTCCTTTATGTGAAATTCCTGGTGTTCCTGCCAGCCCCTCTGCTTTCCTATTAAAATCTGACCACACTAAGCAGGAAAGAACAAAGTGGTCATTTCTCTAGCTATGCTGGGAACTCAATATGCTCTCCTCCAATGATCAGACTTGTCCTGACACTCCCCTGCTGCACAGCCATCCACTGGAAATCACAGTGTGCTGCTGTTTCTCCTCCCCATGTCACATACCTGGTGGTTTTGAGCCCGAATTGCAGAGAGAGGCCTCCCCTTTGGCTCCCACTACCGGCTCCCTGGAATGGAGGCAGAGGGCACAGGAGTAAGGAGTAGTATGAGTGCCTGGCAGGATCAACAGTCAGTCCGGAAGTCTAGGAACAACAGCAGGTAAGTAGACTGAAGACTGGAATGCTGGACTGGAACCAGGAACAACAGCAGGCAAGTAGACTGAAGACTGGAGTGCTAGACTGGAACCAGGAACAACAGCAGGCAAGTAGGCAAGGTATCAGGGATCAGGCAGAAGGATCGTCAGACAGGCCAGTGGTCAAGTATCAGATGGACAGCAGAGGTACCAGGGATTAAACAGGAGGATAGTCTAGGCAAGCCAGAGGTCAGATGCAGGCAGATAGCTGGGTAGTCACAAACGGATAGCCGGGTCTTCAAACAGGTAGTCTCAGATCAGATCAGATCAGGTTACACACACAAAACGCTGTAGAGCAGACAGCGGGGACTGAGTGTAAAAGACAGGCCTTAATAGCCCGTCTGGCGCCAACAGGGATGAGTGTGAGCGTGCCCGTGCATGCACGTGTGCATGCGCGCATCCGCAATGGCGCCTGAAAATGCGCACCAGTGAGCGTGGGACGCCGATTAATGGCAGGATCTTCCTGAAATTGCCCCCCAAGGGGCAGCCTCCGGATGCCCTTTCGGGCAAACTTTTCGGGATGGGACCTTTTGGAGGACTGCAACAGACTCTCAGCATGGATATTACCCTTGGGCTCCCAAGAATTTTCTTTAGGTCCAAACCCCTTCCATTTAATCAGGAATTGATCTTGATTATTTCTGCTCCTGTAGTCCAAGATAGACTCTACCTCAAATTCCTCCTCGCCATCTATCAGAACAGGATCAGGGGAATCCATACTTCGACCTGGAAATGGGTTGGAAATGGAAGGTGTTAGTAATGATACATGGAATACCGCATGGATCTTCAGTGAATCAGGAAGTTCTAGTTCATATGCCACCTCTTTAATTTTTCTTCTGACAGGAAATGGCCCCAAGAACTTGGGACCCAATTTCTTGGAAGGGCAGGCTAACCTAAGGTTTACTGTGGATAACCATACCCGGTCACCGGGTGCAAGTATCAGTTCGCCTCGTCTCTTTTTGTCAAAGGTTATCTTGTTATATTCCTGGGTCCTGGTCATGGTTTCCTGAAGAACTTGGTTGTTGGAAGCAAAGAAATTTAATTTTTCCTGAACTGCTGGTACTGTACATTCAGGGAGGGAATTGGGTAGAAATGAAGGATAAAAGCCATAGTTGGTCGAAAAATGGAGTTTGTTTGATAGCGGAGTGGATGGAGTTGTTGTAGGCAAATTCAGCCAATGGAAGCAAGGAAATCCAGTCATCTTGGGTAAAGGAGGAGAAACAGCGTAGGCATTGTTCGAGAGTTTGGTTTGTTCTTTCTGTTTGGCCATTGGTCTGGGGATGATAGGCAGAGAACGACAGTTCAATATTCAGGGCTTTGCACAGAGACCTCCAAAATCGGGAGCTAAACTGTACCCCCTGATCTGAGACAATATTGGCTGGCACCCCGTGGAGTCTGATGACTTCTTTAATTAATACTTGTGCTGTTTCTGAAGCTGAGGGAGTACCTTTCATTGGGACAAAATGGGCTATTTTTGACAGTCGATCTACGATCACAAGGACGGTAGTATGGCCCCCCACCGGAGGTAGCTTGACAATGAAATCTATGGATAACATTGTCCATGGCCTGTCTGGGACAGGCAGAGGTCTTAGTAGTCCCCATGTAACCCTTTTTCCTAATGCAGGTTGTACAGGATTCCACAAATTTTTTGCAATCCTCACGTACCTGAGGTCATCAAAAGGTACGCTGTACCAGGTCAGTGGTCTTGGTTATACTGAAATGCCCAGCCAGTGCATGATCGTGATAAAGCTCCAATATGGGCACTCATAGGTTTCCGGGTATGTAAATTTTGTTTTCATGCCAAAGCAACCCATCTCTGACCTATAGTTCTGGCCCAATGGAAGGTCTCAGTCCTGCGGAAGATTGCTTAATTCGTGAAAGCAGATTTTCATGAAGCAGAAGAAAATTCTCCAGGGACAGGATAGTGTCCGGAGGTGAAATTTCTTGGGGTTTGTGGAACATCAGGGATAGGGCATCGGGTTTAGTGTTTTTGGAACCAGGCGATAAGTGACGTGAAAGGAGAACCAGGAGAAGAAGAGGGCCCACCTGGCTTGTCGTGGCTTCAATCTTTTTGTAGACCTCGGATATTCCAGGTTCTTATGATCATTAAATATCAGGACTGGATTTGCGGCTCCATCCAGAAGGTAGCGCCATTCTTCTAGTGCAGATTTTATTGCTAACAACTCTCGGTCTCCTACGTCATAATTCCTCTCTGCTGCTGACAACTTGCGAGAGAAGAAAGCCACTGAGTACAGCAGGGCCCTGGTTCCTTGTCTTTGGGACAGCACTGCTCCCACAGCAATTTCAGATGCGTCCACTTCAAGTACAAATGGCAGGGAGGAGTCTGGATGTTTTAGTATGGAAGCAGAAGTGAAGAGACCCTTGAGGGTCTCAAAGGCTTTTTGGGCTTCAGAAGACCAGTGAAAACATGTTCCTTGTTTGGTTAACTGGGTAATTGCAGTGATAATGGCTGAGAACCCTTAGATAAATTTCTGATAGAAATTGGGGAATCCAACGAAATGTTGGATTCCCTTTTTGTCTGTTGGGACCGGCCAATCCAAGATTGCAGCGATTTTCTGAGGGTCCATTTTAATGCATTTGTTGAAGATGATTAACCCCAAAAATGGTATACTTTCCTGCTCAAACTCACACTTTTCTGCCTTCGCATATAAGCCATGCTGTCGGAGCCGAGCCAACACACTTCTGACGTGCCTGCGGTGATATTCAAGGGAAAAGGAAAAGATTAGTATATCCAGGTAAACAATGACAAATAGGTCTAGAAAGTCACATAAAACGTCATTGATAAAGTACTGAAATGTGGCAGGAGCATTGCACAACCCGAAGGGCATCACCAAGTACTCAAAGTGCCCATAGAGGGTACGAAAAGCAGTTTTCCATTCCTCTCCATCCCTGTTATGGACCAAGTTGTAGGCTCTGCGAAGGTCAAGTTTAGTGAATATGGTGGCAGTTCCAAGTCTTTGAAATAGCTCTGGTACCAGGGGGAGAGGGTAGCGTTTTTTTTACTGTAATTTTATTTAGTTTGCAGTAGCCCACGCATGGTCGAAGGGTTTGATCCTTTTTCTGTACAAAAAAGATGCCCGCACCTGCTGGAGACGTGCACGGGCGAATTAAGCCTTTATTTAGGTTCTTGTCAATATAGTCCTTTAATGCCCCTTGTTCTACCTCTGTCAAGGGAAAAATCCTTCAGAACGGGATCTCAGCTCCAGGAAGCAGCTCGATAGGGCAGTCATAGGCCCGGTGAGGTGGTAGAATCTCTGACCCTTGTTTACTAAATAGGTCCAGGAAGTCTTGGTAAGTTTTTGGAATAGATTGACGTAAACTGGCTACTGTGTCTAGGCATAATAAGGTAGTGGCCCTATGAGAGTCTTGTGAACCGCAAAACTGCTGACAATAGGAAGAAGAAAAGGTAACCTCTGCTGTAGCCCAGTTAATGTCAGGGTTGTTTGCTTGTAACCAAGGCATACCAAGGATTATAGAAAACAAGGGTGAAGCAATAATGTCCATGCGGAGCAACTCTTGGTGAGAGTCAGAGATGGTAATGGGTATTGGAGTGGTCTCTTGAATTACAGGTCCGGACTTGATGGCGGACCCATCAACCAGGTGGATGGAAAGTCCATGGGTCATTGGAAGAAGGGGGATCTGATGTTTTGCAGCAAAAGAGGAATCCATGAAACAGCTGCAAGCTCCGGAATCAATAATGGCGGGTATTTGCAGAGTCTTTTCTGGGAGCTGTAAAGAGACAGAGAGGGCAAGGTGAGACATGATCTTGGCCAGAGGAGCAACATAGTCAGTGGACAAGGAGAGACAGTTACGGAGCTTAAGAGGGCAGTTCCTGACATAGTGCCCGGGTTCCCCGCAGTACAGGCACAGATTATTTATCCAACGACGTTGAAGTTCCTCCTGGGTGAGGGAAGGCCGAAGGACCCCCAACTGCATATGTTCAGGTGCATTAAACGTGGAGGTAGATGGTG
The DNA here is from genome assembly GCA_037952925.1 of Lithobates clamitans. NCBI lineage: Eukaryota > Metazoa > Chordata > Amphibia > Anura > Ranidae > Lithobates > Lithobates clamitans. Next base: position 2,179,981 of record JBBGZY010001165.1, read on the forward strand.
CTGGTGGGGTATGGCTTGGAATTTTTGGAAGCATCCAGGTTGGGCGAGGAAGTCCTGTAGCCCTCTCTACTCTACGTTCCCTTAGGCGTCGATCAATCTGGATGTCCAAATCGATCAATGCATTCAGAGTCTGTGGTATGCCAACTCTAGCTAACTCATCTTTCAGGGGGTCAGAAAGTCCCATGCGGAACTGGTAGCGGAGAGCGGCATCATTCCAATCTGTGTCAGCACTCCACCGTCTGAACTTAGCCACGTAATCCTCCGATGCCCTGCGTCCCTGCTGAAGAGTATGCAGTGCAGTTTCTGCGGTTACTGAGAGCTGGGGATCTTCATATAACTGGGCCAATGCATCAAAGTAGGTGGTGAGGTTGGTTAGAGACACATCCTTTTATTCCAGGAGGTGGTGGGCCCAGGTTTGGGGGCCACCTGCAAGCAAGGAAACTACGAAGCCCATCTTGGTAACCTCCAGGGAAAAGGTGCATGGTTGGAGGGCGAAGAACAGTTCACAGGAATTGCGAAAGGCCCTGAATTTACTTCGATCTCCGGAGAATTTTTCAGGCGTCGGAACTCTAGGCTCTGGAGGAAGCATTACCACGGTTGGAGAAGGCCCCACTGAAGAAGCAGAAGCAGGAGGGGCTCCTGGACACCGGTAGGGTTAGACAGGGCTAATACCCGTTCTTCCAAACGGGTGTACCCTTGCTGAAGATTCTTGACTGCTTCAGTCAATCCCACCAGGTGTACACACAGTTCCTCCATGGGAGAGGTTCTCTACTCGGGCTCAGACATGGCTGTCTGCTACTGTCACGTACCTGGTGGTTTTGAGCCCGAATTGCTGAGAGAGGCCTCCCCTATGGCTCCCACTACCGGCCCCCTGGAATGGAGACAGAGGGCACAGGTGTAAGGAGTGGTGTGAGTGCCTGGCAGTCAGTCCGGAAGTCCAGGAACAACAGCAGGTAAGTAGACTGGAGACTGGAGTGCTGGACTGGAACCAGGAACAACAGCAGGCAAGTAGACTGAAGACTGGAGTGCTGGACTGGAACTAGGAACAACAGCAGGCAAGTAGTCTGAAGATTGGAGTGCTGGACTGGAACCAGGAACAACAGCAGGCAAGTAGACTTGAAGACTGGAGTGCTGGACTGGAACCAGGAACAACAGCAGGCAATTAGACTTGAAGACTGGAGTGCTGGACTGGAACAGCAGCAGGCAAGTAGACTGAAGACTGGAGTGCTGGACTGGAACCAGGAACAACAGCAGGCAAGGAGACAAGGTATCAGGGATCAGGCAGAAGGATCTTCAGACAGGCCAGTGATCAAGTGTCAGATGGACAGCAGAGGTACCAGGGAAAAAACAGGAGGATAGTCTAGGCAAGCCAGAGGTCAGATGCAGGCAGATAGCTAGGTAGTCACAAACGGATAGCCGGGTCTTCAAACAGGTAGTCTCAGATCAGATCAGGTTACACACATAAAACGCTGTAGAGCAGACAGCAGGGACTGTGTGTAACAGACAGGCTTAAATAGCCTGCCTGGCCCCAACAGGGATGCGCGTGCACTCGTCCGTGCACGCACGTGCGTGTGTGTGCACGCGCATGCACAATGGCACCCACAAAAACGCACCAGTGAGCCTGGGACGCCGATTACTGGCAGGATCTTCCCGACACCCCAGCTCTTATTCAGCTGAGAACAGAGGGTATGTGATCACTTATAAAAAAGGGAAAAAAGGTGTTTAGCATTTTTTTTATAACTATACAAAAATGTTTTGCATTTCATTTCTATTTTAACCTGAATGGGTTGTTTTACAAGGTGGTTGTTTACAATCACTTTAAGGTTACCTAACCAGTTCTAGTCTTCATGTCAGTCGAGTGTAAGTATGGATACTGCTGTGCTTCAGTTTGAAATACCCATCCAAGTTTCAGATTTTATCAGTAAGGTTAATGTTAAAATAGTAAAACAGAAACTTTGGTAACACAAAAAAATTACAAAATGAAGCATTTTTTAATAAATATAAACTAAGTCCCCACAGGGATAAACACGTGGATATATACTATTTCATTTTTTCATAAAAAATTTAAAAATGTCTTCTTAGTGCTTTCAACCCTGTAGAATGCAGAGAATATATCACACCTTCCTGTGCATTTTAAAATAACTCTGTTGCTTACAAAAATAAGAAGTACAGTGCATACGGAAAGTATTTTACAACGCTTCACTTTTTTCATATTTTGTTATGTTATAGCCTTATTCCAAAATTGAGTAAATTCATTATTTTCCTCAAAATTCTACAAACAATACCCCATAATGAAACTAAATAAATTCAGCGCTGGCTATGTGGATAAACAAATACTGTGCAATAGCACTAGGATCATATAAAATTTATACAAGTGCTAAACATATGCTTCAGGTTGCAGGATTTTCATGATCACCCATAAAGAATATGAAGAAAAAACACTATGGTGAAGTACTGTGGAGACAGGATATCAATTGCGCATAATAGCGGTACTCACAAGAATCAAGTGGTAACCAGGCATTCAGAGAAACTTCCGCGTTCGCCGCTGTAAGCGTGCGTTCCACGGGAACAGGAAGCAGCGTCACTGGTTTAGGACGTGAGCCGGATATTACGTCGACGCATTTTAGCCTCTCCTCCAGGGCGTCATCACAGCGGCAGCACATATTTCTCATTTCAAGTCTAATCGCTGGCGCTGCATATATTGTGGGATTGTTTTTTGCCAATATATGTTTACTAAAATTATTTTCTTTACATTCTATGGCACCTACATATGTTTAGCACTTGTATCAATTTTTTATGATCCTAGTGCTATTGTACAGTATTTGTTTATCCACATAGCCAGCGCTGTATTTATTTTGTTTCATATATCAAGTACTAGTACCTTTTTACAGCAGCGGCAACGCACATATATATTTTTTTCACTATAAAATTAGTCGCTAGCGCTGCATATATTGTTCACAATACCCCATAATGACAACATGAAAGAAGTTTGTTTGAAATCCTTGCAAATATATTAAAAATAAAAAAGGAAAAATTCCCATGTATATAAGTATTCACAGCCGTTGCCATGACACTCAAAATAGAGCTCAGGTACATCCTGTTTTCACTGATAACCTAGAGATGTTTCTACAACTTGATTGGAGTCCACTTGTGGTAAATTCAGTTGATTAGACATTATTGAATCGAGACACAGATCTCGGGAAGGGTACAGAAACATTTCTGTAGCATTGAAGGTCCCAATAAGCACAGTGACCTATATCATCTGTAAATGGAAGAAGTTTGGAACCACTAGGACTCTTCCTAGAGCGGGCCGCCCAGCCAAACTGAGCGATCAGGGGAGAAGGGCCTTAGTCAGGGAGGTGACCAAGAACCCAATGGTCACTCTGACCCTTGGGTTCCAGCATTTCTCTGTATAGAGAGAAGAACCTTCTAGAAGAACAACCATCTCTACAGCACTCCACCAATAAGGCCTGTATGGTAGAGTGGCCAGATGGTAGACACTCCTCAGTAAAAGGCACATGACAGCCTGCCATGAGTTTGCTAAAAGGCACCTGAAGTACTCTCAGACCATGAGAAACAAAATTCTCTGGTCTGCTGAAACAAAGATTGAACTCTTTGGCCTCAATGGCAAGCGTCATGTCTGGAGGAAACAAGCCACCACTCATCATCTACCCAATACCATCCCTACAGTGAAGCATGGTTGTGGCAGCATCATGCTGTGGGAAAGTTTTTTAGTGGTAGGAACTGGGAGACTAGTCTGGATTAAAGGAAAGATGAATGCAGCAATATACAGAGACATCCTTGATGAAAACCTGCTCCAGAGCGCTCTGGTCCTCAGCCTAGGGCAAAGGTTCATCTTCCAACAGGTCAACAACCCTAAGCACACAGCCAAGATAACAAAGGAGTGGCTATGGGACAACTCTGTGAATGTCCTTGAGTGGCCCAGCCAGAGCCCAGAGTTGAACCCGATTGAACATCTCTGAAGAGATCTGAAAATGGCTGTGCATCGATGCTCCCTATCCAATCTGATGGAGCTTGAGAGATTCTGCAAAGAAGAATGGCAGAAACTGACCAAAATTGGTGTGTCAAGCTTGTAGCATCATACTCAAAAAGACTCGAGGCTGTAATTGGTGCCAAAAGTGCTTCAAGAAAGTATTGAGCAAAGGCTGTGAATACCTACAGTATGTACATGTGATTCTTTTTGTTTTTTATTTTTTATAATTTTTAAAAGATTTCAAACAAACGGTGTCATTATGGGGTATTGTTTGTAGAATTTTGAGGACAATAATGAATTTAATTAATTTTGAAATAAGGCTGTAACATAACAAAATGTGGAAAAAGTAAAGTGCTGCGAATACTTTCTGGAAGCACTGTATACAGTTAAGAAAACCTGAGGTGCCTGCAAAAACCCGCATTATCCTACAGTCCTGGCTGCTGGGCAATTCTGATCAATCAAAACTTCAGCATTTTCTTGATAATGTTGAAGCTTGTGTGTTTCATGAAATGAGATCTATTTTCTTTCATATATGTCTCACTGTTTTCTGATATCAACGAGAATCTTTGCACCACCAAGCTTTTTTCTTTATGATAACATATTGTTTATTTTTCCTCTGAGAACACTTGTTATCGAACTAGACTGCTGAGTGTACTCTCCTGAAACTTTCAACACAAAATTGAAATAAACGATGAGAGTCCTTCAGAGTACTAAAGCATGGGTTTATTTGGATTATTTGAACACATTTATCATTATATATACTGTATAGCAACACATAATTTGTCCTTTCAAATGATATTGTTACATGATAGAATCAAATGGTAACAGTTTTTAGCAATTTACATTGTATTTACATTGTATTAGGCCAGTCCTTAAGAAATACATGTACCACTTGATATTCTGCCACACATAAAGTAGAATTTACAATACCATATTCCTAAAAATATATAGTGGCCAGCCCAGTGGACAGGTTTATTTCAAACTCTGTTGTTGGAATAAAAAAACCCTTACTTTTCCAGTGATATGGCCCTTTAAATTTAAAACATTGCTGCCTCCTGTTTCTTTAACTTGATCATCACCTGCAGCAGATTCAGGTAGTTCTTAATAGTGTTGTGTTTATAAAATGATGCTGTTATTGCACCAATTAAAAAAAAAATACCTCCAGTGCCGCTGCTACCCTTTCCCTGCCGGTTGCTGTTAAGGATGCTGTCTACTTCACAGCCAGCAGCCTCCTACAAATCAATGATGCTACATTGTGTGGAGCCTGATAGGGAAGCTAAGACATTAGTTCCCTGTCAGATCCACTCTCTCCTTGTGATTGAAAGTAGGTAGTGGTAGCAGCCTCCTACAAATCAATGATGCTACATTGTGTGGAGCCTGATAGGAAAGCTAAGACATTAGTTCCCTGTCAGATCCACTCTCTCCTTGTGATTGAAAGTAGGTAGTGGTTGGATTCTATAGCCAATAGCAGGCTGGCTATTGGCCAAGGATCCTCCTACTGCCTGTTGTCAATTACAGGGGAAGTAGCTGGTAGAACTTGTAGATGTGTGACAGCTGCAGTGGCAAGAGTGCCAATGTGCCAATGTGCCTCCACACAGGATTAAAAGCAGTACATAAATCTGTTACCTGCGTCAACTTTTTCATGTGCTGGTACATCAGAATTCTAAAGAGTGTCATAGACACAAAAAAAAGACATAATACTTAGAACTTAAAAGTTATAAAACTAAAGTCTACATTAAGCCCAATCCGCTAAATGGTATTAAAATCCGTTTAAACTTCTCTCTCTATTTTAGGAGTAACTTCAAATGAGCAAACGCATGTGTGTTTGCAATACATTGTCTTGCAAGTGGCATGTTGATTAGTCTGTTTCTAATAGAATACTCATGATGGCAATTCTAGCTATCAGCTTCTGTGTGGTTTCACCCACATATCAAAATCCACATGGACATTTTATTATGTATTATTGTACCAATATGTACTGAATACATACAGTGTCTTGAAAAAGTATTCACACCCCTTGCAATTTTCCACATTTTTTCATGTTACAACCAAAAACATAAAAAAATGGGTGATTTTATGCGATAGACCACCACAAAGTGGCACATAATTGTGAAGTGAAAGAAAAATGATAAATGGTTTTCATTTTTTGTTTACAAATAATTATCTGAAATGTATTGCATGCATTTGTATTCAGCCCCCCTGAGTCAATACTTTGTAGAACCACCTTTCACTACAATTACAGCTGCAAGTGTTTTGGGGGATGTCTCTACAAGCTTTGTACATCTAGAGAGTGACATTTTTGCCCATTCTTCTTTGCAAAATAGCTCTGTGAGATTGGATGGAGAGCATCTGCGAACAGCAATTTTCAAGTCTTGCCACAGATTCTCATTTGGATTTAGTTCTGGACTTTGCCTGGGCCATTCAAACACATATATATGCTTTGATCTAAACCATTCTATTGTAGCTCTGGCTGCATGTTTTGGATGGTTGTCCTGCTAGAAGGTAAACCTCTGCCCTAATCTCAAGTCTTTTGCAGACTCTAACAGGTTTTCTTCTAAGATTGAAATGAATGCATAAACAGCGCTTGCAGGATAAATATGCAAACCCACACAAAGTGAATGATCAGTGAATGACAGTGATATACAATCTAACAAAAGTCAATGTGGTACAAAAGGATACCAATGTGATACAAATAAATAAATAAATAAATAAATAAATAAATAAATAAATAAATAACACAATCTATTTAAAAGTCTATTTTCAAAGTGCTGAGTGCTCCAAAAATAAAGTGCATAAGTGCTCCAAAAAACAGCAGGTGTCAAGTGCCACACTCCCCTCTGGTGACCCCACTCACCAAAAAATAGCTTTGCAGTCTGGGGACAAAAGCGCTGTGATCTAAATGATCTGGTATATGAGGAAAAGATTCTCAGAAGCCTCTCCATAGAAGTGGTATTCTTGTGGACATTTCCGAGTAGATCAATCATGCTCAAAAAACGGGAAACAGAGAAGATTATAGTGAAATATCGATGGGACTAAATAAATAGCGCAAACTAGGCGCCACTTACAAGACAGCTGGATAAACAGGCATCAGTGTAAAAGTCTGGGTCAGCTGCTGGTCGGCGTGCATTCCACAGAGTGTGGAAGTTGCGTCAATAGTTGCGAAACCGGAAGTACATCAACGTGTTTCGCCCCTCCTCCAGGCGTCATCAAAGGACATCACTTCCGGTTTCAAGTGATCAATTTTATATCCAAGGAGTAAATGCCTCTTCTCACCTAAGCCAATGGAAAGCAACCAATTCCATTCGGTGTGATGAACATCAACTTCCTCTGTGTAACATCACTTCCTGTTTCCATATAAATAATGCAGAAACTTTTTTAATAATATTCACATAATACATATTATATTGCTTAAAAAATTATGTGTAACAATAAAAATGTATGATTTTTTTATATTGGCTCTAAAATTAAAGAATATATATGAGAAAAAAATAAAATGAATAAAAATAAAAAAGAAATAAAATGAAAAAATAAATAAATAAATAAAAATAAAATATAAAATAAAATATAATAAAATAAAATAAAAATAAATATAAATATAAATAATAATAAATATAAATAAAATTAAAAACAAAAAACTAAAATTAAAATAAAAATAAAAATACCAATAAAAATAAATATAAGGTATAAAAAAATAAAAATAAACATAAAAAATAAAATAAAAATAGAATAAAATCAATAAAAATAGAATAAAAATAAAAGTAAATAAAAATGAAAGTAAATAAAAATAAAATAATATAAATAAAATAAAGTAAAATAGAAATAGAAATAAATGATGAAATAAAATAAAACCAGATAGTCTACCAGTTGGACAAAAAACTATTTATAATCCAGATCTATGTTTAAGCCAGAAGGACTCATAGTACCAAGCCCATGGGTCCATTGAATTTCATTTTGTGAAATAGCCTTCTTGAGATTGGATCCTCTCCAATGTTCCTCTACCTTATCAATTCCACAAAACATCAAACGCCTTGGATCTCTATTGTGGAACAATTTAAAATGGTTGGACAAACTATTATGCTTGAAACCCTTTTAAATTGTATTGACATGCTCTCTCAACCTTATCCCCAACTTTCTTATGGTCCCCCCACATACTGGAGACCACAAGGAGAGAAGATAGGTGACATGTGTGGTCCCTTAAAATGGGTAGGTTTGCTTTTCCTATTCCCAGATGTTTTAAAAATGACACATTTGCCACAACTAAAAAAAATATTTGGTCCAAAAAAGTAAGTCTTTTTAGGGGATTAATGGCATTATATAAATTATAAGATGAAACAATCAGCACCACAAGTAAAAAATATTGTGATGTTTAAATAAGATAACCTAATAATAAATGTGCACAGCTGCTTAACATTCCAAGTGATACACCACACTAATTTCAAAATAGATAGTAAATAAATCAATGTAGCGCTATGTGTAAAAATATATATAAATATAAAGTGCAAATCTCTAAAATAAATAAATCCTACATATAAATGAATAATCCATAAAATGAAAAAATGAAGAAGTGAAACATGAAAAGCTCTTCTTGTGATCAGTGCATCCACACAATTCCACCACAGTGATTGTTCATTCTCAAAAGAAGTGCACACCACCACCAAAATGCGCGTTCACCTACCAGATGAGTCAAAACTCATATGTGGATCTCCCCACGAGCTCTTTGCTCTCACTTCCTCTTCCCAATCAATGGTGGGTAATCCAGGTGGCTCTTTTCTTAATGGTAACTCAGCTCATTAACATCCAAAGAAACAAATCACCTCCCAGCTTGGTTCAAGATTCCATGAGTTCAGGACATGTAAATAATAAGTATAGAGACCATAGTGTTCTCCGTATACAAATTTATTCAAAGCCCCCAAACAGTTGCACTTACAAGATAAAAACTTTTAAAATCACATATAAACCTCCAGAGTAGCACTGCCGTGTCCACATACACAGTGCCTGGCTGAACGTTACTATCAGCTCCTCCCTTCTAGATGCGTATCGGCCAATCACAGGCCTTCCTCAGTAGATGGGTGGGCTGATCCCTTTAAGCTAATTTGTAGTGTATCCTTGCTATAGCAACCCTCCGGGTGTCGCCACTGCTCATTCTGCGGTGCAGAAAGAACCTCCTTCTGCCTGTGTCTCCAGGACACACAAATACTAAGACCAGGGAGTGGTCTAAGCACCCGCAGACCTACATGACAATCTCCAGTTACAATCTATCATAAGCTAAGCATAATTACATACAAAACAACTACCTATACTAACAATCTAAAATTACATAATTATTTTTAAAAATGCCATGTTTATTATTATAAACCAACAAAATTATATATATATGTTACGGAACTAAATTGATTTAAAATTACTATTCAAATTTTAAATATAAACAACGTACTTCATATGTCCATGTATATATAGGGTCACCACTCCCATAACAAACACATAGACCCCCCAACAAACATAATAATACTGTATGTTTGTTGCCAATGTTCTCTTATTATCTTTTCAAACTGTTTGTATTGTCTGGTGTAGCATGTCAGAAAAGCTACACCATAGTCTTTCTTCTTATTTACTTTTTTCCTAAATAAGGACTCCCTATCTACATCTCTTATTGTTTTGCTAGTCCTCTTTAGATCTTCTTCTATATTCTTTAATATAAATTGGAAACAGGAAGTGATGTTACACAGAGGAAGTTGGTGTTCAACACATCGAATGGAATTGGTTGCTTTCCAGTGGCTTGGGTGAGAGGAGGAATTCGCTCCTCGGTTATAACATTGATCACTTGAAACCAAAAGTGATGTCCTTTGATGATGCCCTGGAGGAGGGGCGAAGCGCATTCACATACTTCTGGTTTTGAAACCATTGACGCAACTTCCGCCCTCCGTGGATCGCATGCTGACCAGCAGCGAACCCGGATTTTTAAACTGATGCCTGTTTATCCAGCTGTCTTGTAAGCGGAGCTTAGTTTGCACAATTTACATAGTTACATAGTAGGTGAGGTTGAAAAAAGACACAAGTCCATCAAGTCCAACCTATGTGTGTGATTATGTGTCAGTATTGTATTGTATATCCCTGTATGTTGTGGTCATTCAGGTGCTTATCTAATAGTTTCTTGAAGCTATCAATGCTCCCCGCTGAGACCACCGCCTGTGGAAGGGAATTCCACATCCTTGCCGCTCTTACAGTAAAGAACCCCCTACGTAGTTTAAGATTAAACCTCTTTTCTTCTAATTTTAATGAGTGGCCACGAGTCTTGGTAAACTCTCTTCTGCGAAAAAGTTTTATCCCTATTGAGGGGTCACCAGTCCGGTATTTGTAAATTGAAATCATATCCCCTCTCAAGCGTCTCTTCTCCAGAGAGAATTTCAGTGCTCGCAACCTTTCCTCATAACTAATATCCTCCAGACCCTTTATTAGCTTTGTTGCCCTTCTTTGTACTCGCTCCATTTCCAGTACATCCTTCCTGAGGACTGGTGCCCAGAATTGGACCGCATACTCTAGGTGCGGCCGGACCAGAGTCTTGTAGAGCGGGAGAATTATCGCTTTATCTCTGGAGTTGATCCCCCTTTTAATGCATGCCAATATTCTGTTTGCTTTGTTAGCAGCAGCTTGGCATTGCCTGCCATTGCTGAGCCTATCATCTACTAGGACCCCCAGGTCCTTTTCCATCCTAGATTCCCCCAGAGGTTCTCCCCCCAGTGTATAGATTGCATTCATATTTTTGCCACCCAAATGCATTATTTTACATTTTTCTACATTGAACCTCATTTGCCATGTAGTCGCCCACCCCATTAATTTGTTCAGGTCTTTTTGCAAGGTTTCCACGTCCTGCGGGGGAGGTTATTGCCCTGCTTAGCTTAGTATCGTCTGCAAATACAGAGATTGAACTGTTTATCCCATCCTCCAGATCGCTTATGAACAAATTAAATAGGATTGGTCCCAGCACAGAACCTTGGGGAACCCCACTACCCACCCCTGACCATTCTGAGTACTCCCCATTTATCACCACCCTCTGAACTCGCCCTTGTAGCCAGTTTTCAATCCATGTACTCACCCTATGGTCCATGCCAACAGACCTTATTTTGTACAGTAAACGTTTATGGGGAACTGTGTCAAATGCTTTTGCAAAATCCAGATACACCACGTCTACAGGCCTTCCTTTATCTAGATGGCAACTCACCTCCTCATAGAAGGTTAATAGATTGGTTTGGCAAGAACGATTCTTCATGAATCCATGCTGATTACTGCTAATGATATCGTTCGTATTACTAAAATCCTGTATATAGTCCCTTATCATCCCCTCCAAGAGTTTACATACTATCGATGTTAGGCTAACTGGTCTGTAATTCCCAGGGATGTATTTTGGGCCCTTTTTAAATATAGATGCTACATTGGCTTTTCTCCAATCAGCTGGTACCATTCCAGTCAGTAGACTATCTGTAAAAATTAGGAACAACGGTCTGGCAATCACTTGACTGAGTTCCCTAAGTACCCTCGGATGCAAGTCATCTGGTCCCGGTGATTTATTAATGTTAAGTTTCTCAAGTCTAATTTTAATTCCGTCCTCTGTTAACCATGGAGGTGCTTCCTGTGTTGTGTCATGAGGATAAACACTGCAGTTTTGGTTACTGAAGCCCCCCGATTCACTCGTGAAGACTGAGGAGAAGAAGAAATTCAATACCTTCGCCATCTCCCCATCCTTTGTAACCAGATGTCCTTCCTCATTCTTTATGGGGCCAATATGGTCTGTCCTCCCTTTTTTATTGTTTACATACTTAAAGAATTTCTTGGGATTTTTTTTGCTCTCCTCCGCTATGTGTCTTTCATGTTCTATCTTAGCTGTCCTAATTGCACCTTTACATATCCTGTTGCATTCTTTATAAAGTCTGAATGCTGAGGATGATCCCTCAACCTTGTATTTTTTGAAGGCCTTCTCCTTTGCTTTTATATGCATTTTTACATTACAGTTAAGCCATCCAGGACTTTTGTTCGCTCTTTTAAATTTATTACCCAATGGGATACATTGGCTAATGCCCTTATTTAATATGCTCTTAAAGCAAACACATCTCTCCTCCGTATTCTTTGTTTCTAATATTTTATCCCAGTCTATGCCTTTTAGCAAGGTTTGTAGTTTAGGGAAGTTGGCTCTTTTGAAATTCAGTGTCTTTGTATTCCCTTTATGTTTCCTATTTGTGTGATTTATACTGAAACTAATTGACCTGTGATCGCTGTTACCTAAATTGCCCCGCATTTCCACATCCGTGATCAGGTCTGTATTGTTGGTAATCAGTAGATCCAGTAATGTTTTATTTCTAGTTGGTGCGTCTACCATCTGACCCATAAAATTGTCCTGCAAGACATTAAGGAACTGGTGAGCCTTAAATGAATGCGCGGTTCCCTCCGCCCAATCTATGTCTGGATAATTAAAATCCCCCATTATGATAACACTTCCCATCCTTGCTGCTACTCCAATTTGTGATAGGAGATCCGTCTCCACTTCCTCCCTCAGGTTTGGGGGCCTATAGCATACTCCCAGTATTATTTTCCGCTTTCCCCTTTCCCCTTTCCCCCTTTCCCCTTTATTTAGTCCCAATGATATTTCACTATTAGTTTCTTCTCTGTTTCACATTTTTTGAGCATGATTGATCTATATATATGATCTATTAATATTTATTTGTAAAAAGCATTGAAAACCATTTATCATTTTCCTTCCACTTTACAATTATGTGCCACTTGGTGTTGGTCTATCACATAAAATCCCAATAAAATACATTTATGATTTTGGTTGTAATATGACAAAATGTCAAAGGGGTATGAATACTTTTTCAAGGCGCTGTATGAGCTGTAACAAATCAAATGTGTCATGCGAATAAGAAAGCCTTTATATGGGTGGAAAATCTTTACTTTAATCATACTATTGCTTTGAATACAGGAGATATACAGAAACACACCTATGGGATCGTAGACAGTATGACATGGACATAATAAATAAACACCACACCAAAATTAATTAAGATCTTTTATTTCACAGAAGCTTCCATGGGTCATGTGATCTCTTTTAACCAATAAAACCCAGAACCCTAAAACTAGAATATTCCAGTTTTACCTCTGACCTATTTGACCTATAATGAACCCACTCACTAGTTACAGCAAGAGGGAGGCCTTAAAACTGCCCCTGTCACAATCCCATAAGGAAAAGAGGGGCCTAAAACAGGCTTTCCCTCCTTTTCCCTGTATGGGATCGTAGACAGTACAACATGGACATAATAAATAAACACCACACCAAAATTAATTATTTAGTATTTTTTTTTAAACATTAACATTTTTTTTGGAATATAATCTTGGCCACGGCTGATTATCATTGTTTTATTTTTTAATACCATATAACTTTAAGAAAATGTATATCAGCATTAATACATATAACACCTTTTCTAATACACACCCAGCTCAGCCACTCTGACTCAAGCTTACATAAACTTCCAATACTTAAATTTTATATTTCCATTTTTTTTTATCAACAACTTTCACCAACCGACAGGATAATTCAATACTAGTTTGGAAATCTAAATTTAGTATGCCCAGGCCAATTTCTGACAAACGGACCCCATCATCCAGGTATAGGCCCGGAAGCCCACCCTCTAAATCCATATGTCGAAAAGACAACCCATAAACTGGGCACATGAACTTTTCCATGGCTTTATTAATTCTCTTACGTACTCTTTCTAATGGTTTCAACTTTAAAGATTCAATCCACCTCAACCGTGGTACAATTTCCGAAAAAAAACACCACTAAATCAGGAAAAGATAGCCTAATTTGATGAATAGCATGCTGGATATTCAAAATTAAATCTAGAGTTTTTTGTCGACCAACATCATTGTCTCCCAAATGTATTAAAAGGATATCCGGAAGGCGCATGCGCGGCGCTCTGTGACATGGACGCCTGATCACAGAGCTCCGTCCCGCTCCGAGCATTCGGCACTCCCCGCAACGGATCCACTCACCCCCAACACCCGCAATCGGGAGCGGAGCACGGTGGCTACCCCCAGGACAGAGACAGGGCATATTGCAGCAGCCAAACGGACCCCAGAGGACTGTTTCTTGGCTGGGTCTCCCACAGCACAGACACCTAAGATGGCGGCGGAGCGGCACACAAGCGATGCTGCACACACAGGCACAGCTGATTCCTCTCCCTGGCGCACTGCTCTGCTTAAAGAGGTATGTGGAGAGGCTCATCTGCCCCATATTATCTTAGATCCAGCATCTCCTGCCCCCACATTATCCTTATTAGATCAGACCCTGGATGGGCTTCACATACCTCACACAGCCTCATCTCCCCAGAGGCCTGTCATACAGCAACAAGATGTGCATCAGTTCTCCTCATGTCCCCCTGATATCTCAATGCTCTTTAACAAATTCGCAGAAATGCTTGATAAAGGACTTGCACAAACTGCTGCCAAAATAACTTCAGATATCACCTCTGACATTAAATCAGACCTACATCTCCTGGGATCCCGCATTGAGCATATTGAAACTAAAATGGACGCCACAATTGATCGGGTCAATCAAAATACGGATCGCTTTCAAGAACTCACTGATCAGCTGGAGGGGGCCATCGCCAAAATCGTTGACCTTGAAAATAGGTCCAGACGGCTGAACTTTAGGATAAGGGGTCTTCCTGAGACTTTCACGGACATTCCGGAAGCAGTCCACTCTCTCATCAAACACCTGATACCTGATATCAGAGCCCACAGGTTGGAGCTCGATAGGGCCCACAGAGCCCTAGGTCCTCCTCGCTCGGATGGTCTTCCCAGGGACATTGTGGTAAAACCTCACTACTACAATGTTAAGGAGGAGGTCATGAGGAGGGCTCGCACTATGCCCCAAATCCAGCTCCTGGGTCATTCAGTTCAGGTGTACGCTGATATTTCTCCTTATACTATTCAAAGACGGCGAGCACTTAAACCACTTCTGAATGTCCTCACACAGAAAAATGTGAAATACTGGTGGCTTTTCCCGCTGAGCCTCAAATTTGAATTTAACGGCAAGCCTTTCAGATTTTCTACACTAGCGGAAGGAGAACTTTTACTGAAAAAATTGGGACTCTTGAACACTGATCCATCATCACCGATGCAGTCTTCTCCATCACTCCTACCCAAACGACCACCTCCACCCAGCCCTCTGACTCCTACGTGGCAAAAACCCAAGTATAAGAAAGCCAAGGAAAGCCCTGCTACCTGAACCACCGGACTCTCTTTTTTTTTTTTTTCTCCCTTTACATCCCTTTTTGGGATGTGGACATGCCTTACCCCTTCACCATACAGGTCTCCCCCCCCCCTTTTTTTTTTTTTCCTATTTGGAGCTCCTGTCTGGTCCCGGGGGGCGTTGAAAGTTTTTGATCCTGTGTTTTGGGGTTATACCCTCTTCGTGTTAAAATTATTTTTATTTTTTTTATTTATTTCTTTAATTATATATAAATTTTTTTTTTTTTTTTTTTTTTTATAATTTTGTTATGGGGGTTAATTTTAACTTGTGATCCTTTCTGCCCCCTCCCATTATAGATATACTTCTCAGTTATTAATGGGGTAGGGAGTGTATCCTAATATATTGCTGTCATAGTTTTTTAGGGGTGCCGTGCACGGGGCGGTACCTTTGTGCCTCATCCTTCCCTCGAAGTCGGATTGCAGTTATTCCTACTTCGGGTGGGGATTTCCTCCACGAGTTTGGAGGCAACACATTTATATCTCGGGATATGATGAACATTTTTTTCACATATCCCTGGTTCTTCTTCTCTTCTCCTACTATTCTTCTGCTTTTTCTCTCTCTTAATCCCCTTACTAAATTTTTACTCTTTTCAGTGACGTGTGCGGTCTCGCTTGCCCACGGGACCGGGGATCGTGATCTGAGGATCCTAACATTGATACATGACCACATACCACCCGTCAATTGGAAGGTAGGTGATTGGGGTTTACTGGCATCTCAACCTATCCTGCTCCATGGCTGACCACACCACCTCCTCACAGGCCCTACGCCTGGCCTCACATAACGTACAGGGGCTTAATTCCCCACTTAAGCATCGGAAAGTCTTTCAGTATTATCATGACCAAAAAATAGACATACTATTTCTTCAGGAAACACACTTTCCAAGATCTTACGCTCTGTCTTTTATACATGCCAAATTCCCCACGTTTTTTCTTGCCAGTTCTGATAAAAAAACCAAAGGGGTGGGAATTTTCTTCTCCCGCAAAATGCAATTTTCACTAACTTCTGAATTTAGGGACCCTGATGGCAGGTTCATTCTAGTGAAGGGACTCATTGATGGTCAGATTTACTCACTAATCTCATATTATGCACCTAACCGAGGACAATCCAAATTTTTCCAATCCCTCTTTCTCACCCTTGCTCCAATGCTGGAGGGCATGGTCCTTTACGGCGGAGATTCCAACATAGCATTTGACGCAGGAAAGGATAAGTCTAGACCCCCGGGAAGGGATGGGGTGCGCCCCACCAGACAGAGCCTTAATGTAGCCAGACAGATCTTCCAGCAGGGTCTGGTAGATGCTTGGAGGGAACTAAATCCTGGTACTCGGGATTATACGCATTATTCCAGCCCCCACAATACTTTTGCCAGAATTGATCACTTTTCCATTATGCAAAAACATATCCCGCTGGTGCGTAAAGTTATCATTAAAGACTCTGTCTGGTCGGACCACTCCTTCCTTCTCTTAATCATACACAAATCTGTAACTCATCACCACAGGTTTCATTGGAAATTAAATGCCTCTTTACTCAGCAATCCCTCACATGTCAATGAACTTAGCAAAGATATTCAGGAATATTTCTTACATAATGATGTTGATAATATCTCTCCCATTACACTGTGGGCTGCTCACAAAGCCTATGTAAGGGGTAAGCTAATCCAAATGTCCGCTAGAATAAACAAAGCCCGCAAACTGGAAATAGCTAGACTTGAAAGTGAATTTTCTCACTTCAGTAAACAACATAAACGCAACCCCACTGTTACATCGACAGCTAGCCTTGAATCCGCGCGCATGGCTCTTAATCTGTCCCTCACGGCCGTTGCGGAGAAAAGTCTACGATGGGATGGAGGGAGGTTCTATTATCAAAAGGACAAATTGGGTGCCATGTTAGCACGCAGGCTCACTCCTAGGCTGAGGGTGCGCACCTTACCTAAGATACGTTTAAGTACTGGCTCCCTATCACAGAATCCTCTGAAAATCATGGAATCCTTTCATGATTTTTACTGATCTTTATATAGTACTCAAGGGTTGGAACCCTCGTCTCACACAATTGACTCCTATCTGAACTCCCTGAAGCTCCCTAAGTTACGAGAGCATCATAAGGACAGCCTTGAAAATCCTGTTTCTGCGGAGGAAGTTTCTCAGGTCATTCACAACCTCAAAAATGACTCCGCTCCTGGTCCAGATGGCTTTTCAGCCCCGTATTACAAGCACTTCTCCCAGCAGCTTTCTCCATATCTAGCTCGCTTTTATAATCAGTTACGGGCTGGGGGTCAATTAGACAAGACGCTTAATTCGGCTTTCATTACAGTAATACCAAAGCCAGGTAAGGACACTAGCTGTACAGCTAATTACAGACCCATATCATTGATCAACAATGATCTAAAAATCTTAACTAAAATCTTAGCTAATAGAATATCCTCCTTTATAAGCCTGTATATTCATGGGAATCAGGTGGGATTCATTCCTGGGAGACAGGGTCCAGACCAGATCAGGAGAGCAATAGATATAGTTTCGTTACTAAACTCCGGCTGGGACAAGGGACTCCCACAGCAGGGATTCGTTTTGTCTCTGGATCTAATGAAAGCTTTCGACTCTGTCTCCTGGGCCTTCCTGTTCCCGATACTAAAAAAATGGGGTTTCGGTCAAACCTTTATGAATATAATAGGAGCACTATACGATACCCCGGTTGCACAAGTCAAAATGCAGGGTTACTATTTGGACTCTTTTCCGATCCTGAGTGGTACTAGACAAGGCTGTCCTTTGTCTCCATTGATTTTTGCCGTAGTCATCGAGACACTAGCTAGCGCCATCCGGCATAATCTGGACATACAGGGAGTGCGTTGTGGCCAACAAACCCACAAGTGCGCCCTCTTTGCTGATGATGTTTTACTTTTCATCACCTCACCACTTACTTCTTTACCTAACCTATACAAGGTGCTCGATGACTTCGGCAAGGTATCTGGTCTTAGGGTTAATTACTCTAAATCTATGGCACTAAACATTAATCTACCGACCTCCGTGATGGCCTTACTTAAAACCGACTTCCGATTCAGTTGGGGGGAAAAAATGATCCCCTATCTGGGTATCAACCTTACTTCCTCAATTGACAATCTCTACAATGCTAATTCCCCCCCACTTTTTCGTAAATTAGGAGAGGACTTATCCAGATGGGACAAAATGGGGCTGTCTTGGCTAGGTAGAATCAATTCTGTAAAACTAACTTTGCTACCACCTGTTCTTTATCTCTTTAGGTCCTTACCGATACCTATCCCCAAAGATCACCTCAGGAAGTTTCAATCGAAAATTATTAAATTTATATAGGGTGGAAAGGGACATAGAATTGCCAAGGAGACCCTGTTCAGGAGCAGGGATCAAGGAGGAGTGGGTTTACCTAATCTTCTTTGGTATTATCAAGCAGCGCAACTCTCCCAACTGTCCACTGTATATTCTAGGGTTGCTCACCCAGATTGGGTTCATATAGAGCGACAGGCTATACCTCAATTTACTTTAGATTACATTATCTGGTCCCATCCTAGATCTAGACCTGCCATCATGGTCCCTACACTTTCCCACTCCCTGACACTGTGGGACTCTCTCAAACATAACCCTCGAATAGTATCAAATTGGCATCCGCTGTCCCATATATTCCGAAATCCTCTTTTTCCCCCAGGCATGGACATACAAGCATTCCAATGGTGGCTAGATAAGGGGATGTATATAATAGGACACTTTGCGAATCCTACGGGACCCCTCACTCTGACCCACTGCATCAACAAACTTGACATGCCCAACACTGAAAGATTTCATTTCAGACAGATATTTCACTTTCCGCAGTCTCTTAGGTCCCCCAGTCATACCCCACTTTTGATCACGGAATACGAGCGGTGGTGTGGTCAAGCTGTGGAGCAGAGGGGAGGGATCTCAGTGATTTACCGATCGCTAGCTAGGGCTGAGACTAAATCACTCTTTATGCGAGAATGGGAGAGTGATCTCCATCACACATGGAGTATTGAGGAATGGCATAGAGCTTCCCTTGCAGCATCTAAGGGCATACTGAATATAGCTTTAATTGAAGCAAATCTGAAAGTCCTTATGCGATGGTACATGGTCCCTCTCAAACTCTCCAAAATCTACCCCAGTGCTTCCCCTATGTGCTTCCGAAATTGTGGGCATATAGGGTCCATGTTACACATTTGGTGGGACTGCCCTAAAATCAGGGGTTTATGGAATAGGATCTTTCATACCATCAGGAAAATAACAGGCTTCCCAATCCAAAAGTCTCCTCAGCTGGCTCTCCTAAATTTTCCCTGCCCTAAAACTCCTAAAGTTGTTCAACGACTTATTATGTTCATTTTCCTGGGGACCAAACTCACGATTGCACGGGCCTGGAAGAGATCCACTGTTTCATTTCTCTTGGTTAAGAGAAAGATTTCATGGATCATGGCCCAGGAGAAGACGGTTAGTGTTCTCCTGGACACTACTGCTAAACACGATGCCACATGGGACCCATGGGTTAAATATATATCTCCGCCACCTTTGTCTACAGCTTGACCTGGACCCCTGTGGTTGAGCGAGTACCGCACCGTCTCATGATGTATCATTTCTTGTTCTCTATCCTCTCTTTTCTTTTCTCTTTCCTTTCCTATCTTTTTCCCTTACTTACCCTATAGATTTTTTGCATGCAGGTTAGACTACTTTGCTAACACTTACAGAAGTTACTTTAATCCATTACCTTATTATAAATGATAGGCTTCTTCAGATACTTAACAAAGCTTATTTACTGCTGACTGAACCTATGATATCTCTTTCCTTGCTAGTTGGATAGTCACAGGCATACCTTACCATAAGCTCTACTGGTTATTCTGTCTTTCTAGGTATAATACTCAAGATGGACACCTCAGGTTTGAATTCACTAATCCTATTACAAACGTTACTACATTATTATTTAATCATATATCTCTGGTTTAATGGTATTGCTTCTCCTGAGTGGTGGACCTCCCCTCCTAGCACAGCGAGCTCCCAGGTGGGGTGCTGGAGTAGGGGAATGGCCCCTCTTTTTGGAGTCGATCTTATGAAATTCAATGTAATGATTACGACATATCTTTCTGTGTCCAACAAGCAGTTTATGATCTACCAACTACTTTATGTGTATGAGTATAAGTTGATCTTTTGGTAAGACCTGTAATCTTGATCTTCCTTATTGTTTTATTAACTTCTCAATAAAACTATTGAAATAGTAAAAGGATATCCGGGGCAGGACAAACTAACAAAAATTCTACCAAATTCAATTAACAATTACTCCTACAACATACCCCGTCTCCCAAACCAATAAACTTGAAGTGAAGAATCCAATCCAAGATTAGTAGAGTATGAACAAGATGCAGCTCTCTTGTGCGCCCAACAAATGAACGAGTGTCCATCAGGAAGACCACTCTCGGGTGACCTATAAAATGAATCAAATAACACGTTAAGGTCGAACATACAGTTTATAAGAATCAGATTCCCATCTGCCCAATGTTTTAATATCCTTGCAATCAAGACCAATTCTAGCAGCTTCAGTAGCAGCTCCAATACTGAAAGAATGTGACAAAAAAAATTTTTGTATCCTTTAACTGCAAAGAGTGGCAACATTTAGCTAAAACTTTATTAAATTCAAATTTTGTCAAAGGTGATCCATCCGCATGTATAAATAAAAGACTCCCCACATCAGGGCGAGTAGCTAAATAAGTCTGCATACGCCTCACTGGGCAAATATGCGAACCAGGGCATGAAGATAAATTAAGCCAGGTACCTTTGCCCAATTGATCAATTTTGCTGGAACGAATAAAAAGTTTCATTTTTCTTTTTCCATAACCACATGTCATTGCAGTAACCCCGTAGGGTTCTATTTATTTACAGAAATTATTTCAGAAATGCGCAATGCTGCGAAAAAAGCTAAAGTAAATACTGCATTAAAAAGTATAGCCTCATAATTAGAAAAACAAACTGAACTAGTCCTCATGCATAAAGAGGAAAGAACATCAGGGGTAATAGGACTCTTATCATCAGGGGAAAAATGACCTTTCTTGAATCCTTTCAATGCTTGATAAACTGTAAAGAAACTCAGACAAGATGTCAGATTGTTTACTTTTTGAAAGAATAACAAAAATACACGAAAACATGTCCATGTTATTAGCGTTCAGAAACTGTAACCATAACATCAATGAAGATTCATAACCAACCCTATGAAGAAGAAGCTAGCGATCCTTTAATATAGTCAGAAAATAAATTATTTCCCATACACGTTGAGGGCATGACGTACCTTGAGAATCTGCCGTGAATATTTGGGAATACAAATCACAGACTCATTAACAGATCTTTTTTCAGCCAACTACTTACCACTTCTAAAATCAATTACCGGTTTATTGAAGCAATGGTCTTCTCTTTCCTTGTCTTGGTTTGGGCGGATTAATGCCATTAACATGTCAATTCTACCGAAATTCCTTTACCTATTTAGGGTACTCCCCATTCCAATACCTTCATACTTCTTACATCTTACACAGCACAGAATTATGTCATTTATTTGGGGCACCAATAAACCCCGTATCCCTAAATCTACATTGTTCCTTACAAAATTGAAGGTCGGATTAGGGTTACCAAATTTTTCTTCCTACTATCCCAATTGCCTAAATACCATTCCAATATGGAAACTCCTCTATGGGTTGCTGTCGAATCTCTTGATATTGACCCCATCTCTGTGGCTAACATGTTATGGCTCCAGCCTAAGGATAGAGTACATATATCTAATCCTATTACCAAGCATTGCTTGGCTATCTGGGACAAATTTAAAAGTTTGCACAATCTTCAGTCCTTACATAACCCCCTCCTTTCCTTCATTAAAAACCCAGCTTTCTACCCAGCTTGGAAATTCCCGCTGTCATTCACAGCTTGGTCTTCTACTAACTTAATCAGATTGCATAATTTTGTTTCTAACAACTCATTATACACATTTTCCAAATTATGTGAAACCTTTAGACCTCCCAGAACTGAACTATTTAGATACCTACAAATTAAAAATTTTTATACACCCTTCATTATCTTTGCCAAAATGACGGCTATAGAAAATAATATAAATAAATTTTGCAAGATTTGGCAACCTTGGGTCAAATATTACTTACCAACTAACTTTGACCAATCCTTACTATTACCTTGCTAAGTTTACTCTTCTTCCTTCCACTCCATGTCAGACATATGCACTGCCCAGGTGGGGGCCGCACCACCACCATGAGAGTTTCTTTCTTTCTTTCTTTCTTTCTTTCTTTCTTTCTTTCTTTCTTTCTTTCTTTCTTTCTTTCTTTCTTTCTTTCTTTCTTTCTTTCTTTCTTTCTTTCTTTCTTTCTTTCTTTCTTTCTTTCTTTCTTTCTTTCTTTCTCCATATGTTGACTTACTGACATTAAATTAGAGGTGAATGATACTTATTTTACATTTTTTTCTCATATGTAGATTAAAGCTTGTGTTGCTCAATTTTGGTTCTATTAATAGTATCTTTCCCTTGTTTCTCCTTTCTTTTTTTTCTTATTTTTTATTTCCATCCTATTATCCTCATACATGAGATCATTTACCAGTATTGATACTTCAGTCATACATTGTTCATTTTTCTTATAATATCATCTTTTTTTTGTGTATAGACTATATTTACTCTATACGTGAAGAAAACATGAGTTATTGTTTATTTACCTTGATTACTCTAAGATTCGTCAAACATTTTATAAATTGATCATTCATTATCTTAAGATCATGCCCCCATTCATCCACAGTTTGATCCCATTTGGGGTGGTCAGGTGGTCTGGAGGCATGACTCAACTGATGTGCAGATAACTGAGGGAATTTTATTCATTTTTTTTTCTTCATTTTTATTTTTATACTTCTTAGCGTCTTATACTCTCTAATATTAGGATCGCGTTTGTTCTTGATTCTTTTTCAACTTCTTTTACATATATTTAAGCTCTTTCTTGTATTATCTAAATGAGATGGTATCATCAATTGTATGACAATGTTTCTTAATTTCCGAATCTTATGTACATGTCAATATAATGTTATATTCTTCCTTTTATTGTAAATTCAATAAACATATTGAACAAGGAGAATCTGCCGTGGGTGACAGGAAAAAGAAACGCTCCATCTGTGAACGAGAAAGTGCATCTGCAAATGTATTCTCCTTACCTGCAATATATAGAGCCTAGATCCAAATATTGAAACAAAGACACTGGTACACTAAATAGCGCAGAAGAGAAATAACCGATGGTGACCTTGAAGAGAGGCAATTAACTGTAAACAGAACACCCCTGTTATCAGTGCTAACCAGGAGCCTTCTATTTGCAAAATGCCTTCCCCAAATCTCAATGGCCACTATTAAAGGAAACAGTTCCAGTAACACTATATTGCTACAAAAACCTTTGCTTATCCAATCAGCAGGCCATGGAGCCGAACACCAATGAGTGCCCCAAATAGCTCCAAAGCCAACGGATCCTGTAGAATCGATAAATAATTGAGTCATTATCTACAATAAATTCCTCTTGCCAAAATATTTTTCCCTTAAAATGACTTAAGAAATTACACCAAATCAACATATCTATTTTTAAATCGGTGGTCAATCTTATATGTGAAAATGGATTCTTCAGGCCAGAAATAGCCATATAAAGCCTTCTAGAAAAAATTCTACCCATTGGCCATTAGACATGCGCACAGCCCAAAAATTTGTTCATTTTCGTTTTCGTTTCATTAGTTTATTATTTTTTTCGTTTTTCGGGTCATTCGTTATGATCGCGATTCGTAAATTCGTTCATTCGTAAATTCGTAAATGCGTACATTCGCACATTCGTACATTCGTAAATTCGTAAATTCGAACATTCGTTCATTCGTTCATTTGTTCATTCGTACATTTTTACATTTGTTCATTTGTAAATTTGCACATTCGTAAATTCGTAAATCGTACATTTGTAAATTAGAAAATTTGGAAATTTGTAAATTCGAGTTTGAAAATCCAAAAACCCGAAAATTCAAAAATCTGAAATAGTAACTAACTATTAAATTATAGGTAATTTCCTTTCAAATTTGACTGTCAGTGAACGTAACAAATACGAATGTATCCGAAGTTACGAATTATCCAAAACGAATACTGCATCTAAACAAATGGAACAGAACAAATTTATAATAATCAATAATAATAAAACGTTGTTATTATTATTATTATTATTTAATATTATTAATTTATTACTTTCCATTCCGTTTTTTCGGATCATTCATAACTTCGGATAAATTTGTATGTGTTACGTTCACTAACAGCCAAATTTGAAAGGAAATTACAATACCTATAATTTAAAAGTTACTAGTAATTACTAATAGTTAAGTTATTATTAGTTAACTATTATTTCAGATTTCCGAATTTTCGAATTTACAAATTTACAAATTCACTAATTTACTAAATTGCGAATGTACGAATGTCCGAATTTACGAATGTCCAATTTTATCGAATTTACAAGTATTCGGAAAAAATTCATTAAACGGGTTTTCGTTAATTCGGATATTCCCGAATTAACGAAATTGTCGAAATTCGTTAAAAAATGAATTCGGAACGAAACAAATTGCACATGCCTATTGGCCATACCCGAGTAGCAAAAGCTAAATGTCCTAATAATGACTGCATATCTTTTACCAGTGTGTTCTTTTTGCTGATAAATGAAAACAGCAGCTCGGTAATTTTTTTAATCTTCTCTAAAGGGAGCCTAAACTCTTTTTCAACAGTATTGATTGTGATACCTAAAAAACTCAATGCATGTTGTGGGTAAAACTGTCATTTCACCAGCTAATGGAACCCCGAATTCAGTACAAGTTTCAGAAAAAATGTTTAACAAAGAAATACATTGCTCCGAATTTGAGGCTCCCATGAAGAGAAAATCATCAAGGTAGTGTATTAAAAAAGATGAACTCGACTTGACCGAAACAACCCATTCTAAAAAAGTAGAGAAGGTTTCGAAATTAAAACAAGAAAGCAAGCACCCCATTGGAAGACATCTGTCAAAATAAAACTTACCAGCAAAATGAAGGAATTAAAACAGCTGGGATGTATAGGGAGCAACCGAAAAGCTGCTTTTACATCAGCCTTAGCTAATAAAGCGTTGTCACCCAATAGACTAATTTTTTGTATTGCACTGTCAAAAGAGGTATAATTAACTGAAGAAAGATCATTATCAATCTGATCATTTAAAGAAGAACCCTGAGGAAAAGATAAATGATGGATTAAACGGTAAGAATGAGATAAATATCAATCCATGGCGTTATGGTCAATTAAAACATTTTGTTGAATCTCTACCTCAACCAATTAGAACAATAAAAAATTTACTTCCATTAGAGAAAATATGCATGGAAACAGACGGAAAAGGCGGTTTTTCTCGAATATATAAAATATTGGTGAGCTGAGGAGGGCAGATACCTTGGCTTTTATAGGTAAGTGGGAGAAGGAGTTAGGAATAACGTTAACAGAGACAGAAGTAGATATGATATTGAAGCGACTCTCGGTCACGTCAGTCAATTATAAACTGCTAGTGGTAAACTATAAATGCCTAACAAGAATGTACATGACTCCGGATAAGATGCATAAAATTAATGGGGAGAAATCTCAGCTATGTTGGAGGGGATGTAATGAAATAGGGACGATGGCTCATGTGTGGTGGTCGTGTCCTGAGATAGGTATCTTCTGGGATGAGATTAAAAAATATACTAAAGAGATTACAAATTTCGATCTGCCAAAATACCCAAGGGTTCTTCTGTTCCATTTGAGGGAGATGCCCACTAAGGCCTATCTCAGAACACTTCTGCCCTATCTTATAGATGCAGCCAAAAGCCTAATCGCTAAAAACTGGAAAAGAAAAGAAAGACCAACCATGAGGGAATGGATCAACAAAATAAATGAGATACAGGATTTAGAGTACCTAAGGTTCAGTGAAGGGATAAAAAAAATGGAGGCCTATAGGATAAAGTGGGGAGTGTTGGAAAAATTTAAAAAATCTATAAGAGCAGCTGAGATTTGGACAACTTGAGAAGTAGAGAGGGCAGATCCCGACCCAGGGGGAGCAATGGGAAACTAGAGAGAAATCGCGAGGAGGGAGGAGGTACGGTCTCGGGGTGGGCGAGGAGGGGAGGGGGGGTAGGGAGGAAGAAATTAATGGTAAATAGTTGAAATAGATGGGGGGTTTGTTATTCTCTGTGTTATGAAATAACCCAATCAATGAAATAGACCAAAAGCCATAATGATGTGATGATAAAAGAGAAGTATTTTTGAATATCTATTTGAAAAATGTATTCCCATGGTAAATCTTCTCGCTGATGTGGCAAAAAAAAAGAAAAGAAAAAAAAAAAGAATGAGGTTCTTTTTTAGTTACCAGCCCCAAAGGGGATAATCGAAAATCTTTAAAGGGCAGGGAATCAAAGGGGTCTGAAATCCTGCCCTCCCGAAGCTCTTTTTGTAACTTTTCTTCCACCACCTGTGATAGATCCGCAACTGAAGAAAGATTCTTTACCATAGAACAACCTGAATCTTCAAATGGTGGAAGCAGAAAGCTATTAGAAAATTCATCAATTAATAACATTGCTTTCTGTTGATTTGGGTAACATTGGAGCCAGGGGAGGATGCTTTCCAATTTCACTGGAGTGGCTGCTTTTAAGAAAAAGTTCTCTGTTAGACTGTGATTGATGATTGTATGACATTTTCCTAAAACATTTAGACACAGGGTGTGCACCAGCGCATAAAGCACATTCATGCTTATACTTACAATTAGCACTCCATTTACATATACTATCATTGTAAGCAAAACAGATGCCTTTTTTGTATTGCATAGGCGTGCTAGCATTGGTAGTTGTTAAAGATGGTCTAGAGAAACTTGGCCGAGGTGAAACAAAAAGGTTAAGCCAAAGGCCAACAGGGGCGAGGTCTAGCTGCCGATGATGAGCCCGGGATGCTCGGCATCCCCCTAACCGTGATGCACGCCTGGGTTTGCTCACGGCCCGCACTCTAACCCTCTGCCGTCCCCCCGGAATGCTGCTCTCGGCCCCCGCCGCCCATCCACTCGTAACCCACTCGTAATATCATACCCCAGAGTATCGGCCGCGGAGTGTGGAGGCGGTGGGAGCGGTGTGCCCGAACCCGCAGCTGTAAGCGGACGCTGCAGGGAGGAGTTCCGCCAAATGCAGGGGTATACCGGGCCTTCCCCAACGTGAGCCGGTGCTCGAAGGGCCCTCATCGAAAGTAAGAAGAGGAGAAGAAAGAGGAAAAGGTATGGGTCTGCACATAGTAGAGTTAGAGGAGACCGCCCCCTAAAGCAGAAAGTTACAGAAGCCTGATGTGCAACCCGAAGGCTGCAAGGAGCAGGTGAAAGCCCCAGGAGCTAAATAGGAGATTTACAGGAGACATACAGTGGGTAAGATCCTGATTCGTTTTAACCCGGACAGAAGGGTAAGTGACCTCTACGAATCCTTAAAGATCTGCATGTAATATATTCCGCATGTCACTGCCATACTGCTATATTATTATACCTTAATTGGACCAACAATCAAAGGAGGAGATTTACTTGGTAATTTCTGGTAATACGGTACAGTACTGACTGTGGACTGATAACAACAAGGGCTGTGTATTAGTAGAGGACTTGAGTAGCTGTGTGATATATTTTACCAGGGAGCCTCCAGGGAATTGTAGTGACCTCAGAATTAGGGGTGACAGCCAGAAGTTGGTTACACAGCACTCCTTTGCAGGAATCGTAAAAGATCCGTAAAGACCCTGCGGCATGGAACGGTCACTCACCAGCCCCTATTCCTGCTGGAAATAAAACTTCTGACTACCACTGTTTTTTTTTTACTTTACAAGGGGAAGGGAAAGAAAGGGAAAAGGGAAAAAGCTGAAATAGGATGTAGAGAAGGAGAGGGAAAGAATGGAAGGGAAGGGAAAGGAAGGGAAGGGAAGAGAGAAGAAAGGAAAAGGATAGAAAAAAAAAAAGGAAAGGAGAAGGGGACGCGCTGAATTTTTGCCAAGACACGCTAAACCATAAAGCCACTTAAAACGTATTTGTAGAAAGAACATCGGGGGTCACTAACTAACGGGAGCAGAGGGATAAGAGAAAGGGAAAAGTGGACCACGTGAATATATGGTTTCCTCCTTTTTTTTTGAAACCGAGTGGCTGGTAATCTGGCTCTCATGAGTAGACTCTTGGGTGGGCGGTTGATGCCTGGCGGACAGATTAAACCTACATTAGAGTAGGAATACCCCTGCCCAGTAGAAGGGAGTCTCTCAAGGTTTGCGCGCGGACCGACATAGCCAAAAAGGAAGGGAAGGAAGGGGAAAAAGAAGAAAAGAAAAAAAAAAGAAAAAGGCCATCAGTCAGAGGTGGGCGCCCCTTGCAGCCTACGGTGTTAGAGCGGGTAAGCGAGGAAGAGGAGAAGCCGATGCACCCGAAGTAACAGCGCCCTACCTGGTTACGATAAGAGGGGGTTCGGGATAGCAGAGAGAGAAGAGGAAGGTGAAAGAAGAGGGGAAAACAGAAGTTGAGAATAAAGTAAAATGAGAGGTAAATCAACGAAAGGGGCAACTGCTAACCTGCCTAGAACAAGCGCAAGCCCAGGAACCATCAGAAAATATATGGTGAACAATGGCAGTAAAGAAAGCCGGGGTAAAACAACAGGGGCTAAAAATAAAACCCCAGAATGTCCATCTAAAATCGGGACAAGAAGACAATTGGCTGACACTGAAATACGACCCTCTGGCAGTGAGGTAGCGGAAGAAATGTCAACAGAACAAATGTCAACAAAAAAAGCAACTCCCCACAAAGGGAGAAATGGCAGAAATGTTCGCTAAACTGGAGGCATTGATTAAAGAGGAGATTAGTATTGTGCACGAGAACATGAGCCACATTTTAAAAAGAGGAGGTAGAAACTATAGTGGACAAGCAAGGGGCCGAAATAAAAGATCTGAAGCACCAGATGGAAGTATTTCAGATAGAACAGAGAAATATAAGGTACGACTGGAAGACCAAGAGAATCGCAGCAGAAGGAAAAATCTCCGGATCAGAGGTCTCCCAGAGACGCAAGGCGAAAAAGAGCAGGAAAAAATGGAGGTAATCTTTAAAGATCTGACGAATCCAAATTACGCCAGTTGTAAATTAAAACTTGACAGAGTGCATAGGATCAGAAAGCCACCGGAAATCAGGAGAGACGCCCCCTCGTGACGTCATCATCCGATTTCATAATTATCAGGACAAGAAGCAGATCAATATCAATCTAAGAAAAAAGAAAAAATCAGCAAGTGAAGTATGGTGACACAAACCTACATATTTTCCAGGACCTGGCTGCAGAGACCCTTATTAGGAGAAGAACTCTGAAACCATTACTCACGGTATTAAAAACGCACGAGGTACAATATTCCTGGGGCTTCCCTGCCTGCTTAATTGGACGTAAGGATGGCCATATGGCAGTGTTGAGATTCCCGGAGGAAACACAAAAATTCTGTCACCGCTTAGATATCCCACTAACGGAGATCCCGGGTTGGTGGGAGAGAACAGCTAACCAAGAGTCTACAGGGGAACTAACCGCATGGAAACCTATACTTACAGCAAAATGAACTAAGGGATCAAAACTATTCCTGACTTAAAAGGACTTAATACAGGAATCTTTACTTTTTTCTTTTTTCTAGTTGATGAGGGGAGGGGGGCGGGGATGGTGGCAAGGGGGGCGGTGGTGGGGGGGGCAGGGGGGGACAGATGGGACAGGTCAATCTCCAATCCAGTGGGAAGTTATCGGCACTTGATCAGGCCCTACCCGGAGCTCAACCTCTGGGGGGACAACCGGAGGGCTGGGAGGAGTTGGAGGGCCACGGTTACGTATTGGGCACATGGGAGGCCCGTTTTTCCCCCAAATGCATGGGGGGAGGGGGGGCGGTGGACGGGATTTGGGGGGCTGGGTGGGGGCAAGGAGTGATAGGGGGGATGGGGGGGACAGGAGGGGGGTTGAGGGGAAAGGGGGTGTGTGTTAAAGAAATGGAGTCATGGGCTTATACCCCATAGAGAAGTAAAAAAATGAGAGTAAGTGAGGATGTCTAGCTTAAAAATTATTTCTTACAATGTCAGGGGCTTGAACTCTCCCATAAAACGTGCCAACATTTTATGCGAATTGAAATTCCTGAAAGCCGAGGTGGCAATGCTCCAAAAGACACACTTAAGCATTAGTAAGTGCCAAAAAATCTTCTCTAGAGACTTCCCAGTATGGTTTTATGGTGGCTCACCGATTAAAGGGGCAAGGGGAGTGGCCATAGGGTTTGCCAAGGAGGTTAGGTTTGAGGTAGAGAAGGGACTGACCGACCTGAGGGCCGATTTGTCTTCTTAAGAGGTAAAATCAAGGGCTCGGAGTGCTCACTGGCAAACATCTATGGGCCAAACAAGAACACATACAGATATGTAATAGGTACCCTGGCAAAATTAGAAGAATTTAAGAGGGGGGGCTATCATAGCTGGGGACTTTAACCTATGCTTAGATCCCGTAAAAGATTGTACGTCACATGTTCGGGGGACAGGTGGAGTCTGGGTAGGCAAACTCAAAAAGAAGCTGCTCCAGCTGGTTGACGTGTGGAGGATGCAACATGGTAATACAAGAGATTATACTTTTTATTCTCCCGTTCATGCGACGTACTCGAGATAGGATTTCTTCTTGGTTGAACATCAGCTACTGGAGGCAGTTAGAGGGGTGGTTATCGGCAACATGACATTTTCTGATCATGCACCGGTGAGCTTACAAATAAAAATAGGGGAACCCTGTATACAGGGTATAGGTTGGAGATTGAATGACGTCATTCCCTACACGGACTGGTCATGTGGACGTTCAGGGATAGAGGCCAGCTCATACACAGCGGCCTATTGGTCAATTCTACTTAAACACTTTTTGTCTTCTCATTGAGGATTGGCTCCTCTGGCCGACAGGGCGGTACATTCCGCCGGACTGTCAGCAGAGGAGTGCTGTTTGCATTTAATCTTTAAATGCTTTATCTCTGTTAGAGAGATCTCAAAGTAATATATTCCTCTGCCAGTAGACTTTTATACAGTCCCCTGGGCTTTACCTCAATGTCATTTATCTATTTATATAAAAATTGTTTATGATCTAAGCAGGTTATGTGATTGTACCCACCCAATCAAATCTTCCGTTTTTTCAGTCCTTGTGATTGGTCCTTCTCTAAACATTTTTATTATATATATATGGCAACTTGGAGTGAGTGGTCTATGCCCCTGTTGAAGACCCCTAGGTCGAAACGCGTCGGGTACATACACCACTCTCCTTGTTGCCCATTTGTTTTTATTTACCGTGATCACGCTTTTATTTTTGTATGGTCGTTTTTGTCAATAAAAACACCCTTTTTTATCTGCACCATGTGGAGGCATATTCCTTTTGTTTCCACATTTACCGCATGAGATCCAGTCCCTCCAACTGCTCCTTTTTGGGGGACCGTTTGTGAAACTTCGGATGCACGCTGGGACGGTTCGGTGTGAGGATGGTTTGTTGTGAGGACCTATCCGGTTGCCGGCCGAGATCTGTACAGACCACAACCCAAGGGATTGGCGATTCCTGAGCTCCCATTCTACGTCATTGGTGACAAACTGCGCATGCGATTCCCTGTCGCTGACATGGGAATCCACAGGATCTGGTAAGAGGCTTTTTTGCACTTTCTCTGAATGACCCATTGGGACCCAGTTTCTTGGTTGGGAAGTCGCTGCATGATGCCGGGTGTTTTCTGACAGCTATCAGATCACCACCACCCCTTGGAGTACCTACACCTCCTGTGCGGTTGGACATTCACATCCATTTATGGACGTTTTTGTTTCAAGGCACCTGTGGTCAATTAGTGATTGCTTTACTGTATCACCATTCTAAAGACTTATGTTCATTTGTTTATGCGCTGCATTTTTCCATATACCTATTTGCTGTTTTTGTCAGACTGTATGCAGCAGCTTCCACATATTTCACTGATAGCGCGGTGTTCCATTTACCTTTGAAACTCAAAAAGAAGCTGCACCAGCTCCAGCTGGTTGATGTGTGGAGGATGCAACATGGTAATACAAGAGATTATACTTTTTATTCTCCCGTTCATGCGACGTACTCGAGATAGGATTTCTTCTTGGTTGAACATCGGCTACTGGAGGCAGTTAGAGGGGTGGTTATCGGCAACATGACATTTTCTGATCATGCACCGGTGAGCTTACAAATAAAAATAGGGGAATCCCGTATACAGGGTATAGGTTGGAGATTGAATGAAGACCTTCTCCAAGATAGAGATATTCTAAAGAGAATCAAGGAAGAATTGTATCTGTACTTTAAAATAAATGTGCCCGGGGAGATCAATGAGGCTACAGTCTGGGAGGCCCATAAAGCATACAGAAGGGGCATACTAATGATGGTAGACTCAGAAAGAAAAAAAGAGATTGAGAAAAGAAAAGATAGTCCTGACAAAAGAAATCCAGGAACTAGAACAGCAACATAAAACATCGGGAGTGGGGGAGGTTTGGATAAGCTTACAAAGGAGAAGAGAAGAGTTGAGGGCTTTAACTGAACATGAAACGCCTAAAATTTATAATTTGGTCAAAAAAGATAGATATATCAACGGCAATAAACCGGGCAACTTTCTAGCCAGGACCTTGAAAAAAAAGAAAATGACTAACTATATAGAAAAAATAAGGACCAAGTCAGGGGAAATTAAATATAAAACGTGTGATGTTACAAGAGCATTCCAATAATTCTATGGAGAGTTATACGCAATCAACTTAAAAAATCCACATGAGGCCAATAGAAGCAAACGTGAGGATAACAAAAATTTTCTAAAAAACTTATGTTTATCTAAAATAGCGGAAAGCGATAAAGCCATCTTAGATGCCCCTATGACTGAACAGGAACTCAAGAAAGCCCTTCAGGACACCCCAACCGGGAAAAGCTCAGGACCAGATGGGCTGACCGTCCTTTATTACAAAAAAATTCCAGGAATCATTGATTCCTATAATGTGTTCATATATGAACAGGATAGGGGAGAACTGGGAGATGAGGAAAGAAGCACTAGAAGCTAGCATTGCTATCATTTGGAAAGAAGGGAAGGACAGCAGGTTATGCTCCAGTTATAGGCCCATCTCACTCCTGTACGTCGACACGAAATTATTCGCTAAGATCCTAGCCGACAGGCTGAAGATAATCCACCCAGATCAGGTGGGTTTTCGTGGCGGGTAGAGAAGGGAGAGACAATGGCATAAAGACATTAATGGTGGCCCAGAAAATAAAGGATAGCGCAGCCCCAGGTCTACTCCTGTTGATTGATTGATTGCGAAGATAAGGCTCAGCCCGGACATCAGTGGGGTAAAAATAGGGGAAGAAGAGTACAAAATAGCTGCCTTTGCGGACGACATATTACTTTATGTCACCCGCCCGAGGATTACTCTTCCGAACCTCTTAGAGACTATTAAGGCCTATGGCAGACTATCTAATTTCCGGGTTAATTCAACTAAGTCGGAAATTTTGGAAATAGTTGAAGACAAAGAAGGGGAAAAGGCATACCAAAAGAGTCTTCCATTTAAATGGGGGATAAACAAGCTTAACTACCTAGGAGTTAAAATTGCCACAGCAAAAGAGTCATTGTTCCAAGCTAATTTTATTTTCCTTAATGAGATCAGGACTGACCTGAACAGATTCCCGCGTAACCAATTCTCATGGGGAGGCAGAATAAACTTATTCAAGATGATAATCCTTCCAAAAATTATTTATACAATTCAAATACTTCCAATCTCAATCCCGCAGAGTTATTTCAATAAATTGCACACTATGTTTCTAAAGTTTA
The DNA here is from genome assembly GCA_037952925.1 of Lithobates clamitans. Classification (NCBI taxonomy): domain Eukaryota; kingdom Metazoa; phylum Chordata; class Amphibia; order Anura; family Ranidae; genus Lithobates; species Lithobates clamitans. The sequence goes on from JBBGZY010001165.1 coordinate 2,214,162, forward strand.
TATGGAGAGGGAAAAAATCACGAATAAAGTTTGCACAATTAGCCAAAGATAAGAGGAATGGGGGGTGGGGGGGGGCACCTGATGTTAAAAAATATTTTGTAGCAATTGCCTTATCATGTATTTTAGATTGGGTAAAAAACAACAAAGAAAAACAATGGGTGAAAATAGAGAATATAATGAGTGAAGCAGAGCTGGGTAAGATAGTGTGGATCCCGCCACAGTATAGAAAATTGAGCACGAAAACATTGGATATCACTAAACATGTACTAATTATGTGGGATAAACTGCACGAAAGGGAGCAATGGAGATATAACTCACCGTTAATCCCGCTTAAGGACACAGATTACTTTATACCTGGGAGGGAAGATTTGTTTGGGAGGTGGATATTGAAGGAAGATGTCCAACTAAAAGATATTATGAGACAGGGTAAGATGTGTACATACCAGGAGTTAAAAGCTAAAGAAGATTGGTTTACTATAGACATATGGAAGTACAGGCAGTTGAAGCATTTTGTTGATACACTCCCGCAGCCAATAAGGTCGATGAAAGATCTACGCCCCCTGGAAAAAGTATTTTTAGAGAAAAAAGGGAGGGGAGGTGTTTCTAGGATTTATAGAATACTGATCAAATCAGGAGAGGTGGGGTGTCCGACATATCTTAAGAAGTGGGAGGAGGAATTGGGTACCAAGATCAGTGAAAGGGAGGTTGGGCTGATTCTGAAAAGGGTGAATGCTACCTCAGTGAACTTTAAGTTATCTGAGATGAACTTTAGAATCCTTGCGAGAATGTACACTACCCCGGATAGAGCACACAAAATTCAGAAAGAATCATCGCAACTATGTTGGAGGGGCTGCAGGGACATCGGAACAATGGCGCATATATGGTGGCAGTGTCCGGAAATTAAAAAATTCTGGGGGGAGATAAGGAGAATTATTTCTGAGATCACCAGCATGGCGGTCCCGGATGACCCTTGGGTGTGTTTAAATCACGGCAGTAATATGCCCACGAAGAGGTACTTGGAATCATTGTTACCATACCTCCTCAATGCCGCCTAAAGCCTTATTCCCAGACACTGGCTGGACAGAAGGAGACCCACACTGCGGGAGTGGTTCAATAAAATAAATGAAATTCACTGCCTGGAATATTTGAGATACAGTGAAGGGTTAGACATGGAAGCTTACAAAGAGACGTGGAGAGACTGGGTAAAATATAAGTCCTTACTTCAGGCGGCAGAGGCGTGGGAAACTTAGCCAGATGCCCCACTCAAACATAAACATTAACTAGACGACTCACACTCAAATAGTGTAAAAGAGAAGGAGGAGGACGGCGACAGGTATAAGACATGACTCTAGGGGGACGAGTTGGGGGGTTAGGTTGGGTGGGGGAACAGGGCGTAGTGAGGGGGGGTGGGTTTAAGGAGAAAATAATTTCCAGGGGATATTTGTATTGCTTGTTTCTATTATTACTATTCAATAATTGGTTAATAAAGAAAGATAATGCCACAATGATGTGAATTCGTAAAGGGATGAGATTGAACTGTAAAGTTGAAACTATATCTCCCATATAAACACTTCGCTGAAGTGGCAAAAAAATAAAATAAAAAAAAAAGCCAAAGGCAAAGATCTTTTGTACCCCACTGTAGACCCGACTGAACTGCCAATTTTTGGCAGAATGCTTCATCATAAGTGTACCAAGAAAAGCCATCAAAGTTCTTGAAAGCTTCTTGTATAATATCTATATGCTGAAAGATACCAGGGGTCTTTTCTGGAAATCTCTCACATAAAACACTAGCATATATACACATCCCCTGTTACCGATTAGCAAACGATTTTGCCACTGGCCTGCGTCTATCTTTTTCATTCCTATTGTCCTTTCTCTCTAATTTCAATATGTATTCTGATGGTAACAAGGATAAAACATCTACGAATTCACCCTTACAAATGTTTTCCTTTATCCCTAAAGGTAGGTGAAAACCTAAAGGAGACAATACACAGGGTATTGGAAATATAAACAAAAACCTGCGCTGGCAACTTCTACAATAAAAATATAAATATATAAAAAAGCACACAAAAAGAATATATAAAATATATATGAAAAAATGGTTCAGCAGGATTCACCCAGCAGGGAAGCAATCCAGTTGTGTGCAACATTCCGGTGATATGTTCATCTCAGCAGCCAGATCCAGCTGAAAATCTTGTTTTTACTAATTCTGGTGAGTCTCAGCAACTTTGTTTGTTATGTGAATTGCCATCTTCTCTTTCTAATCTAGTGAAGGAATTACATTCTAAATCTGCCTGTTCGTCTTCCCCAGCAAAGGGGTCTTCTGATCCTGCTGCTTCAGTTTGGGCAGCTGGATTAGGTGGTAATAATGAAAATTTACGTCAAGGTTTAATTTCTTCCTCTACTGAGAGTGACAAAACGGTGTCCTTTAATGCTGGTCTGGTCCCTGCATCTCGTTTAAAGGAAACAATATCCTGTGTATTATAAATAAATAGAAAACAGCGCTCGCAAAAAATAAATTACATATGAACTATCTAATGCGTTGCAGCTGCTGGATACAAGTGCCAAGACTTTGGTTGGAAATATAAACAAAAACCTGCGCTGGCAACTTCTTACTTACAATACTTATATAAATTACTTACAATAAAAATATAAATATATAAGAAAGCACACAAAAAGAATATATAAAATATATATACAAAAATGAGAAGAAATGTGTATATTTGGCAATAATGCCACTGAAAGCAGTGCGACTGAAATAGATGTGGTGTCGCTACGCTAATGCGATTAATCAAAAAATGTGACAAATTGGTTGTTGTTGTTATTCATGACCACAAATAGATAAATGCATAGAACCTCCAAAGATATAAATACTATGTATCCCTAAGTGAAAGGTATAAAATGAATAAAGAATATATAGAAATTAAATAATAACTTCCAAACTGTTTGCGGAGAGTCCTTTGGAAAAAGGTATTCCTTCACAGAATAAATCAGCAGACTTCAATCTTTCCATCTGCAAACTATGTTAGGCATAGAGATTGAGCAAGGCTTGTACTGATGATACTATAGCGGGACCTTGGGAGCCACGGACCTCACGTTCCACCCAAAAAATGAAAGGAAATGCATATAGTGTAAATCCTATAACACCACAAGATCACCTGCGCATAACAGCGCTACTCACGGAATGAACATGCAGAGCAGGCATTCAGATATTCAGTCAGTGTTCGCCGCTGAACGGCGTGCGTTCCACCGACTACAGGAAGTGATGTCACTGGTTCTCAGGCGTAAGCCGGATGTTGCGTCGACGCATCTCGCCCCTCCCCCAGGGCGTTATCAAAGACTTAACATCCATCCCACACAAGATTAGATTTATATGCTGCGTCCAATGAGTGACAGCCAGTTACGGCCAATGGGTGAACATTACCCACTTCTTCCTAAATCATCATATCCTATTGCGATTAGAAAACTTTAATCGATGAACAGAAACACAACATCTCTGTCACCACAATATACCAGTATATGCGCTCAATCATCTTATACAAGACACCCAATATATGCGCTCACTTGTCTTATACAAACAAAACAAAATACAGGTATGCTTCAACAGGATATCTGTGCAGATGAAATATATATATAATATATGCTAAAATGTCAATTTTCCTAAAAAGATATATATATATATTTGCACAACATGGCTTGTTTTAAAAAAAATATTCTAATAAATAATAATACTTTATTATAAAAGATAAAAATTAATTGATACTTTTGTATCTTGCAAAAAGAAAATATAAGGATAAAAACATATTAAATGCAATGCAAAAAAATATATTGTAAAAAATTATAAAAAATATACTTAAAAAAATGAACAAAAATTAACCCCTATATGTTTAACCCTCAGAGATATACAATAAGAACACTTAAGAAAGGGGGAAATTGCAAGTGGATATTACACTCAGTTGCAACATAAATTTGCTGAATATGCTTAAGCTTAAGCATATTCAGCAAATTTATGTTGCAACTGAGTGTAATATCCACTTGCAATTTCCCCCTTTCTTAAGTGTTCTTATTGTATATCTCTGAGGGTTAAACATATAGGGGTTAATTTTTGTTCATTTTTTAAGTATATTTTTTATAATTTTTTACAATATATTTTTTTGCATTGCATTTATTATGTTTTTATCCTTATATTTTCTTTTTGCAAGATACAAAAGTATCAATTAATTTTTATCTTTCATAATAAAGTATTATTATTTATTCAAATTTTTTTTTAAAAACAAGCCATGTCGTGCAAATATATATATATATCTTTTTAGGAAAATTAACATTTTAGCATATATTATATATATATATTTCATCTGCACAGATATCCTGTTGAAGCATACCTGTATTTTGTTTTGTTTGTATAAGACAAGTGAGCGCATATATTGGGTGTCTTGTATAAGATGATTGAGCGCATATACTGGTATATTGTGGTGACAGAGATGTTGTGTTTCTGTTCATCGATTAAAGTTTTCTAATCGCAACAGGATATGATGATTTAGGAAGAAGTAGGTAATGTTCACCCATTGGCCGTAACTGGCTGTCACTCATTGGACGCAGCATATAAATCTAATCTTCTGTGGGCTGGATGTTAAGTCTTTGATAACGCCCTGGGGGAGGGGCGAAACGCGTTGATGCAACATCCGGCTTACGCCTGAGAACCAGTGACATCACTTCCTGTAGTTCAGCGGCGAACACTGACTGAATATCTGAATGCCTGCTCTGCATGTTCATTCCGTGAGTAGCGCTGTTATGCGCAGGTGATCTTGTGGTGTTATAGGATTTACACTATATGCATTTCCTTTCATTTTTTGGGTGGAACGTGAGGTCCGTGGCTCCCAAGGTCCCACTATAGTATCAGCAGCACAAGCCTTGCTCAATCTCTATGCCTAACATAGTTTGCAGATGGGAAGATTGAAGTCTGCTGATTTATTCTGTGAAGGAATACCTTTTTCCAAAGGACTCTCCGCAAACAGTTTGGAAGTTATTATTTAATTTCTATATATTCTTTATTCATTTTATACCTTTCACTTAGGGATACGTATTATTTATATCTTTGGAGGTTCTATGCATTTATCTATTTGTGGTCACGAATAACAACAACCAATTTGTCACATTTTTTGATTAATCGCATTAGCGTAGCGACACCACATCTATTTCAGTTGCACTGCTTTCAGTGGCATTATTGCCAATTATACACATTTCTTCTTATTTTTGCATATATATTTTATATATTCTTTTTGTGTGCTTTCTTATATATTTATATTTTTATTGTAGAAGTTGCCAGCTCAGGTTTTTGTTTATATTTCCAACCAAAGTCTTAGCACTTGTATCCAGCAGCTGCAACGCGTTAGATAGTTCATATGTAATTTATTTTTTACGAGCGCTGTTTTCTATTTATTTATAATACACAGCATATTGCTTCCTTTAAACGAGATTCAGGGACCAGACCAGCATTAAAGGACACCATTTTGTCACTCTCAGTAGAGGAAGAAATTAAACCTTGACGTAAATTTTCATTATTACCACCTAATCCAGCTGCCCAAACTGAAGCAGCAGGATCAGAAGACCCCTTTGCTGGGGAAGACGAACAGGCAGATTTAGAATGTAATTCCTTCACTAGATTAGAAAGAGAAGATGACAATTCACATAACAAACAAAGTTGCTGAGACTCACCAGAATTAGTAGAAACAAGATTCTCAGCTGGATCTGGCTGCTGAGATGAACATATCACCGGAATGTTGCACACAACTGGATTGTTTCCCTGCTGGGTGAATCCTGCTGAACCACTTGGTGTGGACGCTTCTCCGCTCTGCTGCACTGCACCTGTGGAAAAAGAATTAGAAATCTGCCGCTGAGCAGAAAGCATCCTGTTGCTAGGCAACCGCCTGACTCCTCTGCTCCTGCTGGCTCCGCCCACTGCATCATTCTGTGCAAGCTGCCGCTTGTTGCGATGGGCCGGCTCTGCTCTGACTGCCGCCTCACGTCTGGGCGGGGAGAGAGAAAATCTTTGGCGCCTCACACACTGTCACTTGCTAAGCCGCTCGCCTTCAGCTCCTCCCATAGCTCCGCCCATTGCTCCACCAGCTGTTCCATCTTCCGCTCTGCCTACCGCTTCTCTCTCCTCCTCTGTGACAGCAATGACCCTCCGTCCAGGAACCGGAAACTCCGCTGCAGACAATTCTTCTTCCTGCAAAATGGCAGCTACATCAGCTCCACCAGCTCACCCGAGGTCGACCTGGCATTCACCACCGCGGCCAATTGATCCGACGGTAAGGCTAAGCATTGCCGCAGCCAATCTTCCCCCTTCTCAGCTTCCGCGCATTCCAAAAGCTGCTTTAAAAAGGTTCTTCATGTCGCTGACAAGAAAAAATCCAGTGGGCTAATGTATTATAGCTCAGTATTATAGCCCTAAGCTCTGCTGGATGTTTATTCCTCAGGCGACTGGCCACAAACCCTGTGAGGAAGCCCTTTTTATAGGGTTCCCACAGGGTTCCAGAAGCTTCCATGGGTCATGTGATCTCTTTTAACCAATAAAACTCAGAACCCTAAAACTAGAATATTCCCATTTTACCTCTGAGCTATTTAACCTATAATGAACCCACTCACTAGTTACAGCAAGAGGGAGGCCTTTGAAACTGCTCCTGTCATGATCCCATGAGGAAAAGGGGGGCCTTAAAACAGGCTTTCCCTCCTTTTCTTTGTATTCCTTAGGAACCCAAGAAAGCATGTTTACCCAATGGTATGGAATGTCTGACCTGATTATATAAACATTTTTACCAATAATATCATTTACCTGGTGGAGGTTGAGCTGAAAAGAGGGCTTATCTTGTTCCTCTTCTCTAACAACCCTGGTAGTGGTAACGAGGGGTGTGAGGAGGATGTGGCATGAGAGCCACTGTTGCTGGAAACACTGGGTGTCCAATGTGAGGGACAGACAACTGTGCATCACTGGCTAAGAGCCACATGCAGGAACATGGCAGCACCCAATTAGAAGGTAGGAGCTAAGCCAGGATGCAAGCTGATGGTTGTCAACAAACCGGTAGTGAGGTACGTAATAGAAGGCAGGAAACAGTGTCCAAAACAGTGGCGGTGCATCCATAAGGGTGCACGGGCGCCGCCCCCTGTCTCCTGAATATTCGCTTTCCTAATACTAAACCGCCTCTCCTCCAATCAGGTGCTCAGATCTGTTACCCGTCACCTGATTGGCTGAGACAACAGGTGCTTTGATTTGACGCCAGGTGTCCAATCATAGCAGAGGAAGAGAAGAGAGGTTGGGAGAAGACATTAAAGAGCTGTCCCACCGAGACAGGTAAGTGCAAAAGGCTGGCCGGCGGGGGCACACTGATGGCATTTTTTTATTTTACCACTTCAGTGTTTTCTTTTAAGAGACTTTTTTTTAACTTATCGTTCAAAACTCGTCCCTTCTCGAGTTCACATCATTGTGGTTTCTTTTCAAATATAAATAGACAAGAGTTAAAAACACTGAAACTTCCTTCTTTAATAATAGTCGTATATAAAAAAAAAAAATTCCCATCCTACCCCTCCCACCTATTATCCACCCTACTCTATCCCTCCCCCCCAGATCGAATAAATCTTTCGCCTTTTTACACTGACAGCATTTGATATGGCACAGTGGCTGCGTTTGATGGGGCACAGTGGCAGCAATTGATGGGCACAGTGGCAGCAGTTGGTGGGCACAGTGGATGCGTTTGATGGCACAGTGGCTGCGTTTGGTGGGCACAGTGGTGGCAATTGATGGGCACAGTGGGTACATTTCATGGGGCACAGTGGCTGCATTTGATGGCACAGTTGTCCAGTCATAGCAGAGGAAGAGAAGAGAGGTTGGGAGAAGACATCGAAGAACTGTCCCACCGAGACAGGTAAGTGCAAAAGGCTGGCCGGCGGGGGGGCACACTGACAGCATTTGATATGGCACAGTGGGAGCAATTGATGGGCACAGTGGCAGCAATTGATGGGCACAGTGGCAGCAATTGGTGGGCACAGTGGATGCATTTGATGGCACAGTGGCTGCGTTTGATGGGCACAGTGGGTATATTTTATGGGGCACAGTGGCTGCATTTGATGGCACAGGTGTGCAATCATAGCAGAGGAAGAGAAGAGAGGTTGGGAGAAGACATCGAAGAGCTGTCCCACCGAGACAGGTAAGTGTAAAAGGCTGGCTGGCGGGGGGGGCACACTGACAGCATTTGATATGGCACAGTGATATGTTTGATACGTTCTCCCAGACTCACGCTTCCCGCGCTCCTCTGGAAGCATCTGTGATCGCTGGGTTCTCCAGACCTGGCACATCATAGATTGGGGTAAAGGACCGATGACAGCGACCATTCTCCTCACACACAATCGGTACAGCGCGTGAGAAGAGGAGGGAGCAGCAGCATGAGTGCGCTGTCTTTGGAGTGCCCACAGTGCTGATCTGCGCCAATTCATGCATCATTCCTGCCCAGTCATGCCTGTCAATGCCTCATACGTGCCTCATCCATTCCTCATCCATGTCTCAAACATGCCCATCCATGCCTCATCCATGCCCTTCTGTGCCTTACCCATGCCCATCAGTGCCTCATACATGCCCATCCATGCCTCAAACATTCCCATCATGCCTCATACATGCCCATCCATGCCCATCTGTGCCTCATACATACCCATCCATGCCTCATACATGCCTCATACATGCCCATCGTGCCTCATCCGTGCCTCACACCTGCCTATCTGTGCCTCATACATGCCCATCTGTGCCTCATCTGTGCCTCATCCATGCCTCATCCGTACCTCATCCGTGCCTCAGCCATGCCCATCCATGCCTCATCCGTGCCGATCCCCGCCCATCCATGCCTCATACATGCCCATTCATGCCCATACATGCCTCATACATGCCCCTTGTGACTCATGCCCATCCGTGCCTCATCTGTGTATCATCCATGCCTCATCAGTGCCCATCCCTGCCCATCCATGCCTCATACCTGCCCATCCGTGCCTCATCCGTGCCCATCCGTGCCTCATCCTTGCACATCCATGCCTCATCCGTACACATCCATGCCTCATTCATGTTCATCCATGCCCCATCCATGCCTCACCCATGCCTCATCTATGCCCATCCATGCCTCATCTGTACCCATTAATGTGGTCTGGCTGTGAAAAAGTCTCACACATGTGGTATTGCCAAACTCAGAAGGAGTAACAGAATGTGTTTTGGTGTGTAGTTGCAGGTATTCATATGCCATGTGAGAGAAATAACCTGTTAATATGACAATTTTGGGGGAAAAAAAGAAGAAAAAAAAATCTTCAACTTCAAAAAATTCACCATGCCTCTTACTAAATACCTTGGAATGTCTTCTTTCCAAAAAGGGGTCATTTGGAGGGTATTTGTACTTTCCTGGTGTGTTAGTGTCTCAAGAAATGAGACAGGCCATCAGTACATCAGGTTTGATACATTTTCAATGATTGGCACCATAGCTTGTAGACTTTATAACTTTCACAAAGACCAAATAATATACACTGATTTTGGTTATTGTTTACCAAAGATGTGTAGCAGTATACATTTCAGCCAAAATGTATGAAGAAAAATTACTAATTTGCAAAATTTTATAACAGAAACAAAGAAAACAAAATTTTCAGTCTTTTTTTATTTATAGCGCAAACAATAAAAAACCCAGTGGTGATCAAATACCACTAAAAGAAAGCTCCATTTGTGTGAAAAAAATAACAAAAATTTCATATGGGTACAGTGTTGCATGACTGAGTAATTGTCATTCAAAATGTGAGAGCAATGAAAGCTGAAGATTGGCCTGGTTAGGAAGGGGGTAAAAGTGCCCAGTGCAAGTGGTTACTGGAATATCCCCTCTCCTTTAGTTTTTTTTTCCCTTTCCTCTAACCTGTTATTACACATAACAGGGTTACCTACAATTCTAGTTACCCACTCAAATTGTGCTCTAGGGATAGACTTAAAAGCATTAAACAAATGAATATTGGTCTGAATTTTTTCCTGTAATGCCCCGTACACACGGTCGGATTTTCCGATGGAAAATGTCCGATCGGAGCGTGTTGTCGAAAATTCCGACCGTGTGTGGTCTCCATCGGACATTTTCCATCGGATTTTCCGACACACAAAGTTGGACAGCAGGAGATAAAATTTTCCGACAACAAAATCCGATCGCGTCAATTCCGACCGTGTGTGGCCTGTTCCAACGCACAAAGTGCCACGCATGCTCAGAAGAAATTCCGACACGGGACAGCTCGTTCTGGTAAACTTAGCGTTCGCAATGGATACAGCACTTTCGTCACGCTGCAATGTTAAAAATGGTTTAATACAGCGCACTCTCTTCTTCTTTATAATGTGACAAGAATTAAGTCGTTTTGCTGCTCATATTCACACACACTTCTCACAACGTTTTATTTGTGTTTTTTTAGTGGGATTCCCTCAATATATTGTTATTAGTTGTCACATCTGACAGTTTTATATTTTTTATGTTTTTATTTTTTTCTTTTTAAGCCTTTTTTTTTCTTTAATGTTTGGATTTTTTCCAAGGCTGATCTTTGTTCAAAGTTATTTTTATTTTTACTCCAGAATATTTTTGTGTGTGTTTTGTGTGGCAAGTTACCCCCAACACCATTGATATCTTTTATTATTTAATCTCCAGGAGATTTTTTGTTGTTGGTGTCCCTTGTTCATTTCACATTGTATATTAGAAATGTACCTGAATCCTCACAAACAAACCATCATTTTTGAAGTAAAACACATAGGAGAGTATAATTCAAAACAAAAATCCTTTATTAAGGGCTCAGAACCAAACAAAGAGGAAGGCAACACTGGATCAACAGGAGAAATTAGTGAAGCCTGGGACCCCCACGGCAGACATCAATTCTTAAACCTCAAAATTGGTGGCCTGAGGAGTCCATATATAAGGGAGGGCAGTCTGGTCCGGGATTCACAGAGACTTGGATAGCAGCAGATGACATCAGTGTCCCCAGGCTGTGGTACCACAAGAGGCTGCATCTTTTGGCCGACCAGACTGGATCCAGGGCAATCACTCTCTGGTCTTCCTTTCACACTTCCTTCCGGGCTGTGGCTGTGCAGTAGGAAATGTGGCAGGAGGAGTAGGACCTGGAGGAGGAGGAGGACTGGGAGGACCTGGAGGAGGACTGGGAGGACCTGGAGGAGGACTGGGAGGCCCTGGAGGAGAGGGAGGAGGAGGAGGAGGACCTGCAGGAGGAGGAGGAGGACCATCCCAAAGCTGTGTGTGAGGTGTAAGTTGGCCCCTCACACCTTTCTCCAGAGCCTCTGATATGAGGGCCTGACACATGGCTTGTTGGCCCTCCTCCATCCTCTGCATTTTATAGGCAATGAATGCCGCAAGGTTCTCCTGCCTGGTGTGTGGTGCTCCCAGGACCTCTGTATCCCTCCAAAAAAATCTGATAGCCGCCTCCTCTAGGCTACTCCTCCTGCTGCCACTTTCTGTTTTCAGGGTGGGTGGAGGGACCTGCAGATCAGCCACCTCCTGGCTGAGACTTCCCTGTGTATGAAAAAGGGACATGGTTTTAGTTTTTGCATCATCAATCACAATCCTAAATTAGTACTCCCAACTAACATCTAGGTAACATCATTGATTGGACAAGCAGAAATATTTAGAGGAATGCTATACCTGGCTCAATCTGGGCTCCTCCACATATGGCCTGGAAGGCCCAGGTTGGGCATCAGAAGCCTCAGCCGGGGGGGAAGGAAGCGTGGAAGGAAGACTTGAGAGGGATGGCCTGGGTTCAGTCTGGCCTGCCAGAAAATGCAGCCTGTCGTAGTACAACATCCTGGGGACATAGATGTCATCTGCTGCTCTGGATCTCTGTGAATCCAGGACTTTCTTGCGCTTCCTCAGATATGTGCTCCTCAGGCAAACAATTAATATCTTTAAATAAGTGATGTCTGCCGTGGGGATCACCTGCTTCACAATTTCACACAATTGCTCCAGTGCTGCCTTCCTCTTTGCTTGGTTTTTGAAATGGGGGTGGGTAAGCTCCCACAGACAGGGCAGCTCCCTTAGCATATCAATGAATAGTGACATGAAGTCAGTATCTCTCATTAAGATATCCATGTTCACTGCAAGACACAACACAAGACAAAGCCTAATGTCAGACAAAACTCTCCTAATCTTGTTACAATATAGGCCTCAATCTAGAAGCAGTATAGGCCCAAGTTTGTCTCTTACCTTCGTTCTTACGATCGGCGCGTCCAATGCTCCTTCCTCCGCTCACAGATCATACGTAATACGCACGCGTGTTACGCTTTATACACACTGCGCATGTGTGTAACTCCGCCCGCCCCTGACGTTCTTTCTATTCTATTCCCCGCCCCTTTTCGTTCAGCGCAGTGGGGGAAGAGCATGATGGCGGAGTTACACCAGGTGCATGATAATACGAACAACGAGGAGGAGGAGGAAAGCCCGGATCCAGGCACGTCCCGATCCAGAAGGAGACGTTTTAAGGCCACAAATATGTCGTTTGGGGAGATGTTGGAGATGGTCGACATCATGAAGAAGTCTGACTATGATGGAAAATATGGGCCTTACCCCCACCCCAACATCCGAAAGGCCAAAATCATTGGTAAAGTGGTCCGGAGTCTGGAGAGGAATTTCGGGGTACGAAGAACTAAAGATCAGCTCAGGAAGCGGTGGTCGGACCTGAAGTTGAGAGAGCCGGAGCAGTACCGAAAGATCCGGAGAGTGCTGCAAAAAAGTAAGTAGTTGTGCTGTGTTCATATTCTTTCTGTCTTTATTCCGTTCGTTCTGCTCCATATGCTTTTAGTAATTGTAACGTTTAAAAGGGCAACTTTAATGTTCATGGGCCCATTATTCGTTCATATCAAACATTTTTCTTTCGGCCTCTAGAACACCATTGTTTAGGCCATATGCATTTTCACACATTTTTTTTGGGCCTACTTGGATGCCAAATATTTGTTTGTGTAGATGGGTTTGTTACTAGAATGAAATGCAAACTAGATTGTGTGTAAGGAGAGGACACTGAGCAGCTGTTTTCACATCTGGACACTGGAGCACTAGTGTGGGACCCCAGAACACCATTTTTATTAGGGGGGGCACACAGGTGCTCCAGTGTATACTATAGAGGGGGTTACATCTGTGAAGCTTGTACCAAACAGGTAAAGTATTGCAGCTTGACAAAGGGCAATAAAAAAAAGACATCTTGGAACTCGGCTAAAATAGACAATTGTACCCCACTTCCAAGCAATGTTTCCTATTTCTATAGTTCTGCCATCAAATATCTGTGTGCTAAGTATACCATTTTTGTTTTACATAGGGGAGAAAAGACTCGGAGGACACTCCTCATCCCAGGAGACCAGAGCCCCCCCCCTCTGGAAGAAGGGGAAATACCCCAAACACAAGAAGAAGAGCAGGAGGAAGAAGAAGACGTGGTGGAGATTGGCACCACAACAGGTGAGTGTCTGCGACCACAGACTCAGGTAAAAGAGATGGCTGGTGGCAGATTTTTGAGACTTGTTTTATTTGTTCTTTATCTCTTTTTAGGTGATCGTGATGTGAGGGAGAGAGAACGCTTTACATCAGAAAGTGCCCAGATACTGATAGGGGAGATCATGGGATGTAATCTCCAATTGCAAAACATCCAGCAACAAATCACTGATGTTATTAAAAAAAATAATAACATCATTGATGTTTTGGGGCGAATTTAAACCCCATAAAATCACCTGTTTTATGTAATTTAAATTTTTTACAATGTTTCGAAAAGCCAAATTTGGAGGATGCACACAGTGTGCCAACATGTGCTATCTGCCATCACGGGAGATCAATGGACGCGTTTTGGGGGTGCAACCCCTTCCTCAATTATAAAGTAGCGTTGAGGAAGGGCTTGCTCCCCCAAAACACGTCCCTTGATCCCCCTGATGGCAGATAGCACATGTTGACATTCGTAAATTGGTGTGCATCTTCCAAATTTGGCTTTTCCAGGGGGTGAGTTCCCCCCATCTGAACGCTATATCAAACCCAGTTCCTAAATACTGATGTCTGATATAGCCTTCAGGTTTTACCTAATGTGAACTTTGTAAGTTCTAGTTTTTTGGCTTTCTTGTTGGTTTTACACAGGCCTGTTTTATCTGAAATGGATTTTTTGATTTTTCATAATGCTACTGCAAACATTTTATACAACAAACATGTTGGTTTGTTTTAAAAACCTTTGGTAAATGCGCATGTGATTGTGCAGGTATAAAAAAGTGCCTTACTCAAGAATGTGTGGATTATTGTCTCAACACTACAACACTTTTGGGGTGATGTAATTGTTGTTTTATGCACAAATGGGGGTTATTTCCTAAGGGCAAATACACTTTGCACTACAAGTGCAGGTTCAGTGCAGTTGCAAGTGCACTTGTAGTGAAATGTGTTTTTGCATTTAGGAAGTACCAGCCAACACTGTTTTTTATAAGGTTACCCAATCACGACATTTTCTGCACTCAACACATTTCTGTCAGGGTCAGCTAAAACAAACACAAGCAGGAAATGTCCACCAAGAATAGCTTTTGGTTGTTTTTTATTTGAAAAAGGTGTCACAGATTGTCTGGCATATTGATAGCCCCCCTACCCGCAAAGAACTCCAGGTATCGTAACCGGACATCACGGGCATTCAGGGAGGGCAAGCCAGGACGACCGCTTTCAAGTGCCGTCATTGTTGATGTATTTAGTATTCCGGCCTCAGGCCCAACTGAGCCAGCATGGTTGGCTGAATGTTTTCTTAAAAAATTATGGAGAACACAGCACGCCAGTATAATATGGTTCAGTTTATACTCCGCCATATGGATGGGTGTCAGAAATAGTCGGAACCGGCTGGCCAGGATTCCAAATGTGTTCTCCACCACTCTTCGGGCTCTGGCCAGCCGGTAATTAAAAACCCTCTGTTCCGGGGTGAGGGTCCTCATCGGGAATGGCCGCATCAGGTGGTCCCCCAGCGCAAATGCTTCATCAGCAACGAACACAAATGGGAGACCTTCAACATTGTCCTCTGGAGGTGGCAAGTCCAAACTGCCATTCTGGAGACGCCTGTAGAACTCCTTCTGGGCGATCACTCCACCATCGGACATCCGGCCATTCTTCCCCACGTCCACATAAAAGAACTCGTAATTAGCCGACACCACCGCCAACATCACTATACTATTAAACCCCTTGTAATTATAATAGTACGACCCCGAGTTGGGTGGTGGGACGATGTGGACGTGTTTCCCATCAATTGCCCCTCCGCAGTTAGGAAAGTCCCACCGCTGGGCAAAGTGGGAGGCCACAGTCTGCCATTCCTGTGGCGTGGAAGGAAACTGTTGAGGAAAAAACAATAAACATTACTATTATTTCACAGAAACCTGGCAAGCAGATTAGACACAAACATTATGGGTCAACCTCCAGATAGCATTTATTAAGGGGAATTTAACAACAACAAAGTATAAGGTACACCTATCATATTCCCCCTCCCCCCCTCTCATGGGCCATTTCTAACATTATAGGGGGGGGGGGACTCTTGGACAGGTAACCCTCTTCACTTCATTGAGAGATGAATGCCTAAATAATGTGTATTACTTGGAACAGCCCCTCCTTAGTTACACTATTGGCAGCCCACTGGACAGGTAAGAAGTGTCATAATACAAAGATATAAATACACACTGTACACATTTGAGCACATTTGGACATTCTGCTATTACCTATCAAGATCATAATAGGATACAAGAACTTTAAACAGTACCATTGGAAAGTATACAGGCAGGCCCTTGCACTACATGCTTTGGGGAATTCATCCATAAATCTGAGCACTATAGAGATGGGTATATTGTGTATGGGTTTGGCAAAGTCAGCAGATAGATGATTGAGGGTAGAGAATTGGGATCAGCTGACTTAGCAGTTGGGGGAGGGAGGGTTACCAAAAATTTGCGGACACCACAAAAAAAAGCCTCTGGCCCTCTGCCTGAATTTAAATCCAAAATAACATTTCCAAACATTTTAGGGGGTGTTTGGGGTAAAGCACTACTATGGAGCTGATAAAATACATTGTTAAGTGACTACATGAGGTGAATATAGGGCAGGGGACACCATGCTGGGGAGGTTATTGAAGGGCAAATATGTATGAAGGACCTAAAATAATAATTACATAAAAATCCAGCATGCATGAGGACAAAGGGGACATTCACAGCATAATACAATCATGGTAATTAGGGAATGAGGAAAGAAATACAATATATTAGCAAACATTCAATACAATAAAATGTGATATAAAAGGATAAAAATCTTACCTTCATATACTCCTTCTGCAGGACCTGTATGATGGCAGAACAGGTCTCTGGGATAATGATCCCCAGAGCCTGGGGGGAGATGCCTGTCGAGAACTTAAGGTCCTGCAGGCTTCTCCCTGTGGCCAAATACCGCAAGGTAGCGACCAACCTCTGCTCCGGAGTGATGGCTTGCTTCATGCAGGTATCCTGCCTGCTGATATAGGGGGTCAGCGAAGCCAACAGACGGTGAAACACGGGGTCCGTCATCCTGAGAAAGTTCCTGAAATCATCAGGATTATTCTCACGGATCTCACGGAACAAAGGCATATGACAGAACTGGTCACGCTGAAGCAACCAATTCTTGGTCCATGAACTCCTCCCCACCCTGTTCATGGACTGGACTTGTGTCAAGGTCAGGACCCCAACACCAAGCCCCCGCACAGCACGAACTCTACGAGGAGTACGCATACGAAACATGGCAAGAAAACGGTCGGCTGCTCAGAACGAAGTAACAGAACGCACTGAAGAACAGCAAGGCCTGTGAAGAGCGACCTGAAAACCAGTAACGAACGAACAAGAATACAGTGACTAAAGTCATGCGGAACTTGCTTGCACGCACTGAAGAGTAGATACAAACCCACAAGCACAAACTGAACGGCAGAAAACGATCTGAAAGCCACAAGTCTGAAAAAGCGTGAATCGTCTCTCACCAAACTTTTACTAACACGAGATTAGCAAAAGGAGCCCAAAGGGTGCTGCGCTTGGTTCTGAACCGGCCTTTTCTAGTCTCGTCGTACGTGCTTGACGTCACCGCGTTCTTGGCGATCGGAAATTCCGACAACTTTGTGCAACCGTGTGTAGGCAAAACAAGTTTGAGCCAACATCCGTAGGAAAAAATCCGAGGATTTTGTTGTCGGAATGTCCGATCAATGTCCGACCGTGTGTACGGGGCATTAGTGTTTTTTTTGTACAGGTCACTAACCAGGCTTTCACCACAAATCAAGATCTGTATGTCTAAACATAGAACGTTCACATTACACAACTGAATGTTAAAACCCCCTACCATACCTTTAATTTTTGTGATCATTACAGGGATGACTCATCATCATTCTCTGTGAAAACATTAGACATGAGCAATTCGTTTTTTGCCTGAATACAAATTTGGACAATTTTTGGTTATTCAGAGATTCAGATGTATGTTGATGGGGACAAGGGCCTCTTCTCGACAACACTGGGCTGTGGTTGCCTTTAACAAGGGGATAGCCAGATCCTGCACCCTCCCTATGCGAATGAGTATGGGGTACATTGTAGTGCAGAAAAGAACAACCTAACTGATAAGAGGCATGTAGTAATTCAGCTATAAGGAACAATTATCTGAACTGAATTTATTCTCTTATGAGAAGAGGAGATTAAGGGGGATATGATCAACATGTGCAAATACATACTGTAAGTAGTCCATATAGTGAACTTGGTGTTGAGTTATTCAGGTCATGACAGAGGAAAAGAGAGCACTCTTTATGTCTGGAAGAAAAGAGATTTAATCTCCAAATACGGAAAGGCTTCTTCACAGTAATGCCCCGTACACACGGTCGGACTTTGTTCGGACATTCCGACAACAAAATCCTAGGATTTTTTCCGACGAATGTTGGCTCAAACTTGTTTTGCCTACACACGGTCGCACAAAGTTGTCGGAATTTCCGATCGACAACCACGCGGTCACGTACACCACGTACGACGAGACTAGAAAAGGCCGGTTCAGAACCAAGCGCGGCACCCTTTGGGCTCCTTCTGCTAATCTCGTGTTAGTAAAAGTTTGGTGAGAGACGATTCACGCTTTTTCAGACTCGTGGCTTTCAGATCGTTTTCAGTGGTTCAGTTTGTGCTTGTGGGTTTGTATCTGCTCTTCAGTGCGTGCAAGCAAGTTCCACGTGACTTTAAGGAGTCATTGTATTCTTGTTCGTTCGTTACTGGTTTTCAGGTCGCTCTTCACAGGCCTTGCTGTTCTTCAGTGCGTTCTGTTACTTCGTTCTGAGCAGCCGACCGTTTTCTTGCCATGTTTCGTATGCGTACTCCTCGTAGAGTTCGTGCTGTGCGGGGGCTTGGTGTTGGGGTCCTGACCTTGACACAAGTCCAGTCCATGAACAGGGTGGGGAGGAGTTCATGGACCAAGAATTGGTTGCTTCAGCGTGACCAGTTCTGTCATATGCCTTTGCTCCGTGAGATCCGTGAGAATAATCCTGATGATTTCAGGAACTTTCTCAGGATGACGGACCCCGTGTTTCACCGTTTGTTGGCTTCGCTGACCCCCTATATCAGCAGGCAGGATACCTGCATGAGGCAAGCCATCACTCCGGAGCAGAGGTTGGTCGCTACCTTGCGGTATTTGGCCACAGGGAGAAGTCTGCAGGACTTAAAGTTCTCGACAGGCATCTCCCCCCAGGCTCTGGGGATCATTATCCCAGAGACCTGTTCTGCCATCATCCAAGTCCTGCAGAAGGAGTATATGAAGGTAAGATTTTTATGCTTTAATATCACATTTTATTGTATTGAATGTTTGCTAATATATTGTATTTCTTTCCCCATTCCCTAATTACCATGATTGTAATATGCTGTGAATGTCCCCTTTGTCCTCATGCATGCTGGATTTTTATGTAATTATTATTTGAGGTCCTTCATACATATTTGCCCTTCAATAACCTCTCCAGCATGGTGTCTCCTGCCCTATATTCACCTCATGTAGTCACTTAACAATGTATTTTATCAGCTCCATAGTAGTGCTTTACCCCAAACACCCCCTAAAATGTTTGGAAATGTTATTTTAGCTTTAAATTCAGGCAGAGTGCCAGAGGCTTTTTTTGTGGTGTCCCCAAATTTTTTGTAACCCTCCCTCCCCCAACTGCTAAGTCAGCTGATCCCAATTCTCTATCCTCAATCATCTATCTGCTGACTTTGCCAAACCCATACACACTATACCCATCTCTTTTGTGCTCAGATGTATGGATGAATTCCCCAAAGCATGTAGTGCAAGGACCTGCCTGTATACTTTCCAATGGTACTGTTTAAAGTTTTTGTATCCTATTATTATCTTGATAGGTAATAGCAGAATGTCCAAATGTCCTCAAATGTGTACAGTGTGTATTTATATCTTTGTATTATGACACTTCTTACCTGTCCAGTGGGCTGCCAATAGTGTAACTAAGGAGGGGCTGTTCCAAGTAATACCCTGTATTTAGGCATTCATCTCTCAATGAAGTGAAGAGGGTTACCTGTCCAAGAGTTTCCCCCCCCTATAATGTTAGAAATGGCCCATGAGAGGGGGGGGGGAATATGATAGGTGTACCTTATACTTTGTTGTTGTTAAATTCCCCTTAGTAAATGCCATCTGGAGGTTGCCCCATAATGTTTGTGTATAATCTGCTTGCCATGTTTCTGTGAAAAAAAAAAAGTAATGTTTATTGTTTTTTCCTCAACAGTTTCCTTCAACGCCACAGGAATGGCAGACTGTGGCCTCCCACTTTGCCCAGCGGTGGGACTTTCCTAACTGCGGAGGGGCAATTGATGGGAAACACGTCCACATCGTCCCACCACCCAACTCGGGGTCGTACTATTATAATTACAAGGGGTTTAATAGTATAGTGATGTTGGCGTGGTGTCGGCTAATTACGACTTCTTGTATGTGGATGTGGAGAAGAATGGCTGGATGTCCGATGGTGGAGTGATCGCCCAGACGGAGTTCTACAGGCGTCTCCAGAATGGCAGCTTGGACTTGCCACCTCCAGAGGACAATGTTGAAGGTCTCCCATTTGTGTTCGTTGCTGATGAAGCATTTGCGCTGGGGGACCATTCCCGATGAGGACCCTCACCCCGGAACAGAGGGTTTTTAATTACCGGCTGGCCAGAGTCCGAAGAGTGGTGGAGAACACATTTGGAATCCTGGCCAGCCGGTTCCGATTATTTCTGACACCCATCCATATGGCGGAGTATAAACTGAACCATATAATACTTGCCTGCTGTGTTCTCCATAACTTTTTAAGAAAACATTTAGCCAACTATGCTGGCTCAGTTGGGCCTGAGGCCGGAATCCCAAATCCATCAACACTGACGGCGCTTGAAAGTGGCTGTCCTGGCTTGCCCTCCCTGAATGCCCGTGATGTCCGGTTACGCTACCTGGAGTTCTTTGCGGGTAGGGGGGCTATCAATATGCCAGACATTCTGTGACACCTTTTTCAAATAAAAAACAAACAAAAGAAATTCTTGGTGGACATTTACTGCTTGTGTTTGTTTTAGCTGACCCTGACAGAAATGTGTTGAGTGCAGAAAATGTTGTGATTGGGTAACCTTATAAAAAATAGTGTTGGCTGGTACTTCCTAAATGCCAAAACACATTTTACTACAAGTGCACTTGCAACTGCACTGAACCTGCACTTGTAGTGCAAAGTGTATTTGCCCTTAGGAAATAACCCCCATTTTTGCATAAAACAGCAATTACATCACCCCAAAAGTGTTGTAGTGTTGAGACAATAATCCACACATTCTTGAGTAACCAACTTTTTTATACCTGCACAATCACATGTGCATTTCCCAAAGGTTTTTAAAACAAACCAACATGTTTGTTGTATAACAATTTTTGCAGTAGCATTATCAAAAATCGAAATGTCCATTTCAGATAAAACAGGCCTGTGTAAAACCAACAAGAAAGCCAAAAAACTTGAACTTACAAAGTTCACATATGGTAAAACCTGAAGGCTATATCAGACATGAGTATTTAGAAACTGTGTTTGATATAGCGTTCAGATGGGGGGAAATCACCCTAGGAAAAGCCAAATTTGGAAGATGCACACCAATTTACGAATGTCAACATGTGCTATCTGCCATCAGGGGGGATCAAGGGACGTGTTTTGGGGGAGCAAGCCCTTCCTCAATGCAACTTTATAATTGAGGAAGGGGTTGCACCCCCAAAACGCGTCCATTGATCTCCCGTGATGGCAGATAGCACATGTTGGCACACTGTGTGCATCCTCCAAATTTGGCTTTTCTAAACATTGTAAAAATTTTCATAAGATAAAACAGGTGATTTTGTGGGGTTTAAATTCGCCCCAAAACATCAATGATGTTATTATTTTTTTTAATAACATCACTGATTTGTTGCTGGATGTTTTGCAATTGGAGATTACACCCCACGATCTCCCCGATCAGTATCTGGGCACTTTCAGATGTAAAGCGTTCTGGATCACGATCACCTAAAAAGAGATAAAGAACAAAAAAAAAGGTCTCAAAAATCTGCCACCATCCATCTCGTTTACCTGAGCCTGTGGTCGCAGACACTCACCTGTTGTGATGCCAATCTCCACCACATCTTCTTCTTCCTCCTGCTCAGCTTCTTGGGTTGGTATTTCCCCTTCTTCCAGAGGGGGGGGTCTCTGGTCTCCTGGGATGAGGGGTGTCCTCCGAGTCTTTTCTCCCCTATGTAAAGCAAAAATGGTATACTTAGCACACAGATATTTGATGGCCGAACTAGAAATAGGAAACATTGCTTGGAAGTGGGGTACAATTGTCTATTTTAGCTGAGTTCCAAGATGTATATTTTTTAGTGGCCTTTGTCAAGCTGCAATACTTTACCTGTTTGGTACAAGCTTCACAGATGTAGCCCCCCCTATAGTATACACTGTAGCACCTGTGTGCCCCCCCTAATAAAAATGGTGTTCTGGGGTCCCACACTAGTGCTCCAGTGTCCAGATGTGAAAACAGCTGCTCAGTGTCCTCTCCTTACACACAATCTAGTTGGCATTTCATTCTAGTGACAAATCCCATCTACACAAACAAATATTTGGCATCCAAGTAGGCCCCCAAAAATGTGTGAAAATGCAATGGTGTTCTAGAGGCCGAAAGAAAAATGTTTGATACGAACGAATAATGGGCCCATGAACATTAAAGTTGACCTTTTTAAACGTTACAATTACTCAAAGCATATGGAGCAGAACGAACGGAATAAAGACAGAAAGAATAGGAACACAGCACAACTACTTACTTTTTTGCAGCACTCTCCGGATCTTTCGGTACTGCTCTGGCTCTCTCAACTTCAGGTCCGACCACCGTTTCCTGAGCTGATCTTTTGATCTTCGTACCCCGAAATTCCGCTCAAGACTCCTGACCACTTTCGCCATGATCTTGGCCTTTCGGATGTTGGGGTTGGGGTAAGGCCCCTATTTTCCGTCATAGTCGGACTTCTTCATGATGTCGACCATCTCCAACATCTCCCCAAACGACATATTTGTGGCCTTAAAACGTCTCCTTCTGGTTCGGGACGTGCCTGGATCCGGGCTTTCCTCCTCCTCCTCCTCGTTGATATAATTATCACGCACCTGCTGTAACTCCGCCATCATGCTCTTCCCCCACTGCGCCGAACGAAAAGGGGCGGGGAATACACTAGAAAGAACGTCAGGGGCGGGCGGAGTTACACGCATGCGCAGTGTGTATAAAGCATAACAGGTGTGCGTATTATGTACGATCTGTGAGCGGAGGAAGGAGCATTGGACGCGCCGATCGTAAGAACGAAGGTAAGAGACAAACTTGTGCCTATACTGCTTCTAGATTGAGGCCTATATTGTAACAAGATTAGGAGAGTTTTGTCTGACATTAGGCTTTGTCTTGTGTTGTGTCTTGCAGTGAACATGGATATCTTAATGAGAGATACTGACTTCATGTCAGTATTCATAGATATGCTAAGTGAGCTGCCCTGTCTGTGGGAGATTACCCACCCCCATTTCAAGAACCAAGCAAAGAGGAAGGCAGCACTGGAGCAATTGTGTGAAATTGTGAAGCAGGTGATCCCCACGGCAGACATCACTTATTTAAAGATTTTCATTGGTGACCTGAGGAGCACATATCTGAGGGAGCGCAAGAAAGTCCTGAATTCACAGAGATCCGGAGCAGCAGATGACATCTATGTCCCCAGGATGTTGTACTACGACAGGCTGCATTTTCTGGCAGGCCAGACTGAACCCAGGCCATCCCTCTCCAGTCTTCCTTCCACGCTTCCTTCCCCCCCGGCTGAGGCTTCTGACGCCCAACCTGGGCCTTCCACGGCAGACATCACTTATTTAAAGATTTTCATTGGTGGCCTGAGGAGCACATATCTGAGGGAGCGCAAGAAAGTCCTGAATTCACAGAGATCCGGAGCAGCAGATGACATCTATGTCCCCAGGATGTTATACTACGACAGGCTGCATTTTCTGGCCGGCCAGACTGAACCCAGGCCATCCCTCTCCAGTCTTCCTTCCACGCTTCCTTCCCCCCCGGCTGAGGCTTCTGACGCACAACCTGGGCCTTCCAGGCCATATGTGGAGGAGCCCAGATTGAGCCAGGTATAGCATTCCTCTAAATATTTCTGCTTGTACAATCAATGATGTTAACCAGATGTTAGTTGGGAGTACTAATTTAGGATTGTGATTGATGATGCAAAAACTAAAACCATGTCTCTTTTTCATACACAGGGAAGTCTCAGCCAGGAGGTGGCCGGGCCGAGCTGGCTGGCTAATATCAAGGTCCCTCCACCCCCCCTGAAAACAGAAAGTGGCAGTAGGACGAGTACCCTAGAGGAGGCGGCTATAGCATTCTTTTGGAGGGCTACATAGGTCCTGGGAGCACCCCACACCATGCAGGAGAACATTGCTGCATTCATAGCATATAAAATGCAGAGGATGGAGGAGGGCCAAAAAGCCATGTGTGAGGCCCTCATATCAGAGGCTCTGGAGAAAGGTATGAGGGGCCAAATTACACCTCACACACATCTTTGGGATGGTCCTCCTCCTCCTCCTGCAGGTCCTCCTCCTCCTTGTCCTCCCTCTCCTCCAGGTCCCCCCAGTCCTTCTCCAGGTCCCCCCAGTCCTCCTCCTCCTCCAGGTCCTACTCCTCCTCCTGCCACATCTCCAACTGCACAGCCACAGCCCGGAAGGAAGCGTGGAAGGAAGACCAGACAGTGATTGCCCTGGATCCAGTCTGGTCGGCCAAAAAATGCAGCCTCTTGTGGTACCACAGCCTGGGGACACAGATGTCATCTGCTGCTATCCGAGTCTCTGTGAATCCAGGACCAGACTGCCCTCCCTTAGATATGGACTCCTCAGGCCACCAATTTTGATGTTGAAGAATTGATGTCTGCCGTGGGGGTCCCAGGCTTCACTAATTTCTCATGTTGATCCAGTGTTGCCTTCCTCTTTGTTTGGTTCTGATCCCTTAATAAAGGATTTTTGTTTTGAATTATACTCTCCTATGTGTTTTACTTTAAATAGGACAGTTTGTTTGTGAGGATTCAGGTACATTTCAAATATACAATGTGAAATGAACAAGGGACACCAACTACAAACAATCTCCTTGAGATTAAATAATAAAAGATATCAATGGTGTTGGGGTAACTTGACACACAAAACACACACAAAAATATTCTGGAGTAAAAATAAAAATAACATTGAACAAAGATCAGCCTTGGAAAAAATCCAAACATTAAAGAAAAAAAAAGGCTTAAAATCCAAAAAAATAAAAAATAAAAAATATAAAACTGTCAGATGTGACAACTAATAACAATATATTGAGGGAATCCCACTAAAAAAACACAAATAAAAGTTTGTGAGAAGTGTGTGTGAATATGAGCAGCAAAACTACTTCATTCTTGTCACATTATAAAGAAGAAGAGAGTGCGCTGTATTAAACCATTTTTAACATTGCAGCGTGACGAAAATGCTGTATCCATTGCGAACGCTAAGTTTACCAGAACGAGCTGTCCCGTGTCGGAATTTCTTCTGAGCATGCATGGCACTTTGTGCGTCGGAACAGGCCACACACGGTCGGAATTGACGCAATCGGATTTTGTTGTCGGAAAATTTTATCTCCTGCTGTCCAACTTTGTGTGTCGGAAAATCCGATGGAAAATGTCCGATGGCGCCCACACACCGTCGGAATTTCCGACAACACGCTCCGATCGGACATTGTCCATCGGAAAATCCGACCGTGTGTACGGGGCATAAGAGCTGTGAAAATGTGGAATAGATTCCCTCAAGAGGTGGTTCTGGCCCTCTTAGTAGATTGTTTTAAGAAAGGCCTGGATACTTTCCTAGATACACATAATATAACTGGATACTAATATTTATAGGTAAAGTTGATGCAGGGAATATCTGATCTGATTGCCTCTTGGGAGATCAGGAAGGAATTATTTTACTTGCTGGAGCAAATTGGTTCATGCTTTATTGTTTTCTCTTTTTTTTTTGCCTTCCTCTGGATTAACTGCATGTATAGGATTGTGTGTGTGTGTATATATATATATATATATATATATATATATATATATATATATATATGTAAAATCAGCCTGAATCATTTCTCAAAAGTTTTCCCAACACCAAGAGAAAAAAGGTGATGGAGGAGAGATCTCCAGCTGATTAGCGGGGGGGGTGTCTCTTCCCATCAGCTCTCTGCCCCCTTTTTTGACAGATCAGACGAGTTTATAAATTCAGCATTTTGAATGAATCTAGAAAACAGAAGCCTGCATATAAACATGTACAACTTATGTACGAGTGTTTGTTTCATCACTGTTTATCATCTGAGGCCAGTCACTTCACTGGGTATATGTAATGCCCCGTACACACGGTCGGATTTTCCGATGGAAAATATCCGATCGGAGCGTGTTGTCGTAAATTCCGACCGTGTGTGGGCTCCATCGGACATTTTCCTTCAGATTTTCCGACACACAAAGTTGGAGAGCAGGACATAAAAGTTTCCGACAACAAAATCCGATTGCGTCAATTCCGACCGTGTGTGGCCTGTTCCGACGCACAAAGTGCCACGCATGCTCAGAAGAAATTCCAAGACGGAACAGCTTGTTCTGGTAAACTTAGCGTTCGCAATGGATACAGCACTTTCGTCACGCTGCAATGTTAAAAATGGTTTAATACAGCGCACTCTCTTCTTCTTTATAATGTGACAAGAATTAAGTAGTTTTGCTGCTCAAATTCACACACATTTCTCACAAAGTTTTATTTTTGTTTTTTTATTGGGATTCCCTGAATATATTGTTATTAGTTGTCACATCTGACAGAATGTTTTTTTTTTTTTTTTTTTATTTTACTTTTTTTGGGATTTTAAGCATTTTTTTTAATTTAATGTTTGGATTTTTTCCAAGGCTGATCTTTGTTCAATGTTATTTTTATTTTTACTCCAGAATATTTTTGTGTGTGTTTTGTGTGTCAAGTTACCCCAACACCATTGATATCTTTTATTATTTAATCTCCAGGAGATTGTTTGTTGTTGGTGTCCCTTGTTCATTTCACATTGTATATTTGAAATGTACCTGAATCCTCACAAACCAACTGTCCTTTTTGAAGTAAAACACATAAGAGAGTATAATTCAAAACAAAAATCCTTTATTAAGGGATCAGAACCAAACAAAGAGGAAGGCAACACTGGATCAACAGGAGAAATTAGCGAAGCCTGGGACCCCCACGGCAGACATCAATTCTTGAACATCAAAATTGGTGGCCTGAGGAGTCCATATGTAAAGGAGGGCAGTCTGGTCCAGAATTCGCAGAGATCCGGAAAGCAGCAGATGACATGTGTGTCCCCAGGCTGTGGTACCACAAGAGGCTGCATCTTTTGGCCGACCAGACTGGATCCAGGGTCCTCACTTTCTGGTCTTCCTTCCATGCTTCCTTCCCGGCTGTGGCTGTGCTGTTGGAGATGTGGCAGGAGGAGGAGTAAGACCTGGAGGAGGACTGTGAGGACCTGAAGGAGAGGGAGGACGAGGAGGAGGACCTGCAGGAGGAGGAGGAGGACCATCGCAAAGGTGTGTCTGAGCTGTCATTTGGCCCCTCATACCTTTGTTAAGAGCCTCCAATATGAGCGCCTCACACAAGACTTGATGGCCCTCCTCCATCCTCTGCATTTTATATGCAATGACGGCAGCAGCAATCCAGCAATCCACGGTCTGTCGTGCTCCCAGGACCTCTGTAGCCCTCCAAAAGAGTCCTCCGGTAGCCTCCTCTAGGAAACTCCTCCTACTGCCACTTTCTCTTTCGGGGGGGTGGAGGGACCTGCAGATCAGCCAGCCGGCTCGGCCCGGCCACCTCCTGGCTGAGACTTCCCTGTGTATGAAAAAGGGACATGGTTTTAGTTTTTGCATGATCAATCACAATCCTAAATTAGTACTCCCAACTAACATCTAGTTAACATCATTGATTGGACAAGCAGAAATATTTAGAGGAATGCTATACCTGGCTCAATCTGGGCTCCTCCACATGTGGCCTGGAAGGCCCAGGTTGGGCATCAGAAGCCTCAGCCGGGGGGGAAGGAAGCGTGGAAGGAAGACTGGAGAAGAATGGCCTGGGTTCAGTCTGGCCTGACAGAAAATGCAGCCTGTCGTAGTACAACATCCTGGGGACATAGATGTCATCTGCTGCTCCGGATCTCTGTGAATTCAGGACTTTCTTGCGCTCCCTTAGATATGTGCTCCTCAGGCCACCAATGAAGATCTTTAAATAGGTGATGTCTGCCGTGGGGATCACCTGCTTCACAGGTTCACACAATTGCACCAGTGCTGCCTTCCTCTTTGCTTGGTTCTTGAAATGGGGGTGTTTAATCTCCCACAGACAGGGCTGCTCCCTTAAGATATCTATGAATACTGACATGAAGTCATTGTCTTTCATTAAGATATCCATGTTCACTGCAAGACACAACACAAGACAAAGCCTAATGTCAGACAAAACTCTCCTAATCTTGTTACAATATAGGCTTCAATGTAGAAGCAGTATAGGCACAAGTTTGTCTCTTACCTTCGTTCTCATGATCCGCACGTCCAATGCTCCTTCCTCCGCTCACAGATCGTACGTAATACGCACAGTGTTACGCTTTATACACACTGCGCATGCGTGTAACTCAGCCCGCCCCTGACGTTCTTTCTAGTCTATTCCCCGCCCCTTTTCGTTTGGCGCAGTGGGTGAAGAGCACATGGCGGAGTTAGAGCAGGTGTGTGCTAATTATAGCAACGAGGAGGAGGAAAGCCCGGATCCGGACACGTCCCGATCCAGAAGGAGACGTTTTAAGGCCACAAATATGTCCTTTGGGGAGATGTTGGAGATGGTCGACATCATGAAGAAGTCCGACTATGACGGGAAGTATGGGCCTTACCCCAACCCCAACATCAGAAAGGCAAAGATCATGGCAAAAGTGATCAAAAGCCTTAACAAGAATTTCGGGGTACGAAGATCGAAAGATCAGCTCAGGAAGCGGTGGTCGGACCTGAAGTTAAGAGAGCCAGAGCA
This sequence comes from Lithobates clamitans, assembly GCA_037952925.1. NCBI lineage: Eukaryota > Metazoa > Chordata > Amphibia > Anura > Ranidae > Lithobates > Lithobates clamitans. The sequence continues at coordinate 2,242,791 of JBBGZY010001165.1, forward strand.
GTACCGAAAGATCCGGAGAGTGCTGCAAAAAAGTAAGTAGTTGTGCTGTGTTCCTATTCTTTCTGTCTTTATTGCGTTCGTGCTGCTACATATGCTTTTATTAATTGTAACGTTTAAAAGGGCAACTTTAATGTTCATGGGCCCATTATTCGTTCGTATCAAACATTTTTCTTTCGGCCTCTAAAACACCATTGTTTAGGCCGTATGCATTTTCACACATTTTTTTGGGCCTACTTGGATGCCAAATATTTGTTTGTGTAGATGGGTTTGTTACTAGAATGAAATGCCAACTAGATTGTGTGTAAGGAGAGGACACTGAGCAGCTGTTTTCATATCTGGACACTGGAGCACTAGTGTGGGACACAAGAACACCAGTTTTATTAGGGGGCCACACAGGTGCTCCAGTGTATACTATAGGGGGGTCTCCATCTGTGAAGCTTGTACTAAACAGGTAAAGTATTGCAGCTTGACAAAGGGCAATAAAAAAAATACATCTTGGAACTCGGCTAAAATAGACAATTGTACCCCACTTCCAAGCAATGTTTCCTATTTCTAGTTCGGCCATCAAATATCTGTGTGCTAATTATACCATTTTTGATTTACATAGGGGAGAAAAGACTCGGAGGACACCCCTCATCCGAGGAGACCAGAGACCCCCCACCTCTGGAAGAAGGTGAAATACCCCAAACCCAAGCTGAGCAGGAGGAAGAAGAAGATGTGGTGGAGATTGGCACCACAACAGGTGAGTGTCTGCGACCACAAACTCAGGTAAAAGAGATGGACGGTGGCAGATTTTTGAGACCTGTTTTTTTTTCTTTCTCTCTTTTTAGGTGATCGTGATGTGAGGGATAGAGAACATTTCACATCAGAAAGTGCCCAGATCCTGATCGGGGAGATCATGGGGTGTAATGCCGAACTGCAAAACATCCAGCAAAAAATCAATGATAATATTAAAAAAAATAATAACATCATTGATGTTTTGGGGCGAATTTAAAACCCCACAAAATCACTTTTTGGATTGTGGTTCAATCTTTTAAATTTTTTTGCAATGTTTTGAAAAGCCAAATTTGGAGGATGCACACAGTGTGCCAACATGTGCTATCTGCCATCACAGGAGATCAATGGATGCGTTTTGGGGGTGCAACCCCTTCCTCAATCAAAAAGGCGCGTTGAGGAAGGGCTTGCTCCCCCAAAACACGTCCCTTGATCCCCCCTGATGGCAGATAGCACATGTTGACATTCGTAAATTGGTGTGCATCTTCCAAATTTGGCTTTTCCTAGGGTGATTTCCCCCCATCTGAACGCTATATCAAACCCAGTTCCTAAATACTGATGTCTGATATAGCCTTCAGGTTTTACCTAATGTGAACTTTGTAAGTTCAAGTTTTTTGGCTTTCTTGTTGGTTTTACACAGGCCTGTTTTATCTGAAATGGACATTTCTATTTTTGATAATGCTATTGCAAAAATTGTTATACATATATTATTATATGTTATTTAAAACAAACATGTTGGTTTGTTTTAAAAGCCTTTGGTAAATGCACATGTGATTGTGCAGGTATAAAAAAGTTGCTTACTCAAGAATGTGTGGATTATTGTGTCAACACTACAATACAACACTTTTGGGGTGATGTAATTGCTGTTTTCTGCAAAAATGGGTGTTATTTCCTAAGGGAAAATCCTCTTTGCACTACAAGTGCAGGTTCAGTGCAGTTGCAAGTGCACTTGTAGTGAAATGTGTTTTTGCATTTAGGAAATAACAGCCAACAGTGCTTTGTATAATAAGGTTACACAATCACCACATTTTCTGGACTCAACACATTTCTGTCAGGGTCAGCTAAAACAAACACAAGCAGTAAATGTCCACCAAGAATTTATTTATTTATTTTTTTTATAAAAAGGCTTCACAGATTTGCTGGCATATTGATAGCCCCCCTACCCGCAAAGAACTCCAGGTAGCGTAACCGGACATCACGGGCACTCAGGGAGGGCAAGCCAGGACGGCCACTTTCAAGCGCCGTCAGTGTGGTTTGATGTAGGATTCCAGCCTCAGGCCCAACTGAGCCAGCATAGTTGGCCGAATGTTTCCTTAAAAAGTTATGGAGAACACAGCATGCCAGTATAATATGGTTCAGTTTATACTCCGCCGTATGGATGGGTGTCAGAAATAGTCGGAACTGGCTGGCCAGGATTCCAAATGTGTTCTCCACCACTCTTTGGGCTCTGGCCAGCCGGTAATTAAAAACCCTCTGTTCCGGGGTGAGGGTCCTCATTGGGAATGGCCGCATCAGGTGGTCCCCCAGCGCAAATGCTTCATCAGCAACGAACACAAATAGGAGTCCTTCCACATTGTCCTCTGGAGCTGGCAAGTCCAAGCTGCCATTCTGGAGACGCCTGTAGAACTCCGTCTGGGCGATGACTCCACCATCGGACATCCGGCCATTCTTCCCCACGTCCACATACAAGAAGTCGTAATTAGCCGACACCACCGCCAACATCACTATACTATTAAACCCCTTGTAATTATAATAGTACGACCCCGAGTTGGGTGGTGGGATGATGTGGACGTGTTTCCCATCAATTGCCCCTCCGCAGTTAGGAAAGTCCCACCGCTGGGCAAAGTGGGAGGCCACAGTCTGCCATTCCTGTGGCGTGGAAGGAAACTGTTGAGGAAAAAACTATAAACATTACTATTTTTACTCTGAAACATGGCAAGCAGATTAGACACAAACATTATGGGGCAACCTCCAGATAGCATTTATTAAGGGGAATTTAACAACACCAAAGTATAAGGTATACCTATCATATTCCCCCTCCCCCCCTCTCATGGGCCATTTCTAACATTATAGGGGGTGTGTGGAAATCTTGGACAGGTAACCCTCTTCACTTCATTGAGAGATGAATGCCTAAATAATGGGTATTACTTGGAACAGCCCCTCCTTAGTTACACTATTGGCAGCCCACTGGACAGGTAAGAAGTGTCATAATACAAAGATATAAATACACACTGTACACATTTGAGGACATTTGGACATTCTGCTATTACCTATCAAGATAATAATAGGATACAAAAACTTTAAACAGTACCATTGGAAAGTATACAGGCAGGCCCTTGCACTACATGCTTTGGGGAATTCATCCATAAATCTGACCAGTTAAGAGATGGGTATAGTGTGTATGGGTTTGGCAAAGTCAGCAGATAGATGATTGAGGATAGAGAATTGGGATCAGCTGACTTAGCAGTTGGGGGAGGGAGGGATACTAAAATTTATTTGGGGACACCACAAAAAAAAGCCTCTGGCACTCTGCCTGAATTTAAAGCTAAAATAACATTTCCAAACATTTTAGGGGGTGTTTGGGGTAAAGCACTACTATGGAGCTGATAAAATACATTGTTAAATGACTACATGAGGTGAATATAGGGCAGGAGACACCATGCTGGGGAGGTTTGTGAAGGGCAAATATGTATGAAGGACCTAAAATAATAATTACATAAAAATCCAGCATGCATGAGAACAAAGGGGACATTCACAGCATATTACAAGCATGATAATTAGGGAATGAGAAAAGAAATACAATACATTATTAAATATTCAATACAATAAAATGTGATATAAAAGGATAAAAATCTTACCTTCATATAATCCTTCTGCAGGACCTGGATGATGGCAGAACAGGTCTCTGGGATGATGATACCCAGAGCCTGGGGGGAGATGCCTGTCGAGAACTTGAGGTCCTGCAGGCTTCTCCCTGTGGCCAAATACCGCAGGGTAGCGACCAACCTCTGCTCCGGAGTAATGGCTTGCCTCATGCAGGTATCCTGTCTGCTGATATAGGGGGTCAGCGAAGCCAACAAATGGTGAAACACGGGGTCCGTCATCCTGAGAAAGTTCCTGAAATCATCAGGATTATTCTCACAGATCTCACGGAGCAAAGGCATATGAGAGAACTGGTCACGCTGAAGCAACCAATTCTTGGTCCATGAACTCCTCCCCACCCTGTTCATGGACTGGACTTGTGTCAAGGTCAGGACCCCAACAACAAGCCCCCGCACAGCACAAACTCTACGAGAAGTACGCATACGAAACATAGCTAGAAAACGGTCGGCTGCTCAGAACGAAGTAACAGAACGCACTGAAGAACAGCAAGGCCTGTGAAGAGCGACCTGAAAAACAGTAACGAACGAACAAGAATACAATGACTACCTAAAGTCACGCGGAACTTGCTGCACGCACTGAAGAGCAGATACAAACCCACAAGCACAAACTTAACGGCAGAAAACGATCTGAAAGACACGAGTCTGAAAAAGCGAATCGTCTCTCACCAAACTTTTACTAACACGAGATTAGCAAAAGGAGCCCAAAGGGTGCCGCGCTTGGTTCTGAACTGGCCTTTTCTAGTCTTGTCGTACGTGGTGTACGTGACCGCGTGGTTGGCGATTGGAAATTCCGACAACTTTGTGCGACCGTGTGTAGACAAAAAAAGTTTGAGCCAATATCCCTCGGAAAAAATCCTAGGATTTTGTTGTCGGAATGTCCGAACAAAGTCCGACCGTGTATACGCGCTATAAGGGTTTACAACCACTTTAAATCTCTTATAAACCTTCATTGTAATGTATTTCAAAAATTGCTTTCAATCTTTTTACATCTGCAGCTTAAAATAAAAAAACAATGCTTTTTCACTTCCTGTTATATATAGTGACAACTGCCTACTGCATTTCCACTTTGTCACATGCATATCTGGTGGACACTGCAGGCATCCATGCTGAAACACAATGTGAAGACATGATCCACTGTTGTTTCTTTCATAGGTGTGCGCAGCCTATTGCATTAGGGTGTGCACCCCAAAGCTCAAACACATATGCATGTGTGTGTGTATATAAACGGAAGGTGTCAGGAGAAGTGAATGGTGTCATAAGGGCAGATATTGGTGGTGTCAGTAGGGCAGTTACAATATTATATTAATTATTTTTTTGCAATTTTTTAAGAGAAAAAAAAAACAGATTTTTTTAATTTATTTTGTCAAATATCAGAGGTCTAAACATTGAAAATATGCACCACACGGGGTAATTAGGGTGTGTCCAGGCACATCCGGCACACCCTGTGCACACGCCTATGGTTGCTTTCAGCAAGCTGGTCCAGAGCAAGGATGTGTAGCTGAGGTTGGACTGATTGCATATAGACATGAAGTGGTTGTAAAGAGGCTGGAGGCGATCATAAGCAATGTGATACAAAAAAAGGGAATTAAAATGGTGCAATTTTTTTAAATACCAATTGTAATTTATAATATAATAATGCACAGTGCTTTAACAACCTAGTGTAAGCCAGTTGAATTTTGATACACTTTCAATGTGTAAAATATAGCACATTTTATTGCATATGTACCTTCTGGATGATTTAAAGTCTGTAATACACCAGATACAGTATTGCTGAGTCAATAGCTGCAAACAAAACATTTTTCATTAGAGTGACAAATAGTAGGCTTTTACTCACATTTACAAGTGTTCAGCAGAGCACAGAAAGCTGATGTTGCAGGCTTCTGTTAGATGGGAAGAAATGGTATATGAATTCATGCTGTGTTTCCATCTCTACTCCTCTTTGCTTTTACCCATGACTTTCAAGAATACATAAATTAGCTTACTGGCAGATGGTTTTCCCTTTCTTTTCTTTTTATTATTTCATGTTGCAGCTGAAATGGGAGTAGTCAGTCCTTCTTTATCAGGTTAAGAATTTAATAATAAATAATAACTAATAAAAACATGCCCTCCCTTCCTGTCTTTCTGGCTTCCTAAAATTTGTGTGACTACAAATTAGGAAATTAAAATGCAAGCAGCATCCTATAACTTAGAAGGGGCTAGTGGGGATAATAAATTTGAGTCCCTGTTTAAGATGCACCAAGAACTAACTTTACATTTGACCTGAAAGTATGATGTGTCAGTAACTTCAATGTTATTTGGAAGCTAAAATCAACTAGTTTAGGTGAAAAGGTAACTCCAGCAGAAACGTTTCAGAAGAAATGGTGTCTGTCAGATTGGAGAGAAAAACGCATAGTTCTTGTGCTTATGGTTGAGTATACTAATTGTATACTAATTGTTATCAGAGAAATAATCCAGTTGGAGAAGCTGGAAAACCATTTAGTTTAACCATATGACATCCAAAACATTAACCCCCTTCATGACCAGGCCATTCTTTACGATGCAACTGCGTTACTTTAACTGACAATTGCGTGGTCGTGCAACACTGTACCCCAAATAAAATGTATGTCATTTTTTCCTCCTAAATAGAGCTTTCTTTAAAATAAACAAAAAAAAGAGTAACCATTTCGAAAAAAAAAACAATATTATTTACTTTCTGCTATACAACATATCTAATAAAAAAAAAAGGAAAAATCTAATTTCTTCATCACTTTAGGCCAATATGTATTCTGCTACATATTTTTGGTAAAAAAACCCCCAATAAACTTATACTGATTGGTCTGTGCAAACACATCTACAAACTATGGGATATATTTATGGTATTTTTATTTATTTGTGTTTTTTTTACTAGTAATGGCGGTGATCAGCGATTTTTAGCAGGACTGCAACATTATGGCAGACAAATCGGACACCTAACTTACACTTTTGACACTTTTTTGGGAACCAGTGACATTATTACAGTGAACAGTGCTAAAAATATGCACTGTTACTGTACTAATGACACTGGCAGGGAAGAGGTTAACACCAGGGGCAATCAAAGGGTTAAGTGTGTCCCTAGGGGGTGCTGGCTAACTGTGTGGGGGATGGACTTACTGAAAGTACACAGAGATCCATGTTCCTGCTTAGCAGTAACAGAAGATCTCTGTGTCCATCCCTGTCAGGACGGGGATCTGCCTTGTTTATATAGGCAGATCCCTGTTCTGCCTCTCTCTGGAGCGATCGCGGATGCTCGGCAGATGTCGCATCCACTGGACCCTATTTGGCTCCCCCTCTGGCCAATTGGTGCCCCCGCTGTCTATTGCACTAAATTACATAAAACTTATGAAACTTAGGAAGATTTGTTTCACCCCTGTGTATCATCTGAGGCTGTTCACTTCACTGGGTATATGTGAGGGTTTACATCCATTTTAAGAGGCATATAGTTCTGCAGCACATATCTACTTTAACAGAACTAAAGACTGAAATTTTCTGTCTTACCTGTTTTTGTTATGGACATTTTTATTTCCAACATAAGTTTAGGTTTTTGCTCATATGTTTGCTAGTCTTGCAGCCAAACATTGAAGTATAAGTAATAAATTTAACAATGTACCTCCTTGGACGTGTTTTCTTTTTTTTCTGCATGTTTGAAAAAAGCCCCTCATAATAAGTTATGTGGCGTTTCAAGGCTAGGCAGCGATAAGGGACGGTTTAAACTTTTTTATTACTAGTCCAGAACTATTAGTAACCACTCCTTGTGCTCTATAAGGCTACCGTTGTGTTGTCCAGGTACACCATCACTTTTGTCAGGTTCATGTTTCTCATGGTTCCTTCTATCAACTATTACAAAAAAATTGGGATCCATTTAGGCCTGAAGGCATCCTGTTGAACCAATAGACTTTCAGCAGCCTAATGTGTGCAGGTTTTTCTATGTTTTGAAATATGATGGTACCTGTTCTTTGGGTCTAGAACACTAAACCACCTATTTCTAGCAAGCGGTTCAGCAGTTTGTGACTAATCTTAACAGATCTGCATACCTTGTCTTTCATCCTTGCACATTTTATTTCCAAGCAGGCTGAAAAGAGTTATTATATAGTATAAGTAGATACTGTATACTTGGGAGGAGAAGAGTGGTGCTGCATTTTGAATAATTTGTTTTTGTCCTTTATATGTCTGCTTTTTTTAAATTATTACTATTTCCTCACTGTAACCATCTTCCTTTCAACTTTAATGGTGCTTCAGTTCCTCAATTTCCCTCAGGCACTTTACTGACATGGCTGCTGGGACCAACTCTATCTCAGGAAGAAAATTAAGTTTATCCTCATTTTTATTCTTAACATTCTCCTGCAAAAAGTTCACCTTGGTTATCACAGAGGTACAGTTGCAACACTCTTAATGTGAACTGTAACACTGGGTGCAGAGTGACTGGGGTCTTCTCCTCATTGGTTACAAAGAGGTTAAACAGACCCTTTACCTTGTTTGTACTAGTTATCACCATCAAATTATTTTGCACTATTCAGAACTTTCAGCAAGTGTCCCTGGCTTCCTCTAAGTGCCAGTAAATCAGATTCATGCCAAAGAATCATGTTTTAAAATTATTCTTTTAAAATCGTATCTCCCATTACTCAGTAGGATCCAATTATAATTCCACTTTTAAAATCACAAGAGTTGTTATATAAGAGTGCTGTGTGATGTCATTAGAAGAAAGCAGCAGCACCAATCTGAGTGTAGTGTTTAAAATACACCAAGTTTAACAGAAGGTGAAAAATTCACAAGATAAAGGGTGATCATGCAAATAACCAGCGGTAAGCGTCTCCTCATTACATCCATCCAAATTGCTGCAGTCTGTTTGGTCCTGTCATGGCCGTGCTGGTAGATTTTAGGGCTCCAAGACTGGTAGAATGACACAGGCAGACAGCCAAGACATCACAGTGAGACGTTATCAGATGGCCTCACGAAGGAGCATGCATGCTCCAAATGTGCGTCACACCTCCTGCCTCCCTCATCTTGGCTGTCTGCCTATGTCCCTCTACCAGTCTTGGAGCCCTGAAATCGACCATGACCATGGCTGAGGTCCACACAGACTGCAGCAATTCAGACAGATGTAATGCAGAGAGGATTACCGCTTGTTATGTATGTGATCACTCTTTACCCTATGAGATTTTTTTACCTTCTAATAAACTCGGTGTATTTTAAATACTACACTCAGATTGGCACTGCTGATTTCTTCCCATGTTTGTCCACAGATTCGCTTCTTATTCTGACAGCTGGCTGCCTATACACAGTGTTCTTGGAACCCCACCACACCAGGACAAATCCCTGCATCTTATGGACTTTTGAACATATGGTCTTTCATATTATCTTATCCTCATATTATTAGTAGTCACACTCTTCTGATATCCCTCCACCTACTGCCATTTTTCTAAGCTGTGTGATGTCAGCAACCTAACAAGCAAATAGGTAATCTTTAGGTACTATACTAATAGAGGATTAATAATTCTTGATGGTTCAGATTCGCTACCAATCCTGCATGTTCAACATTTGAGGACCCAGCAAATGAATGCAGTAATTTGCTAGACTGAATTCTGTTATAAATTATGTATATAGCCCTACACAACAGACAGACAGTGCACAGTCCACACAGACATTGCTGCTTAACTGCAGACAGGAAACATGAACTTTATTATACAGAGAAAAGACATAGAACATTACCATATATGCAGCTACAAACTTATAAACACTGCTATCTACTGGCTGATGTAGTTGTTGCACAAAATACACAAACAATGTATTCCAACAATTTTCTTTACTGACCACAATGCAAAGCCTGACTTTTGAATCTAGAAAAGCTGGCTTAAAATTACCAACAAGGAGGTTTTGGATAGACCAGTCACTTCAATATAAAAGGGTGAGGATACTAAAGCCATATTAACAATGTGCTTTAACTAATATAGGGAGTGCTGCTGACAAACTGCATATGGAAATATCTGTGTAGGGCTTGTAAGCACCGGCAAGACTGTTGAAGTAGATGTAAACCCTTATTGAATGTCATGCAGCAAAATTCTGTGTATTTTGGAGAATCTGGGGTTGGAAGGAAAGGGTTTTAAATGTGTTCATGCTTTACTACATGTTAATGCTGGGGATGTCTTGCATAAATATAAATAACAAAGAAATTTCCACACTCAAATTTACCAACCAACCTGCAACCAACGGAAATGACCTGTCGAGCAATATGCTTCAAAGGGGTTTAGTTGCACACGTTTGCAAATACTCACACAAGCCACAGAGCCCCAGCAAGGTACCTCATTTTCTGTGGACCTAAACTCTAATTTATGTGAGTCTCCAACAATGGAAGCACATGCATTTAGATGGACAGGTGTAGGGCAGATAAACCAGAAGGGAGCACACCCCTTCTTAATGGCACAGGGGCAGACTAAACACCCAGCCCATAGCACCATGGCAGCAAAGGTATCAGTGCGCTGCCTGGCCAATATAATTCATAGTACAAATAAGTAGTTACTGCCCCTACCTGTAACTGATCACTGCAGCAAGGAGCATTGGAAAGGTAACACATATAAAAATAACAAAGACATTTTCACACTCAACTTTACCAACCAGCCTGCAACCATCCGAATATACTTTTCGAGCAGTATGCGTCAAAGACAGGGGTTTAGTTGTACATGAAGCGCCCTACTCCCGTAGGAGCGGCTAAAAGTTCATTCTAACCTGAAGTTTGTTCCATTACCCCCTTTCCCTCAAAAGACATGACACGCACACAGCCTTTGAACAGTTGAACTATGTACATCTTTATTGCGGTTCCATGTTAAATGTTGCATTGCACTGGAAAGTCACTCTGAATAACTTCCAGTGTTTTTGAGTGATGAGAAATACAACTTTGAATCCAGAATAATCAAAACCCTCGTTAGTAAAGCTTCTATCTGGCATGAATCCTCATAATGTAATGCAACTCTCCTTCCTCCTGTTAGTCACCACTTCCTGACTGTACAGTACTTCTGGTTTAACTCCCTGGACGATACTCTGAATAAAGTCCAGGAGATGACTTTTGGATTCCTCCAGGGTATTAGTTCTCTAAGGCCCAGCCCTGTTCTCCTGAACCCGCACACTAATCCCCATAAAGTCTTTGAGAAGCACTGTTCCCCTGGGTTACACTCACATGTGTTGCCGAGCGACCATCCATGAAGCACATAGAAAAGTCCTCTCCCAGTCTCCTTTTTGTGTCAGTATAGCGACTGTCCCATAAAGAATCTCCTGCAGTCCCTTCTCCACCTGCATATTTCTTCAAAGCATGCTTCCCCTCCCCCGCAGGGGAAAGTACCAAAGCTGTCCCCGAACTACATCCTTCCTCCTTGATCTCTCAGCTCCCATAGATCAGACTCCCCAGGACCGAGCCCTTTATAGAAGTCCCTCCTCTGCCCAAACAAATTAATGATTGGTCCAGAAGGGTCTTCCAGAACTACCTGTCACTCTAACTTGTATTCCTCCCATCCTTCAGGTCATGAAAAAAACATGGAAAAAATAGAGGAAACTGCACAGGCAAAGTGCAGGGGGTCACACCCTCCTCTACTCTAGTAAACCTCCCATGCCAATCAAACCCACCAGCTTACACCGCAGGGTAAAACACTGGCTATTTTGGCCTATTTCTACACCTAACTCTCTAATCTAGCACTCACCTAAACAGGTGGGCACTACATACACATTTGCAAATACACGCATAAGCCACAGAGCCCCAGAAAGGCACCCCATTTTCTGTGGTTTAAAAATAATTTATGTGAGTCTCCAACAATGGAAGCACATGCATTTAGATTGACAAGTGTAGGGCATGTGGTGATTTCTTGCAGCCTCTTTACAACTTGTCCCTATCCACATACGCTACAGGGATAACAAGCTGCATGTGTTATTTCACAGGGCATAATCCCTAATTGTTACTTACTGGCTGACATTCTTTTTTCATAAGGCACATAAAAAGGAAGTGCTTGATATGGATCCCTGATATATAATAAGAAAAGTCCTTGTAAAACCAGATGGTAGTTTTCCACAAAACAGGGGTCGCTTTCAAGAGACAAAGGTCACCCTATTTGGGAAGTCTGCATACATCTGAGCCAAAGAGAGCACCAGATAAAAGTGTTTTTTTTTTTTTCTTCTGCAAATGACCACGTTAAAAAAACTGCAGACATCCAATGTGTTTGAGGGTTCAGCCTCTTCCTCTCGGCTCTAAAACAAACTAGATAATAGTTGGACCCAGAGCAAAGCTCCTTGAATAATCAATTCAAACCAGGGGATAATCTTTAAAAAAAAGTCCTTTCATCAGAGGCAGAGCATACTGCCACTGTATGATTCATATGCAATTATTCCTATATAACCCCAGCTTGTCAGAGTCTCTCTTCATGTCATAATTATCTGGGAGGAGATAATAAAGAGTTAAAAGTGAAGGAAGAAGGGGAGGAGGAGTAGAGGGAGTAGAATGTGGAGGACAGGAGTAAGGTGGCTGTTTTCAACAATTCTTTACCATGTATGATTTGGCTGTAATAGCTCCCCCCCCGCCCCTTCACATATATATATTCCCATCATCCAATAAGCTCTCTTTGTGCCATAATCATATAGGACATAGCAATAGGGAAGGAATAGGTGAAAGGAGGAAGGGTAGGAGGAGTAGAACAAGGAGGAAGGGTAGGAGAAATAGCTGAAGGTAAAAGGGGCTATAAACTTTGATCTAGAATAAATAGGGGAAGGGTTGCAGAGCTTAGGCAAAGTGGAGCTCAGATCGCCAGATGGCAGCTAATGCCTGTTGCCTCTAATTTATATTTGGAGATTAAACCTGCCTTGTCTCTTTGTATTTGCTGCCTATTCAAGTGCTTGCATAATGTCCTGGTGTTAGCCAATTTCTCTTTCAATAATTTTTTATTTTTCAGAAATAAAATACACAGAATAGAAACAAGTGTGGGACCAATCGTCCCGCCAAGGCCAACATGGCCACAAATCAGCAATCTAGTAATTGTAGAAAAAGGTGAGATACAATTTAATTACATAAAGAAGACCTATGAATTATCGTTTTCAGTTAGCATGAAAAACATTTGCTGATGGTCATTTAGCCTATGCAATTATATAGAAAGATTCTGGCCTGAGAGTCCCGTGGAGCAATCCAGCCACCCCTAATTGGATCACAGTGTGGCTGGAGCTCCAACCCTCCTAGCTCGATGGCAAATGAGATTCTTATACACTCTAATAGATCATGCTAAGGTATAAAACACACAGTGAATGAATAGGTGGAAAGCAGAACATCTTGTGCTCACCACCAACCAACCCACCTGTGTGGGCAGGACATGGCTATTATTATTACGCGCCCCATCCTCAGAGATGAATGGGTTCGCAAAGGTGTGGGCCTAAGCCTGCTTTCTTCTGAGAGATGAGAGCAAAAGGAGAGGAAAGAAGAAAATTAGAGAGAAAAAGAAGAGGAAAATAAGAGAACAACTGACTAGGGAAGCGCTGGAAGGGGGGAGATAGAGTCCGAGTTAGAAAGTAGCTTAACCTTAATGAAGGTGGCCCAAGGATCCCACACCCTTTCGAATTTCTCCGTGCGGTCCAGGAGTACGCTTGCAACCTTCTCTTGTGTCATAATCCAGGAAATTTTCCTCTTTGCCAATAGCGCAGATACAGTTGGTTTTTTCCATGCTTTGGCCAGAGTTAGTTTGGCACCTAATAGGATAAAGAAAATCAAGCGTTGCGTACTTCTGGACACTGCCCTGACTGGAAAGTTTAAAAGAGCAATTAGAGGAGATGTGGGGATGGGGGCTTTGGTAATCTTACGTATCCAGGAGAAGACTTTGTTCCAGAAACTCCTTATTCTGGGGCATCCCCACCACACATGTAACATATCTCCTTGAAGGTCACATCCCCGAAAGCACAGGGGGGAAGACGTCGGGTACATCTTGGCTAATCTTGTGGGGACAAGATACCACCTAGAGAGGACCTTTATGCTAGCTTCCACAAGGGTGGTGTTAAGAAAGCCCTTGTAGGATTGAAAAAAGTTTCTATTCCAAGTTTCCAATTCCCATTGTTGGGAGAAATCCTTCTCCCATGCCAACATGAAGGAAGTCTTGGAATGAGTGTTAGAAAGTGCCCTGTATATTACTGTGATTCCTCCCCTCTGCTCATCTGTCTGGCCGCACCGTTGTTCGTATGGTGTAATACGGTGACTGTTCGTGTGTGCCTTCCAGTGTTTGTGTAGGAAGTTTGAGATCTGTGCATAGCGAAAGAGTTCCGACTGAGGCATGTTCAGATCTTCAATATAATATGCTTTAGGGTGAGGGCCCGTGGGTCTGAGGAAATGTCCTATTCTGTACATTCCCCTATCAATCCACCATCAGAAAGCATTGACATTTAGCCCTGGAGGGAATGCTGGGTTGTGGAATAAATGTTTTAGTGGGGTAATGGGTGATGTCAGCTGTGCTTTAGCTTTAGGCTCATCCCATAGGGCAAAAGAGTGGGAAAGTGTTGGGGACATTATAGCGGGTCTAAGTTTTTTATGGCACCACAATAAATAGTCTAGGGTGTGGCGTGGTACTGCCTGGCGTTCAATGTGTATCCAATCTGGTAGTTCCCAGCGGGAGTAAACTGCTGAGATCTGAGCTAGTTGAGCCGCCTGGAAATACCGAAATAAGTTCGGGAGGCCCAGGCCACCCTCCTCTCTTTGACGGAAAAGGACCGATTTCGAAAGCCTGTGGCCCCCACCTCCCCAAACGAATTTAATAATTTTGTTTTGAAATTGTTTTAGATGAGCCTTAACCAGGGGAATAGGAAGTGCTCTAAAGTAGTATAAAATGCGTGGTAGTAGTGTCATTTTAATCGCATTGATTTTGCCCAGCCAGGAAAGAGATAACTGCGACCACCTGGAGAGATCAGCCTCTAGTTTGTGGAATAGCAGGGGGTAGTTAGCTTGGTAAAGGAGTTCCATCTTGGAAGTCAGCTTGATCCCCAGATACGTGATGGACTTGTCACTCCATGTGAATCGGAAGTCCTCCCTAAGCCTGGTGAGCAGGGAATCTGGAAGATTAATGTTGAGCACCTGGGATTTACTGTTGTTGACTGAAAGGCCAGAGACTTTCCCAAAGTCATCTAAAAGTCGGCATATGTTAGGAAGGGATATCAGGGGGGAAGAGATGAAGAGGAGAATATCATTGGCAAATAACGTGCATTTATGTGACCGAGAACCACTGATAATGCCATGAATATCCTGATTATTTCTAATAGCTATCGCTAGGGTCTCAATTGCTATTGCGAAAATTAGGGGTAAGAGCGGATATCCCTGTCTAGTGCCTTTATAGATTTTGAAAGACTCAGAGTAAAATCCCTGCAGACGTACCTGGGCTTCTGGGGAGGAATAAAGGGCATGTAAGGTATTAGTAAAGGTTTCTCCGAATCCCCAGCGTTTTAGGGTAGCAAAAATATAGGGCCAGTGGATAGAATCAAAGGCCTTTTGGAGGTCTAGGGAAAGAAGACAGCCCTGTCGTGGAGAGTCATTCTCCCAGTTTGAGTTGAGAAGGGATACTATGTCAATCGCTCTGCGGATTTGGCCTGGGCCTTGTCTCC
Organism: Lithobates clamitans; assembly: GCA_037952925.1. NCBI lineage: Eukaryota > Metazoa > Chordata > Amphibia > Anura > Ranidae > Lithobates > Lithobates clamitans. Next base: position 2,258,066 of record JBBGZY010001165.1, read on the forward strand.
CAGGGATGAAGCCAACTTGGTCCTTATGGACGTATAGGCTGATGAAAAAGGACAAGCGGTCTGCAAGGATCTTAGTCAGAATCTTCAGGTCATTATTAATGAGCGAAATTGGTCTATAGTTACATACTGAGCTAGGGTCTTTCCCTGGTTTGGGGAGAACAGTAATATATGCTGAGTTGCTGGATATGTCCAGCGGGTCTCCGCGACGCAGTGCATTAAAGAAGCGTGCCAGATAGGGAGCAAGTGTCGTGAAGAACGTTTTGTAATAAGGTACGGAAAATCCGTCTGGGCCAGGAGCAGATTGGGACTTTAGGTTTTTGATAACCGCGCAAACTTCCTCCGACGATATCGACACTTCCAATTTCAAACGATGTCTGTCCTCTAATCTGGGAATCTGGATATTGTCCAGAAACTGGTCTACTGTGTTTTGGGAAGGGTGATCGCCCTTGCTATACAGCGCTTTATAGAAGGCTTGGAATTCCTCCATAATATGCTGTGGGTTCTGGGAAAGAGTTCCACCCTTCATTTTAATTTTGGGGAGAGTAAAGGAACGGACCTTCGGTGTGAGCCTACCTGCGAGCATAGAACCTATTCTATCTCCTTGGCAGTAGAATCGGGCCCTATTCCAACGCAACCATTTCTCGGCTTTTGTAGTTAAAGCCAAATTCAGGGTTGTTCGGGCTGAGTCAATTTGTTCCATAAGGACAGAACTGGGGTTTGCTTTGTGTTTTCTTGTTAGAGTAGAAAAGTCTTGTTCTAATTTTGTTATTTCAATTCTCCTGGCCCTGTGTATTTGGGAAGCTATTTGAATGAATTTAGTCTCCAGCGACCGGGAGACCTTCGGCCCTAGGGGCGCTGCAGAGTGAGGAAGACCATGGAGTGATCCGACCAGACCGAGTCTCTAATGTATGACTTGGAGGCCAGAGGAATCTTAGCTGTGGGAATGAATATGTGGTCAATCCGAGCAAAGGAACTGTGAGGACTAGAGTAGTGAGTATAATCTCGCATTGATGGGTTGATTTCTCTCCAAATGTCAACAAGGCCATGAAGAAAAATGAGTTTAGCAATACGTAAACTCTGTTTAGTGGGTCTGGTGAGGCGTCTGCCCGGAGGGCGGGATTTGTCTAGGCCCTGGTCAAAAGCAGTATAAGAGTCGCCTTCAAGTATTACCGTACCTTCCAATAAGGGTGTTAGGGTCTGCAGCATAGATTGAAAGAAGGGGAGTTGGCCTTTGTTAGGGGCATAGTACGAAAGGAAAGAATATGTATGGTTGTCCAGCTCCCCTATAATTAAAATGTACCTGCCGTCTGGGTCCTTATGTTCCGATTTAAGGGAAAACTTGCATTTGTGGGAAAAGAGAATGCCCACCCCTTTTGTTTTGTCATCTGCATTGGCCAGGAAGAAAGTGGGGAATTTGGAGTGTAGAAATGTCGGACAATAACGTTTCGGGAAGTGTGTTTCTTGTAGGAGGGCTACGTCAATTTTTTGTGAATGAAGGAATTGTAGGACTTTTCGTCTTTTGAGCAGGGAGTTTAGGCCTTGAACATTGTGGGTCACACCTTTAGGGGGTGCAACTTTGGGGGGATATCAGCCATGGAGCAGAGGGGGGAACCATATCAGCATAACAAGGGCACCTACCCTTTCCGTTTCACTAGCTACGCATCGTTCATCTTGTAAGAGGACGGTCTCCATCTTTTCTGTTGTGAGTAGAGGGGCTCTTCCTGAGTCGGTTGCTACAAAAAAATAGAAAGATACAGGTGGAAGGAAGAAAAGAGAGAAAGGAAAGAGCCGGAAAACAAGAGAGTTTCCAGGGGAGTGGAGGATATAGGGTCCTCCATCCTTAAGGTGAACCAAAGAGAGGATCCCCTCCGCCTCCGTGGAGAGGGGATCAGTCCTGTCAAGGGAAGAGTGTAGAACCTGTTCTACAAGACAGGAAGGGGTGCATGAGTACCACTCCAGCCGCAAGGCCAATTCTAAATAAACATCTAACTGGTTAAAGCGGGCCTAATGTCCGCAAACATATCAAGCACCGATATAGAAATTATCATTAAAGAGAAAGGCCAAAAAACAAAAAAGGGGGGGGTTGATAAAAACAAAGAACAGACCTAGGACTATATCCTATACCAGATAAACTTACTGAGTCCCAGGAAGAGGGTAGTGAGTGACGGGGGAAAGAAATAGGCAGGGATGGGGGAACGGGAGAAGGTAGGGGAGGGAGTTGAAGAAAAGACAGGGATGGGGAAGGTATAATCGGGGGAGGGAAGATGGGGAGGGGGTTAGAGAGGGCAGTAAAGTCAGCAAACTCTAGCTTGGCGAACCGGAACATGCCTAACTTGAAATGGGACCATTCCTGTCCCTCTACCCCCAACCCAGACAAGGTATCAGAATCTATGAAGCGGGTGAGAACCAAAATGAAGAGCCCTTAGGGGCAGGGATCACCCGGGCCCGACCGAACTGAGGCAAAAATTATATATAAAAGAAGAGGGATACACACGAGTTCAATGTAGCCCAGGTAGATTAAAAAGGAGAATGGGTTGTCCCTGTAATTAGGGAAAAATAAACATGAGGTCCAGGATGGAGGTGTTTCCTAAGACTTCTTGGATCAGGTGGTTTCCCAGACCGGCTGTAGAGGGCTAGTAGGTAGTTGTCTTTTCGATGAGTTATGAGCCTGTCCAGAAGGTTGGAGATTTGGGTCTTGTCTGATGAGTCCCAGTTTCAGAAGAAGATTATCTCCCTTCTGTATGGATGCAAACGTGTAGGGTTTGCCCTTGTAGATGAACTTGAGTTGAAATGGGAAGAGCCACCAATATTTGATTTCTTTTTCCATCAAGATGTTGAGCAGTGGTTTGAGGGCTCTTCTCTTTTGAATGGTGGATGGAGACAAATCAGCAAAGACTTGGAGCTAATGTCCCTGAAATGATAGCTGAGATAGGGTTCTGGATTTGCGCATCACCTCTTCTTTAACAGTATAAAAATGTGGTTTCACCACTACGTCCCTTGGGAGACCATCTGACCTCGGCGGGCGCAGGGCTCTATGCACTCGGTCAAGCTCCAACCTGTGAAGAGGTATTTCAGGAATAAGTTCCTTAATAAAGGAGCGAATGGCGTCAGGGACATCTTTGTAGGATTCTGGAAGGCCTTGGACCCTAAAGTTGTAGCGCCTGTTTCTGTTCTCGAGGTCGTCGATTTTAGCGTGCGCTGTCTCGAGTTGATCTTGATGGGTCTGGATACGGCTAGTATTTTGAATTGTTCTAGCAATGGTAGTTTCAAGATGGGTTTCTATTATCTCTATGCGGGATTCTATGGTGTGTAGGTCTGCTTTGATGTCGTTGGTAATCTTAGTGGCTGTGTTTTGAAGACCCCTGTCCAGGAGCTCAGCAAATTTAGAAAACATGTCAGCCATGGATACAGGCAGAACTAGGCCAAAATCCCCGGGCTGTATTAGCTTCTGGGGTTGGGGGGGTGGCTTCCATGGGGGAAAGACCGAGTTCTTCTAGGGTCTGTTCCAGCAGAGATTCTGAGGATGCAGGAGAGATAGGACCCAGAGCAGCTGTACTCACTGTGAAGCCGAGTGTCTGTAGAGGGGATGGAGCTGCGTTCTGAGTGCCTGTCAGGCGATCCCAGGCTGTGTGAGGTGGAGCGGCCGCCATCTTGGGACTCGCGGCTCGCTCGTTCTCAGGCTCAAAGGAATGTGTGAGGCTTCTCCTCACTGTCCCAGAGTGCATCGGGGGGGTCTGCGGGGTGTCCGCTACCCGCTGGGGGTTGATGTGTGCGGAGAGCGGGGGTGCTGACGTGCTGGCGGCCTCAGGTGGCTGGAGTGGGACGGAGCTCAGTGACTAGACGTCCATGTCAGGAGCTGCCACGCATGCGCCTCCGTGTTAGCCAATTTCATTCAAACACATACCTGAATTCAATATTTCAAAATATTTTGGGAATAATTGACGGTACAAGGATGGCAGTGGGTTTGAGGAGCATAGAGGTTTTAAAGTGTTTTTGTTCATTGTATTTTGACATTTTATTAAACCTTAAGTAAGCTATGCTAATAAAAATTATATGCAAGTTTCACAAAATATTGTGGGCTGGAGTGTTGCTAATCCTTACATAGATGTGGTCTAACAAGGTATCATCCTGATATATACATACAATCTAGCCAATTTTAGTGGGACCTTAAATACACCTCTGATGACCACACTTAACAATAAAATCCAACATACAGTAGTCGGTTCACAAACTTAATTCATGAAATGACTCTGGTCGCGAACCGAGGCAAATTTTCCCATAGGGTTCAATGTAAATCAGGTTAATGATCTCTGAGCTTTTTTTTTTTGTTTATATATACAGTAAAATTATGAAATATATGTACAAAAAAAGCATTTTAACCCTTTCACTGCCAGGTTCGTACTTGGCCAAGTCCATATCCCATACGGACCTACATTCCTCCTCTGTTATAAGCTCTTGGTCATATCAGAAATGTTTAGCAGACTCTGCTGAACAAAACGATAACTCTGAATAGCGGCTAACAAGCTGATTATCAGAGTTATTCAGCTAAAATGCCCCCTCCCTCCGCCGCCGCCACCTCTCTAACTGTCACCCGCTGCTTCCTCCTATCCTGCACTGCCTCAAATGATTGTTCTGTCCCCCTCCCCCCGCACTGTCCTCTGCCTATTACATCTATCCCACAGCACTAATTTTTACCTCCCAGCATCAACGCCCCCCGCCAGCACAGATTTCTGTGGATCCGTTGCAGTTGCCGGTTCCCTCTGCTGCCACTCCCGCCATTAATTGCACTGTTTTTTTCCTACATGATGTCCCCACTCTCTGGCACTCCCTTCAGTGCCCCCCCTCGCTCATCAATCCCCGGTGGCCCCTCCATGCAGCTCTGCAAGTGATATTTCCCACAACTAGAAATGAATGAGGCCTGTCTCAACCTGAAGTAAATACACCAAGATGCCTCCATCCCTAAATGCTATGCGAGAACAAAAGAAGTGGAGTTGGGACTTTACATGAGGCATGTTGGTGTGTATAATGATATATAGAATCAACATAAATGAGTTGAGTGTCACAATCCCCTAGGGGTACATTCTAGTAGATGTTAATAATTATAATAAAACTGATAGCAATGAAACGTTTACAATACAAAATGTAATCATAAAGAGTCAATAAATAATGATAATAGATTTAATAACGAATGATTGATTAGAGAACATGATTTGTAACAAACAGAATAAAGAATAAGCGATCAAATACATACAAATAATTCATACATGATCAGCACGATATAAGAAATTGGTACAGGTTGTAATGTGATACAGTTATAAGGGCAAACTTGTATTTGCCATCTATAGATGAACACTCAACGCATTTCATGGCCTCTTGCCAATTGTCAGGAGTTGGATGCATGAATGAACTAAAAATTAATAAATAGATAAATTATTATGTAGTCTATAGGGATCCACTATTCCCCATAGAAAAAAGAAGAGCGAGAGAGTATTGAAAAAAGGAAAAGGAGCACTAGCAATGTTACTTACAAACAGCCCATAAGTTATGGTCAGTACCAGGGTATGGAATAAAGCGGTGGCCAGGCATAGGTAATCCCAACTGGGGACTACATAATAATTTATCTATTTATTAATTTTTAGTTCATTCATGCATCCAACTCCTGACGATTGGCAAGAGGCCATGAAACGCGCTGAGTGTCATCTATGGATGCCAAATACAAGTTTGCCCCAATAACTGTATCACATTACAACCTGTACAAATTTCATATATCATGCTGATCATGTATGAATTATTTGCATTCGATCGCTTATTATTTATTCTGTTTGTCACAAATCATGTTCTCTAATCAAACATTCGTTATTAAATCAATTATCATTATATATTGACTCTTTATGCTTACATTTTGTATCATAAACATTTCATTGCTATCGGTTTTATTATAATTATTAACATCTACTACGATGTACCCCTAGGGGATTGTTACACTCAACTCATTTTATGTTTATTCTATATATCTGTTTATTCTATATAAGTATATTATACACACCAACATGCCTCGTGTAAAGTCCCAACCCCACTTCTTTTGTTCCTGTATTCCCCACAGCTGCTGCCCGGGAGATCGGCGTATGCAGTGTCAGGATGGAGAGGGGGGGCTGGTAAACATATGTTTACTAGCCCCCTTCCTTTCCTAGGTGAACATGGTATGGTGAGCGTTCAGTACTGATTGGTCACATGTTTAGCTGTCACGGTTTGTGGCATAGTAAACAGTGCTTACTATGCCATCATTTATGAATGAATGAGAGCCGCTATTCAGAGGCTTCCATCCATTCATAAGTATTGCAGCTGAGCCTGCAGAGAAAGAGACTGAACTCTTCAGTTCTTGTCTCTGTTTAAAAAAAGAGACATTAGAGGTTTGTTAAAACCTCTGATGTCTCTCCAAAGACCCCCCCATAAAAGAATTAAAAAATTGAAAAAAAAAAAAGGGAAAAAAAATAGCAATGCCCCTTTCACACAGGCACCCCCATGGGACAGAATCTGCTTGTTCAGTGGGGGGATTAGTCTACTAACCCCCCGGGGATGACAGGTCCATCTCAGCTCCACTGTGCAGAGCAGAGACGGACACAGTCCCAACTGTTTTTTGCAGGCAGGATCAGATAGCTGCAGATGTCAGCAGACATGTCATCTGCTGCTCCATAGGGGAGACTGGAGGGTCCAATCAAGTCCGCCTGAAAAACTGACAGGTGGATATGATCGGACAGTCTGTGTGAAAGGGCACTAAGGGTAAATTTAGACACGCGTCTAAATTGCCTATGCCTCTGAAGCTTGAGGCTAACCTCCAGAGGCTACTGGCAGGCGGTGAGGAAAGCGATGCAATGCTTCCTCACCACCTGTTTTAACCCCATTTTTGCCAACAAATGCGCCACAACTGAATGCCGCCCCCTCAACTGTAAGTCTAAACAAAGCCTAGTGCCTTGTTCACACAGGGCATACCACTACAGGGCCGTGTTTAGCGGCAGATGGATGCGCAGGTGTTCCGTGCATCTCCATGCAGGCAGTGCCATTGATGTCAATTAGGACACAGCGGCTGAACGGGAATGCACAGGTGTTCTGTGCATTCCAGCACAGGCAGTCCCATTCATGTCAATTGAGAGCAGCAGCTACAAGAACACAGCCACTACTCCCAACTTGACATTCGTGTGGGTGCAAGTCCCTGAACTCGCACTGTCTGCGCTTGGGTCCATGCACCTACACCCACATGGATGTCAGATCTGTCCTTGCAGCTGCTGTGTCCCATTTGACATGAATAGGACTGCCTGCACAGGGATGCACAGAATACCTGTGTATCCCTGTGCAGGTAAATACGGCTCTCCATCAGCATATGCTTTAGCACACCCCACTGAACGAGGCCTTAGTAGGAATTTTGCAAGAATTACGTAAGTTATATTGTGTTTATGTGTGCAAATAAGGATTTTAGTGGTTTGTTTTGTGAAAATAGTGATTTGACAAACATTAGCACAAAAATTGCAGGGCCTTTAAAATCAGTAGCACCTTCTTTTTATTCTATCGGTCATGTGCTTTCAGAAAATATATGGTTTGGGGGGGTCTTTCACAAATTCTGAATGCTGTAAGGAAAAAATGAAAACCTTCACATGTAAAAAAAAAAAAAAAGAGATATTTACATTCATGTGCATGTTCCATTTTCACCATTTTGCAAAAAGGCTCAATGTAAAAATTGCATATATTTGTTATTTATTAACTCCATACAGGTTAAGATTTTATATGTAGTTGGAATTTAGCAGGAATTTTGTAAAATTAGTTGTGTTTTTATCTGCTAATAATGGTTTTAGTGTATTTTCTGCAAATATATTGTTGTGATAAACATTTGCGCAAATACCACGGTGCCTAAAAAATCAGTAGCACCTTCTTTTTATCCTAGAGATCATATACTTTCAGAAAATATATGATTTTTGGGGGTCTTTCACAAATTCTGAAAGCTGTAAGCGAAAAATGAAAACCTTCAGATTTTTTGAGAAATTTGGATATTTACACTTTTGCGTCTGTTCGTTTTTCACCATTTCATAAAAAGGCACAATTTAAAAGTTACAAATATTTGTTATGTCAACACAGATGGGTATAGGCTCTGCCCCCCATGCCTCCAGGACTTAACTCATATAAATTTGAGCACACCTACAGCCTCGGCGTTCTTCTGTTTTGCTCCTATGCGCAGGACTAGGGATGAGCCCGATGTTCGAGTCGAGCGTAAGTTCGACTAGAACATCAGGTGTTCGCCTGTTCACCTAACAGCGAACATTATGTGGTGTTCACGGCAAATTCGAAAGTCGCGGAACACCGTTAAAGTCTATGGGGACATTAACATGAAAAATCAAAAATGCTCCTTCTAAAGGCTTATATGCAATTTATTGCCATAAAAAGTGTTTAGGGACCCGGGTCCTGCCCCAGGGGAGATGTATCAATGCAAAGTTTTAAAAACGTCAGTTTTTTCAGGAGCAGTGATTTTAATAATGCTTAAAGCGGGATTCCACTGCCTCTGAGATTTATTTATTTTTTTTGGCAGAATGACAAAGATTAGGATTTCTGAATATATAACTCACTTATTCCGTTTTTAAAGATCAGTGTTGTCCGTTTTCTCATAAAAAAGAAACATAAAATCTGATACAGACGGTTTTCATCTTCCCACAGGCATCCTCTTCCGGGATACGGTGCTGCTGATCGACCAGCATGCACCGCCCGTTCTATTTCCGATCTCGCGCATGCGCAGTAGACTGAAATCGGAGCGCCGTCAACAGCTCCGGTTGCCATCACAATGAGCGGCGTTGTAGGAAGTCCCACCCCGTTGTGATGGCAACGGAGATAAGCAAAGACAAAAAGAGGATCGATCAGCGCTGCCCAGTGCCTCCTGGGAAATGGTAACACAAATCTCTCAGGAGCAATAGTGACCGGAGGAGCAGAGGGAAGTGACGTCTTCAGCCCAGGCACTGGAAGAGGCAGATTTTGAGGGACCGCATAGCAACAGGGAAAACAAGGTAAGTAATTTTTTTTTTTATCCAATTCATTATTTATGATTGATTTCCAGCACAGTCAAGCATTTTTTGTTTTATGGGTGGAACACCACTTTAAAGTGAAACAAAAAAAAAAAATCCTTTAAATATCGTGCCTGGGGGGTGTCTATAGTATTCCTGTAAAGTGGCACAGTTTTCCCGTGTTTAGAACAATACCACAGCAAAATGAAATTTCTAAAGAAAAAAAGGTCATTTAAAACTGATCATGGCTGTAATGAATTGTCGGGTCTCAGCAATATAGATAAAATTGAACAAACCGGCATGGGTTCCCCCACCATCCGTTTACGTGACCGGGTAGCCCCGCCCTCAGCTATATAACAGCTGTCACCGAGAAGAAGCGCCAATCGGCGGGAGCCTCCCATGGAGGTGGAGCTGTGGTTGCTTTTTTTCTTTTTTCGGCTCGCCGAGACCCAACAATTCATTACAGCCACGATCAGTTTTAAATGACTTTTTTCCTTTAGAAATGCAATTTTGCTGTGGTACTGTTCTAAACATGGGACAACTGCCCCACTTTACAGGCATACTACAGACACCCCCCAGTTACAATATTTAAAGGAATAGTTCATTTTTATTGTTTCACTTTAAACATTATTAAAATCACTGCTCCTGAAAAAATGGCAGTTTTTAAAACTTTTTTTTGCATTAATAAATGTCCCCTGGGGCAGGACCTGGGTCCCCAAACACTTTTTCTGTCAATAACTTGCATATAAGCCTTTAAAATTAGCACTTTTGATTTTTCATGTTTGTGTCCCATAGACTTTAACGGTGTTCGTGTGTTCGTCCAAATTTTTTGCCTGTTTGCATGTTCTGGTGTGAACCGAACCGGGGGTGTTTGGCTCATCCTTACGCAGGACCTAGGTGTGCTCCTCTACCTGGCTGGTCTAAAGGGCTGGCTGTCCATCCATGTGTGTGGATTGGGTTGCCGGCCGCAGAGTGGATCTCCAAGACAGCCTATGCCTTTCTGCTGCTCCCTCTGATTCTCAGCTTCCAGCTGAGGCTGTGGCGGGGGAAGGTGACAGTTCTGGTGATAATCCCAGATTGGCCTAAGGGGCCTTGGTACCCTCTGCTCATCCTTATAAGTGTCAAGGATTGACTCTCTTTGCCTGTAAGATCAAATCTTCTCCAAAGTCCCATTCATCCAGCATCCTACAGGCTCAGGCTGATGGCCTGGGTCTGGAGAGACAGAGACTAGTGGATTTTAAATGCTCTGTGAAGATTGTGAATAATCTTATGAAAACAAGAAAGGACAGCGCTAACCATGCCTATAGTAGAGTATGGCATAAATTTCCAGCATTATTGCTGATCAAGTATTTACGCTGGACACTTCAGAAGTCTGTTCTGAAATATCTGCAGGTGTGGCTTGATTTAGGTCTATGCGTAAGTATTCTATAAACACACATTTCGGCTATCTCTGCCTTCACCGGCATACAGTGAGCAACCAAAACTTAATTATACTGTTTTTCAAGATGCAATTTGGTTGAAACCTTGAATTGTTGTTTCCGAAATGGGATCTCCCATTGCTGTTGGACGTTATTGCATCAGATGTCTTTAATGACCCTATGGTACCTCTCTCTGAAAACTGCTTTACTGGTGGCAATTACATTAGCCAGAAGAGTCAGTATTGGTGGTCTTGGAGTTTAAAGAACCCATACTCGTTTATTTCCCAGACAGGGTGGTACTCATGCCAATGCTCAAATTTGTGCTTGAACTGACCTTCAGAGTCCATATCACACAAGAGGTTGTCCTCCTACGTTCCTTTTGGGGAGTACTCAAGAAATTAGCCCATCGGATGTGGGCCAAGCTTTAAAATGTTTAATCAAGGCAACTTCTGCCATCAGGAAGTCGGAGCATCTGTTTGTCATTCCAGGTGGAACACAATGATTTTACGGCTTCCAGCAAGATTATTGCCTCTTGGTTGGTAAAGCTCATCTCCTTGGCCTACATGTTGAAAGGGTTGGCCGTGCCAGGAGAATCAGGGCACTCTTCACTAGAAGGGTCTCGACCTTGAGAGTGGCAGCAGTTATGGCTTAATGACAGCTGAGTTTGACAGAGGCATCCTGGCTTCTTTTTTTTTAGTCAGAATTGAGGAGTGTGTAACATTTTGCGTCCCCTGTTTTGGCTAGTTAGTTCCCAGCTGTGCTGACATGGAGCCGTCAGGAAAATGGAAAATTAAATTCAAATACTTACCGTAATTTTCCTTTCCTGATGAGCTCCATGGCAGCACAGATCCCACCCAGCTTGGTAGGACTAGTTACAGAACGCTGAGGCTGTAGGTGGGCTCAAATTTATATGAGTTAAGTCCTGGAGGCATTGAGGGGCCGAGCCTATACCCAGCTCTGCTGCCATGGAGCTCGGCAGAAAAGGAAAATTACGGCAAGTATTTGAATTCAATTTTCAGTTTTATTAACTCAATACAGGTTAAGCTTTTATATTTAGAAGGAATTTTGTAAAATTTGCTGTGTTTTTATCTGATTTTAGTGGATTTTTAGCAAAAATATTGATTTGATATTGTCAGGGCTGGGCTCAGCCTTTCCTTCTCTGAGCTGGCCTTCGATTAGCTTTCGGCTAATTGCCAGCTCCTATCGCTCCACAGTGACTCATTGTTGATGATATCCTGCCCGTCAGTCCTGCTTACATAAGCCGTCCAGCCTAGATGATCTCTGCCTTCACCTTGGTCAACATCACAGATACTCTCCTGCGTTCCTGTTAAAAACTTGCTTGCCTGACATTCCTTCTGGCTCCAGATCCTGCTTTCTGTTCCACTACACTGATCCCTGGCTCCCTGACTTTCTGGCTTGTCTGACTATTCATTCCGGCTCCAGCAAGTTTTATTTAATAACAACATACGCAATAGAAAGGTAGAGGGTGAAAAGGGATTCAGGTACCTTGGACGTTGCCCCTACGATTCTGGGTGAACAAATTGTGGTGATCTAAACGGTCTCTGCCACAGACCGTACAGTCTTTAAAGAACTGACTGTGGTACTAATTCAAGATGCGTCTCCGACTGAGTTCACAGGCTCTCCTCAAGATACCAGCCTTATGCTCAGTCCTCCCCTGGTCACTGCAATCCCTTGCTTCTTCCCGCAGGCTTGACAGCAAAGAGACCATCATGCCGACCCATAGGCCACCAAGACTCTGATCCTTACTTTAGTAGCTAGTCCTTAGTTCTGTCAACCTCAAGGCAGAACTTTAAGGATTTGTAGTCTCCCAGGCCAGGAGGGCCATGAGGTGGGGAGCGCTAACCCACCCCCTGAGCCCGGGGGGTCAGGAAGCGCGGACCAACCAATAGCCAAAAGCCCCAAAAGATGGCGTCCGTGCCTTAAATACCCCTACCCAGAAATGTCCGGTGTGTGAACCACTCCCACCGAAAAGCCTCTGAACAATGAGTAGTCAATGTGTTTGACCAGACTGTATTTCCCAATCCACCAATGATGACAGCACCACCCATGGTTGAATGGAAATCTGCATAGTCCAGCCAATCTGGCACAGAAACCATTAAATTTAGGCAATAATAAGTTGAGCCTAAACTGTAGCTTCAACTAATTTATATTTTTTAAAAAACATAGCATCTGCTCATTAAGAGCAAGGCTCTACACTTTTATTATTAAACAAGTGTAATTTAACTGTACATCTGTCTTGGCCTGATTCATGGTTTCTGACAGATAAACATTTGCACAAATATCATGGGACCTTAAAAATCAGTAGCACCTTTTTTTTATTCTAATGGTCATGTGCTTTCAGAAAATATATGGTTTGGGGGGTCTTTTACAAACTCTGAAAGCTATAAGTGAAAAATAAAAAAGCAAAGGAAATATTGCAAAAATGGTCTGGCCACCTGAGTGTACAAAGTGGAACACAGGGCCTGGCAGCGAAAGGGTTAACCACTTCAATACCAGGCACTTTCCCCCTTCCTGCCCAGAACAATTTTCAGCTTTCAGTGCTGTCTCAATTTGAATGACAATTGCACGATCATGCAACATTGTACCCAATCAAAATTTTTATCATTTTCTTCCCACCAATAGAGCTTTCTTTTGGTGGTATTTAATCACCTCTGGGGTTTTTATTTTTTGCTAAACAAACTAAAAAAGACCAACATTTTTGAAAAATATTTTTTTTCTTTGTTTCTGTTATAAAATGTAGTTTTCTCCTTCACTGACGGGTACTGATGAGGCTGCACTAATGGGCACTGATGAGGTGGCACTGATAAGGTTTCACTGATGGGCACTGATGAGGAGGCACTGATATGTAGAAATGATGGGCACTGATAGGCGGCACTGTCGGGCACTGATAGGCGGCACTGATGGGTACTAATAGGTGACACTGATGTGCAGCTTATATGGGCACTGATAGGTGGCACTGATTGGTACATTTATGGGCAATTATTGTCACTTTGATGGTCACTGACAAGCGTTACTGATGAGGCACAGACAGGCAGCTGATGGGCACCAATTGGAAGCTGATGGGTACCTCTCATGGGGGCTGCACTGATAATCAATGTGCTGATTATCAGCGCAGACCCCCCCCCTGACAGGGAGAAACGCCGATCGTCTCTCCCTGTCAGCAAAAACCAAGGAAAGTCGTCTACTGCCACTTCCTGGTTCACGCTGTGATCAGCTGTGATTGGTCACAGCTGGTCACTTAGTAAGGAACCTCCGTCCGAGGCTCCTTACCACGATCAGAGATGCGGTGTGTCAGAGTGACACACAGCACTGCAGATTGCCGCCCTGCATACCGGCATTTTATCCTGAAAGATGTCATATGAGGTCCAGTCAGGATAACAGAACCACCACACGGCCGTCATTCTGCTATAGGCCGGGTGGCAAGTGGTTAAGCATATATCACACATAGTCTTTTACATTAAGCTGACCTCTTTCATGTGTACATCTAAAAAGAAAAAAAAACTATAGCTCCTCTTTAATACTTGATTGAAACAATCCCAAACTCCAATTTAAATGACTAATCTAGGGGCCAGAAAACAGCACTGTGCATCCAGAAAAAAGATCATCTGAGGGTATGATAAAGTTGTAGAATTCATGTGAACTGTTTTTCCATGATTCCCAATCAAGTGAACCCACCCTCATGGTAATCAGGGGGCAGAAATCCCTATCTGAGTGGACAGGTTCTCCTAATGCCGCGTACACACGAGCGGACTTTATGGCAGACTTTGCTCAGCGGACTTTACGCCAGACTTTATGACAGGACAGACTGAATGAACGGACTTGCCTACATACAATCCACCAAAGTCCGTCAAATTCATACTTGATGACGTACGACCGGACTAAAACAAGGAAGTTCATAGCCAGTAGGCAATAGCTGCCCTAGCGTGGCTTTTTGTCCATCGAACTAGCATACAGTCGAATGGACTTTTCGACCGGACTCGAGTTCGACGGATAGATTTAAAACATGTTTCAAATCTAAGTCCGTCCAAATTTGAGCAAACAAAGTCCACTGGAGCCCACACACGATCAAATTGTCTGACAAAGTCTGCCGTAAAGTCTGCCTGTGTGTACGCGGCATTAGACTCTCATCTTGCACTACTATTCTCAATATGAATGTGTCAGAGCAGGAAGGATGGCCATGGCTCGTCTTCATGAACCAATGCAGAGTTTGTGAACCAAAGCAAATTTTGTGAAATTTTTGAAATATATGTATATGAAATATATATATATATATATATATATATATATATATCTATATATCTATGTATATAGATTAAACATCTATAAATTAATATACAAATAAAATAGGTATTTTTTTTAAAATATACAGTGCCTTGAAAAAGTATTCACACCCCTTGAAATTTTCCACGTGTTGCCATGTTACAACCAAAAACGTAAATGTATTTTATTGGGATTTTATGTGATAGACCAACACAAAGTGGCACATAATTGTGACGTGGAATGAAAATGATAAATGCTTTTCAAAGTTTTTTTACAAATAAATAGGTGAAAAGTGTGACGTGCATTTGTATTAAGCCCCCCTGAGTCAATACTTTGTAGAACCACCTTTCACAGCAATTACAGCTGCAAGTCTTTTTGGGGATGTCTCTACCAGCATTGCACATCTAGACAGACATGTTTGCCCATGTTTCTTTGCAAACTAGCTCAAGCTCTGTCAGATTGGATGGAGACCGTCTGTGAGCAGCAATTTTCAAGTCTTGCCACAGATTCTCAATTGGATTCAGGTCTGGACTTTGACTGGGCCATTCTAATGCCCTGTACACACGGTCAGACATTGATCAGATATTCCGACAACAAAATCCATGGATTTTTTCCGACGGATGTTGGCTCAAACTTGTCTTGCATACACACGCTCACACAAAGTTGTCGGAAAATCCGATCGTTCTGAAAGCGGTGACGTAAAACACATACATCAGGACTATAAATGGGGCAGTAGCCAATAGCTTTCATTTCTTAATTTATTCTGAGCATGCATGGCACTTTGTGCGTCGGATTTGTGTACACACGATCGGAATTTCCGACAGCAGATTTTCTTGTCGGAAAATTTTATAGCAAGCTCTCAAACTTTGTGTGTCGGAAATTCCTATGGAAAATGTGTGATGGAGCCTACACACAGTCAGAATTTCCGACAACGAGGTCCTATCACACATTTTCCATTGGAAAATCCTATCGTGTGTACAGCGCATAACACATGAATATGCTTTGATCTAAACCATTCAATTGCAGCTCTGGCTGTATGGTTAGGGTCGTTGTCCTACTGGAAGGTGAACCTCTGCCCCAGTCTCAAGTCTTTTGCGGACTCTTATGCCCCGTACACACGATCGGACATTGATCGGACATTTCGAAAACAAAATCCACAGATTTTTTCCGACAGATGTTAGCTCAAACTTGTCTTGCATACACATGGTCGCACAAAGTTGTCAGAAAATCGGATCGTTCCGAACGTGGTGACGTAAAACACGTACGTTGGGACTATAAACGGGGCAATAGCCAATTGCTTTCATCTCTTAATTTATTCTGAGCATGCGTGGCACTTTGTCTGTCGGATTTGTCTACACACGATCGGAATTTAAAGGATCGGATTTTGTTGTCGGAAAATGTTATAGCATGCTCTCAAACTTTGTGTGTCGGAAATTCCGATGGAAAAAGTCCGATGGAGCCCACAAACGGTCGGAATTTCCGACAACAAGCTCCGATCGCACATATTCCGTCTGAAAGTCCGACCGTGTGTACAGGGCATAACAGGTTTTCTTCTAAGATTGCCCTGTATTTGGCTTCATCCATCTTCCCATCAACTCTGACCAGCTTCCCTGTCCCTGCTAAAGAAAATCAAAAGGTTGGTGTGTTCAGGGTGATGTGCAGTGTTAATTTTCCGCCACACATAGCATTTTGCTTTTAGGCCAAAAGGTTCAATTTTAGTCTCATCTGACCAGAACACCTTCCTGCACATGTTTGCTGTGTCCCCCACATGGCTTCTCGCAAACTGAAAACGGAACTTCTTATGGCTTTCTTTCAACAATGGCTTTCTTCTTGCCACTCTTCCATAAAGGCCAGATTTGTGGAGTGCACGACTAATAGTTGTCCTTTGGACATATTCTCCCACCTGAGCTATGGATCTCTGCAGCTCCTCCAGAGTTACCATGGGCCTCTTAGCTGCTTCTCTGATTAATGCTCTCCTTGCCCGGCCTGTCAGTTTAGGTGGAGGGCCATGTCTTAATAGATTTAGTTGTGCCATACTCTTTCTATTTTTGGATGATGGATTGAACAGTGCTCCGTAAGATATGTTCAAAGCTTGAGATATATTTTTTTAACCTAACCCTCCTTTAAACTTCTCCACAACTTTACCCCTGACCTGTCTGGTGTGTTCCTTGGCCTTCATGATGCTGTTTGTTCACTAAGGTTCTCTAACAAACCTCTGAGGGCTTCACAGAACAGCTGTATTTATACTGAGATTAAATTACACACAGGGGGACTCTATTTACTAATTAGGTGGCTTCTGAAGGCAATTGGTTCCACTAGATTTTAGTTAAGGGTATCAGATTATAGGGGGGGTGAATACAAATGCACACCACACTTTTTACATATTTATTTGTAAAACATTTTGAAAACCATGTATAATTTTCCTTCCGCTTTACATTTATGTGCCACTTTGTGTTGGTCTATCATATAAAATCCCAACAAAATACATTTATGTTTTTGGTTGTAACATGACAAAATGTGGAAAACTTCAAGGGGTATAAGTACTTTTTCAAGGCACTGTATGTTGGATTTTTTTGTTAAGTGTGGTCTTCAGAGGTATATTTAAAGTCCCACTAAACTTGGCTAATAAAAATTATACTATTCTGTAACACAACAGCTTAAAGGACTCTCCCAAGCATTCAACTTGAAGTTAGGGTTAGGATTACTTTTATGCCCCGTACACATGGTTGGATTTTCCGACGTAGGCTCCATCGCACATTTTCCATCGGAATTTCCGTCACACAAAATTTGAGAGCTGGTTCTCAAATTTTCCGACAACAAAATCTGTTGTCGTAAATTCCGATCGTGTGTACACAATTCCGACGCACAAAGTTCCACGCATGCTCAGAATCAAGCAGAAGAGCCACACTGGCTATTGAACTTCATTTTTCTTGGCTCGTCGTACGTGTTGTATGTCACCGCATTCTTGACGTTTGGAATTTCCAACAAGATTTGTGTGACTGTGTGTATGCAAGACAAGTTTGAGTTACCATCCATCGGAAAAAATCCATGGACTTGTCGGAATGTCCGATCGTGTGTATGGGGCAATAGAGTTAAAGAAGAATTATCACAATTTTTTTTATATTACTCAGTTCCCAATGGGACAAAGTGCACGTACGTAGTACTTTATTCTATCTACCTGGGTACACTGTTATGCCCCGTACACACGGTCGGACATTGATCGGACATTCCGACAACAAAATCCATGGATTTGTTCCGACGGATGTTGGCTCAAACTTGTTTTGTCTACACATGGTCACACAAAATTGGTGGAATTTCTGATCGCCAAGAACGCGGTCACGTACACCACGTAAAACAAGACCTTTGGGCTCCTTTTGCTAATCTCGTGTTAGTAAAAGTTTGGTGAGAGACGATTTGAGCTTTTTCAGACTTGTGGTTTTCAGATCATATTTCTGCTGTTCAGTTTGTGCTTGTGGGTTTGTATCTGGTCTTCAGTGCATGCAGCGAGTTACCCTTGACTTGTCATTGTGTTCTTGTTCGTTCGTTACTGATTTTCAGGTCGCTCTTCACAGGCCTTGCTGTTCTTCAGTGCGTTCTGTTACTTCGTTCTGAGCAGCCGACCATTTTCTAGCCATGTTGTGTATATGTACTCATCGTAGAGTTCGTGCTGTGCTGGGGCTTGGTGTCCTTACCTTGACACAAGCCCAGTCCATGAACAGGGTGGGGAGGAGTTCATGGACCAAGAATTGGTTGCTCCAGCATGACCAGTTCTGTCACATGCCTTTGCTCTGTGAGATCCGTGAGAATAATCCTGACGATTTCAGGAACTTTCTCCAGATGACGGACCCCGTTTTTAACCATTTGTTGGCTTTGCTGACCCCCTATATCAGCAGGCAGGATACCTGCATGAGGCAAGCCATCACTCCGGAGCAGAGGCTAGTCGCCAAGCCTGCAGGACATCAAGTTCTCGACAGGCATCTCCCCCAGGCTCTGGGGATCATTATCCCGGAGACCTGTTCTGCCATCATTCAGGTGCTGCAGTAGGAGTATATTAAGGTAAGATTTTTATCCTTTTATCCGTTATTTAATGTTTGATAATGTATTGTATTTCTTTCCTCATTCCCTAATTACCATGATTGTAATATGCTGTGAATGTCCCCTTTGTCCTCATGCATGCTGAAATTTTATGTAATTTTTTTTGTCTTTCTTACATATTTGCTTCACTTACCTTCCCAGCATGCTCTCCTGGCCCTATATTCACCTTGTGTAGTCACTTAACAATGTATTTTGTCAGCTCCATAGTAGTGCTTTACCCTAAATACCCCCTAAAATGTGTAAAATTGTGATGTGTGCTTTAAATTCAGGCAGAATGCCAGAGGCTTTTTGGGGGGGGGGTCACAAAATCATTTGGAAACCTCCCTCCCCCCAACTGCTAACTCAGCTGATACCAATCCTCCTCTATATGCTGACTTTGCCAAACCCATACACACTTTACCCACCTCTTTTGTGGTCATATTTATGGATGAATTCCCCAAAGCATGTAGTGCAAGGGCCTGCCTGAATACTTTTAAATGGTACTGTTTTAAGTTTTTGTATCCTATTATTATCTTGATAGGTAATAGCAGAATGTGCTAAAATGTGTACAGTGTGTATTTCTATCTTTGTATTATGACACTTCTTACCTGTCCAGTGGGCTGCCATTACTGTAAAGTAAGGAGGGGCTGGCCAAAGTAATCCTTATTATTTAGGCATTCATCTCTCAATGAAGTGGGGAGGGTTACCTGGCCCAAACATCCCCCCCCCCATAAAATTAAAAAAATGGCCCATTGGGGGATCTGATAGGTGGACCTTATACCTTTGTTTTTAAATACTCCCTAAAAAAAAAAGTTATACTGATGTTGGCCAAGAATGTTTGTGTCTAATCTGCTTTCCATGTTTATGTGCAAAATGATTAATTTTTTTATTCTTGTTTGACTCCACAGTTTCCTTCCAACCCACAGGAATGGCAGACTGTGGCCTCCCACTTTGCCCAGCGGTGGGACTTTCCTAACTGCGGAGGGGCAATTGATGGGAAACACGTCCACATCATCCCACCACCCAACTCGGGGTCATACTATTACAACTACAAGGGGTTCAATAGTATTGTGATGTTGGTGGTGGTGTCGGCTACTTACGAGTTCCTGTATGTGGACGTGGGGAAGAATGACCGCATGTCAGATGGTAGAGGCATTGCCCACACAGAGTTCTACAGGCGTCTCCAGAATGGCAGCTTGGACTTGCCACCTCCAGAAACAATGCGGAAGGACTCCCATTCGTCTTCTTTGTGGATGAAGCATTTGCACTGGGGGACCATCTTATGCAGCCATTCCCTATGAGGACCCTCACCCTGGACCAGAGGGTTTTTAATTACTGGCTGGCCAGAGCCAGAAGAGTGGTGGAGAACACAATTGGAATAATAACCAGCCGGTTCCGCCTATTTCTTACACCCATACACATGGCAGAGTATAAACTCAATCATATCATCCTGGCTTGCTGTGTTCTCCACAACTTTTTAAGGAGAAATTCTTGGAATTATGCTGGCTCAGTTGGGCCTGAATCCGGAATTAATGTAAATGAACCAACCCTGATGGCGCTTGAAGCTGGCCGTCCTGGCTTGCCCCCCTGAGTGCCCGCGGGGTCCGTCTAAGATACATGGAATACTTTGCGGGTAGGGGGGCCATCAATATGCCAGACAATGTCTGAGACATTGTTTAAATAAAAAAACAAATTTTAACTACTAAAATATATGCTGACATTTACTGCTTGTGTTTCTTTTAGCTGACCCTGAGTGAAATTTGGGGAGTCCTGAAAATGGTGTGATTGTGTAACATTAGAAACCACTGTTGGGTGTTATTTACTAAAGGTAAAGACACTTTGCACTACAAGTGCACTTGAGACTGCACTGAAACGGCACTTGTAGTTCAGAGTGGATTTGCCCTTAGAAAATAACCCCCATTGTCACAGAAAACACCAATTTTACCACACCAAAAGTTTCGGAGCATTGAAAGAAGAAGCCACACATTCTTGATTATCAATCTTTTTAATATAAGCACAATCACATGTGCATTTATAAAAGGTTTTTAAAACAAACCAACATGTTTGTTGTATAACAATTTTTTTGTCACATTAAGAAAAGTAGAAATGTCCATTTAAGGTTAAACAGGCATGTTTAAAACCAACAAGAAATGCACAAATATGGAACTTACAAAGTTCAACTTTTATAGAAATTGAAGGCAATATCAGACATGAGTATTTATAAACTGTGTTTGATATTGTGTTCAGATGGGGTGAAGTCACCCCTGGAAAAGCCAAATTTTGAAGATGCACACAAATTGCCGAATGTCAACATGTTCTAGCTGCCATCACGGGGGATCAAGAGACGTGTTTTGGGGGTGCAACCCCTTCCTCTCAGCTACTTTATTATTGAGGAAGGGGTTGCATCCCCAAAACGCATACATTGATCTCCCATGATGGCAGATAGCACATGTTGACGCACTGTGCATCTTCAAAATTTTTCTTTTCGAGAATATGTCAAAAAATAAAAAAAAAAATTCTGTAAAAAAAACACAACTAAGTAAGGGATTTGGAGGGGTTTTAAACTCTCCCTAAAACATCAATGATGTTCTTCATTTTGTTTTGAACATCACTGATGTTTTTCTTGATGTTTTCCAAGTCCCTATTACACCCCATGATCTCCCTAATCAGGATCTGGGCACTTTCACTGGTGAAATGACCTTCATCCACAACATTACGATCACCTAAAAATATAGAAACAAAAACACACCATGTATTATAAATATGCAGGCATCCATCTCTTACCTGAGCCTGTGGTCGCAGACACTCACCTGTTGTGGTGACAATTTCCACCACGTCTCCTTCCTCCTCCTCCTGTTGGCTTTGGGGGATTTCCACTTCCTCATGAGGTGGGGGGTCTGTTGTCTCCTCGGATGAGTGGTGTCCTCCGAGTCTTTTCTTCCCTATGTAAAAAAAAATAGGTATACTTAGCACACAGATATTTTATGGCAGAAATACCAATATGAAATATTGCTTGGAAGTGGGGTACAAGAAATATTTATCTACTTTGTCAAGCTTGAATACTTACCTGATTTGTACAAGCTTCACAGATGGAGTCACCCCTATAGTATACACTGGAGCACCTGTGTGGGCCCCCTAATAAAAAGGGTGTTCTTTTGTCCCACACTAGTGCTCCAGCGTTCAGATGTGTAAACAGCTGCTGAGTGTCCTCTCCTTACACAGAATCTAGTTTGCATTACATTCTAGTTCCAAACCCATCTAGACACCATCATTTATTTAACAGAAGTATGCCTGAAATATTGAACTGCATCCGGACAAAACATGGTGTTTTCTAGGCTGAACGAACAATGTTTCATACGAACAAATAATGTGCCCATGAACATCAAAGTTGCCATTTTAAACTGTACAACAGTTAAAGTGGTGTTCCGGCCGAAATTATACTTTTTAAATAAAAATACCCCTATAATACACAAGCTTAATGTATTCTAGTAAAGTTAGTCTGTAAACTAAGGTCTGTTTTGTTAGTTTAGAGCAGTAGTTTGTTATTTTCTAAACTTACAGCAGGCCGTGGCCATCTTAAGTGTGGGCATTTGAAGCCAGACTGTATTTCTTCCTGGATCTCATCCTTGCAGATCTCGCACATGCTCAGTGCAGCACAAGCAGTTTAATAGGTTTCAGGTCAGGTTTCCATAGCAACGGCAGTTTCAGAGGAAGTTGCTGCCCCTTCCCAGAAGGCATTGCAAACAGGAAATGATGCGATGGGCCGCGGCCAGGGAGGAGGAAGTGAAAAATGAATACAGCAGATATACAGTAGGTGCTGAGAAAAAAAAATTTAAAATATCCAATTTGTTTACAGTGCACAGTTTAGTGAGGGATGCTGAAGATTTGTAAAAGTGGGTGGAACTCCACTTTAAGAAAAGCACATGAAGCAGCACGAACGTAATAAAAATAAATAGGAACACAGCACAACTACTTACTCTTTTGAAGCACTCTCCTGATCCTTCTATACTGATCATGCTCCCTTAATTTGAGGTCCGACCACCGCTTCCTCAGTTGATCCTTGGATCGTCGTACCCCAAAATTCCAGTGCAGTCTCTTGACTACTTTCGCCATTATCATGGCCTTTCTGATATTGGGGTTGGGGTAAGGTCCATACTTCCTGTCAAAGTCGGCCCTCTTCAGTATGTCAACCATCTCCAACATCTCCCCAAAGGACATATTTGAGGCCTTAAATCGTCTCCTCCGGGATCGGGACGTTTCTGGCTCCGGGCTTTCCGCCTCTTCCTCCTCGTTGCTGTAATTAGCACGCACCTGCTCTGTCTCCGCCATGTGCTCTTCCCCACTGCACCACACAAGAAAGGGAGGGGAATAGGCTGTCTGTGGCAGGTGAAACACCTGCAAAATAATAATAAACAAAAGAGGCAGGCAGCGCTGGAGAAACTGCTGGAGTTGGTGAAGCCCGTGGTCCCTACAGCAACCATCCCCTATTTAAAAGCCAAAATTGGTGGCCTGAGGAGCACTTATCTTAGGGAGCGCAAGAAGGTCCAGGATTCCTAGAGATCAGGAGCTGCAGCAGATGATGTTTATGTCCCCAGGCAGTGGTACTATGAGAGATTTTGTTTTCTGTCAGACCAGACTGAAGTCAGGGAATCCCTCTCAACCCTTCCTTCCACTCTTCCTTCCACCCTATCTTCCACCCCAGTTGAGGCTTCCGATGTCCAACCTGGGACTTCCAGCCAGGAAGAAATGGAGGAGCCCAGCTGGAGCCAGGTATAGCATTGTTCTACATATTTATTGGCAAAACATAAATGATGTTTCCTAGATGTTATTATTGATCACTAATTGCTGATTTAATAAAGTGTTTTACATTTCAATAGACAGTAGTGGGCAAATATAATTGGGACAAGAATGAAAAATGCTGGGCTCAGAATGATAGTCTGTTATATTTGTTAACATTCAATTTGCAACAGTCATGAGGTGAAAATTATGTGTGATTGATGAAGAAAAAACTAAAACTATGTCCCTTTTTCATACACAGGAAGACCTCAGCCAGGAGGAGGCTGTGGAATGTGGCACACAGGAGGAGGCTGTGGAATGTGGCAGCCAGGAGGAGGCGGGGGTTAGTGGCAGCCAGGAGGAGGCGGGGCTAAGTGGCAGCTAGGAGAAGGCCGGGCCCAGTAGGAGCCTCACAGAATTGCAGGTTCCTCCCCTCTGCCTTCCAAACAAAAGACCCAGGAAGGAGAGTGTCAGAGGAGGTCTCGGAATGCAGTTGATATTGGACAATCTGGTGTGCGCCGGTTCACGCCGGTCCACGCTGGCGCGCGCCGGTCCACGCCCGTGCGCGCCGTTGTGCGGGTGCGTGCGGGCGCGCGCACGGCGCTTGGCGCCAATCGCCCTATTTAGCTTGCTGGAACTTTCTGCTCGGTGCTGTCCAATCTGCAGCTCCCAGTTCCTGAGTTCCTGTTACCTGTTTGCTTGTTTGAACTCCTTGTGACCCTGACCCGTCTTTGATATCCTCTCTGTTATCTGCCTGCACCTGTCCCCGGCTTTCCTTGACCATGAATCTGCCTGCTCATTTGTACCACGTTGCCCGCCTGCTGCCAACCCTGTCTGTGATCCGGACTTTGAGCCTGCCTGTTCCTCTGTACCTTGCTGACCGTTTGTTGCCAACTCTGCCTGTGACCGGACCTGCCCTTTCTGCTCCTGCTCTGCACCGGCTGCCTGTGCCCCAGCCTGCTAAGGACTTCCCAACCATTTGCATCAGGATCCAGGGCTTTACTTTCGCAAGTCACCCGCCAGGCTCTCTTACCACTCTGCACTCCTGTGCCTTCTGTTTACACTACCAGGGGCCGGGAACCAGATACGTACGGGACGCCTTCCCCTGCTATATCGGGTTCGTCAGTCAGGTACGTGCAAGTCTGACAGTATCGGACAGCCATGTCTGAGCTCGAGCAGGGATCCTCTCCCATGGAGGAATTATGCAGACACCTGGCGGGTCTCACACAAGCTGTAAAGAGCCTTCAGGAAGGCTATACTAGGCTGGAAGAACGAGTCCAGGTGCTGTCCACACCTGCTAAGCCTCAAGCTGCTTCTGCTGCTGGACTCTCATCTCCTCCCTCGGTGGTAATGCTTCCGCCTGAGCCAAGGGTTCCTACTCCCGACAGATTTTCCAGTGAGCGTAGCAAGTACTGATCCTTCCGCAATGCCTGTGGACTTTACTTTGCTCTGCAACCACGAACCTTCTCCTTGGAAGCGACTAAAGTGGGCTTTGTGATTTCTCTTTTGTCCGGTGAACCACAGACCTGGGCCCACCATCTCCTGGAACAAAAGTCAGCATCTCTAGACAACCTGGATGCATTCTTTGCCGCCATGTCTCAACTATATGAGGACCCCCAATTGAAAGCCACCGCTGAGTCCGCCTTGCACGCCCTACAACCAGGGCGTAGACCCGCAGAAGATTATGTCCTGGAATTCAGGTGTTGGAGTTCGGACACGGATTGTTACGACACGGCCCTGCGTTACCAATTTCGTATGGGTCTTTCCGATTCACTTAAAGATGAGTTGGCGCCGGTTGGATTACCACAAATATTGAAGGACCTTATCAACCTGTCCGTTCAGATAGACCGGCGTCTCAGGGAGCGCCGCTCCGAAAGATCCACCAACCAGTTCCGTCCTACCTGGGTCCTCCCAAAGGTCCCTAGTGCCACCAGCTCTGTCGGCCCAAGCCCTCATGTACCACCTACCTCGGTCCTTGATACCCCTGAACCAATGCAGCTTGGCCTTCTCTGACCATCTCTCACGCCAGAAGAACGGCAGCATCGATGGGTCAACAATCTATGTATGTACTGCGGGGAGTCAGGTCACTACGTGAGATCTTGCCCTAACAAGACACGTACGTCTCTTTCAACCTCTACTAAGTGTGCATCTGCCTTACGTAATCCTGCTAATCGTCTTGCTCTCCCCATTGTTCTACAGCTTCCAGGACAGGATCTTACAGTCTCGGTCATAATTGACTCCGGAGCTTGCAGCTGTTTCATAGACCTAACCTTTGCCGCTAATCACCGCATTCCTCTCCAAGCGAAATCACAGGGACTTGCGGTCCAACTCGCTGATGGTTCCACCCTTAGCTCTGGTCCTATCACCCAGGAAAATATTGCTCTGCTGGCCATCATGAACACTCACCATTGAGAATTATTTTGTTTGGATGCTATCTCTTCACTTTTTCCTATTATTTTGGGAATGCCATGGCTACAGGCCCATAATCCTAGCATTGACTGGGTCTCCGGAGAAATTAAGTTTTGCTCCAACTATTGTCAACAGTGCTGTTTGCACAGTACCTCTGCAGATTCCTCCCAACTCATGTGTCTGGACACTGAATCGCAGCAGGCGATTCCCGCACCATATCGGGATTTTCTTGATGTCTTCAGTAAAAAGGGGGCGGAAACCCTTCCTCCACACAGACCTTATGATTGTCCGATAGAACTTTTGCCTGGGTCTGAAGTTCCCTTTGGACGAATTTTCCCATTAACAGAGCAGGAGCTAGATACTCTCAAAACCTATATTGATGAGAACCTAAAGAGAGGGTTCATCCGTTCATCCACCTCACCGGCCGGGGCCGGAATCTTCTTCATGGAGAAGAAGGACCACTCTATTCGGCCTTGTATCGACTATAGGGAACTGAATAAAATAACCATCAAGAATTGTTATCCCTTACCTCTTGTGCCCGAACTCTTCCAAAGACTAGGTTCTGCAATAATCTTTACTAAACTTGATCTCCGTGGTGCCTATAACCTAATCCGCATCAGAGAGGGAGATGAATGGAAAACTGCCTTCTGTACCCGGTTCGGGCACTTTGAATATCTTGTCATGCCTGTTGGTCTGTGCAACGCGCCTGCAACGTTTCAACACTTCGTTAACATTATTTTCCGTGACCTCCTGGACTTATACGTTATAGTATATCTAGACGACATTTTGATCTTCTCCTCTTCAGTCATTGAACATCGCAGGCATGTCCGAAATGTACTAACCCGGCTCAGGCAGCATGGACTTAATGCCAAATTAGAAAAATGTGAATTTGAACGCCAATGTATCCAGTTCCTCGGCCTAATCATTGCTAGCGATGGCATTAAAATGGATCTGCAAAAAGTGGCAGCTATCCTAGACTGGCCCGCTCCCTCTGATAAGAAAGTGGTCCAACGCTTCATTGGCTTCGCCAACTTTTACCGAAAATTCATTAAAGGCTTTTCTGCAATTATTACGCCAATCACTGAACTAACTCAGCAAGGGAACCGATTTTGTTGGTCTACCGAGGTGCAATCTGCTTTTGAAAAACTTAAAGAGTTATTTACCTCCGCTTCCATCCTGAAACATTCAAACCCTGCCTTACCTTTCGTCCTTGGAGTGGAGGCTTCAGAGGTTGCAGTAGGGGCAGTACTCTCTCAGCGGCAAGGTGCCAAGGCTCTACTCTATCCAGTGTCCTTTTTCTCTCGGAAGCTTTCCACTGCTGAGAAAAACTATGACGTTGGAGATCGAGAGCTTCTGGCCATTAAGGCCGCATTAGAAGAGTGGCGTTATCTTTTAGAGGGTGCTGCACACCCCATTTTGGTCTATACTGACCAAAAAACCTTGAGTACTTGAGAACAGCCAAGAGACTGAGACCTCGTCAGGCAAGATGTTCTTCTCGAGATTCCAGTTTCACATCACGTACAGACCTGGCTCCAAGGGTATTAAGTCGGACGCATTATCTCGCATGTTCCAGGATTCCGAGGAACCTTTACCTTCGGACACCATCCTTCATGCTGGAAATTTTCTGCTGCTGCAGGGGGATATCATATCTCAAATTAAACAAGCCTCCAGGAATCTGTCCCCACCTATGGGAGTTGACGTGAGTTTGCAAAATGGTTTGTTCTGGCACAAAGACAAGACGATGGTCCCAGAGAGTCTAAGAGTGGCAGTACTGGAACTCTGCCATGACCATAAATTGGCTGGGCATTTTGGCATACTGAAGATGACAGA
The DNA here is from genome assembly GCA_037952925.1 of Lithobates clamitans. Taxonomy (NCBI): domain Eukaryota; kingdom Metazoa; phylum Chordata; class Amphibia; order Anura; family Ranidae; genus Lithobates; species Lithobates clamitans. The sequence goes on from JBBGZY010001165.1 coordinate 2,285,895, forward strand.
GCTGGTGCAATGTACCTTTTGGTGGCCTCAGTTGGTAAATGATTGCAAGAGCTATGTGAAATCCTGCACCACCTGTGCTCGGAACAAGAATAGCCGGACAAAGGCCTGGGGTCTACTAAAGCCCTTACCCATCCCAGAAAGACCCTGGAAGATGATTGCGATGGATTTCATCGTAGAACTCCCTCTGGCAGAAGGCTTTTCCACCATCTTCATCATTGTGGATAGATTGTCTAAGATGGCTCATTTTCTACCCATGAAAGGCACGCCTTCTGCCGTGGAAACTGCAAAAATTTTTGTCAAAGAGATCGTGAGACTACATGGAGTACCTTCAAGTATAGTCTCCGATAGAGGTGTTCAGTTCACTTCCAGGTTCTGGAAGGCTCTCTGTGGGTCACTTGAAATTGAATTGGCATTCTCGTCTGCCTACCATCCCCAGACAAATGGGCAGACAGAGAGAACTAATCAAACTCTGGAGCAATATCTCCAATGCTTTTCCACCTTCTCACAGGATGATTGGGTCTCCCTTCTGCCTATTGCTGAGTTTGCATATAACAACTCTGTGCACTCAGCCATTAAACAGACACCATTGTTCGCTAATTATGGCTTTCACCCGTCATTCCTGCCTAAATCCTTACCCGAGTGTCCAATTCCCGCAGCTTCCGAAACAATGGACTTCTTCTTCACCAACAATAAACTACTACATGAAGCCATGGCTAAAACCCAAGAATATAATAAAAAGATGTTCGATAGGAAGAAGCATGGAGAACTCATTCTGGAACCTGGCAACCAGGTTTGGTTGTCTACCCTTAGCTTAAAGATGACCTGTCCCTCAAAGAAGTTGGGTCCCAAATTCATGGGTGCCTTTCCGATCAAGAGGAAGATTAATGACGTGACCTATGAGCTGGACTTATCCAATACATTAAAGGTTCACCCAGTCTTCCACGTATCCTTGCTGAAACAGGTCGGCGCGGGGGAACGCACGGCGCTTGGCGCCAATCACCCTAATTAGCTTGCTGGAACTTTCTGCTCAATGCTGTCCAATCTGCAGCTCCCAGTTCCTGAGTTCCTGTTACCTGTTTGCTTGTTTGATCTCCTTGTGACCCTGGCCTGTCTTTGGATTCCTCTCTGTTATCTGCCTGCACCTGACCCCGGCTTTCCTTGACCAAGAATCTGCCTGCTCCCCTGTACCATGTTGCCCGCCTGCTGCCAACCCTGTCTGTGACCCACACTTTGAGCCTGCCTGTTCCTCTGTACCTTGCTGACCCGTGGTTGCCAACTCTGCCTGTGACCGGACCTGCCCTTTCTGCTCCTGCTCTGCACCGGCTGCCTGTGCCCCAGCCTGCTAAGGACTTCCCAACCATTTGCATCAGGATCCTGGGCCTTGCCTCCGCAAGTCACCCGCCAGGCTCTCTTACCACTCTGCGCTCCTGTGCCTTCTGTTTACACTACCAGGGGCCGGGAACCAGATACGTACGGGAGGCCTTCCACTGCTATATCGGGTTCATCAGTCAGGTACGTGCAAGTCTGACAGGGAGTGACGTGCAGGATTCAGTGCTCAGGCTGATTCAGGAGGCTTCTGCGTCCCTCAGAGCCTTTCCCACTCGTGAAAAGGCCTTTGCCTGCATGGCTGCCACAAAACTGAAGGACATGCAGGAGGGCCAAGCCTCATGTGTGAGGACATTCTTTATAAAACACTAAGGGGGTGAGGGGCGAAATCACAACCAATACCCACCTGTGTGAGTTGGACCATCCTCCTCCTCCTCCTCCTCCTGCCACAACTCCACCACCACAGACACAGCATGGAAGGAAGCGTGGAAGGAAGACCAGAGAGTGATGGCCCTGGGTTCAGTCTGGTCTGACAAAAGATGCAGGCTCTTGTATGATCACAGCCTGGGGACACAGATGTCATCTGCTGCTGTTCATCATCTCTTGGACTTCTGGACCAGATTGAACTCCCTTAGATAAGGACTCCTCAGGCCACCAATTTTGCCTGGAAATAATTGATGTGTGCCCTGGGGGCCAAAGGCTTCACCAATTTCTGCTATTTCTCCAACGTTGCCTCCCTCTTTCTTTGGTTTTGAGCCCTTAATACATTTTTGGTTTGATTTATTATACTCTCCTATGTATGTTTCCCTTCAAAAAGGACAGTTTGTTTGTGAGTAGGCAGGTACATTTCAAAAATACAATGTGAAATTAACAGGAGACACCAACACCAAGCAACCTCCTTGAGATTAAATAATACAAGATAATAATGGTGTTGTGGTAACTTGACACACAAAACACACCCAAAACTATTCTGGAGTAAACAAAACTAAAAAAAATAAGAATGAAACACAAGATCAGGATTTTAAAAAATAACAAAAAAAAAAGCTAAAAACATCACAAAAATATTATTTTTTCTGTAGGTGTGACAAATAAAAATATTATATTTATGAAATCACGAAAAATAATAAAGAAAGAAGTTTGTGAGAATTCTGTGTGAATGTGAGCAGCAAAACAACTTAATTCTTCTAGCATTATAAAGAAGAAGAGAGTAAGCTACCAACAGATCATGGTGCATGAATGATTCTCTACTAACCAATCAGTCATACTGTCTGGATATCCAGATAGCCCTTAAGGACTATCTTACACACAACGTCACCCCTGACATCTCCCCCATTCTGCTCTGGGAAGCACATAAACCCATGATACGAGGCACATGCATCTCAGTGGCATCACATCTCAATAGAGATAAGAAACTCAAATTGTGCCAACTTGAATCAGATTACCACAATAGTTTCCTTTTATTCCAAGCCAACCCAACCGAAGCACACAAACTAACGTTAGACAAAATTAAACTAGAATTAGGTTTACTTCTCGCCGAGACGGCTGATAAGGCTATCCGTAGGTCTAATCACACGATCTACACCAAAGCAAATAAACCAGACACCTATCTGGCTTTACGTCTACGCAGACCAGACCGTACTCGTATTCCCATTAGACTCAGACTGGCTAAAGACATAATCACTAGCAATCCAATTAAGGTTCTCTCGGAGTTCCGTAAACAGCTAGCAAATCTTTATGACTCTAAAACTGCGTTTCCATTGCGCCAAGCGGAGAAGCTGTTTCATAATTTACCGATTCCAACCCTGTCTGAAGCCAGTCGCGAGCTCATGGAAAGTACGATCACGGCAGATGAAGTTTTAGCAGCCATCAAAACCCTCAAACCTCATAAGCGCCCAGGTCCTGGTGGCCTTCCCAGTCTCTATTATAAGAAATTTGCTGCAGAGCTATCTCCCCTTCTTACCAATACTTTTAATACCATATTAAAACAACACTCTTTTGGCAGAGACACGTTGACAGCCCTTATCTCAATGATCCCAAAACCAAACACTGACAGTACACTATGGTCCAACTACAGGCCAATTTCACTTCTTAACGTGGACATCAAGATCCTAGCCAGAATCCTAGCCCTACGCCTCAATCCCATCATTGGAGGATTGATACATAAGGACCAAGTTGGTTTTATACCCAAACGACAAGTGAGCGACAACATCAGACGTGTAATTCTCCTACAACACCTAGCCCGCTCCCGTAAGATCCCTATGCATCTCCTCTCCCTAGACATACGGAAGGCTTTTGACACAGTCTCCTGGCCTTATCTATTTTATATCCTTCAGCACTGGGGCTTTGGCCCAAATTTTTTAAGCTGGATTAATGCCCTATATAACCACCCACAAGCATATGTGCACTATTCCGGATTTCGGTCGAATCCTTTCCCTATCTCACGTTTGCACTCACAATTGAACCTCTAGCAGCCCTGATTAGATCTAAGCCTGATGTTTGAGGCTTGGAGGTAGCGTCAGTCTCTCATAAATTGTGTCTCTTTGCTGACAACGCACTAATGTTTATTACATAACCCCACACTACATTACCAAACCTTATGAGCACCTTAGATAAATTCTCTCACATATCCGGACTTGAAGTCAACCAATCCAAATCCAAGGCCCTCGACGTGTCTCTGCCACAAGCTGATCTCGAAATATTGCGTAAAAATTTTCCCTTCCACTGGTCCTCCTCATCTATTCCCTATTTAGGAATCAAACTGACTAAAGACCCACTAAAGACCCATCCAACCAATCTAACTATCTCCCAATGCTCACCCAGCTATCTTCTCTACTTAATTCTAGGCTACCTCTATGCTTCTCATGGTTGGGGCGTATTGCAGCTGTGAAAATGTCCCTTTTGCCAAAACTTCTGTACTTATACAGAGTGCTCCCTATTACAGTCCCACCCTATTACCATAGGATCATACAAAACAAAGTTTTCAAATACATTTGGGGCCCTATTAGGCCCAGAGTGGCGAGACCAGTTCTTCTCCGTAACAAGCTCTGTGGTGGCCTAGGCATTCCCAACTTCTCGCATTACTATCATGCGGCCCGTTTGGCCCAGTCAATCTTATACTACGCTAAAGTTGAGATACCACTTTGGGTTGCCCTCGAGGCCATTGACCTACACCTGATTAATGTAACTAATTTACTATGGCTCCCTACATCAGCACGAGGACCCATAACTAATCCATTAACACAACACACGCTTAAGCTATGGGACAGACTGAAAACCCCCTTTAAGTTAATCTCCCCACACTCCCCACTTCTATCCTATATAGGCCACCCTCAATTTTACCCGGCTCACACAGAGCCAGCCTCATTCCAAGCCTGGGTCCAGGCGGGTCTGACTCGCATTTGCGATCTAATCAGTGGAGACTCCTTAAAATCATTTCCAAATATCCAGGGGCAAGCACAGCTCCCCAACAGAGAATGCTTCCCCTATCTTCAAATTAAACACTTTGCTCAAACAATCATAAAATCTAACTCTGGGCTGGATACTCTAACTGAATTTGAGCATATGTGCGACTCGGACCCACATGCCCCAGGTATCATCTCCCGTCTATACTCCCACCTTACATCACCACCTCCGAGTCTCCCCACCTATGCACAGCGATGGTTGAGGGACTTAGATATTAACCTTGAAATGGATGACTGGACGACCATATGGTCTAATACAAAAAACTCATCCCAAAACATTGTTGCTTCAGAAGCAAATTATAAAGTGTTAATGCGCTGGTATCTAGTCCCAGCTAGAATCGCTAAATTTCTACTTGAATCCACTCCAAGTTGTTTCAGAGGGTGTGGAGACAGTGGCACACACTTACATATCTGGTGGACATGCCCCCTGGTGCAGAGCTTCTGGGTAACAGTATTCCGGATGGCATCCACCCTTCACCAAGTTACCTTACCTCCTAGCCCAACAATAGCCCTCCTTAATCATTTCCCGCAAGATTACACTAGATCGCAACTCCGTCTCCTCCTTCACTTATTTACCGCAGCGAAGCAGACGATTGCTAAGGCTTGGAAAACACCCACTCTTTTTTTTTTAACAAAAAAGTTTATTTAGGTTTTCCAAAACAAACAGTTTAAAGCGGATTAGACATAGATAGAGACATCTTTCAGAGGTTTCTTACATTTCTTAACAAATGCCGGAGTAGCAGTGAATCCAACAGTATATTAACAAGAACATTACACCCATCTCGGGTGGAGGTATAAGAGGTCACATTGATTACCTTTAGTTCGTACACCTTAATGAAAACACCCACTCTTAACATAGTCGAAATGAAGAATAGGATCACTCAGGCAATGATACATAGCAAAATTGAAGCGAAAATCCTTGATAAAGTCCCTCAACACTCCAGAACCTGGCAACCCTGGGTTGAACACTTTTTGCCCGCAGATATTGACGAAAACCTCTTATTTTTTTAGGTGAATCTCAATACCACCTAGAGACTTTGAAATGATTCTTGTGCCCGCGTGGAACGGCTGGCACCTCTTTCCTCTCTACTTCTCCTATCCACATCTCCTTCTCCTAGACCCCCCCTCTACTACTACATCTCCTTCTTTCATTCTTCTACCCTAACCCACCCTCCACAGTTAAATACTGGTAACGTACTCTGTTACATGTGATATTTTCTGTGGCCTCCCCACCAGAGTTTTTACGGAATGGCCAACACTTTAATATAGTAAAATCGGGGACGTAGCTCCCTTTAGCTATTTATGTATCTAGTTACACTAATCCAGAATGTTACTTGATTAAGAATGTACCCGCCGCTATATTATTCAGTTTTCTTTATGCTCATGTTCTTTTACCTTATTATTATATACACTGTCAATTATCCATACGGTACTATGTACTGAGCTTTATGTAACAGTTGTATGTGAAATTACCAATAAAATATTTGAAAAGAAAGAAGAAGAGAGTGCGCTCATTAAACCATTTAAAACATTGCAGCGTGACCGAGCAATTCCGTCTCGGAATTTATTCTGAGCATGCGTAGCACTTTGTGTGTCGGAATTGTCCACACATGGTCGGAATTGACGCAATCGGATTTTGTTGCCAAAAAATTTTATAGCCTGCTCTCAAACTTTGTGTGTCGGAAATTCCGATGGAAAATGTCAGATGGAGCCCACACACGGTCGGAATTTCCGACAACAAGCTCTGATCGCACATTTTCCGTCGGAAAATCCGACCGTGTACAGGGCATAACACTGAGTGCCATGTTAGAAAATGCACCCTCTCATTGGTACATAGCCACCAAAAACTTCACCTAAAAGTAGATGGCTGCTTTGATAGCAAGTGCCTGTCTTTGATTATCAACTCTTGCCTGCTGAAAATACTGGCAGAGCAAATGCAGAGGAATGTGAAGTTGATGTGTCTCACCTTCCTCTGCGTTCCTCTTGCCATTTCTTGGTTGGGGCTCATGCATGGAGCCAGGGACAGGTGCTTGCTATCAAAGCAGCTATCTGCTTGCTAGTTGTGGTGTCAGTCGGCCATGCACCAAGGAGGAGTACCCTGTCTGACATTGCAGATAGTGTTATAGGGTACCTAGGAAGATAGGATAAAGTAATACATGTAGTCAGTGACATGGGAAACTGAATACGGTAAAATAAATAGTTCAATTTTCTTAAGGGTAGGGTTAGGATTAATGTTATAGTAAGCTCTAAGGTTATATTTTCCATTGGAGTTAGCATATTTTTGCACAAAAACAGGTACCGGCAAGTTTAAAGGAGCCTCATTTCAATTATGTGTAGGAAGTTCTTCATAGAACACACACCAGTCATTTCCCATCTACTGGCCTACCATTTTTTGTTTGCAGCTCTAGTTGAAGGGCAATGCAACAGTGCTCAGAATGTTAATGCCAGAAACAGCGAGGGAAACTCACATGCAATACAAAACAAAATCTGTGTAATAGGTTTACAAAATGTCAAGTAAAAGATTACAATTTAGAATAAATTAAATCATGTTATGGCCACTGTTGCCCAGATTTCCTCTATATAAACATTTGTAATACATTTTGTTTTGTTGTGGATTAACCTATTCAACAGAGCATAGCTTCTACTTGTTGCATCTATATACTGTTACATCAAATAATGCTTAAATTTCACATTTAAATGTACCTATTTTTAAATGTGATGGCTGCATTAATTTTCTTTTTTAGGTGTTCTTTCTTCTATTCTATCTGGTGATCTGTACCAGTTACTGAGATGAGACAAACAATTTAACACTGATATGGATGTTTATAATAACCAGCTTTTATTTATGTATATAAAACCTTTATCCAAAAAAAAAGTTTGCTGTTACTGCTTATAAAGTATTAGTTGCTGTTTGGCTTCAATCTGTTCACATATCTAAATCCGCTAGTACATCTAACACTCCAGTCCCCCCAGATTGACAATGCTGCTGTTCCAAAGGTGCCCCCTGTTCTTCTTCATCTAGAGTGGGGTGTGTTACTGGCCAGATCACCAGGTGAAAACAGATGGAACATCCTAAGAAAAGAAAACTGATGCAGCCACCACATCTGGTAAGCTGTAATATATTACATTTTTGGTTTTGGTGTTAATACTGCTTTAATACTATTCATCATTTTGCTGCAGCAGCAGTGCCATTACACCAATCTATTCCAAGGTAATAAAAATATCTAATTATAACCACTGCTCTAAAGTCCTGTTATATTATTATAACTGGCAAAGACATTTAGGGTACTTGCCTCGGGGTGTTTGTACAGCTTGTTTTTGCAGAAAGTAACTGTTTCATGTAGGGTGTCTCCAAATGACTTCAGGGCTAAGGTGTATAAGTGACTGTTATTTCTTGCTACCGAGAGATTCAACCACTTGCTGGCAGTCATTTCATTATTCTGGAGCTACACAGGGAAATTTCAGTTGCTCATTCATGTTATTAAAATCTCTAAGATCAAAGCATATGCTTAAGGCAAAAAATACGAAGTATATTCCTGCAATGCATGCACATTTCTAGATGTCTCATTCCTTAACCCTCCTGGCGGTATTCCCGAGTGTGGCTCGGGGTTAAATAACAGTACCATTAGCGGTAACCCGAGACACACTCAAGATTGCATTGCAGAATCCTGGTACAGCGTACTTACCTTGTCACCAGGATCCTGCGATGTCCACCCGCTGTGTCCTCCGCTGGATAATCCACCTGATGCTCTGTGTTCCGGGCTCCGTTCCCTGCGAGCGTCACTACTCATGGGGGCAGAGCCCGGCGGCAAATTCAAACTGTACAAAAAACATAACATGTACAGTACACTGCAATCTTACAGATTACATTACTGTATCAAATCATTTCACATCCCTTTTGTCCCTAGTGCTTTGTCCAGTGCCCTGCCTGCAGTTTTATATTATAAATACTGTTCTTTCTGCCTGGAAACTTGAGATTGTCCATGGCAACCAAAAAGTGTCCCTTTACATCAAAAGTGGTTTTAGACCAGCTAGAAAACAGCAATAGTAAATTAGAACACTTGCAGAATTGAGCGATAGTGATTCATGGGGAACTTAATTTTATTATTATTATATTATTATTTTTATAATTATTTATAGTTATTTATTATATTATAATTTATGATTTTGTGTTTCAAACTTTATCATACCTGGGATGTCTACTAGACTCTTGTTTGGACAGATTTAAGTGTGTTATTACTAAGAATTCCAGGCCTACAATATAAAATGCCAAATTTCTATGCAAAACAATGAGATTCAAAAAGGGAGGGAGGCTACAAGAGTTATGCCCCGTACACACGGTCGGATTTTCCGATGGACAATGTCCGATCGGAGCGTGTTGTCGGAAATTCCGACCGTGTGTGAGCGCCAATGGACATTTTCCATTGGATTTTCCGACACACAAAGTTGGACAGCAGGAGATCAAATTTTCCGACAACAAAATCCGATCGCGTCAATTCCGACCGTGTGTGGCCTGTTCCGACGCACAAAGTGCCACGCATGCTCAGAAGAAATTCCGACATGGGACAGCTCATTCTGGTAAACTTAGCGTTCGCAATGAATACAGCACTTTCGTCACGCTGCAATGTTCAAAATGGTTTAATACAGCGCACTCTCTTCTTCTTTATAATGTGACAAGAATTAAGTAGTTTTGATGCTCATATTCACACACACTTCTCACAAACTTCTTTCGTTACTATTTATCGGGATTCCCTCAATATATTTTGATTTCTCACATCTGGCAACATATTTTTATATATTTTTTTTTTTTTTGCCTTTAATGTAGAATCTTTTTTTGTGTTTCTCTTCTTTTTTTTTTTGGTGATTTTGATTTGTACTCCCGAAAATGTTTATGTGTTTTTTGTGACAAGTTCCCACAACACCATTGATATGTTGTTCTATTTAATCTGTAGGAGATTGTTTGGTGTTGTTGTCCCTTGTTAATTTCACATTTTATGTTAGAAATGTACCTGAATCGTCACCAACAAACTGTCCTTTTTGGATGAAAACACACACAGGAGAGTAGAATTTACTTAAAAAAATTTTATTAAGGGGTCACAACTATAAAAAAACAAAGAAGGAGGCAACGCTGGAGAAACTGCAGAAGTGGGCGAAGCCTTGGACCCCCAGGGCAGACATCAATTATTTAAAAGCAAAATTGGTGGCCTGAGGAGTCCATATCTAAGGGAGGGCAGAAGTCCCAGAGATCCAGAAAGCAGCAGATGACATCTGTGTCCCCAGGCTGTGGTCATACGAGAGACTGCATCTTCTGTCAGACCAGACTGAACCCAGGGCAATCACTCTTTGGTCTTCTTTCCACGCCTCCTTCCATGTGGTGGCTCTGGTGGTGGAGTTGTGGCAGCAGGAGGAGGAGGAGGAGGAGGATCGTCGATCTCAATGACATCCGTCTTGGGTGTCAGTTCCCCACACTCCCCTTTACGTAGGACTTTATAAATCAGGTCCTCAGAGAGCTTGCGTTGGCCCTCCTGCATGCCCTGCAATTTGGTGGCAGCCATGCAGGCAAAGGCCTCTGCAGGACTGGGGAAGGCTCTGAGGGATGCAGAAGCCTCCTGGATCAGCCTGTATGCTGAATCCTGCACAGGACTGGGAGTGGCCTTCCTGGCCCTTTTGTATGGCAGGTGGAGGGGAGGAACCTGAGACTCAGTCAGGTTGCGACTTGTCCCAGGCTTCTCTTGGCTGGCACTTAGCCCCACCTCCTCCTGGCTGACACTAATCCCCGCCTCCTCCTGGCTGACACTAATCCCCGCCTCCTCCTGGCTGCCACATTCCACAGCCTCCTCCTGGCTGAGGTCTTCCTGTGTATGAAAAAGGGACATAGTTTTAGTATTTTTTCCATCAATCACACACAATTTTCCCCTCCTGACTGCTGCAAATTGAATGTTAACAAATATAACAGACTATCCTTCTGAGCCCAGCAGTTTTCATTCTTGTCCCAATTTTGGGTGCCCACTACTGTCTATTGATATGTAAAACACTTTCAATTAATGATCAATAATAACATCTAGTAAACATCATTTATTTATTGCCCAGAAATCTGTAGAGGAATGCTATACCTGACTCCAGCTGGGCTCCTCCACTTCTTCCTGGCTGGAAGGCCCAGGTTGGACATCAGAAGCCTCAGCTGGTATGGAAGGAAGCGTGGAAGGAAGAGTAGAGAGGGATTCCCTGACTTCAGTGTGGTCTGACAGAAATCGCAGTCTCTCATAGTACCACAGCCTGGGGACATAAATGTCATCTGCTGCAGCTCCGGACCTCTGGGAATCTGTGACCTTCTTGCGCTCCCTAAGATAAGTACTCCTCAGGCCACCAATTTTAGCTTTTAAATAAGGGATGGTTGCTGTGGGGACCACCGGCTTCACCAACTCCAGCAGTTTCTCCAGCGCTGCCTGCCTCTTTTGTTTATGGTTATAGTGGGGGTGTCTCACTTGTCACAGACAGGGCAGCTCCCTGTACTTGTCAATAAACAGGGGCAGGAAATTGTGGTCGTTGAACTCATCCATTTTCTCTGCAAGACACAACACAAGACAAACCCTAATGTCAGGCCAAACTCCCCTAATCTTGTTACAATATAGGCTTCCATTTCGAAGCAGTATAGGCCCAAGTTTAGATCCTACCTTCGTTATCAAGATCGGCGTCTCCGATGCTCCTTCCTCCGCTCACAGATCGTACGTAAGGCGCGTGCGTGTTACAATTTATACACACTGCGCATGTGTATAACTCCGCCCGCCCCTGACGTTCTTTCTAGTCTATTCCCCGCCCCTTTTCGTTCGGCGTAGTGGGGGAAGAGCACATGGCGGATAGACAGCAGGATCGTGCTAATTGTAGCAACGAGGAGGAGGAGGAAAGGCCGGAGCCTGAAACGTCCCGATCCAGAAGGAGATTGAAGGACTCAAATATGTCCTTTGGGGAGATGTTGGAGATGGTGGACATCCTGAAGAAGGCTGACTATGATGGAAAGTATGGGCCTTACCCCAACCCCAATGTCCGAAAGGCCAAGATCATGGCGAAAGTGGTCAGGAGTCTGCACCGGAAATTTGGGGTACGACGATCAAAAGATCAGCTCAGGAAGCGGTGGTCGGACCTGAAATTACGAGAACATGAGCAGTACAGAAAGATCCGGCGAGTGCTGCAAAAAAGTAAGTAGTTGTGCTGTGTTCCTATTGTTTTTGTGTTTATTACGTTTGTGCTGCTCCGTGTGCTTTTAGGAACTGTTGTACAGTTTAAAATGGCAACTTTCATGTTCATGGGCACATTATTCGTTCGGATCACACATTTTTATTTCGGACTATAAAATACCATTGTTTAGCCCATATGCATTTGGCCACCATTTTGACGCCCTATACTTGGCTTCAAAGAATTGGGTTGTGTAGATGGCTTTGTTACTAGAATGAAATGCAAACTAGATTGTGTGTAAGAAGAGGACACTCAGCAGCTGTTTTCACATCTGGACACTGGAGCACTAGTTTGGGACACAAGAACACCATTTTTATTAGGGGGGGCACACAGGTGCTCCATTGTATACTATAGGGGGGGCTACATCTGTGAAGCTTGTACTAAACAGGTAAAGTATTGCAGCTTGACAAAGGACACTAAAAAAGCTACATCTTGGAACTCGGTTAAAATAGATAATTGTACCCCACTTCCAAGCAATGTTTCATCTTTATAGTTCTGACATTAAATATCTGTGTGCTAATTATACCATTTTTGTTTTACATAGGGGATAAAAGACTCGGAGGACACCCCTCATCCGAGGAGACCAGAGCCCCCCCCCCTTTGGAAGAAGGTGAAATCCCCCCAACACAAGATGAGCAGGAGGATGAAGACGTGGTGGAACTAGTCACCACAACAGGTGAGTGTCTACAACCACAGGCTCAGATAAGAGATGGATGGCGGCATTTTTTTGGAAACCTAATTTATTTTGGGTTCCTCTCTTTTTAGGTGATCGTGAGGTTGTGGATGAAGATCCTTTCACATCCGAAAGTGCCCAGATCCTGATCGGGGAGATCATGGGGTGTAATTTACAATTGGAAAACATCAAGCAAAACATCAATGATGTTATTCCAAAATATAAAAACATCATTGATGTTTTGGGGCGAGTTTAAAACCCCTCCAAATCACTTTCTTCTTTTGTCTGCTACAATGTGCGAAATGTTTTTGTGATTTTTCCCAAAGCCAAATTTGGAGGATGCACACAGTGTGCCAACATGTGCTATCTGCCATCACGGGAGATCAATGGACGCGTTTTGGGGGTGCAACCCCTTCCTCAATAATAAAGTAGCGGTGAGGAAGGGCTTTCTCCCCCAAAACACGTCCCTTGATCCCCCCTGATGGCAGATAGCACATGTTGACATTGGGAAATTTGTGTGCATCTTCCAAATTTGGCTTTTCCAGGGGTGATTTCCCCCCATCTGAACGCAATATCAAACACAGTTCCTAAATACTCATGTCTGATATTGCCTTCAAGTTCTACCAAATGTGAACTTTGTAAGATCAAGATTTGTGTCTTTCTTGTGGGTTTTACACAGGCCTGTTTTCTATAAAATGCACATTTTGATTTTGGATAATGACACCACAAAAATTGTTATACAACAAACATGTTGGTTTGTCAGAAAAACCTTTGGTAAATGCACATGTGATTGTGCAGGTATTAAAAAGATTGTTCATCAAGAATGTGTGGATTATTGTCTCAACGCTACAACACTTTTGGGGTGATGTAATTGTTGTTTTATGAGAAAATGGGGGTAATTTCCTAAGGGCAAATCCACTTTGCACTACAAGTGCAGTTTCAGTGCAGTTGCAAGTGCACTTGTAGTGAAAAGTGTCTTTGCATTTAGTAAATAACAGCCAACAGTGCTTTGTATAAGGTTACACAATCACGACATTTTCTGGACTCCACACATTTCTGTCAGGGTCAGCTCAAACAAACACAAGCAGTAAATGTCCACAAAGAAGAGCCTGGGGGGAGATGCCTGTCGAGAACTTGAGGTCCTTCAGACTTCTCCCTGTAGCCAAATACCGCAGGGTAGCGACGAGCCTCTGCTCCGGAGTGATGGCTTGCCTCATGCAGGTATCCTGCCTGCTGATCTAGGGGGTCAGCGAAGCCAACAAACGGTGAAATACAGGGTCTGTCATCCTGAGAAAGTTCCTGAAATCATCAGGATTATTCTCACGGATCTCACGGAGCAAAGGCATATGAGAGAACTGGTCACGCTGAAGCAACCAATTCTTGGTCCATGAACTCCTCCCCACCCTGTTCATGGACTGGACTTGTGTCAAGGTCAGGACCCCAACACCAAGCCCCCGCACAGCATGAACTGTACGAGGAGTACGCATACGAAACATGGCTAGAAAACGGTCGGCTGCTCAGAACGAAGTAACAGAACGCGCTGAAGAACAGCAAGGCCTGTGAAGAGCGACCTGAAAACCAGTAACGAACGAACAAAAATACAATGACTACCTAAAGTCACGTGGAACTTGCTGCACGCACTGAAGAGCAGATACAAACCCACAAGCACAAACTGAACGGCAGAAAACGATCTGAAAGCCACGAGTCTGAAAAAGCGCGAATCGTCTCTCACCAAACTTTTACTAACACGAGATTAGCAAAAGGAGTCCAAAGGGTGCCGCGCTTGGTTCTGAACCAGCCTTTTCTAGTCTCGTCATACGTGGTGTACGTGACCGCGTGGTTGTCGATCGGAAATTCCGACAACTTTGTGCGACCGTGTGTAGGCAAAACAAGTTTGAGCCAACATCCGCCGGAAAAAATCCTAGGATTTTGTTGTCGGAATGTCCGAACAAAGTCCGACCGTGTGTACGGGGCATAAAAGTTCAGGAATGATCTGCCAGAAATGCACTTAGATCTTTAGTCCTGTTGTGGGATGATAACACACAACTTTTTTATGGACCGAGTGGTGATGGCATCCCAGTGTCTTTTGCTTAACTACTGAACCACTCTTATTCTCAGATCTCTTCAACATAAAGGCTAATCATTTTGTAGTCTGAGATAAAAAAATAGGAGGTCTCTTTGAGATAATAGAGGAAAGGTGCAGAGGCCACTGGACCACGCTGAATTTCTGACAAGATCAACACTTAACAAAAAGATATAACAACATGCTTCCAATAGTATATTAGGTCTCATTCACACAGGCGCTTACACCCATAGTCTTGAAATGGGCTTTTTAGGCAGCAGGAACCATCAGGTGCTGCATGTAGGCATCTGATTCATGTCTATGAAAACTCAGTGACTTGACATTCACAGCCACTCATCCTAACCTGACAGCTACGCGGGTTCAGGTGAGTAGCCCTGAATGTAGAAAGTGTGCATTTAGAGCCACACATCTACATGCACGCAGTGTTGCTATAGAAATGAATGGCCTGGTTTGCATGCAGCACCTGAAGGCTCCAGCTACTTAAAGACATGGCCTATTCACTGACTAAACACCCATCTGAATGAGGCCTAACAGACAAAAATAAGCAAATAAAATAAATTCATTGATAAGGTATACTTCAGTTGCTATAGGTAGTAATTGATCACTAAAAAATTAAATAATTGGCTCCGTATGGCATTAGCTACACACGTAGCATGAAGTAGCACATATTATGTTTCAAACTTGCACGATCGTACAATGCTTCAATAGGGTGCTTATGATCTCTACAAGATAATAACCTCATAATTCCTTATATTCCCATTCATACCTGACTTCAACTTATTCAATTTTTTCATCTTTTTATATAGATTTAAATGCATTGTTTACCTCCCTTGGCCTTTGATATTTCACTAGGAAATGATCACATCATATCTGCTTTTTGAGATAAAAAAGTTCCAACAAAGTTTGCTTCACTTTTCTTTACTAAACATTTACAGCCCACACACTAACTTTTGCTTTCTTTTCATAGTCATTTGTGAAAGATTATATGATCTCTATTACAAGACTGCTGCTGGGACTGGACACCACGCCGGGGTCTGGATTTCTTTGTTCTGTAAGTTTAAAATTACATAGCTAAAAGGCTATTATAAGATTATCTTCTGTGACTTGGAAAGAAAGAAACAACAGGTTGTCTTTTGTGAGCTCTAAATCCTCAGACGTCTCTATGGTATAGTGTGGCTGAAAGAAAATGCAGAGGAGAGAATGTTTCTTAAACTGTATACTTACTAAATTTATAGAAATCAGTATGGAAAAAAAAGGTTTCTTACCCTGAAGAAGAAACTAAATGTATTGTTGCAGATAAGCTTTGGCAAATATTTTCTGGGATAATTAATTTTCTTCATGAATTTACAGTAACTAAAGATGAATTTCAGGTATGGATATTTCTACATATTGGTCCAGCTTGGATCAATGTAATTATGCATATGCCATACCTATGGGAAACCTCTAGAAGATGGAAATCACTATTTAAGACACTGCTACTCCAGTGCTCTCCACTTGTTTCCAGGTCCCATGCTGAGTGGCTGTCCTGCTGCATTGTGAACATAGATGTTTATAAGCCAATGGCTAACATTCTACGAGTTCATGCATGGCACGCTAAGCATTCCATAAAGCCCACTGCTATATACAGTATATCTTCCACTGGATAGGGGGGTGTTGGATTTACAGTACTTTGTGCTGAAAAGGTATAAACTTAATTGTTATTTCTTTTTGATACTTCCCTTTATCCCAATACATGGGGCACACTATGGGGGCATATGTGTGTGCTCATTCCTAAGCCAGCTCTGTGTGTCCATTAACACACTGAGTGCGTCTTAGTCCAACCCTGCACTCCCTTCTCACTGGCTATGATGGATGGCAGCAGGAGGTAATGGCTCCCACTGCTGCCTCTCTGTCCAATAAGGAACACATCACTATATCGAGATTTGGGCTCAGGTAGGCACAAGGGGGGGCTGAAGGGGGAGCTGCCTGCAGATTTTTTCTTACCTCAATGCATAGAATGCATTAATGTAAAAAAAAAAAAAAACTTGTGCTTTTAGAACCACTTTAAGTTTTAAAATTACAAGATTAATAGTATGTGATGGAAGTGTAATTTATACCTGTCCCTGGTGTTAGCGTTGCTGAGGTTCCTAGTTAGTTGAGGCTTTTTTCTAAAAAAGCAGTCCCTGTAGTAATATGGTGGCAGCACAGTATTTGAATGGAGTTTTATTACACCCCCTTCCTCTTTTTCAAGTATATCTATATCCAAAAAGAAAGATGACATAATCCAGAAGTTGTGTTCACCTGGTGACCTGGCCAGTAACACACTCCTTATGTTGGAGTGGCTCCTTTATCTTGAGAGGATCAAAAAAAACACTCATAGGCAGAAGTAATGTCTCAAGAGGGTAGTATAGATGGACTATTAGATTTGGATTGACTTTACATAAGTGACTAACACATTAAAGCATAACTCCAGCTCACTTATTTTAAGCAGTTAGCAACAGTGTTTTTTCCTTTTAGTAT
This sequence comes from Lithobates clamitans, assembly GCA_037952925.1. Lineage (NCBI taxonomy): Eukaryota > Metazoa > Chordata > Amphibia > Anura > Ranidae > Lithobates > Lithobates clamitans. The sequence continues at coordinate 2,303,170 of JBBGZY010001165.1, forward strand.
AGCATGGTCTGGCATGGAAGTAATGCTGTAGTTGTAACTTGGAGTAGGTAACGTTTACTTATGTGGGACCTGGATAAACAGCATAGACAAAAAAGTAGAAGAAAGAAGAGAAGAAAAAAGAAGTAGGGGATGCCAAGAAAAACTCCTGTCCAAAAGCACTTAATTTTGGGGCAGGTCCACCAAATATGTAATAGGGTTTCTGTTCATTGACAGCTACAAAAACAGTTGGCAGACAATGTGGGAGCAAATTTAGCTGATCTTTGGGGGACCATGTACCACCACAAAGTGCATTGGTTTCCCATATGTGTTACCAATCTTCCATTTCTAGGTCCTCTCTCAAGTCCTTTTCCCATTTGACCATATATTTATGAGGGTTTGTCAGTTTAGTATGAAGGCATAAATAGCAGAGATAAAGTAATAAAAAGTGATAGCGCTGTTGGTAAACCAAATAAGTAAACTAAATCAACATATAAATAACAGGTGGCTGATTTCTCAATGCTCTACTGGTTGAAGCTGTTTCCTACAATATATATTCGAATACACAATGTTTTTGAATTTTCAAGAAGTTCCTGACAAGAATTGCGTTGAGATGTTGAGATGTGATTTGACGCATTGTTTTTCCTTTAGTGTGGCATACTTACAAGTAACATTTTTATCAAGAAACCACTTGTTCTGAAAGTAAGATAATTAATTTGGTATTATGGGCCCCTTACTTGAATTGAGACTGTTTCTAATTGTTTCTTGCTGTCTTCTAGTGAAGACTGTAAGATCTCAGCAGCTCTGGTGTTTTTTTTCCTTTCTTTTTTTTATGTCCACAAGTGTAATAATGTGTGAAAACCGCTCGTTCATTTTTGGTTTTCAATATAAAGCAGTTTTTGATGTGTATTGATTCTAATTCCAGATGAGAATGACTGAGGATGATTTGTGGATCAGGACATATGGAAGACTATATCAAAAGCTCTGTTCATCAACAGGGGATATTCCAATTGGAGTCTACAGGACTGAGTGCCAGAAACTTACCACATCAGAGGTAATTTCACCAGACTCCTACACATACAAAATATAAATTAGTAATAAGCTGCCCTAAATGTATTCTGGATTCAATTAGCATGTTTACACCTGGTCATAGCAGATTGACAGCCAGACGGGGGCCCCAGCACGGTGATTGGTGGTGAGCTGTGACCTTCAGACACAGCGCATCACCAATCAGGGTAAAGAGCCCATGACATATGCTCTTTACCATGTGATCAGCTGTGTCCAATCAAGGCTAATCACATGTAAACAAATGCCAGTTATCGGCATTTTCTTTCCTTAGCGCTGTCAGTGTCTGAGGAAAGGAAAGCCCATAACTGACTTTCCAGTTACAGGAGACATTCACAATGACAATGAGGGCACTGATCATCAGTGCCCTGATAATCAGTGCAGCCCCATCAGTGCAGCATATCAGTGTCCATTTGTGCAACATAGTGTCCATCTGTGCAACATATCAGTGTCCATCAGTGCCCTTCGGTGCAGCATATCCATGCCCATCAGTGCCGCCTATCAGTGTCCGCCAGTGCCCATCGGTGCCATCCTATCAGTTCAACGTCATCAGTGCCTGTCATTGCCACCTTATCAGTGTCCACCAGTGCAGCCTCATCAATGCCCATCAATGCAGCCACAGTCGGACTTTCTGGCCTACTTGGTCCGGCACACTTTCTGATGGACTTTGTCCGCCAGGTGCGCCGGACTATAAAATGGACGGACTTGCCCACACACGACCGGACTTTGCGGCGGGCTAAGTCCACCCGTCTTTCCGACGGACTTTCGCCGGAGTTACGGCGGACTTTCAGAATGAACGGACTTGCCCACACACGGACAAGTCAGTTCATTTTGAACGTGACTCAGGTGCGACAGGACTAGAAAAGGAAGTCAATCTTGCCGCTTTTATTGGCGAGATTGACACCTTGCGAGCTCCGTCGCGGGGCATACCAGGCCCTTAGGTCTGGTATGGATTATAAAGGGAAACCCCGTACGCCGAAAAACCGGCGTGGGGTCCCCCTAAAATCTATACCAGACCCCGATCTGAGCACGCAGCCTGGCCGGTCAGGAAAGGGGGTGGTGACAAGCGAGCGCCCCCCCTCCTGAACTGTGCCAGGCCGCATGCCCTTAACATGGGGGGTGGGTGCTTTGGGGAAGGGGGGGCCCCCACCCAAAAGCACCTTGTCCCCATGTTGATGAGGAACCGGAGGGACCCCCGAAGCCGGAAGAAGACCCCTGAAGTCAGGGGAAGATCCCCCCCGGAGCTGTTTAATAAATTATTTTAAAAATCTGTGTAGTGTGTTTTATTATTGACACTTTTTCCCTAGGTGAATGGGTAGGGGTACCATGTACCCCATACTCATTCACATAGGGTGGGGGGGCCCTCTTATAGGGGGCTCCCGGATTCCGATAAGCCCCCTGCCCGCAGACCCCGACAACCAACGGCCAGGGTTGTTGGGAAGAGGCCCTTGTCCTCATCAACATGGGGACAAGGTGCTTTGGGGTGGGGGCGCCCCCCTCCCCCAAAGCACCCACCCCCATGTTGAGGGCATGCGGCCTGGTACGGTTCAGGAGGGGGGGCGCTTGCTCGTCCCCACCCCCTTTCCTGACCGGCCAGGCTGCGTGCTCAGATCGGGGTCTGGTATGGATTTTAGGGGGGACCCCAGGCCGGTTTTTCGGCGTAGGGGGTTTCCCTTTATAATCCATACCAGACCTAAGGGCCTGGTATGCCCCGCGCTCGCCGCAATAGGAAAATTTGTTTTTCCTATTGCAGCGAGCGCGAGATGCAATACCCTGCTCTTGCGTCGTATCTGGTCCGTTGGACCAGCATACACACGAGCGGGCTTTCCGTCGGACCAGCACACAGACGAGCGGACTTTCCGCCCGAAACTGAGTCCGATGGAAAGATTTAAAACATGTTTCAAATCTAGGTCCGGCGGGCTTTTGGGAAAAAGTCCGCCGGAGCCTACACACGGGCAGATTGTCCGGCAGACTCTGGTCCGCCGGACCAAGTATGCCAGAAAGTCCGACCGTGTGTACGCGGCATAATCAGTGCCCATCAATTCAGTCTATCAGTGCCCATCAGCGCAGCCTGATCAGCACTCATCAGTGAAGAAGAAAAATTACTTATTTGCAAAATTGTATATTGGGAACGAAGAAAACTTTTTTTTTTCAAAATGTTCTGTCTTTTTTGCATTTGTTTAGCAGAAAAAAAACAGTGGTGATTAGGGATGAGCTTCGAGTTCGAGTCGAACTCATGTTCTACTCGAACATTGGCTGTTCGCAAGTTCGCCGAACAGCGAACAATTTGGGGTGTTCGCGGCAAATTCGAATGCCGCGGAACACCCTTTAAAAGTCTATGGGAGAAATCAAAAGTGCTAATTTTAAAGGCTTATATGCAAGTTATTGTCATAAAAAGTGTTTGGGGACCCGGGTCCTGCCCCAGGGGACATGGATCAATGCAAAAAAAAGTTTTAAAAACGGACGTTTTTTCAGGAGCAGTGATTTTATTAATGCTTAAAGTCAAACAATAAAAGTGTATTATCCCTTTAAATTTCGTACCTGGGGGGTGTCTATAGTATGCCTGTAAAGGGGCGCATGTTTCCTGTGTTTAGAACAGTCTGACAGCAAAATGACATTTGGAAGGAAAAAACTCATTTAAAACTACCCGCGGCTATTGCATTGCCGACAATACACATAGAAGTTCATTGATAAAAACGGCATGGGAATTCCCCACAGGGGAACCCCGAACCAAAATAAAAAAAAAAAAATGATGTGGGGGTCCCCCTAAATTCCATACAAGGCCCTTCAGGTCTGGTATGGATATTAAGGGGAACCCCAGCCAAAATTAAAAAAAAAAATTGACGTGGGGTTCCCCCTAAATTCCATACCAGACCCTTCAGGTCTGGTATGGATTTTAAGGGGAACCCCGCGCCAAAAAAAAAAAAAAAACGGCGTGGGGTCCCCCTAGAAATCCATACCAGACCCTTATCCGAGCACGCAACCTGGCAGGCCGCAGGAAAAGAGGGGGGGACGAGAGTGCGGCCCCCCCCCCTCCTGAACCGTACCAGGCCACATGCCCTCAACATTGGGAGGGTGCTTTGGGGTAGCCCCCCCAAAACACCTTGTCCCCATGTTGATGAGGACAAGGGCCTCATCCTCACAACCGTGGCCGGTGGTTGTGGGGGTCTGCGGGCGGGGGGCTTATCGGAATCTGGAAGCCCCCTTTAACAAGGGGACCCCCAGATCCCGGCCCCCCCCCTGTGTGAAATGGTAAGGGGGTACTTACCCCTACCATTTCACTAAAAAACTGTCAAAAATGTTAAAAATGACAAGAGACAGTTTTTGACAATTCCTTTATTTAAATGCTTCTTCTTTCTTCCTTCATCTTCTTCTTCTTCTGGTTCTTCTGGCTCTTCTGGTTCTTCCTCCGGCGTTCTCGTCCAGCATCTTCTCCGCGGCGTCTTCTATCTTCTTCTCCTCGGGCCGCTCCGCACCCATGGCATGAGGGGAGGCTCCCGCTCTTCTCTTCATCTTCTTCTCTTCTTCATCTTCTTCTTCATCTTCTTCTTCATCTCTTCTTCCTTCTTCTCTTCTTCATGTCTTCTGTGGGCCGCTCCGCAGCCATGCTGGCATGGTGGGAGGCTCCCGCTGTGTGACGGCGTCTCTTCGTCTGACGGTTCTTAAATAACGGGGGGCGGGGCCACCCGGTGACCCCGCCCCCCTCTGACGCACGGTGACATGACGGGACTTCCCTGTGACGTCACGGGGAATGCCACAGGGAAGTCCCGTCATGTCACCGTGCGTCAGAAGGCAGAGAAAGAATGACTGACACAAAGACGTATGTAGGCTCTTCTACAGTATGTGCAACTGAAATTGTAATGTGTATCCAGAGTGTGGGTAAGGCAAGTGTTTAAGGCACTTTAAGGTTCATGCACAGTTCAGGCATGTTTTCAGATGCAGTGCTAAGCCTTTAGAAAGAAATATTATCTCCCTTAATAAACAGAGTGTCACATTACAGAGCAGAGAACTATAGACCATAAGAAACACCAATAGAATGAAGAGCTATCTGCAGTAGATGAAAACAAAAGAATTTTTTACAAAAGATGGAGTTCCTCTTCCATGTGTCATTGAAGATTTTTCTCTATCACATTACCAATGCCCTAATTTCCTTTTGTATACTCTAGTGCAGGTGTCTCCAAACTTTCTAAACAAAGGGCCAGTTTACTGTCCTTCAGACTTTAGGTACTTCGGTAATGTTGCCATCAGGAGTAGAAAATGCATCATTTGAAGTAAGCAATGCCCCGTCGTTTGTGTCATTGGGAGGAATTGACCCCATTGTTTTATTCGTAGGAATTGTCCCCCACCATTGATGTCACTGGGCCCCATTGTTGGTGTCATGTGGAGGAACTGTGCCCCTTCACTGGTTGTCAGGGAATAAAATAGTGCCCCAGGGGCCAAATAAAAGCAAGCAAAGGGCCGCAGTTTGGAGACCACTGTTCTAGTGTAGCTGTCCTTTACTATTGTTATATGGTTGGAACATTGTGTGACACCCAAATTTAATCTCATACCAATATTTGTTTTCTATAAATTAGCCTGTGTTCTGTCAAAGTAACCAACACGTCATAAACTCCAGCCACCTCATTTCTTTAACCACTTCAGCCCCGGAAGGATTTACCCCCTTCCTGACCAGAGCACTTTTTACAATTTGGCACTGCGTCATTTTTACTGCTAATTGCGCGGTCATGCAATGCTGTACCCAAACAAAATTTGTGTCCTTTTCTTCCCACAAATATAGCTTTCTTTTGATGGTATTTGATCACCTCTGCGGTTTTTATTTTTTGCGCTATAAACGGAAAAAGACCGAAAATTTTGAAAAAAAAATGATATTTTCTACTTTTTGTTATAAAAAAATCCAATAAACTCAATTTTAGTCATACATTTAGGCCAAAATGTATTCAGCCACATGTCTTTGGTAAAAAAATGTCAATAAGCGTATATTTATTGGTTTGCGCAAAAGTTATAGCGTCTACAAACTAGGGTACATTTTCTGGAATTTACACAGCTTTTAGTTTATGACTGCCTATGTCATTTCTTGAGGTGCTAAAATGGCAGGGCAGTACAAACCCCCCCCCCCCATGACCCCATTTTGGAAAGTAGACACCCCAAGGAAATTGCTGAGAGGCATGTTGAGCCGATTGAATATTATTTTTTTGTCCCAAGTGATTGAATAATGACAAAAAAAAAAATTTACAAAAGGTTGTCACTAAATGATATATTGCTCACACAGGCCATGGGCATATGTGGAATTGCACCCCAAAATACATTTAGCTGCTTCTCCTGAGTATGAGGGTTACCACATGTGTGGGACTTTTTGGGAGCCTAGCTGCGTACGGGGACCTGAAAACCAATCACCGCCTTTAGGATTTCTAAGGGCGTAAATTTTTGATTCACTCCTCACTACCTATCACAGTTTCGAAGGCCATAAAATGCCAAGATGGCACAAACCCCCCCCAAATGACCCCATTTTGTAAAGTAAACACCCCAAGCTATTTGCTGAGAGGCATGGTGAGTATTTTGCAGCTCTCATTTGTTTTTGAAAATGAAGAAAGACAAGAAAAAAGTTTTTTTTTTTCAATTTTCAAAACTTTGTGACAAAAAGTGAGGTCTGCAAAATACTCACTATACCTCTCAGCAAATAGCTTGGGGTGTCTACTTTCCAAAATAGGGTCATTTGGGGGGGTTTGTGCCACCTGGGTATTCCATGGCCTCCGAAACTGTGATAGGCAGTGAAGAGTGAAATTTAAAATTTACGCCCTTAGAAAGCCTGAAGGCGGTGCTTGGTTTTTGGGGTCCCATACCCGGCTAGGCTCCCAAAAAGTCTCACACATGGTATCCCCGTACTCAGGAGAAGCAACAGAATGTATTTTGGGGGTGTAATTTCACATATTCCCATGGCATGTTTGAGCAATATATCATTTAGTGACAACTTTGTGTAAAAAACGCAACTTGTGTCAACTTCAATATAAAATATTTCATGGAGTCGACATGCCTCTCAGCAAATAGCTTGGGGTGTCTACTTTCCAAAATGGGGTCAATTGGGGGGGTTTGAACTGTCCTGGCATTTTATGTACAACATTTAGAAGCTTATGTCACACATCACCCACTCTTCTAACCACTTGAAGATAAAGCCCTTTCTGACTCTTTTTGTTTACATGAAAAAATTATTTTTTTTTGCAAGAAAATTACTTTGAACCACCAAACATTATATATTTTTTAAAGCAAATGCCCTACAGATTAAAATGGTGGGTGTTTCGTTTTTTTTTTTCACACAGTATTTCCGCAGCAATTTTTCAAACGCATTTTTTTGGGAAAAAACACACTTTTTTAAATTTTAATGCACTAAAACACACTATATTGCCCAAATGTTTGATAGAATAAAAAAGATGATCTTAGGCCGAGTACATGGATACCAAACATGACATGCTTTAAAATTGCGCACAAACATGCAGTGGCGACAAACTAAATACATTTTTTAAAGCCTTTAAAAGCCTTTACAGGTTACCACTTTAGATTTACAGAGGAGGTCTACTGCTAAAATTATTGCCCTCGATCTGACCTTCGCGGTGATACCTCACATGCATGGTGCAATTGCTGTTTACATTTGACGCCAGACCGACACTTGCGTTCGCCTTTGCACGAAAGTAGGGCGGGACAGGGGAGCTTCTTTTTTTTTTTTTTTTCTTTATTATTTTTTTGCTTTTTTATCTTATTTTTAAACTGATTTTTTTAAATCATTTTTATTGTTATCTCAGGAATTTAAATATCTATGATAGCAAAAGGTAGTGACAGGTACTCTTTCTTGAAAAAATTAGACCCTAGATCTCTCCTCTGCCCTCAAAGCATCTGACCACACCAAGATCGGTGTGATAAAATGCTTTCCCAATTTCCCAATGGTGCAGTATACATCCGGCGAAATCTAAGTCATGAAATGCTCGTAGCTTCTGGTTTCTTAGGCCATAGAGATGTTTGGAGCCATTCTGGTCTCTGATCAGCTCTATGGTCAGCTGGCTGAATCACCGGCTGCATTCTCAGGTTCCCTGTTGGGACAAGAGAGCCAGAGAAAAACATGGAAGACGGTGGGGGAGGGGCATTCCCTCCCACTGCTTGTAAAAGCAGTCTAGAGGCTAATTAGCTGCTAGGATTGCTTTTACATGAAAGCTGACCGCTGGCTGAAAAGAATGATACCAAGATGATACCTAAACCTGCAGGCATCATTCTGGTATAACCACTCAAACTCCAGCAACATACCAGTACGTTGCTGGTCCTTGTTGGGCATATATTGTAATCTTTTTTTTTTTCATGCAGCCTGTGGGCTGAATGAAAAAAGAGATTGATCGGTGGGTATTAGAAGACCTCCCTTCATCCACCCACTTCTAATGATGGGCATACATGCACCATTTATATATGCCAAAGCATGGGGGCATTTGCGCCAAAAGCTAGGAGCAAATCGCTCCTCCGCCCCTGCTGCCCCCATGCTTCGGCATATATCACCTCCGCTAGAGTCACGACTAGAGTCACAACTTTATATATCGTGGGAGCAAACGCTGTTGCTGTCAAGATAAATACAGTAAATCCGCTCTTCATCTGGATGGCGTACCTGAAGACAAAAAAATGCTTAACAATAAAACACAGTTAACAGTAAAGTATAAAAAAATTGCATACCTGAAAAGCAAACATGATAAAACATAATAACAATAAAACATTGTAGAATACAGTAAAAAAGAGCAGAACAATAGAGAGATAATAGAGAGAGAGAGAACAATAAAACGACAACTATTATTTTTTTTTATATATTTTTTTATGTTTTTTTTTTTACACTTTTTTTTGTAACTGTAACTTTTATAACTGTAGCCTGTTTCAGGTTCGGGTCTCTCAAAATGCGATGGCATCTTGGGAGACCCTGTGAAAGTGTGCCTAGTCTGTGCAATGCTGTACCCTATGCTAATACTCAACTAGTGTATGGTAGCGTTCAAAAATTCACCAATGCAAAGACCAAGATTGTCAGGACAGGAGGGACAATAATAGCGGGTGTCACGCCTATATCCGCGCTTGCTGCAGACATGACATCTTTTTGGGGGGGCTCGTTGGGTAGGGGTACTCGGGAGGACATAATGAAAATGCCTCTCATGCAGCCGACTGCATTTGGTTGGGGATGTGAATGGGGGAAGTACGGGTGCTGCAGAAGTGGTGGGTTCCCCATTAGGATTGGCGATTGCAGCAGGAAGGGCATTATGGGCATGACGGGCCTGTGTTTGTCTTCTTCTTGGTGGCAGCGGGACACTACTTGTGCTTGCCACCTCACCAGCAGCTTGAACTGCACTTATGGGACTCGCCATGTCACCAAGTGTTACTGCAGTGCTGGTTTGACTACGATCTCAGGTAGGACTTGGATGTCTAGTTTGTACTTGTCCAACGGGCTGCCCAAATACTTTGGTGTCAAACCTAAACTTCCATTCCCCCTCTTACCTGACCATCTAAGGATATACTTTTTTGAATATCTATAATAGGTCCTGAGTCTTCTGGACCCCAGTCTGCACACAGACACCGCACCGCGGTTCCAGGGTGCGGTGACCCTCAGCGCAACCAGGGGTATTCTTCCCGTGGCAAAGAATTCTTTTTGATACAGCCTAGAAAAAACCCTTTTTGAATTAATTTTCATGTGGGCGCCTGCCGGGGAGACATCCATGAAGCTTGTTTTTAATGCCATGGATACTTATGTATTGTCAGTATATTGGAAATGCTAACTCTCACTTTATGAACCCTGATGAAGGATTCTCGGAAACGCGTTGGTTCAGTGAGACTTACCCACTTCCAGTGACAGTCTTTTTTCCATTATATTTCAATTTGTATCCATATTTATATTTATTCTACTCTATTTGTACATTGTATTTTTTTTGTTTTGATTTGTATATATTTTTTCCTGTTATGTAATAAAATTATACCTTTTACTTACATTGTACCAATTGTGTGGTAGTGCCTTTAAAATCCTGCTCTAGGGGAACTATTGCTTTTTTCCATGTATTTGGGATGTGGCACACCCATTGAAACTACCTCCTGTCAAAAAACTGTTAGCGATTGCAGGGATCAGGCCGGACTCTGCGAATGCTGCAGTTATGTATTTAGTGTTTTGTAAGTGACAGTGATCGATCGATACTGCACTTGGGTGGGCTGGGCTGGGCGGAGGGGCAAAACGCAGGTGCTAGCAGGTATCTGGGCTGATCCCGCTAACACTGCGTTTTTGGGAATCCTAAACTGATGGGGATGCTAGTATAGATCTGATCAGATCAGATATTGATCCGTTCAGATACTATACCACTAAGGGAGGTGTACGGTGCGTGCGTGGGTGTTAGTGCTACTGGCACTAACCTGATGCTGCCTGGGGCTGGTGCTTGCCAGTTCACCAAAGCACTACCAAAAAAACTGTTAGCGATCACAGGTATCAGGCCTGACTCTGCGAACGCTGCAGTTATGCGCTTAGTGTTTTGTAAGTGACAGTGATCGAACGATACTGCACTTGGGTGGGCTGGGCTGGGCCGAGCGGATGGGCATAACGCAGGTGCTAGCAGGTATCTGGGCTGATCCCGCTAACACTGCATTTTTGGGAACCCTAAACTGCTGGGGACGCTAGTATAGATCTGATCGGATCAGATATTGATCCGTTCAGATACTATACCACTAAGGGAGGTGTATCCTGTGTGCATGGGTGTTAACGGTACTGGCGCTAACCTGATGCTGCCTGGAGTGACGCAGACCCTATCTGACCCTAAAACCTAACTTATATCCCCGTCGGGCAATCAGGGGGCTAAACCTTTATTAGGTAATAAACGGCGGGTGCCCTGACACTATAACAAATAAATGAACTAACCAGCGTCACCCGTAACAGTTATATGGTGATCACTGGTGAAAGGGTTAACTAGGGGGCAATCAAGGGGTTAAAACCTTTATTAGGTAATATATAGGGGTCCCTGACGCTATAAAACGCTGACGGCGAACCTATATGTAGCACTAACTCACGGTGGAGATGCTGGTTTAAGCGGGTCTGTTACCTTCAACTTGCTTCCCTCTGTTTCACCGGCACCGGGTCTAGGGTTCCGTTGAGTTTACTTCTGGACGACACACACACCAACACTGGAGTACGTTTTCAATGCTTTATTGAACAGACAAACTTTAGGAAGTAGCAGGAAAGAGGCGGAAAAGGAAACTTTCAGGAGGAACTCAAATATTTTCTTGTAGAATCTTAGCTGCAAATGACCTGGTAGAATTCAGATAATTAGGTGGAATGCACTCCCCTTGTGGGACACACTCCTTGCTCGTCTGGATAGGCCTCTCTCACTGGTCTAGCAGCCAGCACGCAGCATGAATCAAAAGTCTCTGCCACAGACTTGTTTGGGGAGTAAATCTGTACGATCCTCTGCCACAGGGTGTATCAGATTTTCTGCAGTGAAAGTCAGTCCCATTGCCTGAACCTTTAAGCCGAACCGGCAACACTATGCTGTATAGTTACTTCTTTTGGATACGTCCTTCAACCTAGTCACCAGGCCCCTCTATAGACCAGCACGCTGCGTGATCTCTCCAAGACGAGTCCTCCTCTGGGTTTTCCTCGGCTGTCCAGCTTCCTTACACAGGACCGACAGCTCAGGACCATTCCTCCGCCTGCGGTGGTAGGCCCCAGACAAGCCTCTGGACCCACCCCTGTGCCGCTGTATCATGGGCCTCCCAATCGGAGGACCACCAGGTAGCTCTTTAACGCATACCTGTCGGCCAGGAGGGCCAGAAAGCAGGTGGCTGTAAAAAGACCCTAGAACATGGCGTCTGTCCCATAAATACCCTCTTCCCAGAATGCAACTCGGAGGACCAACTCCACTGAGCTTGTCTCCGAGACAGAGGAGCATCTATACACTTCGACACGTTGCCTTTCCAACATTGACCAGTAGCAACAGCGACACCCACCAGTCAGCACGGAAGCACACACAACGTCAGCCAAGCTGGAACAGAGGCACACTTTTAACCTTCCTAACATACAATTTACTACATTTACCTAACCTGCGGTAGACTGTAAATCTACCAGCGCTACATATATATTTACCTCCCTAACTAGCGTCACCAGTGACACTAATACAGCAATCAGAAAAACGATCGCTTAGTGACACTGGTGACGGGGGGTGATCAAGGGGTTAAAACTTTATTAGGGGGGTTAGGTGGGTATCCTAGACCTATAGGGGGCTACCACTAACTGCCCTACCATAATAACTGTCACAAACTGACACCAATGCAGTAATCAGAAAAAAAAAAACTGCTTGGTGTCACTGTGACGGGGGGGGGGGGTGATTAGGGGGTGATCAGCGGGTGATCGGGGGTGTAAAGTGTGCCTGGTGTGTTTTACTGTGTGTGTAGTGTTGTGCACTCACATCGATGTCTTCTCTCCTTGGCGCCGGAACGGAAAATACCGAGCCGAGGAGCGATGACATCACTTCCTCTGCCGCTGTTTACTATACAGCAGCAGAGGAAGAATCTCACTGGCTGTGAGTGATCACGAGGGGGTGGCCACGAATGGATGGCCTCCCCCTCACCTCTGATCGCTCCGAGACAGAAGCCGACCGCCTCAGGCACCGGGGGGGTCCGATTGAACCCCCCGCCCGCGGGAGGCAAGTAACGTACCCATTTGTTACTTTGCCTGCCCGTGCCATTCTGCCGCAGTATATTTGTGTGAGGCGGTCGGCAAGTGGTTAAACCATCAGTAATTGGAGATTTAAACAAATTACTGTTTGGACACAACTGTTTACAGCCTACTGCATGATATTATGAGTGGAGATTGTTACTCACTCTTATACTAACCAGCAAAATGGCCGCCTCCGAGGCGGCGGCAACTTTGTCCTCGTTAGCCATTGTGGTGTCAAAACAGCAAAATCTTCCTGTACCAGACTGTATTCGGTTGCCAGTGTTGTGTCCAAACAGCAATTCGTTGAAATCTCCAATTACTGATGGTTTAAACTCCCTGGCGGTATGATTATTTCAGATTTTTTTGTCTCAGAGCGGTACAATTATTTTGCATAGAAATTTGGCGTTTTATATTGTAGGTCTGTAATTCTTAGCAATAACACACTTATATCTGTTCACCAAGAGTCTAGTAGATATCCCGGGTATGATGAAGTTTGAAATCATAAATTATAATATAATAAATAAATACAAATAATACAAAAAATAATAATATAATAATAATAAAATAAATTTCCCCATGATTCACTATTGCTCAATTCTGCAAGTGTTCTAATTTATTATTGCTGTTTTCTAGCTGGTCTAAAGCCACTTTTGACGTAAAGGGACACTTTTTGGTTGCTATGGACAATCTCAAGTTTCCAGGCAGAAAGAACAGTACCGTATATACTCGAGTGTAAGTCATTCCGAGTATAAGTCGAGGCCCTAATTTACCACAAAAAAAATGGGAAAAACTTATTGACCCGAGTATAAGACGAGGGTGAGAAATGCACAGCTACTGTAAGTGGAAAAGAGGGTCAACAATTCCCATTTGCAGCATCACTGTGCCCATTTGCATGCCTCACTGTGCCCATTTGCAGCCATAGGTCCCCTGAACTTCAAACTTGGTAGTTAAGGGTTCCTAGATGCCCCCTAACTGCAGCCAAAATTTGGGGTCTCTGAACCCAAAGGGTCCTGAAATGAATGACATGCTGCAGATAGACACAGTTGACCGAATTTGGGGGCCCATATCTCGGGGCCACTTAGTGTTAAGAACCCCAAATTTGGTGTGCACACCCAGTGGAACTAGCACCATACAATTTCTAAAGCTGGGGTTTCTAGCACCAAGTGGCCCCGAGATACAGGGCCCCAAATATCAGTTCAGAAAATGTCAAGCACTTTTCTCCAGCAGAGAATGACATTTTACGAACCGATTTTGGGGCCCCGTATCTCGGGGCCACTTAGTACTAGGAACTTCAGCTTTGGATATGTTGCACTGGGTTTGCACACCAATTGTGGGGTTCCTAGCACCAAGTGGCCCTGAGATGCGGGGCCCCAAAGTCGGTTCGGAAAATGAAATTTTTTGCTGCAGATTCGACTTATACTCGAGTATATACGGTATATATATATAATAGAAAACTGCATGCAGGGAATGGGCCAAAGCACTGGGGACAGAAGGGAAGTGAAATGATTTCATACAGTACTGTAATCTGTTAGATATATTATGGTACCAGTTCCACTGAGTTTGCACACCAAATTTGGGGTTCCTAGCACCAAGTGGCCCTGAGATATGGGGCCCCAAAGTCGGTTCAGAAAATGTCAAGCACTTTTCTGCAGCAGAGAATGACATTTTCCGAACCGATTTTGGGGCCCCGTATCTCGGGGCCACTTAGTACTAGGAACTTCAGCTTTGGATATGTTGCACTGGGTTTGCACACCAATTGTGGGGTTCCTAGCACCAAGTGGCCCTGAGATGCGGGGCCCCAAAGTCGGTTCGAAAAATGAAATTTTTTGCTGCAGAAAAGTGCTTGACTCAAGTATAAGTCGAGGGGGGCACTTTCAGCACAAAAAAAGTGCTGAAAAATTCGACTTATACTCGAGTATATACGGTATATATAATAGAAAACTGCATGCAGGGAATGGGCCAAAGCACTGGGGACAGAAGGGAAGTGAAATGATTTCATACAGTACTGTAATCTGTAAGATTACAGTACTGTATGTGTTATGATTTTGACATATTTTTTAATTTGCCGCCAGGCTCCTCCCCCCCCACGTCGCGACGCTCACAGGGAATGGAGCCTGGTACAGAGAGGCTTCGTGCAGAGGACGGAGCCCGCAGACAGCGCGGGGGGACATCGCAGGATCCTGGGGACAAGGTAAGTATACCGCTCCAGGATCCTGAGATGTAATCCCGAGTGTGGCTCGGGTTACCGCTAATGGTGCTGAAATTTAACCCCGAGCCACACTCGGGAATACCGTCAGGGAGGCTACAGAAACTGGAAGTGAGGTGGTTGGAGTTTCTGACGAGTTGGCTAATTTGACAGAACACCGGTATGTCTGTTGACTGAATGGAAAAAAGGTAGAAAAAGAAACAAATATCTATACACCAAGAGACATTTATTGATTGATATGCAATGTATTTATTATTTAATATTGCCTACAACATTCTCCTATCTATTTGCACATACATGATGACTTCTCCATCTGAAGATACTGTTTGGTGGGTTCGCATTAGTGATGAGTTTTGGGTTGACCACAAGTTCAATCTGGGCCCAGCTTGTTCATAGTTCACCAAATAGGCAAACTGAATGGCAACATTTGACTAGTTTGCCCACCGCCTGAACCTTCGGGTACTGCAGCCAGGTATCATTCGTTTAGTGGTGGTATTACTATTGTTACTAAATAACAGCTACCTGCCGGTTTGTTTCATTCTGCAAATAAGACAGTGAGCATCCTGGTTGGCATCATTGACCAAATGTACCAGCTGTGATTTCACAAGGAAGTAGCACGGTAGATGATCACTATGTCAAATAAAGTCCTGTTACTAGGTCATGAGAGTGTTGTTCATTGTGATTAACATTGGATCTATATTCCTCTATGGTTTTATTAACCACTCTCTGCCCGCCATAGGTAGTTTTACTGCGGGTGGTAGCCGCAGGCCAGGCAACGTAACTGTACATACTGGTGTGCCCCCTGGGGCTTGTTGCGCACCACTTTTGGGGCTGCTGTGTGATTGCGGCTCCTGGTACTCAGCCACTTCAAGTGGCCAAAAGATCACGTGATCACTATGCGATCACATGATTCCAATGTAAACACAACTGTTATAAATGTGTTTCATGCGTAACAGCTGTGCTTAGTATGGTAATGCTGTGATTGGCCCACAGTTATCACATGGTACCTGGACCAATCACAGAACCCTGTACAAAATGGTTGCTGTGGTACCTGTAGCCAATCACAGATCACTAGTTACCACAGCTCTTATGAATTAAACCCATGCTGACTGCTCAAAACATTGTTGTTACAGTGATAATCACTGTAACAGCAATCAAAGTGTAACAAAATAAAATCCCTGATCACCTCCCCCTCCCAGAGTAGTACAGTGTCATTATGGTGACACTGAACTGCTCTGATAAAAGTATATAAAAACATATACATAAAACAATATGTTAAAAAATGTTTAAAAAGTGTAATTAAAAAAAAAAAATTATAATGTATTTATTTTTTTAACATACTGTCACCAGTCAGTATCCCTGATCACCACCACACCAGTCATATGACAAAGCTGTACTGCACTGGTGACAGTATATATATATATATATATATATATATATATATATATATATATATATATATATATATATATATATATATATATTTATATATATATATATATATATATATATATATATATATATATATATATATATATATATATATATATATATATATATATATATATATATATATATATATATATATATATAAACTCAAATTCTTAATTTTCCAAAAATTTGCACAAAAAAGTACAACTTCAAAAAACTCACCATGCCTCTTACTAAATACCTCAAACTGTCTACTTTCCAAAAAGGGGGCTATTTGTACTATTCTACCATTTTAAGGGCCTCAAGAAATGAAATAGGCAGTCAATACATCAGGACTGATCAATTTTTAAATATATAAACCAGACTGATCAAATTTCAAATATACAGGTGCATCTCAAAAAATTAGAAAATCATTTATTTCAGGTACTTATTTTTTTTCAGGTACTTATATAGCGCTGTCAATTTACACAGCGCTTTACATATACATTGTACATTCACATCAGTCCCTACCCTCAAGGGGCTTACACTCTAAGGTCCCTAACTCACATTCATACATACTAGGGACAATTTAGACAGGATCCAATTAACCTACCAGCATGTCTTTGGAGTGTGGGATGAAACCGGAGTACCCGGAGGAAACCCACGCAGGCACAGGGAGAACATGCAAAGTCCAAGCAGGTAGTGTCGTGGTTGGGATTAGAACCAGCAACCCTTCTTACTGCTAAGTGAAAGTGCTAACAACTACACCACTGTGTATCATCAAAAAGTTCATTTATTTCAGTAATTCAATTCGAAAAGAGAAACTCATATATTTTATATAGATGCTGTAACGAGCCCCTGCTCGCTCGGTTCCACTCTCCCGACACTACTCTGTGGCTATAGAACCAGATTGCAGATCTCATCGTCTGATAGTTCGGTCATCCGATGCTCCGGGATTCGAACTACAGCTATGTGCAGTTCTAATCCAGTTGTGATAGCTCAGAACAAACACCAGGCAGGCTGTATGTAAGTTCAAACAGGAATCTCACTTTTATTGATGCACACAACACACTTTTATACACAGCAGTTTGAACACCCCGCCCCCAACAACCACTTTCCTATTGGTCAATTATAAAGTACACTTTAGCCTTCACTCAAGTCCTCTTGTCCACGCAAATGAGGACTTGAAACAAGGTCAGCAGAGAGTGGTCCAATAGCTTGAATAGGTGGACTGATATGTGTAATGACACAGAGAAGCCCCAGGGGGTAATTAACGTACATAAACAAATCGTCAAACACAGAACAATGCCTTCCTTCCAGGCCATGGAGCCGTCTGGAGGGGGTTAGCCTTAAGACAGGGCAGACGACCCCCAACTGTGTAATAGAATCAAAGGAGAAATACTTCAGTATTCCAAGCTTCATGACAATCCAGTATTCCAAGGTTCATGACAATACTCCCGCCTGGGAAACAGTCGAACAGCCACAGTGGGACCCCGAACAGGTCAACTCGAGGATGTTGGAAAAGTAGTCTTAAGGTTCCAGGTCCATCTGCCGGGATAACCCATCCGCATTCCCATTTTGAGGCCCTGGCCGATATTGTATGGTGAAATTGTACGGTTGCAAAGCCAGGCTCCACCTTAGTAATCGCCCGTTCTCTCCCGCCACCTGGTTAAGCAATATCAAGGGATTGTGGTCCGTCATGACGGTAAAAGAGCATCCATACACATAGGGCTGCAATTTCTTTAAAGCCCAGACTAAGGCCAAACACTCTTTTTCCACGGCAGCATATCCAACTTCACAGGGTAACAACTTGCGGCTGAGATACACCACCAGGTGCTCTTTCCCGTCATCGCCAACTTGACTTAGTACGGCTCCCAGTCCGAACATGGAGGCATCTGTATGAATGACAAAGCGTTTGTTAGGATCGGGTGCCGCCAGTATGGGAGCTTGCGTTAGGGCGGTTTTTAACTGATGAAACGCTGTCTCGCACTCCGGGGACCACAGGACCTGTCTAGGGAGAGTCTTTTTGGTCAGGTCCATCAGGGGTTTGGCTATGTCACTATAGTGGGGTACAAACTTCCTGTAGAACCCTGCTGTCCCTAAAAATGCAAGTACCTGGGTCTTGGTTCTGGGAACTGGCCAGCCTCGATTTTTGCAGGTTCTGGCCTCTGCTTCCCACATCCCACTCTATGTCCCAGATATAGCACCTCAAACATCCCGATATTACATTTGTCTGGCTTCAGGGTCAGGTTAGCGCCTCGGATCCTATCTAGCACTATTCCCAGGTGTCTAAGATGTTCCTCCCATATCTGGCTATAGATTGCGATAGACATGTGCAAAATTCGGACAAATTTTTCATTATTCGTAAATTCGGATGCATCCAAATTTCCGAATTACAAAAGTGATGAATTTAAACAAATTCGAAAAAAAGCAAACAAATTTAAATCGAAGTCGAAAACATATTTGAATTTGAAAACATATTCGAATCGAATTCGAAAACCTAATCAAATTCGATAACAAATTTGAATTGAATTTGAAAACAATAGAAATTGATTTTCTAAAAAATACAATAAAATAGAATATAAAATCATAAAGCAATAGAATACATATATATATAATATTTTTTTTTATTCTGTGTTATTGTTTTTCTATGCTTTTCTTTTCTATTATTTTCTATTCTATAATAGTCTTTTCTATTCAAATTTGAATTCATTCTATACGAAATTCGAATTTCAGAACATGGCTTCTGAAGATCGAATTTCGTATAGAATGAATTTGAATTAGAATAGAAAAGATTTGAATAGAAAAGAAGAGAAAAGAATAGACTAGAAATTCGAATATCATATAGAATTAAATCAAATTTGAATAGAAAAGATTAGAATAGAAAAGAAAATAATAAAAAAGAATAAACTAGAAAAACATATATTGTATTTTATTCTATTCTGTTCTTTTGTTTTTCTATTCTATTCTTTTTTATTATTTTCTATTCTATTCTTTTCTATTCAAATTCAAAATCATTCTATACGAAATTTGAATTTCGGAAAATGGTTATATATATATATATATATCCATTTTCAGAAATTCTAATTTCGAAAATCGAATTAGAATAGAAGAAAAGAATAGAAAAGAATAGACTACTAGAAAAACAATAGAAGAATATATATATATATATATATATATATATATATATATATAGTTCCAAAGGTTGCTGCACTTAAAAATTTGTTGCTTTATTCGTTTCAGGCTGATTTGTTCGCACCCTTTCTTAGATCAGCCAGAACACATCTGAACTTTATTTTTATATATACAAAGTCGGTGGGAGGACCTGTTTTCTGACACTAGATTGAAAGCTTTGTGTGGTTCTCCTCTACACTTCAATATATATATATATATATATATATATATATATATATATATATATATATATATATATATATATATATATATATATATATATATATTATGTTTTATTCTGTTCTATTGTTTTTCTAGTCTATTCTTTTTTTTCTACTCTATTCTAATCTTTTCTATTCAAATTCGAATTCATTTTATACAAAATTCGAATTTCTGAAGATGGTTATATATATATATATTTTTTTTTTATATTTTTTTTCTATGCTGGTATATGGTTTTTCTATGCTATTCTTTTCTATTATTTTCTATTTTATTCTAATCTTTTCTATTTGAATGCAAATTCATTCTATACGAAATTCAAATTTCCGAAAATGGTTATATAAAAATAGAATGAAATTGAATTCTAATAGAAAAGACTAGAGTAGAAAAAACAATAGAACAGAATAGGGAAATATATATATATATATATATATATATATATATATATATATATATATATATATATAAAACATCTTCCGGAATTGGAATTTGGTACAGAATGAATTCGAATTTGAATAGCAAATATTAGAATAGAATATATTATATTTTTTCTATTCTGTTCTATTGTTTTTGCATGCTATTCTTATTTTCTATTCTATTCAAATCTTTTCTATTGGAATTCAATTTCATTCTATATTCGCAAAATGGTTATATATAGTTTACTTTTTCAAATTTGGTCAAATTTTTTTCGAATGCGGTAGAATTTTTTCGAATTTGATAGTTTTTTTGTCAAAGGCGGTAGAATTTTTTCGAATTTGATAGTTTTTTTTCAAATGCGGTAGAATTTTTTTCAAATTTGATAGTTTTTTTTCGAATGCGGTAGAATTTTTTCGAATTTGATAGTTTTTTTTTTTTTTAATGCAGTAGAATTTTTTCTAATTTGATAGTTTTTTCGAATGCGGTAGAATTTTTTTGAATTTGATAGTTTTTTTCGAACGCGGTTGAATTTTTTGGAATTCGAATACGAAACAAAACGAATCCCGAAAATCAATGTAACGAATGCAACTAATTTAACTAAATGAATTTAGTTAAATAATGTACTGAAACTAAACTAAACTAAACAATTTTTTTCATCCTGCACATGTCTAGATTGCGATGTCATCAAGATATGCGCATGCAAAATCTTGCAGACCATCGAGGAGTTCATCTATCATCCGCTGGAAGGTAGCTAGAGCATTCTTCATCCCGAATGGCATTACCCAAAACTGGTAAAGGTCGAACGGGGTGATGAAGGCCGACTTTGGAATTGCTTCCGCTTCCAAGGGAATCTGCCAGTAGCCCTTACATAAGTCAATAGTCGTCAGATAATGTCCCTGAACTATTTTGTCCAGCAATTCGTCCACTCGGGGCATAGGGTAGGCATCTGTCACAGTACAGTAATTCAGTCGCCTATAGTCCACACAAAATCGGGTCGTGCCATCCCGTTTTGGGACTAATACTACAGGGGAAGCCCAGGGGCTTGCTGATGGTTCGATCACCCCTAACTCGAGCATCTCCCTAATCTCCGTTCTCATCCCTTCTTGCACCTATAGGCTGGTTGTCTCAGGGGCTTCTGCCCGGGGGTCTCTACCTTGTGCACAGCTATGTGAGTGTACCAAAGGAGTGCCTAGAACATCTACTGCCGGTCCTGGAGTAATTCTCTGGCCTGTTCTCGTTTTTGGGATCCTAATCTATCTCCTAGCCGTATATCTTCCACACCCCTGGAACATTTACTGATTTCGGGAAGCTCCAGCATCGGTAGATATTCAGAGTCCCTGGTGGCAGGAGCGCATATGGCGGCTACAGCCTCAGTCCTCTCATGATATGCCTTCATCATATTAATGCGGAACGTCCTCTTAATTTTTGTGTCTGCACAGCTGGCAACCACGTAGGTGGTATCGCACAGCTGTTTTACCACCTGATAGGGGCCCTGCCAGGAGGCCTATAATTTATTTTGCTTCAGGGGTTTTAGAACCAGGACTTTCTGTCCGATATAAAAGGTGTGATTCCACGCAGACTGATCATGCCAAACCTTCTGCTGACTCTGGGCCGATTGCATATTCTCATGGACTAGATCGGTAAGTTCCTGCAGGCGCTCCCTGAGTTCCAAGACATAACTAAGGATGGGGAGGCTTTCTGGATCCTCTACCCCCTCCCACTGGGCCCTCACTAAGTCTAAGGGCCCCCTAACCCTTCACCCATACAACAGCTCAAATGTGGAAAACCCTGTGGACTCTTGGGGTACCTCTCTATAGGCGAACAGTAGATGGGGAAGATATTTCTCCCAATCCTTCCTACTCTCCACGAAGGCCCGAAGCAGCTGCTTCAGGGTCCCGTTAAATCTCTCACACAGCCCATTAGTCTGAGGGTGGTAGGGGGCGCTCTGGAGGGGATTAATCCCACAGAGATGCCAGAGCTGCTGCGTCAGCTCGGCTGTGAACTGGGTACCCTGATCGGACAATATCTCCTGGGGAAATCCTACCCTAGTGAATACCCGCAGTAAGGCATCTACTACTGTATCAGCCTGGATATTGGATAAGGGAATGGCCTCCGGGTAGCGGGTGGCGTAATCCACCACCGTAAGAATATACTTCTTCCCAGTGGCACTGGGGCGGGCCAGTGGGCCTATAATAGCAACCGCTATGCGGCTAAAGGGTTCTCTAATGATCGGCAGGGGTTGCAGCGAGGCTTTTGGGTGATCCCCTGTCTTCCCTACTTTCTGACAAGTCTCACAGTTCCGGCAGTATTCTCGCACCTCAACATGTAACCTGGGCCAGAAGAACGCATGAGACAACCGACTCCGGGTCTTAGCTATCCCTCAATGTCCGGCCAAGGGGATGTCGTGAGCCAGCCGCAATAGCTCCCATCTGTATTTCTGGGGTACAACTAGCTGTTTGTGGGGACCCTGTCGCTTCCCGGAACCCATTCCCTTAGTGTAACGATAAAGAAACCCTCCCTCCCACTCTATTCTTTCTTCCCCCAACCCCCCTGGATCCTTGCCCACCCTGTCCTACTAACCAGCTAATGTTGGGTCATTCTGAGTCTCTTGCCTAATGTTGGAGGGAGAATCCCAGGACACAGGGTTGTCAAGTCGGGGTAATGTAGGAGGATATGGTCTTACCTGGGTCCCCATAGGAGTGGAGTTGCCTTGAAGTTGGCTCTGACGTCGGGTGGTCACGGCCATGGCGGCCTCTGGGGCATATGAGGTAGTCAAATGCCCCAAATCGTTCCCCAAAAGTACTTCCGCGGGTAACTCACGTAGTAATCCCACTCGCACTTGTCGCTCCCCTGAGCCCCAATCCAAGAGGACTTGGGCGGTCGATAAACGTAGCACCTTGCCCCTTGCTACCTTGACTGCAACAGTCTGGCCGGTCCAGGCTGACTGGGGAATCATGTGAGGCTGGATGAGGGTAATCGTAGCCCCGGAATCGCGGAGTCCCTGGGCCGGCTGCCCATTAACCCATACTGCCTGACGATGGTGCTGACGAATATCTCCGGCAGCAGCTTGGACGGGATCAGCCTCAAAAAGTTTGCCACACTCTTTCTGAAAATCTCGATGGTTGGGCTTGTTCTGGAAGCAATGAGCCACTAGTCTGGATGGATGAGCAGTCTCTCGGTACCTCGTGGATTGGGTAGGACAATATCGTTGCAGATGACCAGTTTGGTTACAGGTATAGCACTTAGGTCCGTTAAGAGGGTTGGGTTGGGCTGGGGGTCTAGAGGCAGACCACTGAGGTACTGAAGTTGGGTTAGAGGCTGGTAAACTGGGCCGAGATAGTGGATAGCGCTCGCTTTCGCCTGACCTTTGAGAGTCCAGATATTCAACGGCCAAAGTAGCCGCTTGCTGTACAGTCTGTGGTCGCTTATCTCGCACCCAATCCCATACTACCGGAGGGGTGTGGTTAAAGAACTGTTTTAAGAGTACTAGCCGGGTGATGTCCTCTATGGTATGAGCGTGGCTTCCCTGGAACCGGCCCTTAAGGTTCCGCTGCAGACGATGTGCCCATTCCACGTATGTTATGTTAGCTTGTTTCCGGGATTCTCTAAACTTAATCCGACTGGCTTCGGGTGTAATGGCAAATCGTGCTAGCAGAGCTTCTTTTACCCGGTCATAATCTTTAGCGTCCTCGTCCTCCAGGGCCCAATAGATTGGCTGCTCTGCCAGTCAAATTACTCGCCAGTAAGGCAACCCAATCTTGGGACAATACTTTATGTATCTGGCATAGTCTCTCAAAGCCCTGCAGGAACGCTTCAATTTCCTCCTCTCCTTCCTTCAATAGTTTGAACACCCGAAAGGGCAACTTACGGAAAGGCGCTGTATCTTTAGGTGTTGTCTCCGATTGCCGTATTTCCGCCATTCTCCGCTCATGTTGCCGCTCTAGTTCTCTCTCTTGTCGCTCATCCTGCAGCTGGATGTCTCTAATGGCATTCTGTATGGCGGTCTCTGATGGGTTAGCACCATATAATGCCAACCGCTCTCGAACTCGTTGCTGAAACAAGTCTTCAACTGACCGGGGTCCCGCATCACCATCCCTCTGATCCATCTTGGCTAGCTCACTGATCAGGGTGGCCTTGTTCTTTGTCCCACCGGTCCCTCCACGGCTCTCAAGTAAGTCTTTCAGCGTGGCTCTCCTGCAGGCTGCATAGCTGGCCATTCACTGTGGTGGTTTGGAGTGTCCCAGTAACTGGAGAGCAAATCCCACCGCTGCCAACCAATGTAACGAGCCCCTGCTCGCTCGGTTCCACTCTCCCGACACTCCTCTGTGGCTATAGAATCAAATTACAGATCTCAACTTCTGATAGTTCATTCATCCGATGCTCCGGGATTCGAACTACAGCTATGTGCCATTCTAATCCAGTTGTGATAGCTCACAACAAACACCAGGCAGGCTGTATGTAAGTTCAAACAGGAATCTCACTTTTATTGATGCACACAACACACTTTTATACACAGCAGTTTGAACACCCCACCCCCAACAACCACTTTCCTATTGGTTAAATATATAATACACTTTAGTCTTCACTCAAGTCCTCTTATCCATGCAAATGAGGACTTGAAACAAGGACAGCAGAGAGTGGTCCGATAGCTTGAATAGGTGGACTGATATGTGTAATGACACAGAGAAGCCCCAGGGGGTAATTAAAGTCCATAAACAAATGGTCAAACACAGAACAATGCCTTCCTTCCAGACCATGGAGCCATCTGGAGGGGGTTAGCCTTAAGACAGGGCAGACGACCCCCCACTGTGTAATAGAATCAAAGGAGAAATACTTCAGTATTCCAAGCTTCATGACAATCCAGTATTCCAAGGTTCATGACAGATGAGTTACACACAGAGTAATACATTTTTATGCATTTTTTTTATTTTGCTGATTATGGCTTAGAGATAGTGAAAACCCAAAATTTGGTATCTCAGAAAATTTAAATATTGCATTAGACCAATAAAAAAAGTTTTTTCAATACAGAAATGTTGGCTTACTGAAAGGTATGTCTATGTACCGTATAGTATATATGCACTATATCAAAACCTGTTTATAAAGGAAGAATTGCACTAGGTGCGCGATCAATAAAAGACATGTAAATAAATTATTGAAATAAACCGTGAAGGATATCCTGCAGCTAGGCACTATAATCCTGATATAGGGCACAAAGAGATAAATGTATAAATAAAAGTGCAGCGCCGGATAATAAACCAGTATTACAAGTGTATGTAATGTGTATGTTTACAATAATGTAAAATGTATATATAATTGATTATTAGGGATGAGCTTCGTGTTCGAGTCGAACCCATGTTCGACTCGAACATCGGCTGTTCGGTCGTTCGCCGAA
Source organism: Lithobates clamitans (assembly GCA_037952925.1). NCBI lineage: Eukaryota > Metazoa > Chordata > Amphibia > Anura > Ranidae > Lithobates > Lithobates clamitans. Next base: position 2,328,730 of record JBBGZY010001165.1, read on the forward strand.
TTGCGAACGATATGGGCCGTTCGCGCCAAATTCGTGTGGCGCGTCACGGCCCATAATTCACTGCGGCATCGCAGTGCATTGCTGGCTGATGATTGGCCAAGCATGCACTATGACCCGCATGCTTGGCCAATCACAGCGCCGTCAGTAGAGAGAGCTGTAATTGGCCAAAGCCAGGGTGGCTTTGGCCAATTATGGCTCAGGGGATTTAGTACACACCCCACACTATATAAGGCCGCCTGCACGGCGGCCCTGTGTAGTGTGTGTTCCGGTGTGCTGAGAGATAGAGAGAGAGAGAGACAGTGTCATTTGATTTGAGTTAGATAGATTAGGCAGAACAGTCAGTCAGTTAGCTGCACTTACAGTGTATTGTGTATATATATGCATCCCAGGTGTTGCATATATATATATACACTGTATTCAGTTTAGCTAGATCCGTTCCTGTTATCTTCTATCTAGACTATTTACATTTAGTGCAGTGTGTCCTGCTCACAGTGTTCAGCTAGATCCGTTCCTGCTATTTACATTCAGTACAGTGCGTCCTGCTCACAGTGTTCAGCTAGATCCGTTCCTGCTATTTACATTCAGTGCAGTGTGTCCTGCTCACAGTGTTCAGCTAGATCCGTTCCTGCTATTTACATTCAGTACAGTGCGTCCTGCTCACAGTGTTCAGCTAGATCCGTTCCTGCTATTTACATTCAGTGCAGTGCGTCCTGCTCACAGTGTTCAGCTAGATCCGTTCCTGCTATTTACATTCAGTGCAGTGCGTCCTGCTCACAGTGTTCAGCTAGATCCGTTCCTGCTATTTACATTCAGTACAGTGCGTCCTGCTCACAGTGTTCAGCTAGATCCGTTCCTGCTATTTACATTCAGTGCAGTGTGTCCTGCTCACAGTGTTCAGCTAGATCCGTTCCTGCTATTTACATTCAGTACAGTGCGTCCTGCTCACAGTGTTCAGCTAGATCCGTTCCTGCTATTTACATTCAGTGCAGTGCGTCCTGCTCACAGTGTTCAGCTAGATCCGTTCCTGCTATTTACATTCAGTGCAGTGCGTCCTGCTCACAGTGTTCAGCTAGATCCGTTCCTGGTATTTACATTTAGTGCAGTGCGTCCTGCTCACAGTGTTCAGCTAGATCCGTTCCTGCTATTTACATTCAGTGCAGTGCGTCCTGCTCACAGTGTTCAGCTAGATCCGTTCCTGGTATTTACATTTAGTGCAGTGCGTCCTGCTCACAGTGTTCAGCTAGATCCGTTCCTGCTATTTACATTCAGTGCAGTGCGTCCTGCTCACAGTGTTCAGCTAGATCCGTTCCTGGTATTTACATTTAGTGCAGTGCGTCCTGCTCACAGTGTTCAGCTAGATCCGTTCCTGCTATTTACATTCAGTGCAGTGCGTCCTGCTCACAGTGTTCAGCTAGATCCGTTCCTGGTATTTACATTTAGTGCAGTGCGTTGTGCTCACAGTGTTCAGCTACATCCGTTCCTGCTATTTACATTCAGTGCAGTGCGTCCTGCTCACAGTGTTCAGCTAGATCCGTTCCTGGTATTTACATTTAGTGCAGTGCGTCCTGCTCACAGTGTTCAGCTACATCCGTTCCTGCTATTTACATTCAGTGCAGTGCGTCCTGCTCACAGTGTTCAGCTAGATCCGTTCCTGTTATCTTCCTACTGACAGGCAGGCTTGTCTGGTTACAGTATATAAAGCTACCTGAAGAAAATTACAGGTGTTCTTTTTGATCCTATTAGTACCACGGTCAGGCAGCTAGACTATTTACATTTAGTACAGTGTGTCCTGCTCACAGTGTTCAGCTAGATCCGTTCCTGTTATCTTCCTACTGACAGGCAGGCTTGTCTGGTTACAGTATATAAAGCTACCTGAAGAAAATTACAGGTGTTCTTTTTGATCCTATTAGTACCACGGTCAGGCAGCTAGACTATTTACATTTAGTACAGTGCGTCCTGCTCACAGTGTTCAGCTAGATCCGTTCCTGTTATCTTCCTACTGACAGGCAGGCTTGTCTGGTTACAGTATATAAAGCTACCTGAAGAAAATTACAGGTGTTCTTTTTGATCCTATTAGTACCACGGTCAGGCAGCTAGACTATTTACATTTAGTACAGTGTGTCCTGCTCACAGTGTTCAGCTAGATCCGTTCCTGTTATCTTCCTACTGACAGGCAGGCTTGTCTGGTTACAGTATATAAAGCTACCTGAAGAAAATTACAGGTGTTCTTTTTGATCCTATTAGTACCACGGTCAGGCAGCTAGACTATTTACATTTAGTACAGTGTGTCCTGCTCACAGTGTTCAGCTAGATCCGTTCCTGTTATCTTCCTACTGACAGGCAGGCTTGTCTGGTTACAGTATATAAAGCTACCTGAAGAAAATTACAGGTGTTCTTTTTGATCCTATTAGTACCACGGTCAGGCAGCTAGACTATTTACATTTAGTACAGTGCGTCCTGCTCACAGTGTTCAGCTAGATCCGTTCCTGTTATCTTCCTACTGACAGGCAGGCTTGTCTGGTTACAGTATATAAAGCTACCTGAAGAAAATTACAGGTGTTCTTTTTGATCCTATTAGTACCACGGTCAGGCAGCTAGACTATTTACATTTAGTACAGTGTGTCCTGCTCACAGTGTTCAGCTAGATCCGTTCCTGTTATCTTCCTACTGACAGGCAGGCTTGTCTGGTTACAGTATATAAAGCTACCTTAAGAAAATTACAGGTGTTCTTTTTGATCCTATTAGTACCACGGTCAGGCAGCTAGACTATTTACATTTAGTACAGTGCGTCCTGCTCACAGTGTTCAGCTAGATCCGTTCCTGTTATCTTCCTACTGACAGGCAGGCTTGTCTGGTTACAGTATATAAAGCTACCTTAAGAAAATTACAGGTGTTCTTTTTGATCCTATTAGTACCACGGTCAGGCAGCTAGACTATTTACATTTAGTACAGTGTGTCCTGCTCACAGTGTTCAGCTAGATCCGTTCTTGCTATTTACATTCAGTGCAGTGCGTCCTGCTCACAGTGTTCAGCTAGATCCGTTCCTGCTATATACATTTAGTGCAGTACGTCCTGCTCACAGTGTTCAGCTAGATCCGTTCCTGTTATCTTCCTACTGACAGGCAGGCTTGTCTGGTTACAGTATATAAAGCTACCTTAAGAAAATTACAGGTGTTCTATCCCAGCTTAGTGCAGCTACAGGCCATTAGTATGTCTGGAAGGCCAAGAAGGAGAGGCAGACAGTCACAAGCCAATAAGAGAGGGCAAGCAGGCTCTGTGTCTAGTGCTGGTCGTGGAGACGGTGCATCCTCATCAGCACGTGGCCATGGGACACGCTTGGCCTTTTTTTCGGCAGCTGGCCGTGTTGAGCCGCAACATGCGGAAGACTTGGTCGAGTGGATGACCAAGCCGTCCTCATCCTCCTCATCCTCTCTCACCCATGCCCAGGGTGCTTTGTCTGGCAAAGCAGCGGCCTCTTCCCTCAGCTCAATGTCATCAGTGACTCCTTCCCTAGCTCCACCATGTCCTCATGAGGATTCCCTCGAACTGTTTGACCACAGTGTTGGGTACATGCTCCAGGAGGATGCCCAGCGTTTGGAAGGCTCTGATGATGATACTGAGCTCAATGAAAGCAGTAACATGAGCACGGACAGAGGGGGTGCCCAAGAAGGACAGCAATCTGGCAGTCATGCTCCCCCTGCTGCAGCATACTGCCAGGTTTGCTCCAGTGATGAGGAGGGAGGGGATGATGAGGTCACTGACTCAACGTGGGTGCCTGATAGGAGAGAGGAGGAGGAGGAGGAGGAGGAGGAGGTGGCACATCACCAACTAGGCAGGATGCCCTCCAGGGGCCAGCCTAAGGGCAGCACATTGACTGCATCACACCCCAAAGCTCCACATGTGCAGGGCGCTGCAGTCTCTGCGCGTTATTCAAAAAGTTCTTTGGTGTGGGCTTTTTTGAGACGAGTGCATCAGATCGCACCGCTGCTATTTGCAACATATGTCTCAAGCGTATCTCGCGTGGCCAAAACATCTCCCGCTTGGGTACCACATGCTTGACCAGACATATGTTGACCTGCCATGCAGTTCGTTGGCAAGCGTATCTAAAAGACCCACACCAAAGAACAAAGACGATCTCTCCTTGCTCCTCATCAGCTGAGATTTCCAACCCCACTAGACCTTCAGTCCTCTCTGAGACCTGCAGTGAGAGGAATGAAGGTGTAGAATTAGGTGTGTCACAGCCAAGTACTTGTGGGCAATCTGCTTTTGGTACACCAACGTCAGATTGTACCAGGCAAATTTCCCTGCCCCAGCTGCTGCAGCGCCGAAAGAAGTTTGCTCCCAGCCATCCACATGCCCAGCGGTTGAATGCTAGCTTGGCAAAATTGCTAGCACTTCAACTGCTGCCTTTTCAGTTGGTAGACTCTGCCCCCTTCCGTGAGTTTGTGGAATGTGCGGTTCCTCAGTGGCAGGTACCCAAACGCCACTTTTTCTCACGGAAGGCGATTCCGGCTCTCTACCGGCATGTGGAAGGCAATGTCCATGCCTCGCTGGACAGGGCGGTCAGCGGTAAGGTGCATATTACCGCTGACTCATGGTCCAGCAGGCATGGACAGGGACGTTACTTAAGTTTCACGGCGCATTGGGTGACTCTGCTGGCAGCTGGGAAGGATGCAGGACAAGGTGCAGTAGTGTTGGAGGTTGTTCCGCCACCACGCCTCCAAAATGCTGATTGTGACACACCTCTCTCCTCCACCCCCTCCTCTTCTTCTTCCTCCATGGCCTCTTCCTCGGAACCAGCGGTGCTCCGTAGGCGTTCAAGGGGCTACGCAAGTACGCAGGCCAAAAGATGCCATGCGGTGCTTGAGCTGGTGTGCTTGGGGGACAGGAGCCACACTGGGGCAGAGGTTCTGTCAGCTCTGCAGGGGCAGGTTCAGAGGTGGTTGACGCCACGCCAACTTAAGGCAGGAATGGTGGTTTGCGACAATGGCACCAACCTCCTCTCTGCCCTCCGACAGGGACAACTGACCCATGTGCCCTGTTTGGCTCACGTCCTTAACTTGGTGGTGCAGCGGTTCTTGGGCAGGTACCCGGGCTTACAGGATGTCCTGAGGCAGGCCAGGAAAGTCTCTGTGCATTTCCGCCGGTCATATAATGCCAGTGCTCGGCTGACGGACCTCCAAAAGGAGTTTAACCTGCCCAAGAACCGCCTAATCTGTGACATGCCCACCAGGTGGAACTCGACGTTGGCCATGCTGCAGCGGCTGCACACGCAGCAGAGGGCCATCAATGAGTACCTGTGCGACTATGGCACCAGGACAGGGTCAGGGGACCTTGGTTTTTTTTCCCCACGCCAGTGGGCCATGATCAGGGATGCATGCACTGTCCTGTCACCATTCGAGGAGGCCACGAGGATGGTGAGCACTGACAGTGCATGCATCAGTGACACTGTCCCCCTTGTCCACCTGTTGGAGCACACGCTGCGTGGAATAATGGACAGGGCACTTGAGGCAGAACAGAGGCAGGAAGAGGAGGACTTCCTTAGCTCTCAAGGCCCCCTTTATCCAGACAGTGTTCCTGCGTGCCCGCCGATCACACAGGAAGAGGACGAGGAGGAGGAGGAGGAGGAGGAGGAAGATTGTGTCAGTATGGAGGTGGAGCCTGGCACTCAGCATCAGCAGTCTTTAAGGGATCAGTCCCAAGGAACACATGGACTTGTACGTGGCTGGGAGGAGGTGGCTGCGGACGTTGTTGTCCTTAGTGACCCAGAGGACTCCGGACCGAATGCCTCAGCAAACCTACGCTGCATGGCCTCCCTGATCCTGCAAAGCCTGCGTAAGGATCCTCGTATTCGTGGTATCAAGGAGAAGGACCAATACTGGCTGGCAACCCTCCTTGATCCACGTTACAAGGGTAAGGTTGCGGACCTTATCTTGCCATCGCAGAGGGAGCAGAGGATGAAACATCTTCGGGAGGCCTTGCAGAAAGGTCTGTGCAACGCGTTCCCAGAGACTGGGAGGTTACAAACTCCTGTTTCTGGACAACGTGTTGCTGAGGCTTCGGTCAGTCAAAGAAGGAGCGGTGGAGAAGGTGGCCGTCTGACCGATGCGTTCAGACAATTTTTTGGTCCGCAGCCCCAAGGTATGATCGGTTCCAGCAACCATCGCCAGCGTCTGTTTTACATGGTGCAGGAATACCTAGGGGCAAGATCAGACTTGGACACCTTTCCCACCGAAAATCCTCTGGGTTACTGGGTCTTGAGGATGGATCACTGGCCAGAGCTTGCACAGTATGCAATTGAGCTACTGGCCTGTCCTGCATCCAGCGTTCTTTCGGAACGCACATTCAGTGCTGCTGGAGGCGTGGTAACCGATCACAGGGTGCGTCTGTCCACCGACTCGGTCGATCGGCTGACCTTCATAAAAATGAATCAGTCTTGGATCACCACCAGCTACCAAGCACCTGATGCAGATGTAACCGAATAATTTTTTTTGAAATCTCAGATCCCTTCAAAGACTGCCTATGCTGATGCTGAGTGACTACCCCTGAGTAATTATCCTCTTCCTCCTCAATCATCACGCTGATAGCTTGTAAGAACATTTTTGGTTCTGGGCGCCACCACCAGTGCCTAAGGCACAATTTTTCAGCCCCTGTTTAACAGGGGCGTGTAATTACAATTTTTGATGCAATACTTTGCAGCAGGGCTCGTTCCTGCATTCCAACTAGAGTGTCTGTGAGGGGTTGCAGTGTTGTGGCACCAGCACCAGTGCCTAAGACCCAATTTTTCTGCCCCTGTCTAACAGGGGCGTGTAATTACAATTTTTGATGCAATACTTTGCAGCAGGGCTCGTTCCTGCGTTCCAACTAGAGTGTCTGTGAGGGGTTGCAGTGTTGTGGCACCAGCACCAGTGCCTAAGGCCCAATTTTTCTGCCCCTGTCTAACAGGGGCGTGTAATTACAATTTTTGATGCAATACTTTGCAGCAGGGCTCGTTCCTGCGTTCCAACTAGAGTGTCTGTGAGGGGTTGCAGTGTTGTGGCACCAGCACCAGTGCCTAAGGCCTAATTTTTCAGCTCCTGTTCAACAGGGGCATGTAATTACAATTCTTGATCTAATATTTCACAGCAGGGCCCTGTGAGGGCTTACAGTGTTTTGGCCACAGCAACACCTAAGGCCCAAATTTCTGCTGAGTATATAGGGCAGGACCCTACTTTCAAACATCTAACTTACAAACGACTCCTACTTGCAAACGGAAGGAGACAACAGGAAGTGAGATGAAATCTACCCCTAAGGAAGGGAAATTCTCTCCTGTAAGAGTTAATATGGGAAAACAATTTCTCCTTTCCACTGATGCTTTCCAATCCTTGTTCCACAAAAAAACCCAAATTTTCAAAAAACATTTTTCATTGGGACAAAAAAGTGAGGTGAAATCTTCTGAAGAGGAGGAAAGACGCAAAACAAATGTCACAGGGGTGATAACCCTTCCCTATGTTTTCCAAAAAGCTTAGAAAAGATTTTTTGGCTGGAGCTAAACACATTAAAAATGTTCAAAATTACAAACAGATTCTACTTAACAACAAACCTACAGTCCCTGTCTTGTTTGCACCGCCTGAATACTGCTGTTCAGAGTATATAGGGACCTTTCCTTATTTTAATTTGGGTGCGGGGTTCCCCTTAATATCCATACAAGACCCAAAGGGCCTGGTAATGGACTGGGGGGTACCCATGCCGTTTGTCTCACTGATTTTCATCCATATTGCCATGACCCGACATGACATTAAACCCGCAAGCAGTTTTAAATGAGATTTTTTCCTTTAAAAATGACATTTGGTGCAGGGACTGTTCTAAACATGGGAAACACGCGTCACTTTACAGGCATACTATAGACACCCCCCAGGTACGATATTTAAAGGAATATTTCACTTTTTTTTTTTTACTTTAAGCATCATTAAAATCACTGCTCCCGAAAAAACGGCCGTTTTTAAAAGTTTTTTTTGCATTGATACATGTCCCCTGGGGTAGGACCCGGGTCCCCAAACCCTTTTTAGGACAATACCATGCAAATTAGCCTTTAAAATGAGCACTTTTGATTTCGAACGTTCGAGTCCCATAGACGTCAATGGGGTTCTAACGTTCGTGCGAACTTGCGGTCCGTTCGCGGGTTCTGGTGCGAACCGAACCGGGGGGTGTTCGGCTCATCCCTATTGATTATGATCAGATAAAAAAAACATCCAGTGAAAAAATAATCCATACGTGATTATTGTATTCGAAAAAATATGTGCATATTAAAACTCAAAATGTGACAACAAAGAATTCATAAGTGAAGGTGTCCCAACTAAAAAATTTCCAGTACTAGAGCCTGGGTCTGTGTTCTCCACCACTTGTGCTGCCCGTCACCTTTTAATAAACAATGGTGGCTTACCAGAAAGCCTGCGACCGCCCTTCTCAGGGGGGTCAAATCAGGCTTAGTGGAAACGGCAGGGACACTGTTAAGGACTCACTTCCCTCACAGGTGACCGGCTGGCATCAATAAGGAGTACCTTCCATAGCACACTTATAGAAGACAAGTGCTGCACAGCGGTGAATAACCAAGGGGACAGGAGCTGCACACCGATGAATAGCCACTCTGTACCCCTAAGTGAAAATGTCCAAATTGGGACCAAAGTGTCAAGAGACCTTGCGCTCTTCCACCTTGCTCAATAGGGTGTAGGTCTGGTGACATGATTGGCCAGTCCGTCACCTTTACACTCAGCTTTTTTAGCAAGGCAGTGGCCATCTTGGAGGTGTGTTTTGGGTCGTTTTCATGTTGAAATACTGCCCTGCGGCCAAGTTTGTGAAGAGAGGGGATCATGCTCTGCTGCAGTATGTCACAGTACATGTTGGCATTCCCGGTTCCCTCAATGAACTGTAGCTCCCCAGTGCTGGCAGCACCAGACCTGGGTCCTGCCCCAGGGGACATGGATCAATGCAAAAAAAAGTTTTAAAAACGGCTGTTTTTTCGGGAGCAGTGATTTTAATAATGCTTAAAGTGAAACAATAAAAGTGTAATATATTCCTTTAAATTTCGTACCTGTGGGGTGTCTATAGTACGCCTGTAAAGGGGCGCATGTTTCCCGTGTTTAGAACAGTCTGAGAGCAAAATGACATTTCAAAGGAAAAAAAGTCATTTAAAACTACTCGCGGCTATTAATGAATTGCCAGTCCGACAATACACATAAAATTTCATTGATAAAAACGGCATGGGAATTCCCCACAGGGGAACCCCGAACCAAAATTAAAAAAAAAATGTTGTGAGGGGTCCCCCTAAATTCCATGCCAGGCCCTTCAGGTCTGGTATGAATATTAAGGGGAACCCCGGCCAAATTTTTTTTAAAAATGGCGTGGGGTCCCCCTCAAAATCTATACCAGACCCTTCAGGTCCCCACGCCATTTTTTTCATTTTTAATTTTGGCCGGGATTGCCCTTAATATCCATACCTGACCTGAAGGGCCTGGTATGGAATTTAGGGGGACCCCCCACGTCATTTTTCTTTTAAATTTTGGTTTGGGGTTTCCCTGTGGGGAATTTCCATGCCGTTTTTATCAATGAACTTTTATGTGTATTGTCGGACCGGCAATTCATTAATAGCCGCGAGTAGTTTTAAATGACTTTTTTTCCTTTAAAATGTCATTTTGCTGTCAGGCTGTTCTAAACATGGGAAACATGCACCCCTTTACAGGCATACTATAGAGACCCCACAGGTACGAAATTTAAAGGAATATTACACTTTTATTGTTTCACTTTAAGCATTATTAAAATCACTGCTCCCGAAAAAATGGCCGTTTTTAAAACTTTTTGTTTGCATTGATCCATGTCCCCTGGGGCAGGACCCAGGTCCCCAAACACTTTTTATGACAATAACTTGCATATAAGCCTTTAAAATTAGCACTTTTGATTATTCATGTTCGTGTCCCATAGACTTTAACGGTGTTCGTGTGTTTGAACAAATTTTTTGCCTGTTCGCAAGTTCTGGTGCGAACCGAACAGGGGCGTGTTCTGCTCATCCCTACTCAGGACATGGTTCCAGTAATCCATGTCCTTAGTCTGCTTGTCTTTAGCAAATTGTTTGCAGCCTTTTTCTGGATATGACGCTGAGCAGGTGCACCCAACTTCTTTGGTCCACCGTGGCGAGGCCTGTACTGAGTGGAACCTGTCCTGTTAAACCACTGTATGGCCTTGACCACCGTGCTGCAGCTCAGTTTCAGTCTCTTGGCAATCTTCTTATAGCCTAGGTTATCTTTATTTAGAGCAACAGTTCTTTTTTTTAGATCCTCAGAGAGTTTTTTGCCATGAGGTGCCATGTGGAACTTCCAGTGACCAGTATGAGAGAGTAAGAGCAATAACACCAAATTTAACACACCTGCTCCCCATTCACACCTGAGACCTTGTCACACTAACGAGTCACATGACATCAGGGAGAGAAAATGGCTAATTGGGCCCAATTTATAGATTTTCACTTAGGGGTGTACTCACTTTTGTTGTCAGCGGTTTAGACATTAATGGCTGTGTCTATATAAGTGTCCAAACACTCTTTGTAATTCCTAGAATGAAGGATAACAGAGACACCCAAAGTACACCTTCCACCGTGAAGTATAAAAGATGTGCCCTTACCGGATAGATAGACTGCACGTTATAGAAGCCTAGCAAAGCATGGATTCACACACCCCATTAAGAATCCATCTATGGAAAGCAGACGAAGATGGTATTGTGCTCACTTTTTTTTAACTTTATGTGAAGTGTACAAAGTGACACCTCATTCATGTCACTGCACAGCAGCATGTTACACTGTGCTTGCTATGTGGTAACATGCAGAGCCATCCAGAAAGGTGAAATATTATGCAAACATGCTGCATAATATTTAATGGCTCTGGAACAATGTGAAAACAAAGTGTTCTGGTGTGAACATGACACACAGAAAACGACTATCCATGGGGAAAAATGCAAGTAGAGGCACATAAGGTGAATGGGCCCAAAATGACAACAGTAATGTCAAATCAGTAGTTAATACTTGTAAATCCTCCCAGCAGATCTATTTTTTCATTTCCTATAAAATGGTGAAAATAATTTGAACGTTTTGAAGTTGAATGCCACAGTAGCATTTTCATGTGTAGAGGGTAATCTTTGAAAGATATGTAGTTTTAAATTAGTTTTATATAAGCAACAAAAGTGAGAGTAAACTCCCTTGTTTGATTTTTAGCTATAGGTAAGCATATAATAAGGCTTGCTTATAGGTACAGTAAATATCTCCTAAACATGCACCGTTTAGGAGATATTTACTTTTGATGCAGCTGGTGCCATTCCTTCAAAGCCGTGCCATAAACAGTGATTCCCATGCGCATGCATGGGAGTGACGTCATCACCGGCTCGGCCATTCATTTCGCTAAAGTGCGGAAACACGGAAGGCAGATCGGGTGAAGATGGAAGCACTTTAATGGTGGCAGGGTGCCACTGGAAGGCTTCATTTTCAAGTACCATAAGTATGCATTGCATATTAACACAATATGACTTTGCTACAATGTAAAGTAATGAGTGTACAGCTTGCTGTCCCCTCAAAATAACTCAACACACAGCCATTAATGTCTAAACCGCTGGCAACAAAAGTGAGTACACCCCTAAGTGAAAATGTCCAAATTGTCAATATTTTGTGTGGCCACCATTATTTACCAGCACTGCCTTAACGCTCTTGGGCATGGAGTTCACCAGAGCTTCACAGGTTGCCACTGGAGTCCTCTTCCACTCCTCCATGATGACATCACGGATCTGGTGGATGTTAGAGACCTTGCGCTTCTCCACCTTACGTTTGGGGATGCCCCACAGATGCTCAATAGGATTTAGGTCTGGAGACATGCTTGGCCAGACCATCACCTTTACCCTTAACTTCTTTAGCAGTGGTCATCTTGGAGGTGTGTTTGGGGTTGTTATCATGTTGGAATACTGCCCTGCGGCCCAGTCTGCTTCAGTATGTCACAGTACACGTTGGCATTCATGGTTCCCTCAATGAACTGTAGCTCCCCAGTGCCGGCAGCACTCATGCAGCCCCAGACCATAACACTCCCACCACCATGCTTGACTGTAGGCAAGACACACTTTTCTTTGTACTCCTCACCTGGTTGCCACCACACACACTTGAAGGCATATGAACCAAATAAGTTTATATTGGTCTTATCAGACCACAAGACATGGTTCCGGTAATCTATGTCCTTAGTCTGCTTGTCTCAGCAAACTGTTTGCGGACTTTCTTGTGCATTATCTTTAGAAGAGGCTTCCTTCTGGGATGACAGCTATGCAGATCAATTTGATGCAGTGTGCGGCATATGGTCTGACAGGCTGACCCCCCAACCTCTTCAACCACTGCAGCAATGCTGGCAGCACTTAGACGTCTATTTCCCAAAGACAACCTCTGACGCTGAGCACGTGCACTCAATTTCTTTGGTCGGCCATGGTGAGGCCTGTTCTGAGTGGAACCTGTCCTGTTAAACCACACTATGATCTTGACCACCGTGCTTTAGCTCAGTTTCAGGGTCTTGGCAATCTTCTTATAACCTAGGCCATCTTTATGAAGAGCAACAATTCTTTTTTTCAGATCCTCAGAGAATTCTTTGCCATGAGGTGCCATGTTGTACTTCCAGTGACCAGTATGAGAGAGTGAGAGTGATAACACCAAATTTAACACACCTGCTCTCCATTAAAACCTGAGACCTTGTAACCACTAACGAGTCACATGACACCGGCGAGGGAAAATGGCTAATTGGGACCAATTTGGACATTTTGACTTAGGGGTGTACTCACTTTTGTTGCTAGCAGTTTAGACATTAATGGCTGTGTGTTGACTTATTTTGATATAGATAGATAGACATATATAGATAGAATAAAATATTTTAAAAAATGGGAGAGGTGTACTCACTTTTGTGAGATACTATATATATATATATATATATATATATATATATACAAAATAATACTTCAAAAAGTGTGTAAAACAGTCAAATTTTCAAAATATGTGAAAACACAGGAAAGATTAGTTTTTTTTTATCAAAATATAAAGTAGTGAGTGTACAGCTTGTATAACAGTTAATGTGCTGTCCTTTAAAAATAACTAAACACACAGCCGCTGGCAACAAAAATGAGTACACCCCTAAGTGAAAATGTCCAAATGGGCCCAATTAGCCATTTTTCCCCCCGGTGTAATGTGACTTGTTAGTGTTCAATGTCTCAGGTGTGAATGGGGAGCAGGTGTGTTAAATTTGGTGTTATCGCTCTCACTCTCTAAAACTTGGTCACTGGAAGTTCAACATGGCACCTTATGGCAAAAAACTCTCTGAGGATCTTAAAAAATTATTTTTTGCTCTAACAAGATTGACAAGACCCAAAAAAGGAGCAGCCGCATGGTGCACAAGACCATACAGTAGTTTAACAGGACAGGTCACACTCACTCATAACAGGCCTCGTCATGGTCGACAAAAGAAGTTGCACATGTTCATCATCATATCGAGAGGCTGTCTTGGAGGAAAGAGAGAGAGAGAGAGAGACAGGCAGAGGAAGTGAGGGAGGAAGGCTGTGTTTATTATATTCACACATATACATATATATTTTACACACACAAACACACAAACAAAAATATAATATATTCTATTCTAATATTTGCTATTCAAATTCGAATTCATTCTGTACCAAATTCCAATTCCGGAAGATGTTTTATGTATATATATATATATATATATATATATATATATATATATATATATATATATATATATATATTTTTTTTTTTTCCCCTATTCTGTTCTATTGTTTTTTCTACTCTAGTCTTTTCTATTAGAATTCAATTTCATTCTATTTTTATATAACCATTTTCCGAAATTTGAATTTCGTATAGAATGAATTTGCATTCAAATAGAAAAGATTAGAATAAAATAGAAAATAATAGAAAAGAATAGCATAGAAAAACCATATACCAGCATAGAAAAAAAATATTAAAAAAAAAAAAATATATATATATATATATATATAACCATCTTCAGAAATTCAAATTTTGTATAAAATGAATTCGAATTTGAATAGAAAAGATTAGAATAGAGTAGAAAAGAATAGACTAGAAAAACAATAGAACAGAATAGAATAAAACATAATATATATATATATATATATATATATATATATATATATATATATATATATATACTAAATATATCTATATATATCGATTTAAATACACTTTAGATAAAATGATGACAGGAATAACCCTCCTCATCCAAGCGCTGCAAATAACTGAGCTGCTTAGAAGGTTAGGTATTCCTTTTTTTACTTGGTTCTTTGTCTTGTTATCTACGTTGTCATAACAACAGGGCTGGACCTTCCTCCGTCACCGCCCGTTGTTATGGCAACGTTACAAACAATTGGTGCTACGGTCGCCATTGAATCCCAGCATGCACCTCTCCATGCATATTCCAGGAAGCGAACACGATTGGGCTTCACATGCCCACAATAATAATGGAAACGGCCACAAACGGAGGATTGCAATATTACAGTAAGGATTATATATCTTTGAATAATCTATTAAAAACATTGTGTACTCTTACTTAAATTATGTTAAAAATAATCCTAAGATAAAAAAATATATATATCGCCGGAACTCCGCTTTAAACTGCCTAGTGTCTATTTTTTTTATGCAGTGTACTACCGCTTTAAAGCTCAGCTTCAGTTAACACCTTTTAAACAGCAATGGTTTTTGTTTCTTTTGGAAAAAAAAGGTTAAAACCATGTTAGTAAAAGTGGACCATTGCAAGCACCTTTATCGGTGTTTATAAGTAAAGTGATATGCAGCTTGACCTCTCAGTGTGCTCCACATCCAAAATTCAGTGTATGGAATAACTTTTTTCTAGGGCATGTTGTAGACGAGGTTTGCCGGTGCTCACCAATAATCCTTTATTACAAAAGCACATAATACAGACAGTATAAAAGCTAATGCATTTCTGCCTTCACCACCTTAGCTGTAGCTCACAAAGTCTGTGAAGATAAAAACACATCAGTGGTTGTGCTGTCTGTATTAAGTGTTTTTTTAATGAAGGATTATTGATGGAGAGGTCTGAGTGCCTGTAAATGCTCCCCGTTCTGCATACCAATACGCATAGGTGGCATACAGGGTTTGGAGACCAGCAAAAATCAATGTAAACATATTGTGCATGCACATGTGTACAAAAAACAAAAGTACTCATGGGAACCCAAGAGCATTCAAGGAAGTATGTTTGCCTTCCCTGCCTGGAAGTTGCAGAGAGCACTGATACCGAGGAGGAAAGATGAGGATGAAAGGGGGAGGATGCATAAGGCTATCAGAATATTTAGATACAATAAATAACAAGAAAACATTTTTAGAAAGAGTTAATAAAAATGTAACCAATGTTTAATAAATGATCAAGGTTTGAATACTACTTGAAGTCATAGGGGTGTATTTACAAAAAACTTCACATAGCAATTGCAGCATCAGTGAAAGTGCATACACACAGAATGGGGGCAAAGACAAATGTCATTAGGCTATTTCCTTTGCTGGACTAGATAGCACTAATCTCATTGGCCAAATATAGCATTTCTATTTTAAAGCAATGAAAAACACTCGTCCAGCATAGGAAGTATCCTCATAACATTTGTCTTTGGCACCATTCACACAGAGAACATGCACATGCACTTTTACGGGGCAAATTGCTATGAAATGTTTTTTATAAATATTCCACGAGTGTCTTTATTTTTGCTTTACTACATGTTTCTGCTGGCAACTCTGTTTAGCTGGCTGTCTGGGTTGCAAGGCAAAAGCTGAAGGAGGAAAATATCACTGCAGTGACACAGCTGAAGAAAAGCTGAAACAGAAAATTGGATTTATTTTTCATACTTACCTGTAAAATCCATTTCTTTGAGTACATCACTGGACACAGAGCAGCCATATACATTACTACCTGGGTTATGCACCACCTATAGATGAATGGACACTGGTAGAATAACCAAAAAAAGGAAGTAATCCCCTATAAAACCCCTCACATACAGGAAGTAATCCAGTTTTGTAGAAAGCAATTAACTCCCAAAAGAGAGGGAAAGGGGCCTCTGTGTCCCGTGATGTACTCAAAGAAATGCATTTTACAGGTAAGTATGAAGAAAAAATCAAATTCTCTTTCTTGTACATCACAGGACACAGAGCAGCCATATACAATACTACCTGGGATGTCCCAGAGCAATAGCCTTGAGGGGAGGGAGACACACTGTATGAAAGCAGCTTTAGATGTATACAGCAGCCCGCAAGACACTACGGCCAAAAGCCGAGTCCTCTGCTGCCTTAACATCCACCTGATAAAATCTTGTGAACGTATGTACCGAAGACCAAGTAGCGGCCTTGCATATCTGCGCCACTGACGCCTGGTGGCGAAAAGTCCAGGAGGTTCCAACACCCCTGGTAGAATGAGCTCCAACCCCAAAGGGAGGAGCTTTACCTTTCAGGCCATAGGCCTGAGGGATTAATTGGCGAATGCCATGTGAAATAGATGCCTTAAAAGCCGCCTGACCCCTCTTGGGGCCTTCCGGCCAAACAAAAAATGCATCAGAACTTCTGATGCTTGCAGACCTTTCCAGGTAGATTCTGACCACCCACACCACATCCAAAAGGTGCAACTGCTTCTCTTCTGACAAGCCAGGCTGAGAGAAAAAAGAAGGTAGAACAATGTGATGATGTAAATGAAATTCAGAAACTACCTTAGGCAAAAAGGACGGAACAGGATGTAACACGACTTTATCATGGTGAAAAATCAAATACAGCGCCTTACAGGAAAGGGCCGCCAATTCGGAAACTCTTCTAGCCGAGGTAATTGCAAAAAGATAAGCCAACTTCCGTGTCAAAAAAACGGAATTTCGTTGATTGGTTTTAAAAGGCTGCTCCTGTAGCACCGACAAAACCAAATTTAAATCCCAAGGGCAAAGAGGTGATTTAACAGGAGACAATAAGTGAGTCACTCCCTCAAGAAAAGTCCGGACCGGGGAATGTGAAGCCAAAGGCTTCTGGAAGTACACTGAAAAGGTTGAAACCTGTCCTTTAGTTGTTGTCAAGGCTAATCTTTTACCTAAGCCTGACTGAAGAAAAAGAGAGAATTCTCTCCACCAAATATCTGCGAAGATGCCAAATTCTGTCCTCACACCACGCAATGTAAGCCTTCCAAACCCTGTGGTAAACCTTCCTGGTGACCGCCTTCCTGGCATTCACCAATGTAGTTACCACTGGTCCTGAGATATCATGATCTCCTAGCACCCTGGCTTCAATAGCCACATCGTCAAATTCAGCGAGCATAAATTCGAGTGGAATATAGGCCCCTGTGACAGTAGATCGAGCCTGAGCTACCAGAATGACTGATGTCATCTCTTCTCGGATCCTGCGCAAAAGATGTGGCAGAAGAGGAATCGGGGGAATGCATGAATCAAAGACTACTAAATCCAGGGAACTACCAGAGCATCTATACCGATCACAAGTGGGTCTCTTGCTCTGGATACAAACGGCTGAATCTTGCAGTTGAACCTGGATGCCAGCAGGTCTACATCCAGTGTACCCCACCACTGGCATAAACACCTGTGGGTGCAGAGACCATTCTCCTGGATGTATCTGTTGGCGGATGAGATAGTCTGCTTTCCAGTTTTCTACCCCCGGAATGTGGACAACAGACAGCACTGGCATATGCCTTTCTGCCCATGATAACACATGACTGACCTCCGTGTGGGCCAGGCAACTCTTGGTGCCACCCTAATAGTTGACATAGGCCACAGCCGTGGCATTGTTGGTTTGCACTCTTACCCGGTGACCCTGTAACTTTGACGTCCAATAATTCAGCGTGAGGCCTATTGCCCGCAGCTCTAGTACATTGATGGGCAATCCCTGTTCCTTCAGAGTCCATTTCTCCTGGCCTGTGGAACTTTCTATGACTGCACCCCAGCCGGAAAGACTGCCATCTGTGATCACTACCATCCACGAGAGTGGACGAAAAGAACTTCCCTGTACCGGATTCGGGTCTACTAACCACCAGATGAGACTTCCTCGAGCCTTAGGGGTTATGATCATGCAGACAGAATGTTCTGCTGCAATGCCCTGAAATGGAACTGGGCATACAGAATTGCCTCGAAATTTGGAACCGTGAACAGATTTGAATAAAACCCTGTTCCCCTTTCGGGAACTGGGACCTCCATGATCACCCCCTGCCGCCTTAAAAGGTCTAGTGTTTGGAGTAATAAGCCCTTTCTTGAAAGGTCAATGGGAACATTGGACCTCACAAATCTTTGAGGAGGGTAACAGTGTAATTCCAGCCTGTACCCCTGAGACACTGAAGATGACCCACCTGTCCTGAATTAGCGTTTCCCACAATCCCACAAACTGTAGCAACCTTCCCCCCACCCACACGAGAGGGGGCGTCATTTCACAAGGAAGTTTTTGTGCCAGCATTAGCGGATTTTTGGACCCGTGGCCTCTGAGGAATTAGTGTGTGGCACCTTAAAAGAGTCCTTTTAACCACTGCCCGCCCAGGCCTATAGCAGAATGACGGCCGGGAAGTGGTTCTGTTATCCTGACTGGGCGTAATAAGACGTCCAGCAGGATAACATGCCGATGTGCGCCTGTGGGGGCGTGAATCGTGGTGATCGTGTGTGCGGCGTGTCAGTCTGACACCCCGCATCTCCGATCATGATAAGAAGCCTCTGTCAGAGGCTTCTTACCACGTAATCAGTTGTGCCCAATCACAGCTGATCACAGCGCAAACCAGGAAGTGCCAGTAAACTGCATTCTTTGGTTTGCACTGACAGGGAGAGCCGATCGGAGGCTCTCCCTGTCAGAGTGGGGGGTCTTTGCTGATAATCAGCACATTGATTATCAGCACAGCCCCCTCAGATGTGCAAAAAACACTACCAATCAGTTCCCAGCATTCCCCCGATAAAAAACCCTTAAAGTGCCCACCACAGTGCCAATCAATGCCCAACAGTGCCAATCTGAGCCCACCACAGTGCCAATCAGTGCCCTCCACAGTGCCAATCAGTGCCCAGCAGTAACACCTGTCAGTAACACATCAGTACCTCATCATCAGTGCTGCCCATCAGTGCCACCTGTCAGTGCCAATCAGTGCTGCCTGTCAGTGCCCATTACACCCGCCTGTCAATGCCCATCAGTCCTGCCTGTCAGTTCCCATCAGTGCCGCCTATCAGTGCCCATCAGTGCTGCATATCAGTGCCGCCTATTAGTGCCCATCAGTGTTGCATATCAGTGCCGCCTATCAGTGCCCATCAATTCTACATATCAGTGCCTCCTCATCAGTGCCCATCAGTGCCACCTTATCAGTGCCAACTCATCAGTGCTAATCAGTGCCGCCTCATCAGTGCTGTCTCATCAGTGCCCATTGTGCCACCTCATTAGTGCCCGTCAGTGAAGGGGAAAACAAAATTTTATGACAACTAAGAAAATAAGAAAAACTTTTTTTTTTCAAAAATGTTGGTCTTTTTTAGTTTGTTTATCAAAAAATAAAAAACCCAGAGGTGATCAAATACCACCAAACGAAAGCTCTATTTGTGGTAAGAAAATGATAAAAATTTTGTTTAGGTACAGTGTTACATGACCGCGCAATTGTCATTCAAAGTGTGACAGTGCTGAAAGCTGAAAATTGTCCTAGGCAGGTAGGGGTGAAAGTGCTTGGTATTGAAGTGGTTAAGGTGCCACGCGCTAATTCCTCAGGTAGCTACCTTTTTCACAGGAAGGAGGGAACTCTTTCCTCCAGATATCTTTTGGATGTACTTATCAAGATCATTCCCAAATAAATGTTATCCATGAAAAAGAACAGCTAGCATCCTCTTACAAGGGAGCTCTGCTGACATGCTTTTTAGCCATAAAATTCTGCACATGTGCACAGACAAAAGAGCCATGCAGGAGATCTGCTGCAGGGAGTCTTTAAGGGCATCTATAGCAAAGCAAAGAGCCTGAGGCAGATCTGCTCCATCCTGAACAGAATCCTTCGGTCTATTGGGCCGTCTAGCCTGATCCTTCAAGGCTTGACAGACCCCAATTACTGCTACTGTGGGTTAAATAGCGGACCCTGCCAGGGGAAGGATGCCTTTAACAAGGCTTCCAGCTTCTTTTTTGCAGGATCTTTAAAGACCTGTGTATTTTCCACTGGACAAGTTAAGGTCTTGCTCAGGGAGGAAACCTACTGCATCCAAATCTGGTATGCTCCACTTCTTCATAGGATATAACAGAAAAAATCTCCATGGAGACACAAATATCCTGTCTGGGTGCTCCCAGTCGGAATATACCACCTGCTTCAAGAGTGGGTGAAAGGGAAATACCTGTGTACCCTGCTGTGGTTTCAAAGAACCCAGGGAGGATCAAGGTGTTTCGGGGAACTCTACTGGAGGTAACTTAAAAGCTGTATGGACCATCTGTACAAAGATAGGGATGAGCTGAACACCCCCCGGTTCGGTTCGCAGCAGAACATGCGAACAGGCAAAAAATTTGTTCAAACACGCGAACATCATTAAAGTCTATGGGACACGAACGTGAAAAATCAAAAGTGCTAATTTTAAGGGTTAATATGCAAGTTATTTTCATAAAAAGTGTTTGGGGACCTGGGTCCTGCCCCAGGGGACATGTATCAATGCAAAAAAAGTTTTAAAAACTGAAGTTTTTTTCGGGAGCAGTGATTTAAATAATGCTTAAAGTGAAACAATAAAAGTGAAATATTCCGGGCGTGTCCGGACACTGAGCAAGGAAGACGTGTTTGTATTGAGCTCTGCTCAGCCAGCAAGCAATCTACTGCCATCCTGCCTTTCTCTTACCCCGGAGAACTTCCAGAAGCACGGCATACTGCTCACTACAACCTCGGCTGTAAACACAGCTAAAAATTGTCCTCCATTTCGGAGTCTGCCCGACTGTGTGGGTCCCGGCCTGGCTCTCCGCTTCTCGGGCTCGAGGCCCGACGCCATCTTGAGGCCTCTCGGCCCCCACGCTCCTACACAGCAATCATCTTACCTCCACCGGCCGGCGGGACACCTTCGGCGGCTGCTGGATGGACCTGAGGCGGAGCGGTGCTGCCTGGAGATCCCCGACCGTGAGCCCTGGAATACCGCGGCCGGACGTCCATCTACGGCCTGCGGCCTACTGATCAGACCACACCAGCTCCCTGGAAGACACAGTGAGTAGTGGGAACATCCACATCTCCCATCCCAAAACCAAGCGCCCTTGACATCAATCGCCAACGGTGCCATTAGCTGTGTACCTCCCCAGAAGCCCTTTAGCCCAGACGAGGCCCAGACGGAGCAGCAAACACACAGCCGGCCGGCCGGCCCATAGGAAAGACCGCGGCTTCGGCCTACACACGGAGGCCGGCGGCCATCTTGGGACTCCAGGGTGCACCCAGCTACTTCTATTCATCCAAACTGTGCTTAATCATCATAACCCAGAGACACAGTGAGCAGTAGAATCACCCACACTTACCACCCCACAGCCAAACACCCCGGACATCTAGCACTAAGTGTCCCCACAGGAAAGACCACGGCTTTGGCCTACACACGGAGGCCGGCGGCCATCTTGGGACTCCCAAATACACCCAGCTGCTTCTGTTCCTCTAAGCTGTACACACTCATCGCAATTAATTTCTTTATACACCTTTATCAATACTCACTACTGGGAACATTATGTCCTGTAACAGTTACCTAAGAAATCATCCTTACAACTGTTCCATGTAAAACGCACACGCAGCTTGCAAAAATGGAAGACGTCTGAATTCTAAGCCTTAACCTCCGCCTACAGATCCGAACCTCCCGTCCTGCAACGCTATTATTTCCAAGACCCGGGAGACACACTAACTTTTCAAGAAACCCCATGGTTACCTTTCAACTAGTGCATGGGTAAGATTGGAGATCAACGCACTGTATACTCAAAACAAGTCTCACAGGCCGCACTTCGGCAAACCCACTCAATGGAGAAATACCTACGGAGACCCCTCTCCCCGGCCTCAAATACCCCGGAGATAGCTATGAACCAAACGGACAATTTCCCGTTAGTTGATCCCTCTTTCTTTATGGGGGACTCTTCACAACATCCACAGCCACCTGTCTCCCCCGCAACATCACTACCCGTAACAGTGGATGTTTTAGATACCAAGTTACAAGCTCTGCTTCACAACATTACCCAAAATATCACCAAAGAAGTAAATAAGTTAGCCCATGAACTTAGGGGTGAAATAGATCAAATCGGTGAACGTACGGATCATCTGGAAACCAAATTTGACGACATGGTTCAATATGTCCATGTCCTAGAAGAGGAAAACGCAGGCCTGAAAAATGCAGTCTCGCTACTACAAACACAACAAGAGGACCTCGAAAATCGAGAACGCCGTCAGAACTTACGCTTCCGTGGAGTCCCGGAATCCATTTCTGATAAAGAAATTCGACCATATCTCCTTGCTCTGTTTGTCAAGTTGGTACCTCACATTCCTGACATAGAATGGCGCCTGGATAGAGCACACAGATCACTGGCTCCTAAACCTCCTCAGGGTGCTAATCCCAGGGACATAATCGCCCGTTTCCACTTTTATGAGAGCAAGGAGGCCCTGACCATTGCTACCCGAAATAGATCGAAGGTCGAATTCAAAGGCGCAAAACTACAAATTTTCAACGATCTATCGCCCATCACCTTGGCTAAACGCCGCGCTCTACGCCCAGTTACCTCTCATCTGCAACAATACCAAGTCCCTTATCGTTGGGGTTTCCCGTTCCGATTGTCAGTCATGAAAGATGGTTCACAACACTCCATGCGAGACCTACAAGAATGCGAAACTTTTATCAAAAACCTAGGTCTCCCTCCTATACCAGATGAAGACCTGCAGATACAAATCCAGCCTTCCCGGCAGATGTCCACACCTGGGAAAATATGGACCCCGGTACGCCAGAAGTCAAGGAAGACACCAATTACACCTCAAAGAGCGGCTCCATTTAAAGGACCTACTTGAAAACGTGATGTGACACACCCCTTTGATCTCTCTTTACACATGGGTCATATATTTTTCTTTTCTGTTTTTGTTTTTGTTTTTATTTCTTGACCTATGTGTCCTGAGACTCTGTGTCCAGAGTCGAACCTTCATTTCCGAAGTGCCTTACATGTCTATTTGTTCACTTGTTTGTTACAACCCAGCACATAACCTCCATGTTAGGGGTTACATGTTTTTTTCTTTTTCTTCTTTAATGTTCGGATCGGGCGGAGGCCCACAAGTCTAATTTTGTAGGCTGACACACCCCCTGTTAACATGGTCTTAATTCGAGACCGTGATTTCCTGAGGCTTCTACATGCCTCAGGCCTAATACCTAACTGGTATGTATTTTTTTTTCTTTTTTTTTCACTAGAGACCCTTTTTGGTCATACCCTGGATCTCTTTTTTTTTTATTATTATTGCTCTCTATGTTTTTGTTTCCCAATTCCCAACCCCTTGTTTCGCTTGTTTTTCTCATACATATGGGTTTTTTTTTCAAACCCACGTTCAAAATACAGTTATGTTTTTTTAAAAATTATACAATATTGTCATATGATTTCCTATGATACATTTATTATTATGTTCTATACATCATGGTACACGTTCCTTCCCTATCTTCTAAATTTAATACTTGCTTTACTCATATACCTGAACTATGGCTGTAAGTATACTGTCATGTAATGTCAAAGGTCTAGGTTCCATCCGCAAACGTTGGCTGGCGTTGAAGGAATTTAAGGCATCCAAAGCAGAAGTGATCATGGTTCAGGAGACACATTTTAAAGCAGAGGGATCTTTTAAATTTGCCTCCAAGCATTTTCCTACCGCTTATATAGCATCAGACCCTTCTGGAAGGGCTGGAGTAGCCATATTACTGAAACGTAACTCTAATATCCGTGTCAGATCGACATACTTAGACCCTCAAGGCCGTTTTGTTCTCCTGAGCTGTGATCATGAAAATGTTTCATTTACTCTTGCCAATGTTTATGCTCCTAACACAGGACAGATTGGTTTTCTTGAGATGTTTTTTGAAAAATTGCAATCCTTCTCTCAACCATTCATGGTCATTGGGGGAGATTTCAATTTATGCATGTCTCCGACCAAAGATAGACTTGCCCTTTTTACACACACTCCACCTCCCCAAGTTCAAAAGATGGCTACAGCCTTTAGGAAACTTATCAGAGCTCACAACCTCTTCGATACTTGGAGGATAAAACATCCTACAGCCAAACAATTTACATTCTATTCTCCCCCACACAAGCTATATACAAGACTAGATCACTTCTTTGTCTCAGCACCCTTACTGTCATATATAGTCCATTCGGAAATAAATACAATCACATGGTCAGATCACGCCCCCATAACTCTTGATCTCCTCCTAACCAAACCTACATCTAGGTCGTGCCACTGGCGTCTTAACGAGACCCTTCTTAAAATACCTGATATTCATATTCATCTCCAGAAAAAACTGAAAGAATTTTTTGAACTTAATGAGGGTTCGGTTTCTGAGGCGTCCACCCTATGGGAGGCTCATAAGGCCTTTTTCAGGGGAGAGTGCATCTCCTCAAGCTCCCGTCTTAAGAAAGACCGAGCTCTCCAAAGATCATCACTCTTACATGACTTATCCAAAGCAGAAGAATCCCTTGTCAGCTCCCCTACGGTGGAACGCCTTAGATCAGTGGTATCGTTACGTAATCGCATTAAATCTCTTGACCTGAATTCACTCGCTAAATCTTTGTTATGGTCCAAACAAAAGTTTTACGAATTCGCTAATAGACCCCATAGAATGTTAGTCAACAAATTAAAACCTAGACCCACAGCCTCAATCCCTGATTTCCTATTACAACCCAACGGTGAACCTACATATTGCCCCCAACACATGTCCAAAGTCTTTGGTGACTATTACCAAAGACTTTATAACTGCCTAGCAACAGACAAAAACTTTACATTCACTCAAGAAAAGTTTGATGACTTCATCAAAACTCTAAACCTTCCTACGCTCTCTCCTGAGAAACGCTCAGGGCTCAATGCTCCCATCTCTGCTGAAGAAATTACAGCGGTTATTAAACAGCTTCCGACCCACAAGTCCCCAGGGCCCGACGGGCTTCCTTATTCATATTTTAAAGGCTTCCTACCAGTTTTAATACCCCATATGATAAGTTTATTTACCTCCCTGATGTCAGGGAAAGTTCCGCATTCCCAATTCCTTCATGCCTTTATTACAGTTATTCCGAAACCTGATAAGGACCTATCATTACCAGATAACTATCGTCCCATTGCCCTCTTGAACTCTGATTATAAGATTTTCACAAAAATTTTAGCTAACAGATTGTCCCTACTTCTTCCCTCACTTATACATAGGGACCAGGTCGGTTTTGTTCCCACTAGACACGCAGGAGACAACACTAGAAGAACTATCGATCTTATTGACCTATTGACTAAAACTAAGAAACCTGCGATAGTCCTCAGTTTAGATGCTCAGAAGGCATTTGATCGCCTAAACTGGTCTTTTATGTTCGCCATTTTGACTAGATACGGAGTTTCAGGTCCTTTTATACACGCTTTAAAAGCGCTTTACTCCACGCCCACATCTCAGGTACAGTTGTCCTCCCATGTCTCTCCGCTATTCTCCCTAAGTAATGGCACTCGCCAAGGATGCCCTCTATCCCCCTTACTTTTCATTTTAAGCCTGGAACCTCTGGCCGAAGCTATTCGTTCCCACCCTGACATAGGGGGAGTGGCGCTGAGACATCAGGAATACAAACTGTCTCTATTTGCTGACGACATTCTATTAACCTTGACCCACCCCCATATATCACTCCCCTCTCTTCATGCAATTCTACATCAATTTGGCAGCATTTCAGGTTTTAAAATAAATCCGACCAAAACTGAAGCCCTCCCTATTAACCTTTCCACAGATATACTCTCAACTTTACAGGAAAATTTCAAATATCGTTGGTGCACCCACTCCTTGAAATATCTTGGGGTTTATCTGACCTCCTCCTACTCCACTCTTTTCCAGGCCAATTTTCCTCCTATGTTTACAGAAATCAACAAATTATTAAAGTCATGGACGAACCTCCCCTTGTCCCTCCTTGGAAGGATAAACGTCCTCAAAATGTCGGTGCTCCCTAAGCTCCTCTATCTCTTTGAGACCCTCCCAGTCAAGGTTCCAATGTCTCAATTAAAGCTAATCCAACGAAATTTCCTAAATTTCATTTGGAATCATAAATCTCATAGGATAGCTAGCTCGGTACTCTTTGCATCCCGAGCCGATGGAGGTTTGGGGGCACCCGACATAATCAAATATTATTATGCCTCCCATCTAAGAACAATAACCTCTTGGACATCCAGATACGCCCCTAACAGATGGTCTGAGATAGAAATGGGCATCACGATTCCCGCACATCCATGCTATATGCTATGGCCATCTTCGGATAAATTCATCTCTCAATTACGTAAAATCAGCTTAAATCCGATGCTGTTTACCCTCTCAATATGGAAAAGTTGCTCTGGTAAATATAGACTTTCATCCCTATGTTCTCCTTTAACAAATATTACTTTTAATCCGGAAATCCCTGACAGTCTCTCTTATGATGCCATGTTACCATGGACGAAAGCTGGTATTTTCCAACTACGCCACCTGGTTAACCCAGTCACCCGTAAACTTCTCTCTTTTACTGACCTACAATCTAAATATAAAATCCCAAAGAACCTCTTTTATTCCTTTCTACAAATCCAACACTTTCTTTCCACCAAAATACCACAACTGACCCTAACTATCCCTACTGAATTTGAAGTGGTGTGCTCCAGAGGCCCTCATGAACCTCATCTAATATCCACCATTTACAAAATTCTGCATGCTGCCTCTCCTGTCACAGAACAGACTCACACATATATGCGCAAATGGTCCCATATTTTAAACAGACCTATTCCAATAAGCGATTGGAAGAATATATGGGAAAATACATCTAAGACATCCAGATGTGTGACTCAGAAAGAAACATCCTATAAAATACTGATGTTCTGGTATAGGACCCCGGAGTTTCTTCTAAGACAGAAATTGACTACATCTGGTCAGTGCTGGAGATGTGGCTCATCTCTGGGCACCCACTTCCATATATTTTGGGAATGCCCCTTGATAACGCCATACTGGTCTCAGATCCATGCCCTGCTGGGAAAAATTCTAAACTTTCCTATACCCTACCAACCTATACATCTCTTGCTGGGCTTGCCCCTCCCCAAGATGCCAAAAACACTTAGGAAACTGATGGCCTTTATCTTATTAGCGGCCAAACGGGTTATACCCCAATGTTGGTTAGTTAACACCCCCCCTACCTTTGCACAATTTTTGTCAGTAATTACAGACATTCGCAGGATGGAACGTATTACAGCTATAATTGATGACTCCCTTCCCAAATTCGAGGCTATATGGGGACACTGGGATTCCTCTGAATATAACGTAGAGGACCCCCAGATAGTCCAGAGTCAATGAGATATAAAGACAGTTCCCTATATTGATTGACTGTAGCATGACCACAAACCATGCCATTGCTGTTTTTCACTAATTGATCATCTTACTTCTACCATGATGTGTATGTATTGTCTGAAAATCATTTGACACCTAATGTTCTTTTTTTTGTTTTCTTTTTCTTCTTGTTATATAATAAGCTACCAAAAAAAAAAAAAAAAATGTTTTACCTCATTGAAAATATGCTGCTATCAATGTCTTTTCTAAGAGAATGAATACTTTGTTTATGTATACTTGAATATACTTAATAAATAAACAATTTAAAAAAAAAAGTGAAATATTCCTTTAAATGTCGTACCTGGGGGTGTCTATAGTATGCCTGTAAATTGTCCCTGCACAAAATGACATTTCTAAAGGAAAAAAAGTCATTTAAAACTACTAGCGGCTATAATGAATTGTCGGGTCTCGGTGATACAGATAAGTCATTGAAAAAAAAATGGCACGGGGGTCCCCCCAAAAATCCATACCAGGCCCTTTGGGTCTGGTATGAATATTAAGGGGAACCCTGAACCAAAATTCAGGGTCTATCGCCGAGACCCGACAATTCATTATAGCCGCTAGTAGTTTTAAATGACTTTTTTTCCTTAAAAAAATATCATTTTGTGTAGGGACTATTCTAAACACGGGAAAAATGTGCCACAAGCATACTATAGACACCCCCCAGGTACGAAATTTAAAGGAATATTTCACTTTTATTGTTTCAGCATTATTAAAATCAATGCTCCTGAAAAAACGGCCATTTTTAAAACTTTTTTTTTGCATTGATACATGCCCCCTGGGGAGGACCCAGGTCCCCAAACACTTTTTATGACAATACCATGCATATAAGCCTTTAAAATTAGCACTTTTGATTTCTCCCATAGACAATTCATTATAGCCGCGAGTAGTTTTAAATGACTTTTTTTCCTTTAGAAATGTCATTTTGTGCAGGGACTGTTCTAAACACGGGAAAAAATGTGACACTTTACAGGCATGCTATAGATACCCCTCAGGTATGAAATTTAAAGGAATATTTCACTTTTATTGTTTAATTAAAGCATTATTAAAATCATTACTTCCGAAAAAACAGCCGTTTTTAAAACTGTTTTTTGCATTGATACATGTCCCCTGGGGCAGGACCCGGGTCCCCAAACACTTTTTATGACAATACCATGCATATAAGCCTAAAAATTAGCACTTTTGATTTCTCCCGTAAGTTTTTAATTGTTCGCTATTCGGGGAACAGGCGAACATCAGGCTCATCCCTATACAAAGAATGGATGAGAAGCTTTTGTGATTGAGAGGCAGATATAATCTAAGCCTCTTCAGGCTATGAATCATTTGAGGGAGATTCCTCTGACTGGATATTAATTGCCTGACTGTCCATTACCTCTTCTACCTTGTCAACCTTGTCTTGCTCCAAAATAGGAGGAATAGGGGAAGGGGACCTGTCATGCTTCCTGCCACTTTGTTTGACAGAAGCAATCAATCCAGCAATCTTGACCTCTAAACCAGCCAAAGCTGATGCCAAGTCCTCTTTAGTAATAAACTCTGAGGTAGAAGTATTGGTAGCAGGCACAATGATGGCTCAGATTGCCCAGTGTCATCCGGTCTTTCAGGTGAGGCTATCGCAGCAGAGTTCAGTTTAGCCTCTACAGGGCCACTGAAGGATTGGTAGCAGGCACAACGCCAGCTCAGATTGCCCAGTGTCAGCCGGTCTTTCAGGTGAGGCTATTGCAGCAGAGTTCCGTTTAGCCTCTACAGGGACCACTGATGGAACACACGTGCCCTTTGCTCTCCCCCCAGGTTGTTTACTAGAAGACATGGCTTTCTGAAGCAGTGGCAACTGGCTTTGTGACACAAATACACAAGTTCCTCAGTACCACAATTCCCCCTTGGAAGATTCTTATACAATGAACTGTTCTTCCAGCTACTGCAACATAATTTAGGCTGTGTCTGTCATCACGATAGGACTCACGTGTCACCCAGGACAGACTGCTCTGTGTCCCCTCTGCCGGCCAGCAACTAACTGTGCTTTTTAGCCTTTAAAAAGCTTCTCTCGGCCATCAGGGCCATGTGCATGAGCCCCTGTTCGCCCCTGTGGAGGAGAACACACAGAGTAGCACACCTATGCCCTCTAGTGGGCAAAAAAAGCAACATTTTCAAACGCTTCCCTTGGCTTGTGCAGAGAAACACAGAGGAGCAAACCCATGCCCTCTAGTGGACAAAGCAAACATAACAAGGAAAACTTTTTTTTAAAAACATGTCAGCCTAGATACAACTGTTGCAGGGGAATAAATAATAATTGGACCATGGTTTTTCACAGGGCCACTTACCACTCCTGCTGCAGGACGATAGCCTAAGCCAGAAGTCCAGCCTTCACCTAATGTGGCGGGTTCTGTCACACAGACCTTCAAGGACTGGGTACCCTTTTAGTATGAGGGCCCACTCCCTTAGACCTGTACAGCACCCTGCAGGAATTTCTTAGTGCTGTGGTGTCTAGGATTCCATTACGCAGGATCCAGCACCCGAAGGTTGCCTTACAGGCAAAACCTTGTTGTTGATCCTTTAATCTCCTTAAGGAGGCTCGGGTACCATTTATCTTAGCATAGTAGCTTTTTGAAATGGATCCGATCTAGAAATGCTGTCCCTTAATTTTTAGGAACCTGTGCAGGATTACAGCATGGAAACTCGCAAAGAGCTCAACAAATGAACATCCACCATTTTAGACACTGGCGAAAAAACTGGATTACTTCCTGTATGTGAAGGGTTATATAGGGGATCACTTCCGGTTTTTGATTATTCTACCAGTGTCCATTCACCTATAGGTGGCGCATAACCCAGGTAGTAATGTATATGGCTGCTCTTTGTCCCGTGATGTACAAGAAAGAAAAAACTTTGATAAGACAGCGGAAAGACTACAGACTGAAAAGACAGGCATTTGCAATGTATTTATAATGTGTTTAGTCTATGTTTTTCATATATTTTCATGCATTTACTGAGCTATACATTCACAATAACTATATATAGACTAAAAATATAGAGGATTAGCAGTAAGGAGCTATCTGACTTCAAAATAACCTTAACTCATCACGTACAATAACCATAAGTGAATAAAAAAAAATGATCACGTTAAGCAAAGATTGTGGTTGAAGAGAAACAGAATGTGAGAAGATGTGAGTGATAATTACAGTGAGGGAGTGCTAAGAAATAACTAAAAGAAAAAAAAGGGGAGAAAGTTGCCTACACACTATTTCTGTAACAGGTTTAAAATATCCATAAGGCCCATATTTGTTATCACACCAAAGACATAAAAGCTGTAAAAAGACTTAATTAGCAAACTACTCTACTGCAAAGAAAACACCCACGGTAAATCGCTATTCACAAGAGAAAATAAAGAAAATCTAAGTCGTCCTTAAAGCTGAACTAAATACACATATTATTATGAGGCTAGGTTCACATCTACACAGGTTGCAGTTGATACATTTTTCCAACGTGTTTTGTGGTGTATTTTGCATTTTTAAACATTTGTTTGTGATGATTTTGATAAAGTAGCATCAAAGTAGTCGAGGAACCTTTATGTGTCCAAAGTCGCATGTTAGGGATAGGGTTAAGGAATAGTGTTAAATGTTAGTGACTAGGGTTAATGTTAGGGCTAGGGATAAGGGCTAGGGTTAGGGTTAAATGTTAGGGTTAACATTAAGGGCTAGGGTTAGGGTTAAAGTTAGATTTAGGGTTAGAGTTCGAGTTAGGGTTAGGGGTAATCATTTGGGTTAGGGTTTGAGTTAGAAAGCGGTAACCAGTAGAGTTGGGATTAGGGTAAGCGATAATTGTTAGTGTTAGCATTTTAACACTAACAATTACCACTAACCCTAACACTAACAATTACCACTAAATCTAACCTTATTTCTAACCCTAGCCCTTAACCCTAACATTTATACCTAACCCTAGCCTGTAACCCTAACCCTAGTCCTTAACCCTAACATTTAACACTAACCCTAACCCTTAACCCAAACTCTAACATTTAATCCTAACCCTTGCACTTAATCCTAACCAACCATTAACCCTAACTAGCCACTTAAGGACCGCCTCACGCCGATGTACGTGATTTGCCTCCCGCGGGTGGGGGGTCCGATCGGACCCCCCCCGCCGCCCGAGGCGGTCCCGTTCTGTCCCCCGGGGATCAGAGACGAGGGGGAAGCCATCCGTTCATGGCCCCCCCCCTCGCGATCGCCGCCGGCCAATGGGAACACTCCTTTGCTGCTGTATGCTAAACAGCAGCAAAGGAAGTGATGTCATCTCCCCTCGGGTCGGTAGTTTCCGTTCCGGTCCGAGGAGAGAAGACAGGTATGTGAGTGCACCAACACTACACACACAGTAGAACATGCCAGGCATACAAAACACCCCGATCACCCCCCGATCCCCCCCCGATCACCCCCCGATCCCCCCCCAATCACCCCCCCCTGTCACAAACTGACACCAGCAGTTTTTTTTTTTTTTTTTTCTATTACTGCATGGTGTCAGTTTGTGACAGTTACTGTGTTAGCACAGTTACTGTTGCCCCCCTGTAGGTCTAGGGTACCCCCCTAACCCCCCCTAATAAAGTTTTAACCCCTTGATCACCCCCCCTCACCAGTGTCGCTAAGCGATCATATTTCTGATCGCTGTATTAGTGTCGTTGGTGACGCTAGTTAGTGAGGTAAATATTTAGGTTCGCCGTCAGCGTTTTATAGCGTCAGGGACCCCCATATACTACCTAATAAATGTTTTAACCCCTTGATTGCCCCCTAGTTAACCCTTTCACCACTGATCACCGTATAACCGTTACGGTTGACGCTGGTTAGTTCGTTTATTTTTTATAGTGTCAGGGCACCCGCCGTTTATTACCGAATAAAGGTTTAGCCCCCCGATCGCCCGGCGGTGATATGCGTCACCCCAAGCAGCGTCAGATTAGCGCCAGTACCGCTAACACCCACGCACGCAGCATACGCCTCCCTTAGTGGTATAGTATCTGAACGGATCAATATCTGATCCGATCAGATCTATACTAGCGTCCCCAGCAGTTTACGGTTCCCAAAAACACAGTGTTAGCGGGATCAGCCCAGATACCCGCTAGCACCTGCGTTTTGCGCCTCCGCCCAGCCCACCCAAGTGCAGTATCGATCGATCACTGTCACTTACAAAACACTAAACGCATAACTGCAGTGTTCGCAGAGTCAGGCCTGAACCCTGCGATTGCTAACAGTTTTTTTGGTAGCGTTTTGGTGAACTGGCAAGCACCAGCCCCAGGCAGCGTCAGGTTAGCGCCAGTACCGCTAACACCCACGCACGCACTGTACACCTCCCTTAGTGGTATAGTATCTGAACGGATCAATATCTGATCCGATCAGATCTTTACTAGCGTCACCAGCAGTTTAGGGTTCCCAAACACGCAGTGTTAGCGGGATCAGCCCAGATACCTGCTAGCACCTGCGTTTTGCCCCTCCGCCCAGGCGAGCCCAGCCCACCCAAGTGCAGTATCAATCGATCACTGTCACTTACAAAACACTAAACGCATAACTGCAGCGTTCACAGAGTCAGGCCTGATCCCTGCGATCGCTAACAGTTTTTTTGGTAGCATTTTGGTGAACTGGTAAGCACCAGCCCCAGGCAGCGTCAGGTTAACGCCAGTACCGCTAACACCCACGCACGCAACGTACACCTCCCTTAGTGGTATAGTATCTGATCGCATCAATATCTGATCCGATCAGATCTATACTAGCGTCCCCAGCAGTTTAGGGTTCCCAAAAACGCAGTGTTAGCGGGATCAGCCCAGATACCTGCTAGCACCTGCGTTTTGCCCCTCCGCCCGGCCCAGCCCACCCAAGTGCAGTATCGATCGATCACTGTCACTTACAAAACTCTAAACGCATAACTGCAGCGTTCGCAGAGTCAGGCCTGATCTCTGCGATCGCTAACAGTTTTTTTGGTAGCGTTTTGGGGAACTGGCAAGCACCAGCGGCGTAGTACACCCCGGTCCTAGTCAAACCAGCACTGCAGTAACACTTGGTGACGTGGCGAGTCCCATAAGTGCAGTTCAAGCTGGTGAGGTGGCAAGCACAAGTAGTGTCCCGCTGCCACCAAGAAGACAAACACAGGCCCGTCATGCCCATAGTGCCCTTCCTGCTGCATTCGCCAATCCTAATTGGGAACCCACCGCTTCTGCAGCGCCCGTACTTCCCCCATTCACATCCCCAACCATTTCTATTATAGGTAAGGGGCAGGGGTCATCTGGCCATGTCACCCGGTGAAACCGCCCCTTCTGACATCACATGCCCAGCATGCATCAGTCCATGACATCAGAAAGGGGGGCCGTGCCACCAGGTGACTATATAAGAATTGTCAAAGCGCAGAGCTGGTATTCAGCGGGAGCGTTTTAATTTTTTGGATTTTTCGGGTCAGCGGGTAGCGTGATTGACAATGGATTTACATTGAGGGATGTTTATTACTTTTTGACAATGTACCCAATACTCAATCACATGGGGGAGGGAATCTGAGGGCCCCTCTGCCCCAAAGCACCCACCCCCCGATGTTGAGGGCATGTGGCCTGGTATTGTTCGGGGAGGGATGCTTGCTCGCCCCCCTTTCCTGACCTGCCAGGCTGTATGCTGGGATAATGGTCTTGTATGGATTTTGGGGGACCCCACACCATTTAAAATAAAAAAAATTGATGTGGTTCCCCTCCAATTGATACCAGTCCCAAAGGGTCTGGACTGGGGGGGGGGGAGGCACGCCGTTTTATCTCTATTTTTTCAATATCCAGGTGTTGGCAATTGCAACCGTGAGTCATTTTAAATGGAATTTGACTTGTTTCTTTAGAAATGTCATTTTGCTGCAGCATTGTTGTGACCAGTGTCCTGAAACTTGCATTTTTGGTATGGCTCCATTGAAGTCTATTACGCGCAAAATGCAATCTGCTGTGGGAAAAAAAGTCCCCGACCCTTTTCAAAAAATGCACTGGCTCAAAATGCACAGATGTGAACTAGATCTATATTAAACCATGTTAAAAACCATGTTAAATGAACTGTAGTGCATTTCTGCAAAGCAAACTAAAAAACACATAGGTGTGAACCAAGGGTGAAGGAACTGTTTTACATGCCAAAGGATTTGTATGTTTGTCCATGCAGTCCTAAGATCTATAAAGCTCTGCCTTGAAATTCAGGAGACCTATATTTTTCTCTGATACAATCTCCTTTAGATTTACCAAATTTATATAATAGAAGGAAACACCTATCTAGTCAATCACTCTATATCCACTCAGGCAGGCTCTTGCACAACATAATTGATGGCAGATCTAAAGGAGATTGTACAATCTGTATAATGTATGGCCACCTTTATAAACCTAAAATTATTAGTTGCGCTTTCAGTGCCAGTAATTGTTAACAACACACTAAACAAAGAAGCAAACACACATTTTACCATGTGAAAAATCTAGTGGCAAATGCTGCAAAATGCACAGTAAAAAACACACAACCCACAAAATGCCAACACGTCCCATTAACCACATATAGCACAGCCCATTTAAATCAACGGGCTGTCCTATGCGTGTCATAGGAAAAACAAGCCACAAAATGTGCGCTCCCACTATGCTAGATGTGAATGGGGCCTGAAAGTAAAATTTGTGCAATAACACAAAAACAATGAGGCTCCATTCACATCTGTGTGTTTCCTTGCATTTCAGAAATGCACTGCACCAAAAATCACAATAAAAAACGCACCAAGCTCCGCTTTATAAAAAAGTTCTGAAGCTTCTTTGGGGTGATTGCTGTGTGTAGGGCAGCCCATTCAGGTGGATGGGCTGCCCTATGTGTCATGAGGGGCTTGACAGCTGAGTGTCCACTCCCTGCTATGAATTTATATAAAGATGGCCATACACTATGCAATCTGATTGTATATTGTGTATTTAGTGAGAAGGTTGATCACTGATTGATTGAATTTCATTTAAAAATGTGCAGCTAGGAGTGGGAGGGTTGATGGTGCAGGATGTGTGCTAATGAGGTCAGCTGGTCAACTCCTTCCTGTCTCATGACCTAAAGTCTGTAAGAAAGTAAGACAGAAGCAATAGATATGTTTGGAAACATGTATGGAGGACAGTAAGGTATGTGTCTGTAGATTTTATGTAAAGCTTTGATATTTTTGCAAAAAAAGTACATGAATGCTATACTGGTACATATGGGAGCTGGAATTTAGAAAAAAAAGGTGAACTTATCCTTTAAATAGAGCACCTCCTGTGTTGAGAACCAGCAAAGGGGTGTGTGGCCTGACAGCTGATGGGACCAGCTAGGAGTCTGAGAAAACTCATTAATGCTCAACTGATCAGTGAAGCTAGGAAGGCTGCCTAACACCTTAGAATGGACCAGATTGTATGCAATATTTGTATCTGCCTTAAGATAATTGTGTCCAACCAGATACATTTGGATAAATCTCCATATGGAGGTGGCCAGTGGAATTGCAGGCTGTTATAACTGTTTCACAACCCTAGGAAAAGTAAAAAAAACTGCGCTAATACATTACTTCAAAGTATACAATATAAGCAGCAAAATCTCCTGTTATACATATACAGAGTAAACCAACCATAAAAAAATATATAGGATTGTGCTAATCAATCAAAAAAAGTGATCTTTTTAGATTTTGGACTTTACAATGAGGATTGGTTTTGGCTCATAATATGGCTGATTGAGACTCAGATTGAGGCCTGATTATCTGAGTGTTGTATGATATGTAATGATCCAGATCGAGGCTTGGCTGTTTGTGCAATGTATAAAGTGTGGTGACTCAGGACGCTGGCCATGCCCCTGGACGACGTAACCTTTGACAAAGCGCGTAAGGCAGAGCGAAGTGCCGACATCACCAATCCCACACGTGTCCTAGAAGGACGGGTTCCATTTTGTTTGTGTGCCGGCCGACACACTAAAACCAAAGGTGCATTTTATCTGTGGATGCTGTAAGTGCATTATTTTCGATTTCAATAAATTTTATAAGGATTTTACACCATGTGGAGCATTTTGCTTTTTTGGAGATATTCTCACTTATAACATGGTGCCAAGGGGTGATCCTGTCTAGGAGAATAACCGGATCTGGAGAAAGGCCTTGGCTGGGCTAATGCCACAAGTGCAAACAATCCCTTGTAATGAGGGATCAACAGGAGATGTAAGCAAGCTTTTCAGCTGTTGGGAGAGGCACTGATGTTCAGATCACTACAAGGTGGTAGATGATGAAGAGTCCATCACTTGTGGACTGTTTACATGTATTTTCACTTATATTTTTTTTTATAGATTAGTGTGATCCTATATATTTTTTATGTTTCACAAACCTGTTTTACATCCATCAAAAAAGGGTCTCATTCTGGTCAGCGATTCGCCATGCATGTGATCCTTAACTCTGCATTATTCCTTTTCCCAAATATTAAATTAAAATTATTCTCTTCTACAATGAGATATTTTTAGAGTGGCTTTAAAAAAAGAACTGAGGTAGAAAAGATTTGTGGATTTGTTTTCCTCAAAAAACTAGATCCAAAGAAACACAATAGCAAGAAGGTAACCTTTGCACTTTTATATATAGATTTATAGTGACAGAAATACTTGTTTTAGGGTATTTCTATTCCCTTGCATACATTCAGCCACCCTATGTCTCTTTTTTTGTATGTTTGTGCTATATAAAATGACCTGTACCCTTTGTTCTTGTCTTACCTACTGTTGTTAAACAAGTTCTCTGTATCTGTTTTCTTTTTCCCATGTCAGTCTCGAGAAACCGCATCTCAAGTAAGTTTGTCCTCATTATCCCAGTGTTGTCTTTTATTCTATAGTTTATTAACACCATGAAGTGATAAAAAATATATCAGTATACATTGCTCAAATTAATGCATTTTACTGTTTAATGACTGGAGAATAATTCTTGCATATGTGTGTGGTCAATAGTTTTTCTCCATAACTATTACGCTATAGGATCTTTGACAAATAAACAATATCACCTATTGCTTTTCAAAGGTCACAAGCAGCTTGGCAGGATAATAAAATTGGTCATAGAACCAAAAACATTCAACAAATAGTTAAATGTCAGGAGACAAACTAAACCCCTAGACCTCCAAACCAACTTCAGTCCTTTTGATTGCCATATGGATATACAGGCTTGTATGCTGCAAGAATACAACATTTGTTTATGCTAATATCAGTTCTTATCAGTTATATCCTGGTAATATTTATTACATGAAACTTTTCAGCTTGGCCTAACTACTTCTAGGTTGTCTGATTTTTCGTGTAAGTTGATTTTAGGGCACTCCTTTATTTTTCGGTATAGTGTAACGATAATGGTAGACTATCTCTAGGGCATGAAATATTGAATGCCTTGATTAGTTAGTGTCACCAAAGTAAATGTGATTCAGTGGTCACAAATGTGATTCAGTGGTTTCACAAACTGAAAATACTATTTAATATATTTTTTTTCTTTCAATATGTTTTTAGATACATGTTTAAATTTGCAAAGGAAACTCAACCATGCATCCATGTCCCCATGCTTTATCTTGTTGAGAAATCACTTTAAAAAACACTCTCCCTAGCATTTCTAGCCACAGTCATCTTGAGTAATGGCAGATGATTGATATAACATTTGCTTTCTGGAATTCATCTGCCCTTAGCTCAGTCATGCAGGCAGGAGGGTGTGCTGAGAAAGCCTCTCCTCTTTTCCTTTAGCAAAAAGTTTTAAAAAAATGCCCATGTAGACTTCTGGGACGTATGAAGTAATGTTTGCCTATGTCAGAAACCAGGAAACAACTAAAGCAATGTAAAAAAAGTTTAAAACAAGTAGATATAATATACCATACCTTCCTATCTATTTACAAATGTTAGCAGCATAAGGATTAAAAATAGTTAGGGCTGACTGAGAGTGTTTAGTTCCGTTTTAAAAAAAATCATGGAATGCTACACAGGAAATGTATAAATGATAATAAAATGAGTACACAAAAATAATGGTCTTGAAAAGCAATTTATTAAAGGGATTACCCCATATAGCAATTACAAATACCCAATTAAGTTTACCCCACAACAATAGGCCTAGCGTTTGCAGCTCAGGCCTATTTAAATAGCAATATAATGGAAACCCAGCCCATTCATTTCTAAGATGAATACCCATCCCCTTCTAATAAAACTCTGCTAAATGCAAAAAAAGATAAAAAAAAAAACCTGCACCACTTTACAGATAGGATAAGGGCACCCCAGGCATGTTATTTAAAGTAACTTTGCATTTTAAATATCTCACATTAAGCAAAATTACAATCTTTACAAATATACTTACTGCTTCCCACCAAAAGGAATTTAAATTTTTTTTTTATTTTGTTTTGTTTTGGTATATGTCATTTGTTTGACAATCCCTTGCCTATTAGCCTGGAAAATTGGCTAATGGGGTTCAGATTTGTCACCCAAACTATAGTGAAGTTCCTCTCAAACTGAACCCAGGTAGGTGCAGTTTGTCCCTAACTATAACCAACAATAAAAGGCAAAGCTTTTACAGAATAAACCAAAAACAGAAAAGTCTATTCAGCACTAAGTTGATTAACCACCCCAACTGGCATTTCAGCTGGAAACAGGCTGAAGCGCCCCCCCCAAAAAAAAATAAAAAATACAATAAAAAATAAAACAGTCTTTCAATTATGTTTATAAAATCAAAGTTCAAAATTGAAGCATTAGAAAGGTGAACCATTTCAAAAAACTATCTTAAAAGACTCCACATGCTGATAAGATTAAAGCTTGTGTACACCACACACTGCTTAAAGCTTGTGTACACCATATGCAGTTGAAAGCATTTTTAAATGCAGTACAAATGCATATACAAGAAAAGTTTATGTATTTATTTTATTGAGCCTAGTTTACAGCATTGTGTTACATTCATATGCATTTAGAAAAAGTACAACATGCTGAATTTTTTGCCTTGATACCAACATTGCACAGCAATTGCACCATAAATGCATTAGAAGTAGATAAATGATACTCAGTATTGCATGTAAACGCACATGCAGAGCTGCACACTAAACACAGGGATTGCAGAGTAAACAATCCCTAATCAATTTCATTTAAACATAAGACTCCATTTACTTTCTTTTGTCAACATATGAAAGGTAACCACATTGATCTCATAACAACCTAAGAATCTCAGAGAAGAATACAGTCAAGTGTGTAAATGTTATTGACATCATTCCCACCTGCATATATTATCGAAACATTCAATGATGGCCAAATAGTAGATACATTTATTATATGACCCTTTATTTTTTTCCAAAAAAACTTACATTTCAATGCCCAAAAGACAAAAGGATGTCCCATGATCCTAACAATGGATCGAGGACCTGAAAAAAAAAATAAAACTAGTGAATAGTAAGGTTAGGGTAGATACATAGCTTATATCTGTTATGTCGCGTACACACGGTCAGACTTTTCGACCGGACGCCGACGGACCAAATCCGGCGGACAATCCGATCCTGTGTGGGCTTCACCGGACCTTCAGCAGACTTTTCCAGTCGCAAATCTGACGGACTTTAGATTTGGACCATGCTTCAAATCTTTACGTCGTAACTCCGCCGGACCCAGAAAT
This sequence comes from Lithobates clamitans, assembly GCA_037952925.1. NCBI lineage: Eukaryota > Metazoa > Chordata > Amphibia > Anura > Ranidae > Lithobates > Lithobates clamitans. The sequence continues at coordinate 2,368,924 of JBBGZY010001165.1, forward strand.
CCACTCGTCTGTATGCTAGTCTGACGGACAAAAACCCACGCTAGGGCAGCTATTGGCTACTGGCTATCAATTTCCTTATTTTAGTTCAGTGTACGTCATCAGGTACGAATGCGTCGGACTTTGGTGTGATCGTGTGTAGGCAAGTCCGGTCGTTAGAAAGTCTGTTGAAAGTCTGCCAAAAGTCTGTTTAAAGTCTGTCGGACGGGCTATCGGACTTTTGTAGCTGAAAAGTCCAACCGTGTGTACGCGGCGTTACTGTTCTATTTCCTAATATTTCTAATTCTTATAGGGGTAAAACCTAAACTCATAACCTCAGTGGCAGCCGCAATATGAATGAGATGTAAAACAGGGTAAAACTGAAAGCACTTAACTACATGAGCGGCCCCCTGACGACCCGTGCTGTGATTGGATACAGCACAAGTTTGGAAGAAGATTTAAGCCAATGATTTTAGCTAAGATCAGCTGACTGGCTGTGTTCAATTGGCTGTGTGTTTATAGACACACAGAACTCTGTGTAAAAAACAGGGAGAAAAAGACAGCCACACAGTTAACTCATTGTTTGCCCCTAGATGTTAACTCCTTCCCAGCCAGTGGCATTATTAGTACAGTATTAGTGTACAGTATTATCACTGATTGCTGTATTAGTGTCATTTGCAATGTCAGTGTCAGTTAGTGATCCTCTCAGATAGTGTCTGTTAGCACCAGATTGCCCGCCACCCTATCACAGTCCTACTATAAGTCACTGATCACCGCCATTGCAGTATAGTGTATTTGGCTGCGTAAATTCCAGTACATAAAATAGTTTGTAGATGCTATAATTTTCCCACAAACCAATTAATATACACTTATTGAGGATTTTTTCACCAGAGACATGTAGCAGAATACATTTTGGCTTACATTTATGAGGATATTTTTTTTAATTGTATATATTTTATAACAGAAAGTAGAAAATATTGTTCTTTTTTCAAAATGTTTGTTTTTGCATTTATATCATAAAATATAAAAACCCAATGGTGATAAAATGCCACCAAAATAAGTTCCATTTGTATGAAAAAAATATATAAATTTAATTTGCGTACAATGTTGCATTACTGCACAATTGCCAGTTAAAATAACACAGTGCCGAATAGCAAAAAATGCCCTAGTCATTAGGGGGTAAAACCTCTCAGAAGTCAAGTGATTAAGCTAATCGTATCCAAAACCATGCATAAAACAATGTTGTATTGAAACCTAGTCACAGGAGGCACATCCATTTGAAATAACAGTGAACCTGGTGTCAGAGACCTACAGTGGAGGAACTTGGACAGAATCTACAGGATCCAAAGACAGTAATAAACCAATAAACAAACCCTTACATTGCTAGTCAGGTTTTGATTTTCCTAGCAATACAGTGAACCAATCAGCCTCATGGCTGACATTGGACACAGACATAATATATGCCAAACATTTGTTTGCAGATCACCTAACCAGAATGCACCAAAGTGAACCAATAAAATTGACTAACAAAAGAAGCAGGGGTTAATTGCAAGAGAAACAAACTCTATTAAAACAAAAACAAAAAACAAAAACTACCAAAGAATTTATAATAGCAGAAGAAATAGATCATCTTGAACCAGAAGAAAAGTTCTTCCAAATCTTTTCAAAATCTGTTAAATTTGACAGAGGTTGACAGCCACTAAACATTAGAAAAAAACAAACTCCTCCTAAGCATATGAAAAGAAGATGTGCTAAGGTCGATATGCAAAAGACAAAAAAAAAAGAAGCGGGCAATGGTATCAATAACAAAATAAAAGTCTAACTTGTGTAAAGCACAAAATTGTCATCACCTGTTCTAAAGCCTCATACACACGTTCGGGTTGCTGGTCAACAAAACCGTGGACTCTTGTCCAAAGGGCGTTGGCTCAAACTTGTCGCATACACACGGCACACAATTGTTGGCCAATAATCACAAACGTAGTGATGTACTACATGGTTTTTCAGCTCTTTAGCGCTACTCTTTGGGGTCCTTCTACTAATTTTGTGTTAGATGAAGTTTGGTGTGTGTTGATTTGCGCTTTTCATTTCGCATTTTTTTATGTAATGCTTTTCATTCCGTGCTTTTCTGTTTGTTTCTGAACAGTCGTTCGTCAACCAGACATGTTGCGGAATCTGAGAAGATAACGTGTTATTTATTATTGACCTTGGAGCTATTGCTTTGACATTATTTTTTTGGATGAATAATGATTTGATCACACATTTCCCGTCGGAAAATCCAATTGTGTGTATGAGGCTTAAGTGTTAACATAGAGGAAGATTTATTAAAACTTTTGCCCATAATCTGGTGCAGCTGTGCATAGTAATCAATCAGATTCTAACTTCAGCTTATACACTTAAGCCTCACCTATAAAAACAGGAAACTGACTGATTACTAGGCACAGCTGCACCAGATTCTGTGTGCACCAGTTTTATTAAATCTTCCCCATAATCTACCCATATCTTTGGAGAAACTGATTTTCACAAGTATTGGAAAAATCACATAAACATCTATATCCATGAGGGCCCACTCTGTCTGTGCTTAAGAACCAGCTGATGAAATAATGTACCTTACTGTCCTCCATCCATGTTTCCAAATGTATCTATTGCTTCTGTCTTACTTCCTTACAGACTAGAGGTCATGACACAGGAAGGAGTTGACCAGCTGACCTCATTAGCAATAAGGAGGGTGAATATACCTAACACAGACAGCAATGCAAACTGACAGGTGTTCTGTCTAAAACTAAAAAATGTTTTGCTTTTAGTTATACTTTACCATCAGTACTGGACCTGGAGGAGGTCTGTGACAATGTTGTCCAGATGGTGGGAGGAAGGCATAGACAAGCAGAGCCTGAGCCACTTCACTCCACCTGCCCTGTAGCTCTATAAATGTCAGAAACCATGAAATCAGGCCGAGACAGAAGTACAGTTAAATGACACTTGTTTAATAAAAGTAAAAAGAACAAACATAGTCAACACATAGCCAAAGGTCAGTAACTGGAATGGATAGTCAGCCAAGCCAGAAGTCAGGGATCAATGTAGTGGAACAGCAAGCAGGATCTGGAGCCAGAAGGGATGTCAGCAAAGCAAGTCTTAAACAGGATGGCAGGAGATAGTTTCTGTGATGTTGACCAAGGCAAAGGCAGAGATCCTCTGGACTGGATGGCTTAAGTAGGCAGGACTGACGAGCAGGATATCATCAATAGCTAAGTAACTGTGGAGAGATAGGAGCTGGCAATTAGCCGACAGCTGAGTGGTCAGCTCTGAGAAGGAAGGGCTGAGCCCAGCCCTGACAGTACCCCCTCCTCAACGACCCCTCCCCCTCAGAGGACCACCAGGCTTGAGGGGAAAACATCTATGGAAATCACAGAGGACAGGGGCATGTACATCCGTGGATGAGACCCAAGAGCGTTCCTCCAGACCGGACCCTTTCCAATGCACCAGGTACTGTATGCCCCCATGGAACCTACGGGAGTCAACAATGGACTCTACTTCCTACTCCTCATGGTTCTCCACCTGTACAGGGTGAGAACATGGCATCGAGGTGGTATGCAGACCAAGCGGCTGCAGACCAAAGGTTTTAATAAGGAGACATGAAATACATTTGAAATATGCATATTAGAAGGAAGGTCTAATATGTAAGCCACTGGGTTAATCCTGTGAAGAATACGGAAAGGTCCAATAAACCAAGGTGCGAACTTCAGTGAGGGAACATGAAGTCGGAGGTTGCAAGATGACAGCCAGACCTTGTCCCCAACCTGGTAGGAAGGCGCAAGCAGGCATCTGCGGTCAGCATGGAGTCTGTATCCATCATTAGCATGTCGCAAAGCCTCCTGGACATGTGCCCAAGTGGAACGAAGACCACGGAGATGCTCCTCTAGCGCAGGAATACTCTGCGGAACAAACGAGTCAGGCAACATGGAAGGTTGGAAACCATAATTCGCCATAAACGGGGACAATCGAGCAGCAGAATTTAAGGCACTGTTGTGCACAAACTCTGCCCACTGTAATAGGTCTGACCAGTTGTTATGATGGTCAGAAATATAGTAACGTAGGAATTGCTCCAAGGACTGGTTAGCTCGTTCTGTGGCCCCATTAGACTGCTGGTGATATGCAGAAGAGAAAGCAAGCTGAATTCCGAACCGTGCACAAAAGGCTCGCCAGAACTGGGACACAAACTGGCTACCCCTGTCTAAGACAATCATCTTGGGTAGCCCATGTAAGCAAAAGCTCTCCCGAGCAAAAATGGAAGCCAGTTCCTTAGAAGTGGGCAACTTCTTAAGTGGAATACAATGACACATCTTTAAGGACCGGTCAACCACCATAATGATAACTGTGTTGCCCTGGGAATTGGGTAACTCCACAATGAAATCCATAGACAGGTGGGTCCAGGGCCTCTCTCCATTGGGTGTGGGTTGTAGGAGGCCCACTAGAAGGTGTCGTGGAGTCTTACTCGGAACAGGCAGCTACGAAGGCAGTTACATCAGCACGCAGACTAGACCACCAGAATTGTTAGGAAATGGCCCAAAAGAATTGATTAGGGTGCCTAGGGTGGCCAGCAGCCTTGGGAGAATGGTAAGTCTGGAGCAGTACGGAGACTCTCCGGGACAAAGCAGCGGTCACAAGGTTTCTCAGGAGGAGCATGGACCTGAGCAGCAAGAATTTTTTCACCCAAAGGAGAAGTGAGACTGGTGCGAACCGTAGCCAGAATATGATAAGGAGGAATCACAGGAACTGGAACTGACTCCAACTTGGAAGTGGAGGAAAATTGTCATGACAAGGAGTCAGACCTTACATTCTTAGTACCAGGTAAGAATGAGACAATGTAATGGAAACTTGACAAGAAAAGAGCCCATCGCGCCCTTCTGGGAGAGAGGCATTTAGCCTCAGACAAGAATGTGAGTTTCTTATGGTCAGTAAGAATGAGAACCGACACAGTGGTACCTTCGAGGAGATGTCTCCATTCTTTCAGGGCTAAAATTATTGCCAACAGCTCTCTGTCACCAATCTCATAATTGCACTCCGCAGGTGACAAATTCTTGGAAAAGTAGCCACAAAGATGCAAAGCGCTCTCAGAGGTAGGACGTTGAGACAGAAGGGCGCCAACACCAGTCTCAGAAGCATCAACCTCAAGGATAAAAGGTAACGTAGGATCAGGATGTGCCAACAGAGGAGCAGAAACAAAGGCAGCCTTGAGACTCTCAAAGGCCTTAATGGACTCCGGAGACCAACTCTGTGGGTTACCGTCCTTTCTGGTCATATCAGTCAGGGGCTTGACCAAAGACGAGAAGTTAAGAATGAACTTCCGATAATAGTTGGCAAAGTCCAGGAAACGCTGCAGAGGACATAAACCCATGGGTTGGTGCCACTGTAGAAAGTGAACTGAAAAGATCTGCTGAAAGTTTCTCTGGATCCATCGAAAAACCAGCAGTGGAAATGACATAGCCCAGGAATTTAACCTGTTCACGATGGAACTTGCACTTCTCCAGTTTACAATAGAGAATGTTCTCTCTTAGTTTCTGAAGCACAGAAGCACACGACAGACATCTGTGTGGTGGCTCTCCAGGGACTTGGAAAATATGAAGATAGCATCGAGATAAACCACCACACATAACTGCAACAAATCTCGGAGGACATCGTTAATAAATTCCTGGAAAGCTGCCAGGGTGTTACAAAGGCCAAAAGGCTTTATGAGGTACTCATAATGGCTTGTTCTGGTATTAAACGCAGTTTTCCACTCATCACCCTCCTCAAGAGATTGTATGCCCCTTTCAAATCAAGCTTTGTGAAAACTGTTGCTCCCTTGAGGCGGTCAAATAACTCTGTAATCAACGGAATCGTATAGGCATAATTAATCATGAAATGATTGAGACCCCTATAATCAATACAAGGTCTCAGTTCACCACTCTTCTTCTTCACAAAGAAGAAACCAGCACCAGCAGGAGATGAGGATTAGCGGATGAAACCTTGAGAAAGTGCGTCTGCAACATACTCCTCCATGGCCTTATCCTCCAAGACCAACAAAGGATAAACCCAGCCACGAGGGGGTATGGCACCAGGTTGAAGGTCAATTGCGCAATCATACAGCCGGTGTGGAGGCAAACTACTGGCTTGACCTTTGTCAAAGACATTGCTAAAATCGCAGTACTCCTCCAGCAGGGAGGAGAGTTAAGAATTGCACAGGACCTTGGCTATCTTCTGGAAGCATGTCTCACTGCATTGTGGTGACCAGGAGAGAACATCAGCACGGAGCCAATTAAAAGAGGGGTTGTGCCTCTGTAACCAAGGATAACCAAAAACCAGCAGAAATTTAGGTGAGGAAATAACTTGGAATTGGATTATCTCATGGTGAAGAGCCCCTACGGCCATGGACAATGGAACCGTCATGAGTCAAATGGACAGGCTGTAGAGGTCTCCCAAGTGTCCAATAAATGTATTTTTGGACACTTTGTATTTCTAATTTGTTGCATTATTTTTCTCCACCACCCCTTTCATTTATGTATTTGCTTGGTTAGCGCTGCAATATTTACCTTTCCGATTCTATATATATGTTTGTCACATTTTTATGCAGCTGCTTGACATCCGAACCACTTTTGGGTGTAACGCAGTAATTATCCCCACTCCATGTAGAGGTCTCCTGTCAAGAGCCTCAATGGCAAGTGGAGTGTCACGCAGCTGCAGCGCACTCGAGTGCTTCGATACAAAGGCAGCATCAATGAACAGGCCTGCAACCCCAGAGTCGACTAAAGCCTGTATCTCAACAGACGACTCAGCCCAAGAAAGGGTGACCGAAACCAGGGGCTTATCCTTCTGGATAACTGGGGATGAAACAACGCCACCTAAGGTCTGTCCATGACAGGACCTCAAGGTTTGGGTGTTCCCTGGATGGGTAGGACAAGACTTCAAAAAGTGACCTGCCTGGCCATGATAAAGGCACAATCTCTCCCTCCTCCTAAAGGTTCTCTCATCCGCAGAGAGATGCGTAAAACCCAAGTGCATGGGTTCACCTTCACTGACCGACTCTGTACCAGGAGGCATGGGAGTTGAGGGAGGCACGGGTAGGACTGCAAATCTCTGAGACAAACGTACAGGAGGCTTCATCAAGCGCTCCTTAAAAGAGAGTCTTTCTCTGAGTCTGGAGTCAATAAGGATGGCAAACATGATCAACTTCTCCAGCTCAGTGGGTATATCTCAGGTAGCTATCTCATCCTTGATGGTATCCGAAAGACCATGAGAAAAAGCAGCCATGAGGGCCTCATTGTTCCATGCAACTTCTGCTGCCAGAGTACAGAATTCAATGGCGTAGTCGGCAGTTCTTGTACTCTGTTCGAAGGACATGAGGCACTTGGCAGCAGAAGCGGAGCATGCGGGAACGTCAAATACCATTTTAAACAAAATCGCAAACTCAGGATAGCTCAAGACAACAGGTTTTTGCATCTCCCATAGAGGGTTGGCCCAGGCCAAGGCTCTCTCAGAAAGCAAAGATATCATGAAACCTACTTTGCTTCTGTCCGTGGGAAATGCCTGGGACAGCATCTCAACCTGGTTGAGAAACCCTCTGCATTGGACTGGATTGCCCCCAAATCGCTGGGAAGTGGAGCGGAACCAGACATACTTCTTATAAAGGTAATACTCGAGGCGGGTGCCTGCACAGAGACTGGAGCAGCAGCAGGGTCGGCCTGCAACATAGCTTGTACCAGGACAGCCACAGTGGGAGATTCCAGGTGAGTCCTGCGACTCAGGAGCTTTTGTAACGCCATGGCAAACTGATCCATGCTGTGATCCAGTTCATCCAATCTGGAAAAAATATTACCAACAAGTGGATTGAATGCATCTTCTGAATTCATGGCCTTCGCCTACTGTCAGAAACCATGAAATCAGGCAGAGACAGAAGTACAGTTAAATCACACTTTTTTAATAAAAGTAAAAAAAACAAACGTAGTCAAAACATAGCCAAAGTTCAGTAACCAGAACGGATAGTAAGCCAAGCCAGAAGTCAGGTATCAATATAATGGAACAGCAAGCAGGATCTGGAGCCAGAAGGGATGTCAGCAAAGCAAGTCTTAAACAGAATCGCAGGAGATAGTTTCTGTGATGTTGATCAAGGCGAAGGCAGAGATCCTCTGGACTGGATGGCTTAAAGTGGGGTTCCACCCAAAAAACAAAAATACCTGTAAAAAAAATTTTGGATATTTTTTTTTTTTCACTTACCTCTAAATGCCTGTTGCTAGGTGATCCCTCGTAGTCTGCCTGTTCCTTTGCCTGGGCTGGTTACATCACTTCCCCCCAGGCAAAGGAAGGGCTCCGCTCTGCTCCCTCCCTCCTGTCAATCATCTGGGACCCATTACAGGTCCCAGGTGATTGAGCTGCCAATCACGGCTCGCGCATGTGCAGTGGGTGCCAGGCTGTGAAGCCACAGCCTGGCGCCCACAGTTGAAATGCCGGCGCCGACAAGCGGAGGGGGGGGACGAGCGGGGCTTCGATCCCCCGCATCGCTGGACCCAGGGACAGGTAAGTGTCCAATTAAATGTCAGCAGCTGCAGTATTTGTAGCTGCTGACTTTTAATTTTTTTTTTTTTGACGGCCCCCCTGGGTGGAACTCTCCTCTTTAAGTAGGCAGGACTGATGAGCAGGATTATCAACAGCTGAGTAACTATAGAGAGAGAGGAGCTGGCAATTAGCCGACAGCTGAGCAGCCAGCTCAGAGAAGGAAGGGCTGAGCCCGGCCCTGACAATAAATTAATTACCACAGGAGCTAGCCAGCTTTAACCACTTGATCTCTAGAAGGTTTTACCCCCTTCATAACCAGGGCATTTTTTGTTATTCAGCACTATGCTACTTTAACTGGCAATTACATGGCCATGCAACACTGTATGCAAGGAATTTTTCAATCATTTTTTTTTGTCACAGATAGAACTTTCTTTTGGTGGTATTTGATCACCACTGGTTTTAATTTTTTTATTTTATTAACAAAAAAGACAGACAATTTTGAAAAAAAAATTTTTTTTTCTAATTTCTGTTATTAAACATATCCCATTAACCACTTGCCGACCTCCTAACGCAGATATACTGCAGCAGAATGGCACGGGCAGGCAAAATCACGTACCGATGTCAGAATGTCACGTCCGATCGGACCCCCCCCGGTGCCAGAGGCGGTCGGCTTTGGTCAGGGAGCGTTCAGAGATGAGGGGGAGGCCATCCATTCGTGCCCCCCCCTCGCGATCGCTCCCAGCCAATGAGAATCTTCCCCTGCCTCTGTATAGTACACAGAGGTAGGGGATGCGATGTCATCTCTATTCGGCTCTGTATTTTCCATTCCGGCGCCGAGGAGAGAAGACATCCGAGTGAGTTACACAAACACACACACACAGTAGAACATGCCAGGCATACTTTACACCCCCCTTTACCCCCTGATCTCCCCCCCCCCCGATCACCCCCTAATCACCTCTCCGCGCCATCTGTCACACTGACACCAAGCAGTTTTTTTTTATTTATTTATTTTTTTCTGATTACTGCATTGGTGTCAGTTCGTGACAGTTAGTGTGGTAGGGCAGTTAGTGTTAGCCCCCTTTAAGTCTAGGGTACCCCCCTAACCCCACTAATAAAGTTTTAACCCCTTGATCACCCCCTGTCGCCAGTGTCACTAAGCGATCATTTTTCTGATTGCTGTATTAGTGTCACTGGTGATGCTATTTAGGGAGGTAAATATTTAGGTTCGCCGTCAGCGTTTTTTAGCGACAGGGACCCCCATATACTACCGAATAAAGGTTTTAACCCCTTGATTGCCCCCTAGTTAACCCTTTCACCAGTGATCACCGTATAACTGTTACGGGTGACACTGGTTAGTTTGTTTAGTTTTTATAGTGTCAGGGCACCCGCCATTTATTAATAATAAATAATATTATAAAAGTAATAATAAAAGTTTAGCCCCCTGATCGCCCGGCAGTGATATGCGTCGCCCCAGGCAGAGTCAGGTTAGCGCCAGTACCGCTAACACCCACGCACGCAGCATACGCCTCCCTTAGTGGTGTAGTATCTGAACGGATCAATATCTGATCCTATCAGATCTATACTAGCGTCCCCAGCAGTTTAGGGTTCCCAAAAACGCAGTGTTAGCGGGATCAGCCCAGATACCTGCTAGCACCTGCGTTTTGCCCCTCTGCCCAGCCCAGCCCAGCCCACCCAAGTGCAGTATTGATCGATCACTGTCACTTACAAAACACTAAACGCATAACTGCAGCGTTCGCAGAGTCAGGCCTGATCCCTGCGATCGCTAACAGTTTTTTTGGTAGCATTTTGGTGAACTGGCAAGCACCAGCCCCAGGCAGCGTCAGGTTAGCGCCAGTACCGCTAACACCACGTACGCACCGTACACCTCCCTTAGTGGTATAGTATCTGAACGGATCAATATCTGATCCGATCAGATCTATACTAGCGTCCCCAGCAGTTTAGGGTTCCCAAAAATGCAGTGTTAGCGGGATAAGCCCAGATACCTGCTAGCACCTGTGTTTTGCCCCTCCGCCCAGCCCAGCCCACCCAAGTGCAGTATCAATCGATCACTGTCACTTACAAAACACTAAACGCATAACTGCAGCGTTCGCAGAGTCAGGCCTGATCCCTGCGATCGCTAACAGTTTTTTTGGTGGCGTTTTGGTGAACTGGCAAGCGCCAGCGTCAGGTTAGTGCCAGTAGTGCTAACACCCACGCACGCACCGTACACCTCCCTTAGTGGTATAGTATCTGAACGGATCAATATCTGATCTGATCAGATCTATACTAGCGTCCCCAGCAGTTTAGGGTTCCCAAAAACGCAGTGTTAGCGGGATCAGCCCAGATACCTGCTAGCACCTGCGTTTTGCCCCTCTGCCTGGCCCAGCCCACCCAAGTGCAGTATCGATCGATCACTGACACAAAACACTAAACGCATAACTGCAGCGTTTGCAGAGTCAGGCCTGATCCCTGCGATCACTAACAGTTTTTTTGGTAGCGTTTTGGTGAACTGGCAAGCACCAGCGGCCTAGTACACCCCGGTCGTAGTCAAACCAGCACTGCAGTAACACTTGGTGACATGGCGAGTCCCATAAGTGCAGTTCAAGCTGGTGAGGTGGCAAGCACAAGTAGTGTCCCGCTGCCACCAAGAAGAAGACAAACAGGCCCGTCGTACCCATAATGCCCTTCCTGCTGCATTCCACCATCCTAATTGGGAACCCACCACTTCTGCAGCGCCCGTACTTCCCCCATTCACATCCCCAACCAAATGCAGTCGGCTGCATGAGAGGCATTTTGTTTATGTCCTCCGGAGTACCCCTACCCAAGGAACCCCCCCAAAAAAGATGTCGTGTCTGCAGTAGGCGTGACACCCGCTATTATTTTCCCTCCTGTCCTGACAATCCTGGTCTTTGCATTGGTGCATGTTTTGAATGCTACCATTCACTAGTTGAGTATTAGCGTAGGGTACAGCATTGCACAGACTAGGACACACTTACACAGGGTCTCCCAAGATGCCATCGCATTTTGAGAGATCCGAACCTGGAACCGGTTACAGTTATAAAAGTTACAGTTACAAAAAAAAGTGTAAAAAAAAAAAAACACAAAAAAATATATAAAATAAAAAAAATAGTTGTCGTTTTATTGTTCTCTTTCTCTCTATTCTCTCTCTATTGTTCTGCTCTTTTTTACTGTATTCTATTCTGCAATGTTGTATTGTTATTATGTTTTATCATGTTTGCTTTTCAGGTATGCAATTTTTTATACTTTACCGTTTACTGTGCTTTATTGTTAACCATTTTTTTGTCTTCAGGTACGCCATTCACGACTTTGAGTGGTTTTACCAGAATGATGCCTGCAGGTTTAGGTATCATCTTGATATCATTCTTTTCAGCCAGCAGGCGGCTTTCATGTAAAAGCAATCCTAGCGGCTAATTAGCCTCTAGACTGCTTTTACAAGCAGTGGGAGGGAATGCCCCCCCACCATCTTCGGTGTTTTTCTCTGGCTCTCCTGTCTCAACAGGGAACCTGAGAATGCAGCCGGTGATTCAGCCAGCTAACCATAGAGCTAATCAGAGACCAGAGTGGCTCCAAACATCTCTATGGCCTAAGAAACTGGAAGCTACGAGCATTTTATGACTTAGATTTCGCCGGATGTAAACAGCGCCATTGGGAAATTGGGAAAGCATTTTATCACACCGATCTTGGTGTGGTCAGATGCTCTGAGGGCAAAGGAGAGATCTAGGGTCTAATAGACCCCAATCTTTTCAAAAAAGAGTACCTGTCACTACCTATTGCTATCATAGGGGATATTGACATTCCCTGAGATAACAATAAAAATGATTTAAAAAAAAATGAAAGGAACAGTTTAAAAATAAGATAAAAAAGCAAAAAAACAATAAATAAATTTTTTTTTTTTTAAAAAGCACCCCTGTCCCCCCCTGCTCTCGCGCTAAATGTAAACAGCAATTGCACCAAGCATGTGAGGTATCACTGCGAAGGTCAGATCGAGGGCAGTAATTTTAGCAGTAGACCTCCTCTGTAAATCTAAAGTGGTAACCTGTAAAGGCTTTTAAAGGCTTTTCAAAATGTATTTATTTTGTTGCCACTGCACGTTTGTGCGCAATTTTAAAGCATGTCATGTTTGGTATCCATGTACTCGGCCTAAGATCATCTTTTTTATTTCATCAAACATTTGGGCAATATAGTGTGTTTTAGTGCATTAAAATTTAAAAAAGTGTGTTTTTTCCCCAAAAAATGCGTTTGAAAAATCGCTGCGCAAATACTGTGCAAAAACAAAAAAGGAAACACCCACCATTTTAATCTGCAGGGCATTTGCTTTAAAAAAATATATAATGTTTGAGGGTTCAAAGTAATTTTCTTGCAAAAAAAAATAATTTTTTCATGTAAACAAAAAGTGTCAGAAAGGGCTTTGTCTTCAAGTGGTTAGATGAGTGGGCAATGTGTGACATAAGCTTCTAAATGTTGTGCATAAAATGCCAGGACAGTTCAACCCCCCCCCAAATGACCCCATTTTGGAAAGTAGACACCCCAAACCATTTGCTGAGAGGTATAGTGAGTATTTTGCAGATCTCACTTTTTGTCACAAAGTTTTGAAAATTGAAAAAAGAAAAAAAAATTTTTTTTTTCTTTACTTTCTTCATTTTCAAAAACAGATGAGAGCTGCAAAATACTCACCATGCCTCTCAGCAAATAGCTTGGGGTGTCTACTTTCCAAAATGGGGTCATTTGGGGGGGGTTCCATGGCCTCCGAAACGGTGATAGGCAGTGAAGAGTGAAATCAAAAATTTACACCCTTGAAAATCCTGAAGGCAATGATTGGTTTTCGGGGCCCCGTACGCGGCTAGGCAAAAAAAAAAAAAAAATGTCACTTTCCCGTAACTTGTGTCAAAATATAAAATATTCCATGGACTCAACATGCCTCAAAGCAAATAGCTTGGTGTGTCTACTTTCCAAAATGGGGTCATTTGGGAGGGAGGGTTATGCCATCTGGATATTTTATGGCCTTCAAAACTGTAATAGGTAGTGAGGAGTAAAATCAAAAATTTACGCCCTTAGAAATCCTGAAGGCAGTGATTGTATTTCGGGGCCCTGTACGTGGCTAGGCTCCCAAAAAGTCCCACACATGTGGTATCTCCATACTCAGGAGAAGCAGCTGAATATATGTTGGGGTGCAATTCCACATATGCCCATGGCCTGTGAGAGTAATATATCATTTAGTGACAACTTTTTGTAATTTTTTTTTCTTTTATTTGTCATTATTCAATCACTTGGGACACAAAAAAAATAATATTCAATGGGCTCAACATGCCTCTCAGCAATTTCCTTGGGGTATCTACTTTCCAAAATGGGGTCATTTGGGGGGGTTTTGTACCACCCTGCCATTTTAGCACCTCAAAAAATGACATAGGCAGTCATAAACTAAAAGCTGTGTAAATTCCAGAAAATGTACCCTAGTTTGTAGACGCTATAATTTTTGCGCAAACCAATAAATATACGCTTATTGACATTTTTTTTACCAAAGACATGTGGCCGAATACATTTTGGCCTAAATGTATGACTAAAATTGAGTTTATTGGATTTTTTTATAACAAAAAGTAGAAAATATCATTTTTTTTTCAAAATTTTCGGTCTTTTTCCGTTTATAGCGCAAAAAATAAAAACCGCAGAGGTAATCAAATACCATCAAAAGAAAGCTCTATTTGTGGGAAGAAAAGGACGCAAATTTTGTTTGGGTACAGCATTGCATGACCGCGCAATTAGCAGTTAAAGCAACGCAGTGCCAAATTGTAAAAAGTGCTCTGTTCAGGAAGGGGGTAAATCCTTCCAGGGCTGAAGTGGTTAAAAAAAAAATCAAAAACCAAATGTCTTCATAAATTGAGGCCAAAATGTATTCTGATACATGTCTTTGCTAAAAAAAAAAAAATCAGTGTATATTAATTGGTTTATACGAAAGTTATAGTGTTTACAAACTATAGTATATATACTGGAATTTTTGCAGCTATAGATGCTATACCATAATGGCAGTATATTATGATCACCAACTTATTGTGGGACTGTGATAGGGTGTCAGCCAATCTGGTGCTAACATGGGGAAGGTCACTAACTGACACTGACATCGCAAGTTACACAATCACAGTGATCAGTAATAATACTGTACATCGCTTCTTGGCCTTTTGGCTAAGTTCAAGGGGTTAACATCTAGAGGAAATCAAGGGGTTAACTGTGTGCCTAACAATGTGCATAATATGTGCAGTTTTTACTTTACTATCTGGCTGTTGTTTCTCCTTGTTTTTCAGGGAGAAGTAACGGCCAGATCACTGCTCAAACACACACAGAGTTCTGCATGTTTGTAAACACTGTGTGTGATTGGAGTAAAAGAAACTCTGGAAAGTTATGGCTATTTCAAGGGGGGGAGGTCTTATTATGTAGTGTAGGTATTTATGTAGCACGGAATGCCAATCTTTAAGGATTGCATTAATAGCCATCACAGATCTAGGTATGATCTCATGTTGGTTTTCAATTTTTAAGTATAAGGATTTAGGAAACTTCTCATCATCACATGCTGATGTAAGACATAGGAATCTAGTGAACTCTCTAATCCTCAAGTGGAGCATAAATGATGACGGTAAAGCAATTTAATATACTGGTAAGTTAAGTATTTTAAGAATTGATTAATCCAATTATGTCTGCCTTTGCCCCATACGAAAAGTTTAGATAGGGATTCCATAAATTTGAATCATTTGAGGGGTATGTGGGTAGGGAGTGCCATAGGTTATACACAATTTTAAGTAGAAGGATCATCTTAATAAAATTTGCATGACCCATTATCCCCCCAACGCCGTGAGCAATCTTGATCATACCTGTATTTTTGTTTTGATAAGTGCTAGCAAAGGTTCTACATTGAGTATAAAATTATCCATCATACCTTTTGAGACCAAGATCCCTAAATATTTAATAGTGCTTGCCCTAGTGAACGAAAGGAAGCTTCGTTCTTAAGTAGGAAAGAGTCTAGAGGCTAAGTTTGAGACACAAACCAATTTAGAGATAGGCCTGAAAACTCACTGAATCAATTAATAATATCTAATGCTAGTAGTAGCGAAGGTCTCGGTCTGCTATATACAGGAACATGCTGTCAGCATAACATCCAGCAGTGTTGTTATGTGTGTCCAGACCCAGGCCTTGAATACCCAGTTGTTATTATTGGATTGTGGGTAGGGGGTTCAGTAGTTACTGCATAGAAAAAGTGAATGGCAGGCATACCTACCTAGTTTTCCTGGCCAGGGGGAAGACGTCTGAGGTCCATCAATTTACAGTTATTCAAGCCATGGGTTGAGAATATGTCATTTCAGGAAATTACAGTTAAACTCAGATCTTTGTAAGGTCTGCCATAGAAAATTCAACTCAGCTGAATGAAATAGACCCATCACATTGCAAGGGAACCAGAACAAGTAATACCTAGGGAATACATTACTTAAAAATTAAAAAAGGTGTTCGTCTGGTCATCCATCTCTCCAGCAGTGGCAGGAATCTTCTTTGGTGAAAAGGACAGCACCTTGCATTTATAACCAAACTCTTAGCAAGGTCACTATTAAAAAACACTATCCAGCTCCCATTGGGTCTTCCAAAATCTCCAGTTCACCAAGATATTCACTAAGCTGGATTTACACAAAACTTACTTATAACTTTTGGGCATGTTGAATGCCCTTTGTGCTTTGCAATGCGCCAGCACCTTTTCAAACATTTTGTCAATCACATCTTTGGGGATTTCATGACATCTTCATGGAGGTCTACTTAGATGACATTCTGATTTTGCGCCATCTTTCTATTCACTGTCCAAGCCCAAAAAGTATAGGCTTCTTTGCCTGATCATTACCACTGGGGGTATCACCATGGAACATAAGAAAGTCTCAATGGTTCTAAAATGGCCTGCTTCCACTGACAAGAAAGGGGTCCAATGCTTTTTAGGGTTTGCAAACTTTTGCCGTAAGTGATGTAAGCACACACGTAACTTATCTGGCATTGTGCTTCCTCCTACTCATATTACCAGTTTTTTTTTTTTTTAACAGAAAAAAGTTTTTATTGAGCAATAAGACAATACAGATTTAGCAGAAGTCTTACATAAATCTTGTTACAAATAATCAGTGAGAATTCTACAGTGGTATATACATATATAATATATTTACATCTTCTATCAGTGTTTAGTGTATCCACAGTTCTCATTTTGTCTTTGTTTTTTCCCCTTTTAATAGATGGGTTATAATATCCTATGCATTCATGTATCTAATAGAGTTGAAGAAGGGTTCGGAAATCTAATCTGTTTGATCGCGGCTGGTCCTTGTCCCCCTAGCCAGAAGTAAAGGAGGGGGGGGGGGGGCGGGGGGGGAGGGAAAAATTAGGGAGCAAGATGGGAGGGGGGGAAGAAAGGAAGAAAGATAAGGAAAATAGAGAAAGAAGAGGAGGGGGGGGAGGAGGGGCTGGGCGGGGGGGGAAAGGGGGGGGCCAGCATCGATCCCAACTCGGTCCACAAATTACCAGAATTAATAACTCCAGGCTCGGAGGTCCAGCACTAGTTCAGTCCTGCCTCACCCCACTAGATTAAGTATGGGCTCTAATTATCTCTCCAGTATAGCAGTTCTTAACTTTTACTCATCCGCACGCATCTACCCAGTTCGACCAAATTTTATCATATTTTTGTGGGCAGTTTCTACTTTCATAAGTAAGTCTGTATAAGGGTAACACATTGTTAATCGATTTCCGCCACATCTCTATGGATGGAGGTTCTGTTTGTTTCCACCTGAGAAGGATCTCCCTCCTAGCATAGAATAGTGAATAGGTTAGACATAATTTAACATAACGGTCCCCTTCTATATCATCTAAATGGCTCAGCAGCAGGGTTAGGGGGTCAAGCGGTATCTGGACTCCACATATTGTCCCTAGAGTGTCTGCTACCGAGGTCCAGTATGGGCGTAACCTAGAGCAGGACCAGACAACATGGAAAAAGGAGCCCACTTCCACGCCGCATCTGTTGCAATTGGGACTAAGTCCAGGATAGATATTTGCTAACCTCCGTGGCGTGTAGTAGGCTCTGTGTAAGAATTTCAACTGGATAAACCTGTCTCTAGCCGCAATCATAGACGGAATGAAGGTGGTTAAACATTCTTCCCATTCCTCCTCCCCTAGGGAGGGGATATCGCCCTGCCACTTGGCCATTGCCCTGTCTGTTTTTTCATCATGTGCCACTGTCAAGTGGAGATATAAGGATGAAAGAGGCTTCTCCAGTACACCTGAAATCAGGAGACGCTCGATTGGGTCAGGTTCAAGCGTCACCTGGGAGGGAAACTGGGCTTTAAGAGCATGGTGCAGCTGCCGATACCTAAATAGGAAGGACCCTGGCACCGCATGGGACGACTGTAGCTCCCGAAATGGGACCACAGTCCCTCTTCTGATGACGTGTTTCAATGTAACAATACCTTTCTTGGCCCAGCTCGCAGGATCAGGGATAGTTAGTAGGTGAGGGAGCATAGGATTAGCCCAGAGTGGAGTATGCGGAGAGATACAGGCTTGCTTCAGGAGAGCAGCTCTAGAGGATTTCCACACCTGGATGGTAGCCCTCATAGGGCCCGTAACCGCATTGCTAGCCCTCACTCCCCTATATGGCAGATTGGAGAGGGCTGCATATGACCCCAGGAGGGCGGCCTCTAGTGTAATTGCTGGGTTGAATCGGGATTGGGAAAACCACCACCGCACCGTTACTAAGACTGCAGCCCAATAATAAACCAGAAAATTGGGCAATGCCAAACCACCACTAGATAACGGGAGATAAAGTATGCGTTTCGCTATTCTCGGCGATTTGCCTGCCCAAATAAATGAGACTACTATACTTTCCAACCGCTGAAAGAAAGATTTGGGAATTGGTATTGGGGTTTGTCTAAAATAATATAAAAATTTGGGTAGGAAGATCATTTTTAAGAGGTTTCCCCTTCCTACTGGAGTCAAGGGGAGAGTCTTCCAGGTGGAGCATTTCTGCTGAAGCTGGGAGAGTACCGGATTTATGTTTTTTTCCATGTAACCAGAAAGATCATTCCCCACCTTCACCCCTAAGTATGTGAATTCCTGCGTCCATTGTAAGGGAGTTCCAGTATCTATCAGAGGCATTGTTGGGTTAAGGGGAAAAAGGACCGATTTGTTCCAATTAATTTTAATACCGGAGAAGTGACCAAATTTGTTAATGATATCTAAGGCTCTCTTTAGAGAGGCAGAGGCATCTGCCAAGTAGAGGAGGGAGTCATCGGCATATAGGGAGAGTTTTTCTACCAAAGGACCCACTCGGATCCCCTCGACTGAGTCATCCGCCCTCAAAAGGGTGGCCAGAGGCTCCAGCGCTAGGGCGAACAGCGCCGGGGACAGCGGACACCCCTGCCTCGTTCCCCTCCCCAGCGTGAACGCCTCGGAGAGGGACCCGTTGGTGCGGACCCTGGCCGTTGGATGGGAGTATAGCAAACGGATCCAAGCCAGAAACCCGGGACCAAACCCAAATCTGCCAAGGACCCTCCATAAGTAGCCCCACTCCACCGAGTCGAATGCCTTCTCGGCGTCGAGTGAGGCTACCACGCCCCGCTCCTCCGAGGAGGCGATTGCTATGTGTGTGTGTAGGCGACGAATGTTTATATCCGTACCCCTTCCGGGCATAAACCCCGTCTGATCTGGGTGTACTAAGGCCATGATTACTGTGTTCAGTCTATTTGCTAGGACCTTGGAGAGAACTTTTGTGTCTACATTGAGTAGAGATATGGGTCTATATGAGGAGCAGAGGGTCGGGTCTTTCCCCGGCTTGGGGATAACGACTATCACAGCCTCGTGCATGGAATTTGGAAGGTGGCCCTCCTCCATAGATTTAGAAAATAAGTTTTGGAGCTTAGGGGCTAGTTGTTCTGCATAAAGTTTGTAAAACTCTACCGGGAAACCGTCCGGTCCCGGTGTCTTGCCTGTTTGCATCATTCTTAACGCTTTTTGAATTTCTTCAATTTTTATAGGAGCATCTAGTTTATCAGCATATGTTGGAGTGAGTACAGGGATGTCTATACTCCCTAGGTAGGCCTCAAGTTCATCGGGTACGTAGGACACCCTGGATGTATATAGCGTTTGGTAAAAGGAAAGAAATTTGCGGTTAATTTCGGCTGGGGTGGAGAGGAGTGAACCATCCGCCGCCCGAATCTGCCCTATGGACATTCCCATGGTTTGTTCCTTGGAGAGCCAAGCCAACAGGTGGCCTGTCCGCTCTCCTTGCTCAAATATTCTCTGGGTTTGATGTAGGATTTTCTTTTGCGTCAAGGCTGTCCTTAATAGGAGAGTCTCTCGCAAAAGGGACTGTAACCGGGCGTAGGATTGTGGGTCCGGCGATCTAATATATAATGCCTCCTGCCTTGTTGTTTCCGTTTCCAAGTTGGTAAGCTCCCTTCTACGCTCCCTACGGACCTTTGAGATTATATGCTGGTATTGTCCCCTAGAAAATGCCTTAAAGGCATCCCATACAGAAGAGGCCGATGCTGTATCTGTGTTTATCGTCCAATATGAGTCCATCTCCTCCCTGTATTTCGGCTCCACCTCCATGTCTGAGACCCAGTATCTGGACAAACGCCAGATTTTATCTGATGGGTCTATTGAGAGATCTAAGTCTAATAAGAGCGGAGTGTGGTCCGAAACACCTCGTGGGAGGATTCTAACGTCGCTCACCCTAGGGAGAACCGGTCCCCCCACATAGACAAGGTCAATGCGGGAGAAGGTTCTGTGAGATGAAGAATGGCACGTGTACTCCCTAGCGTGAGGGAATTTCCAGCGCCACAGGTCAAAAAGACCATATGTGTCGGCCCAATCAGCCAGTCCTCCACGGGACGTACCCGAAGGGGTCATCCTGTCAATCCCTGCGTCTGGAACTAGATTAAAGTCTCCTAAGATAACTACATTCTCAGTGGAGAATTCGGCAATTTTTGCCGTTATTTGGTTTAGGACCTGGAGAGAAGCTGGAGGTGGGAGGT
Organism: Lithobates clamitans; assembly: GCA_037952925.1. NCBI lineage: Eukaryota > Metazoa > Chordata > Amphibia > Anura > Ranidae > Lithobates > Lithobates clamitans. The sequence continues at coordinate 2,389,482 of JBBGZY010001165.1, forward strand.
ATAGACCGACCATAACCCAAGGGACATGATGTATTAATGCGTGTATCACCACAAACCTGCCATTAGGGTCTAGTGCCAGATCGAGGAGTCTAAAAGGGAGAGTCTTGAGGATCAAAATGCTCACTCCTCTAGAAAAAGTGGAATAGGTGGAATGGTAATGATATCCCACCCACGGTTTTTTAAGACTCAGGGTCTTCTTTCCCACTAGATGCGTCTCCTGGAACACACAGATATGAGGGTGGTATGACTTGACAAATTGAAACACAAGGGATCGTTTAATAGGTGAATTGAGGCCCCTGGTGTTCCAGGAGATTATCCTAAGAGAGGACATTTATGGAATGAAGCAATAATGGGGAGTTGAGAAATATGGAGGCGACTTCCCCCGATCTGGCAGCTAGACCCACAGAAGCATTGATGGGACAATGAGAGCCATAGGGTATCACTGAAAACCAGCGCTATTGACATTGTCATATACCATACAGAGGAAAATAAAAGTAAAAAAAACAATAACAATAAGAACATAAGGCCCACAACGGTAGACCAAACCAACCAACTGACCCCCCCCCCCCACCCCGCCCACCCACCATCTCGGCAGGAGGGCATCCCTCCCCAAAAAGAATTGAGCTAACCAGCTCAACATGAGGGCAGTGTGCAAGAGGTACTCAACCTCTCTATTAAACGTTCATAGAACCATCCGGCAAGGATATTGTGTGTAGATCACCCGGTTCCCCGGGGGTACATGCTTCAAAACTCGGGGGGATTCAACTAAGAAGTAAGGCAAATCCGAGCCCCTGTTACTCGTAAATAATAAAACAAAGAAATGAGAAAAAAGAACAGTCACCTGACACGCTATAGCTATGCACTCATATTACCAGTTTACACATTTATTTTTTTGTTCTTCTGAAGCCCAGCCTATTTTTGACAAACTGAATGGCTCTTGTCTGTATCCCTCTTGAAGCACCCAGATTCTTCCCTACTTTTTTTTCTTGAAGCTGACACTGGCCCTAAGGCACCATGTTACTTTCTTCTTTTGGAACAAACACTCACAACAGAAAAGCACCATTTAGGCACTAGGAGAGCTATATATTGCTCCTGATGTAGACGGGAACTTGACATGCTTGTGCCGTCACATTCTTATAAACCCCAGATCCAACTTGTTTTACAGCCTGGACCACTGCATTATCAGAGATGAGATGCAGAAGTATCTGAAATGTATAACACCAGATAAAATATAGTAGTGCAATCTAATCAGAGAGAAACTATGACAATATTGGCAGGAGGTTGCTGGCAATAAGGGGGTTTGGAGGAATGGTGCTATCTCTTGAAAGGGGCAGCCCATCCCCTCCCATCCCATGACCATAAGAACTTGGAAAAGTTAAGGTCAGTCAATCACTTTAGACAATGCCAGGAAAGATGTGCTCTCTTCTTTGTAAGGACAAACTTAATGTTCGGTTGGGTAGTTGAGCATCAGCTGTTATGATGACAGCTTCCTGTTGTCAATAGTTGGTAATTCCCTAAAAGCTATTGACATCACTGACCCCTTTCACTTACATGGCTGAGAATCCCCAATCATGTAAGCAGAGGGACAGAGTGGTGGTGACATCACTAACCAAATATGGTCATGTCCATTTTTGGTCAGGGTTGTCACTTCATTACTGTATAGATTCTGGGGGAAAACCATAATATGTTGTTTGTTTTTATTTATACTAGAAAAAGTGACATCTAAAAAGGAAAAAAATGAGGGTCTGGTATGTATTTTTGCATAATTTACAAAATAAAGGAAGCTTGCAGGGAAATGTCTTTCTTGTCTTTTTCTTTGTAACATTCATACCCTGTACACACAACCAGTTTTCACGTCAAAATAAACTCTGAAGGTTTTTATGACGGAGTTCCGACTGAATTTTTTATTTATTTTAGGTACTTATATAACGCCGTCAATTTACGCAGCGCTTTACATATACATTGTACATTCACATCAGTCCCTACCCTCAAGGAGCTTACAATCTAAGGTCCCTAACTCACATTCATACAGACAATTTAGACAGGATCCAATTAACCTACCAGCATGTCTTTGGAGTGTGGGAGGAAACCGGAGTACCCGGAGGAAACCCACGCAGGCACAGGGAGAACATGCAAACTACAGGCAGCTAGTGTCGTGGTTGGGATTCGAACCAGCGACCCTTCTTACTGCTAGGCGAAAGTGCTATCCACTACACCACTGTGCCCCAGGAATTCTGCTCAAGCTCTCTTGCATACACATGGTCACACCAAATTCCAACCGTCCAGAACGCGGTGACGTACAACACGTACGATGGGACTAGAAAACGAAAGTTCAATAGCCAGTAGCCAATAGCTTCCGTCTTGTACTTGCTTCTGAGCATGCGCCATTTTTGGTACGTCGGAACATCATACAGACGGGTGGGTTTCCCGATAGTAATTAGTTCCGTCAGAAAAATTTAGAACATGTTCTCTATCTCTAAGTCTGTCTGAATTTTCGACGGAAAAAGTCTGATGGGGCATGGTCGGAATATACGATGAAAAGCTCCCATCGGACTTTTTCTGTAGGACATTCTGCTTGTGTGTACGCGGCATAACTCTTGCTACACTACTGTGTTTACATGGTAGACATGCATCTCTTGAAAGGCAAGTTTATGCCCCCCCCAGGCTTTTTACAGGAATAGTTCCTTTTTTGATGTTGCACTTTAGGCATTATTAAATTCACTCCTCCATGCAAATTGTTTTTATCAATCTCTTGTCTATTAGCCTCAAAAATTGAGTAGATTGATTTGACAGACTCATCTTCCATTGACTTCAGAGGGGTTTGGATTCTGTATCCAAATGTTTGATATGTTTGGCCAAACCACTTCCTATCACGTATATTTCCCTAAAGATGAATTCCACGCATGGTATATTTTTACACACGGTAGTTATATTGTTGCAGCTTGGGCTGCTGTAACTATGTATATACCATCTCTGATCGATACCCCTGAGAGCTTGAAATCACTGAAGATGAGACCGCTACTTCAGTGATCTCCCCTTGCTTCCATGTCCCGTGCTGAGCAGGCAGCCTGATGCATTATGAACACAGGAATGTTTGGCTGGCAAAGCACATTGTCTTTATGTTAATGAAGACAAGGGTCTTTTCTCCACATCTCTGGCCCAGTGGATGTGGGAGTCTGTGGGGGAAGTACTTATCATAATCTGTAAGCCTCCTTTAGATTAAGAAGACCCCAGATATATGCTATCCCTGCACGAATAACAAATACATAATAAATAAACATACACACCATAGATTAATATTTTTATTTTTAAAAACGACCCATAATGTAAGAAAATTATAAATCATAGATGAAAAAAAAACAGTTAATGCAATAACTGTCACTCCTAATTGTACATCTGAAAAGAAAACAGATGAAGCTTACCATAGAGGATTTAACCATATACAACACAGCTATGCAGGATCCCAATAGCATTTCTAGTCTGTAAAGTAATACCATTCTGACAGTCTAGGCTGTATATATGTCAGTACCCACATCTTTATTAGTCAGACATTGAATTGAGCATGTTATACCTCCATGGGGACCATTAAGATGGACCATTCACATAATGTGCATGAGATATAAAGTTAATGGCACTGACTCATGTCTTTTGTCTCATAAAGTGTATGGTTCTGAGTGATCAACATGTAATCACATTAGTAATTTCAGAAAGCAGAAAAGGGCATCAAATGGATGTCTGATAATGTACATAGTTCACAACGATCTACATTTAATCGCATAAGACGTCTCATTATGTGCATAATTCACAGTAGTCTACATAAAGGCATATTAGCAATTACAGCAAGCAGAATAAAGCATTAGATGGATCATTCATCTCAAATACAGGACATAAAAGGTTAATGTCTCATTCGTAGTAATCCACATATAGTCACACGGGTAATTGCAGCAAGCAGAATAGAACATTCAAGCAATCAAATGCATGAAAAAAAGCACAGTTTTCAGGGATGTCAAACTTGCCACTGATTAGTGGGAACTGCAGATACTGTATGTAATAAAGCAGAAGCAATAAGGTATGTGGTAGTTTGTAGACATGTGCGATTCGTTTAGTTAGCAAATCGAAATTTTAGATGAAATTTGCAAGATTTGGGGATTTGCATGCATCTGAATTTCCAAATCTCAAATCACAATATTAACCACTTGAAGACCAGGCCTAGTTCTGAAATTTGTTACTTAAAAGATAAAATAAGTGTTTTTTGCTACAAAATTACTTAGAACCCCCAAACTTTGTATATAATTTTTTAGCAGAGACCCTAGAGAATAAAATGGCGGTCGTTGGAATATTTTATGTCACTCTGTATTTTCTAGGCGGTCTTTAAAACACAATTTTTTGGTAAAAAATACACTTCAATGAATTAATAAATAACTACCGGTAAACAGTAAAGTTAGCCCATTTTTTTTGTATAATGTGAAAGATGATGCTACACCATGTAAAAAGGTACCTAACATGCTTTGAAATTCATAGAATGGCGACAAACTACGGTACATAAAAATCTCCAAAGACGACTCATAACCCGTTTAGAGTTACAGAGGAGTGCTAAAATTATTGCTCTTGCTTTAAGGATTGTGGTAATACCTCACATGTGTGCTTTGAACACTGCTTACATTTGTGGGCATGACTTATGTATGCATTTACTTTGGCACGCGAGCACAAAGGGATGGGGCACTTTAACCACTTGCCGACAGCTACTCACCGATATACGTTGACACAATGACAGCGGTGGGCAAATGGGCATACCTTCATGTCCCCTTTAATTGGCGGGGCTAGTGGGCTCGATGGCTGCTTGTCTCCTGGCGATCGTGTCACAGAGCCACAGAACGGGGAGATGCCTATGTAAACAAGGCATTTCCTCATTCTGCCTACTGGCTTGACAGAGATCACTGCTCCCTGTCATCGGGAGCAGTGATCGCTGTCATGTCAGTGGTAGCCCAACCCCCCCAGAGTTAGAATCACTCCCTAGGACACACTTAACCCCTTGATCGCCCCCTAGTGTTTAACCCCTTCCCTGCCAGTGTTATTTACACAGTAATCAGTGCATTTTTATAGCACTGATCCCTGTATAAATGATAATGATCCCAAAAGAGTGTCAAAAGTGTCCGATGTGTCCGCCATAATGTCGCAGTGCCGCCATTACTAATAAAAAAAAAAAAAAAAATGCCATAAAACTATCCCCTATATTGTAGACACAATAACTTTTGTGCAAAGCAATCAATATACGCGTATTGCAATTTTTTTTTTTACCAAAAATATGTAGAAGAATACATATCAGCCTAAAGTGAGGAAAACTTTTTTATATATTTTTTATATATTCTTATATATATTTTTATATATTTTTGGGGGATATTTATTATAGCAAAAAGTATAAAATAATGCTTTTTTTTCACAATTGACACTCTTTTTTTTATTTATAGCGCAAAAAATAAAAACCACAGAGGTGATCAAATACCACCAAAAGAAAGCTCTATTTGTGGGAAAAAAGGACATCAATTTTGTTTGGGTGCGTCACACGACAGTGCAATTGTCAGTTAAAGCGACGCCGTGTCAAATCACAAAAAGTGCTCTGGTCAGGAAGGGGGTAAAATCTTCCAAGGCTGAAGTGGTTAAAAAAAAAAATCTTATTTATTTTATTTTTTCTACTTTTACACTTTCCCCTAAAAAATGTTTTTATCACTTTTATTGCTGTCGCAAGGAATGTAAACATTCCTTGTGACAGCAATAGTCACGTGTCAGGTATTTTTTTGGAGGGATCTAGGGTCTATAAGACGCCAAATCCTTCCTTTGCACTTAAAAGCATTTAAAATTCCAAATTTTGCTGTTTTGAATAAGACATTTTTTAAAATCTGGTGCCTTTAAGGCTCCAGTAAGTAAGTTTCTAGATCCAGGACCCGACCAAAGCCGATTCAAAGGTGATGGAAGTGGCGGCTGGTCGTTTGGGCCTCCCAGTGGGATGGGAGCGCCCGTGCAGAGTGGCGGAAGGCAGCAGGAGGGGGGACGTCCCCTCCCGCTGCTTGTGATAATTTTTTGAGCAGCTGCTTAGCCGCATTGATTGTTCTCACAAGAAAGCCATAAAACAGTACTGGGGGGATGCTTGCAGCTGCAGACATCACCCTTGTACACCCACTTGAAGCAAAACAATGTACAGGTGGTTAACAAATTTCACATAATAAATTATAACGAAAACAATAAATTCATTCATATTCATTTGTTTAATTTGCATTACATGATGCAATAGTGTGGGCCTTTTATTAATGTTTGAAGCATCCAAAATAACATAATGACATAATGAATGGTCTGAATTGATTTGTATATATTAGTCTTTACTCTAGTGAGCGTAGTGTGAATATTCTAAAAAAGATTCTTTTTATATTGGAGTTGAACTCTTGTCAGTGGATGAGACCATTTGTTTAATTTGTGTGTCCGTGGCCAACAAACAAAGTCAGTTGGGAATGAAGACATTAATTCAAATTAATAACATAAAGAATAAATATGTATTAATATAAAATAAAATATGCTAAGTAAAAACTAACATTAGCAGCGCTTCAGAATTCAAATAAACAAAAGTCCATGAATCAAATAAATCTGTATAATCAGAAAAGATCAACACAGCCTTTCCATATGTGACCTAAGTGGCATATATTCTTAATAGCCATCTGTCACCACACCTCGTGCGTTATCCCCCTATGGTAATGGACTCATCAGAAAAAGATAAATAAATGCCCATCGTAATCATTCCTGGAGCTGCAAGATCCGTGCTTCCATCTGCATGTCACTCATGACAAAAAATACATGTGCATAGCATAATTCCAAATATAGTTTAATAATTAAATCCCCATCCTCCTTACAAGATGCACTTACAAAAAAGATTAATTTAAAAGGCATTTAGAACATTTAAACAGTCCTTATCATGTTCAGTCAGAACTCTCACCGCCAGATGGTTTACACACAGAGCGGCGTACCTGGGTTGAGTTCAGGGCTGATCGTCAGACTGGATGGCTGCGTGCTCATGGCCTGGCGTGTTTCGTCACACTTCATCAGAGGGCGTGGCCACACAGCACAGCACGTCCAATATATATACATATATTCTATGTATTTATATAGATGCATTTATTTTATTTAAATGAGAGTGGCGCGGTAGTCTTTGACTCTTAGATGATCATCCAATTCTTTTTGCATTGACATTTTTCATTATTATAAAAAATGCTCTACATATGAAATTGAAACATAATGCAATGTAATAAATACTATAAAGTATAAAAGTGAAATAAGATGATTCCTACGTATTGTGTTTGGGTTGGATGGAGGTGGGTCCATCAGAATCTCCAAATCATAACATAACAAATTGATCCAAAATTAATGTTGTTCAGTTTGTTAATTTCGGAAGCATGCAACACCAGTTGATATTGTCCAGTCAGCTCATTCCATTTCTCTTTGTGACTTGGTCTAGCAGGGATGACTCAGAATGCATAAATAAAATAATAAATTAACACGTTAATGAATATAGTCAATATTCCAAAATAACAAAAGAATAACAGAACTTTCAAAACAATATGAATGATGACAACATTCAAACCACTATGTCGACATTAAATAAAAAATCTCTGAAGAGCGATCTGGAGAGGGGGTGTGACCAGATGGAGAGGTGGAGTGAGATGTGAGGAGTAAGGAGTGAAGGTGTGTGTCTCCTCCAGCCCTATGCCTGCCGTATGCCTTCAGTAGCTTGCTCCACACTGAGCCTGGGGTTACTAGGCGGCATCTAGCCTATTCCCGGCCGCTCCTACACGGCCGCTCGTCATCCAGAGTCCACCTAAATGAGCAGAGGGTGGCAGAGGAAAATTCTCAGCGTCTAGCAAACCCACAAAGGGTGGAAACGGAGGTCTAAGGAGAGCTGTCACCGTGGCGTTAGGCAGCCGACTGGAAGCCGTGAGTCATCGCTGAGGCACCTGGAAATGCCAAAAAAAAATGTTTCACTTTTGCTTTTGAGTTCCTGGGCTGTGGATGCAGCGATCTTATGACTGAACCAGTGTGTGCATTTAATATTACACAAGCCTGGTATCCAGATTGTGGAATCTCCATCTGAGTCAGTAAAGGTGGCGTGAGTAACTAATTTGCATATTGTATACTGCACACTGCAGTCTGCATATTATATACTGCATTTTCTTTATACTGGTTACATATAAGTACGGAAAGAAGTAAAGGAGATATGCGGAGATAAGTGGAGCTAGAGACAGTGCTGGGCGAAATGTTGGCATACATGTATACGGTGAGCCCCAGAACAATGCAGTATATTTCATGTGCTGGATATTGGATAAATCGGATGTATGGGATACTGCTGTCCCTTGTAAATACAAGCACAAAATAAGCTCCCTGTGATTTCTTTCATCTACAATTCTCCCATAACTCTTACATTTTCCTTGTTTATCTGCTACTGGTTTGATTGCCTGTGATACTCCTTTAAATATCTGGGCTGGATAGCTGGAGAGTGGACATGTCAGCAAGGAGAAGAGGGGATGAGCATTCCAGCCAGGAGAATGTGGCCACAGTCATTGCGGTCGGCAAAAGAAAATAAAGATAGGGGGAGCCAAGCCGCAGCAGCTGAGGCTGCAGCTAAATTGGAAAGATATGCCCATACTCCAGATCATACCCCAACTAAAGGGGGGCAACAGTCCCAGACCAAAGTGTCAACGGACAGAAAAAGTCAAGACCAAATGGTAGCTGCAGTAGCCAAAAACATAGGCAATAAAAGTACTGCTCCGGTAGAAAATGTAGTATCAATCCCCCTAACAGCCCCCCTGTAGAGGGAACCCCCACATTAAATGATGTATTACTGGCGGTTAATGTATGCAAACAGTTGTTGGGGGAACTATGCGAACAAATGAAGGACGTCAAAGAGGAACTGTCTTTGGTACGACATGATCTTCAAAAAACTGCCTGAGAGAATAACTGTTGTGGAAGGGAGAATAAGCCAAATAGAGGATGACCTATATCCAGTAAAAACAAGAAGTAAAAATTTTGAAAGATCAAATGACCAAGTTTGTTGGAAAATTGGATGAGATGGAAAACAGGCTTCGCAGGGACAATGTGAGGTTGGTGGGACTCCCAGAAAAGAGTGAGGGGCCTACTCCAGTAGAGAGTCACAAGAGTTGGTGAAGAGGAGAGTGGGGATGTGTTTGTGCCGATCACAAAAAAAGCCCTAAGGGATTACCTAGAAAGGTGTAAGGAGGGAGGGGGAGGGAGAACAGGGGTGGGGGGCAGTAAGATATCAAAATGGGTACATATTGAGGTTATGGAGGGGTCAGAAGGAAGATTATAATTTTTATAATAAGTTAACAAGAGAAAATGAATGGGAAAGCACAAAAGTAATGATAAAATATGCACATAGGTATCTCCAGGAGAATATAATTTTTAAAATAGTAGGAGGAAAGCACAGAAATAAATATAAACACAATACTAATAATAAATTATGCACATAAAGCACTTTCAAGAGGAAAAATGATAATTAAGTTTGTACATAAAGCACATACAGGGGTAATAACACAAACTGGTATACAAAATGGAAAGCAGGAACACTGGGTTATGTTAAGGCACAAGGGGATGTTTATGGATAGGAGTAATTTTTTTGTGCACACAAGGGTTTTTCCTTTTTGTCTTTTTGTCTTCTGGTTTTTTTTTTTTTGATTCTTAATGCAATCTAGAGTATTAAAAATTGGTTCTTGGAACGTTCGTGGGATGGGTAACCCAGCAAAGAGAGCCACAATCTTTGGTGCGTTAGAGACATACGAGATAGGGCTGGTCTGCCTGCAGGAGACACATTTAACTAAAGAAACCAAGCTGAAGGTTGGAAATAAAAGGTTTCAAAATCAATATCATTCAGTGCACTGATAAAGAGAGTTGTTGTGTTCACCTGCAGGCAGATCAGCCTAGACGAGTTAGGACGGTATATCTTTCTCCATTGTACTATTGAAAATAGGGAATATGTTCTTGCAAATATTTATATTCCTCCACCCTTTAAATTAGAAGTCCTGTATAGATTAATGGAATTTATGATGGATAAAACTGGGATACCTGTTATAGCATTAGGGGACTTTAATGAGGTTATAGATAAAAAATTGGATAGGTTCCCATTAGTAAAACAGGGGCAGTACAGCTCTGAGAGCAGGTTGTATCAGTTTTTACAGGAAGCAGGATTATTTGATATGTGGAGAATGAGGAACCCAAATACGCTACAATATTCATGCCTTCCAAGCACTTACTCCACACTCTCCGGGATAGATCTGGTTCTAGGTAATGAGGAAGCATCCCAGGTAATAAAAGATATAGCATACTATCCCAGGGGGGTGTCTGACCATTCACTAATGAAGGTTTTGGTGAACTTAGAAGAAAAAAAAACACTAGGGGTATGGAAAATGAACCCTCTCTGGTTCGAATTAATGGGGAATACAGAAGAGATACTATTTAAAATAAGAGTTTATAGAATTTAATGAGGGCACAGTGACAAGGGGAGTGATGTGGGACACACTGAAGGCATTCATCAGGGGTATATGTATTTAGCAGGTTGCAAGAACTAAAAGTACATCTAGGGAATGGGAGAATAAGATCAGGAAGGAGTTGCTGAATGCGGAAAATTTTTGTTAATAAACAAGAGGAATATAAAGTGGTTGTGGGCAGGAAATCTGAGAACAAACGATTATTCCAAAAGCAAGTCGCTTTTGGAGAGGGAGAAAACGTGGGACGGATGTTGGCTCACTTGGTGAGAACAAATTCCTCTCCCTCTGCAGTCCCGGCGATCAGGACAGGGAGGGGAGAAATTTCCTCCCAGGTATCAGAAATTACAGACACGTTTAGACAATATTATAATAATTTGTATAGGTCGCAAGGGACTGCGAGAGGAGAGGAATTGGATAATTTTTTGGGGAAGATAGAGATACCTTTCCTTTATAGAAGTGGATAAAGAAGGAATGGAGGCCTCGATAACCCTTGAAGAAATACAGATAGCAGTGACAGAGATGGCCAATCAGAAATCCCCTGGACCAGATGGTCTCCCAGTAGAAACCTATAAATATTATGGGGAAGTACTGCTTCCGGAGCTTCTTAAAGTGCTGAACTGGGTGGAGGTGGAGGGGAAATTGCTCACATCTATGACTGAAGCAACAATAATAGTTTTGCACAAGGAGGGGAAGGACCCGTTGGAGACTACGTCTTACAGACCTATTTCTCTACTTTGTTCGGATGCTAAGATACTGGCTAAAATAATGGCAGCTAGGTTAAATAAGGTAATATCCAAACTTATACATCCAGATCAAACAGGGTTTATTCCTAGTAGATCAACTTGCTTGAACATTAGGAGGGTAGTCCTTAATTTACAGATACCAACAGATAATACTGGAGTAAGAGCAGCAATGTCACTAGATGTGGTTAAGGCTTTTGATAGCCTAGAATGGGAGTATATTTGGCGAGTACTGGAAGAATTTGGTTTTGTCCCCCTCGTTTATTAGGTGGATAAAAATATTATATAACGCACCTAGCACCAAAATTAGAGTTAACAATGATTACTCAGGTAAGATCCAATTGGAGAGGGGGACGAGACAGGGGTGCCCACTGTCACTGCTGCTTTTTGCTCTGGCAATGGAGCCATTGGCTATTGCAATAAGATCAAATACAAATATGGCTGGGTTCAGGATATAGGGGCTGAAAGAATCGCATTATATGCAGACAATGTTCTCCTCTTCCTAAGAGACACAGAGCAATCATTAAAGCAGGCGATGTGTATTTTCAGAAACTTTGGAAGACTCTCTAGTTTAGCCATAAATTGGGAAAAATCAGCACTTATGCCAGTGGACCCCGTTGGGAACCAAATATCTCCCGGAAATCCCCAAGTGGAAGTGGTTGACACAATGAAATACCTGGGAATACATATATCTAGACACCCAAATAAATATACAGATAACAACATAGTTCCCCTTTTGACTAAATTTAAAAGTAAAATAGAAATCTGGCAGCGACTTCCTTTATCGATCGCAGGGAGATGCAATTTGATTAAAATGTTGTGGATGCCACAATTATTGTATGTATTGCATAACTCCCCGACTTGGATACTTAAGAAATGGTTTAAAAAATTTGATTCTCTATTTAGTGGTTTAATATGGAAAGGTGGCCAAGCCAGGATAAGTTTACAAACCCTACAGCTATCAACATGGAAGGGGGGCATAGCGGTACCGCACCCACAAAGTTACTTTTTGGCAGCCCAACTGCAACATCTAAAAGGGAATAGAGAACCAGAAGGACGTATAAACAGGTAATTAATGATATTAGGGATTCCGCATAAATCAGTAGTGGAGGTATTGGAGGCTGATTCCTTTCTTAGTAAAACCCCTACAGTAGGACTAGCCATAAAAGTATGGAAAGCAGTTAAATCACTTAGGGGAAAAGGTGGGGTGACAGAACAAACTCCCCCTCTGGGAGAATAAAAACCTGCTGGGACTGGAGATGATAGGGAGGATTAAAGAATGGGAAAGGAAAGGAATAGATAGGTTGGCCCAGCTGTATGAGGGAAGAACGTTAAAAACATTCACTGCATTGAGAGAGGAATATGATATACCTAAACATACATTTTATAAGTACTTACAAATTAGACACGCTTTAAATGCCCAGTTTGAGGAACAAGGCCCGGTCTGGTGGAATACCCCTTTGTATCAAAAAATCGTTAGCCCTGGAAAGAGTAGGGGATTTATATCTGACATATATTTAGATATATGTGGAGGAAGTATTGAGAGCCCAGAATCTCTTAAGAGTAGGGGGAAATGGGAGGAGGATCTAGGGACAATATCGGACAGACAATGGAGGAGGGTATTAGAGAGAGGACACTTAGTGTCGGTCTCACCCACACAGAAGGTTTCATTTTTTATGTTGGTTCACAGGACATACTATACACCTAAGAGAATATTTGAGTTTGGATGGAGGGTAGATTCTGGGTGCCCTAGATGTCAGGGCACAGGGGACTTGCTGCATATGATATGAAGGTGCCCTAAGTTGTTTAGATATTGGTCAGAGATCCTTGAAACCATAAATACGATATATAATACTAGACTGGAGATGGATGCCAAACTCTGCATCTTGGGGTTGGGGGTGGGAATAGATGGAATAGCTGGCGTAACTAAAGCAGTGCTGAGGTGTCTTTTCCAAGCAAGAAAATTAATAGCGCAAAGATGGCAAGCAAAAAAACCCCCATCGGTAAGAGACTGGGTCAGCATAGTAACAGAGATGATATGGAGAGAGAAAGCAGTGTATACAAGGAGAAGAAATATTAAAGAATTTAAAAAAATGTGGAAACCCTGGTCGGAGAAGATGGGATATCCTATGTAAAGCATTAAAAGAAAGGCTATGCAAGGTTCTGTGGAAATAAATATACAAGGGTATGAGAAAGTAAGACCCAGCATATATGCAAGGCGGGGAGGGAAGGGATAAAAGGGGGTAGCAAATAAAATAGGGGGACAAAGGGGTTAAATACTGTGAAATGCTTTCAATTTTATCCTATATTACTTTTAATGTGTTATTTTTGATATATATATATATATATATATATATATATATATATATATATATATATATATATATATACTACCGTTCAAAAGTTTGGGGTCACCCAAACAATTTTGTGTTTTCCATGAAAAGTCACACTTATTCACCACCATACGTTGTGAAATGAATAGAAAATAGAGTCAAGACATTGACAAGGTTAGAAATAATGATTTGTATTTGAAATAACATTGTTTTTACATCAAACTTTGCTTTCATCAAAGAATCCTCCTTTTGCAGCAATTACAGCATTGCACACCTTTGGCATCCATCCACAACACTTTTTTCCAGTCTTCCTCTGTCCAATGTCTGTGTTCTTTTGCCCATCTTAATCTTTTTCTTTTATTGGCCAGTCTCAGATATGGCTTTTTCTTTGCCACTCTGCCCTGAAGCCCAAAATCCCGCAGCTGCCTCTTCACTGTAGATGTTGACACTGGTGTTTTGTGGGTACTATTTAATGAAGATGCCAGTTGGGGACCTGTGAGGCGTCTGTTTCTCTAATGTGCTAGAGACTCTAATGTGCTTATCTTCTTGCTTAGTTGTGCAACGCGGCCTCCCACTTCTTTTTCTACTCTGCCTGTTTGTGCTGTCCTCTGAAGGGAGTAGTACACACCGTTGTAGGAAATCTTCAATTTCTTTGCAATTTCTCGCATGGAATAGCCTTCATTTCTAAGAACAAGAATAGACTGTTGAGTTTCAGATGAAAGTTCTCTTTTTCTGGCCATTTTGAGCGTTTAATTGACCCCACAAATGTGATGCTCCAGAAACTCAATCTGCTCACAGGAAGGTCAGTTTTGTAGCTTCTGGAAGGAGCTAGACTGTTTTTAGATGTGTGAACATGATTGCACAAGGGTTTGCTAATCATCAATTAGCCTTCTGAGCCAATGAGCAAACACATTGTACCATTAGAACACTGGAGTGATAGTTGCTGGAAATGGGCCTCTATACACCTATGTAGATATTGCACCAAAAACTAGACATTTGCAGTTAGAATAGTCATTTACCACATTAGCAATGTATAGAGTATATTTGTTTAAAGTTAGGACTAGTTTAAAGTTAGCTTCATTTAAAAGTACAGTGCTTTTCCTTCAAAAATAAGGACATTTCAATGTGACCCCAAACTTTTGAACGGTAGTGTATATATATATATAAATATATATAAAAAATCACAATTTGTAACTGTGAAGAAAATGAATAAAGATTATAAAAGGCAAAAACAAAAAAAATCTATTTTTAAGGTTGCCTGATCAAAAACACAAGCAAAATATGTGGCATTGTTACAAAGTTCAACTCTGCATATTGTGTAGAATTCATGCTATAAATTCAGTTACCAGTTTTGCCGCATACACACGATTGGATTTTTCGACAGCAAATGTTCGATGGGAGCTTGTTGTCGGAAATTCTGACCATGTGTAGGCTCCATCGGACATTTTTTGTCGGAATTGCCGACAACAAAAATTTGAGAGCTGGATCTCAAATTTTCCGACAACAAAATCCGTTGTCGGAAATTCCGAGCGTGTGTACACAATTCCGATGCACAAAATTTCACGCATGCTCTGAATCAAGTACGAGGAAGCGCTTGGTCTGGTAAAACTAGCGTTCATAATGGAGATAGCACATTTGTCACGCTGCAAATTTTGAAATCTTTTAATGCAGCACATTCTCTTCTTCTTTATAATGCTAGAATTCACACAGAGTTCTAAAAAACTGATTTCTTTATTATTTCTTGTAATCTCATGAATACATTTTTTTCCCACCAGATCTCCAGAATAATGTTTTTAATTTTTGTTTATAGTAATCTCCTTTTTGTTTTTAAATCAAGATCTCCTGTTTTTAATTTTTTTTTCTAGTTATCTTCATAATATTTTTTTTTCGTTTTGTGTGTCAAGTTACCACAACACCATTATTATCTTGTATTTTTTAACCTCAACTAGAGTTGATGTTGGTGTCCCTTGTTAATTTGACATTGTCTTCTTGAAATGTACCTGCCTACTCACAAACAAACTGTCCTTTTTAATTTTAACACATAGCCAATGATTTTAGACAAAAAATAGACATTTATTAGGAATCATAACAAAATAAAGAGGAAGGCAACCCTGGATAAACTGGTGAAATTGGAGAAGCCTTTGAACCCCAGGCACACATCAACTATTTGACAGGCAAAATTGGGAGCCTGAGGAGTCCATTTCATAGGGAGCACAATCCTGTCCAGTACTCCGAGAGATCAGGAACAGCAGCAGGTG
Source organism: Lithobates clamitans (assembly GCA_037952925.1). Lineage (NCBI taxonomy): Eukaryota > Metazoa > Chordata > Amphibia > Anura > Ranidae > Lithobates > Lithobates clamitans. The sequence continues at coordinate 2,405,354 of JBBGZY010001165.1, forward strand.
ACATATATGTCCCCAGGCTGTGGGCTTACAACAGCCTGCATCTTTTGCCAGACCAGACCGAACCCAGGCCATCACTCTCTTGTCTTCCTTACATGCTTCCTTACACGCTTGCTTCCAGGCTGTGGCTCTGGTGTTGGAGTTGTGGCAGGAGGTGGAGGAGGAGGATGGTCCAACTCACAGAGGTGGGTTTTGCTTGTGAGTTTGCCACTCAAACCCCTTATTTAGGGCCATATATATCACTTCCTCACAAAAGAGGCATTGGCCCACCTCCATTTCCTGCATTTTGTTGGCAGCCATGCAGGCATAGGCCTCAAGAAGACTGGCGAGTTCTGAGGGCCGCAGAAGCCTGCCAAACTATCCCAAATGCTGACTCCTCCACGCTCCTCCCCTTCCTGGGCCTTTTTTTTTTCTCAAAAGGTTTTTATTGTTTTCAAATAAGTAAGATTACAAACTGGTTGTGAACATACATATTTCACATGAACAGTATGAACATGAGCAGGGAAAACAAGCAGTCAGGCATACAATAGTACATTGTTCACACATGTAACTGTAATAATATTGCGTAACTTTAACCGACAGTATGTTTATATTCAGTTAGAGGCTTATTGAGACTGAATGTCAGTAAGGGTTCATCTCATGTGAAAATCCTTAATTGGGGGTTTAGTAGGAGTGGATCGAGTTATGTATCTATGTATTATCATTTGTCTCTCCTCTCAATATTATGGTGCTGCGACGTTCGGTCTAAGTTTGCTCAGGATAGGATATAAGTAGATTGTGTTGTCGCGGCATCCTGTTCAGGTCATTAATCTTAGGTTATTCATTAACTTATGGGGAATGGTGGGTGGCTAGGAAGTGGAGAAGGTGTGGGGGGTTAATATGACTCGGGTGTATCCGAGGATGGGGGAACTGATGATGTGAGTTTATGAAAGTGGAGAGTATGGTAAAGGGGGTGAGAAGTAAGGGGGGAAGAAAGATATCAGAATGATTTGGGGAGTATTCAGTGACATGAAGGTAGCTGTGCATCTCTCTTGCCTCCCTCCTCAGAAGGGGCTCGCATTAGATCTATACCAGCTGATCAATGTCATGGGTATCTGTCGAGCCTATTCACATAGTCGTTTGGGATTGTGGGAGAAAAGGTAGTAGAGTTGTGCGTATATTTACACTGTGGAATGTTAGGATAGTTTATGTCAAATCTTTACTAGTTTGGAGAGAAAAGGAGGGTGTAGTCTGATGTTAATCTGAAGTGTGTCCAACATGCCCATTTGTTATTAAATTTGTGCTGGGAGTCTCTCGCTATATGTATTAATTCTTCCATTTCAGCGATTCTGTTAATTTTGTTGATCCATTCTTTGATGGAGGGGGGTGTCTGGGATTTCCAATGTGTGGGAATGCACTGTTTTGCTGCATTGATTATGTGCATCGCAAGTGATTTATGGTATGTTCTATGTGGTAAGCTTGAATGATGTAGTAGAAATTGAGCAGGGGTTCCACCCAAAGTGTAGGTGGTGACACGTGTAATTATCTTGTGTACTTATGTACTTCTGTCCAGAACATTTGGATAGAGGGACAATCCCACCATAAGTGAAGTAGGGTTCCTGGTTGATCATTCCTCTGGGATTGCAGGATTAATTTTATACAGTAAGGCGGGTGTGCGGTACCAGCGAGTTTGGAATTTTGAATCCATTCTCTTGAGTAGTCACATTGATAGATCCCTTGTGGATGTTGGGATAAATTCTTTCCCATTCTTACGGCAAAAGAGATATAGACAGGTCTCTTTCCCAAGTAGTGCACATTGTCGAATTATTAGGCGTACAGTCTATGAATAAAAGGGAGTGTGCAGTTGATACCATGTGTGTTTGCTGTGTTTTATGGGAGCGTTCAAAGGGAGTCAGTTGTCTAGAACAGGAAAGTTTCCTTTCTAGGTTTCTCAAGAAATGAGTAATCATGAGATATGTCCAGTCTGGTATCTGGGGTTTGTCAAACCTAGAAGAGAGTTGAGATGCTGAAAGGATTTTGTCTTGGTTGTAAAAGTCATGGGCTAGGATCTTTCCGTCAGTCCAGTGTTGTGTTAAGAAGTTAGTGTGCATGCCCAGGGGAAAATCTGGGTTCAGTCTGAGTGGGGTCATTGGGCCTTGGATTGTTGAGATGGAGGAGCGTTTGCAAGTCATGTGAAAGCTTTGAATTGTTGGTTTGATTAGAGGATGAAGCTTCAGTTCAGTGGGAAAGTGACATTCTAGAATCCAAGGTAATGATGCTAGGGAGAGGTTCGTGAAAGAATCCTCTAGTCTAACCCAATCTTTTCCCCAAAGGAAGGTGGAGCTGATGTATTTGTAGGATTTGAAGAAGGTTGGTGGCACGTGGATCAGGACAGTCTGCATTATATATAGGATTCGTGAAAGAGCATTCATTTTTAGAATTGCACCTCTCCCGAACCACGAGAACACCGGCCTATTCCAATTTTTTAGGTCTTCTGTAAGCTTGTTTAGAATTGGTAAATAATTTTTTGTATAAAAGTTGGATAGTTTTGCGGGTAGTTGTATGCCTAGATAGGTGATCGCCTCTGGCTGCCACTGAAAGGGGAAGTTTGTTTTGCATTGATCGACTATGGGTGAGGGCAAGGAAACATTAAGGGCAAAGGATTTAGTAAAGTTGATTTTGTCATCCGCGTAAGCAGCTAATTTGTATTCTCTTTGGCCAGTGGATACCCCTCTTATGTCTGGGTTTTGACGTATGGAACACAGGAGAGGTTCAAGTGTGAGGATGAATATAATGGGGGAAAGAGGACACCCCTGCCTCCTTCCGCTGCGGATGGGGAAGGCATTCGACAGGGCATTGTTTACTCTAATTCTGGATGAAGGTTGGGTATATAAGGAAAATATAAGATTGAACATGTGCGGGCCTATTCCCAGGGCTTTTAGGACAGCGGCCATATAGTCCCAAGACACCCTGTTGAATGCCTTCTCCGCATCTAAAGCAAGAAAAAAACCTGCTTGTTTTGAGGATGTCATGAGGTGGTGCAGGTTGATCGCTTTTATAGTGTTATCCCTGGCCTCCCTTCCAGGGACAAAACCTACTTGGTCTCGGGAGATGATTGATGGGAGTAGTGGAAGAAGTCTATTGGCTAAAATTTTGGAGAGGACATTAATATCCACATTCAGTAATGAGATAGGCCTATAGTTTGCCGGTTGTGATGGATCTTTGTTGTCCTTGGGTATGACTGTAATGTGTGCTTGTAGCATTCCTGGAGTGAGTGGGCTGTATGCTGATAGGGAGTTAAAAGCTTTTAAGAAGGGAGCGCTAAGCATGTCAAAGAATGTTTTGAAGTAGACAGCGGATAGACCGGACTTTTGCCAGCCTTTAGGCTTTTAATTGCGTCTTTAAGTTCCTGTTGAGTAATCAGGCATTCTAGTATGTTGGAGGATTCTGGAGAAATCCTTTTGGGGAAGTGCTGTTCTAGGAACTTTTCAATTTTAGTTCGGCGGTCCTCATCAGAGGGTGTGGGTGTATTAGCCTTATCTATATTGTATAGTTTTGTGTAGAATTTCTCAAATTCCTGGGCTATAGCTGTATTGCTTGTGTGTGTTTGACCTGTTGGGGAGCATATCTTATGTATTGTTGTCTTAGCTTTCTTCGAATGCAATGCTTGGGCAAGCAAGTGCCCACTTTTGTTTCCTGATTCGTAAAAAATCTTGTGAGAAAGCATACATTTTTTCCTGGTGTTGCGATTCAGTTCTTCCTGGATTCGTTTGCGAGTGTCTGTGAGGTCCTGGTAGGATTGTTGGGCCAAGGTCTGTTTGTGGTAGGCCCCTAATGTATGGAGATTATGAAATAGGCCTGCGAGATATTGTTGTTTTTCTTTTTTAATTGTCACCGGCATTGAGATAAGTCTGCCTCTTATCACACACTTGTGTGCTTCCCATTGGGTTAGACTGGAGGTGTCTGGTGTGTCATTTTCCTGAAAGTAATTGTTTAGACATTTGGTAAGAGTTGAGACTCTGGTTTTGTCTGTCAGTATCATAGGATCTAGTCTCCAAATATTGGTATGTGTGATTTTGTCAGGGAAGGTCAGTGTTATCGTAATCGGATGGTGTTTCGATGCGGTCATAGGTTCGATTGTCGCATTCGATAGTAGAGGATGATCGCTCTGAGTGAGAAACAGATAGTCCAGTCTGAAGTATTTTTTATGTAGTGCTGAAAAAAAGGTAAAATCCTTTTTCCTGTGGTCTGAGGGTGTGCCATGTGTCATGAAGAAGAAGAGATTGGATACTCAATTTTATTTGGCGTAGTGCCCTATATGGTAGACTGGATGTTCCTGAAGATGTATTTAGGAGAGGATCGAGGGGAACATTGAGATCTCCTCCCAGTATAAGTATGCCATTTTTGAAAGAGGCGAGGGTCTGCAGAGTTTTACGAATGAATGGGACTTGAGAAACATTGGGACAGTAGATGTTTGCTAGTATGATTAGTTTGTTATGGATAGTCCCTTTTAGAACGACATATCTCCCCTGAGCGTCAATTAGTGTGTCTGTTATTTTGAGAGAGGAATTCTTAGATATGAGGATTGTGACTCGTTTAGTTTTAGAAGTCGGTGTAGATGCATGATAGCTTGTCGGAAAGTCTCGATTAGAGAAATTAGGTAGAAATTAGGTAGAAATTGCTACTGAGGAAAAGTGAGTCTCCTGCAGAAACACAACATCCGCTTTTTTGCTTCTCATGTAAGTCAGTACCTGGAATCGTTTTTCGGGTATATTAAGGCCTTTGACATTAAGTGAGACTATTTTGAGGGGGACATTTTTGGTTGTGGTTTTGGTATCTGCCATGGTGTTTTGGGGGCAACTTCCCCAGGAGCAGATCTCCTAGAGGAGGGAAGCAAGAGAAAGACTAAAATAAAAAAAAAAAAAAGGGGGGGTAATGGGTAATAGTGGAGGGGGGGAGTGAGGGGGGAGGTATAGGGTAGAGAAGGCAGAGGGAGGTGGAAGGTTGTTTGAGAGCTGATAAAAACTGTGAGTAGGGAGTAGGTAAGGATTTGTGATCTTAAGTTAACTTGTGGTGATTAGAAACTTTTTCTCTAATCACTTAAAGTAAATCCAGTAGAGGTCAGCCGGTACTCTACGAGTCCGCTGTGTGTGGGTGTGGTTGGGTGAGGTTCCTAGATGGAGAAGCACTCTCAGGAGGTCTTGTTGTGTGGTGTGGTTGTCGCTTGGTCTGTGAGGGTAAATGATCCAGCATGTAAATGGATGTTTTCCAATTAATACACGCGTGTAGGTAGGAGAAAGGTGGGGAGTGAATTTTGGATAACAAATATGGTTTGAGATCCCAGGCTGAGTAGTTTTAAGCTGTATATATGTCGTGTGATGTGACATCTGCAATGTTTGTGTGAGGAATAGATGTGGTCAACATTGTATTCCATAAAAAACAATATATTTAATATTTAATTATATAACAACAGAGAAATAGTATAGTATAATAGAAGCATTAACCGTACAAAACTTCTGTAGTTAGAAAACCAAACTTAAAACTCACAAGGACAGCCCTGCTACAGCTGCTCTATGATGGTAACCCTGGAGAGAGGAGGGAGGGTGGGGTGGGGGGTTGTGGACCGATGTCTCTGGTATCAGTTCTCGACTCTGGGATTAACATGTCTGCAATGGGCATAGCAGATCTGCTTGAGGAACTTTTAGTGAGTATGGGAAGTTTGTCTCAACGTCTTTTGCATCTAACAGGTTAAGTGCTCATGGTATTAGAGCAGTATGGGCTCAATATTAATATTAACATTAGTGTCGGGCAGTGAGGGGAGTAAATCTTGTGGGAGCATGCTTGTGTTCCAGGTGTGGGAGAAATATAAGGTTGAATGATGTCAGATGATGGCGGCATTAAGACAGAGTGAAGAGTTATTAGCAAAAGGTTTTGGAAAAGATTTTAGTTCTTCTATGTTTACTGTAAAGAGTTCAATTAAGTGTGTGATAGCTCCAATTCATCAGTCCCACAAAGGGTTCTATAGTAATATAAGTCTATAAAGGAGAATGCCGCCATAATCTGTGTCCCCATAATACATACATTTGATATATTTTCAAGCATGACATTATCAATCCGACCCAACTCTTGTCGTTCTGATAGTTTACCACTAGGAGAAATAGTGGCAGTACATAGCGGGGGATTAGTGATGCTAGTTGGTATGTTCTTTCCTGTCTGAGGAATGAGAAACATTCAGTACTGGTTACCTTATGTGAGGGTATATCTTCTTACGCTGTAGCGGACAGTTGTAAAGTCTATGAAAATAAAGAAAAAAAAGAAAAGGAAAGCAACAAATCCACCCCCAGTTCAAACAGTAGAGAGAAAGGAAAACACAAAAAAGGGGAAAATTTGAGGTGGTTGAGTATTTGAAGATTTCGGTCGGCATCTGAGGTTTTACTAGTATTTCCAGTTCCTGGAGTGTAGCAAGGAAGAGGTTGTCACTTGAAACCATCTGTGTTCCATTTTTTTGCCTGTTGCGGTGATGTTCCGCAGGGGTGTGCAGATCCGGATGGCGTAATGAAGGGATCAGTGGAGGAATCGTTCATTCTTCTGAATACCGGGTGATATAAGGCACATGTGCTCATGTCTAGTATGGTACATATATGGTTCTTCATTAACATACAGCAGAGCTACCATTGGGCAGGTAAACCATGGCTAGATTTTCTGAGGTAACTTTATGTGAAAAAGCCATTTTGCTAACCGTGGAATATTTCATCCTCTAACTTATTATTTCCAGATTTTGACCATCGATTGAAGAGGTAGGTGATTAATCACGTTCACAAGTGACGAGCTCTGCGGTGATCTGGGGATGCCGTAGGACTGCAATTTTTTGGGATCCCCGCTGTCTTGGCGGGTGAGGATGGGGGATGTGTGCAGCGGCCTCGGATGTTGAAGTTTTCCGCTTCAGTAATTCCATCCATAGAGATGGCTCTGCAGAATGGAGGGAGATGGAAGTCACTGTACCAATCTGGCAGGTCCACTGACGTAATGTTAAAAGCAGTACAGAAATGTTCTAGGTCTTCTGGTACTCTGAGGTCTGCAGTGTGACCATTGTGGGAAGCTGACAGGCAAAAAGGAAACTTCCAGCGATAGATTATATTTCTAGCTCTCAATATCAAGCATGGGTCTCATTTCTCTTATCCTCTGGAGAGTTATGTTAGATAAATCTTGGAATAGTTTGATGTCAGAACCTTGGAAGAAGAAGCGTATGCGGCCCCTAGCTTTGCGGGGGATTTCTTCCTTCAGGACAAAATCAGTCAGGCAGCAGATTATGTCCCTGGGTGGGTCAGTATCCCTTCCTCTCGGACGTAACGCTCTCTGGATGTGTTCCATAGCTATAGGGGTGTCTGGAGGCCTTTCTAGAAGATCATTAAAGAGGGCAGTAACCGTGCATGAGAGCTGGGCAGAGTCAATTCATTCAGCAAGTCCTCTTATCCTTAAGTTTTGGCGTCTCCCAAGATTGTCCAGATCCTCCATGTGTCTGTTTATGTCTCTGAGGTGGACTGCATGCTATTCTGTAACTTGCTGTATGTGGCACAGCGAGGCATCATGGTGGGTTTGGTGGAGCTAGCAGTTCAAGCGTCCATCTTAGACCGGATCGAGGCTACGCCCCCGGGCCTTTTTTATTAAAGGCGGAGGGGAGGGACTGGGGATTCAGTCAGGCTACTGGGCCTGGCCATCTCCTGGCTGCCACCTACCCCTGCCACCTCCTGGCTGCCACTTACCCCCGTCACCTCCTGGCTGCCACCTCCTGGCTGCCACTTTCTACAGCCTCCTCCTGGCTGAGGATTTCCTGTGTATGAAAAAGGGACATAGTTTTAGTTTATTGATCATCAACCACTTACAATTTTGAGAAATATGTTTTGGCGTCTCCCAAGATTGTCCAGATCCTCCATGTGTCTGTTTATGTCTCTGAGGTGGACTGCATGCTATTCTGTAACTTGCTGTATGTGGCACAGCGAGGCATCATGGTGGGTTTGGTGGAGCTAGCAGTTCAAGCGTCCATCTTAGACCGGATCGAGGCTACGCCCCCGGGCCTTTTTTATTAAAGGCGGAGGGGAGGGACTGGGGATTCAGTCAGGCTACTGGGCCTGGCCATCTCCTGGCTGCCACCTACCCCTGCCACCTCCTGGCTGCCACTTACCCCCGTCACCTCCTGGCTGCCACCTCCTGGCTGCCACTTTCTACAGCCTCCTCCTGGCTGAGGATTTCCTGTGTATGAAAAAGGGACATAGTTTTAGTTTATTGATCATCAACCACTTACAATTTTGAGAAATATGTTGAACAATGCTATACCTGACTCAAGCTGGGCTCCTCCACATCTTCTTCCTGGGTGGAAGGCCCAGGTTGTACGTCGGAAGCCTTAGCTGGGGTGGAAGGAAGAGTGGAATGAAGGGTTGAGAGTGATGGCCTGATTTCAATCTGGTCTGACAGAAATCGAAGTCTGTCGTAGTACCAGAGCCTGGGACATAAATGTCATCTGCTGCTGCTCCTGATCTCTGGGAATCCTGGACCTTCTTGCGCTCCCTATTATTTGTGCTCCTCAGGCCACCAATTTTGCACTTCAAATAGTTGATGTTTGCCATGGGGATCTGCGGCTTTACAAATTCTAGCAATTTATCCAGTGCTGCCTTCCTCTTTAGTCGATTTGTATAAAAGGGGTGTTTTGTCTGCCACAGACAGGGCAGCTCCCTGTACAAATCAATGAATTGGGGGAGGAAATCATGATCGCTGAGTCAATCCATTTTATCTGCAAGACAGAACACAAGACAAACACTAATGTCAGGCTAAGCTCACATAATCTTGTCTCAATATAGGCCTCAATCTCTAAGCAGTATAGGCCACTGATTCCCCAAGTTAAAATTGTACCTTCGTTTAAACGATCGGTGCTTCCGCTACTCCATCCTCCGCTCAAAGATCGTATGTTCGACACATGCGTGTTACGCTTTATATACACTGCGCATGCATGAAACTCTGCCCACCCCTGACCTTCTTTATAATATATTCCCCACTGGTGCAGTGGGAGAGCACATGGCAGAGAAAGAACAAGTGCATGAAGACAGCAGCAAGGACTAAAGCCCAGAGCCACGAAGGCCTCTAATATGTCGTTTGTAGAGATGGTGGACATCTTGAAGAGGGCCGACTATGACGGGAAGCATGGACCTTACCCAAACCCAAATGTCAGAAAGGTCAAGATTATGACTAAAGTTGTGAAAAGTCTGCAGAAGAATTTGGGGTACGGTGATACAAGGATCAACTGAGGAAACAATGGTCAGACCGCAAATTGAGGGAGCAGGATCAGTACAGAAGAATCATCAAGAGATTCCTGCAAAAAAATAAGTATTTTGTCGTGTGTTCCTATTCTTCTTATTACATTTGTGCTGCTCCATGTGCTTTTCTTTTACTGTTGTACAGTTTAAAATGGCAAGTTTCAGGTTCGTGGGCACAGTAATCGTTTGTAGTAAACATTATTTGTTCGCCCACTAATACAATGTTTTTGGCAGATGCAGGTTAACTACATTTGTTCATGCCTATTTGGATTATAAGAAATTTTGGACATTGTTGTCTAGATGAGTTTGTAACTAGAATGAAATGCAAACTTGATTCAGTGTAAGGAGAGGACACTCAGCAGCTGTTTACAAATCTGGACGCAGGAGCACTAGTGTGGGACACCAGAACAAATTTTTTAGGGTTTCCCACACAGGTGCTCCAGTGGATACTAGGGGTGTCTACATGTGTGAAACTTTACCCAAAAAGGTAAGTATTCCAGCTTGAAGGGAAAAAATCATGTCTTCAGCTTGGAACTCTGTCAAAACAGACAACTGTATGACACTTCAAGCAATGTTTCATATTCCTATTTCTTGCCTCAAATATCTGTGTGCTAAGTATACCTATTTTTTATTCACATAGGGGAGAAAGGAATAGAGAGGTCAGAGGACACCAGGGACCCACAACCTCCTAAAGAAGGTGAAATCCCAAAACCACAACCTCAGGATGTGGAGGAAGGAGAGGTTTATGAAGTGGGTAAAATAGTGACCACAACAGGTGAGTGTCTGGGACCACAACTTCAGGTAATAGATGTATGCCTGCATATTTATAATAGTGGTGTGTTTTTTTGTTTTAGGTGATGTGGATGTTGTGGAAGAAGAATCTCATTTCACAAGTGCAAGTGCACACATCCTCATTGGGGAGATCATGGTGTGCAATTGGGATTTACAGAAGATCAAATAATACATCAATGATGTTGAAAAAAGACTCAAAAACATCATTGATGTTTTAGGCAGAATATAAAACACACCAACATTTTTGAATCTTTTTATTTTTATTAGAACTTTTCTAAAAAATGTTGAAAGCCAAATTTTGAAGATGCACACAGTGTGTCAACATGTGCTATCTGCCATCACAGGATATCAAGGTACACATTTTGTGGGTGCAACCCCTTCCTCACAACTCAAGTAGCTGAGAGGAAGGGGTTGTACCCCTGAAACACGTCCACTGATCCCCCATGATGGGAGCTAGCACATGTTGACCTTAGGCATGGCATCAGCAGTGAAATCCCCAGTTTGATTCCCAATTTGTGTGCATCTTCTTCAAAATTCGTCTTTCACGGGGGTGACATCACCCCATCTGATGAAGGCAATATCAACACAATTTGAATTAATGTATGGTATTGCCTCCAATTTATCAAAGTTGAACTTTGTAAGTTCCTAAATTGTGTATTGTTTTATGTTTTGAAAAACTTGCCTGTTTACCACAAAAAAAGATATTTCTACTGTCCTCCAAAAAAAAAATATTTCAAAAAATATGTTGGTTTGTTCAAAAACCCTTTTCTAAACGCACATGTGAATGTGCACAGAGTAAACATTTTTCTGCTCAACAATGTGTGGTTTCTTCTTTCAATGTTCAATAGCCGTTTTTTGGTGTTTACAGTGACAATGGGGGTTATTTCCTAAAGGCAAATCCACTTTGTACTACAAGTGCACTTTCAGTGCAGTTACAGTGCACTTTCAAGTGTACTTTTTCGGTGCACTTGTAAGGCAAAGCAGATTTTCATTTAGTAAATAACACCCACAGTGCTTTATAATTTGCATCAATCAGGCCATTATCGTCACTCCAAAGAAATAATTCAGGGCGCTGAAAATGATGAATATTATTATCATTAATGCATCACATACATTAACAACAAAAAGAAGGTGTGCATGTAGCAGACCCACAACATAAATATTACCTTATGTATCAAAGAAATTATGTTGGAACTATTGAAGAAAATGACCAAAAAAACCTAGGAGACAGCTAAAAGAAACACAAGCAGTAAATCAAAGAAAATATTTTCCAGTTTAAAATACAAATTTATTTTAAAAATACATTTATTTAAATACATATAATGTGATGTTAAAGGATACAACTTGCCCTAATATAGTCCTTCTGCAGGACCTGAATGATGGCAGAACAGGTCTCTGGAATAATACTCCCCAGAGCCTTGGGGAGATGCCTGTTGAGAACTTGATGTCCTGCAGACTTCTCCCTTTTGCCAAGTACCGCAAGGTGGCGACTAGCCTCTGCTTGGGAGCGATGGCTTGCTGCATGCAGGTATCCTGCTTCATAATATAAGGGGACAACAAAGCCAACAGACGGTGAAAAACAGGGTCTGTCATCTGGAGATAATTCCTGAAATCATCAGGATTATTCTCACGGATCTCCCGCAACAAAAGCATTTGAGAGAATTGGTCACGCTGGAGCAAACAATTCTTCGTCCATGAACTCCTCCTCGCCCTGTTCATGGACTGGACTTGAATCAAAGTAAGAACCCCAACACCAAGCCCCTGCACAGCATGAACTCTACGATGAGTACGTACCCGCAACATGGCTTAAAAACTGTCAGCTGGTCAGAACGAACTAATAGAACACACTGAAAATCAGAAAGGCCTGAGAAGAGCGAGCTGAAAATCAGAAATGAGCGGACAAGAACGCACTATAAAACAAATACGTAATATAAAAATACACACTGAAAACCAGATGCGAACTGACTACATGCACTGAAAACCAGGTACGAACCCACAAGTACAAACTGAAGAGCAGTAACGAACTGAAAAGCATGAGGCTGAAAATCACGAATCATCTCTCACCAAACTTCTACTAACACGAGATAAACACGAGATTAGCAGAAGGAGCCCAAAGGGTGGCACACTGGCTATTGATTGAACTTCCTCTTTATAGTGCCATTGTACATGTTGTACGTTAGCGTGTTCTTGATGATCGGAATTTCCGACAACATATGTGTGAACGTGTGTATGCAAGACAAGCTTGAGCCAACATCTGTCGGAAAAAAATCCCAGGATTTTGTGGTTGGAATGTCCGATTTTGTGTGCGCGGCTTTAAATTAGAAAGTGCACCCTCTTAGCATACCCTTGGACAGGCTCTGAGAATGTGTTAAAACTCTAAATGGGTTCTATCTAAAATCCACCTTCTTGTCAGTAGTTTTTACTCTTTGATTTGAGGAATATCTATTGAGTAGTACTTGGGTGTATCTAGAAATTTCTCCAAGAATGAGGATTTTGTGGTGGAAGCACAAAAATTGCACATGCGCTTCCTCAAGCCGTTTTGAGAATAGACATTTGAAAAGCAGTGTATAGTAATGTTAAAGACAGAAGATTGTGTACACACACACACACACACAAAATATTAACCACAGGATGTCTAAATCAAGGCTTATAACAAAATATTCTAATCAAGCCAATGAATTAAGATATATTTATTAAAAACACTGGCACTGGTTACTTGAGGATTTGGGTTTGGCATTATCTTCAGGGGAGCTAGATGTTTGTGGGTAGGTTCACACCTGAATCGCACAGAAATGCTTGCTTAGTTACCTGTACAATGCTATTTTGCAGCCCTATTCATTTGCATGGGCTGAATATAGTACTGGAGTGCAGAAAAAGTAGTGCATGCACTACTTTATAAAAAAAACATGCCTAACAAAACCACATAGCACCGCAGAACCATGACATTTGGTGCCTGGAAATGCACTGAAATTGTGATCTGTATTTGGCTTGCCATTAACAATCCACTGGCACTTGAACCAAATCACAGAGCAGTGTGTTCCAGTGCAAAGCAGCAAACATGCTACTTTCCCAAACTGCATTCTAGTGTGAACTAGCCCTCAAAGATGTGTTTGTTACTAACCACTATCAAAGAACTAATGGTAAATGCTGCAAAAAAAATAGAACCTATATTTTTACTATATGCACAAGGTGCCAATAAATTATTGAGGGTAGCTGCATGGTATGCCCAGTCCAGCAACTAGCATTTAAAGCAATTCTATGCTTAAAATTTAAAATCATATATTCATTTGGACATTGTATTTCAATTATTTTTAGCCTACTCCTATTACTATGAACAATCTTGAAGTCTGTAAACGTACTTTATGAAGATCCCCGCACATTTATGTATTTGAATAATGTGAGACATATGCACTATGCCCTGTGATTAAGCACTGCTGTTTCACAGAATTCACAGAATCTGCCTTCTTACATAGTTACATATAGGGATGAGCTTCGAGTTCGAGTCGAACTCATGTTCGAGTCGAACTCATGTTCGACTCGAACTCATGTTTGACACGAACATCTGCTGTTCGCCAGTTCGCTGAAAAGCGACCAATTTGGGGTGTTCGCGGCAAATTCGAAAGCCGCAGAACACCCTTTTAAAGTCTATGGGAGAAATCAAAAGTGCTAATTTTAAAGGCTTATATGCAAGTTATTGTCATAAAAAGTGTTTGGGGACCTGGGTCCTGCCCCAGGGGTCATGGATCAATGCAAAAAAAAGTTTTAAAAACGGCAGTTTTGCAGGAGCAGTGATTTTAATAATTCTTAAAGTGAAACAATAAAAGTGCAATATTCCTTTAAATTTCGTACCTGGGGGATGTCTATAGTATGCCTGTAAATGGGTGCATGTTTCCCGTGTTTAGAACAGTCTGACAGCAAAATGACATTTCAAAGGAAAAAAAGTAATTTAAAACTACTTGCAGCTATTAATGAATTGCCGGTCCGACAATACACATAAAAGTCCATTGATAAAAACGGCATGGGAAGTCCCCACAGGGGAATCCCGAACCAAAATTTAAAAAAAAAATGACGTGGGGGTCCCCCTAAATTCCATATCAGGCCCTTCAGGTCTGGTATGGATTTTAAGGTGAACCCCGTGCCAAAATTTTTAAAAAAAATGGCGTGGGGTCTCCCCAAAAATTCATACCAGACCCTTATCTGAGCACGCAACCAGGCAGGCCGCAGAGAAAGAGGGGGGATGAGAGAGCTCCCCCCCTGAACCGTACCAGGCCACATGCCCTCAACATTGGGAGGGTGCTTTGGGGTAGCCCCCCAAAACACCTTGTCCCCATGCTGATTGGGACAAGGGCCTCACCCCCACAACCACCGGACAAGGGGACCCCCAGATCCCGGCCCTCCCCCTGTGTGAAATGGTAAGGGGGTACAAAAATACCCCTACCATTTCACAAAAAAAGTGTCAAAAATGTTAAAAATGACAAGAGACAGTTTTTGACAATTCCTTTATTTAAATGCTTCTTCTTTCTTCTATCTTCTTTCTTCGAACTTCTATCTTCTATCTTCCTTCGGTTTCTTCCTCCATCTTCTTCTTCTGGTTCTTCCTCCAGTGTTCTCGTCCGGCATCTTCCTCCGCTGCGTCGGCGTCTTCTTCCCTTCATCTTCTGGGCTGCTCCGCATCCGACTATGATGGGATAGGAGGCTCCCGCTGTGTGACGCTTCTCCTCTTCTGATGGTTCTTAAATAACGGAGGGCAGGGCCAGCCGGTGACCCCGCCCCCTCTGACGCACAGTGACTTCTCTGTCCGCCCCCTCTGATGTCACAGGGAATGCCACAGGAAAGTCCCAGTGCGTCAGAGGGGGCGGAGCCACCAGGTGAAGAAGATAGAAGAAAGAGGATAGAAGATAGAAGATAGAAGAAAGAAGAAGCATTTAAATAAAGGAATTGTCAAAAACTGTCTCTTGTCATTTTTAACATTTTTGACAGTTTTTTTGTGAAATGTAGGGGTAAGTACCCCCTTACCATTTCACACAGGGGAGAGGGACAGGATCTGGGGGTCCCCTTGTTGGGGGTCCCGCAGACCCCCACAACCACTGGGCAAGGGTTGTGGGGATGAACATGGGGACAAGGTGTTTTGGGGGGGCTACCCCAAAGCACCCTCCCAATGTTGAGGGCATGTGGCCTGATACGGTTCCCCCCTCTTTTCCTGCGGCCTGCCAGGTTGCGTGCTCGGATATGGGTCTGGTATGGATTTTTGGGGGGACCCCACGCCAAAATTTAAAAAAAAATGGCGTGAAGGGTCTGGTATAGATTTTGAGGGGGACCCTATGCCATTTTAAAAAAAATTTTGGCCGGGGTTCCCCTTAATATCCATACCAGACCTGAAGGGCCTGGTATGAAATTTAGGGGGACCCCCACGTCATTTTTTTTTTTTAAATTTTGGTTCGGGGTTCCCCTGTGGGGAATTCCCATGCCATTTTTATCAAACTTTAGTGTGTATTGTCGGACTGGCAATTCATTAATAGCCACGAGTAGTTTTAAATGACTTTTTTTCCTTTGAAATGTCATTTTGCTGTCAGACTGTTCTAAACACGGGAAACATGCGCCCCTTTACAGGCATACTATAGACACCCCCCAGGTATGAAATTTAAAGGAATATTACACTTTTATTGTTTCGCTTTAAGCATTATTAAAATCACTGCTCCTGAAAAAACATCAGTTTTTAAAACTTTTTTTGTATTGATCCATGTCCCCTGGGGCAGGACCCAGGTCCCCAAACACTTTTAACTTTTAATAACTTGCATATAAGCCTTTAAAATTAGCACTTTTGATGCACAGACGCTGACAAGCTGATGCCGGGGGGTGTGGCTTGAGCATGACGGAGTAAGAGGTGGTGTATCGCAGTGGCGCGTCCATGCAGGAGATCGTGAGTGGGCTGAGGCAGAGACGCCAGAAACACCAGTAACACATGCCGAGACGGGGACGTGAGAAGAGTATAGGAGGGACGGAGGCATGCAGACATCCGCTTATCACCAAATACCTGACAGCAAAAATAGAACCAGACATGTCCATGGAATCCGGGACCGCCTCCCAACGGGCTGTGCGGGCTGCCCAGAGACAGCTAGCGGCCATGGAGGAATCAGTCACCCCAGCCATTTCAAAGTCAGCCAGGAACATCCGTATGGAGTTAACAGAGACTGTTGAAGTAATCTCCCCGATCACGCCATGGAACAGGGTTATCACAGATACCCAGGTATGCTCTTTAAATATGGGGGAGGCGATAACAGTGGCTGACGGTGGTGAACCGGACATTAGGAAGCTCATACAGGCATTACCAACTAAAGAGGATATACAATTCCTGTTGAGTAAATTAAAGGCGGCTGTAAGGGAGGAATTGAGTGAAGTTGGTGCTAAGTTAGAGTTAATGGATAAAAGACTGTGTGGCTGTGAGTCCCTGCAGACCTCTGCGGATGCCTGCATTGACGTGTTGGAAAGAGAGCTGAAATTGCAACACCAAAAATTGTTAATTTTACAGTTACATCCTGAGGATTCTGAGAACAGAAGTAGAAGAAATAATGTTCGCATAACAGGAATCTCAGAAACCATAAAAACACCTGATCTGAGGAAAACAGCAATCAATATTTTTAACAAATACCTGGGGAATCCCGCCGATACTCATATTGAGTTGGACTGGGTACATAGGAGTCGGGTAGGATTCATCTCAGAACAAGGGCCCCCTAGAGATGTGATATGCCGAGTGCATTTTTACAAAATAAAAGAAGATATAATGAGATCCGTGTGGCAGAAAAGGGTATTGGAGTTTGCAGGTCAGGAGGTTCAGGTGTTTCCAGACCTTAGTCGGCTGACGAAGATAAGGAGACGGATGGTGAGACCACTTCTGGATCAAATCCGAGCAAAGGGGGCAACCTATAGATGGGGGTACCCACTAGCATTAATTTTAAAAAAGGACGATCATGCCTTTATCTTGTCTGCACCAGATCAACTACCGGACTTATTCAAGTTTCTGGGTTCAGAAGCAGTGGAAGTTCCTGACTGGATTGATATTCCAACTGAAATAATGGGGGGGTTTAGGCAACAGAAGAAGGGGCAGAGGAGAAGGAACTGGGAGAAGGAAGTAGTATAATTAGCCTTTTTGAGTCCTTAGCGTGGACTTTGACTTTTTTTCCTTCTGCTCCCCTTTTTTTTTTCCCCACTTGTTGCCCCACCACCCCTTTCAATATACACCCAGGCATCCCTTTTTTTTTGGTATGAAGATGGAAGGTCTATCCTTATAAGGGACAATAGGATCTAAATTGTGGTTAAGAGGAGATACCTCTGCTCTAGGGATTTTTTATTTTTTTGGGGGGTAAAACCCATTGTTGGGGATTGTTGTAAAGGTGGTGGATTGTTGTTGTATTTGAGGGGACACTAAGATGCTTTTGGATGTTTTTTGGGATGCACACAAATTTTGGGAGGGGGTTGGGATGGGTTTTTTTTTTGTCTAGGTGGATGATCATTGAGGTGGCTGAGGGAGTATCACGATGACTTGGGGACACACACAATATATGAGGGGGGGGTGAGGGAGGTATGGATCAAGACCAGAGGGAGGGGGAGGGGGAGGGGGAGGTTAAGATTGGGGTTGCTTCTTTTTGTGACACAGAGATAATTCAAATATAAATGTTGTGATGTTATTCATGAATTTAGGGTGGATAGAAAGGTCATAATTATCATATGAGTAAGCTTTTTCACTTTTTTTTTTTTTTCATGACACGGGGATAATCTAAAAAATGTTGTGTTATAATTAATGAAATAGGGTGAAAGAAAGGTCATAATTATTAAATACTAAATGAGTAAGACACCTTTTTTTTTTTTTTGAACTTGAAGGGGTGTCACGATGTTCTTGGGATACACATAATATATGAGAGGGAGGGGGGGAGGGGTAGGAGAGGTTTGGGGACGTATGGATCAAGTCTAGAGGGAGGGGGAGGGTAGGATTGTTTTTTTTTTTTTTTCTTCTCTTGGATGGGGGTTAGGGGGTTAAATGGGTTTCACTGGGGAGAGGATTTTTGGGGTTCATAAGAGAGGGGGTTGGGGATATGGGGTAGGAAGAGTGATTTACACGGTGTAATTTATAAGAGCGGAGGGTGGAAAGGGAAAGGATGGGATGGGTGGGTTGGAGGGGGGAGGGGATAAGTTAAGTATTATGAATTTGATTGCTAAATAAGTTGGGAAATGTAAATACAATGTATATGATTGCTTTACTTCTTTATTATTGTTAAATTAAGGATCATTTGGTGGAAATTTACGAGTGTTAAATGTAAATATTGTGGAAACCCTTATTAGGTATGCTTATGGGGCGCGCCGCAGCTGGTGTATTTTCTCTCAGGCTTTTGTGCTCGGGGACATCCCCCAATAATAAACGTCTCTCCTCTGAGTGGAGGGAAGTCGGAGACGTTTTTCTCTCTTTTTTTTTTTCCCCCAACGGCTTCGAGGACTCGTGCTGATTGGATTTTCCCCTTCAGTGATACGAAGGGATTGGGGGGAGGGAGGGCGGGGGTGGTTTCTTTTTTTTTTTTTTTTCTTCTTCCCCTCTTTCCTGGGACCCCCCCTCCTCGTAGTTCCCAGACGATCGTTTAGACATGACTAGAATAAAATTTACCTCATATAATGTCAAGGGGCTGAACATTCCAGAGAAACGGATTAGATTGCTTGCAGAAATAGGGAGGTTAAAGACGCAGATCGCTTTTTTCCAAGAGACACACTTTAGAAGAGACAGAATACCAAAATTATTCAATCATAAATATCCGGTGGTGTACCACAGTACATCTCTGAATGCCAAATCTAATGGAGTATCTATTATCATCTCAAAACAGACCCCATGGAAGGAGATTAAAGTTATTATGGATGAAGAGGGTCGTCTCCTAATTGTAAAAGGATTAATTGGTGTGCAGAAGGTGACACTAGTGAACTTATACCTCCCGAATGAAGATCAGGTTAGTTACTTTGAAGCCTGTGTGCAAATGATACATCAGTATAAGGAAGGCATTCTGATAATAGGAGGAGATTTGAATTTGACTCTAGACCCCCTCCTAGACGCTTCTAGGGGAGCCTCTCATCTCTCATTGACAAAAATATGAAGAGTCAAAAAATTACTAAGTAACTTACAGGTGACAGATACCTGGAGGACGCTGCATGTACAAGATAGAGACTATACTTTTTTTTCGGCAAAACATAAGTCATATACTCGCATTGATTACATCTTGGTATCACAGATAGCAATAACATCTATGGTGAGTGCTGACATAGGATCATTTACTTTATCAGATCACGCCCCGACAAATTGTATATTAGAATTAGGAGAGGAAGTTCACAGTGAGTGGCATTGGAAGATTAATGAGACTTTATTAAAGGACAAAGAGTACGAACAAAAAATAAGCCAGGAAATGGATCTTTTCTTTTTGACAAATGAAACGGACGAAGTTACCCTACTTTGTATCTGGGAAACACATAAATGTGTGATGAGAGGAGTGTTGATATCTTTAGGGGCGCATAGGAAAAAAAAAGCTTAACGAACAGATTGAGACTTTACTTAAAAAAATTCGAGAAGTAGAGTTAAAACATAAAAAGTCTCAGACACAGGAGAAATTAAGCGGTCTTCAGGAAGATTTCAATTCTCTACTTATTGAACGGGCTAAAGCGAAATTGAAACGTGGAAGGCGGACGCTATATGAATTTGGGAATAAACCGGGTAGGATGTTGGCTAAGGCCCTGAAGGATGCTAAAACTCAGAAGCCTTTGCCGGGTATTAGGACACAGAGGTGTGAGACGGTTAACTCCTCGCAGGATATGGCACAGATCTTTAAGGAGTACTATGAGGGTCTCTATCATTTAAAAGATCACTACTCCCCACAGAGGGGTAAAAGTAAGGGGGAGAGGATAAGGGAATACCTATGCAACTCAGAAATGCCAAAGTTAACGGAGAAGATAGTACAAGATCTAGATGGGCCAATCACAATAGAGGAATTTAAAAGAGTAGTAAATCTCTTAAAAGTAGGGAAAGCACCGGGCCCAGATGGGTATATTCTGACATACTATAAACATTTTGCCGAGAAACTGGCTCCAAGATTAACAGCGGCCTTTAACTCACTGCGGGAGGGACAGATGCTACCTAGTGAGATATTGATGGCACATATAGCTGTAATCCCGAAGGAGGGAAAGGATCCCGCTCAATGCTCCAGTTACCGGCCAATTGCACTACTATATGTTGATTTAAAATTTTTTTCTAAGATTCTAGCGATTAGACTAGAAGAGTATATTCCTAAATTGATACATCCAGATCAAGTGGGTTTTACAGCCGGCAGGGAAGGGAGGGAAAATACGCAGAGAGTAATTAATGCGATCTACATTGCACAAAGTTGACAGAAACCCTTAATATTATTTTCAGCAGATGCAGAAAAAGCATTCGATAGAGTTGATTGGATTTTTCTCAAGGCCACCCTACAACACATAGGATTGGGTGAGGGAATGTTGAGCTGGCTCACAAACCTTTACTCAAATCCGAGTGCTAGGGTTAAGGTAAACGATAGACTGTCGGACCCTTTTAAGATATATAATGGAACACGTCAGGGCTGTCCCCTATCGTCTATTATTTTTATTCTTACATTGGAACCCTTCTTAAGGATGATACGTGCCAATCCCAATATTAATGGCATCAAGAAAGAAAGAGAGGAGTATAAACTGGCAGCTTATGCTGATGATCTGATTTTTTTCATAACTTCCCCAATTATATCCCTTCCGTCCCTTTTAAGGGAAATAAATAACTATGGAGAATTAGCAAACTATAAAGTGAATTACACTAAATCCGAAGCGATGGGGTTGGAAATAAAGGCACCTGAAATACAACAGATAAAGTCTTAATTTAACTTTAGGTGGACAGATTCACATATAAATTACTTGGGGACTAAAATTCCGAAAAAGCTTAGCAGAGTGTTTGAATTAAACTATGCCCCGATGCTAAGACAAATCAAACAGAATTTCAGGAGATGGGACAGAGAGATCTTTACTTGGTTTGGTAGGACCAATATTATAAAGATGAATTTGATGCCCAGACTTCTCTACTTACTACAAACTCTGCCAATAAAAATCCCGTCGTATTTCCTGAAGGACCTTCGTTCAAGGTTTCTGAGGTTCATTTGGGCAGGGAAACCAGCAAGAGTAAGGAGAAATATTCTAGTGCTCCCAAAAGAAAAAGGAGGTATTGGTTTCCCTGACCCAGTGAGATATCAGGAAGCGTCGCAACTAGCTAGAGTGGTGGAATGGTGTGCTCGTGAGAGGAAACCACATGTACAAATAGAACAAGCGACGGTTAAAATTCCTCTAGAGGGTCTGGCTTGGATAGCAAAATCAAAATTACCTATAATAGTGAAAAAACATCCGCTGATAGGTGCAACCATCTGCGCCTTCAATATAATTTTCAAAAAGACAAATCTTTCAGCTTACCCAAGCCCTATGACTCTGGTACTGGGTTCACCAGATTTTCAATCGGGCCTATTAGATCGGAGTTATGAGGCAGTAAAACAAAGGGGAAGAAATAGGATTATTCACTTTTCTAGGGACAACCACCTGATGTCACGAGGTGAGATAGAGAGAGAAGTGTCACCCGACTTAGACTACTTTAGGGCAATGCAGTTAGGGGCCTTCATCCGCTTGAAAATCAAAATTTACCCAGCGGTACGGGAGTTATCAAGTTTTGAATAGAGATGCAGAAAATATGAGACACTCTCTATCACATTGCTACGAGTTGTTAACGAATCAAGAAGCTCCTCAGGAGCTTAATTTTGTACAAGCTTGGGAGAGAGAGATGGGAGTAACGTTCTCCCAAAGTCAGAAGGTTAAAATTCTGAAATCCACACATAAGACATCGATTGCTAGTAGATATCAAGAAGGAGGATATAAAATCCTTACTAGGTGGTATAGAACACCTTCTGTTCTACATAAAATATTCCCACAGGCCTCAGATGCGTGTTGGCGTTGTACGAGAGCGGAGGGCACTATGCTGCACATATTCTGGGACTGTGAGAAGATTAAGGATTTTTGGGAAATGGTGGAGGAAACGATTAAGGAAATTACAGGTGTGTCTCTTGGGAATAATCCGGCTGCATTTTTATTAAATGATGTTCCCATGTCGGTGGAAAAATATAAGAATTCTTTACTTAAACACCTCCTTATGGCGGCGAAGGCATGTATACCGGCTCTGTGGAAGAGTTCAGTTCCCTCGACCAAAACACAGTGGTGGGCCAGGATTATGGAAATCCAACAAATGGAAAATTTGACATTGATGTTGAAAGAACAAGATGAGAAATATTGGAGGATAAGGACTCCTTTCCTGGACTACAGAAGTAGAGAACAGGCGAGGTAGACTACATGTGACTGGACGGGAAGGAGGAGGGGGCACCCTTGGGGGGGTTTCTTTCCCCTTTCCTTTTTTTTTTGTTTTGTTTTTTTTTGTTTTGTTTTGTTGTTGTTTGAGGGTGGGGGTTTACATAGGGGGTGGGTTGGGAGAAAAAGGGAAATAATGATATATGTTTATAGGGTAGATGTGATTCAGTTCCACCTAGAATAAAATGTATTAAGTGGCTAGATTATGATAAATGGAGATGTTAGAGAAGACATGAAGACTATGTGAAATACTTTATGTGGGATGTATTATATGATATTCAAAAATAAAGAATTTATAAAATTAGCACTTTTGATTATTCATGTTCGTGTCCCATAGACTTTAACGGTGTTCGCATGTTCGAACAAATTTTTTGCCTGTTCGCATGTTCTGGTGCGAACTGAACAGGGGGGTGTTCGGCTCATCCCTAGTTACATACAGTTGTTCAACCAATAAAAAAAAAAAAGACATACAATCCCATATACACAATCCTAAACTCACAGTTAATCAAGAGGAAGGCAAAAAAGACCAGTAAAGCAGGATCCTATTTGCTACAGTAGGCGAAAAAATTCCTTCCTGACCCCCCGAGAAGCAATCAAACATTCCCTGGATCAACTTTACCTATACATGTTATTACCCAGTCATAGTATGTACATTTAGAAAATAAACCAGGCCTTTCCTAAAGCAATATACTGAGCTGAAATCTCTTTTCATCTAGACGTAAAGAGTGCCCCCTTGTCCTCTGTGATGACCTTAATGTGAATAACTCAACACCAAGTTCACTATATGGACCCCTTATGTATTTGTACATGTTGATCATACCCCCCCCCCCTTAATCTGCTCTTCTCAAGAGAGAATAAATTCAGTACCTCCAATCTATCATCATAGCTGAGCTCCTCCATGCCTCTGAACAGTTTGGTTGCACTTCTCTGCAATTTACTAATGTTTTGTACAGGGGCAAAATGACATCTCTCTCTGGAGTCTATACCTCTCTTAATACAAGAAATGACTTTGCTTGCTTTAGAAACTGCAGCTTGGCATTGCATGTTATCATTATGCTTATGATCTACCAAAACCCCCAAATCCTTCTCCACTATGGGTCCCCCCAGTTCTATTCTTCCTAGCATGTATGATGCATGCATATTTTTAGCCCACAAGTGCATAACTTTATATTTATCTATATTAAACCTCACCTGCCACATAGTCGCCCAATTAAACAGTACATTGAGGTCAGCTTGTACATTGGAGACATCCTGTAAGGATGTTAATCCATACATTGCTTGGTGTCATCTGCAAAAACTTAAATTATATTTTTAATCCCAGACCCTATATCATTTATAAAGTTATTAAAAAGTAAGGGTCCAAACACTGAACCTTGGGGTACACCACAGATGACCTTAGACCATTCAGAGTAAGAATCATTAACCACTACTCTCTGAATTCAGTCTTTTAGCAATTTTTCCTATCCATTTACAAACTGATCTTTCCAAACCTGTGGACTTTACCTTACACATTAGCTGTGTATGGGGAACTGTGGCAAATGCTTTTGCAAAATCCAAGTGTACCATGTCCAAGGCCACCCCACTGCAAGGTTTTACTTACCTCCTCACAAAAAGAAATCAGGTTTGTTTGACAACGTCTGTCTTTCATAAATCCATGCTGTTTGTTGTTTAAAATATTTTTTTTTCCAGCAAGAACTCATCTATGTGGTATTTTATTAAACTCTCCAGTATCTTCCCAACTATAGAAGTTAAACTAACAGGTCTATAGTTACTTGGTAAAGACTTTGATCCTTTTTTAAATATAGGCACCACATTGGCTCTACGCCAATCCAGTGGTACTATTCCAGTCATTATCGAGTCCCTACAAATTAGATACAATGGCTTTGAAATGACACAGCTCAATTCTTTTAGGATCCGTGGGGGGATGTCATCTGGTCCAGGTGCTTTATCCACCTTTATTCTGTCTAAATATTTCAGGATCATATCACTTTTGAGCCATTGTGGATCATTTGGGGCTGTGTCAATACCATCCCCATTATGGACTTGAGATCCCCATGCTCCTTTGAATACACAGAGTTGGAAAATGTGCTCTCTTAAAGTTAAAGTGGAGTTCCACCCAAAAGTGGAACTTCCACTCATCAGATTCCTCCCCCCCTCCGGTGACACAGTTGGCACCTTTCAGGGGGGAGGGGGGTACAGATACCTCTATATTACAGGTATCTGTACCCACTTCCGGCATAGATACCTGCAGAATCTGCGGTTATTTACGCCACTTCCTGCTCCCTCCCCGCTGCCTGCTGGGAAACACACGGGTCCCAGAGGCAGCAGGGAGCATCCGTATTGCGCGGCGTGACTTGCGCATGCGCAGTATGGAACCGGGAAGTGAAGCCGCACGGCTTCACTTCCTGATTCCCTTACCGAAGATGGAGGCGGCAGCACCCGAGGACCGAGAGATGCTTCGGCCTCGGGTGCCGACATCGCGGGCGCCCGGGACAGGTAAGTGTCCATGTTTTAAAAGTCAGCAGCTGCAGTATTTGTAGCTGCTGACTTTTAAAAATTTTTTTTTTGGCGGCGCTCCGCTTTAAGTGTTGCTTATAGCTAACATAAAATTAAATCATGTTATGGTCACTGCTACCCAGATGTTCCTTTATATGAACATTATTAATAAGCTCTGCATGGTTTGAGACTATCAGGTCCAACAGAGCAACAACAACTCACTTAGTGTGACAGGAATTGTTGCTTGCAGGTAGCAAGGTACCATGAGATTTGCAGTCCTTAGAAATTAAAAATAAACTGCAGTGGAGAATCTGCAAAGCATGCAAGGAATCCATTGTGTTGTGATGTTAAACATAACTATTGCTTGTATTACTATTACAATACTAATGTTATTATAGGACTGGATGGGAATTTTTAAAACAATAAAGGACAAAACATAAATACTCACACGTATTGAGAAGAAAAAAGGATGATGGAGCCAATTTGATAGGATTATGTGGGACTGTAATAAAACAAGTTTAAAAGAACAACTCCCAGAGGGAAGAGTCTGTAACTAATTTATAGGAAACTGAACTGACTTGCTGGGAAGGCTGCCTCTCCAAGGGAGCTGGGAACCTGAACACTGCAAAAGAGAGAGAAATGGGTGAGAAAGAGAAGCGCCAAGCTGCCAATTGTGCCGTATAGTTTTATTCGGTTAAACACTAACCGTTAAACCACTGGCAACAAAACTGAGTACACCCCTAAGTGAAAATGTCCACGTTGGGCCCAAAGTGTCAATATTTTGTGTGGCCACCATTATTTTCCAGCACTGCCTTAACCCTCTGTGAAGCTCACCAGAGCTTCACAGGTTGCCACTGGAGTCCTATTCCACTCCTCCATGATGACCTCATGGAGCTGGTGGATGTTGGAGACCTTGCACTCCTCCACCTACCAGTCCATCACCTTTCCCCTCAGCTTCTTTAGCAAGGCAGTGGTCATCTTGGAGGTGTGTTTCAGATCGTTATCATGTTGGAATACTGCCCTGTGACCCAGTCTCTGAAGGGAGGGGATCATGCTCTGCTTCAGTATGTCACAGTACATGTTGCTATTCATGGTTCCCTCAATGAACTGTAGCTCTCCAGTGCTGGCAGCACTCATGCAGCCCCAGACCATGACACTCCCACCACCATGCTTGACTGTAGGCAAGACACACTTGTCTTTGTACTCATCACCTGGTTGCCGCCACACATGCTTGACACCATCTGAACCAAGTGAGTTTATCTTGGTCTCATCAGACCACAGGACATGGTTCCAGTAATCCATGTCCTTAGATTGCTTGTCTTCAGCAAACTGTTTGCAGCCTTTCTTCTGCATCATCTTTAGAAGAGGCTTCCTTCTGGGATGACATCCTTGCAGACCAATTTGATGCAGTGTGCGGTGTATGATCTGAGCACCGACAGGATGACCCCCACCCCTTTAACCTCTGCAGCAATGCTGGCAGCATTCATACATCTATTTCCCAAAGACAACCTCTGGATATGACGCTGAGCATGTGCATTCAACTTCTTTGGTCAACCATGGCGAGGCCTGTTCTGAGTGGAATCTGTCCTGGTAAACCGCTGTATGGTCTAGGCCACCATGCTGCAGCTCAGTTTCAGGGTCTTGACAATCTTCTTAAAGCCTAGGCTATCTTTATGTCGAGCAACAATTCATTTTTTCAGATCCTCAGAGAGTTCTTTGCCATGAAGTGCCATGTTGATTATCCAGTGACCAGTATGAGAGAGTGAGAGCGATAACACCAAATTTAACACACCTGCTCTCCATTCACACCTGAGACCTTGTAACACGAATGATTCACATGACACCGGGGAGGGAAAATGGCTAATTGGGCCCAATTTGGACATTTTCACTTATGGGTGTACTCACTTTTGTTGCCAGCGGTTTAGACAATAATGGCTGTGTGTTGAGTTTTTTTGAGGGGACATCAAATACACTATTATACAAGCTGTACACCCACTAAAGGGGAAGGAGGAAGGGGGAAGGAAGAGACTGTAGGGGGATGTGGAGCTAGAATATGGTATTACCTTCCAGCTCTTCATTAAGACCACCTGGCGACAAGCTGTTGAATTAAAAAATCCAGTAAGTCTCTTGTGCGTACAACTTATTGAATCTCTCACCCTAAGAAAGAGATGTGGGTATAGATTGAATTGCTGTTACCCAAAGTAGTGAGGGGTCCCTGTCATGGTGTGAGGCAAAATGTTGTGGAGTGCTAAGTTTAGGCTTTTCGCCTTTTAAACTATATTCCCCAAATGTGGTTCAAAGTGATCCGATTGTCCTTCCTTCATAACAAATGTTGCAAGGACTGATGATCAGATAGATAACATAACTTGTGGAGCAAGTCAAGAATTTATTGATGGTAAATGTATTACCCTTAAAATCAGAGAAGGTTTTTTGATCATGCTTGATATGTGCACAAGAAAGGCATTTCTTTTTAAAACATTGATACATTCCTATGAAGGAAAACATACTGGGAATACAGGATGAGGGTATGGAGTGGTTGGCTCTAATTTTGCTGGGGGCAATGAGACTTTTTATATTTTGGGCTTTTTTAACTACCAAATTCAGATTGGAGAGAATGTGTTCTTGCATCTTAGGATCCTGAAGGAGAATACCCTAGTGTTTGGTTTTGGCTTGTCAGGGCTGGCTCAGCCCTTTCTTCTCTGAGCTGGTCTCTCAGCTGTCGGCTAATTGCCAGCTCTCATCTCTCTCCACAGTTTACCAGCTGTTGTGGATCTGCTCGTCAGTCCCGCCTACTTAAAGATCTTCAGCTCATTCCATTCCTGCCTCCGCCTTGGTCACATCTCAAGAAACCATCTCCTGTGTTCCTGTTTAAAGACTGGCTTTGCTGACATCCCTTCTGGCTCCTTATCCTGCTTACTGTTCCTCTACTTGGATCCCTGACTTCTGGCCTGGCTTATTACCCGATCTGGTTACTGAACTCTGGCTTGGCTGATTACCCGATCTGGTTACTGAACTCTGGCTTTGTTAATTACTCGATCCGGTTACTGGACTCTGGCTATGCTTTGACTACGCTTACTCTATTTACCTTTTTATTTTTATTAATAAACAAGTGTGATTTTACTGTACTTCTGTCTCGGTCTGGTTCATGGTTCCTGACAGTAGGCGAAGGCCATGAATTCAGAAGATACAGTCAATCCACTTGTTGGTAATATTTTTTCCAGATGAGCAATATCACCGCGTGGATCAGTTTGCCATGGGGTTACAAACGCTCCTGAGTCCCACGGCTCACCTGGAATTCCCCACTGTGGCTGCTCCGGTACAACCTGAGTAGCAGGCCATCCCTACTGCTACGCCAGTCTCTGTGTAGGCCCAGTGATTTGGAGGTGATCCAATTCAATGCAGAGGGTTTCTCAACCAAGTTGAAATATACTTTGAGATGCTGCCCCAGGCATTTCCCACAGACAGAAGCAAAGTAGGGTTCATGATATCTTTGCTTTCTGAGAGAGCCTTGGCCTGGGCTAACCCTCTATGGGAGATGCAAAATCCTGTTGTCTTGAATTACCCAGAGATTGTGACCTCCTTCAAAAGGGTATTTGATGTTCCCGCATGCTCCGCTTCTGCTGCCAAGTGCCTCATATCCATCAAACAGAGTACAAGAACTGTTTCCGACTACGCCATTGAGTTCCGTATTCTGACAGCAGAGGTTGCTTGGAACAATAAGGCCCTCGTGGCTGCTTTTTCTCATGGTCTCTCGGATTCCATCAAGGATGAAATAGCAGCCCGAGATATACTCACTGAGCTGGAGAGCTTGATCTCGTTTGCCATCCTCATTGACTCCAGACTCAGAAAAAGACTTTCTTTTAAGGATCGCTTGCGCAAGCCTCCTGTACGTTTGCCTCAGAGCTTTGCTGTCCCACCTGTGCCTCCCTCACCTCCCATGCCCCCTGGTGCCGAGTCGGTCAGTGAAGATAAACCCATGCACTTGGGCTTCACGCGTCTCTCTGCGGATGAGAGAGCCTTTAGGAGGAGGGAGAGATTGTGCCTTTATTGTGGCCAGGCAGGTCACTTTCAAGTCTTGTCCTACCCGTCCTGAGAACACCCTAACCTTGAGGTCCTGTCATGGACAGACCTTAGGTGGTGTTGTGTTGTCCCCAGTTATCCAGAAGGATAACCCCCTGGTTTCAGTCACCCTTTCTTGGGCTAAGTCATCTATCGAGATACAGGCTCTAATTGACTCTGGGGCTGCAGGCCTGTTCATTATGCTGCCTTTGTATCAAAGCACTCGATTCCACTGCAGCTGCGTGGCACTCCACTTGCCATTGAGGCTCTTAACGGGAGACCTCTAAAGCCTGCCCATGTGACTCATGAGACAGTTCCATTGTCCATGGCCGTAGGGGCTCTTCACCATGAGATAATCCAATTCCAAGTGATTTCCTCTCCTAAGTTTTTGCTGGTTATTGGTTATCCTTGGTTACAGAGGCACAACCCCTCTTTTGATTTGCTCCGTGCTGAGGTTCTTTCCTGGTCACCTCAATGCAGTGAAACATGCTTCTGGAAGGTAGCCAAGGTCCTGTATTCCTCTTCACTCTCCTCCCTGCCAGAGGAGTACCGTGATTTTAGTAATGTCTTTGACATAGGTCAAGCCAGCAGTTTGCCTCCACACCGACCGTATGATTGTGCAAATGACCTTCAACTTGGTGCCACTCCACCTTGTGGCCGGGTTTACACTTTGTCGGTCTTGGAGGATAAAGCCATGGAGGAGTATGTTGCAGACGCACTTTCTCTGGGTTTCATCCGCAAATCCTCATCTCCTGAAGGTGCTGGTTTCTTCTTTGTGAAGAAGAGGAGCGGTGAACTGAGACCTTGTATTGATTATAGGGGTCTCAATCGTTTCACAATTAGGAATGCTTACCCGATCCCATTGATTACAGAGTTATTTGACCGCTTCAAGGCAGCAACATTTTTCACTAAGCTTGATCTGAGAGAGGCTTAAATCTTGTGAGGATTAAGGAGGACGACGAGTGGAAAACTGCGTTTAATATCAGAACAGGCCATTATGAGTATCTTGTAATGCCTTTTGGCCTTTGTAATGCCCTGGCAGTTTGCCAGGAATTTATTAACGATGTCCTCCGAGATTTGTTGCAGTTATATGGGGTGGTTTTTCTTGATGATAGCCTTATATTTTCCAAGTCCCTGGGGAGCTACCACACAGATGTCTGTCGTGTGCTTCAGAAATTAAAAGAGAACAATCTCTGTTGTAAACTGGAGAAGTATGAGTTCCATCGGGAACAGATTAAATTACTGGGCATTTCCACTGCTGGTTTTTTGATGGACCTAGAGAAACCTTCGGCAGTCCTACAGTGGCCTCGACCCATGGGTTACGTCCTCTGCAGTGTTTCCTGGGTTTTGCCAACTATTTTCATAAGTTTATTCGTAATTTCATGTCTCTGATCAAGCCTCTGACCGATATGACCAGAAAGAATGTTAATCCACAGAGTTGGTCTCCGGAGTCCATTAAGGCCCTTGAAAGTCTCAAGGCTGCCTTTGTTTCTGCTCTTGTGTTGGCACATCCTGGTCCTACGTTACCTTTTATCCTTGAGGTTGATTCTTCTGAGACTGGTGTTGGCACCCTTCTGTCTCAACGTCCTACCTCGGAGAGTGCTATGCATCCTTGTGGCTACTTTTCCAAGAAATTGTCACCTGCCGAGTGCAATTACGAGATTGGTGACAGAGAGCTTTTGGCAATCATTTTAGCCCTGAAAGAATGGAGACATCTCCTCAAAGGTACCACTGTGCTCATTCTTACTGACCATAAGAATCTCACATTCTTGTCTGAGGCTAAACGCCTCTCTCCCAGAAGGGCGCCATGGGCTCTTTTCTTGTAAAAACAAACAAACAAATAAATGGGGTAAGTAGCGCTACCTGGTAGCCAAGGGCACACAGATGTATATGAGGCTAGTGAGAGGACTGCATCGTGGATGTATAGGCCTCAACACTGCACAACTCCTAAAACCCCAGCCTGGGATAAAATGTCAGTGCCTCATGTATAGGTATTCCTGTGACGTGTGTATGAGTGTGGTGATAGAAGACATACACCCTATAAAACATGTAAGTGAACTACAATGCAAGGTAGCCCCGAGTGTGGTACCTACAAGGCACGGTCTGAGAGTGCCTGATATATGTATATGTGCAAGCATGTAAAATAAATAAGTGGCATGTACATCCTAGCAACTACATTCCACAAGTGCATGAAAAGTAATATACACAGTACAACAAATATAAGTGACAATCTAATAATATTGCATCCAGCTACAAAAATAGTACTAGTAAAAATAAAAGCAAGTGAAACACATCCAAGAAATATGTATCAGAGGATCACGGGCACAATAACCATGTTATGGGGATGTGACAGAGTCCGAAAGGGTTAAAACACACTTCAGAGGCATATATACACCCGTATATATGATAAGGAGTCAGTCCCCATATAGATGAATAAATAGCAGTTCATATAAGGTGTAAGTCTGGTGATGCTCAGGTGTATAGCAGAAACCTATAGGTGACTTGAGTGCTCGCAGTATCTTCAGGTGACTTTTGTGCTCCCCCTCAAGGGTCCCCACTCACCGGATCCAATCACCCCAACAGGGGTAATACGCATGTGGATATAATCAATACAACCAGTTCATCACAGTATCTGCTGTGGCTGTTCCCAAAGCATTCCTCTGACTCCAGGTAGATTGGGCGTGATCCTTAATAAACCCCTCATGGGAGAAAAAAATAGACTCCCATAGTGTAGTAAAATAGAACTACGTTCATTTATTTCAAGTTAAAATGGATAAAATCAGCAACAAAACATTCCAAATTACACAAGGGTATGCAGCCAGCTTCTAGACAGCGGTGAGTAGGCTGCAACACAAAATCTAAAAATAAACCCAAGGTGGGGACAGCAGCGGTCCGCTGCACTCCAACTGCGTTCCACCAGCTCGAGTACCCGGAAGTGACGTAGTGTGCGAGGCGCCGTCGTATGCGTTTCGTCATAGACGTCCTATGACGAAACGCATACGACGGCATCCTCAACGTCGCTGAGGACATGTCAGCATCGCTGAGGATGTTGCTGAGCACAAAAGTCACCTGAAGATACTGCGAGCACTCAAGTCACCTATAGGTTTCTGCTATACACCTGAGCATCACCAGACTTACACCTTATATAAACTGCTATTTATTCATCTATATGGGGACTGGCTCCCTATCATATATACGGGTGTATATATGCCTCTGAA
Source organism: Lithobates clamitans (assembly GCA_037952925.1). Lineage (NCBI taxonomy): Eukaryota > Metazoa > Chordata > Amphibia > Anura > Ranidae > Lithobates > Lithobates clamitans. Next base: position 2,437,635 of record JBBGZY010001165.1, read on the forward strand.
GTGTGTTTTAACCCTTTCAGACTCTGTCACATCCCCATAACATGCTTATTGTGCCCGTGATCCTCTGATACATATTTCTTGGATGTGTTTCACTTGTTTTTTTTTTTTTTTTTTTAAATTGTTTATTTATTAAGTATATTCAAGTATACAGAAACAGAGTGTTCATTCTCATAGAAAAGACATTGATAGCAGCATGTTTTCAATGAGGTAAAACATTTTTTTGTAGCTTATTGTATATCAAGAAGAAATAACATTGAGTGTCAAATGATTTTCAGACAATACATACACATCATGGTAGAAATAAGATTAGTTAGTGAAATAAAGTAGTGGCATGGTCTTTATACCTCATTAACTCTGGACTACCTAGGGGTTCTCTATGTTGTATTCAGAGGAGTCCCAGTGTCTCCATATAGCCTCAAATCTGGGAAGGGAATCATCAATTATGGCTGTGATACGTTCCATCCTGCGAATATCTGTAATGACTGACAAAAATTGTGCAAAAGTAGGGGGGGTGTTGGCTAACCAGCATTGGGGTATAACCCGTTTAGCCGCTAATAAGATGAAAGCCATCAGTTTCCTAAGCGTTTTTGGCATCTTAGGGAGGGGCAAGCCTAGCAAGAGATGTATAGGTTGGTGGGGTATAGGGAATTCTAGGATTTTTTCCAATAGGGCATGGATCTGTGACCAGTATGGCATTATCAAGGGACATTCCCAAAATGTATGGAAATGGGTGCCCAGAGATGAGCCACATCTCCAGCATTGTCCGGATGTAGTCAGTTTCTGTCTTTAAAGAAACTCCGGGGTTCTATACCAGAACATCAGTATTTTATAGGTTGTTTCTTTCTGAGCCACACATCTAGATGTCTTAGATGCACTTTCCCAGATATTCTTCCATTCACTTAATTGGATAGGTCTGTTTAAAATATGGGACCATTTGCGCATATATGTGTGAGTCTGTTCCGTGACAGGGGAGGCAGCATGCAGTATTTTGTAAATAGTGGATATTAGATGAGGATCATGAGGGCCTCTGGAGCATACCATTTCAAATTCAGTAGGGATAGTTAGGGTCAGTTGTGGTATTTTGGTGGAGAGAAAATGTTGCATTTGTAGAAAGGAGTAAAAGAGGTTTTTTGGGATTTTATATTTGGATTGTAGGTCAGTAAAAGTGAGGAGTTTACGGGTCACTGGGTTAACCAGGTGGCGTAGTTGAAAAATACCGGCTTTCGTCCATGGCAGGATGGCATCATAAGAGAGGCTATCAGGGATTTCCAGATTGAAGGTAATATTTGTTAAATGAGAGCATGGGGATGAAAGCTTATATTTCCATATTGAGAGGGTAAATAGCATCGGGTTTAAGCTGATTTTACGTAACTGAGAGATGAATTTATCCGAGGATGGCCATAACATATAGCATGGATGTGCGGGTACCGTGATGCCCATTTCTATCTCAGACCATCTGTTAGGGGCATATCTAGATGTCCAGGAGGTTATTATTCTTAGATGGGAGGCGTAGTAATATTTGATTATGTCGGGTGCCCCCAAACCTCCACTGGCTCGGGGTGCAAAAAGCACTGAGCTAGCTATCCTATGAGATTTATGATTCCAAATAAAATTTAGGAAATTTTGTTGGATTAACTTTAATTGGGACATTGGAACCTTGACTGGAAGGGTCTCAAAGAGATAGAGGAGCTTAGGGAGCACCGACATTTTGAGGACGTTTATCCTTCCAAGAAGGGATAAGGGGAAATTTGTCCATGACTTTAATAATTTGTTGATTTCTATAAACATAGGAGGAAAGTTGGCCTGAAAAAGAGTGGAGTAAGAGGAAGTCAGATAGACCCTAAGGTATTTCAAGGAATGGGTGCACCAACGATATTTGAAATTTTCCTGTAAAGTTGAGAGCATATCTGTGGAAAGATTAATAGGAGGGGCTTCAGTTTTGGTCGGATTTATTTTAAAACCTGAAATGCTGCCAAATTGGTGCAGAATTGCATGGAGAGAGGGGAGTGATATATGGGGATGGGTCAATGTTAGTAGGATATCATCAGCGAATAGGGACAGTTTGTATTCCTGATGTCTCAGCGCCACTCCCCCTATGTCAGAGTGGGAACGAATAGCTTCGGCCAGAGGTTTCAAACTTAAAATGAAAAGTAAGGGGGATAGAGGACATCCCTGACGGGTACCATTACTTAGGGAGAATAGCGGGGAGACATGGGAAGACAACTGTACCTGGGAAGTGGGCGTGGAGTAAAGCGCTTTTAAAGCGTGTATAAAGGGACCTGAAATTCCTTATCTAGTCAAAATGGCGAACATAAAAGACCAGTTTAGGCGATCAAATGCCTTCTGAGCATCTAAACTGAGGACTATCGCAGGTTTCTTAGTTTTAGTCAGTAGGTCAATAAGATCGATAGTTCTTCTAGTGTTGTCTCCTGCGTGTCTAGTGGGAACAAAACCGACCTGGTCCTTATGTATGAGTGAGGGAAGAAGTAGGGACAGTCTGTTAGCTAAAATTTTTGTGAAAATCTTATAGTCAGAGTTCAGGAGGGCGATGGGGCGATAGTTGTCTGGTAGTGATAAGTCCTTGTTTCACTTGTTTTTATTTTTACTATTACTATTTTGGTAGCTGGATGCAATATTATTAGATTGTCACTTATATTTGTTGTACTGTGTATATCACATTTCATGCACTTGTGGTATGTAGTTGCTAGGACGTACATACCTCTTATTTATTTTACAGGCTTGCACATATACATATATCAGGCACTCTCAGACCGTGCCATGTAGGTACCACACTCGGGGCTACCTTGCACTGTAGTTCACTTACACGTTTCATAGGGTGTATGTCTTCTATCACCACACCCATACACACGTCACAGGAATACCTATACATGAGGCACTGACATTTTATCCCAAGCTGGGGTTTTTAGGATTTTTGCACCGGTGAGGCCTATACATCCACGGTGCAGTCCTCTCACTCCCCTCATATACATCTGTGTGTCCTTGGCTATCAGGTAGCGCAACTTACCCCATTTATTTTTTTTTTTTTTTCATTATTTAGAGTTCCCCTAGAGGAGCCCTACTAGGGGAGGCAGCAACCTATCTCTCCTACCCTCATCCTAAGCACAGTTGTTTCCTGTTTATAATGTGAATCTTTTCTTGTCAAGTTTCAATTACATTGTCTCATTCTTACCCGGTACTATAAAATGTAAGGGCTGATGCCTTGTCACGACAATTCTCCTCCACTTCCAAGTTGGAGTCGGTTCCGGTTCCTATGATTCCTCCTGATCGTATTCTGGCTACGGTTCGCACCAGTCTTACTTCTCCTTTGGGTGACAAAATTCTTGCTGCTCAGGTCGATGCTCCTCCTGAGAAACCTTGTGACCGCTGCTTTGTCCCAGAGTGTCTCCGTACTGCCATGCTCCAGACTTACCATTCTCCCAAAGTAACTGGCCACCCTGGTAAGAATCAACTCTTTTGGGCCATTTCCCAACAATTCTGGTGGCCTAGTCTACGTGCTGATGTAACTGCCTTCATAGCTGCCTGTTCCATGTATGCTCATAGTAAGACTCCATGATACCTTCCAGTGGGCCTCCTATAAACCATACCCAATGGAGAGATGCCCTGGACCCACCTGTCTATGGATTTTGATTGTGGAGTTGCCCAACTCTCAAGGCAACACTTGTAAAGAAAAGGGGCATTGAGGCCAGGAGACAGGCCTCGGGACTTTTAACGGTGCTAGGATAAATGAGGTAAAAAAAGTAAAATAAAAAGATTTTTTATTTAACAATCTTTTTAAAAAAACAGACACAAAGAAAAACACTAATGTATGTTTTCAAAACAAATACAATAATTCATTTGATACAGAAGTTGATACCACTTTTCTCTACATGTTTCGCTTTCTTAAGCTTCTTCAGGAGATATAGTGTGGCATTAGATCAACTATAAGGTAGAAAAAACAGCAATAAGAATTTTATATCTGCTAATATATCATATCAAAAGACAAATTTGGAAATGAATTTTTGGAAAGTTTGACAAATGTAGACCCACAAGGGGAATGTATCGTAAAGGAAAACAAAAAGAAAGTATATAATGTAAGTATATGTATAAACAATGAGAAAAAAAAAAAAAAAAAAAAACAACATATATATATTATTAGTGTACACTTTTATTCAGCATATATCATATCATAAATTATTCAATAATCTTACCCATGAAAAGGGGGAAAAAAGTATATATATTCAAAAGCAGATTTGTACAGAATGGAATATTCTGCCCTCCAGTCCACACCTCACAGATTAGCATGCAGAGAGAAATAAAAAAGATTGCAGCAGTGGAAGAAATTCCGCAGCGTGACGGCGAGTCAGACGCCGTCACGCTGGAGAGATTTAAAAAGCGGGCTCTCCCGCTACTCTCTGTCATTCCCTCCAGACACGCTGGGCAGACAGACGTCCCTGGATACCTCTCTGCTATTGTTACAATTAGCTCCATTATTGACAAGTAAGTTCCACTATTGCTCTTTGATCTCCCTGTGTTTGGCCTTGTTTAATTTGGTCCAATTTGCTCTGTATCATGCCTTCGAACCTAGTCCATTTTCTCTCATTATATCTATAGGTTCTTTGCGCCAGGCTGCAGGCGACCCTTCAGGTCTGACTGCCCACTATCTATCTGTGGGTGCTCGAACCTTGTATGCTGCCCCCTCTTCGGCTGTGATCCTGCTGCATAATAAGAACCACCTATCCATACTTTCAGCAATCAGGCTTTCCATCATCTTTTGGATGTGATCTTTTTCTAGTTAAGAATTGATTCTACTTACCATATTGAAGGTACTTCACTCAAACCCTTATCCATTTCACACCACCAATGTCAGCTTAATTATACTTTTAAGTATGCATTAGACCATATGACACCCCCATACTTGATTTTTCTCCTTCCAGAGAATTTCTTCCACTGCTGCAATCTTTTTTATTTCTCTCTGCATGCTATTCCGTGAGGTGTGGACTGGAGGGCAGAATATTCCATTCTGTACAAATCTGCTTTTGAATATATATACTTTTTTCCCCCTTTTCATGGGTAAGATTATTGAATAATTTATGATATGATATATGCTGAACAAACGTGTACACATATAGGGCGTACACACGGTTCAGACATTCTAACAACAAAATCCTAGGATTTTTTCCGACGGATGTTGGCTCAAACTTGTCTTGCATACACACGGTCATACAAAGTTGTCGGAAAATCCGATCGTTCCGAACGTGGTGACGTAAAATACGTACGTCGGGACTATAAACGGGGCAGTGGCCAATAGCTTTCATCTCTTTATTTATTCTGAGCATGCTTGGCACTTTTGTCGGTAGGATTTGTGTACACACGATCGGAATTTCCGACAATGGATTTTGTTGTCGGAAAATTTTATCTCCTGCTGTCCAACTTTGTGTGTCGGAAAATCTGATGGAAAATGTCCGATGGAGCCCACACACGGTCGGAATTTCCGACAACACGCTCCGATCAGACATTTTCCATCGGAAAATCCGACCGTGTGTACGGGCATAATAATATATATATATATATGTTGTTTTTTTTTTTTTTTCCCTCTCATTGATTATACATATATTTACATTATATACTTTCTTTTTGTTTTCCTTTACGATACATTCCCCTTGTGGGTCTACATTTGTCAAACTTTCCAAAAATTCATTTCCAAATTTGTCTTTTGATATGATATATTAGCAGACATAAAATTCTTATTGCTGTTTTTTCTACCTTATAGTTGATCTAATGCCACACTATATCTCCCGAAGAAGCTTAAGAAAGCGAAACATGTAGAGAAAAGTGGTATCAACTTCTGTATCAAATGAATTATTGTATTTGTTTTGAAAACATACATTAGTGTTTTTCTTTGTGTCTGTTTTTTTTAAAAGATTGTTAAATAAAAAATCTTTTTATGTTACTTTTTTTACCTCATTTATCCTAGCACCGTTAAAAGTCCCGAGGCCTGTCTCCTGGCCTCAATGCCCCTTTTCTTTACAAATGTACTGTCTGGGATGTGGTGCTCTTGATTTTTCCTCGTTTCCATTATTTCAATCTCAAGGCAACACATTTACCCTTATGGTGGTTGACTGGTTCTCAAAGATGTGTCATTGTATTCCGCTTAAGAAGTTGCCCACTTCTAAGGAACTGGCTTCCATTTTTGCTCAGGAGATCTTTTGCTTACATGGGCTACCCAAGGTGATTGTCTAAGACAGGGGTAGTCAGTTTGTGTCCCAGTTCTGGCGAGCCTTTTGTGCACAGCTGGGAATTCAGCTTGATTTCTCCTCTGTGTATCACCCGCAGTCTAATGGGGTTGCAGAACAAGCCAATCAGTCCTTGGAGCAATTCCTATGTTGCTATATTTCTGACCATCACAACAACTGGTCAGGCCTATTACCATGGGCAGAGTTTGCTCACAACAGTGCCTTGAATTCTGCTTCCCGATTGTCTCAGTTTATGGCAAATTATGGTTAAGAACCTTCCACATTGCCTGACTCATTTGTTCCGCAGAGTATCCCTGCGCTAGAGGAGCATCTCCATGGTCTTCGTTCCACTTGGGCACAAGTTGTCAAGTCTGTAGTGTGAGGCCGGGTTGCTGAGAGGGCCTCCCTTGCAGCTAAGTGCAGCGTGTCCCTGGATTTGGGTACAGGGAATGCAATGCACAGAGGTGCCCGGATTGCCAGAAATACTGCAAGCTGGCTGGTTGGCTGTAAGTAGCTAGAGTGCGTTGTGGCTGCCGTGCAGAGAGAAGTCTGGAGCGGTAACAGCAGGGTAAACCAGGACCAGGGTCTGCAGCCAGACCAGGGGTCAGATACCAAAAGACAGTCCAAGAGAGGTACAAGAACAAGCCTGGTCATACACGGAGGGCAGAAGATCAGAGAGTAGTCAGCCAAGCCGTGGTCAGAGCGAGGAGATAAACAGGAACACAGGTCAAGCCAAGCAGAGGTCAAGCAGGGGTCTTCAGAGTATACAAGGCACAGGAACACAGGAGCTGTTTGATAATCCAGCATACTGCAAGTGTCAGTGGCAGGTTTAAATAGGCCGGGGGGTGTGCCCACAAGATCAGGGTGTGCGGGCACGTGTGCTCGCATTGGTGCGCACAGACTGCCACGGTCCCGCTAACGCGCATATGCGTGCGCGCAGGCACACAGAAACTCACCTGGCGCCACCATGTCAGTTACTGGCGGAATTGCCTACAACACGGCCATTTCCCTGACAGTGCCCCCCCAAGGGGCAACCTCCGGATGCCCAACCGGGCCCATCTTTCGGGGTAACAAACTCGGAATCTCTGCAAAAGTGTAGTAGCATGTATATTGGCTGCAGGTTCCCAAGAACTTTCTTCTGCTGGGTAACCCTTCCACTTTATAAAAAATTGAATGATCCTACCTCTCCGGCGGCAGTCCAGGATGGCCTCAACTTCATACTTTGTTTCATCCCACGGAAACTGGAGGCGGAGGATCTTCTTTCCTTCCTGAAAAAGGACTAGAGATAACAGCTTTAAGTAAGGAGACCTGAAACACAGGGTGCAGGTTATAAGAACTCGGAAGTGACAGTTCAAAAGCTACTGGATTAATTTCCCGTCTAATCTTGAATGGGCCGATAAATCTTGGTCCCAATTTCCGGGAGGGACAAGGAAGTTTAAGATTTGCCAAGAAGAGCCAAACCTCATCTCCAACCTTAAAGCTAGGGCTCTCTCCCCTCTTCTTGTCATATTGTTCCTTGTAGTTCTCTTGGGCCTTTTGCATGGTTAGCCGTAGAGTTTGATAGTGAGCCTGAATGGATTTTATCCTGTCTTGAAATGCTGGGACTGAGATCTCTGGAATGACATTAAGTAGAAATGAAGGATGGAACCCATAGTTGGCCCAAAATGGTGATTGATTGGTGATTGAGTGTAGTGAATTATTGTATGCGAACTCCGCACAGGGGAGTAACAAGGACCAGTCATCCTGGGAAATGGAGCAAAGACAGCGTAAATATTGTTCTAAGGTCTAATTAGTCCTTTCAGTCTGACCGTTGCTCTGGGGGTGATAGGCAGAGGTTAGGATAGGCAAACTTCAATAGACAAAACTGCAGAGCTCTCTCCAAAATCGGGAAGTAATTTGGACCCCTCTATCAGACACAATGCTGTCCGGAAGGCCGGGAAGTCTGACTATCTCTCTTATGAAGGCTTTTGCTGTGTCTGCAGTGGAAGGAGTACCTATCATAGGCACGAAGTGTGATATCTTGGACAGACGGTCTACAACAACTAGGATCATTGCAAATCTTTCAGAGGGGGGCAGCTCTACTATGAAGTCCATAGATATATTCCTCCATGGTTGTTCTGGTACCAGCAAAGGATGTAGCAGACCCCAAGACTTAATGTTGGACCCCTTGTTTCACTGGCAAGTAGTGCAGGAGCTTACATACTTTTTGCAATCAGTTTTCAAGGTAGGCCACCAAAAGGATCGCTGAATAAGATCCATAGTTTTCCATACACCGAAGTGGCAGCAAGTTGATGATCATGTAAAGTCTGTAAGACCTGGATTCTGGCTTGTTGTGGGACAAAGATCTTGTCCCGATACCAGAGATACCCCCCCGGCTTCTTAGAGAGGAAGTCTCTGGTTCCTGGCATTGGAGGGAGGCCTGTTCAAGAGAAGACCTTAGATCATGTTGAATCAAAAGAAAGTTCTGTGGAGACAAGATCGTACTGGATGTTGTTTCTTCTGGGGTATCAGGAAACATTTGGGATAAACCATTGGCCTTGCCATTCTTGGAGCCAGGGCGGTAGGTGATGTGAAAGTTGAATCGTGAAAAGAACAGAGCCCAGCGAGCTTGACGGGGTCTCAGGCATTTGGCAGTGCAGAGGTACTCGAGGTTTCTGTGATCGGTGAATATCATTATAGGGTGTGTGGCTCCCTCAAGAAGGTATCTCCACTCTTCTAAGACTGTCTTAATGGCCAGAAGCTCACGATCACCTACGTCGTAATTCCTCTTGGGCTGGCTCATTTTCCAGGAGGAGAAGGCAACAGGGTGAAGCAGAGACTTGGGTCCCAGGCGCTGTGAAAGTACTGCTCCTGTAGCTACCTCTGAGGCATCGACCTCTAAAATATAGGGCAGGGCAGGATCAGGATGTTGGAGAATTGGTGCAGAAGTAAACAAAGGCTTCAGTTTCTCAAAGGCAGATTGGGCTTCAGAGGACCACAGGAAGCGAACATGTAGGAGGTTTACTTGGGTTATGGGCAAGATGATGGAAGAAAAGTTCCTTATAAACCTTCTATAGAAGTTTGCAAACCCTACAAACCTTTGTACACCCTTCTTGTCTGACAGAGTTGGCCAGTCTAGGATTGCCTGCACTTTCTGTGGATCCATAGCTACACCACCAGTAGAGATGATGAGCCCTAGGAATTGTATGGATTTCTTTTCAAAGTCACACTTTTCTGCTTTCGCGCAAAGTCTGTGTTTTCTTAGTGTGAGTAATACTGTCTTTACGTGAGTTCGATGGAGCTCCAAGGTGGTTGAGAAGATAAGGATGTCATCCAGATACATGAAGACGAAGTAGTCAAGATATTCCCGGAAGAAGTGCTGGAAAGTAGCCAGGGCGTTACAGAGCCCAAACGGCATCACCAAATACTCAAAGTGCCCGAACCTCGTTCTGAATGCCGTCTTCCACTCATCGCCCTCACGGATGCGAATGAGGTTGTAGACACCCCGGAGGTCGAGTTTGGTGAACACTTGGGCTGAACCAAGTCTCTGGAAGAGTTCGGGGACCAGTGGAAGTGGATATTGGTTCTTTATGGTGATTTTATTTAATTCCCTATAGTCCACACATGGTCTTAGAGTCTTATCTTTTTTTTTGACAAAGAAAATGACAGCACAGGCAGGAGAAGAAGGACGGATGAAGCCCTTTGCCAAATTTTAGTCTATGTACTGTCGTAGTGTCCCCAATTCCACTTCAGAGAGGGGGAATATACGTCCAAATGGAACTTCGGCCCCTGGAAGCAGCTCGATAGGACAATCATATGGCCGATGTGGTGGTAGAACATTGGCCTTTCTCTTATTAAAAATGTCCAGGAATTCATGTGAGGGGGAAGTCTCAGAAACCTGGAAATATGCTGGAGAGTAGGTGGGTGGCTTCTTGAACTTCCTGGGACAATCACATAGGTATAGTCTGTTTCCTCCACAATAGAGGCAGAGATTGGCTAGGATATGACGACGTCTTTCATCAGGAGTTAGTGACGTAACAGGCCAATCTGTTTGGGAACTGATCTAAAGGTGGGTGTACTGGCGGGTCTGCAGGTTCGTGATTGTTCGGACAGTCTCTCCCGCAAACGGCGATCCAGTTGGATGGATAATTGGATGAGACCCTCTAGTGTAGTGGGAATCCCGATCCTGGCCAACTCGTCCTTGAGGGATTCGGAGAGTCCAAGGCAGAACTGGTGTAGTAAAGCTGCCTCATTCCAGGCTGTGTCTGCAGACCACCGCCAGAAGTCCAGGGTATAGTCCTCTACTGGTCGCCTACCCTGCTGCAGAGAATACAGAGCGGCTTCAGCAGTGGCAGTATGCTGGGGATCCTCGTAGAGTTGTGCCATAGCTGCCAGGAATGCGTCCACTGTGCAAATGACTGGACTCTTTTGTTCCCATAAGTTATGGGCCCAGGCCTGAGGTTCATCGGACAGCAAAGAGATGAGGAACCCGACTTTAACAGTCTCTAAAGCAAAAGTCCGGGGTTGCAGGGCTAGGTACAATAGGCAGGCAGTCTTGAAGGATCTGAACTTTTTCCAGTCTCCGGAGAATCACTCCGGAATGGGAACTCGGGGGTTCTGGAGGCGGGAATATCATCAACGGAGCCGCTAAAGATTGTTCGTGAGCAGATGACTCTGACAGGTGTTGCAACTTATCCATTAGTTGCAGATAGCCTTCCTATAACTTCTGGACTGCTTGGGTCAGAGTGGTGGCTTATTGGCACAAAGTCTCTAATGGGGACACACCTCTGCCAGCCTCAGTCATGGCTGGATTATACTGTCAAGTCTGTAGTGTGAGGCCGGGTTGCTGAAAGGGTGTCCCTTGCGGCTGAGTGCAGCGTGTCCCTGGATTTGGGTACAGGGAATGCGATGCACAGAGGTGCCTGGATTGCCAGGAATACTGAAAGCTGGCTGGTTGGCTGTAAGTAGCTAGAATGCGTTGTGGCAGCTGTGCGGAGAGAAGTCTGAAGTGGTAACAGCAAGGTAAACCAGGGACAGGGTCCGCAGCCAGGCCAGGGGTCAGATACCAAAAGACAGTCCAAGAGAGGTACAAGAACAACATACACATACTCATACACGGAGGGCAGAAGATCGGAGATTAGTCAGCCAAGCCGCGGTCAGAGCGAGGAGATAAACAGGAACACTGGTCAAGCCAAGCAGAGGTCAAGTAGGGGTCTTCAGAGTATACAAGGCACAGGAACACAGGAGCTGTTTGATAATCCAGCAAACTGCAAATGTCAGTGGCAGGTTTAAATAGGCCGGGGAGGTGTGCCCACAAGATCAGGGCGTGCGCGCACGTGTGCATGCATCGGCGTGCACAGACTGCCGTGGGCCAGCTGTCGCGCATCTGCGTGCGCGCAGGCGCACAGAAACTCGCCTGGCACCACCATGACGGTTACTGGCGGAATTGCCCACAACACGGCCATTTCCCTGACACAAGTCCAGGAGGCTTTGCGTCATGCTAATGATAGGTGCAGACTCCATGCTGACCGCAGACGCCTGCTTGCGCCTTCCTACCAGGTTGGGGACAGGGTCTGGCTGTCATCTCGCAACCTCTGACTTTGTGTTCCCTCACTGAAGTTCGCACCTTGGTTTATTGGGCATTTCCGTATCCTTTTCAGGATTAACCCAGTGGCTTACGCATTGGACCTTCCTCCTAGTATGCGCATCTCAAATGTGTTTCATGTCTCCTTATTGAAACCATTGGTCTGCAACCGCTTTACCACCTCAGTGCCACGTCCTCACCCTATACAGGTTGAGAACCATGAGGAGTATGAGGTACAATCCATTGTTTACTCCCGTAGGTTCCATGGGAGCATACAGTACTTGGTGCATTGGCAGGGGTACAGTCTGGAGGAACGCTCCTGGGTCTCATCCTCGGACGTACATGCTCCTGCCCTCCTCTGTGATTTCCATAAATGTTTTCCCCTCAAGCCCGGTGGTCCTCCGAGGGGGAGGGGTCATTGAGGAGGGGGGTACTGTCAGGGCTGGCTCAGCCCTTCCTTCTCTGAACTGGCTGCTGAGCTGTCGGCTAATTGCCAGCTCTCATCTCTCTCCACAGTTAACCAGCTGTTGTGGATCTGCTCATCAGTCCCGCCTACTTAAAGATCTCCAGCTCACTTCATTCCTGCCTCCGCCTTGGTCACATCACAAGAAACCATCTTCTGTGTTCCTGTTTAAAGACTGGATTTGCTGACATCCCTTCTGGCTCCTTATCCTACTTGCTGTTCCTCTACTTGGATCCCTGACTTCTGGCCTGGCTGATAACCTGATCTGGTTACTGAACTCTGGCTTGGCTGACTACCGGATCTGGTTACTGGATTCTGACTATGCTTTGGCTATGCTTACTCTATTTACCTTTTTATTTTTATTAATAAACAATAGTGATTTTACTGTACTTCTGTCTCGGTCTGGTTCATGGTTCCTGACAGGGCTCTCTTGACTGCCCAGTGTTTTTAAACTGTGTAATTAAAAATGGGCTTTTTTTGGGCAATGACCATTTAGAATCATCAGTTTTCTTGGTGGTCAAGTACATGTCTTGATATTTAAAAATAGATCAGTTTAAGTCTTCTTCTCTGTGTTCTTTCTCTAAGAACCTCTGATTACGAATGAGGCTTTGAGATTTGTAGTCTTCATTGGAGTGCAGTTTCATTTGAGTCAGCAAAATTGACTTTATGGAATATTGTCCATCTCTTTTCTATGGGGGCAGCTTTTTTGTGCAGGTAAAAAGTTCCTGCAGTAGATTTCAAATAAGTATGAGAGCATATCAGGCAATGTTGGTTATAAGATAATTTAAGATCAAGGAATATTAGGAGAATTGGGGTCAGAAACTAAAGTGAACTGTATTCTGAATTGATTGTTGTTACAGTAGCTGAAAAATTCCTAAATGATTGGATCTTTCCTTCCCAAATGATGATCACATCATCTATATAGCTACCGTAGTATACCAAGTTGTGTGAGAATGGTTTGTGGGCCCAGATGTAGGAGTTCTTCCAGTATTCCATTTGCATAACTGTCCGACAGAAAAAGTCAGACGGAAGCTTTTTATCGTATATTCCGATTGTGTGTATGCCTCATCGGACTTCTTTTTTTGAAAATTCTGAGGGACTTAGAAATAGAACATGTTCTAAATATTTCCGACAGAACCAATTCCTATCAGAAAAAACGCTCGTCTGTATGCTGTTCTGACGGACCAAAAGCGACGCATGCTCTGAAGCAAGTACGAGACGGAAGCTATTGGCTACTGGCTATTGAACTTCCTTTTTCTAGTACCATCGTACGTGTTGTACGCCACCACGTTCTTGACAGTCGGACTTTGGTGTGATAGTGTGTATGCATTTGGTTTTTCAAGTCTTTTTGAACACTGGCTTCTTTTAGCCACAAGGATACATTCCATGATGCGTTAATACGGATCCAGTCCTGGTTACTGTACCCCTCCTTTTTCCTTTGTAAATACAGAGATTAATGCATTTAGAACAATAGCCTTCTCCTTGTCATTTGTAACAAACTTCCCCAGATCATCATTTATGAGGCCTATATGCGCTGACTTCACTTTCTTACTATACATATTTTTTAAAAATGGCTGGGAGACTGTGCCAGCGGTGCTCTTATCCTCACTGGGCCGCACTTGGCTGCGGCCCCCATAGCGCCCGCATGGGTCGCTATGGTGGTAGTTACGCCCCTGCAAGTGATGCTCCATCATTTGACGGAGCGATCATGTGGTAAATGGCCGCTGTCAGCGGCCATTTACTGTGATCCGTGAGGACCTGACGGTCACGGATGTTCCCAGGTGCGCACCCCAGGGGGCGCGTGGGAGCGCAATTCTGTGAGGACGTCCATGGACGCCCACTCAGAATAAGCTGACCATGCTGTAGAAGTCTTTCAGCTATGGCCCAGTCAGCATGTGGTTAAAGACAAACGTTATTTTCTTTTCTAATGTTACTTTTGCTTTAATGAATTGTATATTTGCTCTATTTAAAGTAAAACTAAAGGCAAAGCTTTTAAAAATGTTTTTAAAAAAATGGTTAGAGTGGAGTGGGATTAGACCACCTGTCAGGTTTTTATTGCTGTCTGTACCCCTATTTTTTTTTTTTTTTAATATCTTTATTTATTCAAACGGTTTTCAATTTTAACATTGCAAAATTTACAATAGTAAAAACAGTCATACTAAAAACACATATACACCATGGATAATGATTATTTACTATGATCTAATCCAACACTAATCACCTGTACTTAAACATCAAACATCCTAACAATCGATCCCATCCAGTTAACCATACTATACCTCTCATACATAGCCCACCCAAAAAAAAATAAATGGGGAAGGGGAGGGAAGGGGGGAATATGGGGTCATGGATAAACAGTTATAATCCCAATCCCTACCATACCGTATATATTTCCATATCCCTAAGGATACCTAGCCTCCTGTGGATCACATAGTAATTCTGACGTGGCGCAATATGTTACCCACCCCTTCCAAATATCCATTGTCCGTTTAATCTGTTTATTGGATCCTTCCTCTCTCACCTTTCTTTCTTCCAGGGTCCGCATCTCCGTCATCTCACACTCCCACTCTACCATGGAGGGTGCATCTGTACATTTCCATTTTCTGGCTATACACGTATGGGCAGCCGTTAGGAAATATTTTAGTGGACCTTTCTTTATACTTTTCATTGATCCAGGGATCATGGATAATACTGCCATTTGTATATCTGGATATATTTCCCTCGCTGTCATGGCCCTAAAGATTTCGAAAATTTTCTGCCAGAATGGAAGGATTTTAGAGCAATAGTACCAAATATGGGACATTGTACCACGTCTTTCCTGACACCTCCAGCATACTTCTTTATTCGTAGGGCTTATCCTATAGAGGTCTACGGGGCACTTATACTATCTAGCTAAAATCTTATAATTTCTTTCTTGGTGTTTAGTTGAAACAGAGAGTTTATGTGTGACTGCTATGGCTTTTTCCCATTCCTTCCTGGGGATCTCTATCCCCAGTTCCTCTTCCCATTTCTTAATATATGGTAACTCCAATTTCTGGCCCTCCTCAATTAAAATTTTATATACTTTCGATAGCACGTGCGAGGGTCTTTCAGCTTGAATAAAGATTTCTTCTAGCGCCGTTAGAGGTCTGGCTATTTCTGCTTCTTTTAACAGGGATATAACATACTTTTGGAATAAGCCATACTGCAACCATTCTTTTCTATGTTCCTCCCCCATGGACTCTAGAGGGAGGACCTTATTTCCCACCAGTGTTTCTATTACCCTTGTATCCTCATGACTGTACCACTTAAGAAATTATTTTACCCCAAGTGAAAGCGGGAATTCTGGGTTGTCGAACAGAGGGGTCATGGGTCCTCTAAAGGTGGAGACACGCCCCGTTTTAGTCAAAATGTCCCACGCTTTCATTGTTGAGGTCACTAATAAGGGTATATAGCCATACGGTGAGCTATATGTCCTTTTGATCCATGGCAGAGATTTCAGTTTCGACCCTGTAATCTCTTCCTCCAGTCCCAACCCTTTTTTTTTGTTCCTATTATGGAACCAGTCAACTAGCCTAGTTACCATTACCGCCTTAAGATATACTGCTATGTCAGGGAGGGATAGGCCCCCATTTGCTTTGGTCATATTTAGCACTTTTCTACTAATTCTAGGGGTCTTACCTGCCCATACAAATTGTCCAATAATCCTGGATACCTTTTTCAAAAAACCCCTTGCAGGAAACACAGGGATCGTTTGTAATATATACAGTATTTTTGGGAGTATGTCCATTTTTATGACATTTACCCTACCCAACCATGAGAAGGTACCCCTATTATATTGCTGGAGTGTTTTTGTTATTTTTTGCAACATCGGAACATAGTTATAATCTTCCAATTTCTTTAAATCCGTAGGGATATAAGTGCCCAGATATTTAATAGCATTTTCCTGCCATCTGAAGGAGAAATCCTTCTTGAGCAATTCCACCATATTTCTAGACATGTTGATATTCATTGCCTCAGATTTATTATAGTTGACTTTAAAATTACTCAAGATGCCAAAACGATTAAATTCCCTTATCAGGTTTGGTAGTGTTATCAACGGGTTTGTGACATACAGCGAGATGTCGTCTGCATAGACAGACAGCTTGTATTCTGAATCCCCCACTCTTATACCTTGGATATCCTTATTCGCCCTAATTGCATTTAATAAGTGTTCCATAATTAATATATATAATATTGGGGACAGTGGGCAGCCCTGTCTGGTTCCATTTGCTATTATTATTTCTCCGGACAGGTTGCTATTCGCCCGGATCTTGGCCGTTGGATGTTGATACAAGGTCATTATGTTGTCTATCATTACAGCCCCAAGCCCCCACTGTATAGGAGTCTCTTTGAGGAAGCTCCATCCCACCCTGTCAAAGGCTTTTTCAGCGTCTATTGCTAACAAGCAGGATGGGATGGAGCCTCTCTGTACATATTCCAATAGAGTAAGCGTTTTCAGGGTATTGTCCCTGGCTTCTCTTCCTTTAACGAATCCCACCTGGTCCAGATGAATATAACGTGGTATTATGGGGGTAAGTCTATTGGTGATGATTTTGGAGTATATTCTGAGATCAAGGTTTGTCAGAGATATCGGCCTATAATTCCCACATAGGGTATGATCTTTATCCATTTTTGGTACAAGGGTAATATAAGCCTGCATACTCTGAGAACCAAAAGGTACTGTTGTAGAAACTGCGTTAAACGTCTGTTTCATTATGGGCATAAGTTCCGTTTTAAATGTCTTATAGAACCGAGGGGTGAATCCGTCCGGTCCTGGGCTTTTCCCAGGTACTAGTGAGTCACGGATGTTCCCGGGTGCGCACCCCAGGGGGCGCGTGGGAGCGCGATTCTGTGAGGACGTCCATGGACGCCCACCCAGAATAAGCTGACCGCGCTGTAGAAGTCTTTCAGCTATGGCCCAGTCGGCATGTGGTTAAAGACAAACGTTATTTTCTTTTCTAATGTTACTTTTGCTTTAATGAATTGTATATTTGCTCTATTTAAAGTAAAACTAAAGGCAAAGCTTTTAAAAATGTTTTTAAAAAAATGGTTAGAGTGGAGTGGGATTAGACCACCTGTCAGGTTTTTATTGCTGTCTGTGCCCCTATTAAGGAGATTCATCATCTCTATTTTTCTTGTTTACCATTATCAGTGAAAATCACAAATTTTGGGTTGTCCCCAGAAAAGAAATAGGGGAGAAATATTTCGATGGACACTAGTTCTAGTGACCTGGAGGTTTCCAAGGAATTCTCTTAAATTGCCAGAAGTTCCACTCACTTCCTGTTTGGCTATGAGATGGGAAGTGGAGAAAAATCTTCACAATGAAACATAGATAGTAAAAATAAACTGAGAGGGGTTGTAAGCTTCCTTTGCTCTATCCGAAATTTAAAAAAAAATCCTATAGTTCTACTTTAAGGCTTCCCCTACATATCTTATGTAAAGAAATTGTATATTTTTAATGTTGTTCTTTAGGCCTTATTAGATGGCCTCTAAGCCTTATGGTATTTTTAACCTTGTTTTGCCTTGGTAACCCCATGTTAGTACCAAACTATCAATTCCCCATTTAGCCGGAAAGCTGGGACATTGGCCTTGCAAAGGGCTAGACAAAATAAGATTCAGCTCCCATAGACCAGTAGGTTTCATGTTTGAAGATGATTTTTTCATTGTTCAGCAAATTTCCAGCAAACCAGACTTTGTTTTGTTTGCCCATCACTAGTTAGCAAGTGTAAAGCTAGCGATGGGCTACCTTATTGGCGAGCCAGACATGCACTGCATAAGAAACATCCTGTATTAAATATTTGTTCATAAAATAAACATTGTAAACAAAAAGTACAAAGTCCTAAGATATGCAAAGGAGCATTTACTAAAAGTATTTTAATATAGTAATTTAATCAATTACTGTTTGAAATAAATACCAAAGCTATTCCTTGTGTGTAGAAAACAGGAAAAATACCTTTTTAGATGTCGTTTATTTAGATTGCTGAAATTTTCTATGCTTCTTACAAAGTCACAGATATCTATTAGTGTGGAAGATTGGGAAGACACAAAAGAAACCAAGGAATCGGCAACTAATCGCAACAATCATCGGAACTCCACATCCAGCGACCAGTCAGATCATCCCTTACTACGAAGGAAAAGTATGCAATGGGCCAGAAGACTAAGTAGAAAAGTTCCCAGACATTCTAACAAAATAGCAGAGAGGATAAGTCAACAAAGGATGACTTTGTGCAGAAGATCGGAAAGGCAAGAACTAGCAGAACTTGTTAAGAACAGAATGAAGCATTTGGGTCTTCCTACAGCAGGTTACGGTAGGTAAACTTTAAAAAAAAAAGTAGTATATGTGCTTATAATCATGCATTCATGTAAAGGATGAGGTTTGGGATCATTACAAACATAGGCTTGAGACAAATTCTGTGGATTTAAGAATTGTAGTTCTGGTGAATTTTTGTGTGATATGCTTGGGAGAATTTTTTTTAGTATAATGCACTGCATTGCCTTTGAACTATGACCAACAGGCTTACAATTGCCATTAGGGAGCTTTTGGATAAGCCTGCCCCTCACTAGAAAGGGGGATGTACAGAGCAACTATTTTATAAAAAATAGTCTAAAATATTTGTTCAAAAAATGTATTTACTATGATTACCAGCTTCATCATTTAACCATAATGTGGTATTTTCTTGAAGTGGCTCATACATGAAAATACATCATTATTGCCATTAGCCACTTGATGACAATGACAACCCTAAGAAATAATGATAGACTGCTTTTTACAGTGAAAATGTGTGCTGGCTGAACAAATGATTGACACATTTGCATTGTCAATTTTTTATATAAGTCCCATAGTGTAAGTGTAATGGAAATGGAGTGAGTACAAAGAAGGGCAACAAAGCTAATAAAGGGTCTGGAGGATGTTAGTTATGAGGAAAGGTTGTGGGCACTGAACTTATTATCCCTGGAGAAGAGATGCTTGAGAGGGGATATGATTTCAATTTATAAATACAGTACTGGTGACCCCACTATAGGGATAAAACTTTTTTTGCAGAAGGGAGTTTAACAAGACACGTGGCCACTCAATAAAATTAGAAGAAAAGAGGTTTAACCTTAAACTACATAGAGGGTTCTTTACTGTAAGAGCGGCAAGTGTGCGAAATTCCCTTCCGCGGACGGTCATCTCAGCGGGGAGCATCAATAGTTTTAAAAAACTATTAGATAAGCACCTGAATGACCACAACATACAGGGATATACAATGTAATACTGACATATACTCACAGAAATAGGTTGGACTTGATGGGCTTGTGTCTTTTTTCAACCTTACCTACTATGTAAAGAGTGATATATTGGCATAATAAATGACAGGCAAACAGAGAGCACTAGATGTCATTTTTATTGTTATTTATACATGAAGCTAATTCCCTTTTTTGAAGACTTTGTCAAGGAGGAGAATGTGTTAAATGAGTGGTTGATCAGAATGGAATTATTCTCCATGCTTTAGGCTTGGATATGATCCTAGATATCCTGCATCTTAGACCTCTTGTAATTTAGGCGGTCCACACATGAGGGTAAGCACACAGCTATATCACTAAGGATGAGCCAAACACCCCCCGGTTCGGTTCGCACCAGACCAAAACTTTGCAAGAACTTTAGGACCCCATTGAAGTCTATGGGACTCGAACGTTCAAAATCAAAAGTGCTCATTTTAAAGGCTAATATGCATGGTATTGTCCTAAAAAGTGTTTGGGGACCCGGGTCCTGCCCCAGGGGACATGGATCAATGCAAAAAAAAGTTTTAAAAATGGCAGTTTTTTCGGGAGCAGTGATTTTAATAATGCTTAAAGTCAAACAATAAAAGTGTAATATTCCTTTAAATTTCGTACCTGGGGGGTGTCTATAGTATGCCTGTAAAGGGGCGCATGTTTCCCGTGTTTAGAACAGTCTGACAGCAAAATGACATTTCAAAGGAAAAAAAGTCATTTAAAACTACTCGCGGCTATTAATGAATTGCCGGTCCCGAGTCTCCCGACAAAACATATAAAAGTTCATTGATAAAAATGGCATGGGAATTCCCCACAGGGGAACCCCGAACCAAAATTTTAAAAAAATGACGTGGGGGGTCCCCCTAAATTCAATACCAGGCCCTTCAGGTCTGGTATGGATACTAAGGGGAACCCCAAAGCAAAATTTAAAAAAAATTGGCGTAGGGTCCCCCCAAAAATCCATAGGGGCGGGGTTACCCGTAACATAACGGGTGACCCCCTCTGACATCACGGGGAATGCCACAGGGAAGTCCCTGTGCGTCAGAGGGGGTGGGGTCACCGGGTGGCCCTGCCCTCCGTTATATAAGAACTGTCGGAAGGGGAGAAGCGTCACACAGTGGGAGCCTTCTATCCAATCGTGGATGCGTAGCAGCCCAAGAAGAAGATGAAGAAAAGAAGATGAAGACAAGGAGGCGCCGCGGAGGAAGATGCTGGACGAGAACACCAGAAGAACCATAACAACCAGAAGAAAGAGAAGAGGAAGAA
This sequence comes from Lithobates clamitans, assembly GCA_037952925.1. NCBI lineage: Eukaryota > Metazoa > Chordata > Amphibia > Anura > Ranidae > Lithobates > Lithobates clamitans. The sequence continues at coordinate 2,458,435 of JBBGZY010001165.1, forward strand.
GATGGAGGATGAAACCGAAGCATGAAGGAAGAAAGAAGTTAGAAGATAGAAGAAATAAAGGAACTGTCAAAAACTGTCTCTTGTCATTTTTAAAATTTTTGACAGTTTTTTTGTGAAATGGTAGGGGTACTTTTGTACCCCCTTATTATTTCACACAGGGGGGAGGGCTGGGATCTGGGGGTCCTCTTGTTAAAGGGGGCTTCCAGATTCCGATAAGCCCCCCACCCGCAGACCCCCACAACCACCGGCCAGGGTTGTGGGGATGGGGCCCTTGTCCTCATCAACATGGGGACAAGGTGCTTTGGGGGGCTACCCCAAAGCACCCTCCCAATGTTGAGGGCATGTGGCCTGGTACGGTTCAGGAGGGGGGCGCTCTCTCATCCCCCCCTCTTTTCCTGCGGCCTGCCAGGTTGCGTGCTCGGATAAGGGTCTGGTATGGATTTTTGGGGGACCTCACGCCAATTTTTTTTTTAATTTTGGCGCGGGGTTCCCCTTAAAATCCATACCAGACCTGAAGGGTCTGGTATGAATTTTGAGGGGGGCCCCTACGCCATTTTTAAAAAAAAATTGGCACGGGGTTCACCTTAATATCCATACCAGATCTGAAGGGCCTGGTATTGAATTTAGGGGGACCCCCACGTCATTTTTTTTTAAAATTTTGGTTCGGAGTTCCCTTGTGGGGAATTCCCATGCCATTTTTATCAATGAACTTTTATGTGTATTGTCGGGAGACTCGGGACCGGCAATTCATTAATAGCCGCGAGTAGTTTTAAATGACTTTTTTTCCTTTGAAATGTCATTTTGCTGTCAGACTGTTCTAAACACGGGAAACATGCGCCCCTTTACAGGCATACTATAGACACCCCCCAGGTACGAAATTTAAAGGAATATTACACTTTTATTGTTTGACTTTAAGCATTATTAAAATCACTGCTCCTGAAAAAACGGCCGTTTTTAAAACTTTTTTTTGCATTGATCCATGTCCCCTGGGGCAGGACCCGGGTCCACAAACACTTTTTAGGACAATACCTTTAAAATGAGCACTTTTCATTTCTCCCATAGACTTTTAAAGGGTGTTCAGCGGGTTTCGAATTTGCCGCGAATGCCCCAAATTGTTCGCTGTTCGGCGAACTGGCGAACAGCCGATGTTCGAGTCGAACATGAGTTTTTACTTGGACATTATTTTCAGAATAATTTTTTTCACAATCCATTTTTTTTAAGAAGTCACTATATACTTTCATCACATTCACTGTTTTGCTTAGGGATGACAGCAGAACATGCAAACAGGCAAAAAATTTGTGCGAACACCGTTAAAGTCTATGGGACTAGAACATGAAAAATCTAAAGTGCTAATTTTAAAGGCTAAAATGCAAGTTATTGCCATAAAAAGTGTTTGGGGACCCGGTGCTGCCCCAGGGGATATGTATCAATGCAAAAAAAAAGTTTTAAAAACGGACATTTTTTCGGAAGCAGTGATTTTAATAATGTTTAAAGTGAAACAATAAAAGTGAAATATTCCTATAAATATCGTGCCTGGGGGGTGACTATAGTATGCCTGTAAAGTGACACATTTTTCCCATGTTTAAAACAGTCCCTGCAGCAAAATGACATTTCTAAAGCAATAAAAGTCATTTAAAACTGCTTGGGACTGTAATGTAATGTTGCCATGTTGCCCCTCCCAGCCCATTACCAGGCCCTAAAAAGGCGTGGGGCCCCCAGGCCCTAAATACTCTGAACAACAACAGTATACAGGCGGTCCCCGGGTTACAAACAAGATAGGGACTGTAGATTTGTTCTTAAGTTGAATCTGTTTGTAATTTGGAACAGGTACATTTTGTAAATGTAGCTCCAGCCAAAAAATCTATTTTTAAGCTTTTTGGATAACATAGGGAAGGGTTATCATCACCCCTGTAACATTTGTTTTGCTGTCTGTGCCCCTGTTCAGAAGATTTTACCTCACTTTCTGTCCCAATGACCATTGGATTTAGACATTTTTGGGTTATTAGGGAAACAAGGATTGGTGATAAAGCATCAGTGGAGACACCTTTTTTCCCATATTAACTCTTACAGGAGAGAACTTCCCTTCCTAGGGGTAGATTTCCTCTCTCTTCCTGTTGTCTCCCTCCATTTGTAAGTAGAAATCGTTTGTAAGTCGGATGTTTGAAAATAGGGGACTGCCTGCCCTATACACTCTGTGGAAAATTGGGCCTTAGGTGTTGGTGGTACAAGAACACTGTAAGCCCTCACAGTTACACTTGGTGGGCGCTGGAATGGGCCCTGCTGTGAAATATTATATCAAGAATTGTAATTACGCGCCCCTGTTAAACAGGGGCACAAAAATTAGGCCTTAGGCAGTGGTGGTGGTGCCCTGAACTGAAAATATTCCTAGAAGCTATCATCATGAAGATTGAGGAGGAATAGGATAGTCACTCAGCATAATAGGATAGTCGCTCAGCATATGCAGTCTTCAAGGGATCTCACATTCATAGAAAAATCAATCGGTTACATCAGCATCAGGTGCTTGGTAGCTGGTGATCCAAGATTGATTCATTTTTATGAATGTGAGCCGATCAACAGAGTCTGTGGACAGGCGCACTCTGTGATTGGTTACAAAGCCTCCAGTAGCACCGAATGTGCATTCAGAAAGAACGCTGGATGCAAGATAGGCCAGTAGCTCAATTGCATATTGAGCAAGCTCTGGCCAGTGGTCCATCCTCAAGACCCAGTAACCCAGTGGATGTTCTGGTGGAAAGGTCTCTAAGTCTGATCTTGCCCCTAGATATTCCTGCACCATGTAATTCAGACACTGGCAATGGTTGCTGGAACCGATCAGACCTGGATGCTGAGGACTGAAGGATTGTCTGAAGGCATCAGTCAGCCGGCCACCTTCTCCACCACTCTTTCTGTGACTGAACGAAGCCTCAGCAACACGTTTTCCAGCATCAGGAAATCCCAACCTCCCAGGCTCTGGAAATGCATTGCACAAACCTTTCTGCAAGGCCTCCCGAAGATGTTTCATCCCCTGCTCCCTCTGCGAAGGCTGGATTAATGTGGATTAAGAAGGGTTGCCAGCCAGTAATGATCCCTTTCCTTGATACTGCGAATCCTAGGGTCCTTTCGCGGGCTTTGCAGGATCAGGGGGGCCATGCAGCGTAAGTTTGAAGAGGCATTCTATCCTGAGTCGTCTGGGTCACTAAGGATCACATGATCCTCAACCACCTCCTCCCAGCCACATACAACTCCATGGGTTTCTGGGGACTGCAAACGATCCCTTGAAGACTGCTGCTGATGCTGAGTGTTATGCTCCACCTCTATGCTGACACAATCCTCCTCCTCTTCTTCTTCCTGTGTGATCGGCGGGCCTGCAGGATTACTAGTATCTGGATAAAGGGGGCCTTGAGAGGTAAGGAAGTCCTCCTCTTCCTCCCGCTGTTCTGCCTCAAGTGCCCTGTCCATTATTCCACGAAGCGTGTGCTCCAACAGGAAGACAAGAGGGACAGTATTACTGATGCATGCACTATCACTGCTCACCATCCTTGTGGCCTCCTCAAATGGTGACAGGACAGTGCATGCATCCTTGATCAGCAGCCACTGGTGTGGCAAAAAAAAGCCAAGCTCCCCTGACCCTGTCCTGGTGCCCTACTCGCACAGGTACTTATAGATGGCCCTCTGCTTCTTGTACAGCCGCTGCAGCATTGCCAATGTTGAGTTCCACCTGGTGGGCAGGTCACAAATGAGGCGGTTCTTGAGCAGGTTACATTCTCTTTGAATGTCAGCCAGCCGAGCACTGGCATTATATGACCGGCGGAAATGACCACAGAATTTCCTGGCCTGCCTCAGGAGATCCTGTAAGCCAGGGTACCTGCTCAAGAACCGCTGTACCACCAAATTCAGACTGTGAGCCAAACAGGGAACATGGGTCAAGTGTCCCTGTCGGAGGGCAGAGAGGAGGTTGGTGCCATTGTCACATACAACCATTCCTGGCTGAATTTGGCATGGTGCCAACCACCTCTGAGCCTGCCTGACCGAATCTCTGCCCCAGTGTGGCTTCTGTCCCTAAGCAGACCAACTCAATTGCCGCATGGCATCTTTTTGCCTGAGTGCTTGCGTAGCCCCTTGAACACCTTTGAAGCACCGCTGGTTCAGAGGAGAAATCTGCAGAGGAAGAGGCCATAGAGGAAGAAGAAGAGGAGGGGGTGGAGGAGAGAGCTGTGGCAGAATCACTGCTAGCATTTTGGAGGCGTGGTGGCGGAAAAAGCTCCAACAATACTGAACCCTGTCCTGCATCCTTCCCAGCTGCCAGCAGAGTTACCCAGTGCGCCGTGAAAGAAAGGTAACGTCCCTGTCCATGCCTGCTGGACCATGAGTCAGCAGTAATATGCACTTTACTGCTGAACACCCTGTCCAACGAGGCCAAGACATTGCCTTCCACATGCTGGTAGAGATCCAGAATTGCCTTCCGAGAAAAGAAATGGCGTTTGGGAACCTGCCATTGAGGTACCGCACATTCCACAAATTCATGAAAGGGGGCAGAGTCTACCAGCTGAAAAGGCAGCAGTTGCAGTGCTAGCAATTTGGCGAAGCTAGCATTCAGACGCTGAGCATGTGGATGGCTGGGACAGAATTTCTTTTGACGGTTTAGCAACTGGGGTAGGGAAATTTGCCTGCTAAAATCGGATGTTGGTGTACCGCTAGCAGATTGGGCACAAGTACTTGGGATGCCTATTTCTATACCTTCATTCCTCAGTGCAGATTTCTGAGAGGACTGGAGGTATAGTGGGTTTGGAGATCCCAGCTGATGAGGAGTAAGGAGAGGTCCGCCTTGTTCTTTGACGTGGGTCTTTTAAATGCTGTTGCCAATGGACTGCATAGGAGGTCGTCATATGTCTGGTCAAGCATGTGGTGCCCAAGCGGCTGCTGTTTTGGCCACTCTTCAGACATATGTTGCAAACAGCAACAGTGAAATCTGCTTCACGCATGTCAAAAAAGGCCCACACCAAAGAACTTTTCGAAATATGTGGGAAGTTAGCAGCACCCTGCACATGCTTAGCTCTGCGGTGTGATACAATATGGTGGCTGCCCTTAAGCTGCCCCCTGGAGGGCATCCTGCCTCATTGGAGATGTGCCTCCTCCTCCTCCTCTCTTCTATCAGGCATCCAAGTAGAGTCAGTGACCTCATCATCCCCTCCCTCCTCGTCACTGGAGCAAACTTGGCAGTATGCTGCAGCTTGGGGAACATGACTGCCAGTTTCTTGTCCTTCTTGGGCACCCCCTCTCTTTAGGCTCACGTTACTCCCTTCCTCAACCTGAGTACCATCATTGGAGCCTTCAAATCGCTGCGCATCCTCCTGCAGCATGTACCCGACACTGTGGTCGAATAGTTCGGGGGACTCCTCCATATATGATGGTGGGGCTAGGGAAGGAGTGACTGTTGACATGGAGCCGATGGAATAGGCCGCTTTGGCAGCTGCACTGGCAGGCAAACTACTCTGAGCCTGGGTGACAGAGGATGAGGAGGATGAGGAGGGTTTTGTTATCCATTCCACCAACTCTTCTGCCTGTTGTGGCTCAATAACATGGCCAGCTGCAGAGAAAAGAGGCAATCGTGCCCCATGGCCACGTGCTGAGGATGCACCATGTCCACGACCAGCACTGTCGACTGTAGACACAGAGCCTGCTTGCCCTCTTTTTTTTTTTTGATTTAAGTTTTTTATTATATTTCAAGAAAGAAAATGGGTACAGAACATCGCCAATTGGGCATACCCTGGCGCTATTATGCAAATATAGACAAACAGAAAAAAAACTGATAAGAGATTGCTTATGTGTAGCTGCTATTCAGGTAGATCAAGATTGAAAGTTTAGCCTTAGATTTAACCTTAGATAAGCATGTGTACAACAAGAACAGAGACAGGTATATCTTAACATTATATCAATCCGTTGGCCTAGTAAGGAGGGGAACTCCTAAGGGCAATACTGGTGTTGGGATAAACATAAAGGAACTGCATTGATTACCGTATCAAGGTTTTGTAAGGTTGTGTGATGGGAGAGGTGCCAGATGTGGGAATCACAAGAGGAAAAGTTAATAATTAAAGGAAAAGTTAATAATTGCTAGGACAGTGGTGAACTTCTTGGGTCAGAGATCCAGGGTTTCCAGGTATTAGTGAATCTATTGACGCACAAGTTGGCTTTTGCAAAGGAAAAATCCATCTGAAAGTGCAGGTTGAGTATTCGAATAGTATCTTTTAGTAAGGGAGGATCTGTTGCTTTCCATTTTTTCGCAATCATTAGTCTCACTGCTATTAGAATATGTGTGACCAGCGTTTGCAAATGTTTCGGCCATTCGGGAATTGAAAGTCCCAGGAGCAGGTCCAGTGGAGACATAGATGGGGATGAGCCACACAGAGATCCAATCAGTTTCTGTATTTTCCCCCAGAAATTTTTGATAAGGTGACACTCCCACCATATGTGTGTGAGAGATCCGGTTATATCACAGCCTCTCCAGCATTTGGGCGAGGTATTTGGATATATCCTCGCTAGCCTTTCTGGGGTAAAGTACCATTTATGAAAAAGCTTCTGTAATGATTCCCAGTGAGTAATACAGTGAGATAGGCGTAGAGGGAGTGTGAGGGCTTTTTGCCATTGTAGAGCTGGGGGTGAGTGATCCGACAAAGATGACCAGTACTGTATGGAGGAAGATAGCAGGTCGGGAACTGGCTTGGTGAGAAGTTTATATATTAGAGAGATTCCTTTGGTCTTGGATGTCTCCAAATTGTAGAACTTGACCAGGGGGAGCAAGGCACAGTCCGAGGGTGACCAGCACAGCTTTGACAGGCTGGATCTGATCCTCAAGTATAGAAAGAACGTGTGTTTGGATAATCCAAACTGCTGTGATAGATGTTCAAAGGTATGTAAACCTGAAGGCGAGAAAAGCATATCGAAGCTGGTGATTCCGTTTTTTGTACCCTCCGAAAGGGGTAAGTCTGGGGAGATAAGGTGTAGTGCCTCAATGGGTAGTGTTGATAAGGTGGCTATTGAGATCCCTCTATTGAGTTGTAATAGTGCGGACCAGACTCTCATAGAGGACATGATGGTATCTAGTGGGTATCGCTTGGGATGAAAGTTAAGCCATAATGCGGCAAGAAAGATTTTAGTGTCAATAGGCAGTATGGTGGCTTCAATTTGTTTCCACTTTGTTTGGTGTTTATCTGACCACCAAGATTTTAGTTGTTCTAAAATAGTTGCTCGGTGATATGCTTGAATGTCTGGTGCACCCAATCCTCCTTGTTGGACTGGGGTTACAAGGATAGCTTTTTTCACTCTGGGACGCTTTCGTTGCCAAATTAAGCTATTAATGATCCCTTGGAGTTTCTTGATCTGGTTTTGTGCTATAGGTAGGGGTATTGTACGAAAAAAATATAAAACATAGGGGAAGTAAATACATTTTTGCTTGGGCTACCCTACCTGCCCAGGAGGCTGGAACCTTACTTAGTTCATTTACTAGCCATGTAAGCTTGCCCACGAGGTCTTCTAGGTTGGTTCTCAATATTAATCGGCTGGGGAATGTTAAATGGATTCCCAAATATGGGAGAAAAGAGTTGGGGGCCCAAGCAAATGGTGTGGAAGAGTTAGTGGATTTTACAGTCTGAGGATCCAGGCCAAGGTTAAGCATAAGGGATTTACTGTGATTCAGCTTATACATAGATACGGTACTGAAAAGTTCAAGGGCTCTTTGGACTGCAGGGAGGGACACCAGGGGACTGGGTAGGGCTATAATCACGTCATCTGCGTATAGGCCAATTTTATGGTCAACTTCTCCAATTTTTATCCCTGAGATCGATGGTTCAGCTCTAATAAGTTGTGCTAGGGGTTCCATTATCATGGCAAATATTAGAGGGGACAACGGGCACCCCTGTCTGGTGCCATTTGTGATGTGGAAGGGGTTGGAAACGACACCCGAAGTCCAAATGCGTGCAGATGGATATGTGTATAAACCTAATATGGCAGTAAGAAAGGTGCACAACAGTCCAAACTTATGGAGTACTGCCTCCATGTATGGCCAATAAACCCTATCGAACGCCTTCTCTGCGTCCAAGGATAGGAAGAGAGAAGGCGTTTGGGTATGCTCCGTCCATTGGATAAGGTCAATAAAACGTCTTGTTCCATCTGAAGCCTGTCTGCCGGGCACAAATCCCACTTGGTCAGGGTGAATAATCTGGGGGATGATGGTGGAGAGGCATTGTGCAAGGAGTTTGGCATAGAGCTTAGTATCTGTGTTGAGGAGTGATATTGGGCGATAGTTAGCGGGGTTGTCTGGAGTCTTTCCCGGTTTGGGAATGGTAACTACTAAGGCATCAAGGGATTCCCTAGGGATCGAACCTGTGGTAGCAAATTGGTTGTACATGTTACATAGATGGGGGACTAAGAGTTGGGTAAAGCGTTTATAGTACTCATTGGGTAGTCCGTCAGGTCCTGGTGCTTTATGTAGTGGTAAGTTTTTTATTAATTTTTGTAATTCATTCTGTGAAAAGGGAGCTGCTAAAAGGTCAAGTTGTTCTGAAGAAATAGATGGGAGGGAAATGGAGGATAGAAATGTTGTTATGTCCTCTTGGGATGGAGCAGATTGGGGGTCTACTTCCGTGAGATTGTAGAGTTTCCTGTAGAAATTGCCAAATTCATTGGCAATATCTAGTGGGTTTTTCAGGCGCTGTCCTTTAGAGCCAGTGAGAAAGGCTATTCTCTGCTTAGAGATTTGTTTTTTAAATTGCTTGGCCATAAATTTCCCCGGTTTATTGGCTGATGAGTAGGTATATAGTCGTAATCGTTTTATGTAATAGTCAAAATTTTTGCGAAGGTGGTCGCTGAGCTGTAATCTGAGATTTTTAAGTTCTATGGAGATATTACTAGAGGGGGATCTTTTGTTCGTAAGTTCAAGGGATCGGATATGTTTTAGGAGGGACTCAGTGGTATGGGAATGTTGCTTTTTCGCTTGGGCCCCGAGTTTTATGAAAAGACCTCTTAGGCAAACCTTGTGGGCATTCCAAAGAATAGCGTGATTTGTTACCGAGTCTACATTTTGTTTAAAGTAATTGTCAATCTCTGACTGCACCTGAGACTCAAAAGTGGGGTTGTTAAGGAGGGAGGTATTTAGTCTCCAAACCGTATGTCTGGTGATTTGTGAAGGGGATGCTAGCTTTATTGTGATTGGCGCGTGGTCAGACCACGATATGGTTCCTATATGGGAAGCGGTGATAGACTGTAGTAGATGCTTATCCGTTATAAACATGTCAATTCGAGAATAAGATTGATGTGGTGGGGAGAAGTAGGTGTAGTCTCTCTCCATATCGTGCATGCACCTCCAGGAGTCGTATAAGAATTGGATGTGTCCAGTGAAGGGTCAAGTACTTCATTAAAATCTCCACAAATAATTAAGGGTGAAGATCTAAATGGAGTCAGTTTGGCAAAGAGGTTGGAATAAAATTTTTTTTGGCCTGTGCTGGGGGCATAAATGTTGACTAAAGTGAGAGGGCGATTGTCAAACGAGGCTGATAGGATTAAAAATCTGCCGTCGTCATCACTTTCACAGTGGTGTAATTTGAAATCTATTGCTGCATTGATGGCAATCATCACTCCTCTCTTTTTTTTCGAAGCATTCGCAAATAAGCGATGTGGGTATTTTTTGTGGCTGCATTCGGGTTCTTTGAGTTTGGAGAAATGTGTTTCTTGAACACAGATTACATCTGCATGCTGATGTAATGCTTCTTTCCATAGAAGGTTGCGTTTAAATGGCGAATTTAGACCTTTCACGTTAAGGGAGGTGATTGAGAGTGACATGGTTGCAGAGCAGTTATGAGGACCTGGGCAGAGGGAGAGAGACTTCACCTACCACTGATAGTTGTGAATTACACAAAGAAACGAATCAATGCTGTAAGTGCTATAGGCAAATGAACAAAGGATTAATCAGCTACTAAAATACAAATATAAGCAGTATATAATCCTGAAAAAGAAATAAACAATTGTTGAGTAATCTGTAATGTGATCAAACTTCAAATAAACCGTGTGCTTAGCACAACTTTAAACCTGAGGGGTGGTGGGAAATAAAAAAAGGGTGTTTCGCCCAGGCTGGAGATAAAGAAAGGCTGGGGACCAGGGCATAACCTTAGGTCATATTTTGTTAGGCGTTTTGGCTGCGGCGCTCTTAGGATCTGGTGGCCTGTTTATAGAGGGAGTTTATTCCCTGTCCATCGGAGCAATGGGGAGGAAACCCCAGTTGGTAAGTTTCTTGTAGCCATCTTTCGGAGTAAGAATAGGGATGGTCTTTTGCTGGTGAGTAACCAGGAGTTTTGTTGGAAAGCCCCATCTATACACTATTTTTTTTTGCTGCAGAATAGATGTAACAGGGGCAAAGGCTCTGCGCATTTCCATAGTGGCAGGGGACAGATCCGTGAATAGCTTGATGTTAGTGTAAGGAGCCGGTAGGGGTTTCGAGGATCTGGCAGCGGAGAGGATTTGTTCCTTAACATGGAAGAAATATATGCACGCCAAGACATCCCTAGGGATGTCGTCTGAGAGGTGTGGTGGCCTAGCTATTCTGTGGGCCCGGTCAATTAAAGTGTTGCGGGTGTTGAGATTTGGGAGTAAGGCGGAGATAAGTTGTTGCAAGTATGGTGTTATTTCGTTTGGTTTGACCGACTCTGGGATGCCACTGAATTTGATATTATTTCATCTTGAGCGGTCTTCTAAATCCGCTAATTTCAATTTAATGTGGTGGATTTCTTCCCTGTGGTGCTCATGTGCATCTAGTAATTCGTTGTGCGCTTTAGAATAATCTTGCAGATTTTCTTCCAGAGCATCTGTACGCTCTTCTATGCAGTCTATCCTGTCATGCATTTGGGACATTGATAATTGGAGCTCCCTATGTAAATCTTGCTGCAGTGTAAGAAGCATAGATTTCAATGTTGCTTCAGAAACTGTGCTATCTGTGGCAGCGATAGCAGCTAGGGAGGGAGCATTTTGTGATCCCTGCGGCCCTGCAACAATCTGGGACCATAGCTGCTTTTTAGCATGTGGCTCCTTGTTTGGGGAGTGTGCAGGGGAGGTAGCCAGCCTCTTACCTCTGTCCTGGTGCAGTTCTCCCAGGGGCTCCTCTGGAGGAGGGTGGGTGTCCATACCCTCTTTTGTGGCTGTGGCTGGGTCTCCCTGGTGGTGCATCTCTGTGGATGTAGCAGACAGGCGAGCAGGGCCGTTATGGGCGCTGTTATTAGTGCTGGCATTGGCGCCATCTTGGATTCCATGCATAGCGGTGGCCACCGGATAGTAATCTGTCAGGCGGCGGGGATTCGGCAGCTTGTAACGCCGCTGCGACATGCCCTGAGTTGTCTCCGGTCCTCTCACGCTCCGATGGAGTGAGCTGTGAGGAGGAAAGTAGCTGCGGGTTGCCATTCTCCAGGCCGTGGAATGGAGCTCAGAACTCAGGCAGCCATCCTGGTCTGCAGCAGGCCACGCCCCCCTGCTTGCCCTCTTTTAGTGGCCTGTGAGCGCCTGCCTCTCCTTGGTGGCCTTCTGGACATGCTGTAAATTTTGTTTAGCAAAACCACACTACACTGTATTGTGTACTGTGTACACCACCAGGAAAGTAGTAGCAACTGCACTAGGGGTGTGCGGTACTGTGTACACCAACAGAAGTGTAATAACAACTATTGGTGCAGTGTATGTGCTGTGTAGTGTGTACACAACCAGAAAAGTAGTAGCAACTGCACTAGGGGTGCTCGGTACTGTGTACACCAACATAAGTGTAAAAACAACTATGGGTGCACTGTACGTATTCTGTACACCACCAGGAAAGTAGTAGCAACTGCACTAGGGGTACACGGTACTGTGTACACTAACAGAAGTTTAATAACAACTATGGGTGAACTGTATGTATTGTGTACACCACCAGAAAAGTAGTAGCACTAGCAACTGCACTACGAGTGCACGGTACTGTGTACACCAACAGAAGTGTAATAACAACTATGGGTGAACTGTATGTATTGTGTACTGTGTACACCACCAGAAAAATAGTAGCACTAGCAACTGCACTACAGGTGCATGGTACTGTGTACACCAACAGAACTGTAATAACAACTATGGGTGTACTGTATGTATTATGTACTGTATACACCACCAGAAAAGTAGTAGCAACTGCACTAGGGGTGCACGGTACTGTGTACACCAACAGAAGTGTAATAACAACTATGGGTGTACTGTATTGTGTACACCACCAGCAAAGTAGTAGCAACTGCACTAGGGGTGCATACAGGTGGCTACAGTGGATATATATGTATACGAGACTGTCTGTATATATATATTAAATACACTGCAGCTAACTGAATAACCTGCCAGGCTGAAGTATATTATAAAAAGTACACCAGGAATGACCTGCAGTCAGATATAACTAAACTGGATACAGTGGATATATATATATATATATATATATATATATATATATATATATATATATATACACGAGACTGTCTGTATATATAATAATTAAATACACTGCAGCTAACTGAATAACCTGCCTGCCTGCTCAATCTAAATGACACTCTCTCTCCATCCACACCAACAACACACTACACGGGGCTGTCGTGCAGGCATCCTTATATAGTGTGGGGAGTGAACTTAGTCCCACTGAGCCATGATTGGCCAAAGGCACCCTGCCTTTGGCCAATTATGGCTCTCTTAGCTGAGGGCGCTGGGATTGGCCAAAGCATGCAGGTCATGGAGCACGCTTTGGCCGAGCATCATACAGCAATGCACTGCACTCCCGCCGCTCGAATTTGGCGCGGCCCATAATGTTCGGTTTTCGGCGAAAGGGTGAACAGCCAATGTTCGAGTCCTACTCATGTTAGACCTGAACAGAAAGCTCATCCCTAGTTTTGATGTAATTGATTGTTTCATGTAATATGATTTATTATATTAGTAAATTTATGCTGGATCACATTCAATTTGTTTGTCTCAACACTATTATTTTGTTATATAGTCGAAGTAATGAATTTACTTACTAGTTTACTAAATTAAGACAAAGGGCATGTAAGGAGATGAGAGCTCCTTTCTTTGTTTGTATATGCATTTTGTGTGAGATGTGTTAAATACACACCGTGCGAGCAAGCTCCCAATAGGAAAAACATGTTTTTTTCTGAATGGTGAAATAATTGTTATAGTTATGTAAACCATATCAACCAATGATTTGGATCCTTGTCAATCATGATAAGTGCTACCTAATGACATTGATTTGCCAAACCACGACCAAGGATGCTACCCTTGTGCAGATGACAGATCCCCAGCCAGCTTTCTAAATAAACAAGCTGGCTGAAGATACTAGGTGATAGCATTGACCAAATAGGGTCATATTTGGACAATGACTAGCTATGACCATATTTAGTCAATAACATTGCCCAGGATCCCCAGCAACTTTGTTTACAAACAGAGGCTAGCTAGAGATCTGTCATTTGGTGGTGGTAGTGCTACCACTGCTAAATGACAGATCCCAGTTGCTGTTTGTAAACCAACAATATCAGTTGTAAAAGAGTATATTGTACTTTATCCACAACTTCACATGCACATTTAAGACACCCCCAAAGCATGTTATTTAAAGGATTTGTGTGTTTTTAATTTTTGCCCTTTAAGTCACTTTAAAAGATCATCTTTCCGCTAAACTGTATTTCATTTTTTTGCATTGGTACATGTCCCCCATAGCAAGAGCCCCCATGCATTTTTTAAACAAAAACTTGCAGATTAGCCTTGAGAAATGAAAAAAGCACAGGGCTGTGTTCGATATTTCGCTGGGTTAGGCAAACATGCAGTAAATCAAACTTTGCTCATCACCATTTTTTGTGAACACATAATCAAAAAATCCTCCACGCTACAAAAAACAAACTACTAAGCAAAAAAAATTCTGTGCAAATATTAATACATATAATCTGGTTGTAACAGCTAGTGATGCGTGTTCCCACACCAATTGAAAGTCTCTAATATAAAAAATCCCACAACCAATAAATCAGTAATCGAACATACCCAAAATGCATCAAATCAAACCAAATAATAATACTCTTGTGTCCCATACATATAAAAGTGCCCCATTATCATATATATAAATCATATATATTAAAAAATATAGATATATCAAGTATTCAAATATTCAACTCAAAATGTCCCAAAATGTCTTATTCTGTGAATATCAATAATTCACATATTGCTGTGTTGTCCTCCGCCATTAAAGTGCCAGATTCTGAAGGAGGTTATTATTAAAAAGTCACCACGATAAACATGTACTTCTCCAACTTCCAATCAAACCGCTTACCTGACCTGTTGACCCTCTATAATGTGAGGTCTATCTGCCCCCTGCCCTTTAATTAAGGCCAATGCTCCTCGTCACCTCAATATTATCCCCTGTCACAAGCACCATAAGCGTCTCTCTATATATCACCAATTAGTCAAGGAAAAAAAAAACAGCCTTCAGGAAGGACACTATAACAGCCACTACTAGAGTGCTGAAAGCTATGCTTCAAAGATCTAAGGGAATACTCTCCAAACTGTTCAATCATCTCCCCATAACAGCACTGGATCTCCTGATTCCAAACACCTCTTCTAAACAATGGATTAAAAATGGCCTAAAATTCATTGGAGACTTATACACAGGATCCTCTTTAGCCTCATACCAACAACTCTACTCAGAATTTCATATAAATCACAGATTTTGCTTTATGGGCAGCAGTGTCCTGGTTCCAACGCTCACAATGCACCATCCTATGTGACCTGATCCTTTTTTACAACCTTCCATGTCCAAACACCAAAGGAATTATGTACATGTGCAATCTTCTATAAACCCTGCTTCTCCATGCCAAAAACTCTTCCATGCAACACTGGGAGCAATGGACCAACCACACTTATCCAGTTCAATAATGGCACAAGGCGCTTTCTGCAACTCTCAAAGCCTCCCACTGCATTTCTCCTTGGGAAACTACTGGTTCTTAACACCCACAACGCTAGCCCATAGTACCCCACATCCTGCTCGAATTGTTGGAGGCAATGTGGTTACCAGGGCTCAACCTACCACATATGGTAGAGCTGCCCTAAAATTGCTAACTTTGTGGAATAATGTTGCCGCCTTTATTAATTCTATTACAAATATCTCCTTCTCTCCTGCACCACAAATGATCCTGTTGGGCATGGATTACCATCTCTAGCCTCCTAAGCTGTACACCATAATTACATATACAGTATATCCATAGCAATTCACTTAGCTATTGCCAGAAAATGGAAGTCTATACTGCCCCCCCCCCCCACATTACAAGAAGCTGTTATTTTAAACGCAAATTGCCAACTTGAAAATGCCTTTGCCAAAGCCCACCTACAATTACCCAAATTCCTCAGCAATTGGCAAGCCTGGTTATTTGACCCTAGAAGCCCCTCAAACCTGCTCTGAAAAAACTATCATTATAGACAAATTATATCCTCCCATGGCTTATCAGGGGTTGTGGTATATGCCCATGGAACTGCCTGGTCACATCATGAAAAACCTCTCACCCCTGGGCTCTACACCACTGTTCTGTGTATACTAAATCTACACATAGCAGAACACTTCATGGACTGAAGTACCAATCACAACTTGTTGTATCATCTCTCAGGATTCTTATGCTCTTCCCTTTTTACTGGTTCTTTTTCTCTCTAAAACTGTTTTGGTGTATGATGTGCACTAACGCTCACATTTTATATGCTTTGTTTTCTCTGTACCTGTGGTCCATAGTGATTTCAATGAAAACTAAGGTAAAAAATAAAAATAAATACATAAATAAATAATGGGTGCATGTTCTTTAGGGCTGTTCCCAGATTGCTGTACCTTTTTGACGGTAGATTACCTATTATCCAATAAAATGGCCAAAACTTAAAGTGATATTAAAGTCTTTTTTTTTTTTAAACAACAAACATTGTGTACTTACCTGCTCTGTGCAGTGGTTTTGCACAGAGTGACCCAGATCCTCCTCTTCTTGTGTCCCTCACCAGCGCTCCTGGCCACTCCCTCCTGCCAAGCCGAGCTGCTGCTCCTCATTGGCTCACTGACTTTGACAGCAGCCGGTGCTAATGGCATCCGCTGCTGTCTCAGCCAATGAGGAGGGAGAGTCCTGGACAGCCGAGGCTCTTGTACAACATTGCTTTATCGAGATGGAGCTCAGGTAAATTTTAGGGGGGCTGAGGGGGGCCACTGCACAAAGAAGGTTTTTTTATCTTAATGCACAGAATGCATTAAGATAAAATAAACTTTTTGCATTCAGAACCACTTTATTAACAAGATTTGACTGCCATAGACTTCAATGGAATTTTATATGAATTTTGAACAGAATTTGCTGGGCCTTTGGACAGAATTACTCATCAATAAGGGGGTCTAGAGCAGTCTGTTATGCATTCTAGCACTAAATGTATTTTGAATTATAGTATATAGAGAAGATGGGTTTGTTGCTAGAATATGCAGATAGATTGTGTGATTGTGTGCACCTAACCTTTACAAAGTGCCTATAAACCTATTTAGGAGAACACCTGCTCTATTTTATAATACATTGAAATTAGTATTTTTACAGTAACCACTGGCTATGTTTTGCTTCTGGAAATTTGTAAAACTTACTGTTGCTAGATATACTGTTGCTGCTGCTGTCTGGTCTTATGTTAATGAACCCAAAGACAATGTTCCAAGAAATTGTCAACTTCCATTATAATCATTGTCTAAGGTTCCCATAGACAAAGAAAGTTTTAATTCTGCAGTGGTGATTTTCAAGTTTTAAAGCTTATCTTAACCCAAAAACTAAAATCTAATATATTTCAGCTTACCAGTCCTTTGATATTGTGGCTGTATTGGTTTTGTTTGTTAAAGATTTTTTTATTTTTTCAGATGGTGATTTTGCCAGTAACACATTTCCTGTTCTATGGTGACATTAATCACTGATGCTATGATCAGGGATTTATTAGGCGCATAAAGAAAACTGAAATGCTCTGTGTTTTGTTTTTATTTGTTTTTGCTTCCCAAATATGGTTGCCACCTCATCCCTTTAAACCCGAACACATATTAATTACACAGGTTCTGTGTCTGATTAAGGTGGTATTTAAACTCACTTGGTGCCTTATCTGCATTTAATTAGCCTCAGAACCTGTGTAATTCAAAGGCGTTCGGGTTTAAAGGGATGAGGTGGCAACTCTATTCCCAAAAGAAATCTTTGAAGTCCAATAACTTTTTGGTATTTGAAGAAATTGTACTTAAAAAAATAAAAGGAATGCAGCCACCACATTTAAAGTGGTTCTAAAGGCTCAAATAAAGTGAACATAGAACAGAGTCTGTGCTGTGTGTGTAAATAGATGCACCCAGCAGGGCTCAGCAGTGAAGAAGAAGAGGAGGAGTCAAGGGTGCTGTTGGGGAAGAGGAGTTTTAGGTCCTTCTGTGCAATATCATTGCACAGAGGCAGATAAGGTATACTTATTTGTGCTATTTTTTAAATAGTCTTTACAAAGGCTTTAAGGACTGCAATATATTACATTTTTGTGTTTAAGTTTAGATATACTAATATCTAATAATATACTAATATACTAATAATATAACAACACTACTTGTGTTTGTGACTCTAGCTAAATCATATAAAAAAAATTCAGACAAGTTTCACTTTTTTTATTAATTTTATTGCAAATGCAGGTAGCTGATAGATGAGAAAACATAACAAAGCATTCATAACTTATTTATTTTATTCTGTACAGTATTTATAAAAAAAATCTAACTCTATTGGTATCTTAAAGTGTGTCCGAGATACCCAAAAAGAAAATTGTTATGTATTCCAACCTACCAGTCCCTGAATGTGGTGGCTTTTTAATTTTTGTTTTCTTTTTTCTTTTACATTTTTTCATTTTTCTTTCATTTTCATGCTTTTTCCTTTATTTTTTACATGGTGATCCTGCTAGTAAAATATTTTCTGTCCCTTTGTGACCACACTTATTTTCTAATGTATCTACGGAGGGAGGCATGGTTGCCACACAGGCTGGACTTCAAAAATATTTGACATTGTTTATCTTCATTACATAATAGATTAATGGAATTAGTAGTTTACACAATACTATTAATTTACTCAATAAATATATGGATCTTTGCGCTTCCATTGCATATCACAAGAAGCAACAAGGACACTACATTTCTGACAAAATCAGCAAGTACTGAATTCTACTGAAAAAAGGCAGACACGGTTTTTGACAAGCCCTTTATTTAAAAAAAGAATGTCTCTCGTGTAGATCCATCATTAATCATGATGACCGTCGCCACCGCCAACCAGGAAAAACAAACAAAAGAGATCCGCACCCAACACTGGCTCCTGTCATTTGACAGCTCCGCTGCCTCCCACTGCTCAATAAACTAATTTAAAAAAATTACATCCACCGGTGTAGATCCATCATCAATCACGATTAGCACCTCCACCGCCAACCCAAAAAAAGAGGTCCACACCCGACGCTGGCTCCCATTCTCTGACAGCTCCACCGCCTCCCGACGCTTAATAAACTAAGGGGTGAGGCCACCCGGTGAAGTCACTAGGTGGACACGCCCTGTGTGACATCATTGATCCAGCATGCTTTGTTGGTGACGTCACAAAGGGTGGGTCCACCTGGTGATGTCACCAGGTGGCCCCGCTTCTTAGTTTATCTAGTGGGGGGAGGGACGGAGCTGTGAAAAGGTGGGTTAATGTTCACCAGTATCTGTAGAAACAACTGCATTCAGGCTTCGTTATGTACATATGTGCACAATTTTCATGGCATTTCTACCGCATTTATTAATTTTTTTCATTAACACAAATTTTTGTCACCGTGTTTTACCACCACCTGTATCTTTGTCCTATTAATTTTAATTGTTTAATTGAATAAATGTTTGATTAATCATGTGCTTACAGGGTGCTGATGGCCACCCGCTCCTTAACAACCAGTTAAAATCATACACATTCCTTAAAAACCGCATGCCTGGACCATTACTTAATTACTGCATGCATTTAATTATTTATTTCCTTCTGTGAATTGAGTTTAATGCCTGTTCATGCGGTATTTACTGAGCATTTTCAGCCATTTGCAGTCAATACTGCAAAGCAGTATAGTGATTTGACAGTTTCAGGGTCACATGCGATATTTAGGCAAAACGTGTTTTGACATCTAAATACCATCTAAACACCCCATGAAAAATGCTTTTGTGAATGGAGCCAAATGAGAGAAACGGGACAGTTGAATCTAAAGACCTGACTTCTGTGTTAATATAAGTAAACTGTAAAGAAGAGGTAAGGTTTCTAAAAAAAATAATTTGAAAAATGTATATAAGAGTTTGTACACCCAGAGTCCAGACCAGGAGATCTACCCCCTGATACCCAGGCCCCAGAGCATTCGTGATATACCTCACCTGGCTTTATATTAAGTGCTGTCACTGGAGTCATTTTCCACTAGCTGGATTCTCACATATAGTTATGCTGTTCCTCAGCATGAAGTCAAGTGATTTTATCATATTCTTAAGGTGAAGAGTTGGCAAGATAAGTGTCCTGGATACTTTTAGGCAGTCAATGGTGACCTTAAGCCAACAGATGTTTCCCATTTGATGAACAATCAAATTATAAGCCTTACATAAGTTGTATGGAGAAACACATTTTGCAATTGAGGGATGTGAGAGAGGAGGTGGCTGACCGGGCGAACCACTAAGTGAATTTCAACCGGTTCACCAGGAATCAGCTGAAATTCACTTCACATATGACCAGCTTAAAGAGTAACTTAATTTTTGTTGAGAAAAAGAAATAGCTCTGGGTTTTAAATGTAAATTACAAATATTTTAACAAACATGGGCATGGATTTACTAAAGGCAAATAGCCTGTGTACTCTGCAAATGCAGTTGCTCCAGAGCTTAATAAATGAGGACATGCTCTCCTGACTCCTATCATCCAGTCACGTGCAAGGAATTTTTTTTTTCATTATACCTGCATGTGATTGGATATTCTTTGCAAAGTGAAGCTTCATCTCATTTATTGAGCTCTGAAGCAACTACACTTGCAATGTGCCCAGTCTGTTTGCCTTTAGTAATTTAATCTCTGTGTTGCTGATTAATATCTGTTTCTGCTATTAAGAAGTAGCTGATAGTTTGACCATGTCATGTACAGACTAACAGGGACTTGTTCATTATAAACACCTGATGCACTTTCTGTGTTCTGATAAAAAAAGTTTCAGAATCTGCCTCCCTTTAGAAGTAATTAACCCTTAGGGGGTATCTCACCAGAAATTAGATTTCTGTTGCAGAGAATGCCTAAAATCTCATGTATATTGTATTGCAGAATTCTGGCAAAAACAGTGATCCAATCACAAAAGTAGGAATTACATTTCTGGGGGGCAATTTTGTACAGTACAGCTCTAATTGCTATATTGAATTGAATTTTACAGAAAATGACAGCACTGCAAATTGAAATGGCTTATGTAGGAATTATATATGCTATAATATATTTCTTTTATTTGCTATTTATATTTCTTTTAGGTTTACTTCCATGAAAGTGGAGTTATCCTTTAAGTATATATGCTTCCTTATTGTCAGTTTGAAGGCTATAGCTTGGGGTTCTCAGGAATAGAGAAACAAAGTTTGAGAACTGGATCTCTGCCAAAGATTCTGTACAAACAATACATGGGAAATACATAGGAGAGAAATAGGAGAGAAATTCAGTATCTGAAAGTTACTGAGAGAGATAAGAAAGTTGAATGTAAACATTCTGATTGATGGTAGAGTATAAGAGAATTGTAGAGGAAGATCCTCTGAAAACCTTCCCTATACATTTTTGTACTTATAAGCCTATTTTCTTCTATTTGTCTCTCGGTATATATGGAGGAAGCGCAAGCTGAGCATGAAAATTGATTGATTCAGGAACTGAATTCAGAGAAAAAAGATTCAAAATTATTTGTGTGAAGGACAAAACTTGAATATAACACACAGTTTATTTTACTGTCAGAACAATTTATCAGCATAACCCACATAAGGATGTGAGCCAAGAGATTATTTTTTGTTGTGTTTGGAGCAGTGTATAATGATGGCCAAGCACATCTGCAATGTAATTCATTTCTATTCATGAAACAACAGAGAAATGTTAATGTGTATATGTATATTCTGCAAAGCTTTCCTATTTTGGTTGTCTTTTATGGCTCTTGGATACAACATTTCTCCTGTAAGTTTTATAAGAAGATTGAAAGTGTTTCTTGTAAGAATCTATCACTGTGATGGACTGAGATGCATAACTTTCTTGCTTTACAAAAACAATGCTTTTATACCTTGCCTTAAAATTCCATTTCTAGCACTCTGTCAACTACAGTTCTAGTATATATATATATATATATATATATATATATATATATATATATATATATATATAATTACAAAATATTTAGTGGGGGACACATTGGGGAGATTTACTAAAACTGGTGCATACGGAATCTGCGGTAGCTGTTCATAGTAACCAATCAGCTTCTAGATTTAAGGGCCAGTTCATACAGGAACGGACAGCTGCTGGAGCGCTTTATCTTTCCAGCAGCTGTCCGTTACTGACTGCAGTGGGAGGCAGTAAGGTGCGTGATGTGTTTGTACAAACTTTATTTGACGTGTACAAAAGTACACTCAATTCATGTCGCTGTACAGCAACGCGATGCACTGCGCTGCTGTACAGTGCCACGTGATCCTGTACTGTGCACTGCGTTAAAATGCAGCATGTCTGCATTTCATCGCAGCATGTTACAGCACAGCTCGGTACTGTGTTGCAGTGTAAATGGGACTCAAATTAAACAATTGTTTTCTGTGTGTCCTTTTGATGACAGGCCTTTTTTCAGATGCAGTAAAATGCCTGTCACCTCACTATATGTGAATTATTCTTATTGTCAAAACTTAATTGAACACACTGAAGTTAGAAGCTGATTGGCTACTATGCACAGCTGCACCAAATTCTTTAGAAGGAAACGAGAGAGGGTGTCACCGTCTAAGTGTAAGCTGTTTATTAATATGAAATTAAAATAGGGTAATGTACTCACTGCATAATGAATGGAATCAGCATGTCATCAATATAACTGAAGTTATCTGTGTAGTGGCCTTATTATGCTATGCAGGCAAGCAGCTGGTGGTGCAGAATTCAGCATGTTATTCCCAAGCTGAGCAATTTGGGTGGGTTGAGGAAAGACCTGGTAACCTACCATATAAAAAATAAATAAAACAAATTCACATGGGAAAAGGCTTTAAAGCAGGGGTCTCAAACTGGTGGCCCTCCAGCTGTTGCAAAACTACAAGTCCCATGAGGCATTGCAAGGCTGACAGTTACAAGCATGACTCCCACAGGCAGAGGCATGATGGGACTTGTAGTTTCGCAACAGCTGGAGGGCCACCAGTTTGAGACCCCTGCTTTAAAGTATATCAGACTTGGTGCTCAGAGAGGTGGCCCATAGGATCACCAAGAGTTGGATACAACTGAACAAATATATTTATAGTGAGGCACTGGTTGGCAGATTTGTGGACAATGTATATGTGTCACTTAGGTTACTCACATACAAATGGTCAGAGGCTCCAGGGTTTATGTCTGCTATGGATATTTTCATAATCTTAATAATTTCTGATCTTGGCCCTGGAACCCAGGGGCTGGAGCTTTGGGTAATTATCTTCTATCCCTAAGTCCACATCTTTACTGGTAGCCAAACTGCATTATCAGGCCCTTATGCACACTGGGAGTTTAGCATATACATGAGGCTATGGCATTTAGCTGCAGCTGGACAGAGCAGGCACACTGTCCAGCTCTGAAGCCAACAACCTGTCAAACTCTTTGAGACTCTGACAGCTGCTGTGGCTAGACGGAGCTGGGTGGTGCACCTAGCAGTGTGTACTGCTGAGTGCACCACCAATCTCCATTCATCCACAGCAGATGCCAGTCTCTTAGAGTTTGACAGGCTGTAGGCAGTGGGGCTGGATAGTGCTCCTGTGCCCTCCTGCTGCAGCTAAATGCTGGAGCCTCATGCATCGGGAATAAATGCCCAGTGTGCATGAGGTCTGATTCTCAGCTGTTCACAGGTTTTTAAGTTATGCAAGCTGACTAGTGCTCAGGTCTTCCTCATGCTCTCTCTGCTATAAGAGCCTGCACTGGGTGAAAAGATGGTCTGCTGACAGAACAATGAAACAGTACATGTGCTGCCTGTTTGTTTTGGGGAACTCATTAGGGACACCCTGTTAGACAGCAACTGACATAAGTTTAGTCAGTCGCTTGGACAAGCAGATGTTTGGTTTGTTTTATGCTATGGGTTGTACAAAGTCCTCCTACATTGAACTGATTATTTACTATCTTGCTGAATAAAATGGCAGGACAAAACTGCTTAAACTGTTTTTAGGTGCCCCTGTCCCATGCATCATTTATCACTGCCACTACCAGATGAGCCTCTCCACCTTACAACTGAAAGCTCAGATGTGGGCTCAGATGCCCTAAAGAAAGAGACACCTATTTTTGAACATACTGACAAATGCTAACTAGCAAGAGGCAAACACAGAGGTCACACAGATCCCAAAAGTGTGAATGAGCTACTGTCCTTTGTAGCATGACATCAAAGGTTATCTAAAAGATATTCCCTCCAAGCTGGTAAGTCATTTAAACAGGAAAATTTTAACCTTGGGTAAGTATGTTACTTTTTATTTCCCAAAAGGGTTAGGAGACTTCTAAAGGGGAGGGATCGCCGGGTGACTCCGCCCCCTCTGACAACACGGGGAAAGCCACAGGGAAGGTTGTGGGGATGAGGCCCTTCTCCCCATCAACATGGGGACAGGGTGCTTTGGGGGCCACCTCAAAGTATCCTCCCAATGTTGAGGGCATGTGGCCTGCTACGGTTGGGGGGGGTGCTCTCTCATCCCCCTCTTTTCCTGCGGCCTGCCAGGTTGCGTACTTGGATAAGGGTCTGGTATGGATTTTGAGGGGGACCCCCACGCCATTTTTCTTTTAAATTTTGGCGCGGAGTTCCCCTTAATATTCATACCAGACCTGAAGGGCCTGGTATGGAATTTAGGGGGACCCCCACGCTTTTTTCCTTTGAAATGCCATTTTGCTGTCAGACTGTTCTAAACACAGGAAACATGCGCCCCTTTACAGGCATACTATAGACACTCCCAGGTACGCAATTTAAAGGAATATTACACTTTTATTGTTTCACTTTTAAGCATTATTAAAATCACTGCTCCCAAAAAAATGGCTGTTTTTAAAACTTCTTTTTGCATTGATATATGTCCCCTGTGGCAGGACCCAGGTCCCCAAACACTTTTTATGACAATAACTTGCATATAAGCCTTTAAAATGAGCACTTTTGATTATTCATGTTCATGTCCTATTGATTTTAACGGTGTTCGCGTGTTCGAACAAATTTTTTGCCTGTTCACAAGTTAAGCTGCGAACCGAACTGGGGGGTGTTCGGCTCATCCCTAGTCTATTCTTTGAAAGAGGCATGACGTATTAGGTGCTGCAAGTGCCAAGGACTGGGACATGTGGCTGCCAACCCCATATTACATGAGACCATTGAATGGGATCTGTCACTACTTGCCAATTCTGTCCTGGAAGCACACTTAGGAACTGAGACTGGTAGGCATTTATGTCCTATTACCATAGAAAAACATCTGGTTGAGGCATTGTTAGACTCCAGAAGCCTGGTCACCTTGGTCCATGCCAGTCTGGTGGTTCCTTTCATGCTTGGCTCAGATCAAATGGGAGTACTCTATACACATGGTGATGCTAAAACTACCCTAATGTAAATGTATTAGTGGGGATGCATAGTGTAAAGCATGCCATGGGTGTGGTTAAGAATGTGCTACACAGCGCAATTCCGTGCTGTGATTTTCCTCTGTTTGGGAAGTGTGTGGGGGGAGAACATTTAATGGGAACTGAAAATGTGTTTGAAGTAAAAGATGTTACTATATTACCTGAACCTGAAAGAAATGTTAAGACCCCTATATCAGAGGTACCTGACAACTTCCTACTAGTTATAGTTGGGATCAAGGATGAGCCAAACTGCCCAGGGTTTGGTTTGTGCAGGGTTCAGGGATCAACCCCATTGAAATCAATAGGACCCAAATTAAAAATGCCAATTTGCTGGACTAATAGGCAGGGGAGTATAAAAAAATAGCAGGGGAGCGGGCACTGCCCTGGGGAACAGACACCAATGCATAAAAAGATTAAAACATGTAATCTAGTCAGGATCAGTGATATTGTTTTTAAATGTTTAACTGCTTCCCACCCAGCCCCTGTATATAAAAAGCTGGGTGGGCAGTTCCTCCTTCTGATTGGACGTTCCTGAACGTCCTTCAGATGGAGCGGCACTATCCTGATGTGCCTGTGTCCCCCAGAGACAGGGGCAACATCGCTCGGCAGGAGGGATCTGTTATTAGCCCTCCTGATCACATGATGGCTGTGCCCAATCACAGCCATCATGTAAAGTAAACACAGCCATTGTAACTCTGCTTCTCCTCACACAGAGCCTGTCAGTGAGGAGAAAGAGAGAGGAACAGTGCTGCGAGCTGGGGATCAGTGTGTATGAGCTTTTTTACAGCTTTTTACACACTGATCACCCAGCTAGTGTCATCAAACAGTGTCCTATAACAGTGTCCCCAACACAGTGATAAACACCTGTCCCACATCTGTCCCACATCTGTCCCAGTAAACATCACGGACAGATGATGATCTGCCACATCTGTCTGTGATCATCTGCCACATCTGTCCATGATAATCTGCCACATCCATCACATCTGTCCGTGATCATCTAGCACACATCTGTCTGTGATCATCTGGCACATTTGTCCCTGATCATCCGCCCACATCTATTCATGATCATCTGTGCTCTTCTGTCACACATCTGTCCATGATCATCTGCGCACATCTGTCTGTGATCATCTGCGCACATCTGGCACACATCTGTCTGTGATCATCTGGCACATCTGTCCGTGATCATCTGGCACATCTGTCCATGAGCATCTGCACACATCTGGTGCTCATCTGTCCGTGATCATCTGGCATATCTGTCTGTGATCATCCGCACACATCTGTCTGTGATCATCTGGCACATCCGTCTAAGATCATCTGACACATCTGTCCGTGATCATCTGCACACGTCTGTCCGTGATCATCTGGCACATCTGTCCGTGATCATCTGGCACATTTGTCCGTGATCATCTGCGCACATCTGTTCATGATCATCTGACACATCTGTCCTTGATCATCTGACACATCTAATTCCATTGTCCTGGTGCTCCAAGGCCTTCAAAAATGTGATAGGTACTCAGGGAATGAAATGTGTAATTTATGCCTTTAGAACGCCTGACGGTGCTACCTGGATGTTGGGCCTATGTATGTGGCCAGGCTGTGTAAAAGTCTCACACATGTGGTATTGTCATACTCAGGAGTAGCAGAATGTATTTTGGGGTATAATTTTTACTATGTACATGTTATGTGTTATAAATATCTTATAAATTGACACGTGTAAAAAAAAAAAAAAAAGAAAGTTTTCATTTTCCCCCACATTTTCCAAAAACTTGTGGAAAAAAAACATGTTCAAAAGACTCATTATGCCTCGTGGAAAATACATTTGGGTGTTTTCTTTCCAAAATGGGGTAATTTTTGTGGGTGTTTCTATTGTCCTGGTGCTTCAGGGCCTTCAAAAATGTGATAGGTACTCAGGAAACTATATGTGTAATTTATGCTCGTAGAACACCTGATGGTGCTCCCTGCACGTTGGGCCTCTGTGTGTGGCCAGGCTGTGGAAAAGTCTCACACATGTGGTATCACCATACTCAGGAGGAGTAGCAGAATACATTTTTGGGGGGTAATTGCAAGTTTATCTATGCCATGTGTGAGAAAACGTGTTAATATGACAATTTTATGGAAATAAATAAATTAATAAAAATTCTTCATTTTCCAAACTATTGTGGGCAAATTTGTAATTTTAAAAAACTCACTATGCCACTCACTAAATATGTTGGACTGTCATTTGTACAAAAAGTGGTCATTTGGGGGGTTTTTGTACTGTCCTGACATTTTAGGGCCTCAAGAAATGAGGCCGCCAGCTGTCAGGATTGATCAATTTTCCTTGTCAAAAGAAGTTTATTGAGTATACAATATTATAAAGATACATAAAGTAAGTTTACAAGGATCTATAAAGTAAGCTCATTGTTTTACAGTAGGGTTTATATAGGTAAATATCATGAAATTTCAAATATTAAACATTGGGTTCACGTAAACCTAAATTAAAGATATATATCATTTCCTTAGTCACTTTTGTAGGTATTTAAATGATTTATACCTACTATATATATTGTTTACAGGTAGAGTGTATATAGGTCAAATAAATTCTGATAATGAGCTTTAATTGTAAGGTGGAGAAAAGGAAAGAGAGAGAAGAAAAAGGGTAGAAAGGTAGAGGTATGGTCCACAAGGTTGTCCCGCTCGTCAGTTTATTATTCTTTTTAGTTCTCTTTGAAGCCTTAGAATGGGTGTCTCTGAAAGTCATTTAATCTGTTACCATGGCAACAGGACAGAGTCATTGAAGTTTGACAGGAACTGTTGTTTTATCCAAGGATGCCAAAGTTTTTCAAATTTTGGAATTTGATTTTGATCGATGGCTACCATCTTAGCATGGGACATTGTATTATTCATTCTGTGAATTGTTTCTGCTAGTACCAATGTAGGAGATTTCCATGCCTTGGCCACTGTTTGTTTTGCAGCCGTTATTAGTTGGATCATAAGTTTGAATTGAGAGAGTGTTAACCATTCCGGTTTTAGATTAAGTAAAGTTATATATGGATCTGGTTGTATTATTTTTTTAAATATTTTAGATGCAATCACGAAGACTTCCTTCCAGAAGGTTTGGATTACTGGGCACGTCCACCATATGTTTAAATGTTTGCCTATTTCTGGGCATCCTCGAAAACAAAGAGCTGAGGTATTAGGTGAATATTTTGCCACTCTAGCGGGTACAAGGTACCAGCGAGTTAGGACTTTATAATTTGTCTCCAGTGCTAAGATGTTGGGTGAAGATGACTTAGATGTGAGCCATATGTTAGACCAGTCCGTGTCTTCTAAAGTTCGTCCCAGGTCCTCCTCCCACCTCTGAACGTAAGAGGGTCTATTAAGATTTGCTACTCCATATAATTGATTATAAAGTGATGAAATTGTACCTTTAGCAAATGGATCTTTTGTACAGATTGATTCAAAAATGGATAACTGGGATAATGGTGTATCCCCCTTTAGGAATGGTGTATAGAAATTTTTGATTTGGAGATATCTAAATATCTCAGAGTTTGGTAGATCATATTTTTCTCTAAGCGATGGGAATGAAAGAAATGATTTAGATGCTATGAAGTCATTTAGTGTCTGAATGCCTGATGTTGTCCAAGCTTTAAAAGAATTTGGGTAGATCCATGCCGGATAAAAGGCCGGATTTCTGATAAAAGAAAGGAGAGGATTGTGTAGAGAATGTAACTGATATTTAGTTTTTAGTTTATCCCAGAGAGATAAGAAGTGTTTAGTTATGGGATTATGAATTTTAAAGCGGTCTTTAGGATCAAGCCATAATAAGTTTGATATTAATAGAGGGTCATTTTCTGAAGCCTCTATAAATACCCATAATGGGATTTCCTGTTTTGCATGGTATTTGGACAGACTGGCCAAATGTGCTGCTCTGTAGTAGTTAGTAAAATTAGGGTATCCCAGGCCTCCTTTATTTTTGGGAAGATGTAGTGTGTGTATAGGTATACGTGGTTTAGAAGAGCCCCATATAAACGAAGTTGCTCTTTTTTGTACTATTCTCAAAAAATAGGAAGGAATTGGAATAGGGAGGACTCTGAATAGATAAAGCAATTTGGGTAGCATAGTCATTTTGATTGCATTAATCTTCCCTATCCAGGATAAAGGAAGTTGCGACCATTGTTTTATTAGATTTGTGATCTGTCCTAATACAGGAGGATAATTGGTTGAGAATAAGTCAGAATGAGATGCTGTTAAATGAATTCCAAGATATGGGATTGATTTTTCTGCCCATGTGAATGGGAGTGCAGCCCTAGCCGGGATCAATTCCATGTTTGTGAGTGAAATATTAAGCACTAGGCATTTCTTAGGATTAATCATAAGGCCGGATAGGGCTGCAAATCCATCAAGAGCTGGTATTAAGTTAGAACCAGAGACCTGTGGTGATGATAGAAAAAGTAATATATCGTCTGCAAATATACATATTTGTGTAATACCTCCTACTTCAATGCCAGTTATAGTTTGGTTTGTTCTGATGTATTGGGCCATGGGTTCGAGTATAAGGGCAAATAATAAGGGAGATAATGGGCAACCCTGTCGGGTACCTCTTTCGATATTAAAGTCATCAGATTTGTATCCAGCATATTTTATATAGGCTTTGGGTTTATTATATAATGCTTTGATCCATGTTAAAAAGTGGGGTCCAAAACCCCATTTTTGTAATGAATATTGCATATATTGCCAGGATACTGTGTCAAATGCCCTCTTAATATCGAGAGATAGAAAACATAAAGGGATTTTCCGTTTTTTAGCAATATGTGCCAATAACACTGCCCTGCGTATATTATCGCCTGCCTGTCTATTTGGCATGAAGCCTACTTGATCTCTATGTATTAATTTTCCTATAATGCTATTGAGGCGTTTTGCTATTATTTTTGCTAATAATTTAATATCAAGGTTTAACAGAGCGATAGGCCAATAATTCACACAGGAAGTATCATCAGAAAGGGGTTTTGGGATCATACAAACAATTGCCATTAGTGTTTCTTGCCGAAAAGAATGTCCATCTAGAGGTTTGGTAAAAGTTTCAGTGAGAATGGGAGAGAGTATTTCTGAGAATGTTTTATAGTATAAAGCCGAGTAGCCGTCTGGGCCTGGTCTTTTGTTAAGTTTTAGTTCTTTTATGGCGTTAGCAACTTCATCTATAGTTATAGGCTCATCCAAACTGCTTTTTTGATTCTGAGATAACTCAGGTAAGGTTATTTTTGAGAAGAAGGATTCAGCCTCTGTAGGATTAAATTCATTGTTTGTCTTGTATAAAGTTGCGAGATGTGAGTGAAATTTATGGACTATTTTAACTGGATTACAAGTATAAACATTTTTTGATAATTTCAAACGTATTGGTTTGAAAGATTTGTTAGTTGAATTTAATGCCCGAGCCAAATATGTACTTGGTTTGTTTGTATTCATGTAGAAATTGTGTTTGGAGCGTTTGAGGGATTTATCAACTGACTCAGTGAGAAATAGATCGTATTCCAATCTAGATTTTTCCAGATGAGATTTTGTACTCTGAGATGGATTATCTTGAAATGATATGTAGGCTGCATTAAAATTGAGTTCTAGTTTTTTTGCTAGATTTTTGTGTTCCCGTTTAAATAGTGCCATTTGTCTTTGTATTGTACCACGCAAGACAGGCTTATGAGCTTCCCACAGTGTTATTGGGGAGGTGTCTGTTTTATTATTAATTGGTATGTATTCCTTTAAAGCTTGTTCAATGGCCTTCTGATGTAGTGGGTGTTTGAGCATTATGTCCGGTAAGTACCACGTTGGGTCATGCGCTTTTGGTATGGCTGAGGCTATAGTAGTGTATACTGCATTATGGTCAGACCACGGAATCGGAATTATATCTGATGCAATAATTTCTGGTATCATTCCTATTGTTAGAAAAATATGATCTATTCTGGTGAAGGTTTGATGAGGGTGCGAGAAATAAGTGAATTTCTTTTTCATTGGGTTACTTTCTCTCCACGAATCTACCAGATTGTATTTGGAAAGAAGTTGAGAAAAAGGTAATCTAGAGGTTATTTTGGATGGTGTAAAAGGTGATTTATCTAGAAATGGGAGGAGGACCTGGTTCGAATCCCCACACATTATCACTGTTCCTATTTTGTGTGTATTAATCACTTGTAATATATGTGAGAGGAATGGTGTAGATTGTTTGTTAGGTGCGTAGTAGGAAATCACCGTGATTGCTGTATCCATTATATAACCCATGAGTATCAGGTATCTACCTTCTGGGTCTTTAATTTCTGATGATAAGGTGAATGGTGTGGATCGGTGAAATGCAATTAGAGTTCCCCTTTACTTGGTACAGGCAGAAGCCGTGTAAATTTGTTGATAAAAAGGAGAAATATATTTTGGAGTAGAATCTTTGGTGAAGTGTGTTTCTTGGAGGCATACTATGTGAGCCTTCTTGTTATGGAAAGTACGGAAGGCTTTGGTCCTTTTTTGAGGGACATTTATTCCCTGAACATTCAGGGAAAGTATATTCATGGGTGCCATGGCAACAGATCAAATAGTTTTGACTTACTTTTTGTTATGCAGAGCTGACTGCGCAGATCAACCTGTGTGGACTGAAGAGATGAAAAGATAGAAAAGAAACCAGTGAATTCTGGAGTAGAGAGTAAACAAAAAACATATGAGATTAGATGATACATTGTATAAATTATTTTTTGCAAGTAATCACAATTTACCCGTGAAAGAGAATAAATATCTCTCTCAGGGGAATAAGTGCCTTCGTCACACTCCCACATAATATGGTTGGGAGAATGAGGAGGGCTAATGGGGGTACACGGATCTTCCGCTTACAGGAAAGAAGTGCTATGTCAAAAGACATCAAAATGATGTTTCATTAATTGGAGTGCAGAATATAGTTTTTGTTGAAATTATTTATTCCAGGGTGATTGTATATGGTTAGTCTTGCCCTAGGCTAAATAATTCAGTTAGAAAGGTACTGTTAATAACTTTGGTATTGATGAAGATAGTTTGAATTATTTTGGGATTTTAACCCTTTTAGAGTAAACAATTACATATTTTATTCATATGTAACTGTTTAGATATGTTAACTCATAAAATTGAGGTTGTATTGCTTCAGATTAGAATAAACAAAAACATAATTCTAGGAACTAGTTAGGTAATAATATATTTGTTTTAAGATAAGAAAGAAAAAGCTTCCATTACTTCTGGATTATTGAACATATTTGTCCTAAAAAGTAATAAATCTATTGTTATTACCTGATAATATATAACTGAACAAGAATTTCCTTATTTCACTTATATATTCTAAGGCTATATGAATCAGAAGTAATAAGAAATATAACTGGAATGTAACATGATCCCACACAGTGTGTGACTATCAGAATGCAGTTACATTCAGTTATAAATACAGGTTTTTTATAGAGAACCATCTCTTAGTATAATAAATGAAGATATATCAGGAATTAGGATGTCAGTCCATAGGATTGATCAATTTTCAATGATATGTAGCATAGCTTGTAGACTCTATAACTTTCACACAAACCTATGAAGAAATTTGTACAGAATGGCAATTTAATGCATTTTTTTAGTGCCACATCCAGTATTGAAGCTAAGAAACAAAAACCTCTAGTGGTGGACTTTTTAGGCACATAGAGAGTAAGGTAGTGTTTTGATACAAAAATAGTTTATTAAATATATGGTATAAAAAAGTATGAATCATGTAACATGTAGCATAAAAAATGCATGTATGGTATTTACATCAGTATACATACAATAGTATAAAATACTCTTGCACCAAACGCGTTTTGGAGTACACGTATCTCCTTCCTCAGGGGTGAGTATTAGCAAGAGAAATTTCTATTCTAGAATAAAATATAATAAAGAGAAGAGGATAAGCATATATGACATAACACCTATATACAATGATCCACAAACAATGTTCACATTGTACACTTAGGTATTTGTAATGAGTTGCTGAATTTGCATTCCATACTACTCTAGTTAAAAACAACACAGATTCAGGACAGGTATGCCAGGTAGATTCTCGGCTCCAAAAGCTCTTAGTGTAATTGTTTTAAAGGAGATTTTACATCCATGCCCAATCAAAGAAAGATGTTCAAAAAATGTAGTAATAGTAGGAAAAAGAGACAAAAAGACTCTCTTAACCCCTCCAAAAAAACGCATCAGCAGGGTATGATCTGAAGATTCACTGGAGTCAATTGGCAGGTCCTGCAAAATAATAAAAATAAAACAAAGTGCTGTGTTTTTTCTCTTATGCCCCGTACACACGGTCAGATTTTCCGACGGAAAATGTGTGATAGGACCTTGTTGTCGGAAATTCTGACTGTGTGTAGGCTCCATCACACATTTTCCATTGGATTTTTCGACACACAAAGTTTGAGAGCAGGGTATAAAATTTTCTGACAATAAAATCCGTTGTCGGAATTTCCGATCGTGTGTACACAAATCCGACGCACAAAGTGCCACGCATGCTCAGAATAAATAAAGAGATGAAGGCTATTGGCCACTGCCCCGTTTATAGTCCTGACACAAGTGTTTTACGTCACCGCGTTCAGAAATTTTTTGACAACTTTGTGTAACCGTGTGTATGCAAGACAAGTTTGAGCCTACATCCGTCGGAAAAAATCCTAGGATTTTGTTGTCGGAATGTCCGATCAATGTCCGACCGTGTGTACGGGGCATTATTGTGAATAAGAAACGTTCTTTTGAAAAGTAAATGGGTATCAGTCTTATGGAGAAACGTTGAAAATACCTGAGAATAGCTGTTGAGGAGTCAGCAGACAAATAATGATTGTAATATATAAGTATCTAATCGTAATTAAAAAATATAATAATAAATTATTGATCAGATAGTTAAATTATTTAGATCACTAATTTTTAATGTACATAATGAGAGAAACATTATATTTATTTTATTGTGAATTATTAGTTTGATTTGAAGTAGATTGATTTGATTAAAATAAATAAATAAATAAATAATTTATTTATAATTTATTAATTGAAAAAAGTAGTAGTGGGGATTAGTGAAGGGTAATGATGTTACTATTAAATAGGCCCATATTCTCTCACTCCTGTATATTATCAGCGGTCTCATATTGAGTAGATTAATATAAGTTTTTTTTATTCTCTTATTCTTCTATTCTTCTTATTTTCTTAATAGGCTTAGTACCACTAAAATTTAATGCTGCCAAATATAAGTTATGTCATTGTAGATAATTATACAGAGTATGTGAGGCTTAAGTCTATTTGAACAGGTGATATAGTGCCATAGAGCAATTTCTTACCTTTACAACAAACAGCTTCGGAAATCCTGACAGCCCAAACCGGCATCCAACAGCTAAGTGCAGTGGATGTCGGGCTGACTCCCAGAGTACTATTTTATAGCCCTCCCTCTCCAATCAGCTGTCGCAACTAATTGCTACAGCTGACAGTGTTGGAGAGAGAAGACACGGCGATTAGCCGTGGATGGCCCCCCGAGTCGGATGCGCACCCCCATCAACGGCGCGCATGCGCAAGCACGCATGTCGGAACGAGGCCACGCCCACTCCACCCACTGACACAACAAACTTCCCCAGTGGACTGCGCATATCCACTGGGGTCGCAAGATGGAAGTCATTCATAGGTGTCCGCAATGGCTGTAGCCTCACACAGTGCCGCCAAGGGTTGCATAGCCCGGGTGGCTTTGTGTGCCGGGTGATCCTCAGGCCTGCTAGCATGGGGGGGAAGCAAAAAAGGAATGTTAAATCTACAGACATGAATGTAGAATCGAACTTCAAAAATAAAAAGTAAATAAGCAAGGAACCACAATAAATTAAATTGTGTCCATAAATTATTGGTATATTTTACTAAGAAGCAATCAACAGCTTTGGAAACTAGAAATAATGGAAACAGATATTCAATGGCATGACAGGGTTAAATAGCATTTTTAGTTATTCTTTGTTTTGTACCGAACAAAAACAGACATAAATATATATCACAGGGCTTGCAGGGTATATATACATAATGCATCAATGGTCTATTTATTTTGGTGTACAGTATAATGCATAGAAAGAAATTACTTTAAAGTAGAGTATAATAATTTGGCCTACATAACTGTCACCCTAGATTGATATATGCAAAATGTACATACGCCTTCATTACATTTATAAAAATGCTAAGCAGATTGATTGATATAAATGGCAATTTTTAAAAAAAGTTATTTTTCCATTCCTCCCGAGGAAAAACCCTCAAGAAATGGTTTGAACCAAATGGATTAGTTTAGGCCAGGAGGTTGTGTGGCTTTTAATCTATGGATCCATTGTGATTCCATCTGGAGGAGGACCTTGTTCCAGTCCCGTCCTCTGGGATTGGGATGTATTTGATCCAAAATCAGAAACCTTATTTTGGGAAATTTGTCATTGTGCACTATTCTGGTGTGTCGGCCAAGAGGGAGATCTGGGTCGTAGGTCTGCATGCTTCTCACATGCCTATACGCCCTTCTCCAGAACTCCAATTTAGTTTTACCAAAATAAAAACATGTACACTCGCATAGTAGCATATATATTACACCGAAAGTTCTGCAGTTGGCAAAGTGCTTTGGATGGAAGATCTGACCACATGAAAGTTCCTCTGTATTTACAGTGGGTTTTGTTTGTTTCTCCTCTGAATTCGCTGCTAACGATCCTGTCCCCAAGGGATGTGGCTTGTTTGAAGGTGAACAGTGGTTTGGTTGGGACAAATTGTCCCAATAGTGGATCAAGTTGAAGCATATGCCAGTATTTATCTATAATAGCTTTGATCTTTTGTTGCTGATTGCTATATTTGGTAATAATTCTAATAGCATTTTGGCATCGTTTTTAGCTTTTTAGGAGTATAGTAATTTTTCCCTTGATTGAAGTGATGCCTGTTTAAAAGATCGCTTCAAAGAGGCATGAATCAAAAAAAGGGGGAGTACCATCCAGTTATGTCACAAGAGTTGCCTCATAGCAACAATCTCTCACGTAGCTTGTTTGCTTCTATCTTGTAAACGGTGTCATCTGTATAATTCCGTCTTACCCTAAGGTATTAGCTATATGGAATAGAATCCATGAGAGGCTTGGAGTGGAAGCTGGTAGCATGTAGTATCGCATTGCCTGATGTGGGTTTCCTATAGAGTTTGCTGAGAAGGGCGCCCCCTTCTCCTCTATAGATCTCCACATCCAGAAATGTGACACATGATTTACCAAAGGACATCATAAAAATTAAGTTGAAATCATTCCTATTCATTCTTAAGAGACATTGCTGGAGTACATCAGGTTGTCCGTCAATCGAACACACCCGACTCAGGGGTCCATCCATGGCTAATCCCTGCCTCCTCTCTCTCCAACACTGTCAGCTGTTGCGACAACTGATTGGAGAGGGAGGGCTATAAAATAGTACTCTGGGAGTCAGCCCGACATCCACCGCACTTAAGCCTCCCATACTCTGTATAACTATCTACAATGACATAACTTATATTTGGCAGCATTAACTTTTAGTGGTACTAAGCCTATTAAGACTATAAAATTACTTATAGTAATCTACTCAATATGAGACCACTGATAATATACAGGAGTGAGAGAATACGGGTCTATTTAATATTAACATCATTACCCTTCACCAATCCCTACTACTACTTTTTTCAATTAATAAATTATAAATAAATTATTTATTTATTTATTTTAATCAAATCAATCTACTTAACCAATAATTCACAATAAAATAAATATAATGTTTCTCTCATTATGTACATTAAAAATTAGTGATCTAAATAATTTAACTAACTGATCAATAATTTATTATTAGATTTTTTAGTTACGATCAGCTACTTATATATTGCAATCATAATTTGCCTGCTGAGTCCTCAACGGCTATTCTCAGGTATTTTCAATGTTTCTCCATAAGACTAATACCCATTTACTTTTCAAAAGAACTTTTCTTATTCACAATAATGCCCCGTACACACGGTCGGATTTTCCGATGGAAAATGTCTGATCGGAGCGTGTTGTCGGAAATTCCGACCGTGTGTGGGCTCCATCAGACATTTTCCATCGGATTTTCCAACACACAAAGTTGGACAGCAGGAGATAAAATTTTCCGACAACAAAATCCGATCGCGTCAATTCCGACCGTGTGTGGCCTGTTCCGACGCACAAAGTGCCACGCATGCTCAGAAGAAATTCCGAGACGGGACAGCTCGTTCTGATAAACTTAGCATTCGCAATGGATACAGCACTTTCGTCATGCTGCAATGTTAAAAATGGTTTAACACAGCGCACTCTCTTCTTCTTTATAATGTGACAAGAATTAAGTAGTTTTGCTGCTCATATTCACACACACTTCTCACAAAGTTTTATTTGTGTTTTTTTAGTGGGATTCCCTGAATATATTGCTATTAGTTGTCACATCTGACAGTTTTATATATATATATATATATTTTTTTTTTGGATTTTCAGCCTTTTTTTTCTTTAATGTTTGGATTTTTTCCAAGGCTGATCTTTGTTCAATGTTATTTTTTTTTTTTTCCACAAAAAAGATTTTATTGAAAAATAAACACAATTACAAGTGTAATCAGTTGAACAGATTTGACAGATATTCCATGACATTTTATAGGATAGTGACACAGTACGTATTGATGTCATTGACGTCATGGGGATTCAAGCGTATGTTAGGGTAATAGAAATGTATAAAAGAAGAACCGTCTAGATAATTTACAACGAGACATTTTCTGTATACAAGTATTATAGAAAACAGGAGTATCTTATGTGGTTCATTTACACTGGGATCAGTTACAAAGTAAATAAGATAAGTAAACTTGTGTGAAACTAAAACAGAAAGGTCTGTCTCTAGTAGAATCCTGACTGTGTCCGATTGGCACAGTCTGATAATGTGGAGAGGTTATGTCTAGGTCTGAATAAGAGTGGGATATACATAGGGTGAGGTGTGAGTACTGGAAGGATTTAGCGGGGGAGACTGTAGGGGTAGGGGAAGTAGAGGGGGAGAGGGGAAAGAGGAGGGACAGGGAGGAGGGATGTATGTAAGGTATTAGGTTAAAGAAGGAGGGGAGAAGGAGGGGATAAGAATTTATGTATGCGAGATGGTGTTCTATACCATTTGGTAAGTATTTTATATCCATTTTCTTGGATGGCAACATTTAGCGAGCCTTTGTGGGTGTGGACATGAATGGTTTCCCAATCTTCCTTAGTGAGGTCTATGTGTAGATCTTTGTTCCATGATAGATGGAGGGATTCATTGTGTGAGTGGTGTGGTGATTCTTGGAGGAGAGAATAGATGATGGATATTAGATGTCTTGGGGGCGAGTCTTGGGTACATAGGGATTCAAATGGAGTTAGTCTTCTCGACCATGCATCACTGGAGGTTGTAGAGGAGAGAAAATGTGTCAGCTGTCTGTATGTCCAAAAAGGAAAGTTTTTGGTGAGGGATATTGATTTGAGATTGTCATATGATCGTATCCGGGTTGCATGGAAAAAGTGGTGTGCTTGGACTTTTTCGTGTGGCCATTCTTGTTTTAAAAATGTACTTGATGACCCGGGTTTCCCCTGGGTTTCCCCTCAGTGGAGTCAAAGGCCCTGGTCGTGAGGATAGTTGAAAGGTCGTCATAGCGGAGGTAAAGGCGAGTAGGGACGGGTGGACGAGTGGGTGTTTTTTAATTGGTTGTGTCCAATGTTTGGGTTGGAGCCAAGGAAGATTGTGTAAATTGCCAGGCATAAAAGAATCTTCTAGAGTCACCCAGGGTTTCTCTGTTTTATTGGTACACCAGTCTACTACCCTAGTTAAGTGACAGGCAATGTAATACTTGTAAAGATCTGGAAGTGCAATTCCACCTTTGGTCTTACTACAAGTCAGTCGGGAGTATTTGATTCTCGGAGGACCGTTCTTCCAAATGAAGGTTGTACATGCCTTCTTATATGAAAAAAAGAATGCAGGGGGTAGATGAATTGGAATGGTCTGCATTAAGTACAAGAGGCGAGGGAGAATAATCATTTTGATCAGGGCCGAACGTCCGAACCATGATACGTTAAGTGTGGCCCATTCCTTTAGGTCTATCTGAATTTTTGAGAGGGTATGAAGAAAATTCTGTTCGTATAGGTCTGTGAGTCGTTTGGTGATTTGGATGCCTAGGTAAGTAATGGTGTCGTTTTTCCACTGAAAGGGAAAGGAGTGTTGGCAATGAGTGACCGTCTGTGGGGGAAGGGATATGTTCAGAGCGTGTGATTTAGTGTAGTTTATCTTAAAATTGGATAGGACCCCGAAATGGTTGATATCGTTCAGTAAGTTTGGGAGGGAAGTGTGAGGTGATTGGAGTGTTAGCAGGATAGTTATTTTTATTTTTACTCCAGAATATTTTTGTGTGTGTTTTGTGTGTCAAGTTACCCCAACACCATTGATATCTTTTAATATTTAATCTCCAGGAGCTTGTTTGGTGTTGGTGTCCCTTGTTCATTTCACATTGTATATTTGAAATGTACCTGAACCCTCACAAACAAACTGTCCTTTTTGAAGTAAAACACATAGGAGAGTATAATTCAAAACAAAAATCCTTTATTAAGGGATCAGAACCAAACAAAGAGGAATGCAACACTGGATCAACATGAGAAATTAGTGAAGCCTGGGACCCCCACGGCAGACATCAATTCTTCAACATCAAAATTGGTGGCCTGAGGAGTCCATATGTAAGGGAGGGCAGTCTGGTCCAGAATTCGCAGAGATCCGGATAGCAGCAGATGACATCTGTGTCCCCAGGCTGTGGTACCACAAGAGGCTGCGTTTTTTGGCCGACCAGACTGGATCCAGGGCAATCACTGTCTGGTCTTCCTTCCACGCTTCCTTCCGAGCTGTGGCTGTGCAGTTGGAGGTATGGCAGGAGGAGGAGTAGGACCTGGAGGAGGAGGAGGACTGGGAGGACCTGGAGGAGGACTGGGGGGACCTGGAGGAGGACTGGGGGGACCTGGAGGAGAGGGAGGAGGAGGACCTGCAGGAGGAGGACCATCGCGAAGATGTGTCTGAGCTGTCATTTGGCCCCTCATACCTTTCTCCAGAGCCTTCAATATGAGGGCCTCACACATGGCTTGTTGGCCCTCCTCCATCCTCTGCATTTTATATGCAATGAAGGCAGCAATGTTCTCCTCCATGGTGTGGGGTGCTCCCAGGACCTCTGTAGCCCTCCAAAAAAAATCCTAAAGCAGCCTCCTCTAGGGCACTCCTCCTACTGGCACTTTCTCTTTTCAGGGGGGGTGGAGGGACCTGCAGATCAGCCAGCCGGCTCGGCCCGGCCACCTCCTGGCTGAGACTTCCCTGTGTATGAAAAAGGGACATGGTTTTAGTTTTTGCATCATCAATCACAATCCTAAATTAGTACTCCCAACTAACATCTAGTTAACATCATTGATTGGACAAGCAGAAATATTTAGAGGAATGCTATACCTGGCTCAATATGGGCTCCTCCACATGTTGCCTGGAAGGCCAAGGTTGGGCGTCAGAAGCCTCAGCCGGGGGGGAAGGAAGCGTGGAAGGAAGACTGGAGAGGGATGGCCTGGGTTCAGTCTGGCCTGCCAGAAAATGCAGCCTGTCGTAGTACAACATCCTGGGGACATAGATGTCATCTGCTGCTCCGGATCTCTGTGAATCCAGGACTTTCTTGCGCTCCCTCAGATATGTGCTCCTCAGGCAACCAATTAATATCTTTAAATAGGTGATGTCTGCCGTGGGGATCACCTGCTTCACAATTTCACACAATTGCTCCAGTGCTGCCTTCCTCTTTGCTTGTTTCTTGAAATGGGGGTGGTTAATCTCCCACAGACAGGGCAGCTCCCTTAGCACCTCTAGGAATACTGACATGAAGTCATTATCTTTGAGTAGCATATCCATGTTCACTGCAAGACACAACACAAGACAAAGCCTAATGTCAGACAAAACTCTCCTAATCTTGTTACAATATAGGCCTCAATCTAGAAGCAGTATAGGCACAAGTTTGTCTCTTACCTTCG
Source organism: Lithobates clamitans (assembly GCA_037952925.1). Lineage (NCBI taxonomy): Eukaryota > Metazoa > Chordata > Amphibia > Anura > Ranidae > Lithobates > Lithobates clamitans. Next base: position 2,499,311 of record JBBGZY010001165.1, read on the forward strand.
TTCTTACGATCGGCGCGTCCAATGCTCCTTCCTTTGCTCACAGATCGTACGTAATACGCACGCGTGTTACGCTTTATACACACTGTGCATGCGTGTAACTCCACCCGCCCCTGACGTTCTTTCTATTCTATTCCCCACCCCTTTTCGTTCGGCGCAGTGGGTGAAGAGCATGATGGCGGAGTTAGAGCAGGTGTGTGCTAATTATAGCAACGAGGAGGAGGAGGAGGAAAGCCCGGATCCAGGCACGTCCCGATCCAGAAGGAGACGTTTTAAGGCCACAAATATGTCCTTTGGGGAGATGTTGGAGATGGTCGACATCATGAGGAAGTCCGACTATGACAGAAAGTATGGGCCTTACCCCCACCCCAACATCCGAAAGGCCAAATTATTGCTAAAGTGGTCAAAAGCCTTCACAGGAATTTCGTGATATCAAGATCTAAAGATCAGCTCAGGAAGCGGTGGTCGGACCTGAAGTTGAGAGAGCCAGAGCAGTACCGAAAGATCCAGAGAGTGCTGCAAAAAAGTAAGTAGTTGTGCTGTGTTCCTATTCTTTCTGTCTTTATTCCGTTCGTTCTGCTCCATATGCTTTTATTAATTGTAACGTTTAAAAGGGCAACTTTAATGTTCATGGGCCCATTATTCGTTCGTATCAAACATTTTTCTTTCGGCCTCTAGAACACCATTGTTTAGGCCATATGCATTTTCACACATTTTTTTTGGGCCTACTTGGATGCCAAATATTAGTTTGTGTAGATGGGTTTGTTACTAGAATGAAATGCAAACTAGATTGTGTGTAAGGAGAGGACACTGAGCAGCTGTTTTCACATCTGGACACTGGAGCACTAGTGTGGGACACAAGAACACCATTTTTATTAGGGGGGGCACACAGGTGCTCCAGTGTATACTATAGGGGGGGGGGCTACATCTGTGAAGCTTGTACAAAACAGGTAAAGTATTGCAGCTTGACAAAGGGCAATAAAAATATACATCTTGGAACTCGGCTAAAATAGACAATTGTACCCCACTTCCAAGCAATGTTTCCTATTTCTAGTTCTGCCATCAAATATCTGTGTGCTAATTTTTTTTTTTTTTTCCATAATGGTTTTTATTGAAAAAGAGGTATGCAAAATAATAGCTTGTACAATAACAAGGGTATCATATAGAAATTTTGTCACAATAATCTCAGATAAGATATATTACATAAATACAAATATGTAAATGTCAATTCAGGGTTTATGTTAGTTATTGACAGATTCGTGTGACTCTATACATAACCTTTGATGGGGTGTCCATAGGGATTCTTATGGCCCCTTTATTAAGTTAAGGATCTTAGGTAGGAAATGAGGGAAGGGGGGACAAAAAAAAAAGAAGTGTGTAGAAGATATGGAGGGAGAATGAAGAAGAAGAAAAAGAATGGCGGGTTGGGTAGAGGAGATATAGTGGAGTTTTGAGGGGAGAGTAGTGACAGAGGTCGCGGTCCATCTGGCCCCTTCTATTGGGTATAGCCACCTCGACGTGAACTGAACTGTTTTTAATTCTTGATAGTCTAATCAAAAGAATACTCAGGGGCTATACGCGCCATAGCGTTGAGAAAATTTGAAATGCGTCCAACAGGCCCATGTGGTCGTAAATTTTTGGATTCGTTCTTGTGAAATGTGCACCAGCTCCTCCATCTCTTCTATCTTAGAAATCCTCCGAAACCACTCCCCAATCGTGGGGGTAGAGGTGGATCTCCAATGGGTTGGGATACAAAGTTTGGCTGCGTTCACCAGGTGCATGGCTAATGATTTAAAGTACTTGTTTCTAGTCAGGTGAGTGTGGTGTAGGAGGTATTGGGCTGGGGAGTAGGTCAGGGTGTATGTTGTGATATGTGTGATGAGGTCGTGAACCTCTTTCCAGAATGGCTGTATGGATGCGCAGTTCCACCATATGTGTAGCATTGTGCCTTTTGCTTTCCCGCATCTCCAGCAGGTATCTGGGATGGTTGGCGAGAATTTATGTAAAAGTGACGGAGTCCTATACCAGCGTGTTTAAATTTTATATCCGTTCTCCTGAATGGCTACATTAAGGGAGCCCTTATGTATATATTTGTTGATACGTGACCAATCCTCCTTCGTGAAGGTCATCTGGAGATCTGCTTCCCACGCTGCGCGTGCGGAATCTGGGGTGCCAGAGGCATCTTCTATGAGCGTGTTATACATGTATGAGATTAGGTGCCTTTGTGGGGAGGTTCTGGTGCACAGTTCCTCAAATGGGCTTAATTGTCTAGTCCAAGTCAGTGTCGTACCTTGAGTTGATAGAAAGTGTCTGATCTGTCAGTATGTCCAAAAGGGGAAGGATTTGAGGGGGGATGAGTCAACTAAGTTCTCATATGTTCTTGGGGTCTTGTCTACATAGAACTGATAGGCTAACATTCTGTTGTGTGGCCATGTATGGTTTAGAAAGGATGGTGAGAGCCCTGGGGTGAACTCAGGGTTGCCTCTTAGTGGGGTTAACGGGCCAGGAACAGAGGAAATTGATCTGATTTTAATTGTTCGTCTAAAGGATCTTAGCGAAGCTGAAATGAGGGGATGCGTCAATATCTCCTGTGGTACTTGTTTTGGGGCGATCCAGGGAAGAGACTCCAGTGGAAGTTGAGAGATCGTTTTCTCCAGGGTAACCCAAAGCTTACCCGGCTCATGGACACTCCAGTCCACGATTTGGGCAAGGTGGCTCGCTAGGGAATATTTGTGAAGGTCTGGAAGTCCAATGCCTCCGTCAAGTCTTGGTCGCGTGAGCTTATTGAATTTGATGCGTGGAGGGGAACCTTTCCATAGAAACAGTGTGCACATCTTCCTATATGCTGCAAAGAAGGATGCTGGAAGGTGGATGGGTATGCACTGAATAATATAAAGAAATCGTGGTAAAGTTATCATTTTTAAAAGAGCGGAGCGACCAAACCAGGAGACATTGAGGTTCCACCATGCTTTTAAATCAAGTTGCGCTTTCTTTAAGACCTTAAGGAAATTAACCCTGTATATGTCCTCCAATTTAGTGGTGATTTGGATACCTAGGTAGGTTATTTCCTGTTGGTTCCACTGGAATGGAAAGGAAGATTGGCAGCGTTTAAGTTCCTGTGTTGTGAGGGTGATATTCAAGGCTTGGGATTTCGCATAATTAATCTTTAGATGCGATAGGGTTCCGAAGTGCTCTATATCCTTGAGTAAATTAGGTATGGAAGTGGTCGGAGAAGTCAGGGAGAGTAGAACATCATCTGCAAAGGCAGAAACCTTATACTCCTTTCCCTGAATTGTCAAACCTGTGATATCGGGATTGTCTCTTATTCTATTAAGAAGGGGTTCCAGGGAGAGTACAAAAATTAATGGTGAAAGGGGGCAGCCTTGTCGCGTACCGTTTCTTATGGGGAAGGCGTTCGACAGGTGGCCATTTACTCTCACAGCTGCACTCGGGTTAGAGTATAGTGCCGAGATGTAGGACAACATGCGTGGGTGGAGACCGATCTTCTTCAGGACCTCCCCCATGTAGTCCCAGGCCACTCTGTCGAACGCCTTCTCAGCATCCAAAGACAAAAATAACCCTCGGATTTTTGTGGTTGTGAGCCAGTGGTGGATATTTAATGCTCTAATGGTGTTGTCCCTGGCCTCTCGTCCGGGGACAAAACCGACCTGGTCTAAAGAGATAAGGCTTGGCAAGAAAGTGGACATTCTGTTGGCTAAGATTTTGGCATAAATCTTGATGTCCACATTGAGTAGTGAAATAGGTCTGTAATTTTGTACTCGTGTCCTGTCCTTTCCCTCCTTAGGGATTACTGTTATGTGTGCCTCCAACATGCGCCCCATGCTCATCGTGGGATCCGCTAGAGAATTAAAGGTGGATAACATTTTTGGGGCTAGGGACTGGGCGAAGCATTTATAATATTGCAGGGTGAACCCATCTGGACCTGGGCTTTTACCCAGCTTCATCTGTCGCATGGCGGTCTGCAGTTCTTCAGTCGAGAGGGGTTGCTCTAATTCTTCTGCTTGTGTTTGTGAGATTGGTTGTGGGCCATATTGGGTCAAAAAAGCTCTTTATCGCTTCCGTTCTATTCAATGCTTGTTCCGGGTTTGAATTGGGAGTCCTAAGATTATATAGATTTTTGTAGTATTGTTCGAACTCATGGGCTATGTCTTCATTTTTAGATAGTGAGGTGTCCTGTTGGGTCTGTATGTGGTAAATTGTGTTAGACGGTCTGGAGGTACGTGCTGCTCTGGCCAGTAATCTGCCGCACTTGTTGCCTTGCTCGTAAAAGATTCGTTGGTGGAGAACATACTGGCGCCTGGTGCGTTTACCTAGTTCTTCTAATAACGTTGAGCGTGAATGCACCAGTTCCTGCAGTGTCTGTTGTGAATGAGATTGTTTATGTGTGGCCTCCAATCGCCTGATGTCAGCGATCAGGTTATCTATGGTGGCCTGCTGTAACCTTTTAACTTTCGCAGTCTGGGCCATCAGCTCCCCCCTGATCACACATTTGTGGGCTTCCCACAAAGTGGTAGGGGATATATCTGGGGTGGAGTTCTCCCTGAAATATGTATCGATACTTGCTGTCAGGCGTGAGGTAAACTCCGTATCTTTCAGTAGGGAGGAGTTAAGTCTCCATGTTTTTGTTTTAGGGGTCAAGTCTGGGAAGGTCAGGGTAACTGAGATAGGGTGGTGGTCAGACAGGAACATAGGGTCGATCGTGGCCTGTGTGAGGTAGGTTAAGTCAGGTTGGGAAAGGAAAAGATAGTCCAGTCTTGAATATTTTTGAAAAGGGATGGAATAGAAGGTGTAGTCCTTCACGGAGGGGAACATTGTGCGCCATGTGTCGTGCAGTGCTAGACCTTGAAGTTCTAATTTAATTTGTCTTAGGGCTCGGTAGGATAGCATTGAGGTTCCTGAGGAGGTATCAAGGTTTGGGTTGAGGGGCACATTGAAGTCCCCTCCTAGTAGTACAATACCCTCTTTAAAGGAGGTCAGAAGGTCACCTATTTTCCTAAAGAAAGATACCTGGTGTTCATTTGGAGCATATATGTTTGCCAATGTTATCGGCTTAGAAGCATAGGTACCTTTAATAAATACAAATCTACCCTCAGGGTCCAGTAACGAGTCTGAGAGCTGAAATGGGGCCTGTTTAGAAACAAGTATGGAAACTCCTTTTGTCTTAGCTATGGGATTGGTGGAATTGAAGGCAGTTTGGTAGATGTGGTTGGAAATTTTTGGGATGGAGTTAGAGCGAAAATGAGTCTCCTGTAGGAAGATGAATTGGGCTTTTTGCTTGGTGAGAGAGGACAGGACCTGTGAGCACTTTTCCGGTACGTTAAGACCTTTTGCGTTGAGAGAGACACATTTCAACGCTAGGGGAGCGTAATGAGGCATTGTGAAATATCAGAACCCGTGCGTTTATTTATTTCCTCTAAAGATTGTCAGTTCACGTCGGGGTGGTCCAGCCAGTGGCTGCGAAGTGTGTTGGGGCAAAGCTTGCGGGGAGTCAAAGAAGTAGAGAAGAAAAAAAAAGGGGGGGAAAAAGGGGGAAGGAAGGGGGGGGGAGTCCCGCCAAGGATAAGGGAAGTTAGAGGAGTAGGGGATCAATGGGGGCAGATAGAGTGTAGGGTGGAGAGAAATACCAGAGGTGGAAAAGGAAGTGCCAATCCACCTATAAAATAGAGAACTGGTTGGTCAGCAGACTAACTCTTAGTGCTGCTGCTGGGGGTTGGTGAGCGTGTCTGGGGTCCTACTCCTTGGCCATAGAGAGGAGTGTGCATAGATGGTAGTGTAAGAGGGAATAGTGCAAATAAGAAAATAAAAATGGGGCGATTGCATCCTATCGACATTAAACTCAACATAAATATCTTGGGAGCCTGCCAGTGGGGAACATGTATAGGTCTTATATCTGGAAACCAAAAACTGAGAGAGATTCAGAACATGTGTTGTACATAAACATAGATATCATGACTCATAAATCCATTCACTCGCCTCCCCATCTAAGTTTTATAGGGGCTTCACACCGTTATGCATGTGCATTCTAGTTCCTCCTCCCTCCTTTTAAAAGCGTATAGGATCATGTAACCGTAAGTCTCCATCTTAGGACTGGGCAGTGGGAATAGGGGCATGGGATATGTGATCACCTCATTTCCTGGGGTTTTTTAGGGGGTTACCATCTTATTTATGTTATACAAGTTTCTGTGTTGATGGTTCGTATTAAATCTTATGACACCATAGCATTATAGCTCTATGAGCCCCCGAGGCATATTGTGTGGCTCCCTGTTAATGTATATTAGGGTAGTACGTAATATCCTAGGATATTGTTCATTTAGTATGGCTCATAGCCATTTTCATCTACGCTGAGTGGCAGATGATAATTGTGATTATAGGGGAAAAAAGGGGGGGAGCTGCATGTGTCTGCCTCGGTGACTCCCAAGCATCATACATATTCATAAAGTAAGGTTATACCGAGATAATTAGCGTATATATCCATATGAAAAGAGGTTGGGGGTCGGGGTATGGGAAGGGGAGGAAAAGGGGGGGGGGGGTAGGGGGGTAGGATGAGGAGAAAGGGAGGGAAGGGAGGTAATGGGGGGAGGGAAAAATGGGGAAGGGGAGAGTGAAGGTATGGGTGGGAGTAGGGGGGGAGAGTGGAGGTGTCTCTAGGCAAAAAATGATAAAACCGTTCGCTTTACCAATACAGGTATCTCGAGTCCCAGATATCCAAGAGCAGTGTAGGTATTCATCTTACACATACATTGTCTTCCAAGGTGTTGTTGTGCATGTAATCGTTGAAAGACCCAGTGTACAGGAAAAGTCTCAGGGAAACGATGTGCTAGTTTCTGGGTATGCTGAGAAACCTCAGCTGTCATAAAGGAGGCGGGAGAGCGCGTCAGCAGTATGCTCGTAGGACGTAGCAGATAGTGCAAGGATCTCAAGAGTCCGGTTAAATGAAGGTGTCCTGATTCTTCGCTGCATGGTCAGAGACTATTCTTTCCGCGTGGGCCTATAAGGGTTTTTTACTCTATTCTGGTTACTCTAACCAAGGTCCTGCAGAAATCTCCTGACCAGAACAGAGTCATAATGCCATGTATTTTAAAGGGCAAAACGGCAAGCCAGGGAGTCATGGTCCTCTCTGCATAGGTGAGGTTTTGCATAGTTCTAGCGTGTGTACTGGAGATGAGTCAAAAATTCCATGAAATAAAAAGATGAAAACTATGAACCAAAACAGGAAGATGGATCTCTCTAAACAAGAAAAAATAAAGCAACAGACCTACTTAGATAGTGTCCCGCTGTCAGAACGAATTGACCATGACTTTGTCAGGCCTCCTGGTGATTCCTGCGTGGGGTTACAGGTTGACCCTTGGCTTGGTATTCCAGGTCTCGCCGGGAGGAGTGTGCTCCGGGGGACGGGGGTCCCGATCTCCTGCGCCTAGAGCGATGCCTCTGTGCTTTGGGTGAGGGGTTGTGTGTCACCAGCTTCCACGGCTCAGACGGGAAATGGAACGCACACCAATCCGGAAGATCTATCGCTGGTAGATCGAGTTGCCCACAGAAAGCCTGAAGGTCATCTGGTGATCTCAAGAGGGCAGTGCGGCCTCTGGCGGTGGCGGACAGGCAGAACGGGAATTTCCAGCGATATTGTATATTCCGTGTTCTAAGTAGATCCAGTAGGGGGCGCAGGGCGCGCCTGTTCTGTAGTGTGGTTGGAGAGAGGTCCTGAAAGAGCTTAATTTCAGTGCCATTGTGGTGTAAATGGCCTCTTTCTCTGGCTTTTCTCAGGATTTCTTCCTTGAGCGGGAAGTTCACTACACAACAGATAACATCTCTCGGGGGTTCATTATCTCTAGGGGGCGGTCTGAGGGCCCGGTGGAGTCTCTCCATCTCAATGGGGGAGTCTGGCGGCCGGTCTAATAAATCATTAAAGATGGTACAGATAACCTGGGGTAGTGAACCTGCTTCCAAGTTTTCCGGTACCCCCCTAACTCGGATATTATGTCTCCTGCCCCTGTTGTCGAGGTCTTCGACTTGACGGTGTAAATCATAAAGATATGAGAGTTGGGTATCGTATGTGTGCTGCACTTGCCTGATGGCAGCTGTATGGAGCTGCGTGGTCTGCTCCACATCCGTTATGCGGGCCGCCACCGCCTGGATGTCCATCTTGAGGTCTAAAATCGCAGCTTTCAAAGTGCCCGTAATATTGTTGGTGATGTCTATTGCGACATGCTGCAGATCCGACAGGTTAACTACTGAGCTGGGGCGACGAGCTCGAATAGGCTCGTCTTCCATCTGAGAGTCTGAGTCCTGGCCGAGGCCTGAGGCCTGTGGTGTCTGTTCGGCCTCGTGATCTCCGGAGCGAAGTGTCCGGAATATCTCCGGGATGTTGCGGCTGAGCTGTGTAGTCGGCTCTTTCGGTGTCCGGGGGACCGAGACACCTCTGTTGGATTTCCCCATCATGGATTCGGGCGATTGTTTCCCGTTGGAAGCTGCTTTTACTCCTCGGATAGCCGGAGCTCTGTATTCAAGCGGCCATTCCGGATTCCAGCCAAGCCACGCCCCATCTGTGTGCTAATTATACCATTTTTGTTTTACATAGGGGAGAAAAGACTCGGAGGACACCCCTCATCCGAGGAGACCACAGACCCCCCACCTATGGAAGAAGGTGAAATACCCCCAAACGAATCTGAGCAGGAGGAAGAAGAAGATGTGGTGGAGATTGGCACCACAACAGGTGAGTGTCTGCGAACACAGACTCAGGTAAACGAGATGGATGGTGGCAGATTTTTGAGACCTTTTTTTTTTTATTTATCTCTTTTTAGGTGATCGTGAGGTTGTGGATCCCCAACGCTTTACTTCTGAAAGTGCCCAGATCCTGATCGGGGAGATCATGGGGTGTAATGCCGAACTGCAAAACATCCAGCAAAAAATCCATGATGTTATTAAAAAAAATAATAACATCATTGATGTTTTGGGGCGAATTTAAACCCCACAAAATCACTTTTTGTATTGTGGTTCAATCTTTTAAATTTTTTTGCAATGTTTTGAAAAGCCAAATTTGGAGGATGCACACAGTGTGCCAACATGTGCTATCTGCCATCACGGGAGATCAATGGACGCGTTTTGGGGGTGCAACCCCTTCCTCAAATATAAAGTCGCGTTGAGGAAGGGCTTGCTCCCCCAAAACACGTCCCTTGATCCCCCCTGATGGCAGATAGCACATGTTGCCATTCGTAAATTGGTGTGCATCTTCCAAATTTGGCTTTTCCAGTGGTGATTTCCCCCCATCTGAACGCTATATCAAACCCAGTTCCTAAATACTGATGTCTGATATAGCCTTCAGGTTTTACCTAATGTGAACTTTGTAAGTTCAAGTTTTTTGGCTTTCTTGTTGGTTTTACACAGGCCTGTTTTATCTGAAATGGATATTTCGATTTTTGATAATGCTACTGCAAAAATTGTTATACAACAAACATGTTGGTTTGTTTTAAAAAACCTTTGGTAAATGCACATGTGATTGTGCAGGTATAAAAAAGTGGCTTACTCAAGAATGTGTGGATTATTGTCTCAACACTACAACACATTTGGGGTGATGTAATAGCTGTTTTATGCAAAAATGGGGTTTATTTCCTAAGGGCAAATCCTCTTTGCACTACAAGTGCAGGTTCATTGCAGTTGCAAGTGCACTTGTAGTGAAATGTGTTTTTGCATTTAGGAAATACCAGCCAACAGTGCTTTGTATAAGGTTACCCAATCACAACATTTTCTGCACTCAAAACATTTTTGTCAGGGTCAGCTAAAACAAACACAAGCAGTAAATCCACAAAGAATTTATTTATTTTTTTTTTATTTGAAAAAGGCTTCACATATTGTCTGGCATATTGATAGCCCCCCTACCCGCAAAGAACTCCAGGTATCGTAACCGGACATCACGGGCACTCAGGGAGGGCAAGCCAGGACGGCCACTTTCAAGCTCCGTCAGTGTTGTTGGATGTAGGATTCCGGCCTCAGGCCCAACTGAGCCAGCATAGTTGGCAGAATGTTTTCTTAAAAAATTATGGAGAACACAGCACGCAAGTATTATATGGTTCAGTTTATACTCTGCCATATGGATGGGTGTCAGAAATAGTCGGAACCAGCTGGCCAGGATTCCAAATGTGTTCTCCACCACTCTTCAGGCTCTGGCCAGCTGGTAATTAAAAACCCTCTGTTCCGGGGTGAGGGTCCTCATCGGGAATGGCCGCATCAGGTGGTCCCCCAGCGCAAACGCTTCATCAGCAACAAACACAAATGGGAGACCTTCCACATTGTCCTCTGGAGCTGGCAAGTTCAAGCTGCCATTCTGGAGATGCCTGTAGAACTCCGTCTGGGCGATGACTCCACCATCGGACATCCGGCCATTCTTCCCCACGTCCACATACAAGAAGTCGTAGTTAGCCGACACCACCGCCAACATCACTATACTATTAAACCCCTTGTAATTATAATAGTACGACCCCGAGTTAGGTTGTGGGACGATGTGGACATGTTTCCCATCAATTGCCCCTCCGCAGTTAGGAAAGTCCCACCGCTGGGCAAAGTGGGAGGCCACAGTCTGCCATTCCTGTGGCGTGGAAGGAAACTGTTGAGAAAAAAACAATAAACATTACTATTTTTTCATAGAAACATGGCAAGCAGATTAGACACAAACATTCTGGGGCAACCTCCAGATAGCATTTATTAAGGGGAATTTAACAAGGCCAAAGTATAAGGTACACCTATCATATTCCCCCTCCCCCCCTCTCATGGGCCATTTCTAACATTATAGGGGGGGAACTCTTGGACAGGTAACCCTCTTCACTTCATTGAGAGATGAATGCCTAAATAATGGGTATTACTTGGAACAGCCCCTCCTTAGTTACACTATTGGCAGCCCACTGGACAGGTAAGAAGTGTCATAATACAAAGATATAAATACAGACTGTACACATTTGGTCATTCTGCTATTACCTATCAAGATAATAATAGGATACAAAAACTTTAAACAGTACAATTTGAAAGTATACAGGAAGGCCCTTGCACTACATGCTTTGGGGAATTCATTCATAAATCTGAGCACTAAAGAGGTAGGTATAGTGTGCATGGGTTTGGCAAAGTCAGCAGATAGATGATTGAGGATAGAGAATTGGGATCAGCTGACTTAGCAGTTGGGGGAGGGAGGGTTACTAAAAATTATTTGGGGACACCACAAAAAAAAGCCTCTGGCCCTCTGCCTGAATTTAAATCAAAAATAACATTACCAAACATTTTAGGGGGTGTTTGGGGTAAAGCACTACTATGGAGCTGATAAAATACATTGTTAAGTGACTACATGAGGTGAATATAGGCCAAGACACACCATGCTGGGGAGGTTATTGAGGGGCAAATATGTATGAAGGACCTAAAATAATAATTACATAAAAATCCAGCATGCATGAGAACAAAGGGGACATTCACAGCATATTACAATCATGGTAATTAGGGAATGAGGAAAGAAATACAATATATTAGCAAACATTAAATACACTAAAATGGGATATAAAAGGATAAAAATCTTACCTTCATATATTCCTTCTGCAGGACCTGTATGATGGCAGAACAGGTCTCTGGGATAATGATCCCCAGAGCCTGGGGGGAGATGCCTGTCGAGAACTCCAAGCCCCCGCACAGCACGAACTCTACGAGGAGTACGCATACGAAACATGGCTAGAAAACGGTCGGCTGCTCAGAACGAAGTAACAGAACGCACTGAAGAACAGCAAGGCCTGTGAAGAGCGACCTGAAAAACAGCAACGAGCAGGCAAGATCACACAGAAAACTCTGATACGAACTGACTGCACGCACTGAAGAGCAGATACAAACCCATAAGCACAAACTGAACGGCAGAAAATGATCTGAAAGCCACGAGTCTGAAAAAGCGCGAATCGTCTCTCACCAAACTTTTACTAACACGAGATTAGCAAAAGGAGCCCAAAGAGTGCCGCGCTTGGTTCTGAACCGGCCTTTTCTAGTCTCGTCGTATGTGGTGTACGTGACCGCATGGTTGGCGATCGGAAATTCCAACAACTTTGTGCGACCGTGTGTAGGCAAAACAAGTTTGAGCCAACATCCGTCGGAAAAAATCCTAGGATTTTGTTGTCGGAATGTCCGAACAAAGTCCGACTGTGTGCACGCCCTATAAGAGAAAAAACACAGCACTTTGTTTTATTTTTATTATTTTGCAGGACCTGCCAATTGACCCCAGTGAATCTTCAGATTATACCCTGCTTGTGCGTTTTTTGGAGGGGGGTTAAGAGAGTCTTTTTGTCTCTCTTTCCTACTATTACTACATTTTTTGAACATCTTTCTTTGATTGGGCATGGATGTAAAACGTCCTTTAAAACAATTACACTAAGAGCCTTTGGAGCCGAGAATCTACCTGGTATACCTGTTCTGGATCTCTGTTGTTTTTAACTAGAGTAGTATAGAATGCTAAGTGTACAATGTGAAAATTGTTTGTGGATCATTGTATATATGTGTTATGTCATATATGCTTATCCTCTTCTCTTTAATATATTTTATTCCAGAATAGAAATTTCTCTTGCTAATACCCCTGAGGAAGGAGATACCTGTACTCCAAAACGCATTGGGTGCAAAAGTATTTTGTACTATTGTATGTATAATGATGTAAATGCCATACATGCATTCTTTATGCTACATGTTACATGATTCATACTTTTTTATACCATATATTTAATAAACTATTTATGTATCAAAACACTACCTTACTCTCTATGTGCCTAAAAAGTCCACCACTAGGGGATTTTTTTTCTTAGCTCACACAAACCTATTATCAGACACTTATCAGGATTTTTTTTTCTTACCAAAGACATGTAGCAGAATACATGCTGGCCTACATTTGTGACCAAATTGATTTTATTTGATTTCTTTTAAAACAGAGCGTAGAAAATATTGTTTTTTTTTTCAAAATGTCCACTCTTTTTCCGCTTTATCGCAAAAAATAAACAACTCAGTGGTGAATAAACACCACAAAAATAAAGCTCTATTTGTGTGAACAAAATTATAAAAATTTTTATTTGGGTACAGTGTAGCATGACTGAGTAATTGCAATTGAAAGTACGTGAGCAGGGAAAGATGAAAATTAGTTTGGGAAGCAGGGGGATGAAAGTGCCCAGTATTGAGGTAGTTAAAGTGAAATCCTAATACCCAATTCGTTTAAATAACACATCTAGGGAATCCCTAATCTTGCCTGTGAAGGGGAAACCCCACTCTGATGTACAGTAAGTGCTGCATTAACAAAGGAAGAAAATGTTTAAAATTGCCAGAAAAGATAAAATAAAAAAAATCAGTACGCAGACCCCTCTTAGGGTCTGCTATGTATTGGGGGTGATTTTGCAGGGGCCTGAGTGCTGTTTTTTTTCTTTGTAAATGTGTAAATGTCACTTTTGCTGTCACATATCCTACATCCTACTAATTTTAAAAGTCCCTCCAAAATACATACCATACACTTTGAGTCTGGTAGGGATTTTAAGAGGTTTATTCACACACAAAAAGTGTGAAGTCCTCCAAATACCCATATCAGACTTTAATTTGATATGGGTATCTGAACATGCAACCTAGCTGGCTAGCTTAATCTGAACATGCAACCTAGCTGGCTAGGAAAGGAAAGGAAAGGAGACTATGCCCCACTCATGAACCATACCAGGCCACATGCCCTTAATATGAAGGGGGTGAAATGCCAGGGGGGTCCCAATGTTGTTGATGATATGGGCCTCTTTCACACAACACTGAGTCAGTGATTGTGGGGGTCTGTGGGCAGCAGGTTTATCAGAATCTGGAAGCCCCATTTAATAATAAGGGGGCAACCGAAATACTGGTCCCTCCATGTGAATGAGTATGGAAAACATAATGCCCATACTCTATTTACACAAAAATGTAACATAGAAATAAAGATACCCATACATTTGACAAGTCAATTAAAAAATAAAAATCCCCAGAAAAGTCCCTCATTGAAAATCCATCATCAATCATGGGCCTGCTTCCCACTGACTCCCACTGAATTAAAAAAAAATAACAAGATCCAGCACACAAGACCAATCCCACTAGCCGAATGACAGCTATATAAGGCACTGTCATCAGATTTATAGCTGTCATCAGCTATATAAGGTAAGGGGCGTGAATAGTGGTGACATCATTGCCCAGATATGGTTATGGCCATATTTAGGCAATGATGTAACCTATCTGTTCATTTGCTTATGCAGCCAGGGATTCCCGGCCATGTAAGTGAAGGCCCTGGGTGACATCAGTGGTTGGTACAGTAAGGAACATAACTAGTACAAACACTCACTGGTTCCTTAGCAAGTATTGACAGCTGGAAGCTGTCACATTCACTCTTGCTGAACAACAAACATATACACCCTACTGATCACAAGGATGAGCTACCCTGGATTCAGTTCGAACACGGTTCAAACAAAATTCAAAAAGTTCACATGCCAAACCTGAACCAAATTAAAATCTATTGAAGCCAATTCCGTAAAATTAAAAATGTTTGTTTTCTAGGCTACTAGACAAAGGGTTGTCAAAAATATTTTTTTTTTGGGGGGGTGTCGGTTGGTGGGCTCAGTCCTGGGTGACAAGTACCATTGTGAATAAGAAATCCATTTATCAGGGAGCAGTGATTTTTTTTTGCCAGCAATGAAATGTAATTAGCTGGCATTTTAGCTGGATCACTTTTTTCTTTTCCAAGAAGGAACACTTATTTTTCTCTATAAATGCCACTTTTGCTGAAGCACATCCCACAGCAAGAATGAAAAAAATTGGCTTACACTCCCCCCCAAAAAAAGAAAGATGCATACCAGACCCTTTTTTGATTCTCATATGGATTTCAATATTGATGAGTAAAAGGACCTCTACCCCACAACCCTGGTCACTGGTTGTTGGGGCCAGCAGTTGAAGAGCGTATTAGAATCTGGAAGCACGCTTTAACAATGAAGGGACCTCCAGATGCTGTTCCTTCCCCATGTGAATGTGTATGAGGAACATAGGAACCCCTACTTGTTCACAAAAAAAATGTCATCTTGAAATAGGCACCCATGTTTGACAGTTCCATCACAATGGCCATATTTGGGCAGCGATGTTGTCACCGCTATCCCGCCCCTATGCTTACATGGCTGGGATTCCCAATAACATCACCAGTTCCTAGTGGGAAGTTGTCATATAAAGAAGCCATATGATGTCTGGCTCCTGCCGATTGAACTGAAGCTTCATCCCCAATCATGGGACATTTTTTGGAGTTTTTTTATTTTTAAAAAAGGACTTGTGTGTTTTTTAGTTAATATTTACATTTTTGTAAATTAATAGGGATACCATGTGCCCCTTACTCATTCATGTGAGTGGGGCCATTGTCAGGGAGTTCCCTTATTTTTAAAGGGGGCTTTCAGATTCCAATAAACCCCCCAACTGCAGACCCCCATTCTGTGCCAGAGTTGTGAGAAGGCCTTCATCCTCATTAACATAAAGACAAAGTTCTGATCTGTTGGGGGCATGTGGCCCGGTATTGTTCAAGAGGAAGGGCCTGCACACTTATTGCCCCTCTTTCCTGACCTGCTAAGCTGCTTGCTCAAATAAGGGTCTGGTATGGATTTTTTTGGGGGAGGCATGCTTTATTTCATGTTTCTTGTTTTTTCTTCTTTTATTTTTGTGCCTGACAGGCACGTGTCTGAGGAGTTTTGTTGTGCAGTGGCCAGAGACTGAGAGGCTAGTTCCCCATCAGGTTGATTGACAGGGCACAGCAGTAGACAGATCCAGTCCATTAGCAGCTTTTGAATCCTTCTACAGCCATTCACTTTCAATCAAAAGTAAGGGGGACCAGATGGAGAACTGACCGAATGAGTCAGCTTATTTCACAAATATGGGCATTGCCATATTTGGGTAATGATGTACCAGTATCCCCGGCCCTCTGTTTACATTTCGTTTTCAGATAATATTAGATCTTTATTGAAATCTCCTGAATGTCTTTTACCTGCTAATGAGTACCAGTAATTATGTCCATGCCATTGTATGTCTTTTATTATATACATAAATATGAAACTGAAAATTGAACCCATTGTACAATTTTCTTCCATGCTGGATCTATTCCCTACGCTATGGCAGATGTTTACCCAATATTTACCCCATGTCACCTATTCTGCCTGGTTGTATCCCATGTTCTAAAAGTATATCAATCACTGCCATTGATACGTACCAGATCTGTGAAATTAATAGCACAGTATTTAGAACATTAATTTGTTTTGCAGGTAAGCAGATATATTTTTTTACTAGTATATGTATTTTACTATTATGTATTTACTATATACTGTATGTATTTTGCTTTGTTTTTTCCACCAGATCAGTAATTCATATTCACTAACAATATAAAAATAAAACAACATGTTTTATCTACTTTCTCTGCAGCTCGCAGTGCTGTTTGCATTTAAACAGGTTGGGGTCTCTGGTAATGGGAATGATAATGGAAAAATAAACTGCAAGAATGGAATCTATCCAGATTCTTTTTTCATTACTTGCTTGAGTTAGATTATTGATTATAAGAACTGTGAATAGGTACAGCAAATTCTCTTGGTATGGACCTGACACTGTAGAATAGAAATATATATGTATATATATGTATGTATATATATGTGTATATATGTATATATATGTGTATATATATATATATATATATATATATATATATATATATATATATATATATATATATATATATATATATATATATATATATTGCCAGCCTTGCTTTTAGGACACAAAAGAGTTAAAAATAGAACTCCATGCAAAACCTAATTTAAAAAGCTCCCTCCTCTTCCTGACACCTATTATGACTAACCTGTGTAAGAAAGAACTATATACGTACCTATTATCAGGCTGCTCTGCTTCAGTCACATGATCTGGTTCCCCTGTGTTAGCCAGCAGCTGCTGCAGGGGAGAGGAGGGAGTGCCGACAATAGCCTATGGGTGACATCATCACTCCCAGGCATTACCAGCCATTGTTGAGTGCTCTCTCCTCTCCCTTTCAGTTGCCACTGGCTGACACAGAGGAGATAACATGACTAAACTGAATCAGGTAAGACTAGGTTTTCAATGGAATTTGTTAAGGGTTAGACACAATATTGCAACTTAAATGTTGCTAATTGTTCATATGCCATTTTTTGCTATGACAAACCTCCTTCATTCTCATATGTACAAACTACTGTTGGGCGAACAATTCAGGCTGAGCAAAAGTTTGGCCCGAACATTGCCTGTTTGCCCGTTCATAAAACACCCATAATTTGCGGGGCCCTAGGCGTGATGTTCGCCCGCCGAGCACTCCGCAAAGCACTGCTCACTGCACAGCGCATTCTAAGGCCCTAATTGTATGAAGCCTTGCACCTGACCACCAATCAGGTGCAAGGCTTTGCCAATTAGGGAACAGAGCACTGTCAGAACCTTGATTGGACAAATTGATGATGACTTTGTCCAATCAAGGCTCAGTGCTCATAGTCCCACCCCACACTATCAAAGGTTCCCTCCCTCCCATAGGAAGCTTTTGCAGTGTGTTGTTGGAGTGGAGCTAGATAGAGCAGGGCTTAGTTTGGCTCAGTTTGCTACTAGAGAGTTAGTGTGTTCACTTATTATGACTCTGAATTAGGGATGGGCCGAACACCCCCCGGTTCGGTTCGCACCAAAACATGTGAACAGGCAAAAAAATTGTGCGAACATGCAAACCCCATTAAAGTCTATGGGACACGAACATGAAAAATCAAGTGCTATTTTTAAAGGCTTGTATGCAAGTTATTGCCATAAAAAGTGTATAGGGACCCGGGTACTGCCCCAGGGGACATGTATCAATGCAAAAAAATCTTTTAAAACAACAGTTTTTTCAGGAGCAGTGATCTTTAAGGATGAGCCAAACACCCCCCAGGTTCGGTTTGCACCAGAACATGCGAACAGGCAAAAAATGTGTGCAAACACCGTTAAAGTCTATGGGACATGAACATGAAAAATCAAAAGTGCTCATTTTAAAGGCTTATACTGTATGCAAGTTATTGCCATAAAAAGTGTTTGGAGACCCGGGTCCTGCCCCAGGGGACATGTATCAATGCAAAAAAAAGTGAAACAATAAAAATGAAATATTCCTTTAAATATTGTGCCTGGGGGGTGTCCTTAGTATGCCTGTAAAGTAGCGCATTTTTCCCTTGTGTAGAACAATACCAAAGCAAAATGACATTTCTAAAGGAAAAAAGTAATTTTAAACTGATCGCGGCTGTAAAATGTATTGTATTGTCGGATCCCGGACATATAGAAAAAATTCATTGAAAAAAACGGCATCCCCCCAGTCCATTACCAGGCCCTTTGGGTCTGGTATGAATATTAAGGGGAACCCCGCACACAAATAAAAAAAATGCGTGGGGGTCCCCCCAAAATCCATACCAAGCCCTTCAGGTCTGGTATGGGTATTAAGGGGAACCCTGTGCCAATTTTGTTTTTTAAATGGCGTAGGGGTCCCCCCAAAATCCATACCAGAACCTTCAGGTCTGGTATGGATTTTAAGGGGAACCCTGTGGCAAAATTTTAAAAAATGGCGTAGGGGTCCCACACAAAATCTATACCAGACCCTTATCCGAGCACGCAACCTGGCAGGCCACACGAACAGAGGGGGGACAAGATGGCCATATGCCCTCAACATGGGGAGGATGTTTTGGGGTCCCCCCCAAAACATCTTGTCCCCATGTTGATGGGGACAAGGGCCACGTCCCCACAACCCTTGCCCGATGGTTGTGGGGGTCTGCGGGCAAGGGGCTTATCAGAATCTGGAAGCCCCCTTTAGCACGGAGACCCCCACATCCCGGCCCCCCCTATGTGAATGGGTAAATTGTACCCCTACCAATTCACCAAAAAGTGTCAAAATAGTAAAAATGACAGGAGACAATTTGGGACAAGTCCTTTATTAAAAAATAAAAAAACAAAAATTTCCCACGATCTCAATCCATCTTTGATGACAGCATTCGGCGGACCAAAAAGAAGAAAAAAAAAACAACTCCACCTCCATGGGAGGCTCCCGCCGACTGACGCTTCTTCCCGACGACAGCTGTTATATAGCTCAGGGCGGGGCCACCCGGTAATGCAAATGGGTGACCCCGCCCCCCTCTGACGCCACGTGACATCAGAGGAAGACGGGGTCACCCGTTTATGTCTGCCTGTAAAGTGTTGCATCTGTCTGATGTTATTGCCAGCATAAGTTGCATCCAACATAGTTTTACTTCAGATAAGTACAGTACAAGAATGTTTTTCCAGTCTTTTGGAATGTAAGAAGAAAATTACTTTCTTAAGTCCTGTCAGTGTGGTGAAACTAAACTGAATAAGCTTAAAGTGGGAGTAAACACCCATCTCCAACTTTTACCTGTAATAAGGCTTACCTATAGGTAATGTAAATATCTCTTAAACGTGCACTGTTTAGGAGATATTTACTGTACATGCAGCCGGTGACATCACTGGTGCATGCGCTGTAAAGGAATGGCCACCCGGCCAGACCCCTGTGCTATAAAATGTGGCTTCTGTGCGCATGCGTGGGAGTGATGTCATTGTGGCTCTGACCAGTCACAGAGCCAGATTCCACAAATGCGGAAGGAAGACGGGTGAAGATGGGAGTGCCTGCAGTTCTGACAGCTCGGCACTGGAAGGGCTTTGTTTTAAGGTAGTTTAACATAATGTGCCTACTTAGCACGTAATGCCTTTACCTTGCAGGGTTCAAAATTGACGCTCTTTTTTTGTTTATAGCGCAAAAAATAAAAACCGCAGGGGTGATCAAATACCACCAAAAGAAAGCTCTATTTGTGGGAAAAAAGGACATCAATTTTGTTTGGGAGCCACTCTGCACGACCGCGCAATTGTCAGTTAAAGCGACGCAGTGCCGAATCGCAAAAAGTGCTCTGGTCAGGAAGGGGGTAAATTCTTCCGGGGCTGAAGTGGTTAAGAAAACAGAGGAACTTAAGTTTAAATTAACCTCTTCACGCTGGCCTAACACACATATGAGGCCTCTCGGCGTGTGGGCCTTAACGCCAAGTGGCCGCATGTATGCGGTCCTGTTTAAAAAAACGTAGCTTACTGAGAGCACGTTTCCAGCATGGTAGCCAGCTGTTACCGGAAATTTCCCAATGCATACTAGCCTTTGGGAGCTTCCTGATCATGTTACTGCATTTAGAACCTCCTAAAGGCAAAGGAGGCGGACAGCAGGAAGGGGTTAAACAGGCTGCCTCAGCAGCACACTCCCCACTTGCCATCATTAGATACCACCACTCAACAACACATTGCAATACTTTGGACCAATACCAAACATTCACTCTTGAGAGACACAAGACCAAACTTTCTAAAATCTCTAATATTGATTACCAGTACGCACAGCAATTTTTAGGTGATTTTGAGAACTTTTAAATTGATTTTTAAGACATTTAACTGTTACATATGTGAAATCCATTTTAGAAAGGTTTTTTTTTTATTTTTTTGTGCTAATAAATAATTTTCTATTTATTTTTGTATATTCTCTTTTCCATCTCTTTTTGTAATCCTCAGGTTTAAAAAAAAAATATCTATCATACATGTCTCTTTTAGTGTCAGATCATTTTGCATTTTTTATGGGTACATTTTAGCATATTAATACCCATTAAGAATTGAAATGTGGCAAAACATGTAGGCTTTTGTTATGGGGAATTTTTAGCTGAAATAAAGGTGAGTTAAAAAAATAATGAAAGCTATTAAACAATATGTTACCCCAACATTTCCTATTTCACATTGTGCCTGCTGTACTATGTACTTGTATGAGAAACTATCCTGTTCTCTCTGTATTGCTTTCTTTGTGTGAAATCCCTGGTGTTCCTGCTAGTCCTTTTCTTATTAACAACGGACCACACTAAGCAGGAAAACACACCATGGTCAGTTCTTTAGTTCTGTTGGGAACTCAGTCTGCTCTCCTCCAATGACCAGACTTGTCCTGGCACACCCCTGCCCCCCCCCCCCCTGCACAGACGTTCACTGAGAAGATCAGTGTAATGCTGTTTCCCCTCCCTTACCTCTTATGCAGCCGAGAACAGAGGGAATGTGATCGCTTTTTAAAAAAAAGGAAAAAAAGCGTTTATAATGTTTTTTTTTTTTATATCTATACACGTTTTGCCTTTCATTTCTATTTTAAACTGAATGGGTTGTTTTACAAGGTGAGAGTTTACATGAGCTTTAATATTTAGAGGATCAGGAAGTTTGTCAGGGAAGTATCCTTTTCAGGTTTTAGAAGTTAGATGTTGCTGACCTAGAAAGGAAGGAAGTTTTTGAAGCCATGCAACAAAGAGATTTGACATTCATAGTAAAAAAAAAAAAAAAATCTAGGCTTTTACATTCCATTCCACAACTCACCTCTGAACCCCCATTCATATTATCTCTGCCCCCCTTCCACATTTCACTTCTGCACCCCCATCTAAAGCTCACCCCAATCCACAGCTCTTACCTCTGCCACCCCTTGTTTTTGTCTTCTTCCCCAGCTTCCTCCACAGCTCTAACCTCTGCACAACCTGTCCCATCCTCCACAGCTCTCATTTTGCACAACCTACCACCCCCCTTCCCCCACCTGTGCCCAACTTGATCCAATCTTTCATTTTGTACAACCTGCCTTCTGCAGATCTCACCTCTGCACATATCTCCCCCCTTTCCCAGTTAACCTCTCTGCACAAATCCCCCCCCCCTCAGCTATCCTCTCTGCTAACACCCCCGCCCCCACCCCCCACACACACACACACACTTTTCCAGCTCTCCTCTCTGCTAACACCCCCCACCACACACACACACTTTTCCAGCTCGCCTCTCTCTTTCAAAACAACACAGGCAGCTGCAGCTGGACCCAAGGCACTGACCGGGCCTTAAGGGCAGAAGCCCTGGGTGCCCATCACTAGTACACAGAAGCTGGTTGAGAAAGTGAGCACTTCTTCTCCTGGCTCCTGTGTTAAATGAAGGGTTAGAGAGGAGAGGTTTGTTAGAGGTATCGGGACGGTGTTCTGACTGAAAAAAAGCCCTGACCTGAGCTATATGGGATTCTTTACATTCCTGTTATTCCAGGAAATATAACTCTCTATTGATGCCACTTTTTACCCACACTTATTTTCAATGGGGATCTTTGGACAAAGGTTTTAAGCGGTGGTTCAGGGATTGTCAACTTTTGTTACACCACTCCTTTGAGAGTACCAAATGAAAAACCCTACAATTTTTTTCACTTAAGCTTACCTTTATGGACCAATGAAGCTATGCCCAATTGTCTCATTTTGTGTGTAGTTTGCCCCAGCTGCTTCATACATTCTCTGAATTAAACCCTGTTTAAATTATCATGTGGCCTACAGATCCTTTGCTGCATAGTGCATCATTATTTTATAAAGCTCTACTATCTCTCCAAGGTCCTTGTTATCTGGGTTATTTTTCCCCTTGAGGAAAAGATCAACAATTTAGTATTACTGATAAGCAAAAGGATAGGATTGTGCAGCTTTCTTATATGCCCTTTATCTATTACAGAATAGAGGAAGTAAATGATAAACTTCTTATCAACTGGCATTATACACAAGATAATTGCATGCAATGTCTTCATCTGTCTTACCTATGTGTTGGAGGGACTGTGGAGGCCACACAACCCATGGACACATCTAGTGGGCTTTCCCACTTATTCAGGTGTATAAGGCAGGCAGTGGCTGACATGATCCCTCTTATACAAGGCAACAAGGTCAGATTAGATCCTTAGTTTATGTTATTCCATTGTACAACAGAATCAATAGGCCTACTGTATATAAGAGGTAAATTATTCCACATTTATTAAATGCTGCAAAATCTTTGACCCCACTTCTGTACAGTGGACAACACACTGTATGTAAAGTGGATGATATATGTCTCTTCTCTTAGACCAATTTACAAATATTGCTAAAGGGTACTGTTGTTAAACACTCTAAAATATGGGCCTGCTGGTTTGAGTTCAAAACCACTGATTTATACTGTGATATTATCTAAGCACTTTGATAGTTTTCGTTCAATAATTGTTGTTGTCTGGAAGCTTTTATTGACCATATTATTGGAAATTACTGTTATGCATCCAATCCCTCCCCCATGTTTTCTTCTTGTTTTTTTCTGTTTTGATTTCTTTTCTTTTCTTATATCTTATAATTATAAAAATAAGCTTTTCTTGTGAGCAATTCTACCATCTATATTTTTGGGGTTGCAATAGGTACAAAACACCTTAATGATCACAAATATTGTTTGAATGTGATGTGACCCAATGTGGTATTGTATGTTGCTTTGTTCAGTATCATCTATTTATTTATTTGCTTTTTTTCTTGAAATAAGCAAAAAAAAAATTATTAAACAAGAAAGTCTACAAACCATGGTGTTTATAGTGGAAATGTATGAACCCTGATGTTCTGACTGGTAATTATATTTCTTGAGGCCCTAAAATGACAGCACAGTACAAACACCCCCAAAATTACCCATTTTTGGAAAGTTTATTTCACCTGGTGATCTGGCCAATAACACACTGCCTGTCTAAAGATGTCTGCATTCTGGATGAAGTAATAAAGCAGACACCTTTGGACAGTAGCATTGTTAGTCTGGGGAGAGGGTATTGTTAGACTAGCAGATCTAGGCACCTTTGACTAATAAAATGAAGCTGAAATCTAGCTAACACTTTATAGACAGTTACAGCAAATTGTTTTATTTTTTTTTGTGATAAAGATTTTACATAAATGAATACAAGAAATAAATAGTTTAACCATCTAACTGCAGCTTTGTCTGGACAGCTTGGTCTGTTAAATGAAGTTGAAAAAAAAACAGACTTATTGGCTGAATCAGCAGGTACAAATAAAGAAAAACAAGCTAAAAAGGGAAAATTAATGCAGGCACCACATCTAAGAATTGGTGAGCTGCAATTTAATAAATGTTTGTTTTTGGGGTTGATACCACTTCGAAGGGCATACATTTTGAATCTGATTTCCTGACTACCTACCACATTTTTGGAGGCCCCAAAGTTCAAGAACAGTAGAAATACCCACAAATAGACCATATTTTAGAAAGCAGACACCCAATGTGTCTTCTAAGAGCCATGGTGAGTCTTGTGAAGATTTTATGTTTTGTCCTAAGTTTTGGGGAAAATTAAGAAAACATTCAAATGTATTTATTACACAAAGCTGTCATTTTAATACAATACTTCACACACACATCATGGCCCATGTATACTTACTTACAATTACACCCCAAAACATATTTGGCTACTGCTCCTGAGTATGGGGATACCACATGTATGAGACTTTTTCACGGCCTAGCCACATAGTTGTCCAAAATCCAAGGAACACCTTCATGCCCCGTACACACGGTCGGACATTGATCGGACATTCCGACAACAAAATCCACGGATTTTTTCCGACGGATGTTTTGCATAAACACGATCGCACAAAGTTGTCGGAATTTCCGAACGCCAAGAACGCGGTGACGTACACCATGTATGACGAGACTATAAAAGGGCAGTTCAGTACCAAGTGTGGCACCCATTTGGACTCCTTTTGCTAATCTCGTGTTAGTAAAAGTTTGGTGAGAGACGATTCGTGCTTTTTCAGACTCATGGTTTTTAGATCGTATTTCTGCTGTTCAGTTTGTGCTTGTGGGTTTGTATGTGGTCTTCAGTGTGTGCAGCGAGTTACCATTGACTTTGTCATTGTGTTCTTGTTCATTCGTTACTGATTTTCAGGTCACTCTTCACAGGCCTTGCTGTTCTTCAGTGCATTCTGTTACTTCGTTCTGAGCAGCCGACTGTTTTCTAGCCATGTTGCGTGTACGTACTCCTTGTAGAGTTCATGCTGTGCGGGGGCTTGGTGTTGGGGTCCTTACTTTGACACAAGCCCAGTCCATGAACAGGGCGAGGAGGAGTTCATGGACCAAGAATTGGTTTGGTCCAGCGTGACCAATTCTGTCACATGCCTTTGCTCCGTGAGATCCGTGAGAATAATCCTGATGATTTCAGGAACTTTCTCCGGATGATGGACCCCGTATTTCACCGTTTGTTGGCTTTGCTGACCCCTTATATCAGCAGGCAGGATACCTGCATGAGGCAAGCCATCACTCCGGAGCAGAGGCTAGTCGCCACCCTGCGGTACTTGGCGACAGGGAGAAGCCTGCAGGACCTCAAGTTCTCGACAAGCATCTCCCCCCAGGCTCTGGGGATCATTATCCCGGAGACCTGTTCTGCCATCATCCAGGTCCTGCAGAAGGAGTAGATTAAGGTAAGATTTTTATCCTTTAACATCACATTTTATTGTATTTAATGTTTGTTAATATATTGTATTTCTTTCTTCATTCCCTAATTACCATGATTGTAATATGCTGTGAATGCCCCCTTTGTCCTCATGCATGCTGGATTTTTATGTCATTTTTTTTTGTCCTTCATACATATTTGCCTTCACTTACCTCCCCAGCATGCTCTCCTGGGCCTATATTCACCTTGTGTAGTCACTTAACAATGTATTTTGTCAGCTCTGGCAGAGTGCCAGAGGCTTTTTTTGGGGGGGTCCCAAAATCATTTGGAACCCTCCCTCCCCCCCAACTGCTAACTCAGCTGATACCAATCCTCTATCTGCTGACTTTGCCAAACCCATACCCACCTTTTTTGTGGTCAGATTTATGGATGAATTTCTCAAAGCATGTGGTAAAAGGGCCTGCCTGAATACTTTCAAATGGTACTGTTTAAAAACTGTTTTTGTATCCTATTATTATCTTGATAGGTAATAGCAGAATGTAAAAAAATGTGCTAAAATGTGTACAGTGTGTATTTCTATCTTTGTATTATGACACTTCTTACCTGTTCAGTGGGCTGTCAATAGTGTAAGTAAGGAGGGGCTGGCCAAAGTAATACACATTATTTAGGCATTCATCTCTCAATGAAGTGGAGAGGGTTACCTGTCCAAAACATCTCCCCCCCCCCATTAAATGTATAAAATGGCCCATGAGAGGGGGGAGGAATCTGATAGGTGGACCTTATACCTTTTATCTTTAAATACTCCCTAAAATAAATGCTATACTGATGTTGGCCAAGAATGTTTGTGTCTAATCTGCTTTCCATGTTTATGTGCAAAATGATTAATTTATTTTTATTGTTTGACTCCACAGTTTCCTTCCAACCCACAGGAATGGCAGACTGTGGCATCCCACTTTGCCCAGCGGTGGGACTTTTTTAACTGCGGAGGGGTAATTGATGGGAAACACAACCACATTGTCCCACCACCCAACTCGGGGTCATACTATTACAACTACAAAGGGTTCAAAAGTATTGTGATGTTGGCGGTGGTGTCGGCTACTTATGAGTTCCTGTATGTGGACGTGGGGAAGAATGGCCGGATGTCACAGATGGTGAAGTCATCGCCCACGCGCAGTTCTACAAGCATCTCCAGAATGGCAGCTTGGACTTGCCACCTCCAGAAGACAATGCGGAAGGACCATCTTATGCGGCCATTCCCTATGAAGACCCTCACCCCGGACCAGAGGGTTTTTAATTACCGGCTGGCCAGAGCCAGAAGAGTGGTGGAGAACACGTTTGGAATAATGGCCAGCCGGTTCCGCCTATTTCTTACACAGATACACATAGCGGAATATAAACTCAATCACATCATGCTGGATTGCTGTGTTCTCCACAACTTTTTAAGGAGAAATTCTGTGAACTATGCTGGCTCAGTTGGGCCTGAAGCCAGAATTAATCTCAATGAACCAACACTGACGGCGCCTGAAGCTGGCTGTCCTGGCTTGCCCCCCCAGAGTGCCCGCAAGGTCCATATAAGATACATGGAATACTTTGCGGGTAGGGGGGCCATCAATATGGCAGACAATGTCTGAGATATTTTTTAAATAAAAAACATTTTTAAACTGAACAAATATTTGCTTAGATTTACTGCTTGTCTTTCTTTTAGCTGACCCTGATTGAAATTTGGAGAGTCGTGAAAATGGCGTGATTGTGTAAAATTATAAAGCACTGTTGGGTGTTATTTACTAAAGGCAAAGACACTTTGCATTGCAAGTGCACTTGAGACTGCACAGAAACTGCACTTGTAGTGCAAAGTGGATTTGCCTTAAGTAAATAACCCCCATTGTCACTGAAAACACCAATTTTATAACAAAAAATGCTTTTGAGCATTGAAGAAAAGGGGTCACACATTGTTGATTCTCAATCTTTTTAATCCAAGAACAATCACATGTGCATTTATAAAAGGTTTTTTAAAACAAACCAACATGTTTGTTGTATAACAATTTTTTAGGTCACAATAAAAGTAGAAATTTCCTTTTAAGGTAAAATAGGGATGTTTAAAACCAACAAGAAATACACAAATTTTGGAACTTACAAAGTTCAACTTTTGTAGAAATTGAAGGCAATATCAGACATGAGTATTCATAAACTGTGTTTGATATTGCGTTCAGCAGATGGGGTGATGTTACCCCTGGAAAAGCCAAATTTTGAAGATGCACACAAATTGCCGAATGTCAACATGTGCTAGCTGCCATCATGGGGGATCAATGGACATGTTTTGTGGGTGCAACCCCTTCCTTTCAGCTACTTTATTTTAATTAAATAAATAATTAATTATTGAGGAAGGGGTTGCACCCCCAAAACGCATACACTGATCTCCTGTGATGGCAGATAGCATATGTTGACACACTGTGTGCATCTTCAAAATTTGGCTTTTCAAGAATATGTCAAAAAATGTGCAAAAAATTTTCAGGGAAAAAAAAAGCAGAAATAAGTAAGGGATTTCGAGGGGTTTTAAACTCTCCCTAAAACATCATTGATGTTCTTCATTTTGTTTTGAACATCATTGATGTTTTGCTTGATGTTTTCCAAGTCCCTATTACACCCCATGGTCTCCCCGATCAGGATCTGGGCACTTTCACTGGTGAAATGACCTTCATCCACAACATCACGATCACCTAAAAATATATAAAAAACAAAAACACCATGTATTATAAGTATGCCGGCATCCGTCTCTTACCTGAGCCTGTGGTCACAGACACTCACCTGCTGTGGTGACAATTTCCACCACGTCTCCCTCCTCCTCCTGTTATGTTTGTGGGATTTCCCCTTCTTCATGAGGTGGGGGGTCTGTTGTCTCCACTGATGAGTGGTGTCCTCCGAGTCTTTTATCCCCTATGTAAAAAAAAATAGGTATACTTAGCACACAGATATTTTATGACAGAAATTGGAATATGAAACATTGCTTGGAAGTGGGGTACAATTGTCTGTTTTGGCAGAGTTCCAAGATGAATAAATATTTTTTCACTTTGTCAAGCTTGAATACTTACCTGTTTTGTACAAGCTTCACAGATGGAGACACCCCTATAGTATACACTGGAGCATCTGTGTGGGCCCCCAATAAAAAGGGTGTTCTTGTGTCCCACACTAGTTCTACAGCGTCCAGATGTGTAAACAGCTGCTGAGTGTCCTCTCCTTACACAGAATCTAGTTTGCATTTCATTCTAGTTACAAACCCATCTAGACACCAAAATTATTTTAAGAGAAGTAGGCCAGAAAAAATGTATTGAAATGCATCTGGACAAAACATGGTGTTTTAATGGCCGTACGAACAATGTTTCCTACGAACGAATAATGTGTCCATGACCAGGAAAGTTGCCATTTTATATTGTACAACAGTAAAGAAAAGCACATGGAGCAGCACAAATGTAATAAAAAGAAAGAATAGGAACACAGGACAACTACTTACTTTTTTGCAGCGCTCTCCTGATCCTTCTATACTGATTGTGCTCCCTTAATTTGAGGTCTGACCACCGCTTCCTCAGTTGATCCTTGGATCGCCGTACCCCAAAATTACGGTGCAGACTCTTCACAACTTTAGCTATGATCTTGGTGTTTCTGACATTTGGGTTGGGGTAAGATCCATACTTCCCATCATCGTCGGCCCTCTTCAGTATGTCCACCATCTCCACCATCTCCACAAAGGACATATTTGATGCCTTAAATCATCTCCTCCGGGATCGGGACGTTTCTGGCTCCTGGCTTTCCTCCTCCTCGTCCTCGGTGTAATTAGCA
The DNA here is from genome assembly GCA_037952925.1 of Lithobates clamitans. Taxonomy (NCBI): domain Eukaryota; kingdom Metazoa; phylum Chordata; class Amphibia; order Anura; family Ranidae; genus Lithobates; species Lithobates clamitans. The sequence goes on from JBBGZY010001165.1 coordinate 2,528,457, forward strand.
CGCACCTGCTCTGTCTCCGCCATGTGCTCTTCCCCACTGCGCTGAACGAGAAGGGGCGGGAAATAGACTAGAAAGAACATCAGGGGCGGGTAGAGTTTCACGCATGCGCAGTGTATATAAAGCGTAACACGCGTGTGTAGTACACACGGTCTGTGAGCGGAGGAAGGAGTATCAGAAGCACCTATCGTGATAATGAAGGTAACATTTAAACTTGGGCCTATACTGCTTAAAGATTGAGGCCTATATTAGGACAAGATTAGGAGAGTTTAGCCTGACATTAGGGTTTGTCTTGTGTATTGCAGATAAAATGGATGGCTTCAATGACCGCAATTTCCTTCCCCTGTTCATAGACAAATACAGGGAGCTACCCTGTCTGTGGCAGGTCAAACACCCGCATTATAATCATAAACAAAAGAGGCAGGCAGCACTGGAGAAACTGCTGGAGTTGGTGAAGCCAGTGGTCCCCACGGCAACCATCCCTTATTTAAAAGCCAAAATTGGTGGCCTGAGTTGCACTTATCTTATCTTATCTTAGGGAGCGCAAAAAGGTCCAGGATTCCCAGAGATCCGGAGCTGCAGCAGATGACGTTTATGTCCCCAGGCTGTGGTACTATGAGAGACTACGATTTCTGTCAGACCAGACTGAAGTCAGGGAATCCCTCTAAACCCTTCCTTCCACTCTTCCTTCCACCCTATCTTCCACCCCAGCTGAGGCTTCCGATGTCCAACCTGGGGCTTCCAGCCAGGAAGAAGTGGAGGAGCCCAGCTTGAGCCAGGTATAGCATTGTCCTACAGATTTCTGGTCAACAAATAAATTATGTTTACTAGATGTTGTTATTGATCACTAATTGCTAATTTAATAAAGTGTTTTATATATCAATAGACAGTAGTGGGCAAAAATAATTGGGACAAGAATGAAAAATGCTGGGCTCAGAATGTTAATCTGTTATATTTGTTAACATTCAATTTGCAACAGTCATGAGCTGAAAATTGTGTGTGATTGATGAAGAAAAAACTAAAACTATGTCCCTTTTTCATACACAGGAAAACCTTAGCCAGGAGGAGGCTGTGGAATGTGGCACACAGGAGGAGTCTGTGGAATGTGGCAGTCAGGAGGAGGCAGGGGGTTAGTGGCAGCCAGGAGGAGGCGGGGGAAAGTGGCAGCGAGGGGGTGGCCAGGCCCAGTAGGAGCCTGACAGAATCGCAGGTTCCTCCCCTCCGCCTTCCAAACAAAAGACCCAGGAAGTGGAGTAACATGGAGGATTCAGCACTCAGGCTGCTTCAGGAGGCTTCTGCGTCCTTCAGAGCCACCCCCACTCGTGAAGAGGCCTTTGCCTGCATGGTTGCCACCAAAATGCAGGACATGCAGGAGGGCCAATGCCTCATGTGTGAGGAAATCATTGATAAAACATTAACTAAGGGGGTGAAGGGGCGAAATCACACCCAATACCCACCTGTGTGAGTTGGACCATCCTCCTCCTCCTCCTGCCACAACTCCAACACCACAGACACAGTGTGGAAGGAAGACAAGAGAGTGATGACCTGGGTTCAGTCTGGTCTGACAAAAGATGCAGGCTCTTGTATGACCACAGCCTGGGGACATTTATGTCATTTGCTGCTGTTCATGATCTCTTGGACTTCTGGAACAGATTGTACTCCCTTATATATGGACTCCTCAGGCCACCAATTTTGCAAAGATTTACATGTGAGTGTATTTCTTATTTTTAATAAATTTTATATGTGTTTTATGGATTTACACTATGTGGCCTTTCCTTCTACCTCCCCATTTATCATCACCGCCACTTAGTTTCTAACATCACTCTGAGGGACCCACCAGCCCATGGTTTATCCCAAGATCACCATTCCTCTGGATCATCTACAGCCACTTACCACCTAATCCTGTTTTGACCCAACTCGGCGTATGCCCCTTTGGGTCTATGAGATCCGGTAAGCCTCTTCATTGTTGGTGGTGGTGTGTCTGTCTTCACCCCAGATGCTATGCACTTATTGATCTGCTCCTTTCATGAAGTCACACAACTTCTAAGGATTGCCTATCACTAGGATCCATACATATATGGAGGACTTTCCTCTAATTTACATCTAGAACTGTTGGACCATTCATATTGGACTTCTTAAACTTTTTTAGCGCTACACTTATCTTGTTTTCTTTCTATTTTGGCATACATCCTGTTGGCCATGTTAGCTACTTGTTTGTGTTTTTAGGGCAGCGCAAAATCATTTGGTACATTCTTCCTTCTGCTATATTCCAACATTGTCTGGTAAGAGTTTTCTCATAAGGGGGTGTTCTATCCCCCCTCAGTCTTACGAGTGGAGGTGTTGGTGGCAGATCATCATTGAGAATGTGCTAAATAAGATCTATAACCTGACTGGACTTTCATACTATATATAGACTTTGGGTTAATCACCTATCACAAACTATGGGGGTTATTTACTAAAGGAAAATCCACTTTGCACTGAAAGTGCACTTGGAATTAAAGTCGCTGTAGATCTGAGGGGGACATGCAAGGAAAATAAAAAACAGCATTTTAGCTTGCACATGATTGGATGATAAAATCAGCAGAGCTTCCACTCATTTCAGATCTACCCCTTAGATTTGGAGCGACTGCACTTCCATGTGCACTTGCAGTGCAAAGTGGATTTGCCTTTCGTAAATAACCCCCTATGTCTGAACACTTCTATTGCACATGCACTTTATTTAATAGAGCAGATCTTAAATAAGTAGATTTTGTCAATTTATATGTAGCGCTGCCTTGTTCGTTTTGTTTTATATGTATTTTGATACCTGCTGTTTAGCAGGTAGAATGGTAGCAGCTTCAGCCTTAATTGGCAATTATTCTTTTAATCTATTTTAGGAAGGTGTGTTTTATATCTCCTTGAGTGTTCATTATTTTACTGATCCCATAAGCGCTTGTATTTGGGAAGGGCTAGTGCTGGACATTTGTATTATATAAGACTAAAACTATAGTGAGGTATGGTAGCATTGTGTGATATGACCTCTATGTAGAGGAAGCAGTCCTAGGCTTAGGTTAGGTTAGGTTGTGAAGGAAAGTAAAGACAATTGTAATGTGTGTCATACTGTATTCAATCTTTTCAGCCCACACACCAGTTTTTTTTGGGACTTCCTAACGTCTTAGGTAGAAGGGATAACTTCTTCTGACTGCATCAAACTGAAGTCTTTCAGGTGCAAGGCCCCTCCAGATACATTTTGGCTTCTTGATAATTTGGGGGGGAGCAGGTTGTTCTAGCAGATTTATATGTGACATATGATTTGTAGATGAGAAACTGATATAAATAATTGTTTTTTTACTACTACCTTGGCTTTTGGGCTGCCAATAGTAATTAACGAAACTGCTGTTTGGAAGAAGTTTGGATGCCCAACCTGAACGTCATTGAAATGAACTGGTGCCAAATCTGTCAAATAAAAAAATTGACATTTTCTGAGCTAATAGGCAAAGAGTTATCAAAATCATCATGGGGCAATGACGCTGACCTGGGAAACATGCACCAACCCCAAAAAAGTGTAAAAAAAATCAATTTGCCAAGGGGCAGTGATTTTTTGAAGCACCAAAAATTACAAAAAACCCTGCATGAATTTATCCACTTGCCGACAATCGACATATTGGTACATCGTTTGATTTTAAATAGTTGTACCAGGATAATGTCTGCAGCTGCAGGCATCATCCCAGTACTGTTTTTTAGAGCCAGCAGTTGGCTCACGTGTAACAGCACCTAACTAGCCACTTGATTGCTGTTTCAAGCAGTAGGAGGGGACATCCCCCCTCCCGCCACTTTCTATAGCTCACTTGGGGCCTTTTGGCCCACCGGGAGACCCCAGCAACCATCCGGCATATCCGCCAGCTGGCTGGACACCCAAACAAAGCCAGGATTGGCTTTGATCGGGTCTTCATAGTGGTAACCTGGAAGTGATGAACTGACATCACTCACAATTTGCCCCGATGTCATCAGCGCCATTTTCAAAAAAATAAAAGCATTCAAAAACGCTGATCTTGGTGTTTTCAGTACTTCTAAGTGCAGAGGAGGGATTTTGGGTCTTTTTGATGTCTCTAAAAAGAGTACCTGTCACGTGCCTATTGCTGTAACAAGGGATGTTTACTTTCTAAAGCAACAGTTTAAAAAAAAAATTAATTAATCATTTAAAAAAAAAATGAGCCTACCCCCCCCCCCCGTGCTTGTGAGCAAAACCGCTGCGCAAATACCGTGTGAATACAAAAAATTGCAAAACCCACCAATTTGTTCTCTAGGACCTCTGCTTTAAAAAAATATCTATAATGTTTGGGTTCTAACACATTTTCTAGCAACAAAATAATAAAATAATAATTGTTACATGTAAACAAAAAGTGCCAGAAATGGCATGGCGCTGAATAAGTTAAAGTGCAAGCAATGACATTTTCCTTCTGACTTCTATTAAAACAAGGCACACAGACCCATCCAGAGGTCCCCCAAAATATTTGAGGGGCATTTGGAGGGGTCTGTGTGCTTTTGGATTTTAGGGGGACGTCATGCAAATAAACAAAATAAAATATATGAGGCGCTCCATGAAATCTATGCCAAAGAAAGATTTGATAAATCCCGCTGTCAGCTGATGTCACAGGGCCACTCCAAGCCCTGGAAGGATTCACTTAGCTTGATTAAAAGATATTTCTGGCTCCCAGTGTTTGGCTGAGAGCAGAAGCCACAGCCCTGATGCTCCAGTGAACACTGGAGGGACAGAGGAGGGATATATAAATATCCTATAATTTATAGACACTATAACATAAACCAATCAAGATATACTTATTGGGATTTTTTTTACCAAAAACATGTAGAAGAACAAATATTGGCCTCAATTTATGAAGAAATTGGATTTTTTCATTTTTTTATTATATATGTTTTATAGCAGAGTTTAAAAAAAATATTGTTTTTTTTTTAATTGTTTATTTATTGAATATTTTCAAAAGATAACAAAGATATATCATCATACATGTTCACAGGAAAAAAAGACACGAAAGGGCGTTTTATCCCAGAGGAACTGAAACATGACATACTTTGTACAATAGGGATAGAAATATGGTGTCAAATGATTAACAGTAATTGTATACGCATCATGGTGAGAGAAAGAAAATATGTTGCGGAATAAGTTCATCAACAACCAATTTCAATTTTTACTAATCGTTTTATCAGAGATCAAATCTGTCAAATACATTTATTCATGGCTACTAAGATTTCTCCAGCTTGTATTCCGAAGCATCCCATGACCGCCAAACCTTGTCAAAACTAGAAAGGGATTCCTCAATTACAGCTGTAAGGTGTTCCATCCTACGAGTGTCTGCTATGATAGTTAGAAATTGTGCAAAAGTAGGAGGGGTATTGGCAAGCCAACATTGAGGCATAGCCCGTTTGGCTGCTAGTAAGATAAAGGCCATCAGTTTCCTATGGGGCTTAGATATTTCCGGGAGTGGAAGGCCCAATAATAGATGAATGGGTTGGAAAGGAATGGGAAGGTTTAGGATCCTTCCCAAAAGTGCGTGGATCTGTCTCAAAAGGGTGAGAGCAAGGGGCATTCCCAAAATATATGATAGTGAGTCCTGTACCAAAACATTAAAATTTTATAGGCAGTCTCTTTTTGGGTCACACATCTGGATATCTTAGAATTAGTTTCCCAGATCTCCTTCCATTCCTGTAACGTAATGGGTCTATTTAGGATGTGTGACCATTTCCGCATATAGGAGTGAGTGTGTTCAGCAATGATGGGGGTAGCATGCAAAATTTTATAAATAGTGGATACTAGGCAGGGTTCATAGGGGCTCTGGAACACATCAGTTCAAATTCTGTAGGTATGGTTAAAGTCAGTTGTGGTGCTTTTTTGGAGAAAAAATGTTTGATTTGTAGGAAAGAGTAGAAAAGATTCTTCGGAATTTCGTATTTAGATTGCAATTCAGAGAAGGTGTAGAGTTTGTGTGTTACGGGATGAACTACATGGCGTAGCTGGAATATACCTGCTTTTGTCCAAGGTAGCATAGCTTCATAGTATAGTCTGTCAGGAATTTCTGGGTTGAAGATGATATTTATTAAAGAACATGGAGATATGAGTGAGTATTTACCTGAACAGTTTTTCCAGATTGAAAGCGTAAATAGCATTGGATTTAAACAGATTCTACGCAGCTGGGAGGTAGATTTGTCAGGAGATGGCCATAGCATACAGCATGGATGAGCCGGTACTGTAATGCTCATCTCAATCTCGGACCATCAATTAGAGGCACATCTAGATGTCCAAGAAGCTATAGCTCTCAAGTGCATAGCATAATAATATTTGATTATGTCTGGTGCCCCTAAGCCCCCTCTGGCTGAGGTTGCAAGGAGAAGCGAGCCAGCTATTCTATGAGACTTGGTATTCCATATGAAATCTAGAAAATTTCTCTGAAGGAGTTTCAGTTGGGACATTGGGATCATTACTGGGAGGGTTTCAAAAGGATATAGAAGTTTGGGGAGAACTGACATTTTGAGAACATTACCCTACCTAGGAGGGATAGAAGGAGGTTCGTTCATGTTTTCAGTAAATTATTAATCTATAAACGTAGGAGGGAAGTGCCTGGAAAAGTGTAGAATAAGAGGAGGTTAAGTGAACTCCAAGGTAATTTAGTGACTGAGGACACCAGCGATAATTACAATTTTCTTTTAAGTTCAAGAGTGTATCTGTTGAAATATTAATTTTAATTAAGTTTTGGACGAGTTGATTTTAAAACCGGAGATATTGCCAAATAGGATTAGGGTTGTATGAAGTGAGGGGAGTGAAATGTGAGGGTGAGTTAATGTCAATAAAATGTTATCCGCACAAAGTGACAGTTTGTACTCCCTATGCCTCAACGTCACCCCTTTTATGTCTGGGTGAGAGCGAATAGCTTCCGCCAGGGGTTTCAGACTAAGAATGAAAATCAGGGGAGACAGGGGTCACCCCTGTCGTGTACCATTACTCAGAGTGAATGGCGGAGAGACATGAGAGGCCATCTGCACTTGGCACGTGGGTGTGGAATATAATGCTTTCAGGGTCTGAACAAAGGGACCCGAAAAACCATATCTATGCAGAATAGCAAACATGAATGACCAGTTCAGATGGTCAAATGCCTTGTGGGCATCTAGACTGAGGACTAAAGAAGGCTTCTTAGTTTTCGTCAGGAGATCAATGAGATCAATTATTCTCCTGCGTGTCTAGTTGGAACAAACCCTACCTGGTCCCTATGTATAAGCGATGGGAGAAGTAGAAAAAATCTAAAAGGGCAATGGGGCGATAGTTATCTGGCAATGAGGGGTCTTTATCCGGCTTCGGAATGACCATGATGAAGGCGTGTAGAAATTGGGAATGGGGGAGTGTCCCTGACATTAGGGAAGTAAACAGATTAGCCATATGGGGCATTAGGACCAGAAGGAATCTCCTGAAGTAGGAATAAGGGAGTCCATCAGGTCCAGGGGATTTGTGGTTGGGGAGCTGATTTACAACTTTAGTGATTTCTTCAACAGAAATGGGAGCATTAAGTCCCAGACGATCCTCAGCGGAAATTGTAGGGAGTTTCAAAGATTCTATGAAGGTGTCAAATTTTTCCTGGGTGAATTGGGAATTCGGGTTTGTAGATAAGCAGTTATACAGTCTCTGGTAAAAATCACAGAAGACCTTGGTCATATTACGGGGGCAATACGTGGGTTCACCGTTGGATTGTAATAGATAATCAAGGGTAGAAGTAAAGGTTCTAGGTTTTAGTTTATTGACCAGCATTCTATGGGGTTTATTGGCATACTCATAGAATTTTTGCTTGGACCATAGGGTGGATTTGGCAACCTTATTCAGGTTCAAGGACTTAATGCGATTACATATTGAGACCACAGTTCTGAGGTGTGTCACCGTAGGGAGACTGAGTAAGCGTTCCTCTGCTTTGGATAGGTCATTTAAAAGGGATGACCTTTGAAGTTTACAGTCTCGTTTATATTGAGAGCCTGCAGAGATGCACTACCCTCTGAAGAAAGCCTTATGGGCCTCCCACAGAGTGGACGCCCCAGAGACTGAACCCTCATTAAGTTCGAAGAACTCGGTCAACTTTTGTTGTAATTGAAGGTGAATCTCAGGCATATTAAGGAGAGACTCATTGAGGTGCCAATGACAGGTTCTAGGTGTGGGTGCGGATAGGAGAAGATCTAGGACTATGGGTGCATGGTCCGACCAAGTTATTGGGTAAATTTCTGAATTCACCACATATGTCAAAAGGGGTGCTAAGACAAAGAAGTGGTCTAATCTTGTATATAATTTATGGGGTGGGGAGTAGAATGTAAATTGCTTAGCCGTTGGATGCTTCACCCTCCATGTATCAAACAAATTATAGGTTCTTATCAGTTTGCTAAATGCATTAGACAGCTTCTGGATCTGTGGGGGCAGGCTATGTGAGAAAAGGGCGAATCTATCTTTAGTTGGTGATATATATACATTGAAATCTCCTCTAATGACCATGAAGGGTTGGTAGAAAGGTTGGAGATGCTCAAAAAAATATTTCCAAAAACCCAATTTTCCCGTATTAGGCGTGTAAACGTTGGCAAGGGTGAACAAGATATTTTAGTGACCACAGCTCAGGAGAACAAATCTGTCCTGAGGATCCAGGTAAGAGGATTTGACCTGGATGGAGGAGGTACGTTTCAGTAAAATGGCTATGCCTGCCTTCCCAGATGGGTCAGATGCTATAAAGGCAGTAGAGAACTGTTTGGAGGTGAATTTAAATGTGCCTTCTGCCTTGAAGTGAGTCTCCTGAACCATGATCACTTCAGCCTTTGAAGATTTGAACTCTTTCAGCGCCAACGCTTGCGTACGGAGCCCAAACCTTTAACATTGCAGGAAAATATACTTACAGCCATATCTCAACCTTAGGAACAAAGCCCTTGTTACAATCATAAAACAACAAAAATGCATATACCATGATGTATAAAACTTTTTAACAAAAACATTATGTGTAATCAGATGACCAAAAGGCGAAAAGTTATGAATGCCTCCTGAATTTAGCTTTGGCAGGGCTAGCTGACTTAGGTGTGTTAGGATAGGACTGTGGGCTAGTGGGAGATCCACTATTTCTGCTGATGGATGTGGATTTAGCTGGCAAGGAGTATAAGTTATGGGCTGGAGTGGATGTTGAGCCGGTGCCATCTTGCCTACCTCCATGCGGCCGCTGTGTAAAGAATTCAGTCAGCTTCTGATGCTTTCTGTGTTCCTTCCTTTTCCTCGTCGTGATCCTCAGGCTGGTGGGGATGTAGATCGCTCCGTTGGTGGGTAAAAAAAGCCCCCTTCTAAGCTGTTTTGTGCCGTTGTCTGTCCCTGGGAAGCAGAGCTTAGCCATCTCATTCCGTGGCCGGCCACGCCCCCCCCCCTGTCGGGTATAGGTTTTTAATTAAGTACAGTTTATTGCTAAGATTTGCTCATGTACTTTCTATAGCTTTGCCCACATTTATTTTGCAGTTTTACACTTGCATATCTGCATAATGTCTATGCTCTGGCATATGGTAATTTGAGCTTTCTGAACATCCCCTATCCACTTATCTATATGTAGCTTTTGTCTGGGCTCCATGTACTCTCTTATTAGCAACATTATCACTTCCTTATCTAACCAGATGGGACCAACACTTCATAATAAAATACACCGAAACAATCTATTCGATGCATGGCGGTGTCTCCATGCAGGAGAGAAGTACACCTTTTTCCTACTCACTTATAGTCCTTTTATTAGTGGACCAATGGCTCCTGGCAAGGATAACTTCATCTTCAATCAACACCATCACATGGTCAGACCATGTGTCAGTGGTATTGACAATCAAGGACTCATTCTCCTCTAACTCAGTCCCAATATGGAGAGTTAATCCACTTCTCTTAAAAAGAGAAGACACAAAAAGACACTGGAGCAGCACCTATTACAGTACTTTGCAGATAATGAAGCTTCTGTAGATAACCACTGCACATTATGGAACACCCATAAGGCATTCAAGTGAGGTATCTTTATTAAATTGGGGGCAAGGATGAAGAGGCAGCGTCAAAAGCAGTTACAGGAACTTATAGATAAAATCCACAACTTAGAAACTCAAATTATACAAAACCCCACATCCCCAACCTCTTGCCAACTACCCCAGCTCCGCTATGACCTCTGACTACTTCTTTTGAGGGACTTTGAAAATCTTCTAGATTATAAAAAAATAATTATTATGTCAATGGCAATAGAGCAAGGAAGGTTCTGGCACAACGCCTTTGAGGCTGTAGATACAAGTCTAAAATCCCATTCATTATACATTCACTTACCAAGGACAAACGCTACCATCCTAAAGACATAGCGGATGCCTTCAGCCACTATTATGGATCATTGTACAACCTAGAAAATGATCCACATATCAACCCACTCCTGAATTAATTAACAATTTCCTTAAAAAATTGTCCCACCCCCAGCTAACCCCAGTTCAGCTGCTCCAACTAAATTCATGAGTCAAGAAGTGCTCCAAGCAATTGATACATTGCCACTAAACAAATCCCCAGACCAGATGGATATATTGGGGAATACTTCAAGACTTTCAGACAGGTACTATCACCTTACTTAGTCAACATATATAATTCTGCAACTGCCTCTTCCTCTTTCCCCCCAGAAATGCTAAAGGCATTATAACCTTACCCAAGCCAGGGAAAGAACCATCTATTCCTCAGAATTTTAGACCTATAACTCTCCTTAATAACGAACTAAAACTATATGCCAAACGAATTTCTCTGCGATCAATCAATATTCTCCCTCAGCTTATACACCCGGACCAATCAGGGTTTACCAAGGGACGCCAGACCACTGATGCAACGAGATGCCTAATTAATATCATTCACCATGCAAAAATAAACAGAACGCCTTCTCTGCTTCTGGCCCTTGATGCAAAGAAGGCCTTCGACCGGATTCATTGGGGATACTTGGCCAAGGTATTGGCAGCTTTTGGCTTTACAGGTCCAATAGTCTCAGCAATTATGACCTTATATACTAAAGCTTCCGACCAGGTTTACACTTCTGGCATCCTTTCCACCCTATTCAACATCACAAATGGAACTTGCCAGGGATGCCCACTTTCACCACTAATCTTTAATTCACTTATGGAACCTCTGGCGAGTTACATTCGCAATCATCCCCACATTACAGGCTTTAAGTTCCATAATTCATCACATACCACCATCTTGTTTGCAGATGATATCATACTCATGCGCACAGATGTGGATACTTCCTTGGCTTCGGTACTTCAGATATTAAAAATGTTTAATTGCCTTTCTAACCACAAAGTAAATGAGACCAAATTGTACATTCTAGGACTTAATGTCCCTCCTCCTATACAACATAAACTCGCAGAATTGTATCCGTATACGTGAAATGCCACAGGGATAAACTATTTAGGCATCACACTAACACCAAAAGTGGAAGAGCTGTTCAAAGCAAACTATTCCCCATTCCTAGGCAAATTGAGCTCCGAACTTCAAGACCTAGCTAAAACTGAACTCTCCTGGTCAGGTCGGTTGGCAGCCTTTAAGATGATTCTTTTTCCCCAATTCCTGTACTTATTCAGAATGTTCCCTATTCCTGTACTTAACTCTTTTTTGCTAATGCCCAATCGATAATTAACCACTATCTATGGCAAGGCAGGAAGGCAAGGTGCGCATTCTCTAGACTGACTACAACTAGGAAAGCAGGGGGAGTGGGACTAGCAACACTTAAGGATTATTACATTATTACATTTTGCTTAGGTGGTATTTAACGCCCTACAGGATTGCTAAATTTTCTCCACGTATTCCTCATACATGCTGGAAGAACTGCGGAGCAGTGGGTACACTATACCACATACTTTGGTCCTGTCCTGCTATCGCCACCTTTTGGACGGGGGTATTTCAACTATTTACGCAAGTTTTGAGGATAAAGAAACCTCTGTCATCAGGCTTTGCAATTTTGTCATTAGACATAGAATCATTACCATTAGACACCAGAAACATAGCCATCCACATTCTTTTAAGTGCAAGACTAGTGTTGGTACACCATTGGAGAAACCAGGTGGCCCCTTCTATCCAAGAAGTTATAATGACTGGCACAAATAAACACCAAAAGGCTAACTATCTGTGGAAGATGTGGTTAGAATGTTACAAAACAGCATCTAGGAACTAAATATAATCTTTACCAAGACTTACAATACAGGGGGTCCCCGGGTTACAAACAAGTTAGGGACTGTAGGTTTATTCTTAAAGCAGAGCTCCACCCTGTTTTACAAGTTTTGCTCAATCACATTCCAGGACTATATTCAGTTATAAATGGATATTTTTTTTTTTTTCGTTTGTACCTGTGTTTTTTCAATGTCCATCTCTGCTTCCTGTCTTAGCTCCCTGCGGATATGGGCAGGTCATCTGCGGCTATTTCGCAATTTCCTTTGTAGCTGCAATGTCTCCTGTGAGCTCCTGTCATTATTCCCAGGAGCCATTGCAGAGGCCTGCCGCGAGTTCTCGGGGGGATTTCGATGACGACGCCCACCCGTTGCGACCCTGAATTTTACAGGGCTGCTCACCGTAAATACTGAGCATGCGCGGGAAATAGCGGTGAATGCTGGGAGCTCAGCATTCACCAGATCCCGGAAATCCATGCTTGTGGGCTTCATATGCCCACAAGCAAGATGGGAACGGTCATGATCGAGATTTATAAATATATATTTAAAACAAAAACGGACAGCAGCAGCTTAAAACAACTGAAACATTGAGTGTCACTTTATGACTCTACATGTGTCAGAATGATTTAAAAAAAAAAATGGGAATGGGAATGGTCATGGGAACCCCGCTTTAAGTTGAATCTGTTTGTAAGTTGGAACAAGTACATTTTTTAAGTGTAGCTGCAGCCAAAAAAACGATTTTTAAGATTTTTGGATAGCATAGGGAAGGGTAACACCCCTGTAACATTTGTTTTGCTGTGTGTGCCCTTGTTCAGAAGATTTCACCTCACTTCCTGTAACAATGACAATTGGATTTTGAAAATTTTGGGTTGCTGTGGAAACAAGCCTTGGTGATAAAGCATCAGTGGAGGTACCTTTTCCCCATAATAGCTCTTACAAGAGTGAATTTTTCCTTCCTAGGGGTAGATTTCCTCTCACTTCCTGTTGTCTCCCTCTGTTTGTAAGTAGGAGTCATTTGTAAGTCGGATGTTTGTAACTAGGGGACCCCCTGTATATTCAAACATCTTGACTGTACTATACTTGTTTAACCTGGTTACTCAGTTGAGCTTTTTCTTTATCTTCTTTATTTTTCTTCTTCTTCCTAAACACAGCTCAGTCCTGGCTGTTAGTGTTAGGACTGATTATGGACATATGTAGACAACATAAACAGACCAGTAAAGGTCTCTTGTGACATCAATGCTGAACGACTTACTCTGTACTTATATCATGGATCTAAACAAATCTGAATGTCTCAAATGCCCTTTTTGCCTTTCTTCTGTATTGACAATTTGTTGAAAACCAATAAAGAAATATTGAAATGAAAAAGCTATACCAGGCCAAAGTTGGTGAATGGTTAAATGGTTATCACATGCAGGGCTATATAAGATATATTTTAAAAGTAGTGGAACACCTGTGAGCTAAAGGACAAGAAATAAATGTTTTTTCTATGCCAGCAATGATATCAGTGGCCTTGCTTCCTGAATAAGTTAAAGGATAAGTTCACCTTTGGGAACATGTTACATGTTTCACCTGAGTTTAGGGTAGAACATGTAACATGTTCCCATTGCTGTCGTCGCTGTCCGCTGTACCCCCCCCCTGTGGCAGCACTAGAGGGAGAAATTCATTGTACTAGTTGCCAGTTTTTTAAAGCAGCTTCGCCCACACAGCCACGTCATTCTTACACAGAACTCTGTCTTGACGACAGATATAGGAAGACCAAAAATTACAGTATAAAATGAATAAAAGAAGAAAGAATTAGTGACCATGAGAAGAATGAGAGGGAAGACTGAGTGTAATGCCCCGTACACACGGTCGGACTTTGTTCGGACATTCCGACAACAAAATCCTAGGATTTTTTCCGACGAATGTTGGCTCAAACTTGTCTTGCATACACACGGTCACACAAAGTTGTCGGAAAATCCGATCATTCTGAACGCGGTGACATAAAACGTGTACGTCGGGACTATAAACGGGGCAGTGGCCAATAGCTTTCATTTCTTTATTTATTCTGAGCATGCGGGGCACTTTGTCCGTCGGATTTGTGTACACACGATCGGAATTTCTGACAACGGATTTTGTTGTTGGAAAATTTTATATCCTGCTCTCAAACTTTGTGTGTCAGAAAATCCGATGGAAAATGTGTGATGGACCCTACACACGGTCGGAATTTCCGACAACAAGGTCCTATCACACATTTTCCGTCGGAAAATCTGACCGTGTGTACGGGGCATTAGAGTGGGAATGATAATGATATTTATGTAAAATTTGTGAAAGGAAAAGTATAGAAATGATAATGTAAGTTGTGTCAAATAACTTGTAAAGTAAAATTTTGCAATAAAGAGTTTAAAAAAAAACTCTGTGTATGAATGAACTACAAGTCCTGAAATCCTTAGTGGCTGTTGGCTTGTAGTTCTCAATGAACTAACATGGCACTGTGTCAGGGAGTAGGGATGAGCTTCGAGTTCGAGTCGAACTCATGTTCGACTCGAACATTGGCTGTTCGCAAGTTCGCCGAACAGCGAACAATTTGGGGTGTTCGTGGCAAATTCGAATGCAGCGGAACACCCTTTAAAAGTCTATGGGAGAAATCAAAAGTGCTAATTTTAAAGGCTTATATGCAAGTTATTGTCATAAAAAGTGTTTGGGGACCCGGGTCCTGCCCCAGGAGACATGGATCAATGCAAAAAAAAGTTTTAAAAATGGCCGTTTTTTCAGGAGCAGTAATTTTAATAATGCTTAAAGTCAAACAATAAAAGTGTAATATCCCTTTAAATTTCGTAGCTGGGGGGTGTCTATAGTATGCCTGTAAAGGGGCGCATGTTTCCCGTGTTTAGAACAGTCTGACAGCAAAATGACATTTAGAAGGAAAAAACCCATTTAAAACTACTCACGGCTATTGCATTGCCGACAATACACATAGAAGTTCATTGATAAAAATGGCATGGGAATTCCCCACAGGGGAACCCCGAACCAAAATTTAAAAAAAAAAAATGACATGGGAGTCCCCCTAAATTCCATACCAGGCCCTTCAGGTCTGGTATGGATATTAAGGTTAACCCCGGCCAAAATTTAAAAAAAAAATGACATGGGGTTCCCCCTAAATTCCATATAAGACCCTTCAGGTCTGGTGTGGATTTTAAGGGGAACCCCATGCCAAAAAAAAAAAAAACGGCGTGGGGTCCCCCCAAGAATCCATACCAGACCCTTATCTGAGCAGGCAACCTGGCAGGCCACAGGAAAAGAGGGGGGACGAGAGCGCGCCCCCCCTCCTGAACTGAACACCTTGTCCCCATGTTGATGAGGACAAGGGCCTCATCCCCACAACCCTGGCCGGTGGTTGTGGGGGTCTGTGGGCGGGGGGCTTATCAAAATTTGGAAGCCCCCTTTAACAAGGGGACCCCCAGATCCCGCCCCCCTGTGTAAAATGGTAAGGGGGTACTTACCCCTACCATTTTACTAAAAAACTGTCAAAAATGTTAAAAATGACAAGAGACAGTTTTTGACAATTCCTTTATTTAAATTCTTCTTCTTTCTTCTATCTTCCTTCATCTTCTTCTTCTTCTGGTTCTTCTGGTTCTTCCTCTGGCGTTATCGTCCAGCATCTCCTCCGTGGCGTCTTCTATCTTCTTCTCCTCGGGCCGCTCCGCACCCATGGCATGGGGGAGGCTTCCGCTCTTCTCTTCATCTTCTTCTTCTCTTCTTCTCTTCTTCATTTTCTTCTCCGGGCCACTCCGCATCCATGCTGGCATGGAGGGAGGCTCCCGCTGTGTGACGGCATCTCCTCGTCTGACGGTTCTTAAATAATGGGGGTCGGGGCCACCCAGTGACCCCGCCCCGTCTGACACACAGGACATAACGGGACTTCCCTGTGGCATTCCCCGTGACGTCACAGGGTAGTCCCGTCAAGTCACCGTGCGTCAGAGGGGACGGGGTCACTGGGTGGCCCCGCCCCCATTATTTAAGAACCGCCAGACGAGGAGACGCCGTCACACAGCGGGAGCCTCCCTCCATGCCAGCATGGGTGCGGAGCAGCCCGGGGAAGAAAATGAAGAAGAGAAGAAGAGAAGAGCGGGAGCCTCCCCCCATGCCATGGGTGCGGAGCGGCCCGAGGAGAAGAAGATAGAAGACGCCGCGGAGGAGATGCTGGACGAGAACGCCGGAGGAAGAACCAGAAGAGCCAGAAGAACCAGAAGAAGAAGATGAAGTAAGATAGAAGAAAGAAGAAGCATTTAAATAAAGGAATTGTCAAAAACTGTCTCTTGTCATTTTTAACATTTTTGACAGTTTTTTAGTGAAATGGTAGGGGTAAGTACCCCCTTACCATTTCACACAGGGGGGGGGGCGGGATCTGGGGGACCCCTTGTTAAAGGGGTCTTCCAGATTCCGATAAGCCCCCCGCCTGCAGACCCCCACAACCACCGGCCAGGGTTGTGGGGATGAGGCCCTTGTCCTCATCAACATGGGGACAAGGTGTTTTGGGGGGGCTACCCCAAAGCACCCTCCCAATGTTGAGGGCATTTGGCCTGGTACGGTTCAGGAGGCCACATGCCCTCAACATCCCCTCTTTTCCTGCTGCCTGCCAGGTTGCGTGCTCGGATAAGGGTCTGGTATGGATTCTTGGGGGGACCCCACGCTTTTTTTTTTATTTGGCATGGGGTTCCCCTTAAAATCCATACCAGACCTGAAGGGTCTGGTATGGAATTTAGGGGGAACCCCACGTCATTTTTTTTTAAATTTTGGCCGGGGTTCCCCTTAATATCCATACCAGACCTGAAGGGCCTGGTATGGAATTTAGGGGAACTCCCACGTCATTTTTTTTAAAAATTTTGGTTCGGGGTTCCCCTTAATATCCATACCAGACCTGAAGGGCCTGGTATGGAATTTAGGGGGACTCCCACGTCATTTTTTTTTTTTTTTTATTTTAGTTCAGGGTTCCCCTGTGGGGAATTCCCATGCCGTTTTTATCAATGAACTTCTATGTGTATTGTCGGCAATGCAATAGCCGCGAGTAGTTTTAAATGGGTTTTTTCCTTCGAAATGTCATTTTGCTGTCAGACTGTTCTAAACACAGGAAACATGCGCCCCTTTACAGGCATACTATAGACACCCCCAGCTACGAAATTTAAAGGGATATTACACTTTTATTGTTTGACTTTAAGCTTTAATAAAATCACTGCTCCTGAAAAAACGGCCGTTTTTAAAACTTTTTTTGCATTGATCCATGTCCCCTGGGGCAGGACCCAGGTCCCCAAACACTTTTTATGACAATAACTTGCATATAAGCCTTTAAAGTTAGCACTTTTGATTATTCATGTTCGTGTCCCATAGACTTTAACAGTGTTCGCGTGTTCGAACAAACTTTTTTCATGTTCGCATGTTCTGGTGCGAACCGAACAGGGGGGTGTTCGGCTCATCCCTATCAGGGAGTATCGGCTTACCTGTACGGGGTGTACAAGTAAGCAGATAGACTGGCAGTGTGCAGTAGACTGGCATGGCATTAGCGATCTTCTTATCGCTGGTGCAATGCTTTACAGGCTCCTAATACAAAAGATAACAAATGCACATTTTTTTACCTGCAAAAAGATGTGCATTTATTAATTTTTTTGTACAAAGGTGAACTTATCCTTTAAAGACAGGGTTGTAAAGGAATATAAGGGAAAAATAGAACTTACATACAACGCAAATACTCCTATGGCAGAATTTGTTCTGCCATTGCTATTATTGCGAACCAGCTTTCGCAATGATAGTATTAGTCAGCATGAAACCATGAATATTTGGTGTGCATAAACACAAATCACTGCGGCTGGGTGAATGTGAAAACTACGAATACTGACAGCCTTTGCAGCTGTCGTCTTGTAGTTCTCAATGAACTACCAGGGCAATGTTGTTGAGTGCTCTAGATAGTTCATTGAGTCTTCCAGTCAGTATGTAACTGCCTGCTCATGCGAGGTATGAGCAGACAGCTTACACAAACTGTCTGCAAGATCCTTGCATAGCAATCTGCTGATTGTGGGTGCAATGCTTTGCAGGCTCATAGTAAAAAAAAACAAATAAATGCACATTTTTGTACATTTATTATTTTTTACAAAAGTACACTTATCCTTGAAATGCATACTGTAAAATTGAAAAGTTACTGAATGAATTAGTAAGAGATAAGTTAAACAACAAAAGGCTAAAAGAAGAAATAGAAGTTGCTTTAGATGCTGATTGTGACTTAAATGTAACTAGATGGGTGGAAAAGGGGTAAGGGGATTAGATGATCCAATGATAGGACCAGCTCCCAAAACCTTTAGATCCCTACAGATAGACTATGGCCTATCCAGCGCAGAATAATACACCTTTCTACGGATAAAATACTTTATTCATTCCAACTTAAATACCATCATAATATTACTATGGAGAGTAACTCAATATTATACTAAGCCTAATACCAAGACAAAAGGAATATCATTATTTTACAATCTGCTTAATAATAAAGATATATTTACCAAAACTTCCCACATACAAGCATGGGAAAAAGACCTAGTCACATACGCAGTGACCAGAAGTGTGAATCTATGGGAACTGACACAAACAATTTTGCTTAGGTGGTATCTAACGCCCTACAGGATTGCAAAATTTTATCCACGTACTCCTCATACATGCTGGAGGAACTGCGGAGCAGTGGGTACACTATACCACATACTTTGGTCCTGTCCTGCTATCGTCACCTTTTGGACAGGGGTACTTCAACTATTTACGCAAGTTTTGAGGATAAAGAAACCTCTGTCATCAGGCTTTGCAATTTTGTCATTAGACATAGAATCATTACCATTAGACACCAGAAACATAGCCATCCACATTCTTTTAAGTGCAAGACTAGTGTTGGTACACCATTGGAGAGACTAGGTGGCCCCTTCTATCCAAGAAGTTATAATGACTAGCACAAAATAAACACCAAAAGGCTAACTACCCTGTTTCCCCGAAAATAAGACCTAGCGTGATTATCGGTGATGGCTGCAATATAAGCCCTATGCCCCAAATAAGCCCTACCCTGTTTCCCCAAAATAAGCCCTACCCTGAAAATAAGCCCTACAAGGACTTCAACTAGGGCTTATTTGGGGGGTAGGGCTTATATTGCAGCCATCACCGACAATCCCGCTAGGTCTTATTTTCGGGGAAACAGGGTATCTGTGGAAGATGTGGTTAGAATGTTACAAAACAGCATCTAGGAACTAAATATAATCTTTACTAAGACTTACAATACAGGGGGTCCCCGGGTTACAAACAAGTTAGGGACTGTAGGTTTGTTCTTAAAGCAGAGCTCCACCCTGTTTTACAAGTTTTGCTCAATCACATGCCAGGACTATATTCAGTTATAAATGGATATTTTTTTTTTTATTTGTACCTGTGTTTTTTCAATGTCCATCTCTGCTTCCTGTCTAAGCTCCCTGCGGATATGGGCGGGTCATCTGCGGCTATTTCGCATTTTCCTTTGTAGCTGCAATGTCTCCTGTGAGCTCCTGTCATTATTCCCAGGAGTCATTGCGGAGGCCTGACGCGAGTTCTCGTGAGATTTCGATGACGACGCCCGCTTGTTGTGACCCTGAATTTTACAGGGCTGCTCACTGTAAATACTGAGCATGCGCGGGAAATAGAGCTGGGAGCTCAGCATTCACCAGATCTCGGAAATCCATGCTTGTGGGCTTCATATGCCCACAAGCAAGATGGGAACGGTCACGATCGAGATTTATAAATATATATTTAAAACGAAAACGGACAGCAGCAGCCTAAAACAACTGAAACAGTGAGTGTCACTTCATGATTCTACATGTGTCAGAATGATTTAAAAAAAAAATGGGAATGGTCGCGGGAACCCCGCTTTAAGTTGAATCTGTTTGTAAGTTGGAACAAGTACATTTTTTAAGTGTAGCTCCAGCCAAAAAAAATATTTTTAAGATTTTTGGATAGCACAGGGAAGGGTTAATATCCCTGTAACATTTGTTTTGCTGTGTGTGCCCCTGTTCAGAAGATTTCACCTCACTTCCTGTAACAATGACAATTGGATTTTGAAAATTTTGGGTTGCTGTGGAAACAAGCCTTGGTGATAAAGCATCAGTGGAGGTACCTTTTCCCCATAATAGCTCTTACAGGAGTGAATTTCCCTTCCTAGGGGTAGATTTCCTCTCACTTCCTGTTGTCTCCCTCTGTTTGTAAGTAGGAGTCATTTGTAAGTCGGATGTTTGTAACTAGGGGACCCCCTGTATATTCAAACATCTTGGCTGTACTATACTTGTTTAACCTGGTTACTCAGTTGAGCTTTTTCTTTATCTTCTTTATTTTTCTTCTTCTTCCTAAACACAGCTCAGTCCTGGCTGTTAGTGTTAGGACTGATTATGGACATATGTAGACAACATAAACAGACCAGTAAAGGTCTCTTGTGACATCAATGCTGAACGTCTAATGCCCCGTACACACGGTCGGACTTTGTTCGGACATTCCGACAACAAAATCCTAGGATTTTTTCTGACGGATGTTGGCTCAAACTTGTTTTGCGTACACACGGTCACACAAAGTTGTCGGAATTTCCGATCGCCAACCACGCGGTCACGTACACCACGTACGACGAGACTAGAAAAGGCCGATTCAGAACCAAGCGCGGCACCCTTTGGGCTCCTTTTGCTAATCTCATGTTAGTAAAAGTTTGGTGAGAGACGATTCGCGCTTTTTCAGACTCGTGGCTTTTAGATTGTTTTCTGCCGTTCAGTTTGTGCTTGTGGGTTTGTATCTGCTCTTCAGTGCATGCAGCAAGTTCTGCGTGACTTTAATTAGTCATTGTAGTCTTGTTTGTTCGTTACTGTTTTTCAGGTCACTCTTCACAGGCCTTGCTGTTCTTCAGTGCGTTCTGTTACTTCGTTCTGAGCAGCGGACCGTTTTCTAGCCATGTTGCGTATGTGTACTCCTCGTAGAGTTCATGCTGTGCGGGGGCTTGGTGTTGGGGTCCTGACCTTGACACAAGTCCAGTCCATGAACAGGGTGGGGAGGAATTCATGGACTAAGAATTGGTTGCTTTAGCGTGACCAGTTCTCTCATATGCCTTTGCTCCGTGAGATCCATGAGAATAATCCTGATGATTTCAGGAACTTTCTCAGGCTTTGCTGACCCCTTATATTAGCAGGCAGGATACCTGCATGAGGCAAGCCATCACTCCGGAGCAGAGGTGGTCGCTACCCTGCGGTATTTGGCGACAGGGAGAAGCCTGCAGGACTTGAAGTTCTCGACAGGCATCTCTCCCCAGGCTCTGGGGTCATTATCCCAGAGACCTGTTCTGCCATCATTCAGGTCCTGCAGAAGGAGTATATGAAGGTAAGATTTGTATCCTTTTATATCACATTTTATTGTACTGAATGTTTGCTAATATATTGTATTTCTTTCCTCATTCCCTAATTACCATGATTGGAATATGCTGTGAATGTCCCCTTTGTTCTCATGCATGCAGGATTTTTATGTAATTATTATTTTAGGCCCTTCATACATATTTGCCCTTCAATAACCTCCCCAGCATGGTGTCCCCCAGCCCTATATTCACCTCATGTAGTCACTTAACAATGTATTTTTTCTGCTCCATAGTAGTGCTTTAC
Organism: Lithobates clamitans; assembly: GCA_037952925.1. Lineage (NCBI taxonomy): Eukaryota > Metazoa > Chordata > Amphibia > Anura > Ranidae > Lithobates > Lithobates clamitans. The sequence continues at coordinate 2,550,323 of JBBGZY010001165.1, forward strand.
CCCAAACACCCCCTAAAATGTTTTGAAATGTTATTTTTGCTTTAAATTCAGTGCCAGAGGCTTTTTTTTGGTGGTGTTCCCAAATAATTCTTAGTAACTCTCCCTCCCCCAACTGCTAAGTCAGCTGATCCCAATTCTCTATCCTCAATCATCTATCTGCTGACTTTGCCAAAACCATACACACTATACCCATTTCTTTTCTGCTCAGATGTATGGATGAATTCCCCAAAGCATGTAGTGCAAGGGCCTGTCTGTATACTTTCAAATGGTACTGTTTAAAGTTTTTGGATCCTATTATTATCTTGATAGGTAATAGCAGAATGTCCAAATGTCCTCAAATGTGTACAGTGTGTATTTCTATCTTTGTATTATGACACTTCTTACCTGTCCAGTGGGCTGCCAATAGTGTAACTAAGGAGGGGCCGTTCCAAGTAATACCCATTATTTAGGCATTCATCTCTCAATGAAGTGAAGAGAGTTACCTGTCCAAGATTTCCACACACCCCATAATGTTAGAAATGGCCCATGAGAGGGGGGGGGGAGGGGGAACATGATAGGTGTACCTTATACTTTGGCATTGTTAAATTCCCCTTAATAAATGCTATCTGGAGGTTGACCCATAATGTTTGTGCCATGTTTCTGATCAAAAATAGTAATGTTTATTGTTTTTTCCTCAACAGTTTCCTTCCACGCCACAGGAATGGCAGACTGTGGCCTCCCACTTTGCCCAGCGGTGGGACTTTCCTAACTGCGGAGGGGCAATTGATGGGAAACACGTCCACATTGTCCCACCACCCAACTCGGGGTCATACTATTTCAACTATAAGGGGCTCAATAGTATAGTGATGTTGGCGGTGGTGTCGGCTAATTACGACTTCCTGTATGTGGACGTGAGGAAGAATGGCCGGATGTCCGATGGTGGAGTCATCGCCCAGATGGAGTTTTACAGGCGTCTTCAGAATGGCAGCTTGGACTTGCCAGCTCCAGATGACAATGTGGAAGGACTCCCATTCGTGTTCGTTGCTTATGAAGCGTTTGCGCTGGGGGACCACCTGATGCGGCCATTCCCAACAGAGGGTTTTTAATTACCGGCTGGCCAGAGCCCGAAGAGTGGTGGAGAACACATTTGGAATCCTGGTCAGCCGGTTCCGCCTATTTCTGACACCCATCCATATGGCCGAGTATAAACTGAACCATATTATACTTGCGTGCTGTGTTCTCCATAACTTTTTAAGGAAACATTTGGCCAACTATGCTGGCTCAGTTGGGCCTGAGGCCGGAATGATACATCAAACCACACTGACGGCGCATGAAAGCGGCCGTGCTGGCTTGCCCTCCCTGAGTGCCCGTGATGTCCGGTTACGCTACCTGGAGTTCTTTGCGGGTAGGGGGGCCATCAATATGCCAGCAAATATGTGAAGCCTTTTTATAATAAAAAACAAAAAGAAATTATTTGTGGACATTTACTGCTTGTGTTTGTTTTAGCTGACCCTGACAGAAATGTTTTGAGTGCAGAAAATGGCGTAATTGTGTAACCTTATACAAAGCACTGTTGGCTGTTATTTACTAAATGCAAAAACACATTTCACTACAAGTGCACTTGCAACTGCACTGAACCTGCACTTGTAGTGCAAAGTGGATTTGCCCTTAGGAAATAATCCCCATTTTCGCTGAAAACAGCAATTACATCACCCCAAAAGTGTTGTAGTGTTGAGACAATAATCCACACATTCTTGATTAACCAACTTTTTTATACCTGCACAATCACATGTGTATTTACCAAAGGTTTTTCAAACAAACCAACATGTTTGTTGTATAACAATTTTTGGGGTGGCATTATCAAAAATAGAAATGTCCATTTACAATAAAACAGGCCTGTGTAAAACTAACAAGAAAGACAAAAAACTTGAACTTACAAAGTTCACATATGGTAAAACCTGAAGGCAATATCAGACATCAGTATTTAGGAACTGTGTTTGATATTGCGTTCAGATGGGGGGAAATCACCCCTGGAAAAGCCAAATTTGGAAGATGCACACCAATTTACGAATGTCAACAGGTGCTAGCTGCCATCACGGGGGATCAAGGGATGTGTTTTGGGGGAGCAAGCCCTTCCTCACCGCTACTTTATAATTGAGGAAGGGGTTGCACCCCCAAAACGCGTCCATTGATCTCCCGTGATGGCAGATAGCACATGTTGGCACACTGTGTGCATCCTCCAAATTTGGCTTTTCAAAACATTGCAAAAAGATTTAAAACATTGGACCACAATCAAAAAAATGATTTTGTGGGGTTTTAAATTCGCCCCAAAGCATCAATGATGTTATTATTTTTTTTAATCACATCATTTATTTTTTTCTGGATGTTTTGCAATTCGACATTAAACCCCATGATCTCCCCGATCAGGATCTGGGCACTTTCAGATGTGAAAGGATCTCGATCCCTCACATCACGATCACCTAAAAAGAGAGAAACAAAACAAAAACAGGTATCAAAAATCTGCCAGCATCCATCTCTTACCTGAACCTGTGGTCGCAGACACTCACCTGTTGTGGTGCCAATTTCCACCACAACTTCTTCTTCCTCCTGCTCTTCTTGGGTTGGGGGTATTTCACCTTCTTCCATAGGTGGGGGGTCTGTGGTCTCCTCGGATGAGGGGTGTCCTCCAAGTCTTTTCTCCCCTATGTAAAACAAAAATGGTATAATTAGCACACAGATATTTGATGGCAGAACTAGAAATAGGAAACATTGCTTGGAAGTGGGGTACAATTGTCTATTTTAGCCGAGTTCCAAGATGTATTTTTTTTATTGCCCTTTGTCAAGCTGCAATACTTTACCTGTTTAGTACAAGGTTCACAGATGGAGACCCCCCTATAGTATACAACGGAGCACCTGTGTGGCCCCCCTAATAAAAATGGTGTTCTTGTGTCCCACACTAGTGCTCCAATGTCCAGATGTGAAAACAGCTGCTCAGTGTCCTCTCCTTACACAGAATCTAGTTTGCATTTCATTCTAGTAACAAACCCATCTACACAAACAAATATTTGGCATCCAAGTAGGCCCTAAAAAATGTGGGAAAATGCATATGGCCTAAACAATGGTGTTTTAGAGGCCGAGAGAAAAATGTTTGATACGAATGAATAATGGGCCCATGAACATTAAAGTTGCCCTTTTAAACTGTACAATTAAGAAAAGCATATGGAGCAGCACGATCGTAATAAAGACAAAAAGAATAGGAACACAGCACAACTACTTACTTTTTTGCAGCACTCTCCGGATCTTTCTGTACTGCCCTGGCTCTCTTAATTTCAGGTCCGACCACCGCTTCCTGAGCTGATCTTTCGATCGTCGTACCCCGAAATTTCTGTGAAGACTTTTGACCACTTTCGCCATGATCTTGGCCTTTCTGATATTGGGGTTGGGGTAAGGCCCATATTTTCCGTCATAGTCGGCCCTCTTCAGGATGTCCACCATCTCCAACATCTCCCCAAAGGACATATTTGTGGCCTTAAAACGTCTCCTTCTGGATCGGGACGTGTCCGGATCCGGGCTTTCCTCCTCCTCCTCCTCGTTCCTGTAATTATCACGCACCTGCTGTGACTCCACCATGTGCTCTTCCCCCACTGCGCCGAACGAAAAGGGGCGGGGAATAGAATAGAAAGAACGTCAGGGGCGGGCGGAGTTACACGCATGCGCAGTGTATATAAAGCGTAACACACGTGCGTATTACGTACGATCTGTGAGCAGAGGAAGGAGCATTGGACGCGCCGATCGTAAGAACGAAGGTAAGAGACAAACTTGTGCCTATACTGCTTCTACATTGAGGCCTATATTGTAACAAGATTAGGAGAGTTTTGTCTGACATTAGGCTTTGTCTTGTGTTGTGTCTTGCAGTGAACATGGATATGCTAGTGAAAGACAATGACTTCATGTCAGTATTCATCGATATGTTAAGGGAGCTGCCATGTCTGTGGGAGATTAAACACCCCCATTACAAGAACCAAGCGAAGAGGAAGGCAGCACTGGAGCAATTGTGTGAAATTGTGAAGCAGGTGATCCCCACAGCAGACATCACATTTTTGAAGATCTTAATTGGTGGCCTGAGGAGCACATATGTGAGGGAGCGCAAGAAAGTCCTGGATTCACAGAGATCTGGAGAAGCAGATGACATCTATGTCCCCAGGATGTGGTACTATGACAGGCTGCATTTTCTGGCAGGCCAGACTGAACCCAGGCCATCCCCCTCCAGTCTTCCTTCCACGCTTCCTTCCCCCCCGGCTGAGGATTCTGATGCCCAACCTGGGCCTTCCAGGCAACATGTGGAGGAGCCCAGATTGAGCCAGGTATAGCATTCCTCTAAATATTGCTGGTTGTCCAATCAATGATGTTAACTAGATCTTAGTTTGGAGTATTAATTTATGATTGTGATTGATGATGCAACAACTAAAACCATGTCCCTTTTTCATACACAGGGAAATCTCAGCCAGGAGTTGGCCGGGCCGAGCCGGCTGGCTGATCTGCAGGTCCCTCCCCTACACCTGGAAAGAGAAAGTGGCAGGAGGAGGAGTGCCCTAAAGGAGGCTGGCAGAGGACTCTTTTGGAGGGCTACAGAGGTCCTGGGAGCACCACACACCATGGAGGAGGACATTGCTGCCACCATTGCCTATAAAATGCAGAGGATGGAGGAGGGCCAACAAGCCATATGTGAGTCGCTCATATTGGAGGCTCTTAACAAAAGGTATGAGGGGCCAAATTACAGCTCAGACACACCTTTGCGATGGTCCTCCTCCTCCTCCTGCAGGTCCTCCTCCTCCTTCTCCTCCAGGTCCTCCCAGTCCTCCTCCTCCAGGTCCTACTCCTCCTCCTGCCACATCTCCAACAGCACAGCCACAGCCCGGAAGGAAGCGTGGAAGGAAGACCAGAAAGTAGGGACCCTGGATCCAGTCTGGTCGGCCAAAAAATGCAACCTCTTGTGGTACCACAGCCTGGGGACACAGTTGTCATCTGCTGCTATCCGGATCTCTGCGACTTCTGAACCAGACTGCCCTCCCTTACATATGGACTCCTCAGGCCACCAATTTTGATGTTCAAGAATTGATGTCTGCCCTGGGGGTCCCAGGCTTCGCTAATTTCTCCTGTTGATCCAGTGTTGCCTTCCTCTTTGTTTGGTTCTGATCCCTTAATAAAGGATTTTTGTTTTGAATTATACTCTCCTATGTGTTTTACTTCAAAAAGGACAGTTTGTGTGTGAGGATTCAGGTACATTTCAAATATACAATGTGAAATTAACAAGGGACACCAACAACAAACAATCTCCTTGAGATTAAATAATAAAAGATATCAATGGTGTTGTGGTAACTTGACACACAAAACACACACAAAAATATTCTGGAGTAAAAATAAAAAATAACATTGAACAAAGATCAGCCTTGGAAAAAATACAAGCATTAAATCTAAAAAAAAAAGGTTTAAAATCCCCCGAAAAATTAAATAAAAAAAAAAACATTCTGTCAGATCTGACAACTAATAACAATATATTCAGGGAATCCCAATAAAAAAACAAAAATAAATCTTTGTGAGAAGTGTGTGTGAATATGAGCAGCAAAACTACTTCATTCTTGTCACATTATAAAGAAGAAGAGAGTGCGCTGTATTAAACCATTTTTTACATTGCAGCGTGACGAAAGTGCTGTATCCATTGCGAACGCTAAGTTTACCAGAACAAGCTGTTCCGTCTTGGAATTTCTTCTGAGCATGCGTGGCACTTTGTGCGTCGGAACAGGCCACACACGGTCGGAATTGACGCGATCGGATTTTGTTGTCGGAAAATTTTCTCTCCTGCTCTCCAACTTTGTGTGTCGGAAAATCCGATGGAAAATGTCCGATGGAGCCCACACACGGTCGGAATTTTCGACAACACGCTCCGATCGGACATTTTATATCGGAAAATCCGACCGTGTGTACGGGGCATTACTCTGTACTTATATCATGGATCTAAACAAATCTGAATGTCTCAAATGCCATTTTTGCCTTTCTTCTGTATTGACAATTTGTTGAAAACCAATAAAGAAATATTGAAATGAAAAAGCTATACCAGGCCAAAGTTGGTGAATGGTTAAATGGTTAGCACATGCAGGGCTATATAAGATATATTTTAAAAGTAGTGGAACACCTGTGAGCTAAAGGACAAGAAATAAATTATTTTTTATATGCCAGTAATGATATCAGTGGCCTTGCTTCCTGAATAAGTTAAAGGATAAGTTCACCTTTGGGAACATGTTACATTTTTCACCCGAGTTTAGGGTAGAACATGTAACATGTTCCCATTGCTGTCGTCGCTGTCCGCTGTACCCCCCCCCTGTGGCAGCACTAGTGGGAGAAATTCATTGTACTAGTTGCCAGTTTTTGAAAGCAGCTTTGCCCACACAGCCACGTCATTCTTACACAGAACTCTGTCTTGACAACAGATATAGGAAGACCAGAAATTACAGTATAAAATGAATAAAAGAAGAAAGAATTAGTGACCATAAGATGAATGAGAGGGAAGACTGAGTGTAAGAGTGGGAATGATAATGGTATTTATGTAAAATTTGTGAAAGAAAAAGTATAGAAATGAAAATGTAAGTTGTGTCAAATAACTTGTAAAGTAAAATTTTGCAAAAAAGAGTTAAAAAAAAAAACTCTGTGTATGAATGAACTACAAGTCCTGAAATCCTTAGCGGCTGTTGGCTTGTAGTTCTCAATGAACTAACATGGCACTGTGTCAGGGAGTAGGTTCGCCGAACAGCAAACAATTTGGGGTGAAATTCGAATGCAGCAGAACACCCTTTAAAAGTCTATGGGAGAAAGCAAAAGTGCTAATTTTAAAGGCTTATATGCAAGTTATTGTCATAAAAAGTGTTTGGGGACCTGGGTCCTGCCAAAGGGGACATGGATCAATGCAAAAAAAAGTTTTAAAAACGGCCGTTTTTTCAGGAGCAGTGATTTTAATAATGCTTAAATTCAAACAATAAAAGTGTAATATCCCTTTAAATTTCATAGCTGAGGGGTGTCTATAGTATGCCTGTAAAGGGGAGCATGTTTCCCGTGTTTAGAACAGTCTGACAGCAAAATGACATTTCGAAGGAAAAAACCCATTTAAAACTACTCGCGGCTATTGCATTGCCGACAATACATATATAAGTTCATTGATAAAAACGGCATGGGAATTCCCCACAGGGGAACCCCGAATCAAAATTTTAAAAAAAAATGACGTGGGAGTCCCCCTAAATTCCATACCAGGCCCTTCAGGTCTGGTATGGATATTGAGGGGAACCCCGGACAAAATTTTTTAAAAAAATGATGTGGGGTTCCCCCTAAATTCCATACCAGACCCTTCAGGTCTGGTATGGATTTTAAGGGGAACCCCGCGCCAAAAAAAAAAAAATGGCGTGGGGTCCCCCCAAAAATCCATACCAGACCCTTATCCGAGCACGCAACCTGGCAGGCCGCAGGAAAAGAGGGGGGGACGAGAGTGCGGCCCCCCCCCTCCTGAACCGTACCAGGCCACATGCCCTCAACATTGGGAGGGTGCTTTGGGGTAGCCCCCCAAAACACCTTGTCCCCATGTTGATGAGGATAAGGGCCTCATCCCCACAACCCTGGCCGGTGGTTGTGGGGGTCTGCGGGCGGGGGGCTTATCAGAATCTGGAAGCCCCCTTTAACAAGGGGACCCACAGATCCCGCCCCCCCTGTGTGAAATGGTAAAGGGGTACTTACCCCTACCATTTCACTAAAAAAATGTCAAAAATGTTAAAAATGACAAGAGACAGTTTTTGACAATTCCTTTATTTAAATGCTTCTTCTTTCTTCTATCTTCCCAAACACTTTTTATGACAATAACTTGCATATAAGCCTTTAAAATTAGCACTTTTGATTATTCATGTTCGTGTCCCATAGACTTTAACAGAGTTTGCGTGTTCGAACAAACTTTTTTCCTGTTCGCATGTTCTGGTGCGAACCGAACAGGGGGGTGTTCGGCTCATCCCTATCAGGGAGTATCAGCTTACCTGTACGGGGTGTACGAGTAAGCAGTTAGACTGGCAGTGTGCTGTAGACTGGCATGGCATTAGCGATCTCCTTAGCTGTCGTCTTGTAGTTCTCAATGAACTACCAGGGCAATGTTGAGTGCTTTAGATAGTTCATTGAGTCTTCCAGTCAGTATGTAACTGCCTGCTCATGCAAGGTATGAGCAGACAGCTTACACAGACTGTCTGCAAGATCCTTGCATAGCAATCTGCTGATTGTGGGTGCAATGCTTTGCAGGCTCAATGTAAAAAAACAAATAAATGCACATTTTTGTACATTTATTATTTTTTACAAAAGTACACTTATCCTTGAAAGGCATACTGTAAAATTGAAAAGTTACTGTAGAATGAATTAGTAAGAGATAAGTTAAACAACAAAAGGCTAAAAGAAGAAATAGAAGTTGCTTTAGACGCTGATTGTGCCTTTCACTCTGAAGCAAGTGCCTCATCATTTTTTGCCAGGTGCATTGATTCCAGAGCTACAAGTCATATGACCAATCATTAATATTATTTGACTCATCAGGATCAAATCAAGACAGAAAGAATGATAATAGCTAATGTACAGTGTAAGGTCTCAGAAGGATTAAGAGAAGGTTATCTACACCACCCTTTATCACAAAAAGAAATAATCCTAATATACTAACTCCCTGTCAGTGAAGAAGCTCACCAAGCAAGGAAATGCAGTGTTTAGAGGTAACAGCTGAATTATCATAAATGAAAGCCACAGCTAAATGAAAAAAAAAATGCAATTGAACTGTATCAGCTGAAGTGCAATGAAAGCGTTAACATTGACAAAGAGTAAAAGAGCTGTCATCTTGGTTACAGGAATTCTAAAACTATAAAGAAACTAGCTGAAGATCAACTTGCCAATGGTATAAAAATTGACCCATGCAGTCAAATTTTGCAGCATAACTGTTGCATAAAGAGAAAGATGACAAAAAACGATTACCATCATGGACTTACATAAGAAAGTAATTGTTATGTGTGTTAGAATGGTATAGCTGCAACAACTATTTTTGTATATTACCGTAATCAGAACTGTGATTAATAGTTCTGCCACTAGGTGGTAGTGTGTAAAACTTGTGCAATGTAATGTTCTTTCTAGTGGAACTACATGGTTGTAATATAATTTCCTGTCTGTCTGTTCGTATTGTTTTTGATAAGAACACGGGCTTCAAATGCGCAGAAACTTTTTGCAAATACATCTGCAGCAACTTTCCAACAAACGCTTTACTACTGTCAGCATCTCATTTGGGGAGATTTTTCTTTACTTCCTGTCCCCATGACCATAAAGACAGTGATTCCCCAATGGGAACATAGACAGCTATTAAAACCCATAAAAGTCTATTCCAGCTAATTTAAGAACATTATAGAGTTCCAAAATATACACTTGAGCCCTGACCAACAGAGATAATCAATGATAATCTTTATACTTTAATAGAAGAGTTTAAAAAGGTAAGTAACCCTTTAAAAGTAATATCTCCTGTACTTTTGAAGTTAGGGGAGAATATACATTCCTGCACCCCATTAAAAAAAAAGTGGAAGGGCCCAGGTCTCAGTGTGCACCTAAAGCTACCTGAAGAAAATTGCTGTTGTTCTGATCCTATTAATACCACAGGCAGGCAGCTACAGTATTTACAGTTAGTGTACTGTGTCCTCTGCACAGTGTGCACCTAAAGCTACCTGAAGAAAATTGGTGGTGTTGTTCTGATCCTATTAGTACCACAGGCAGGCAGCTACAGTATTTACAGTTAGTGTACTGTATCCTCTGCACAGTGTGCACCTAAAGCTACCTGAAGAAAATTGGTGGTGTTCTTCTGATCCTATTAGTACCACAGGCAGGCAGTTGCAGTATTTACAGTTAGTGTACTGCGTCCTCTGCACAGTGTGCACCTAAAGCTACCTGAAGACAATTGCTGTTGTTCTGATCCTATTAATACCACAGGCAGGTAGCTACAGTATTTACAGTTAGTGTACTGTGTCCTCTGCACAGTGTGTACCTAAATCTAACTGAAGAAAATTGGTGGTCTTCTTCTGATCCTATTAGTACCTCAGGCAGGCAGCTACAGTATTTACAGTTAATGTACTGTGTCCTCTGCACAGTGTGCACCTAAAGATACCTGAAGAAAATTGGTGGTGTTCTTCTGATCCTATTAGTACCACTGGCAGGCAGCTGCAGTATTTACAGTTAGTGTACTGCGTCCTCTGCACAGTGTGCACCTAAAGCTACCTGAAGACAATTGCTGTTGTTCTGATCCTATTAATACCACAGGCAGGCAGCTGCAATATTTACAGTTAGTGTACTGTGTCCTCTGCACAGTGTGCACCTAAATCTACCTGAAGAAAATTGGTGGTCTTCTTCTGATCCTATTAGTACCACAGGCAGGCAGCTACAGTATTTACAGTTAGTGTACTGTGTCCTCTAAACAGTGTGCACCTAAAGATACCTGAAGAAAATTGGTGGTGTTCTTCTGATCCTATTAGTACCACAGGCAGGCAGCTGCAGTATTTACAGTTAGTGTACTGTGTCCTCTGCACAGTGTGCACCTAAAGCTACCTGAAGACAATTGCTGGTGTTCTCATACTAATAATACTAAAAGCAGGCAGTTGATCCTGCTAGCTGCAGTATCAGTATATATGTACATTTCAGCTTTGTGCAACTACATCTCACTGCAGGCCATTAGTATATCTGAAAGGCCAACAAGGAGAGGCAGACAGTCACAAGCCGATAAAAGAGGGCAAGCTCTGTGTCTAGAAGCAACAGTGCTGGTAGTGGAGACGGTGCAGCCTCATCAGCACGTGGCCGTAGGACACACTTGTCCTTTTTTTCGGCAGCTGGCCGTGTTGAGCCTCAACATGCAGAAGACTTGGTAGAGTGGATGACCAAGCCATCCTCATCCTCTCTCACCCAGGCTCAGGGTACTTTGTCTGGCAAAGCAGCTGCCAACGCAGCCTCTTCCCTTGGCTCAATGGGATCAGTCACTCCTTCCCTAGCCCCACCATGTCCTCCTGAGGAGTCCCCCGAAATGTTTGACCACAGTGTTGGGTACATGCTCCAGGAGGATGCCCAGCGTTTTGAAGGCTCCATTGATGGTACCCAGCTAGAGGAAGGCAGTAACGTGAGCCCAGAGAGAGGGGGTGCCCAAGAAGGACACCAATCTGGCAGTCATGTTCCCCCAGCTGCAGCATACTGCCAGCTTTGCTCCAGTGATGAGGAGGGAAAGAATGATGAGGTCACTGACTCCATGTGGGTGCCTGATAGGAGAGAGGAGGAGGAGGCTGCCCTCCAGGGGCCAGCTTAAGGGCAGCACACCGCTGCATTACACTGCAGAGCTCCGCATGTGCAGGGCGCTGCTGTCTCTGCGCGTTATTCCAAAAGATTTTTGGTGTGGGCCTTTTTTGAGACAAGTGCATCAGATCCCACAGCTGCTATTTGCAACATATGTCTCAAGCGTATCTCGCATGGCCAAAACATCACCCGCTTGGGCACCACATGGTTGACAAGACATATGTCGACCTGCCATGTAGTGCATTGGTAAGACCCAGTACCTAAAGTACCTAAAAGAGCCACACCAAAGAACAAAGCGGACCTCTCCTTGCTCCTCATCAGCTAGGATCTCCAACCCCACTATACCTTTAGCCCTCTCTGAAACCTGCACTGAGAGGAATGAAGGTGTAGAATTAGGTGTGTCACAGCCAAGTACTTGCAGGCAATCTGCTATCAGTACACCAACGTTAGATTGTACCAGGCAAATTTCCCTGCCCCAGCTGCTGCACTGCCGAAAGAAGTTTGCTCCCAGCCATCCACATGCCCAGCGGTTGAATGCTAGCTTGGCTAAATTTCTAGCATTTCAACTTATACCCTTTCAGTTGGTAGACTCTGCCCCCTTCCGTGAGTTTGTGGAATGTGCGGTTCCTCAGTGGCAGGTTCCCAAACGCCACTTTTTCTCATGGAAGGCGATTCCGGCTCTCTACTGGCATGTAGAAGGCAATGTCTTGGCCTCGCTGGACAGGGTGGTCAGCGGTAAGGTGCATACCGCTGACTCATGGTCCAGCAGGCATGGACGGGGACATTACCTATCTTTCACCGCGCACTGGGTGACTCTTCTGGCAGCTGGGAAGGATGCAGGACAGGGTGCAGTAGTGTTGGAGGTTTTCCACCACCACGCCTCCAAAATTCTACTAGTGGTGATTCTGCCACACCTCTCTCCTCCACCCCCTCCTCTTCTTCTTCCTCCATGGCCTCTTCCTGTGCTGATTTGTCCTCAGAAACCAGCGGTGTTCCATAGACGTTCAAGGGGCTACGCAAGCACGCAGGCAAAAAGATGCCATGTGGTGCTTGAGCTGGTGTGCTTGGAGGACAGGAGCCACACTGGGGCAGAGATTCTGTCAGCTCTGCAGGGGCAGGTTTAGAGGTGGTTGACCCCACGCCAGCTTAAGCCAGGTATGGTGGTTTGCGACAATGGCACCAACCTCCTCTCCGCCCTCCGACAGGGACAACTGACCCATGTGCCCTGTTTGGCTCACGTCCTTAACTTGGTGGTGCAGCGGTTTTTGGGCAGGTACCCGTGCTTACAGGATGTCTTGAGGCAGGCCAGGAAAGTCTGTGTGCATTTCTGCAGTTCATATAATGCCAGTGCAGGGGGCTGACCTCAAAAGGAATTCAACCTGCCAAAGAACCGCCTAATCTGTGACATGCCCACCTGGTGGAACTCAACGTTGGCCATGCTGCAGTGGCTGCACATGCAGCAGAGGGCCATGAAAAAATACATATGCGACTATGGCACCAGGACAGGGTCAGGGGACCTTGTTTTTTTTCCCCACACCAGTGGGCTATGATCAGGGATGCATGCACTGTCCTGTCACCATTTGAGGAGGCCACGAGGATGGTGAGCAGTGAGAGTGCATACATCAGTGACACTGTCCCTCTTGTCCACCGGTTGGAGCACACACTGCATGGAATAATGAACAGGGCACTTGAGGCAGAACAGAGGGAGGAAGAGGAGGAGTTCCTTACCTCTCAAGGCCCCCTTTATCCAGACAGTGTTCCTGCGTGCCCGCTGATCATACAGGAAGAGGAGGAGGAGGGTTGTGTCAGCATGGAGGTGGAGCCTGGCACTCAGCATCAGCAGCAGTCTTCAAGGGATCATTTACAGTCCGAAGAACCCCATGGACTTGTACGTGGCTGGGAGGAAGTGGCTGGGGATCATGTTGACCTTAGTGACCCAGAGGACTCTGGACAAAATGCCTCAGCAAACCTACGCTGCATGGCCTCCCTGATCCTGCGAAGCCTGCAGAAGGATCCTCGTATTCGTAGTATCAAGGGGAGGGATGATTACTGGCTGGCAACCCTCCTTGATCCACGTTACAAGGGTAAGGTTGCAGACCTTATCTTGCTGTCACAGAGGAAGCAGAGGATGAAACATCTTCGGGAGGCCTTGCAGAAAGGTTTGTGCAACGCGTTTCCAGAGCCTGGGAGGTTACAATTTCCTGGTGCTCCTGGACAACGTGTTGCTGAGGCTTTGGTCAGTCACAGAAGGAACGGTGGAGAAGGTGGCCGTCTGACCGATGCGTTCAGACAATTTTTTAGTCTACGGCCTCAAGGTCTGATTGGTTCCAGCAACCATCGCCAGTGTCTGATTCACATGGTGCAGGATTACCTAGGGGCAAGACCAGACTTGGACACCTTTCCCACCAAAAATCCTCTGGGTTACTGGGTCTTGAGGATGGATCACTGGCCAGAGCTTGCACAGTATGCAATTGAGCTACTGGTTGTCCTCCATCCAGCGTTCTTTTGGAACGCACATTCAGTGCTGCTGGAGGCTTTGTAACTGATCACAGGGTGCGCCTGTCCACCAAATAGGTTGATCGGTTGACCTTTATAAAAATGAATCAGTCTTGGATCACCAGCTGCCAAGCACCTGATGCTGATGTAACCGATTGATTTTTTTTTTAATGTGAGATCCCTTCAAGACTGCCAATGCTGATGCTGAGTAACTATCCTGTTATGCTGAGTAGGGATGAGCTTCGAGTTCGAGTCAAATTCATGTTCGACTCGAACATCGGCTGTTCGCCAAATAACGAACGATTTGGGGTGTTTGCGGCAAATTCGAAAGCCGCGGAACACCCTTTAAAAGTCTATGGGAGAAATCAAAAGTGCTCATTTTAAAGGCTTAGATGCATGGTATTGTCATAAAAAGTATTTGGGTACCTGGGTCCTGCCCCAGGGGACATGGATCAATGCAAAAAAAAGTTTTAAAAACGGCCGTTTTTTTGGGAGCAGTGATTTTAATAATGCTTAAAGTCAAACAATAAAAGTGTAATATTCCTTTAAATTTCGTACATAGGGGGTGTCTATAGTATGCCTGTAAAGGGGCGCATGTTTTCCACGTTTAGAACAGTCTGACAGCAAAATGACATTTCAAAGGAAAAAAGTCATTTAAAACTACTCGTGGCTATTAATGAATTGCCGGTCCGACAATACACATAAAAATTCATTGATAAAAACTGCATGGGATTTCACCACAGGGGAACCCTAAACCAGAATTTTAAAAAAACTGGCGTGGGGGTCCCCCTAAATTCCATACTAGGCCCTTCAGGTCTGGTATAGATATTAAGGGTAACCCCGTGCCAAAATTTAAAAAAAAATGACGTAGGGGTCCCCCTCAAAATTCATACCAGACCCTTCAGGTCTGGTATGAACCTGAAGACAGCAAAACAAATGTTACAGGGGTGATAACCCTTCCCTATGTTTTCCAAAAAGCTTAAAAATAGATTTTTTGGCTGGAGCTACACTTTAAAAATATACCAGTTCAAAATTACAAACAGATTCTACTTAACAACAAACCTACAGTCCCTGTCTTGTTTGCACCGCCTGTATACTGCTGTTCAGAGACAGACAGCAAAACAAATGTTACATGGGTGAGAACCCTTCCCTATGTTTTCCAAAAAGCTTAAAAATAGATTTTTTGGCTGGAGTTACACTTTAAAAATATACCAGTTCAAAATTACAAACAGATTTTACTTAACAACAAACCTACAGTCCCTGTCTTGTTTGCACCGCCTGTATACTGCTGTTCAGAGTATATAGGGCCTAGGGGCCCCACACCTTTCCTTTTTTAATTTGGGTGCGGGGTTCCCCTTAATATCCATACAAGACCCAAAGGGCCTGGTAATGGACTGGGGGGTGGGGGGTACCCATGCCGTTTGTCTCACTGATTTTCATCCATATTGCCGGGACCCGACATTACATTAAAGCCGCAAGCAGTTTTAAATGACTTTTATTCCTTTACAAATGTAATTTTGTGCAGGGACTGTTCTAAGCACGGGAAACACGCGCCACTTTACAGGCATACTATAGACACCCCCGGGTAAGATATTTAAAGGAATATTTCACTTTTTTTTCACTTTAAGCATCATTAAAAGCATCACTGCTCCCGAAAAAATGGCCATTTTTAAAAGTTTTTTTGCATTCATACATGTCCCCTGGGGCAGGATCCGGGTCCCCAAACCCTTTTTAGGACAATAACTTGCATATTAGCCTTTAAAATTAGCACTTTTGATTTTGAACGTTCGAGTCCAATAGACTTTAATGGGGTTCTAAAGTTTGCGCAAGTTCGCAGGTTCTGGTGCGATCCGAACCAGGGGTGTTCGGCTCATCCCTAATGTCAAGTATTGTGAGTGGAATTTGAAATCAAGTAAAGTTTAAGAGCTTATGTTTGTTGTTATTTTTTTTTTCCATTCAAAGTTTATTAAAAGAAAATTGAATGTATTACATAGTATTTGCAGATGCAACTGCTTGTTTTGGAAAACGTTTCCGTAAATGGTAAAACAAACATACAAATACAGATGACCTGGGTACAGACCGAACAGTAAGTGTTGTCAAAGTCTTCATAGCCAGGTATCATTCCATTGCTCAAATGCATAAACTGTTAGACAATTTGACTTGCAGTCAAAAGAATTCCTGTGTTAGGCGGATTATGGTGCATTTATGGCCTTATTAGATCTTGACAAACAGCATTATCTGCTATTGCTAGCTACAGTAGATTTTGAGGAAAAGAAAGAAAAGAGAGGAAGGAGATGTAGAGAGCAATAGGGGAGAAGAATGGCATCAGATATTTCTCTGTAAGTATAAATATCTGTGTGGATATTCATGAGACCACAGAAGGTGTCTGTGAGGTCACCATTATATATGTTGTCTATGTATTCAGGGGTGTCAGAGTGTCTTCATAGGCTTGGGAGTTTTTTAAGCAGAGCCAGGGTTGCCAAGTCTTATGGAATCTATCAACCCTATCATTGGCCTGTTATAGAGTCTCCACCATTTCATAAATGTCCGATAACTTGCACTGCTAGTCCGCAATGGAGGGAACCCAGTGAGAATTCCAATGTAAAGGAATTAAGGACTTGGCCACATTAAGTAGGTGTTTTGATAGAGAGTGCTTATATCTCTTAAATGAGAAATTGGTTACATGCAATAAACAACAAGCCACATTCAAGGTAAGTTTGGTTTCCGCTATTTGTTTGATCAAGGATTTGACTATGTCCCAAAATGGCACGATTAGCGGATAATGCCACCATATATGGGACAATGTGCCTCTCTCTTTTTGACACCTCCAACAAGCCGCAGAAGTCTGTGGGTTCAAGCCATGCAACTTGCCCAGGGTGTTGTACCAGTGCGTCATAAGCTTATATGCTGTTTCTGGCATTTTCGTGCTAATGGAGCACTTGTGAGTAAAGATACAAGCATACCTCCATTGTTTGACAGTGATCTCCACTTGCAGTTCCTCCGACCATTTCCTCCTGATTCTGTCAAAAATAGTGGGTTTTGAGTTTTGTAGCCATGAATATGCAGTAGAGGTGGCTTTAACTAACTGAGTGCCCTTATGACATACTGACTCCAGTTCCATAAGGGGTCTATGGAAATTCTCTTTACCTGTTCCCCCCCCCCCCAGATAACTGCCTAGTTGTAAGTAGGCCCAGAAGGGCGTATGTGTCAAGCTTGTCCCCTCCTTAAGTGAGGTCCATGCTTTTATTTTGCCATTAAGGAAGCAGTCTCCAGCTAGGAGGGGGTCTGATTGTTTATTTGGTTGAAACGCTGGATTACCTAGGCCAGGTGTAAAGTCCAGATTGTCTTTTACTCTGGTTAGAGGGATGAGTGAGGAAGTGAAGTCTGAATTTGTGGCCAAACTGTGGAAAATTTCCAAGGTGTTTCTCATTAGTGGATGTCGTTGTAGACTAAGAGGGTAGCTCCCCCAGGGGATCCATGGGGAATATTTTAGTGGAATTGGGTTCAAATCCAATTCCAGGGAGACCCAGTCCTTCACCGTCCCGTGACAATGCCAGGCGATTATTCTGTTTAAGTGAGATGCCTGGTAAGCCCAGTTTCACACATGTGCGGTGCGAATTGAAGCTCAGGTTTCACTGGGGAGATAAAAATCTCCTGTTCAAAGGATTCATTGCATTTTTGCTCAGGATTAGAGGGCAGGGAGAGGGGGAGGGAGGGGGGGGAGATGTAGTGAGGAGAAAGAGAAAATCCTTATTCAGAACGCAATGCATCTGCAAATCAGATGCGTTCCCATAGGAGATAATAGGCTTGTAGTTCGCACCGCAATGCCCAAAAAACGCACACGTTTTTTGTGCAATGCGCAGTGCGAATGCAACGCACATATGTGAACCAGATACATTCATATGAATGTATTTTAAAATGTCCTGCGAATTAGATGCGGTGTAAGCCGCATCTAATTCGCATAGGTGTGAACCCGGGCTAATAGTTTCTATAAGTCAGGTTTTCCCCTTCCTCCTTGCTCTTTAGGTTTTGTCAGAAGGGTGAACTTAATTCTTGGTTTCTGGCAGTTCCAAAGAAACCTTAATAGGATGGATCTTAGTGAGTTAAAGAAGTCTGAGGGAATTTTGCCTGGTAGCGTGTGTAGGAGGTAGAGCAACCTAGGCAGAATAGTCATTATGACCGCACGGCTGAATCAGGAGAAATATCCAGGCTGCCATCGATTTAAGTCCTTCTCAATGTTTTTGATGAGTGGGGGGAAATTCTGCTCATACGTAGAGGTTAGTAGGGAAGCCACACTCCAGGTATTTCAGTGCCCTTGGGTCCCATTTAAAGGGAGGGTTAGCTTTGGTCAGTGTAAGTGTCTGCTCTGGGAGGGATATATTCATGGCTTCAGATTTTGAGTAGTTTATCGTAAGATTGGAGACGTAACCGTAGTGAACAAATTCTTTCATTAAATTGGGCAGGGTAGTCACCGGGTTTGTCAGAAAGAATAGTAAATCATCCGCATAGGTGGCTATCTTGAACTCTCTGTCCCGAACCCCAAAGCCTGTAATGTCAGTGTTAGCCTTGACCATCCAAATAAATGGTTCTAGGGAGAATATGAATAAAAGGGAGGATAGCGGGCACCCCTGTCTGGTGCCGTTGGTTATGAGGACCTTGTCAGACAGAGTGCCATTAAATTTTAGATTAGCCGATGGGTTTTTGTAAAGCGCAGAAATCCTGGCCATCATATGGGGTCCTAGGCTCACCCATTCGCATACAGCCAGCATGAAGTGTGTGGTCGAAGGCCTTCTCCACGTCCGTGGACAAGAGAAGGCCCTTGATGTTCTGTATGTGTGCTGCATGCATTAATAGCATGGCTTTAATAATGTTGTCCTTTGCTTCCTGGCCTGGCATGAAGCCCACCTGTTCTGGACCAATCCGGTTCAGCAAGATGGGGCTCAGTCTCAATGCCAGTATCTTTACAAAGATTTTTACATCTAAGTTTAGTAATGATATAGGGTGGTAGCTGGCGCATTCTGCAGGATCTTTACTGGATTTTAGTATCACAGTAATGTAGGCAGAGAGAAAATTTGGGGTGACTTTCCTAGGTTAAGACAGAGACTTCAAGACCACCCTAAGTGGGTCTGTTACAATATTTGCAAAGGTCTTGTAGTAGATGTATGAATATCCATCATGGTCTGGACTCTTGCCCAACTTCAGATTTTAGGTTGCGTGTTTAATTTCTGATACCTCAATTGGACTCTCTAAAAGTGATACATCTGCATCTGTCAAGGTAGGCATTCCATTTTTATCCAAGTAATCCCGGATAATTTGTGGTCTGTCAACGAGCATACCCTCCTGTCTATGATGCTAAATTGTACAACTTCATATAGAAGTTGTGGAAATGTTTTGCAATGGCCTCTGTGGTCACATCTACTTTACCATCGCTCCGTCAGATACCTGGTATAAAGTTGATAGTGACCTGTTCTCTCTGGGCCCTAGCAAGCACACTACCCAATTTGTAAAAAAGATTTTTTTTAAATCTCTTTGATCTGTAATTGAATATTCCTAGCGTCTAGAAGCTCTTGTGCCATGTGAGCATTAAGGGATTGTTTATGGAGTGTTTCCAATTGTTTAATATCTTGTCAGAACCTTAATGTTTCTGTCCCTCTCCCTTTTATGATGTGAGCCCATTCTGATAAGTTCCCCCCTTATATACATTTGTGTGCCTCCCAGGTCATGAGTGGGTCCACATCAGGGGAAATGTTGTGTTGGAAGAATTCTGTAAGTGATGTGGTAAGTTTCGGGAGGAGAAGTGGGTCAGTTACCAAGGAGGCATTGAGCCTCCAGGTCCGCAGTGACCGACAATAGGTCTTGTTGTGAGATATATATATGTAGTCCAGACAGGCATGTCTGTTTTGGGGGACGAATAGTATGTGAAGTCTCGCCCCTCGGGGTTGACAAAGCGCAAAGTGTCAATTAATTGTAAAAACTGTAGCAGGGTGTTACGTTTTTTAAGGATTTTATATGTAATCAAGTCTTCCCATTGGATGTGTCAACTTTAGAGGAACATTAGAGGAACATTAAACTCCCCGCCTAGAATTAGGCATCCAGACATGAACCCCTGGAGTTCCTTCACTATCCGTTGGCAGAAAGACACGAGATAAATTAGGGAATTATACGTTGGCCAGCTAAAACTGCTTTTCCTATTTTTTATTTCTTTGTTTTGTTCTTCTTTTTTTTTTTTCCAAATAAAGCTTTATTAAGTTAAATCCATACAGAAAAGTAGTACATAAAAGCAAGGTTTGAGATAAAATGACAATAGTGTTATACAGAGGGAACAGTCCAAAGAGTACAACGTTGTATTTTAACAAGTATTCAAATCTACGACTGTGGATTTGTTGAAAAACACATTACATCTGGTGTGTGGATAAATGGGATTACAGAGTAGTGTGGGCAGAAAATATAAAGAACATATAGTAAAGCAGGTAAAACATTTTTTAAACATGTTGATTTTTGAGGGCGAAAAAGATTAAAAAGGGAGAGAGGAGTAAAAACCGTATTATAATAGATTGCCTATGATAGCCTTAGTATATGAGTCTGAGATTTTTGTTGGATTGTGTTTGGAATAATCGTTATTACTATGTCTGTGTGAGAGTGTGAAATTGATCCTGGTGCGTGGTGTCCATAAGTCGGGTAATGTCTGTAGATAGAGATATAATCATAGCATACAACCATGGATATCTAACATAGCAAAGTTTCGATAAAATGGTGGTCAAAATATAGTGAGAAATACAAAGGGAAGGTAGGGGAAAGTTATTTCCCGTTCCTGGCTCAGCCATGGGTCTAACGGGAAATATCTTTACAGAAGGACCAAGTCCCAGGAAGAAAAGCATAATAGAGCTTTTGAAGTGAATTCTGTATGCGTAATGATATAGTTACCTCCTGAATTTTGTTTCATGCACGACTATAGGGAGGACTATAGACAGTTGGGATGGGATGTATGATGTGTCTTATGGTGTGCTGGAGGAGGGTTCCTAATTGATTAATTGGGTATATTCAGATGTTGTGCGGAAATGTAGCCAACAGGCCCAAGTGTTCCTGTATTTAGTATAGGAATCCTGTGCTTGATGTACAAGTTCCTCCATTTCAGCTATTTTGTTTACTCTTTTGAACCAGTCTGCGATTGTGGGTGGGTTGGGAGATCTCCAGAGAACTGGGATACAGAGTTTGGCAGCATTGATTAGATGTAGTGCTAGGGATTTGTGATAAGTTTTCATCGGTAGGGAGGAGTGGTGTAAGAGGGCTTGTGCTGGAGAGAATTCTAGCTGAAGTGTAGTGATTTGGGAGGAGAGGTGAAAAACTTTAGTCCAGAAGGCAGAAATCGCAGGGCAGTCCCACCATATGTGAAGGAGTGATCCGTTTTTGTCATTACATCTCCAACAATTAGATGGGATCTCTGGATTAATGGTGTGTAACTTGAGAGGCGTTTTGTACCATCTGGAGAAAAGCTTGTATCCGTTTTCTTGAGTTGTTACATTAATGGAGCCTTTGTGTATGTTAGAGTATATCTTTTCCCATTCCTTATCAGAGAGGTGGATGGAAAGATCTTTTTCCCATTTTGCACTAGCTATATTTGTTTTAGGAGTATGCTCGAGAAAGAGGTTCAAGTATATGGTGGATATCAGGTGTCTTTGGGGTTCAGTGGCAGAGCAAAGGGATTCAAAGTGTGATTGGTTTCTTGAGTATGCAGCCCTAGTTTGGGGATCAAGAAGAAAATGTCTGAGTTGCATATAAGACCAGAAAGGGATCTGGTGATTCGTTTCTTGGGAGTTCAATGAGGACAGCGGTTTAATATTCCCCTTAGCGAAGAAATCTCCCGCTGTCATCCTTGACTGGGATCCTATGTGATGAAGGAACGAATCATCATTGCCTGGTGGAAAGTCTGGGTTATGTTTGATTGGCGTGAGAGGGCCTGGAGAGGAGGAAATGTGCAAATTTTTACATGTCTTTTTAAAGGAATTCAGTGTCGTATCGATAAGGGGATGTTGTTTGCAATGTGGAGAGATGTGGCGAGGGTGAATCCAGGGTAGGTTATGGATCGGGATTTGTGAGAAGGCTTGTTCAATTGCGATCCACGCTTTAGTTTTAGGGTGAACATTCCAGTCCACTATTCGAGAGAGTTGACAGGCCCAATAGTATTTTCGAAGATCCGGTAGGCCTAGTCCACCTTTCATTTTGGGTACGGTCATTCTGTTGAAACTCATTCTAGGTCGCTTATCATTCCAGATGAATTTCATACAGGATTTGCGGTACGTATTAAAAAAAGTTTGTGGTAGAGACACTGGGATTGTTTGGAGCAGGTATAGTAATTTTGGCATTATAGTCATTTTTATAATGGAGACTCTGCCAAACCATGAGAACAAACCCGTTGACCAAGTGTTGAGGTCTTTTTGAATATTTTGGATAATGGGAGTATAGTTTTTGCTGTATAAGTCCGATAGCGAGGTTGGAATGTAGACCCCAAGGTATTTAATGGCGCTCGGTTTCCATATGAAAGGGAAATTAGTTTGACATTGTTTCACTATATCTGGTGGTAGAGTGATATTTAGGGCCTCTGATTTAGGGAAGTTAATTTTAAGATATGTGAGATTTTCAAAGAGAGTAAGATCTTTGAGGAGATTGGGTAGCGTAATGTGTGGCTCTTTCAGGAATAGTAGGATGTCATCCGCAAATGCCGCTAATTTATAGGTAGATTTTGCGATGGTTATTCCTTTAACGTTTGGATTGTTTTTTAGATGCGTTAGACATGGTTCCAGTGCCAAGACAAAAATAAGCGGAGAGAGTGGGCATCCTTGTCTTGTACCGTTAGATATGGAGAAGGCATTCGACAGGTGTCCATTTATCCGGACTTTGGCAGTTGGGGTGGAGTATAGAGCAAGAATAAATTGTAGCATGCGATCTCGTATGCCAATGTGTGTTAGGACCTCTTTTAGGTAGTCCCAGGCTACCCTGTCGAATGCCTTCTCCGCATCAAGGGAGAGAAGGAATCCCGGTTGTTTCTTTGAAGTCAGCCAATTGTGAATACTAATTGAATTTAGGGTGTTGTCCCTTGCCTCTCTACCTGGGGACAAAACCAACTTGGTCCAAGGAGATGAGGCCAGGGAGAAGGGGTAAAAGTCTATTAGCCAAAATTTTTGCATATATTTTCAGGTCAACATTTAGTAGAGATATTGGTCTGTAGTTGTGAACTAAATTTGGATCTTTATCAGGTTTTGGAATAACCACTATGTGAGCTGTGAGAAGATCTCTGGGAGGGGGGTTCTCGGATGAAAGGGAGTTGAAAGCATTTAAGAAGTGAGGATAAAGCGTAGCTATGAATTCCTTATAGTATCCTGCTGTTAGGCCATCTGGATCTGGACTTTTGCCTGTTTTGAGTTGTTTGAGCACAGTCTCTAGTTCGTCCTTAGAGATGGGACGTTCTAGATGCGAAGCTTCTGCATCAGAAATGGGTTTGGGACCATGTTGGGCTAGGAACTCTTTAATCAAGTGTGTTCTACGATCATTGTTTATCGTGGGTTGATGAGGATTGATATTATAGAGCTGCGAGAAATAATTCACAATTGGTCTGCTATCAGTGTATTAGATGTTACTTTAGAACCCGAAGGGTCATTAATGGAATGAAGTGTTGTAGATGATCGTTTTGCACGGAGGGCTCTGGCTAGAATTTTACCGGATTTGTTGCCATGTTCGTAGAATATTTTTTGTGATAATATGTATTTGCGTTTTATTTGTTTATGTAACACTTCTTTCAACTCTGTCCTCACCTGAGTAAGTTCCTCAAGCGTGGAGAGCGCTCGAGTTTTCTTATGTATTTTTTCTAAATTCTGTATGCGTTTGGAAAGGATAGAAATATGTGCTTGTCTTTCTCGTCTTCTCTTGGAAGCGATAGCTATTAATTTTCCCCGTATGGTGCATTTGTGGGCTTCCCATTTTATCATTGGGGATATGTCCAAGGAGTCGTTATCCTGGAAATAAAGTTTTAGATTGTCGTGTATAGTAGACACAATTGAAATGTCTGTCAGCAGTGAGGGATCAAGACGCCATATTTGTGAGCGAGTATGTTTGGATGGAAATTCCAAGGACATGGTTATCGGGTGGTGATCTGATATGTACATTGGTTCGATGGAGGTGTGCTTGAGCATGGGGAGATCGTTTTGTGAAATAAAGAAATAGTCAAGTCTGGAGTAGCTGCCATGTGGGTTGGAGAAAAAAGTGTAATCTTTAGTTGAGGGGTTTAAAGTACGCCATGCGTCATGTAATGTCAATTCTTAAAAACATTGTTTAATTGCTCGTAACGCTGAGAAGGGTAATTTGGATGCACCCGAAGATGTATCCTGTATTGGGTTTAAGGGAACATTAAAATCTCCTCCAGTTAATAGTATACCCTCTTGAAACGATGCGAGCAATTGCAGTGTGTGTCGGAAGAACGGGACTTGTTTAATGTTGGGGGCGTATATGTTTGCTAAGGTTAAAGGTTTACCGAAAAGTGAACCTTTGACAAAAAGAAATCTTCCATCTTCATCCGCTAGAGTGTCTTTGATTATGAGTGGACACTGTTTTGAGATAAGGATAGAAACTCCTTTTGTTTTTGATTGTTTGTTGGTAGCATGAAAAGCTGTTGGATAACGTAAGTCGGAGAATTTGGGGATAGAGTCCGTTTTGAAATGCGTTTCTTGGATGTATATAATGTCTGCCTTGAGTTTATGCATAGAAAGGAGAACTTGTGTACGTTTCTCAGGGACATTTAGTCCCCGTGCGTTGAGCGAGACTAGTTTAGTAGTGGCTTTGTGGTGAGATATTGGTGTAGAATTGTGTGAGACCGGTGTCATTCTGTAATTTGGGAGGTGTTGTGAGTTAGACTGGAGTGGTGTTTACTGAAGATAGTCCGCGGTGCAGGTGTATGTGTGGCAGAAAAAGAACAGTAGTTGGACTTGTGCCTTATGCTCTTATGTGTGGAAGGCGCGTTCTAGGAGAGTGATGAGATTCTATTCAGGATGAAAGTAGATTGTTCAGGAGTAGAGAGTGATGTGAGGGATATTGGGTATGCAGGGGAGAGGAAACTGTGAAGACCACTGTGTAGTGTTGTTAGGGGTTATAGGTAGTGGAAAGTAATCCGGGGACTAGCGATGCCTGCTCGCTAGGCTATGTACGAGTATACACTCGTGATATATGGTACCGGAATGGGTCAGTGGTGGTTTAAAGGAGGGTTGAGTGAAGAAATCAGGTAATCAATTGAAACCACTGTTTGGGAAGGTGACCAAACGGTAACGTAGAGAAAAGTAAAACCTGTCAGTAAGGGACAAGAGCCGCTGACATATGGGATAGATGTAGGCAGAAGGCATGGACTGAAGACGGTCCATGGGTGAAATGGTTGCATTTAGATTGCTGTGAATGCCGCCTATTAACTTTCTCAGTGGATTTGGAGAAACAGCATGGGTCAGATTTGCGAAAAGCAGATAAAGAATTAGGTGTATGGTCAGATGAAACATTAAGTTAATGACATATTTTGTGAGATCGTTCCCCTGGTGATCGTTAAGTGAGAGGAAAGAATGAGAAAAAAAAACAAAAAGAAACAGAAAAATAAAAGAAATAAAAGAAATAAAAATCCCCATGAGTAGCACATAAAATAAACATCTGGTGAGGCGCAGATATTCATAACGCAAAAGTCTATGTAATAATTCAGTTAAACAGTCAGCCAGAAAACTTGAGCAGTTAGCAGAGCAGAGTATTCAACATAGGTAGAAAGTATTATCTCTTAAGATAGATAAACCGTGCCTGAACTACCGTAATTAATAATTAACTACCCCTGAAGGCTATGAAGAAGCTTGTCAAAATAATTAATAAAACGAAGTATCCATGTAGATCGTTATGCTATTTAGGAGCATATCACATTGGATAGGAGGGGATGAATATATGAGAAAGATCAGTGTCTGTGAAACTCCCTTAGAGTGCCTTTGTCTGAGAAGCCTGTCAGTTCCGCGTTTGGCATGTAGATAGCTGTCTAGTCAGGGAAAGGCACTCGCAAGGATAAGTTCTATATGATCATACAGGGTAGTGAGTGCCCTAATCTTTGCGTAATTCATGACAGATAAGGTGATGTTAGGATTACTAAGGAGATGAATCATGTGTCACAACTATCTCGGGCTGGGATGACACAGGCATCCTCCTATGGGAGGTGTGTGTGTGGAGGCAGGGGAGAAAAGTCTGCAGAGTGTCACCACGGTAACAAGTCAGGTCTCTAACCTTGTGAGAGCCAATGAGCGACTGCATGAGTCATGGTGGGGGAGAACTTTTTACCTCAGACCTTGGCTCCTCTCATGAATTCGCGCCGAAAGACAGCAACCAATAGAGCGATGAACAGCTGGTTGTCATGGCAATAAGATTGTGTGGTAGTTCTAGTAGTTACCTACTAATGTAGTTGCTATCTAAGATGAACAGAGAGTTAATACAGGATCAAAATAGGGGTGTCAATGAATATTACTAGCAGCCTGTAGTGTGTAAGAGAAGGGCACATTTGCAGTTAGAATTATCAATTCGTGCAAACGGAGCGGGATGAAACCCTGTCAAACTGTCAGTGTACCGATCAGCTAGAGGAGGGAGAGATAAAGTAGATTGGAGATCTCTGATGACACTATACCTCACTAGATTGGAAAATACAGTCACATAAGAATTTAATTATAATAAAGCTCTAATGAAGGGTGGAACTGCTAGTGTAGGGCTGTATTGGAGAGTAAGGTGTGACAGAATAAGCCATGCAGGCAAAGCGCTGCTTTGATAGTCAGCGTTAAGGGGGATATAGATATGCCTGTGTGTATGAACTATGATCTACATAAACTAAACTTATCAGTTTGAAATACTTTAGGAGCATATTACCAGCCGGATTATGAACTTTCAATATTCTAAAAATGGCACATGAACAGTCAGAGGAAATCTTTCAGTCTATGTTGCAGATGCCATCTGTATTCACCGATCTCTTCTAGCTCTTCTGGAGCGTGGAGGTTTCGTCGGGCTGTAGATGGAAGGAGACTGCGGGTCGGGTTGATGAATTCTCGGTTCCGATGGCGAACGGTGTCTTCTGTAGCTTGTATGTTGGGTCTCCATTGCTTCACTCCTGGAAGGTGCTTTAGATGCTGTAGGGGTACGAAATTCCGCGTACCAATCTGGGACCTCCATGAGAGGGATTCCGAGCGTATCACAGAAGGAATGTAGATCCTCAGGGACTCTGAGGAGAGCTGAGCGTCCTTGTACTGTTGCCGCCAAACCAAAAGGGAACTTCCAGCGGTAAATTATACCTTTAGCCCGGAGTACTGTCAGAAGGGGTTGCAGTTCCCTTCTGCGCTGCAAGGTTATGTTTGATAAATCCTGGAATAGAAGAAGTTCTGTGCCGTTATGTAGTAAAGGGGTCAGGGAACGTGCAGCCCTCAGAATGTCTTCCTTCAAACGGTAGTCAATAATGCAGCATACCACATCCCTAGGTGGGTCAGAGTCTTTTCCCTTCGGTCGCAGGGCACGGTGGATTCTTTCCATCGCAATAGGAACCTCTCTGGGTCTGCCGAGTATGTTATTAAAGATATGGATAACTTCACTTTGAAGATGATCCGCATCCACGGTTTCAGGCAAACCTCTCAGCCTGAGGTTATGGCGTCTGCCGTGATTGTCTAAATCTTCCAAGTGGCGATTGACATCTCTTAATTGCCGTGTATGTGTGTCAATCGCCAGATGCTGGTGACGGATCTTGGATGAATGAAGGGCAGTCGTTTGTTCCACCGCCTGAACTCTGCCTGTAATAGCTTGGATTTCAATTTTTAAATCTGAGATTGCTGCTGTCAGGGTGTCCTTAATGTCCTCAGCTACGGATCTGAGATCGCTCAGGCTCGGATGCTGATGAGGAGTGAGGAGAATTCCCCTGTCATTGAGTTCAGCGTGAGATGGAGAGGCAGCAGCATTAGAGTGAGGAGGATGCTGATGCTGGCTCCGTGAGGTGGGAGCCGGCGCTGAAGTTCCCATCTGTGCCCGGAACATCTCCGGGATGTTCTGACTGGATCTTGCCGGTATTTCACGGGGAGAACGGGACCGGGAGGTCGACGAAGTTCTAGAGGATGTACCCATCGCTTTTCGGGTGTTTGGGAGGCCGTTGACCGTCTTTAAAATTCAGATTTCTATCCCTGTCAGCGGAGCTCTGAAGTTAAGCAGCCATTCTCTACGAGGTCAAGCCACGCCCTCGTTTTGTTCTTCTTTAGTCAGACAAATACTGATTCAATTCAGGGCTAAAGTTTTTGTTAGTTTTTTCTATATTTGTTTTTACTGCTTTTCTTTAGTCAGACAATTACTGATTTAATTCAGGGCTAAAGTTTCCTTTATATCCTACACTTCCTTGCACAGTGATCATATTCGGTGCAAAGAGTGTGTGTGTATTTTGTTGCTTTTCTTTGCTACATTGATTTTAGTCAAGGCAAAGAAATACTTGTTTTAGTTTTTGTTTATGTACTCATTACTGAGTTGCTTTTGGTTTGTTTTCTTTCCCACTTTTCCAGTCCCTACATTGTCATCCATTTATTTATTTCTTATACACATTTGGTGCTGGGATCCGTCTGGTCTACTCCCCGGGGTTGCGATGCGCCCAGTCCAGGGCCCGTCACTCTCCTGTTTATGACGTGGGCGGGCCCTGGCCTTGGCGCATCGGCGTCATGCTCCCCACATCCCGTCTGCGGCGTCATCGCCACCAAATGCGGGACTCTTGGTGGTTTTCCATCTCCGGGCTCAGGCGCTGTTTGGGATGGTGGGCGGCCACTTTTGCAGATTGGCTGTCCCTCCCCTTCCCTCACCGCGTCACAATGCCCGCGCATGATGTTGGCGTGAGCGCGGCCCTGACCCGCAGCTACAAATGGCGGTCTCTGGCCGGGTGCCTTGAGATCTTGTCATGCATTTGGGACATCTTGTTTGGCTCGGCACCCACCACACAGGTAATTTCCATACACACTGTCATCTTGGTTTATCCACATCAGCAATGGCTTCTCGTTTGCATGTACCCTCTATTCCACCAATATACTCCCACTCTTCTCATATCTTTCAGCTTCTCTCCACACACTCACAGCTTAGCCTTGCTGTTCTCACTCATCTCATATCTATCACAATTAGATGCTAGCTTATACACTTTCTCCCATTTTTTCACAGTTTCTTCCACACTCTCCAGCCCTGCCAGTTGTCCCTGCCTGGCGGCATTCGCGGGCGCCTGTGTCAATCGGGCTACCATGGCTTGCGGTCTCTTGGGGTGTGCTCTCTGCCTCAACCCTGGGGGAGACTCTATGGACCCAGACGATTACTGCATTTTACATATAGATCATCATTTATGCATTATTTGTGAGTATTTAGCAATATACATTTTCAGTGTACCTCTCCTATAAATATCCATTCACATATTAATAGATACCTCATTGTCTCAAAACAGCCAAACTGCATCGGACTCCTGATGATTGGTTTCAAGCCAAGAAACGCGTTGAGTTAATAACTATTGATGCACTCATTCACTGTACAATGTATTTTGTATTTTTTATTGTAATTGTACTACCAGTATTGGAACTTTGTCTACTAATATACTGTTGTAAACATGCTCAACTATGGTCTAAGATGTGTACTTCTATGATTTTATCTGGCTTAAAGTACCTATGCCATTAAACTTTTATACCATGATTATCCCACAATACCATCTGTGGACATTACATTGTATAGCACTAATCGTTAATATCTACACCATAACACATACCATTCAGTACAACACACTCACCAACATGCCTCATGCAAAGTCCCGCCTTTATCCTCTAATTTCTTTGTATTCATTGGGATGGAGGCATGTTGGTACTCTCCGCAAAAACAGTGTGGATAGGTCACAACCCTTTTAGACAGCGTAATAGGTGTGTTGTTGTATGACCCCTTCAAAAATATAAATCTACCGCTCGGGTCTATTAATTTTTCGAGACCACCTTGGATCTGGAGTCATCATTAGTGGCATGATAGGCTTCTCTAAAAAAGGAGTCTGTGGGTTTAGGTAGGTGGCGCGTTTTAAAGTGAGTTTCCTGGAGAAGCACAAAGTGTGGCTTACCTTTTTTGAGTTCCCTCGGTAGGGTGGAACGTCTCTCAGGTATATTCAAACACGTTGTGTGAAATCACTAATGGACCTTGTCCCAGAGCTGAGTATGCCATCTGGTGGACTCAGGAGGAAATGCTCAGGAGCGAATCTGCAAAACAAAACTGGTGATACCAAGTCAAAATCCAGACAGATATACTATTGTATGAATAGTAGTAAACACTATGCCAAAGGTCAGACAGATAGGTAGGAAGAAAAAGGTTTAGAAAGGGAAGTATAAGGAGCTGAAGATGTCCCTTTTCAGACAGGTTAGACTACCTCAAAAAGTAGTAAATTAGTGCGCCCTATACCAAACAAACTAGGTACAGGGCCACTCGGTGGGGGAAGAGGGAGGCGACTAGCAACCGGGTGAGTGGTCAGTCACCAGCTTTACCCAATAGTTAAAAGTTTAAAAAGGTAAACCAATAAGAGCAACTAGGTTGCAACGCACACAGCCTTCAGGCAGTTATCATATAATTCTAATCTAGTTCTAAATCTACCCGACCAGGTAGTATCAACAAGTAGTCTTGTGTGCATTGAGCTGGGGGTACCTGCCCCCCCCAAGACCCAGGACCACAGTCCCCCTAGCCCACCTCACCGTAAGGTGATGGGATGCATTGGTTCCGGCTATGAGCCAATAGGCACAGAGGTGATCATATTGCATTGCAAATGGCTGAGTCATATAAGCTGGTCACAAGTGTGACCAGACACAGGATGATTACAGTTGTCAGCCATGTGGGACTATTGTATTTAAATAGCAAATGAGTTAAGTTAGAGGTCATCAGTAGAGAACGTCTGAAACTCTAGGTTGGATTGCTCATGGGTAGGGATGAGCCGAACACCCCCGGTTCGGTTCGCACCAGAACCTGCGAACGGACCGAAAGTTCGCACGAACGTTAGAACCCCATTGACGTCTATGGGACTCGAACGTTCAAAATCAAAAGTGCTCATTTTAAAGGCCAATTTGCATGGTATTGTCCTAAAAAGGGTTTGGGGACCCGGGTCCTACCCCAGGGGACATGTATCAATGCAAAAAAACGTTCCTTTTTTTTTTCGGGAGCAGTGATTTTAATGATGCTTAAAGTAAAAAAAAAGTGAAATATTCCTTTAAATATCGTACCTGGGGGATGTCTATAGTATGCCTGTAAAGTGGCGCGTGTTTCCCGTGTTTAGAACAGTCCCTGCACCAAATGTCATTTTTAAAGGAAAAAATCTCATTTAAAACTGCTTGCGGGTTTAATGTAATGTCCGGTCCTGGCAAAATGGATGAAAATCAGTGAGACAAACACCATGGGTACCCCCCAGTCCATTACCAGGCCCTTTGGGTCTTGTATGGATATTAAGGGGAACCCCGCACCCAAATTAAAATAAGGAAAGGTGTGGGGCCACCAGGCCCTATATACTTTGAACAGCAGTATACAGGCGGTGCAAACAAGACAGGGACTGTAGGTTTGTTGTTAAGTAGAATCTGTTTGTCATTTTGAACGGGTACATTTTTAACGTGTTTAGCTCCAGCCAAAAAATCTTTTTTAAGCTTTTTGGAAAACATAGGGAAGGGTTATCACCCCTGTGATTTGTTTTGCTGTCTTTCCTCCTCTTTAGAAGATTTCACCTCACTTTTTGTCCCAATGACAAATGCTTTTTGAGAATTTGGGGTTTTTTTGTGGAACAAGGATTGGAAAGCATCAGTGGAAAGGAGAAATGTTTTTCCCATACTAACTCTCACAGGAGAGAATTTCCCTTCCTAGGGGTAGATTTCATCTCACTTCCTGTTGTCTCCTTCCGTTTGCAAGTAGGAGTCGTTTGTAAGTTAGATGTTTGAAAGTATGGGCCTGCCCTATATACTCAGCAGAAATTTGGGCCTTAGGTGTTGTTGTGGCCACAACACTGTAAGCCCTCACAGGGCCCTGCTGTAAAATATTAGATCAAGAATTGTAATTACATGCCCCTGTTGAACAGGGGGCAGAAAAATTGGGCCTTTGGTGGTGGTGGTGGTGGTGCTGGTGCCACAACACTGTAAGTCCTCACTCGCTCTTGGTGGGTGCAGAAATGGGCCCTGCTGTGTAATATTAGATCAAGAATTGTAATTACATGCCCCTGTTGAACAGGGGCAGAAAAATTGGGCCTTTGGTGGTGGTGGTGGTGCTGGTGCCACAACACTGCAACCCCTCACAGACACTCTAGTTGGAACGCAGGAACGAGCCCTGCTGCAAAGTATTGCATCAAAAATTGTAATTACACGCCCCTGTTAAACAGGGGCAGAAAAATTGGGCCTTAGGCACTGGTGCCACAACACTGCAACCCCTCACAGACACTCTAGTTGGAATGCAGGAACGAGCCCTGCTGCAAAGTATTGCATCAAAAATTGTAATTACACGCCCCTGTTAAACAGGGGCAGAAAATTGTGCCTTAGGCACTGGTGGTGGTGCCCAGAACCAAAAATGTTCTTACAAGCTATCAGCGTGATGATTGAGGAGGAAGAGGATAATTACTCAAGGATAGTCACTCAGCATCAGCATAGGCAGTCTTTGAAGGGATCTGAGATTTCAAAAAAAATTAATCGGTTACATCAGCATCAGGTGCTTGGTAGCTGGTGGTGATCCAAGACTGATTCATTTTTATGAAGGTCAGTCGATTGACCGAGTCGGTGGACAGACGCACCCTGTGATCGATTACCACGCCTCCAGCAGCACTGAATGTGCGTTCCAAAAGAACGCTGGATGCAGGACAGGCCAGTAGCTCAATTGCATACTGTGCAAGCTCTGGCCAGTGATCCATCCTCAAAGGTGTCCAAGTCTGATCTTGCCCCTAGGTATTCCTGCACCATGTAAAACAGACGCTGGCGATGGTTGCTGGAACCGATCATACCTTGGGGCTGCGGACCAAAAAATTGTCTGAACGCATCGGTCAGACGGCCACCTTCTCCACCGTTCCTTCTTTGACTGACCGAAGCCTCAGCAACACGTTGTCCAGAAACAGGAGTTTGTAACCTCCCAGTCTCTGGGAACGCGTTGCACAGACCTTTCTGCAAGGCCTCCCGAAGATGTTTCATCCTCTGCTCCCTCTGCGATGGCAAGATAAGGTCCGCAACCTTACCCTTGTAACGTGGATCAAGGAGGGTTGCCAGCCAGTATTGGTCCTTCTCCTTGATACCACGAATACGAGGATCCTTACGCAGGCTTTGCAGGATCAGGGAGGCCATGCAGCGTAGGTTTGCTGAGGCATTCGGTCCGGAGTCCTCTGGGTCACTAGGGACGACATGGTCCACAGCCACCTCCTCCCAGCCACGTACAAGTCCATGTGTTTCTTGGGACTGATCCCTTAAATACTGCTGCTGATGCTGAGTGCCAGGCTCCACCTCCATACTGACACAATCTTCCTCCTCCTCCTCCTCGTCCTCTATGCACCTTACCGCTGACCGCCCTGTCCAGCGAGGCATGGACATTGCCTTCCACATGCCGGTAGAGAGCCGGAATCGCCTTCCGTGAGAAAAAGTGGCATTTGGGTACCTGCCACTGAGGAACCGCACATTCCACAAACTCATGGAAGGGGGCAGAGTCTACCAACTGAAAAGGCAGCAGTTGAAGTGCTAGCAATTTTGCCAAGCTAGCATTCAACCGCTGGGCATGTGGATGGCTGGGAGCAAACTTCTTTCGGCAGTGCAGCAGCTGGGGCAGTGAAATTTGCCTGGTACAATCTGACATCGGTGTACCAAAAGCAGATTGCCCACAAGTACTTGGCTGTGACACACCTAATTCTACACCTTCATTCCTCTCAGTGCAGGTCTCAGAGAGGACTGAAGGTCTAGTGGGGTTGGAAATCTCAGCTGATGAGGAGCAAGGAGAGGTCCTCTTTGTTCTTTGGTGTGGGTATTTTAGATATGCTTGCCAATGAACTGCATGGCAGGTCAACATATGTCTGGTCAAGCATGTGGTACCCAAGCGGGAGATGTTTTGGCCACGCGAGATACGCTTGAGACATATGTTGCAAATAGCAGCGGTGCGATCTGATGCACTCGTCTCAAAAAAGGCCCACACCAAAGAACTTTTTGAATAATGCGCAGAGACTGCAGCGCCCTGCACATGTGTAGCTTTGGGGTGTGATGCAGTCAATGTGCTGCCCTTAGGCTGGCCCCTGGAGGGCATCCTGCCTCGTTGGTGATGTGCCGCCTCCTCCTCCTCTCTCCTATCAGGCACCCATGTTGAGTCAGTGACCTCATCATCCCCTCCCTCCTCATCATTGGAGCAAACCTGGCAGTATGCTGCAGCAGGGGGAGAATGACTGCCAGATTGCTGTCCTTCATGGGCACCCCCTCTGTCCGTGCTCATGTTACTGCCTTCATCAAGCTCAGTATCATCATCAGAGCCTTCCAAACGCTGGGCATCCTCCTGGAGCATGTACCCAACACTGTGGTCAAACAGTTCGAGGGACTCCTCAGAAGGACATGGTGGGGCTAGGGAAGGAGTCACTGATGACATTGAGCCGAGGGAAGAGGCCGCTGCTTTGCCAGACAAAGTACCCTGGGCATGGGTGAGAGAGGATGAGGAGGATGAGGATGGCTTGGTCATCCACTCGACCAAGTCTTCCGCATGTTGCGGCTCAACACGGCCAGCTGCCGAAAAAAAGGCCAAGCGTGTCCCACCGCAACGTGCTGATGAGGATGCACCATCTCCACGACCAGCACTAGACACAGAGCCTGCTTGCCCTCTCTTATTGGCTTGTGACTGTCTGCCTCTCCTTCTTGGCCTTCCAGACATACTAATGGCCTGTAGCTGCACTAACTTATAGTTTTAGCTAAACACTGTGAGCAGGACGCACTGCACTAACTTGTAGTTTTAGCTGAACACTGTGAGCAGGACGCACTGCACTAACTTGTAGTTTTAGCTGAACACTGTAAACAGGACGCACAGCACTAACTTGTAGTTTTAGCTGAACACTGTGAGCAGGACGCACTGCACTAACTTGTAGCTTTAGATGAACACTGTGCAGAGGTCTCACTACACCAACTTGTAGTTTTAGCTGAACACTGTGAGCAGGACGCACAGCACTAACTTATAGTTTTAGCTAAACACTGTGAGCAGGATGCACTACACTAACTTGTAGCTTGAGATGAACACTGTGCAGAGGTCTCACTACACCAACTTGTAGTTTTAGCTGAACACTGTGAGCAGGACGCACAGCACTAACTTGTAGTTTTAGCTGAACACTGTGAGCAGGACGCACTGCACTAACTTGTAGCTTTGGATGAACACTGTGAGCAGAACGCACAGCACTAACTTGTATTTTTAGCTGAACACTGTGAGCAGGACGCACAGCACTAACTTGTAGTTTTAGCTGAACACTGTGAGCAGGACGCACTGCACTAACTTGTAGCTTTAGATGAACACTGTGCAGAGGTCTCACTACACCAACTTGTAGGTTTAGCTGAACACTGTGAGCAGGACGCACAGCACTAACTTGTAGTTTTAGCTGAACACTGTAAGCAGGACGCACTGCACTAACTTGTAGCTTGAGATGAACACTGTGTAGAGGTCTCACTACACCAACTTGTAGTTTTAGCTGAACACTGTGAGCAGGATGCACTGCACTAACTTGTAGCTTTAGATGAACACTGTGCAGAGGTCTCACTACACCAACTTGTAGTTTTAGCTGAACACTGTGAGCAGGACGCACAGCACTAACTTATAGTTTTAGCTAAACACTGTGAGCAGGACGCACTGCACTAACTTGTAGCTTGAGATGAACACTGTGCAGAGGTCTCACTACACCAACTTGTAGTTTTAGCTGAACACTGTGAGCAGGACGCACAGCACTAACTTGTAGTTTTAGCTGAACACTGTGAGCAGGACGCACTGCACCAACTTGTAGGTTTAGCTGAACACTGTGAGCAGAACGCACAGCACTAACTTGTATTTTTAGTTGAACACTGTGAGCAGGACGCACAGCATTAACTTGTAGTTTTAGCTGACCACTGTGAGCAGGACGCACTGCACTAACTTGTAGCTTTAGATGAACACTGTGCAGAGGTCTCACTACACCAACTTGTAGGTTTATCTGAACACTGTGAGCAGGACGCACAGCACTAACTTATAGTTTTAGCTAAACACTGTGAGCAGGACGCACTGCACTAACTTGTAGCTTGAGATGAACACTGTGCAGAGGTCTCACTACACCAACTTGTAGTTTTAGCTAAACACTGTTAGCAGGACGCACAGCACTAACTTGTAGTTTTAGCTGAACACTGTGAGCAGGATGCACTGCACCAACTTGTAGGTTTAGCTGAACACTGTGAGCAGGACGCACAGCACTAACTTGTATTTTTAGCTGAACACTGTGAGCAGGACGCACAGCACTAACTTGTAGTTTTAGCTGAACACTGTGAGCAGGACGCACAGCACTAACTTATAATTTTAGCTAAACAATGTGAGCAGGACGCACTGCACTAACTTGTAGCTTGAGATGAACACTGTGCAGAGGTCTCACTACACCAACTTGTAGTTTTAGCTAAACACTGTGAGCAGGATGCACAGCACTAACTTGTAGTTTTAGCTGAACACTGTGAGCAGGACGCACTGCACCAACTTGTAGGTTTAGCTGAACACTGTGAGCAGGACGCACAGCACTAACTTGTATTTTTAGCTGAACACTGTGAGCAGGACGCACAGCACTAACTTGTAGTTTTAGCTGAACACTGTGAGCAGGACGCACTGCACTAACTTATAGCTTTAGATGAACACTGTGCAGAGGTCTCACTACACCAACTTGTAGGTTTAGCTGAACACTGTTGGTGGGTTGGTGTTTGGACCCCGCAGTCTGAGCGCTCTGTATGCCCTCACAAAATCAATCCCCATGTCTTCCTGTCTTTCCAGCAGACTGTTAAAGACCCTTTGCAAGGCAGGGATGATTTAATCTGGCTCCACCCGTTCAGGGATTCCCCAAATATGTATGTTGTTCCTTCTGCCCCTGTTGTCCAGGTCTTCAATGTGCCTGTTCATCTCAATAAAGTGGTGGGTTTGTGTACCGGTAACCTTTTCTAATCTATGGATAGCTTTATCCCTGTGTTTCCCGGCCGCCTCTGCTGCTGCCACCTTCTCAGTTAAAACTAGGAAGTTAGTTTTCAGGTCAGTTATGGCTGATGAGAACGTGGATTGTGTGTCCGCTGCAAACACTGACATGTCAGCGTAGGTGAGTGGGTGATCGGAGCCAATATCCCCCTACCTGAGTCCTTAGGAGCCGATTGAGAGTCCTCACTGTAGTCCTCCTTGTGGCGGGATGGAGCCATCTTGGAGCTCCCCACGCTGCTGCAGGCCTCTGGTTTAGTTTTAAACAGGTCCGTAATGTTTCTGTCTGGATGAGCTGCAGATCCTCGTCTCGGGTGAGAGTGTGGGGTAGTGTAGAGCCGCTTGCCCGGCATCTCAGATTGATAGGTCGGGTATGTGCCAGAAATCTCTCAATGTGCGTCCATTCCTATTGCATGCCAAGCCACGCCCCCAGCAAGCAGCTTGTTATTATGTTTGTTTTTATAGTGTTATTGTCTATTATTTATTCTAACAAAAATTGCCATGTTATACGGGGAAATTATGTTTTATGATATTATATGTTTACATTCAGTTAATAAGAAATGCGTCTATTATTAGCATCCCTGAAACTTTAAATTAACAGTTTAGTTTTATGAAGATCATTGTGCTTTGGAGCATTTTGGACATAGGCACTTCCCTCTTTGAAGTGTTTGCATTTCTTTCACTTCACTTTATATACAGCACATGGAGGTTGTGATATCTCTATGTTGTGAAGTCAGCCACCCAGTATTTTTACTTGATACAGTGCATATAATTGCCCCATTTCTCCTACAGCTTTAAATGATTAGTCATTACAGCCAACACATGATTACCACGCTGATTTACAGTGCCTTGAAAAAGTATTCACACCCCTTGAGATTTTTCAACATTTTGTTCTGTTAGAATGGCCCAGTCAAAGTCCAGATCTAAATCCAATTGAGAATTTGTGGCAAGACTTGAAACTTTCTGTTCACAGATGTTCTCCATCCAATCTGAGAGAGCTTGAGCTATTTTGCAAAGAAGAATGGGCAAAAATGTCACTCTCTAGAAGATGTGCAAAGCTGGTAGAGACATCCCCAAAAAGACTTTCAGCTGTAATTGCAGTGAAAGGTGGTTCTACAAAGTATTGACTCAGATGGGCTGAATACAAATGCACATCACAATTTTCAGATATTTATTTGTAAAAAAAATTGAAAACCAATTATCATTTCCCTTCCACTCCACAATTATGTGCCACTTTGTGTTGGTCTATCACATAAAATCCCAATAAAATACATTTACGGTTTTGATTGTAACATGACAAAATATGGAAAGGGGTATGAATACTTTTTCAAGGCACTGTACAACCTACGCTCTTTATGCAAACCCCAAATAGAAAATGACGTATGTTAAAATTATACTTCCAGTTTATGTGTTTTTCTGTTTCTAATCTATGTTTACTATTATTGTTTTAAAAACATTTATGATATGTGAATTAATTTAAAACACACTGCTCTTGGAGTTTAGAAGTGAAACCTGTTCAGCTCTTTTACTGAGTTTCTAAAATATAACTGCAGTCGTAGCTATACATTACGTCTCATTTCATGTAAATTGATTTACTTGTGGTCAATGAAGCCTGCAAACATTATAAAATGAGAAGAATAAGTGTAGAATCTATCTTCCTTCCTTAACTGCTTGCCATTAATATTGCTGTAATTACCGTAATATTTTATTTAAAGAAAAAGGTGTATTACAATTGCTTTTAATGGTATATTCCAGCAAAAACAAAAAATGAGACATTGAAATTTATACACGCAATACAACCCTGCCATTCCTATTTTGGTCTTACCATCCCTTTAGAATACCAGGTCAGCAGGGTCCTAAAATACTGTTGTTGCTGTAAAGCTGGCATTCTGGGAACAACCATTGCTCACCCTTGAAAAACATGTGGATGCTTTCAACCACGTGTGCTATAAGATCCTTGAAAGTTCTCCCACAAAAATAAAAAGAAAAGTTGCAAAGCACAGAATCATGTGATACAAAGCTCAGTCATGCCAGTCAGCCTTCTGTATGTGACAGCAATGCAGCAGCAAGGGAACAGTTGGCTCCATATACAGCAATGCCTCATCCATATGGGCAATGAGGCCTGTAGTCTGTGAATGAGCCATATGCTTACATGGCTTGCCAGTTGCTGCTTGCAGGCAACCCATGTAAGTGTATTGGGATACAACAGCTGCATGGACACAGCTGCTCATCCCAAGCTCCTCATCAATGCCCACCAGTGCTGCCTCATCAGTGCCCATTAATGCCACCTATCAGTACCACTTATAATTGCCCATCAGTGCTGCCTCATCAGTGCCCATCAGTGCAGCCCCGTCAGCACACATCAGTGAAGGAGAAAAATTACCTGTTTGCAAAATGTTATAACAAACTAGGGCTACAGTGTTGCATGACCGTGCAATTGTCACATGTGACAGCACTGAAAGCTGAAAATTGGCCTGGGGAAGAAGGGGGTAAAAGTGCCCATTGGGCGAGTGTAATTTTTCTGACTTTCACATTAACTGTTTTAAATTGCAGATTGCATTACATTACTGTATATGTCACTGCTTATGTGCTTAACGTGCAATAACTGAAATTACAACTATGAGCCCCATGACAGACAGTATGGTGACATTGAGTCATGAGCTCATTTACTGTGTTGTAGTAATTTTTATATACTTAGATGTAATCTCCTAACAATTTATCAGCAACATTACAAATGTAATAGTGCAGAGAAGATCCATTCTACTTGACTGCAGACCTTAATTGAATAATGTGTGGTGTAGCTACATTGACTCAGCCAAAGCAGTCACGTAATTGCTAATCTTTGGCTCACAAATTCAGTTAGCAATTATTCATTCAGCTCTTGTTGTGCAGAATGCCTCTAGGACAAATGTAGCTTAAAGCAAACCAGTGTTTTGCCAGTTGCAGTGCTAAGCAACATTCTGTCTTAATGCCCCTCCTGCAGCAGCAGGACATATTTACTTTTTTTTTTTTTTTTAAGCTTTGTGGTGTTGTGAAACACTCTCACAAAAATTAACACCAGGTGCATAAAATGTGAGCACACAAAAATAAAACACAAAAAAGTGCACAGGTTATACACATGGTCCTCCTCTGAAGAGAAAGGATCCTTGCCCTGATCCCCTGGGGTGCAAGGATCCTGGCAGGGCCTGGGGTACTTGTGATCCAAAGAACTGAAGCTGGGCAGACCCCTTTCTTCAGGAGGCCTACCGAAGCAATGCCCTCCCAAGTAATAAGTGGGGCTCCCCCAAAGAGAGACCAGATCGGAGAGGGAGAACCTGACCAAAAGGCAACATGCCCTCCCCATTAAGACTTTTAGGGCAAGTCTGAGGACCTACACCCTACTAGTCAGAGTGAGTAAGTGCCAAAACTGTGTACATCCAAAAACCTCAACAATAGACAGACAAACATAGAAGGGAAAAGGGAAGTGGAGAAAGTGTCTCAGTGCCTTTGTGAGGTACAATGTTGGGTCGTTCGGCCAGGAATAAAAAATTCCTCCGGTTATAGCCAAAAGGCCCTAACAAGGAGGCATGTGCGAAAAAAGCGTGCAATAGTTACATAGGCGTGGTTGAAAAAAGACACAAGTCCATCATGTCCAACCTATGTGTGTGATTTTGGTATTATATTGTGTGTGATGTCAGTATTACATTGTATATCCCTGTATGTTGTGGTTGTTCAGGTGCTTATATAATAGTTTTTTGAAATTATCAATGCTCCCTGCTGAAACTACTGTCTGTGGAAGAGAATTCCACATCCTTACCACTCTAACAGTAAAGAACCCTCTATGCAGCTTAAGGTTAAACCGATTTTCTTCTAATTTTAGTGAATGGCCACGTGTCTTATTAAATTTTCTTTCATGGAAAAGTTTTTTTCCTATTGTGGGGTCACCAGTACGGTATTTGTACATTGAAATCATATTCCCTCTCAAGCGTCTCTTCTCCAGAGAGGATAAGTTCAGTGCTCGTAACCTTTCTTCATAACTAATGTCCTCCATTCCCTTTATTAGTTTTGTTGCCCTTCACTGGACTTTTAAAGGCTTATATGCAAGTTACTGCCATAAAAAGTGTTTGGGGACCTGGGTCCTGCCCCAGGGGACATGTATCAATGCAAAAAAAAAGTTTTAAAAACTGCCGTTTTTTCAGGAGCAGTGATTTTAATAATGCTTAAAGTGAAACAATAAAAAATAAATATTCCTTTAAATATCGTGCCTGTAAAGTGGCACATTTTTCCAGTGTTTAGAACAATACCACAGCAAAATGACATTTCTAAAGGAAAAAAAGTCATTGCAGGTGTAATGAATTGTCAGGTCTCGGCAATATCGATAAAACTCATTGAAGGAAACGGCATGGGTCCCCCCTAGTCCATTACCAGGCCCTTTGGGTCTGGTATGAAAATTAAGGGGAACCCCAAACCAAAATAAAATTAAAAAATTGTGTGAGGATCCCCCCAAAATCCATACCAGGCCCTTCAGGTCTGGTATGGATATTAGGTCTGGTATGGATATTAAGGGGAACCCTGCGACATTTTTTATTAATAAAATGGCATAGGTAAAATGGCATAGGGTCACCCTAAAATCCCTACCAGACTCTTATCTGAGCATGCAACCTAGTAGGCCTCAGGAAAAGAAGGGGGCAAAAAGAGAGCAACCCCCCTCCTGAACCGTACCAGGCCACATGCTGTATATATAGCCATGTGACATCAGAGGAAGGCGGGGGTCACCTGTCCCCTGGGGCAGGACTCAGGTCCCCAAACACTTTTTATGACAATAACTTGCATATAAGCCTTTAAAATGAGCACTTTTGGTTTTTTCATGTTAGTGTCCCATAGACTTTAACGGTGTTCCAAGGCTTTTGAATTTATTTTTCGTTGCTCGCAGAACGTCTGCACAACCAAAGTTCGGACTGAACTTATGCTCGGGCCAAACTGTTCGCCCATCCCTACTAATAATACTGTTGTCATTTCCTAAAATCTTGTATATGGTCCCTTATCATCCGCTCCAAGAGTTTGCATACAATTGATGTTAGGCAAAAAGGTCTGTAATTCCCAGGGATGTATCTTGGCCCTTTATTAAATATTGGTCACACAGCGGGAGCCTCCCTCCATGCATGGATGCGGAGCGGCCCGCAGAAGAAAATTAAGAAGAGAAGATGAAGAAGATGAAGAAGATGAAGAAGAGAAGAGGATGAAGAAGAAGATCAAGAGAAGAGCGGGAGCCTCCCCTCATGCCATGGGTGCGGAGCGGCCCGAGGAGAAGAAGATAGAAGACGCCGCGGAGGAGATGCTGGACGAGAACGCCAGAGGAAGAACCAGAAGAGCCAGAAGAACCAGAATAAGAAGAAGATGAAGGAAGATAGAAGAAGCATTTAAATAAAGGAATTGTCAAAAACTGTCTCTTGTCATTTTTAACTATTTTGACACTTTTTTAGTGAAATGGTAGGGGTAAGTACCCCCTTACCATTTCACACAGGGGGGGGGCCGGGATCTGGGGGTCCCCTTGTTAAAGGGGGCTTCCAGATTCCGATAAGCCCCCCGCCCGCAAACCCCCACAACCACCGGCCACGGTTGTGGGGATGAGGCCCTTGTCCTTATCAACATGGGGACAAGGTGTTTTGGGGGGCTACCCCAAAGCACCCTCCCAATGTTGAGGGCATGTGGCCTGGTACGGTTCAGGAGGGGGGGGCGCACTCTCGTCCCCCCCTCTTTTCCTGCGGCCTGCCAGGTTGCGTGCTTGGATAAGGGTCTGGTATGGATTTTTGGGGGAACCTCACGCCGTTTTTTTTTTTTTTTTTGGCGCGGGGTTCCCCTTAAAATCCATACCAGACCTGAAGGGTCTGGTATGGAATTTAGGGGGAACCCCACGTCATTTTTTAAAAAAATTTTGGCCGGGGTTACCCTTAATATCCATACCAGACCTGAAGGGCCTGGTATGGAATTTAGGGGGACTCCCACTTCAGTTTTTTTTTTTTAATTTTGGTTCGGGGTTTCCCTGTGGGGAATTCCCATGCCGTTTTTTTAAATGAACTTCTATGTGTATTCTCGGCAATGCAATAGCCGCGGGTAGTTTTAAATGGCTTTTTTTCCTTCGAAATGTCATTTTGCTGTCAGGCTGTTCTAAACACGGGAAACATGCGCCCCCTTACAGGCATACTATAGACACCCCCCAGGTATGAAATTTAAAGGGATATTACACTTTTATTGTTTGACTTTAAGCATTATTAAAATCACTGCTCCTGAAAAAACGGACGTTTTTAAAACTTTTTTTTGCATTGATCCATGTCCCCTGGGGCAGTACCCAGGTCCCCAAACACTTTTTATGACAATAACTTGCATATAAGCCTTTAAAATTAGCACTTTTGATTATTCATGTTCGTGTCCCATAGACTTTAACGGTGTTCGCGTGTTCGAGCAAACTTTTTTCCTGTTCGCATGTTCTGGTGCGAACCGAACAGGGGGGTGTTCGGCTCATCCCTACTTAGGACCCTCGGGTGCAAGCCATCTGGTCCCGGTGACTTATTAGTGTTACGTTTTTCAAGTCTATTTCTAATTCTGTCCTCTGTTAGCCATGAGGGTGCTTCCTGTGACGTGTCATGAGAATAAACATTGCAGTTTTGGTTACTGATTCCCCCCCGATTCCCTCGTGAAGACTGAGGAGAAGAATAAATTCAATACCTTCGCCATCTCTCCATCTTCAGTAACCAGATTCCCTTCATCATTCTTTATGGGACCAATGTAATCTGACTTACCTTTCTTACTATTTATGTACTTAAAGAATTTCTTTTTTTACACTACTCCTGTGCCTTTCGTGTTCTATTTTACCTGCCCTGATTGCACCTTTACATTTCTTGTTGCATTCTTTGTAAAGTTGGAATGCTGATGATGATCCCTCAGCCTTGTATTTTTTGAAGGCCTTCGCCTTTGCTTTTATATGCATTTTTACATTGGATTTAAGCCACCCAGAACTTTTATTAGTGAAGCATGAGCATCTGGGGGCTACATGCAGGTAGCCTGTGTAAGTGTATGGAGATACAGACCACCTGCCAACCTACTTCTAAGTCAAAATATATGGCACAAAAGATGCCAAACACCAATCCTTTTCATGGTCTCTCATCTAGAAATCCCACTTGGCATAGAAAAGACAAGGCACATAATAGTAATGTTGACACATTTCATCTGTCAATGCGAAATAAGAAGAGTCCCATAAGCTGCACATTACAACAAAACCCTGTAGGTAGAAAGTGAAAATGAAAACAGCCTCAGCCTGGGCCCCATCCAGGCCACACTCCAAATGTGTTTTACCCCGCTTATGTGATTTAATCCAATGATTACCCCCCCGTGGGAGGGGTGAATTGTGTTGGGGGTATTGCCTACATGGAGCCCAGGCTGAGGCTGTTTTCACTTTCTACATACAGGGTTTTGTTGTGATGTGTGGCTTATGGGACTTTCTTATCATCAATATTTACGGAGCTGGGATGAGCTCCATCCCCGCCTGCACTCCCAGCAGCTGATAGTAGAAGAGGGCCTGTAGGAGCCTTGAGCAGCACCCATAGTTTTGCCATTGGTTTACATTTCATCTGTCACTGAACTTCATCAGAACTTATTGAACCAATCTCAGGAGAAGCTTTATCAATCGACTGCCTGTCATCCAGGACCACCCACTTTTTGCCATAAAGGGATCATTTGTCATGTATGGAACAAACAAAAGTAACGTAAGTGGTGCGTGGCTGCATACATTGTGAGATTCAGACAGTTTTACCACTGATGCATACATTTTCT
Source organism: Lithobates clamitans (assembly GCA_037952925.1). NCBI lineage: Eukaryota > Metazoa > Chordata > Amphibia > Anura > Ranidae > Lithobates > Lithobates clamitans. The sequence continues at coordinate 2,595,212 of JBBGZY010001165.1, forward strand.
GCTGCTGGACTTAAACATTGTCCTCAGTATATAACATAATAATAGGGGTTGCAAGTTCAGTTTATTATTTCAACCAAAAGGAGCTTGGTGTTAAGAATATATATCCATCTCACCTCCTCCACAAATATGTAAACCTGTTACTGAGGACTCATGCCAATGTTTGAAATGCTCAAATAGTGGGCTTTTTTGTTCTTTAATCAAAATATCATATACATGCTCACCAATACATTTTTTAGTTTATAATTTATATTGATGCTGTTTTATTGAGTTATAAACACGAATAAACAAGACAGAGTGAAAATATAGTATCCCCTCGACTCCATTGGATGCACAAGTATACATTGAGATTGTAATAATAATAACAATAGAATAAATATTGAATATTTATGATACGGTACGATAAAATCTATGTCTTTAAGGCATGGCAAAATGAGCATAGTAATTTTATTATTAATAAACCCGTAGTCCACTAAAAACAAAGTGGAGTAAACGAAACAAAGCGTGACATATTTGAGATTAAAATATGGTGGTGCTACAGTTGAGATAACCATAAGCTTATGTACATAAAAGTGTAAAGAAAAAAAAAAACAAGAAAAGGGGGGAAGAGAAGGGAAAGTAGAGAAAGGATAGGGGTACATACAAGGAAAATAAAGGGAGGGAGTAGCCATTTACACATGAGAGGGCCCAGGAGAAGCATCATGGGATTCAGCTTCCCATGCAATCATACGTTTTAGGTGTTCCCTCCTGTTCATTTCACAAGCCCAATCAGCTAAACAGGGGATAGCCATTTGGCTCCAGGATCTAGTGCTAACTGAAGAGAAGCCATCAGAAAATGACAAATTAAGCTCTCTTTGATTTGCTTGTAGGAGCCTAGCAACATAGATAAAATCATTATACGAGGTTCATTTGGGAACTTCCCAAACAAGTTTGTCATAGAGATGGAGAATTTTATCCCAAAAGGGGGTAATTCGTGGGCAAGTACCCCAAATGTGTGTCATGGTGCCAGGGACCCGTTGGCATCTCCAGCATGTATTTGGTATGTTAGGATCAATTTTATGTAGAATAGTGGGGCAGCGATACCACCTAGACATAACTCTGTAATTTTGTTCTTGAGCATGAGATGAGATAGACAATTCAAAGGACAGCACCAATGTTTTACCCCATTCCATATTATCAGGCGATAATGAAAGGAATGGTGGTGGATCTGGGTAAGTGATCTGAAACAAAATCTGATAGATATGGGACAGTGAGTGCTCTAGTCTAGTAGACTGGGATAGTAACGACTCGAAGGCTGTTTACGCTCTTTTCAAGTCGGCGATCTTCGGTATTTTGTCTATAAAGTGTGTCAACTGAGTGTGTTCAAGTCAAGCACTAGTCGAGTTATGGCAGGCGGAGAGCATGCAGGGTAAGGGAATTTGTTTACCATCTCAGAGTGTGTGGCTCAAAAGAGGAGCATTTTTCCATGAAAGAAATTTAAAGTTAGAACAAGTCGGAGAGAAAGAAGGGAGTCTAAAGAGCGAGGTCAATGGGCTAGGTCTCAAGGACAGTAAATCTTTGGTAAGGTAATTGTCCCTAATTCGTAGTGTAATAGAAGTCATGAGGGGCAATAGGTTAGTAGGGGGTCTAAGTGTCGGGGCTGTCAACGATAGCAACGCGAGGTCGGGAGAGATAAGGTCGTTTTCTAATGACATCCACAACTTAGTGGTTTTACCATGATGCTAATCAACTACCCTGATTAGCGACCCTGCATGGAAATATAACAAAAGATTAGGAAAAGCAACACCTCCTCTAATCTTTGGTAACGCTAAAGTGGAAAAGCCAATCCTAGGTCTCGTATGTTGCCAGATAAAATTACAAATAGCCCTATTGACCATTGGAAAGAGGCCCAGAGAAGGGGGGACAGGGATTGCCTGGAAGATGTATAGAAATTTAGGCAGAATGTCCATTTTGATGACATTTATACAGCCAAACCAAGAGATGTTCAGTTTATCATATGTTTTACGACACGCATGACTCTACCGCGCTTCGGGCATATAACTGAGATCTGACAGGGTAGACAAGGAGGTAGCCATCTGGATTCCAAGGTATTTAAAACATAGTTCCACCCAAAAATGGAACTTCTGCTTTAAGGGAAGGTGACCCCCTGACATGCCACATTTGGCATGTTATTTTTTATGGGGGGGGGAGTGAAAACCCTCTTTTTAGAGGTTTCCAGCTCCCACTTCCTCCCGGAGTACTGCTGCACTGGAAGTGAGTTCACCTCTCCCCCTCCCTCTTGGCAATTATCTGGGACAGGTCACAGGTCCCAGACGATTGCCCGGCCAGTCACAGCGTGCAGCGAGGCTCATGCATGCGCAGTGCGTGCCTGGCTGTGAAGCCACATCCTGGCACCCACAGTGACAATGCCGGTGCTGCAAGGAGGAGGGGAAGACGAGGGGGGCTTCATTCCCCCATCGCTGGACCATGGGACAGGTAAGTGTCCGATTATTAAAAGTCAGAAGCTGCAGTATTTGTAGCTGCTGACTTTTATTTTATTTTTTTGTCGGAATTCCACTTTAGTAGCCTTTTGCTGCCAAGCTGAAGATCAGCTAAGGTGACCAGGGACTTGGATTTCCACCATGCAAAACTTTCAGTGTGATTAAACGCTAAGGCAAATAATCGTTCTCCTAGAAAGGGTGAGCCTGGAGGTGCAGGTGAAATTAGTCCAAGTTTGCTTTCATACCGGTGCCAGCGGGTAAGTGATTTGGAAACAATGGAATTAAGGGGAGTAAACTTGTGTGTGGAGTTGGAGGGTGACCATAATATATATGGAAGGCAATAACGTCTAATGGAGGTGGATTCAAATTTGACCCAGGGTACTCTTGAATCTGGGATGTTTCACTGAGCTATCTGGGAAAAATGGGCAGCTAAGAAGTAAAACCAAAGGTTAGGAAGACCCAAACCTCCAGCGATTGAGATTTATATAGAATGTGTTTGGAAAACCTGGGCCGTTTGTTTTGCCAGATTAATCTAATTAATATCCTGTTGTATTTTGTCAATAAAGTATTTAGAGATAGTGATAGGAAGGGATCTGAATAAGTATAAGAGTTTCAGTAGCAGGGTCATTTTGACTGCCATGACTCTCCCCAAGAATGATATATGATGTGAACTCCAACTTTTAAGCAAACGCCGAAGTCGAGACACACATGCTGGATAGTTAGCCGCAAAAATGGACGAGATTTGTGGTGTGATGTAGATGCCAAGATACGGAATTTTGTCATTTTTGGAATGGGAAGGATCCTTAGGATGTCTCTCACTGGGCTAAGGGTAAAATAATGGGAAGTGCTGTGGATTTAGATATGTTTACCGCAAGCCCAGAGATAGAGGCACATTTATTTAATGTGGTGAATAAGTTGGGAAGGGATATTTGGGGTTGGGTCAAAAAGAGCATGACATCGTCTGTATACATGCAGAGCTTAAAGTGTGAAGATTCCAGGGGATAACTGAATATGCCTGGGTGTTGTTTAATGGCGATTGAAAGGGTTTTAGTGCTAGGGTGAATAATAAGGGAGACACCTGACGGGTGCCTCTGCCCAGTGTGAAGAAGTCCGAATTGCATCCCGATAATTTAATTCTTGTTTTAGGATGGTAGTAGAGGGCCTGTACACCCCTTAGAAATTCATCCCTAAAGCCCATCTGTTGTAGGCCCGAAAACAAGTAAGGCCAGGGTACACTATCAAAGGCCTTATTGATGTCAAGGTTCAACAGGAGGGCCTGTTTTTTGTGTAGATTAGCGTCTTGAAGCACATTCAGGGCTAGGCAAATATTGTCTGTGATAAATCTTTTTGGAATCATTCCTGATTGGTCGGAAGAGGTCAGAGTCTCAATAATGTTGGCTAGTCTATCTGGCAGAGCGCGACTAAAAATGTTAAGGTCATTATTAATGACCGATATTGGTCTGTAGTTTTGTGGGAGTGAGTGATACTTAGGGGGCTTGGGTAACAGGGACATGTTGGCTAAGGTCAGTTTATTTGGGAACCGGTCTCCATTAAGGATGTTATTGAACATAGTAGTTAAACATGGGATCAAGACAGAAGCAGTGTTTGTAATGTGAAGCTTGGATATGGTAGGAGGGTGAGTGGGAAAGTAAGTTGGAGTAGAAATTTTCAAAAATAGTCAGGTGTGAGATCATATGACCAAATGTATTACGGAGTTTATATAGATGAGGGGGGTGTATAGTCTGATTCAGTTTACAGGCGAACATAGAGGAAGCCACAATGCTATATAGAAGGAATTTAGCTTTGGACCAACGGAGGGACTTTTCGGTTTTTGTGGATAAGAGGGTATCTAACTCCACCTTTTTTTTGGCTACCAATTGTGCATTGGACAATGTCGGATTCCCTATTTGTATCTTGTGTATTTTGTCCAATTCTACGGTCAACGCATACATTTATTGCCAGCGTTCTCTATATTTCCTTGAGGCTATACTAATGAGATGGCCCCTTAAAACAGCCTTGTGAGCCACCCATAGAGTACTAGGGGATATGTCCGGTGTGGCATTCAAAGTAAAGTACTCCTGGATGGCAGTAGAGATTTCTTGTTGTCTGATAGGGTCTGCAAGCAGGGATTCATTTAAACGCCATGTGTAAGGGGTGTCTGACAGGCCAATTAAGGTAGTAGCTAGGGTCACTATTAGGGATGAGCCGAACACCCCCCTGTTCGGTTCGCACCAGAACATGCGAACAGGCAAAAAATGTATAAATAATTGTGTCTGCGCTAGAAAATTGATAGTGATAAACCAAAACCAAAAACAATAAATTATGCAAATATCAATATTGAAAAAATATGAAAAAAAAATATATCAATAAACTATATCTTAACAATAATAAGTGCTATCAATCTGTGATAAACAAATAATTAAAGTGCAAAATGCATATACACAATCTAAGTGCTGATTCAAATATCAAGAGAGTATTCACTCTTTCAATAACGTGAAAAGTAAAGTTCATAAAGTTCATAAATAGCCAACGCCAAGTGCATAGATACAGTGTCCATTAAGAATGGTATCCATCATGCTCATCCAAAACCGTGTGCAAAAAGATATATAGCATGCTTCTGTTCTCTCCAGTGGTCCCCAACAGCATATGCGCTCACCTCTGAGCGTGTGGCTCTAAAAGATATGTAGGTGTTGACCTCCCACTTGCTCAGATAACATCACGGTTCATAAATAGGAAAGAAAAAACTCCATAGCGTAATATAGTTAAAAAATATTTATTTAAAATAAACACTCCCCTCACAGGGGTACTCACATTGTGCAGGTGCATGAGTGCACCATCCTATTCAGGGCTTTAACATGTAAGGAACGCTGTTATGGCGTGCGGTGTGATGTGTCCTCCTCGCCTGCTCCTCCATGCTGACAGCTCCGTCTTGGCCCCTCCCCTACACGTATTCGGCACAGGGATCACGTGCCTTCATCGGGAGGATCTGATCTCATGCGTGTTCTATGCACTTGGCATTGGTTATTTATGAACTTTATGAACTTTACTTTTCACTTTATTGAAAGAGTGAATACTCTCTTGATATTTGAATCAGCACTTAGATTGTGTATTTGCATGTTGCACTTTAATTATTTATTTATCACAGATTGATAGCACTTATTATTGTTAAGATATAGTTTATTGATATTTATTTTTTTTCACATTTTTTCATATTTTTTCAATATTGATATTTGCATAATTTATTGGTTTTGGTTTATCACTATCAATTTTCTAGCGCAGACACAATTAGTTATAAATTTTGCTACACACCCAGATATGAAACGTGATTAGTGTTTGCAGCTTGCCTTCAATAAGAATTGGCTCTAGAGGCATTAACCCATCTGTGGCTCGCAAGACCTTTCTATACCTGCTGGCAAAAAATTTGTTCGAACACACGAACACCGGTAAAGTCTATGGGACTCGAACATGAATAATCAAAAGTGCTAATTTTAAAGGCTTATATGCAAGTTTTTTTCATAAAAAGTGTTTGGGGACCTGGGTCCTGCCCCAGAGGACATGGATCAATGCAAAAAAAAGTTTTGAAAATGGACGTTTTTTCGGGAGCAGTGATTTTAATAATGCTTAAAGTGAAACAATAAAAGTGTAATATTCCTTTAAATTTTGTACCTGGGGGGGTGTCTATAGTATGCCTGTAAAGGGGCGCATGTTTCCCGTGTTTAGAACAGTCTGACAGCAAAATGACATTTCAAAGGGAAAAAAGTAATTTAAAAGTACTCGCGGCTATATGAATTGTCGATCCGACAATACACATCACGTAACGGGTGATCCCGCCCCCTCTGACGTCACGGGGAAAGCCTCAGGGAAGTCCCCGTCAAGTCCCTGTGCGTCAGAGGGGGGAAGGGTCACCAGGTTGCCCCGCCCTCCGCTATTTAATAACCGTCAGAAGACGAGAAGCGTCACACAGTGGAGCCTCCCATCATGGATGCAGAGCGGCCCAAGAACAAAGAAGGGAAGAAGACGCCGCGGAGGAAGATGCCAGACGAGAACACCGGAGGAAGAACGAGAAGAAGAAGAAGATGCAGGAAGAAACCGAAGGAAGATAGAAGAAAGAAGATAGAAGAAGATGGAAAGAAGAAGCATTTAAATAAAGGAATTGTCAAAAACTGTCTCTTGTCATTTTTAACATATTTGACACTTGTTTGTGAAATGGTAAGGGTACTTTTGTACCCCCTTACCATTTCACACAGGGGGGGGATCTGGGGGTTCCCTTGTTAAAGGGTGCTTCCAGATTCTGATAAGTCCCCCGCCCGCAGACCCCCACAACCACCGGGCAAGGGTTGTGGGGATGAGGCCCTTGTCCTCATCAATATGGGGACAAGGTGCTTTGTGGGGACCCCAAAGCACCCTCCCAATGTTGAGGGCATTTGGCCTGATACAGTTCAGGAGGGGGGGCGCTCTCTCGTCCCCCCTCTTTTCCTGTGGCCTGCCAGGTTGCGTGCTCACATAAGGGTCTGGTATGGATTTTTGGGGGACCCCACGCCATTTTTTTAATTTTGGCGCAGGGTTCCCCTTAAAATCCATACCAGACCTGAAGGGTCTGCAGGTATAGAAAAGTCTTGCGAGCCACAGATGGGTTAATGCCTCTAGACCTGAAGGGCCTGGTATGGAAGTTAGGGGAACCCCCACAGCAATTTTTTTTTAAATTTTGGTTCGGGGTTCCCCTGTGGGGAAATCCCATGCCCTTTTTATTAATGAACTTTTATGTGTATTGTCGGACCGACAACTCATATAGCCACGAGTACTTTTAAATGACTTTTTTTCCTTTGAAATGTAATTTTGCTGTCAGACTGTTCTAAACACGGGAAACATGCACCCCTTTACAGGCATACTATAGACACCCCCCAGGTACGAAATTTAAAGGAATATTACAATTTTATTGTTTCACTTTAAGCATTATTAAAATCACTGCTCCTGAAAAAATGTCAGTTTTTAAATTTTTTTTTTTGCATTGATCCATGTCCCCTGGGGCAGGACCCAGGTCCCCAAACACTTTTTATGACAATACCATGCATATAAGCCTTTAAAATGAGCACTTTTGATTTCTCCCATAGACTTTTAAAGGGTGTTCCGCAGCTTTCGAATTTGCCGCGAACACCCCAAATTGTTCGCTGTTCGGCGAACTTGCGAACAGCCGATGTTCGAGTCGAACATGAGTTCGACTCAAACTCGAAGCTTATCCATAGTCACTATATTATTGCCAGACCATGGACACATATGGATATCAGAGTTTGAGGAGTTGGCCAGGATAATGGGGGCGCAGAATATCACCAGGTGTCTAACCTGGCAAAAGAGTTGTGGGGGTGAGAGTAAAAGGTTTAATTCCTTGCTCCGGTATTATGTGATCGCCATGCATCTGCTAATTGGAAGGATTGTAGTGTTTTGGACATTGATTTGGGAAAAGCTGTAGAGGAATGGGCGGTAGTGCTTCTGTCTAACTGGGGATGGGCCACAAGGTTAAAATCACCTCCGACATACATATGTGTCAAAGAATATTGATAAAGAATTTTAAAGAAGAAGGCAAAAAAGGAGGCCCTGCACTATACTAGGTGCATACACATTTGCTATTGTCATTTCCCGTCCAGCTATTGACCCTTTAATTATAAGGATTCTGCTATCTAGGTCTTTGTAGGCATGTTGGACCTCTAAGGGGAATTTGTTATGCAAAAATATTGCAACACCTCTACATTTTGATTGGTACAGGGTAAATAAGGCTTGTTTGTAAGACCTGTGAAAGAAGGTAGGATGATTATTTGAGGCAAAATGGGTTTCCTGTATCAAGACAATTTGGGCTCCTAATTTTTTATAGGTAGTAATGACTTTTTTCCACTTGTGGGGAGAATTAAATTAAAGCCTTACACATTGTGTGTAATACACGAAATCACCATTTATGAAATGAGATCCAATTAGGCTCACCTGAGAGAAATAGTGGTAACTTCAGTGCATCATCAGAATTCTCCAACACAAGGGAAACTTACTTTTCTTACTCTAGTAAGAATGAAGGTAGTCCTTGGATATCTGCCTGCATGGTTGTTGGTAGAGAGTCGTGTCCACCTAAAAAAGAAGAAAAAGTAAACAAAAAAAACAACAAAAACAACAAAAATAAGGGATATTTGGCATGATGTCGATAAGATCGTATGTGGTGATAAGGGGGAATCATCTGAAAAGATCCAGGATGTCATCAGGAATGGGTACATTCTGGTATTTGAAGAGTCCGAACGTTTACCGAACCAGGATGTAGAATATAGTGGATAGGTTGAAAGATGTTGTGCAGAGCAATTTCAAAAAACGGCCATTAGGTGAAGTTCTAACCACAGAGATCATCAGAAAATGTTAAACAGGCACAGAGTGTGGAAATAGAGTCAGCTCCAAGTTAGAGCCAGCCTGAAACAGCACAATCAGTGGAGGTTGTGACCAATGTCATATCTGATGTGTTTTCTATCGCATATTGGAGAAGGCGTGCACCAGATAGGCGTTGATCTGGGAGTGGAAGGTTGGCGAGGGAGGAATTCCGCATAAAAAGGCCCAGCTTCACTAAAATTTCTTGCCCTTCCAAAAGTGTGGTTGCTGTATATGTGGTACCATTATGGGGGACTGAAAGTCTTAAGGGGAAGCCCCATCTGTAACGAATGTGTGCAGTAGCTAACACCGTGGTTACCTCCTTCATCTTGCAGTGTCTATCCAGGGTTGCTGGAGAGATGTTAAGATAAATTTGCACAGGGGTGCCGCCGTCCAGGGTGATAGAATGAGAGTTGCAAACAGCCCTAAGGTTTTCCTCTTTAATAAGGAAGTCTTTTAGGCAGAGTACAATTTCTCTAGGGGGTTCGTCAGGGGGTGGTTTTGGGCACAGAGCCCGGTGAATGTGGTCACAAGTAAAGTTTGTACATGGCAGGAATCAGGTCTGTGTTACATTTAGGGACTCCTCTAATCCTGAGATTGTTCCTGCAATTACGATTGTCGAGATCTTCGACCTGAGATTGCAGTTGTGTGACCGTCAGTAAGGGATTCATATTCCCTGGAGAGGTCATTGTGAGCTATACTGAGTTCATCATGTCTAGTTTCTAAACGGTTAGTACGGGTTCCCAGAGCAGCAATCTCTTGTGTCAGGGTATTTGTGCTTTTGTACAATTATGTATGGAATTTGGTAGCTGTCACGTACCTGATCGGAGTCTGAAGTGACGAGGTCGGCCTCCCTTGTATCTCCAACCCGGGTCCCGCTGAGAGTGGGAACAGAGGGACCCCAAGGAAAGGAGGAACACGAGTGCCTGTAGAAGTAACCCAGGAATCTTGAGGCAGATGATGCGACTTTAGGTAGGCAGGAAGTCGCAGCAGATCGCAGGAGCCGAGATGCAGGAACTTGACAGGCAGCTTGGAGCCAGACAGGAGACAGGAACGGAGTCACAGGAATAGCCGGGTTCGGAAGCAGGCGGACAGCAAGGTACCAAATCATCAGGCAGAAGCAGAGTCAACGTAGGAAGCCGAAGTCAGGTTACAGTGAATCAGGATATGGGAGAGTCCAGAGACAAGGTCAGGGGAGCCAAGGTTCAGCAACGGATATCAAGCAGGCAGGTAACACAGGATACAGATACAGGAACAGCTGAAGATCAGTCAGCACCTGTCACAGTCAGTGTGTCCTTTAAATAGGCCGTCTGGCGCCAAAGGGCCGCGCGGACGCGCTCCCGCGGGCGCGCCCATTCCTTTGCGCACGCGCATTGGCACGTCTGCGATCCGAAGCGACCTTCCCGAACGCATGCGTGCGTAAAGAGTCCTTTACGAACGAGTGTACCCGCGAGTGAACCCGGGACGTAACAGTTCTCTTACATTGCCCCCTCCTTACGGGCAGCCTCCGGATGCCCCTCAGGGGCTTCTTCTCTGGATGGTGCTGAAAAAATGCTCGTACCTTTTGCGGGGCATGTACGTTAGAAGCTGGTTCCCAGGAATTGTCTTCAGGGCCATAGCCCTTCCATTTAATCAGAAACTGTGTTAGGCCATTCCTGGTTCTGCAGTCGAGAACGGCTTCTACCTCAAATTCTTCACTGCCCTCAACGAGCAGTGGAGGAGGATTTTCTGGATCCCGGTTAGAAAAGGGATTGGGTACTGATGTCTTCAACAAAGAAATATGAAAAACAGGGTGAATTTTGAGATTCTTTGGTAGGATAAGTTCAAAAGCCACAGAGTTGATCCTCCTTTTTACAGCAAAGGGCCCCAGGTATTTTGGACCAAGTTTCTTGGAGGGACACTTCAGTTTAAAATTAGCAGTGGATAGCCAGACCTTGTCTCCTGGATTCAGATTCAAGTTACCCCTCCTTTTCCTGTCAAAAAATCTTTTGTTATTGGCCTGGGCCTTAGAGATGGTGTCCTGAAGCACTTTATTATTGGAGATGAACCAACTCAGTCTGTCTTGAACAGCAGGCACAGCAGAATCCACGGGTAATTCAGGCAAAAAGGAAGGGTGATATCCATAATTGGCGAAAAAGGGGGTTTGCTTGGTAGCAGAGTGGATGGAATTATTGTATGCAAATTCCGCTAGCGGAAGCAGAGGTGACCAATCGTCATGTGAAAAAGAGGAGAAGCAACGCAAATATTGCTCCAGCGTCTGGTTGGTTCTCTCCGTCTGTCCATTAGTTTGAGGATGGTAGGCAGAGGACAGACGGAGCTCGATGTTCAAGACTTCACAGAGAGATCTCCAGAATCTGGACGTGAACTGTACCCCTCGATCAGAAGTGATATTATCGGGAATACCATGTAGTCTCACTATCTCTCGGATGAACATGGAAGCAGTCTCAGCGGCAGATGGGGTTCCTTGCATGGGTAAAAAGTGTGCCATCTTAGTCAAGCGATCAACCACAACAAATATGGTGGTAAAGTCTTCAGACGGGGGAAGTTCCACAATGAAATCCATGGATATCATGCTCCATGGTTTCTTAGGCACAGGAAGACATTCTAATAGGCCCCAAGTCTTGGCTCGGTCAGTCTTATTGCGTTGACAGGTCACACAGGATTTGACGTATCTTTTACAGTCTTGAATCAAGTCTGGCCACCAGAAAGAATGGGAAATTAGGTTGATACTCTTGTGAATCCCAAAATGGCCTGCCAAAGGATGATCGTGGCAACGCTTGAGGACAGAAACCCTGAACTGCTCTGGGACAAAGACCTGTTCCTTATGGTAATACAGCCCGTCTTTGAGTTGAAGAGATAAATCTTGGGAAGGGGGATGCTCCAACAGCTCAGCTCTTATTTGGGACGTCAGATTGGTTTGGAGAAGAAGAAAGTTTTTGGCAGGTAAAATGGTGTCTGCTTCGGAAGGATGAACAGGATCATGGAACATGCGTGACAGCGCGTCTGGTTTCCCATTCTTAGAACCAGGGAGGAAAGTTATGTGGAATGTGAAACGGGAAAAGAACAATGCCCATCTTGCCTGCCGAGGTTTGAGTCGTTTAGCTGTTCTCAAATACTCAAGATTCTTATGGTCAGTGAAAATGAGTATAGGGTGCAAGGCTCCTTCTAACAGATAGCGCCATTCCTCAAGGGCAGCTTTAATGGCCAACAGTTCCCGGTCCCCTACATCATAATTCTTCTCAGAGGGATTCAATTTCTTGGAGAAGAATGCCACAGGATGGAGAAGAGACTTGGGGCCCTGTCGCTGTGACAATATGGCTCCCACTGCGATTTCAGAGGCTTCCACCTCCAGAATATAGGGCAAGGAAGGGTCAGGATGCTTTAAGATGGGAGCTGAGGTGAACAAGGCTTTCAACTGCTCAAAAGATGTTTGTGCTTCAGTACTCCACCGGAAGGGAACATGCTGCTTAGTCAAAAGGGTGATAGCAGAAATAATACCAGAAAAGTTCTTAATAAATTTCCTGTAGAAATTAGCGAATCCCACAAACCTTTGTACCGCCTTTCGATCTGTAGGAGCTGGCCATTCCAAAACAGCAGCGACTTTCTGGGGATCCATGGAGATCCCATCAGCAGAGATGACAAGTCCCAGGAATTGAATTGTATGTTTTTCAAAGTTGCACTTTTCAGCCTTGACATAGAGATGATGTTCACGAAGTTTACTCAAAACTTTTTTCACATGGGTACGGTGGATCTCGATTGAGTCAGAGAAGATAAGAATATCATCGAGATAGACAATGAGAAACAGGTCAAGAAAGTCCCGAAAAACATCATTTACCAGATGCTGAAAGGTGGCTGGGGCGTTGCAGAGACCGAAGGGCATAACTAGGTATTCAAAATGCCCAAAGCGTGACCTGAAGGCAGTCTTCCATTCATCCCCCTTTCTGATTCGCACCAAATTGTAGGCACCTCTTAGATCTAGTTTGGAAAAAACTTGTGCTCCACGCAGTCTCTGAAATAACTCGGGAATTAAGGGAAGTGGGTACCGGTTCTTGATAGTTATTTTATTAAGATCACGATAGTCAATACAGGGCCTCAGGGAGTGATCTTTTTTCTCCACAAAAAAGATACCAGCTCCTGCTGGGGAGGAAGAGGCTCGAATAAACCCTTTTTCTAGGCTTTCATCAATGTATTTGCGTAAGGCCTCTAGTTCAGGTTCCGAGAGAGGGTAAATTCGGCCGAAGGGAATTTCTGCCCCTGGTAGGAGTTCAATGGGACAATCGTAAGTCCGGTGGGGAGGTAAGCTCTCTGCACTCTTTTTATTAAATACGTCCAAGAATTCATGATAGACTGTGGGTACTAATTTCAGAGTTTCAGGGTCCGAGTGGATGCTGAGGAGAGGAGCAGGATTAACAAACTTTTTTGGGTAACAATGTTTCTGACAATAATTAGAGGAAAATGAGATATCTCCGGTAAGCCAGTCAATATGAGGGTTATGGGCCCTTAACCAGGGTAGCCCCAGGATAACAGGAAACATGGGGGACGTTATGACATCCAAACGGAGCAGCTCCTGATGTTCCGAAGAGACTTGGCAAAGAATGGGTACAGTCTCTTGTGTAACAGGCCCAGACTTGAGACCAGAGCCATCTGCCAGATGCACAGTAAATTCCTGCCTCTTGGTACATACAGGAAGTTGATGTAAGGTGACAAAGGCTGAGTCCACAAAACAACTGCAAGCTCCAGAGTCTATAATTGCGGTTACAGAAATAGTCCTCCCTGGCAATTGAAACTGGAGCGAAAGAGGGAGGTGTAGGAGATCCCTCCCAGGAAGATGCAACATGTAAGGAGGCGTAGAAGTGGGTTTGGCAGGTCTTATGGGGCAAGCTTGGATGAAATGGCCCGCTCCTCCGCAGTAAAAACATAGTCCGTCATATACTCGCCGGAGGCGTTCAGAGGAAGATAGTGGTGGTCTTGAAAAGCTTCTGCGGGGAAGCTCAGGAGGCTCCTTATTCTTGGAGTGACCCCTAGGTAATCTGGACGTGATTGTGGAGACAGGAGCAAAACTTCTTGAGAGAGACGCTGGCTTGGTACTAGCTTTCTCAGATTGCCTTTCACGCAATCGACGGTCAATTTGGATAACAAGATGGATCAGATCTTTCAGGGATGAGGGCACTCCTGTTCGGGCAAGTTCGTCTTTTAATTGGTCAGAGAGTCCAAGACGAAATTGATGATGTAATGCGGCTTTATTCCACTGCGTATCTAAACTCCAGACACGGAAATCTGTTACATAGTCCTCCACGGACCTCAAGCCTTGTTGGAGTTTTCCCAGTGTAAATTCAGCAGTCTGTTGGAGGAAAGGGTCAGCATACAGCTGGGACATGGCTGAAAAGAAGGAGTCAGCGGTAGACAAGGCCGGATCATGGTGTTCTCTAAGATGATGAGCCCAGGAGAGTGGTTCATTTCGTAGGAGTGTAATGATAAATCCCACTTTAATATGCTCGGATGAGAAGGTTCGTGGTAACAAGGAAAAATAAAGTTCACAGGCATTTTGAAAAGTGCGAAACAATTTGCGATCCCCTGAAAAATGCTCTGGCAAAGGTACTCTAGGTTCAGGAGGCAGAGAGGTTTCGTTGAGCAGGCAGAAATCAGTCTGTACAGACGTATTTACAAGTGCAAGGAGAGTAGCTGCAGATGAGACACCAAGCAGATTCGGTAGACGATCTTGCATCTGGCCCAAGTCTTCTTGAAAATTTCGTACGGTATGGGCTAGTGCAGAAATTGCCCGGCAAATGTCCATAACAGGTGAGGCCTCCCTTTCAGACTCCATTGCTGGCTGACTGATACTGTCACATACCTGATCGGAGTCTGAAGTGACGAGGTCGGCCTCCCTTGTATCTCCAACCCGGGTCCCGCTGAGAGTAGGAACAGAGGGACCCCAAGGAAAGGAGGAACACGAGTGCCTGTAGAAGTAACCCAGGAATCTTGAGGCAGATGATGCGACTTTAGGTAGGCAGGAAGTCGCAGCAGATCGCAGGAGCCGAGATGCAGGAATTTGACAGGCAGCTTGGAGCCAGACAGGAGACAGGAACGGAGTCACAGGAATAGCCGGGTTCGGAAGCAGGCGGACAGCAAGGTACCAAATCATCAGGCAGAAGCAGAGTCAACGTAGGAAGCCGAAGTCAGGAACCAGTGAATCAGGATATGGGAGAGTCCAGAGACAAGGTCAGGGGAGCCAAGGTTCAGCAACGGATATCAAGCAGGCAGGTAACACAGGATACAGATACAGGAACAGCTGAAGATCAGTCAGCACCTGTCACAGTCAGTGTGTCCTTTAAATAGGCCGTCTGGCGCCAAAGGGCCGCGCGGACACGCTCCCGCGGGCGCGCCCATTCCTTTGCGCACGCGCATTGGCACGTCTGCGATCCGAAGCGACCTTCCTGAACGCATGCGTGCGTAGAGTCCTTTACGAACGAGTGTACCCGCGAGTGAACCCGGGACGTAACAGTTCTCTTACAGTAGCTATTTTTCTGTATAAAGATTCCAGACTCTTATCTAAGTCCTCCTTTGTGAGGGGGCAGAGTACTCACTGTCCTAAAGTGGAGCGGAGACATCCTGTATGAGCTCTGAAGAAGAGGCAGGGCTGCCGGCGCCATTTTGAGACATGTCGAATCTTTCTTGTGTCTGCAGCAGGCAGTTGGTTAGTGACCTCTGCACGGTCCCCTTGGTTTTTTTTCTTCTTTGGCGGCATGCACAGCGAGGTCCTGGGGGTGTTAGATGTGGTTGTGGTGGGTTTTGTAGCTTTATGGCCCCAGGAAACAGGCTAATTGTAGCGAGTAGTAGGGAGCTACTCAGACATGCAGCCGGTCCTGCAGAACTTATGCATGCACCCCCTTATTCCTTTATTTTCAACTAGTGATTGGCCAGTAACACACCTCCTGTCCTGACTACATTCACTCCTCCACTGCATATATGAAGCGGCAACATCGCCATCCTTGGACAGCAGCTTTGTCAGTCAGTGTTGGTTGGACCAGCAGATTTTAAGCAGTTACAGCAGTAGCTTTTTTTGTCCTTTTGGGATAATTCTAAATTGTACATAAATTAATACAAGCTGACCAATGTAAGCACCCCTGTCAGTGTCAAATGGTTTGTCTTGACCCTCTATTTGCCACCTTTGCCTGACAGCTTGGTCTGTTAAAGGAAGTTGAAAATGACAGCATTACTGGACGGATCACCAGGTAAAAAACTATGTTTCAGGTGGAACTCATAA
Source organism: Lithobates clamitans (assembly GCA_037952925.1). Lineage (NCBI taxonomy): Eukaryota > Metazoa > Chordata > Amphibia > Anura > Ranidae > Lithobates > Lithobates clamitans. Next base: position 2,611,349 of record JBBGZY010001165.1, read on the forward strand.
AAATGACTGCTGTGTTAATCCTACTGACATACTGTACAACATGTGTCATTTTTTTATTTTGTCCATTGTTATATTTTATAGGTTAAAGAACAGATTTGTATCAAGTTGTCTACACATAGAGATATTTTAACCAGTCAGATTAATATAAATAGCCACCATTGTATAAGTGGGAGGGTCTGAATGATTGGACATAATGCAAATGGATGTATAGCTAGGCCAGGCAGCAACACAGCCTGTAGTAAATTTTGTTGATGATGAATGGACTGAAAATGTGGGTGGCGAGCTTTAGACCTGAATAATTTTTGAAGAATTATTATATTTGGAAATCACTAACAGATCAAAGAATCATTGATAATTACTATGTTCCAGTTGTCTTCACTAATTAGGAATGTATCTGTTTTAATTATGTGGCTCTTGCACTGTATTTTCATCATGTTTCAGGCAATAACTATGTTTTTTTTTTTTTCTAGATGAAATGAATGATCAGCAGAACACGCTGTCCTACATCCTCATCAATCCTTCCCCAGACACTAGACTGGAACTGAATGATGTTGTGTAAGTCAAGAGAGGCGAGCAGTCAGTTCTCTTCCACTCTGTCTGTTTTCCATCCTTCATGCAACAGTTCACTCTATGCCACCTGGCTTCCATCACTGTTTCATTCAATTATTTTTAACCTCTAATGTGACACATTGAAACAGTATGGTAATTTCTCACATGCATAGATTGTTAAGGGTCAGTAATAGAAACAGTGCGACAATGAATCTGAACTTCTTTTGTTAGCAGACATGTGTTCAATAACTGTAGAATAACACAGTTATTGCTGTTACTAAGGTTACAAATACAATCCCATCTTAACGCGAAGTGCCAAAGGATCACGGAATGGATGACTGAAGGAGTGAGCTATACTTCTGAAATGGACTAGGCATTTTGTGAGTTTCGATAGCTGATATAGAAAAATTATCACAAAGGATAATGTTTGCAATTCTTACGCCCCTCGGTAATAGAAATGTGATATCTGAAGTGCCTTTTTTATTATGTGCCATTACAAAGCACATCTCAGACAAAAGTTCTTTTGGGCTTTGCTTCAAGAGAAATAAGTATCACTAATATACCGTAATAGGAAACAAGCAGTTAAACATGGAGATGTCCCAACGCATTTGATGATTTTTAAGGGAAACTTTCATAGTTTGGGGAAATGTTATTTTTTTTTTTAGTTTATTTCTTTACAAAATAAGGTTTTACTGTGTGGGACACTTTTATAAAGCAGTGGATGTGATAATACCAAACATTAACTGCAGGTGAATCATCCTGGTGCATATTTTTTAAAGTACAGTGACTGATCCACCTACAATGAATATCTGGCGAATGTCACATTCACTTCTTTACAGTATTTACAGTATGTTCCCCTAAATGTTTTTACTATAGGTATACATTCTTTGTTTTACAAATAAACATTTAATACATGCCGAAGGATTTCTGGAGAACTATGCATTAGCAAAGAGATAGCAGAAAAAAAAATAGATCAATTTTAGGTACAATCTCATTGTTTGAAATTTAGGGATGAGCTGTCTATTATATAATTGACTTGCTTGTCAATTACATGTGTGTCCACAAGCTGCCTCGATAAGAGACTTCATAATAGTGTAGGGTAGGGTACAGATAAGCCCAGATGTCACTTAGATGTTGCTTACTGACTGAAATGGTACTACACTACCAATTGTCAAAAAAGAGCCAGGATACATATTTGAACAATTACAGGCCAGTCAGCCTAACATTAATAATATGTAAACTATTAGAAGGAATGATAAGGGACCATATCACAGAATTTCCTGATCAAAATAGCATCATTAGTAGTAACCAACATGGATTAATGAAAGACTGTTCTTGCCAGGCCAACCATTTAACATTCTATGAAGGGGTAAGCTGTAATTTGGATAGAGGAAGGCCTGTGCACATTACATATCTACAGTATTTTTCTCTAAGGCATTTGATATAGTAATAAACAAGATTTGTATAAAACTTGTGCTCAGATCAATATTGACAGCTGCACCAAGTGAGGCTAAATACAAACCTACCAAATAAATCAAAAAGGAAAAAACAGGTGCTCTTATCCTTTTAAATTAAATAAGGTGTCTGTCTCTTTAAGAATGTATATAACCAACAAAGTAACTCATATACATAATATCTCGGCATGTAAATGTGCAAAACATATCAAATGTTCTAAAGAAATCATACAATTAATAAAATAAATATGTGCAAAATAGTAATTTATCAATTTCTATAATTGTACAAAAAATAGGAATCCAATCCACAGTGCAGATCTCCAGCAATGAAGATCAGTACATGACTGTGATGGAAAGTGCTTTTTGGGCATAAAACAATTTACCAATTCATATATATATACAACTTAGTCCACTTGTGCAAATAAAGTCCAGTGCAAATCCACAACAATGAAGATCAGTACATGACCATGATGAAAAGCACTCCCAGTGCAAAAAATGAATGACAGCTGTGCTCCAGTGCTCATGTGCAACATATAGCAGCTTACCAACAGCACAAAACAGCAGAGCTTACATGCATGAGAAACTCTCCTAGCTGGCTTTAAAAAGCAGCTATCCACACTTGAATCACCTATATGAGACTGGATGCTTCCTCACATTCCAGGGTAGCCAGTTAAAACATAAAACAGGAGAGCTCCATAGTGCAGTAAAGTATATAAAAATGTATTTAAAAATAGATGCACTTACATAGAAGCAATCAATCACAGCAGTAAGATCACAGATGAGAACCCCGTCATGAAACCAAGTGGCCAGAGAACTCAGTGACGTCACAAGACGACTCTGCCCAATGCATTTCCCCCAGTAGGGCGTCTGCAGTTATAGAGACTGCAGGGAGTGTGGTTGCAGACTGCAGAGTATAGTGATTACTGGCATATTTCCTGAATGGTCTAGACTTGTGAAAGGGTTGCCCCAAGGCTTTTTCCTGGAACCAATTATGTTTAACTTGTTCATAAATGATATAGAGGTTGGAATTAATAGTTCAATCTCAGTGTTTGCTAATAGTACTAAATAGGGTTGCACCCATCAATACTAGTATCGGTATCGGTGTGAAACCGAGCATTTGCACAAGTACTTGTACTCATGCAAATGCTCCAATGCTTAATCTGATACCAGCCTCACAGGTGTTCGGTGCGGCGGTGGGGGCAGTTACAAGCACCAATCCCCCTGTATAGCTTTCAATGAAGCAGCTGACAGCTGCTTCTCCTCCTCCCCCAGGGAGATCTGTGCTTGTAAATACCCCCACCGCCGCACCGATCACCTTCAACTGTCCCCTGTGTCCTACTCTGGCTCACTGGGTCCTCCTCTGGCTCCTCGGGTCCTCCTCCGATCCCCATCCATGTCCTTCTCTGGTCCCTCTCAGTTTCCTCCTCCAGTCCCCCTCTGTGTCCTCCTCCGGTCCTCCGTGTCCCAGATCTGTCAGGATGGATAGCAGAGGAAGGAGCCATAATTATATAATTTACTGGCACCTTCCTTTTCTGAATGAACAGAGTCAGTGATCACTGACTCTGTCAAATTATGACTGAGCATTGTAAACTATGTTTACAATGCTTCAGTTTATAAATAAACAGGAGCTGCTGTCTCCTGTCCATTGATCTTCAGTGCAGCTGAGGTTGCAGAGAAAGGGACTGGGGAGTCTGTGTCCTCAGTCCCTTTGCCTGTTTCAAAGGGGAGATGACAGGGGTCTGTTTAGGCCCCTGATATCTCACCAAAGCCCCCCCCCAACAGGGCTGATAAAAAAAAAAAGAAACGATAAAAAAAAAAGAATAGTAATAAATATTTAAAAGTTAAATTGCAAAACAATTAAAAAATAAAATACTGATACCGTCCAATCCCCCCCCCCCCCCCTGTTCAAAAAGAAAGCATTGTAAATAAAAAAATAACAAAAAAATATATAAATTGTAAATAATAAAATGATAAAAAAGAATAAAATAAAAAACTACTGACACACCTCATCAGTGCCACTTATCAGTGCCACATATCAGTGCCAATCAGTGCTGCATATTAGTGCCACTGTCATATGACATTAAAAAAAGTATCGGTACTTGTACTCAGTTTTAAAAAAGTGGTGTCTGTGCAACCTTAGTGCTAAGCAGGGAAACAACTTCACAACAGGATATAGCATTTTTACAAGAACAACTAGGTAAAACAGAGGAGTAAACAGCTGTATGGCAGATGAGGTTTAACATTGAAAAATGTAAAGTAATGCACTGGGGAGCTAAAACGATGCATGCAAGTTACTCACTAGGAGGAGAACCTCTGGGAAAATCAAGGATGGAAAAAGATCTGTGGGTCCTAGTAGATCACAGACTCATGCAATACCAAGCTGCAGCAAGCAAGGCTAGCAGACTCTTAGCATGCATTAAAAAGGGTGATACAACTATAATTTTACCACTTTACAAAACCCTGGTTTGGTTACATCTTCAATATGCCACCCAGTTTTGGTCACCAATCGTCAGGGGGATGTCCTTGAACTGGTAAGAATCCACAGTCCAGAGAAGGGTATCAAAGCTAATACGGGGTTGGAGGACTTCTGTTATGAAGAATAACTACAAAAAAATTAAAATGTATTATCCCTGAAGAAGAGGTGCTTAAGAGGAAATGTGCTATCACCTGTCTGGGATGATTGAAACTGTACATATGTAATTTTCAATGTTTAACTAAATAGCTAAATGGCTTTCTTTTTGTGGACTCTTCCTTCTCCCAACCTCATTTTGGGAGCAGCCTTTGGAAACAGGCTGTGCTGGCAGAAGGGTCCATTGGCCTGAAACAAGTATGTGGCAGACTGTTGAGGAAACTAGCTAGGCAACTAGCATGTAATGTGGGGAAGAAAGGGTGTGTATGCACTGCTGGAGATGGGGGGGGGGGGATTACTAACTACTGTATGCCTGTACAGGTAAAGGAAAGGATAATTTTAAATACGTGTAAACAATGCCCAAACTTACATTTAACTACTATCTGCTATCTGTTTAAAGACCAAATACAGTATTATAACAATAGCCCAAAGCTGCTATAAATCAATAGTAGGTATTGTATTTCATTTTTAACCACACGCTCCCTTAACTAATGGAAATTTAATTCAGTCTGTGAATGGAAGGAGCTACATAGCTAGGCTAATAAAAATAGGTAAAAAACTAATTTTTCTAACTAGGAAAGGTTAGGTGCTTTTTATTTCTCTGGAAGGAAAAAATATGATGGATAACTGTAACATGTATCAGACAAATTTAAGATAATGAACCTGACCTATTTGTTTCAAAAAACCATCTGATTGCAGGAAAAAACATGTAATACCTATATTTTGTGAGTAGCTGATTGCAGGAAACAGCTTTTTCAATTTGGATACATTTTAGTTAATCTTTAAAATGATCATATTTAACCACTTGACCTCCAAAAGGTTTTACCACCTTCATGACCAGGCCATTTTTTGCTATTCAGCACTGTGCTACTTTAACTAGTAATTGTGGGGTCCCACTGTACGAAAATTAAATTTATTGAATTCTTTTCAAACAAATGGAGCTTTTTTTTGTGGCATTTGATCACCACTGTTTTTTTTTTCTTTTGCTATATAAACAAAAAAAAGACCAAACATTTTGAAAAAAAAAATATTTGCTACTTTCTGTTATAAAAAAATACCCAATAAAATAAAATTTCTTCATAAGTTTAGGCCAAAATGTATTCTGCTACATGTCTTTGGTAAAAAAAAAAAATCCAATAAAAAAAAATCCAAGAAACGTATAATAATTGGTTTGTGTGAAAGTTATAGTGTCTACAAACTATAGTATATATGTTTGAAAATTGATCAATCCTGATGTGCTGACTGCCTATTAGGGATGGGCGAATGGTTTACCCCGACCATAAGTTCAGGCCGAACATTTGCCTGTTTGGCCGTTTGCCGAACACCTGAATTTGCAGGGTGTTTGCTGGGTGTTCGCCCCGACGAACACCCTGCAATGCACTGAGCACTGCACAGTGAAATATGCGTTCTAATTGGGCAAAGCTTAGCCCAATCAGGGTGCAGATTACACTGGTTGCTAAGGAGTGGGGCCAGGAAGCCAGCTGTGTCATCCTTAACATCCGATGAGCCATCAGCTGTCAATGGGTTTCCCCGCTGACAGCTGAATAAAAAAAAATAAGAAAACGACACGGGGTCCCCCCCAGTCCCCCAGAGCATGCAGCCTGGCAGATCAGAATACGAGAAGGGACAAGCGAGCGCTCCCATCTCCTGAACCATACCAGGCCACATTCCCTCAGCATGGGGGAGTGGGTGCTTTGGGGCAAAGCACCCCAAAGTACCTTGTCCCCATGTTGATGGGGACAAGGGCCTCTTACAAACAACCCTGGGCTGTGGTTGTCGGGGTCCCCATATCCTGCCCCCCCATATGAAAGGGTATCGGGTGCATCGTACCCCTATCCATTCACCAAAAAGTGTCAAAAAAGTAATAATCACAAGAAAGAGTTTTTGACAAGTCCTTTATTAGAATAATAAAAAAAAATAGGGTCTCTATGCTGTACATACATAGTCAATCATGATGCCCGGCGGACCCGAAAATTAGAAGAAAAAAACACTCCACCTCCTGGGAGGCCTCCCGCTGTATGCTCGTTCTGCACTATGACAGTTCTTAGGGACCTCACATGATATCAGAATGGGCAGTGCTACCAGGTGACGTAGCCACGTGGCCCCATCTCTTGCCTATATAAGAACTGTCAAACCGCAAAGTGGGCATACAGTGGCAGGCCTCCCAGGAGTCCGAGTATTTTTTAAAATATTTTCCAGCGGGCATCTTGATTGATGATGGATATACATCGAGGGACACTATTGTTTTTTTTTGTTTGTTTTTTAAATAAGGACTTGTCAAAAATAGTTTCTTGTGTTTATTCCTTCTTGGCACTTGTTTGGTGAATGGGTAGGGGTTTAATGTACCCGATACCCATTCACATGGGGGGATGGGGATCTGGGGACCCCCTTGTTAAAGGGAGCTTCCAGATTTTGATAAGCCCCCCTCCCGCAGACCCCGACATCCACAGGCCCTTGTCCCCATCAACATGGGCAATTGTAACCACGAGTAATTTATTTTAATTTTTTTTTTTTTTCTTTAGAAATGTAATTTTTGCTGTAGCATGTTTTATGCATGCTACAGATGCACCACTTTACAGGCACATTAAGCCCCCCCCCCCCCCCCCCAGGCACTGTATTTAAAGGAATTTTTTATTTTTATTTTATTTACTCTTTAAACATAATTAAAATCACTGCTCCTGAAAAAAACGATTGTTTAAAAAAAATATATTGATACATGTCCCCCAGGGCAGTACCCAGACCCCCATACCCCTTTTTTGGCCAATTACTTGCATATAAGCCTTCAAAATGGGCACTTTTGATTTTTCCTGTTCGGCTCCCATAGACATCAATGGGGTTTGCCATTCGGGTTAGAACATTTCCCCTGTTCTGGAGTTCTGCTGCAAACCAAATAGCGGGGTGTTCGGCCCATCTCTACTGCCTATTCCATTTCTTGAGACCCTTAAAATGCCAGGAAAGTACAAATTATCCCTTTTTGGAAAATACAGTCTGAGATATTTAGTAAGAGGCATGGCAAATTTTTTGTTACAACTTTTTGGAAAATGAAGAGTTTAAATAAAAATGTTCTTTTTTCTTTTTTTTTTTCACATACTGTCACTAGTGCAGTACAGCATCATCATATGACTGGTGTGGCAGTAATAGGAGATATTGACGGGTGATGGTATGTTAAAAAAGTAAACAAATGAATACTTTTTTATTGAATTTTTTTTTAAATTTTAACTTTTATTTTTCTTTATTAACATTTTTTTCCTTTTTTTTTCTCTCTTTTTTTTTAAATACTTTCATCAGAGTAGTTCAGTGTCACCATAATGACACTGTGCCACACTGAGGGGTTGATCAGGGTTTTTTTGTTTTTTTTTACACTTGGATTGCTGTTACAGTGATGATCACAGTAATCCGATCTGATGATGAATATAGCATAACATCAGTGTGTGGAGATGTCACGAATAGGTTACATTCATTTCCTGCAAGGCTAGTTAAAAACACCTAACCATATTCAAAAAAATATGGGGGTTTGGTCACACTATATGGTCATATAGTGCTAAGCCCACTTACTGCGACAAAGTACCCCGAATTAGTAGGTCCTACCCTAGTAATAGAATGGAAGATCCTGAGCTATGAGTAAGCACTAACGTTAGTGTGAAAGGTCAGCTCTCTTTTGTCTGCTGTTATCTTTGATTTTGATGTGAATTTTTCCAAATCAACAAGGCTATATTTTCAAGAGTGCGGCTGTCCAGAATTAATTCCTGTTTAATGTCTCAACCATGGGAGCTGAACTCCCCTATGTGGGAGAACTGAAGGGGATTCCTCCTATGCACTGATGGCCACTAAATAAGAGGTAATGAAGAAGGGGAGGGGTGCTCCAGCCCAAAAAACCTGGGGTCAGGGTCTATTACAATATACAAAAACATATTTGGGGGGCACACCCTAAAAGGAGTTTAGATTCAAGATGGTGCTGCTATAAGACCAACAAACAGTACAAAACATATTACAGCGCTGAAATATGTTTTGTACTGTTTGTTGGTCTTATAGCAGCACCATCTTGAATCTAAACGCATTTTAGGGTGTGCCCCCCAAATATGTTTTTGTATATTGTAATAGACCCTGACCAGGTTTTTTGGGCTGGAGCACCCCTCCCCCTCTTCATTACCTATTATTTAGTGGCCATCAGTGCATAGGAGGAATCTCCTTCAGTTCTCCCACATAGAGGAGTTCAGCTCCCATGGTTGAGACACAGGATCTTCCATTCTATTACTAGTGTAGGACCCACTAATTCAGGGTACTTTGTCGCAGTAAGTGGGCTTAGCACTATATGACCATATAGTGTGACCAAACCCCTGTATTTTTTTGAATATGTTCAGGTGTTTTTAACTAACCTTGCAGGAAATGTCTGTCAAATTCTTGAATGTGTGCGCTATAATATGCTATAATATGTTTTGTACTGTTTGTTGGTCTTATAGCAGCACCATCTTGAATCTAAACGCATTTTAGGGTGTGCCCCCCAAATATGTTTTTGTATAGGTTAAATTCATAACAGCTGTGCTATACTATTGTACGTTGTGATTGGCCCATAGCTATCATATGATACATGGTGCTGTGATTGGCCCAGATACCATGTGATAGCTGTGGGTCAATCACAACATCACTATAGGAATCACAGGTGCATACCAGCTTTGTTGACATTGTGATCATGTGATCACATAGCAATCACATGATTCACAGGCTGCTCAAAGCGGCCGAACACCAGGAGCTCCAAACTGGATATAACAGTTGTGGGAGTGGCTCGCTGCGTGCCCCTAAACCCAAACAGGCAGGGTAATGTACTCGTACATGATCCTGCCTATCTGTGCCGCCCTACCACAGTAAATGTTCTGTGGCAGGGCAGCAAGCAGTTAAAATTATCATTGCTTTTGACATTTTATTGTATACAGTACTTGCATTTTAACCTAAACCCTTGCTTGAGTGCAGTCTGTATGTTAAAGTGGTTGTAAACCCCTTTTTTAGAACTTCTTTCTAGAATATGGTTTACTTATAGGTTCTGTAAATATATCCTAAACGTACGCCCGTTTAGTGAGCCGATGATGTCATTGGCGCATGTGCTGTGAAGAAACGGCCCTCCGTGACATTTCTTACCGTGCGAATGCCGTGACTGGCAGCTTCTGGGTGCATGCGCGGGAGTGACATCACGCGGCTCTGGCCAGTCACACACCCGGAGTCCATGGCCCTGGAAGGAAGAGGGGCAAAGATGGATGCGGCCTCCAGCGGGGACAGCTAGGGTTGCCACCTGTCCAGGATTCACCCGGACAGTTCGGGTTTGGAATCATGCGTCCGGGTTTCAGACTGCCTGGACACATTATTTAGACTGGACTATGATTTCCCAGCAGGGTTGCTGGCTGCAGTTGTCTAAGCTGAGAGTGTCTGTTACAATCTTTCACACTGCCCAAAGCCAGCACTAACAACCCCCCCCAAACACACACACACAGGAGAGGAGAGAGGGTGCGATCTGCGCCTTTTCCCCCCACCCCTACCCCTCTGTGTCTGCCCACACTCCAATCCCCAGGGCTGTGCCTCAGAAATGGAAAGTAAGCTGGGGCCGGAAATTTGAATTCCAGCAGCCTCAGATACATCTGGATGAGAGGTGCTGACTGCCAAGGGGTGAGTAAGCTCACCACTATCCCTGTCTGTAACTGAAGTCTCCCCGCTACTCTCTCATACATCTGAGTACACTAAGGCAAATCAGGGTTCTCAGAGCACCCCTTACATCAGATTTCCCCTTTACACCAGAGGCCACAGTGTTCCCCCTTACATCAGATTTTTCTGCATCCATCAAAGTTCTCAGTGTTCCCCCTTAAATCAGAGTTCCCAGAGGATCCCTTATGTTAGAGGCCCCAGAATCCCCCTTACAGTGAAAGGGAAAAGCTTATACTATAAAAAAAAATTTGCCATGCGCCGCTAAAGTGTTCAGGCTTGACTTGAAGAAAAGGTGGCAACCCTAGGGACAGCGCAGGCTTCATTTGCAGGTAAATGCCACATAATGGACTAGCCCATTATGCTTTTACTTTGCAGGGAACAAAAGGGGAAGTAAAACTCATCAGGGTTTACTTCCTCTTTAACATTATGCAGAACATTACTCTGTGCTGGGGATATGTTTATACATGTCAACCCTGTGACAGTGAGCTATCGACACCTTGCACAGCTGTTAGCTCTCTATACCTGTTACCAATGACAATCAGGGTCCTCGCTGATAACTGGTAACCAATCAAAGTAGTTCCTGGTTATGTCATCACTATGTCAGCTGTAACAAAACCATCACATGCCGGCTGGAGGCTCCACTGACAAAAATAAAAGCGTTAAGCCTGAAGAAGAACACTGCAACCTTCGTGTTACATTGTTCATCTGACACCTATTTAATAATTAAACTGTCAATTGTGCAAGTTAATCACAAAGCTATTATTAGGCGTACAAATTTGTCATATGGCTATTGTTAAGTTAACTGACACGTGTGGTCTCTAAATTTGGCAACAATGACCTTAGGTCAAGGGAGGGTAAGCTAAAAGTGGAACTAAACCCTATTACCTTTCTATCGATCTAGGATGTTTCCATCTTAGTGTCTATTCAGATCTGCAGTTGCTATGATGCTGCACGCATGGCATGAAAAATCAGAACTAACATAAGCACACTGGCAACTGTGACATGGCATGCCTTGAATGAATCATACACTGTAGTAGGCAGAATGCAAATGAAAACACTACAGTTAATGTTTAATTAAGGATTATTGAACATTTCTATCCTGAGATTTATTTTGGGAAATGCTTAAATTGATTGGTTTAGTTCCACTTTAAGATACAAAGCTTGGATTTGTGAATATCAAGAATCAGCAATGATGTTATAGGTTAATACCTAGTACTAAATTGGTTTACTAAAGTATTTATACATAGTTAGACAGGTTGAAAAAAAAGTCCAATAGAAAAGAAACAAACAAATAGAAAACCTCCATATACACAATCCTGTAAATGCAATTGATCCAGAGGAGGATAATGATAAAATGTATTCATATGTAGCGGATAGACCAGGCTGGTCTGGTGCTTTGATCCCAGGTTCTAATCCCTTAAAGCAAACAGAGCACACAGCCAGGCGCAGGGTATTTTCAGCCAAATGCATCCAAACTCATTTAGTTCTCAGACAGTAATCAGGCAGACAGCGTATATTTTTGTTGTTTTTATTGTTTTGTAGAACTGGGATAGGGATTGGAAAAAGCCTTGGGATGCCCAGAACTAAACACCTTGAATGAGTATGCTATCTTCAAGCAGCTAAGCAAATAAAGCAGTTTTCCTCCACAAAAAGTTAGCACACAGTTCTAGCCTGCTCTTCTCTAAGGCACAAATCTTTCAGAAAATCTGGAAGGATCCCTCTAAAAAGAAGTTGGGTGTACAGACAATTAAAAAAATTATCAGCTGCCTACTCACTGTGATCCAGGCAGTCTGAAGTCCTTCTCTTAGCTTCTGACTCTGCATGAATTCTCCCAGTCAGATCCAGGGGTGGACTGACCATTCGGACAGTGCCCGAGGGCCCCATGCCACTAAGGGGCCCCATCAGGGATACCAGCCTCAATAAAACCAGGGACAGTATGTAAACAGAAACTAGAAGAGGGAGCCGAGGCTGCCTCATAAAAAATGGGATTTTTTAGTGGACTGTATTATCTGTATAATAAGGTAAGCACAAACTCAAAAATTGATAAAAAGTTTTTACATTTTATTGATTACAAAACACATATTATCAAATATAAAAACATGAGTTACAAAAAGTGTATTAGAGATACTCAATACTAAATATCATTGATCTGCGAGTTGCTGGAAAGATGCTTGGATATGCGATAGGCCAACATGTTTCGCATTTTTCTGCTTTTTCAAGGGCGTCGCTAACATCTGTCGGTATCTCTAAATTACATAAGTTCATATTAGGAGCTATTTCATAATTACATTGTACAGGTACAGTTAATTCAACTAGTAAGAGTGCTTACCCAGTAGTAGTTACCAATGCCAAAAAAAGGGCATGCATAGCCAAACTCACACCAAAAGGCTCAAACCGCTAACAGCCGACCGCGATCATACCCCAGGGCAGTCAGAGCGTGAGGGGTTGGAAAGTGGGATGTCGGATCACGTACTGACCAGCCTAATAAATAGGTATATCCTGTGTAGAAAAATATTTTTTCATTTTTTTATATTTTTTATTTTTTATTTATTATTATTGTTTATTATTTATTATTTGAACGGGGGAGAGATAATAGTTAACATAATGCTAATATATTAGCTCTGACCACTATTGTTCATGCATCCTAAATAATATAGGTTATACTGAAACCCCTAGGGCACCACCCCAGCTGCCAATTAAAAAATAATAATCAATAGTAAAGGTAATAACCGCCCAGGTGGGTAAAGTTAAATTATACCCTCATAAGAATACACAGTTGGTTTTCAACATATCTACTGATATGTAGATATGTGTCAGCTATTTATGTAAGCTGACACTCCGGCATCTACAGTAATGTGTGTTGACTCAGTTTTGAAACCAACTGTGTATTCTTATGAGGGTATAATTTAACTTTACCCACCTGGGCGGTTATTACCTTTACTATTGATTATTATTTTTTATGGCCTATTGCATATCCAAGCATCTTTCCAGCAACTCGCGGATCAATGATATTTAGTATTGAGTATGTCTAATACACTTTTTGTAACTCATGTTTTTATATTTGATAATATGTGTTTTGTAATAAATAAAATGTAAAAACTTTTTATCAATTTTTGAGTTTGTGCTTACCTTTTTGTACAGATAATACGGTCCACTAAAAAATCCCATTTTTTACGAGGCAGCCTGGGCTCCCTCTTCTAGTTTCTGTTTTCGTATCAATTAGTAGGGATTGGGGACTGTTATCTGTATCTGGAAATAATCCAACATTAATCATTATTGAATTACCAGGGACAGTATGTAAAAGTCTGTGTTTTTTTTTAACTCCCAAGATTATAGATGCCCCGCCTCTCCAGTACCTTTTCAGTGTGTGTATGTGTATTCTGTGTGTGTATACTGTGTGTGTATATTATGTGTCTGTGTGTGTATACTGTGTGTGTGTGTGTGTATACTGTGTGGCCCCTTAATCTATTGCCTGGGGGCCCCATAATCTCCTATTGCCTGGGGGCCCCATAATCTCCTATTGCCCGGGGGCTCCATAATCTCCTATTGCCGGGGGGCCCCATGAGTTGTCAGTCCGCCCCTGGTCAGATCCTATCTGAGTGTTGCCTTGAACGTTCCTGCCACTTTAGGGGTGATCCTATGGCTCCTCACTGAGCAAGAATCATCCAGGACATTGAGGCTTCTCCTTAGCCTTGGGTGATTTAATAGCATTTCCAGGCCTGGGTCACTCTCAGCAAGCAAAAGGACCTTGCAACTCTCTGCTCTCAGCCTTATATGCACCTTTCATGTATGGCACTCACATATTTGAATGAACAAAAGAACATTAATTGAATCAAATAAAAAATTAGAATAAAGATCAAATAAGTGGATAAATGAATTATAAAGTCGAGTGTGACAAATCACAACACCAATATTACTTTCTACATCAGGTTCCCAAAATCTTCACCACATGTGCTCAAAGTTTGGATGTACACTCACCAGAGATGTTTGACCCCTTTTTACAGGTAGGTCAAAAAGCGCTTATGCCATTAGAGGCTGTGATTTCCCTGGTGTTCTACTCCGGATTTGGTGCTCCAGTAGTGCAAGATGGTCATCTGTAAAGTGACCCAATGGGAGACAGGATAAAAGACCTCATAGTGTAGTATTTATTAAAATTGGTATTTTAAAATAACATGAAATGGTATTGCACTCACATGTAAAAGTGTCTGAACACCAGCACTAGTGTGTACATCATGTGCAGATGGGGTGGCCTGGCCGGAGCTGCCTTGCATCCCAAGCCAACTCAGTATTCCAGCCCAGAAATTATGTTGTACGGGACCCAGACACGATGGACCCCGGATCCGGGTCCCATGTGTCATCATTTGCCAGCGCCACTTTTTCTTTATATTCTTTTTATTTAGAAATTGAATTTTCCACTTTTAAAGGGGCATCCACATTCACTTGTTTGTATTTAATAATATTTTTGAGGTGCCATACCTTGGCATATATACAAATTTTTGACCTTTCAGATGTACAGTATCTGACAAAAGTGAGTACACCCCTCACATTTTTGTAAATATTTTATTATATCTTTTCATGTGACAATACTGAAGAAATGACACTTTGCTACAATGTAAAGTAGTGAGTGTACAGCTTGTATAACAGTGTAAATTTGCTGCCCCCTCAAAATAACTCAACACACAGCCATTTATGTCTAAACCACTGACAACAAAAGTGAGTACACCCCTAAGTGAAAAAGGCCAAATTGGGCCCAATTAGCCATTTTCCCTCCCCAGTGTCATGTGACTCATTAGCGTTACAAGGTCTCAGGTGTGAATGGGGAGCAGGTGTGTTCAATTTGGTGTTATTGCTCTCACTCTCTCATACTGGTCACTGGAAGTTCAACATGGCACCTCATGGCAAAGAACTCTCTGAGGATTTTAAAAAAATTATTTTTGTTCTACATAAAGATGGCCTAGGCTATAAGAAGATTGCCAAGACCCTGAAACTGAACTGCAGCATTGTGGCCAAGACCATACAGCAGTTTAACAGGACATGTTCCACTTAGAACAGGCCTCGCCATGGTCGACCAAAGAAGTTGAGTGCACATGCTCAGCGTCATATCCAGAGGTTGTCTTTGGGAAATAGACGCATGAGTGCTGCCAGCATTGCTGCAGAGGTTGAAGGGGTGGGAGGGTTAAGCCTGTCAATGCTCAGACCATATGCCGAACACTAAATCAAATTGGTCTGCATGGCTGTCATCCCAAAAACAAGCCTCTTCTAAAGATGATGCACAAGAAAGCCCGCAAACAGCTTGCTGAAGACAAGCAGACTAAGAACATGGATTACTGTCCTATGGTCTGATGAGACCAAGATAAACTTCAGATGGTCTCAAGCGTGTGCGGTGGCAACCAGGTGAGGAGTACAAAGACAAGTGTGTCTTGCCTACAGTCAAGCATGTTGGTGGGAGTGTCATGGTCTGGGGCTGCATGAGTGCTGCCGGCACTGGGGAGCTACAGTTCATTGAGGGAACCATGAATGCCAACATGTACTGTGACATACTGAAGCAGAGCATGATCCCCTCCTTTCAGAATCTGGTCCGCAGGGCAGTATTCCAACATGATAATGACCCCAAACACACCTCCAAGACGCCCACTGCCTTGCTAAAGAAGCTGAGGGTAAAGGTGATAGACTGACCAAACATGTCTCCAGACCTAAACCCTATTAAGCATCTGTGGGGCATCCTCGAACAGAAGGTGGAGGAGCGCAAGGTCTCTAACATCCACCAGCTCCATGATGTCATCATAGAGGAGTGGAATAGGACTCCCGTAGTAACCTGAGAAGCTCTGGTGAATGCCATGCCCAAGAGGGTTAAGGCAGTGCTGGAAAATAATGGTGGCCACCATAGGCGTGCGCACGGGGTGGGCCGGGTGTGCCTGGGCACACCCTAATGTGTGTCCGGAGATCTGCTGTTAGATGCTGCAAGAGACTGTATAGGGAGCTGCCTGTGAGACAGTTTCCCATTGAGCAGTCAGGGAGGCATGTAAGAGCCGCTCAGTGCTTTAAACTGTAATGTAATGTCACTGCTTGCAGATAGGAGATGTCAAAACTCAGGGCCGATGTCAGGGGTGGGCGGGACCAAACAGCTAGCGTATCAAACACGCTGATGTCGAGGGCTGGGTGGGCCACGCCGTGTATGTGGCTTCGCCTCTTTCTATAAGCTATTAAACACCGGCCAATGATTGAGCTGCTTAAGAAAGGGGGCGGAGCCATATACACGGAGCAGCCCGCCCAGCCCTTATTCCTTTGGCTGGTGTTTGATAGCTGATAGAAAGGGGCGGAGCCACATACAGGGAGTGGCCCGCCCAGCCCCTATCCCATTGGCTTGGGTTTGATAGGCTAGCTGTTCAGTCCCACCCACCCCCGACATCAGCTCTAAATTCTGACAGCTCCTCTCTGCAAGCAGTGACATTACATTACAGTTTCACGCACTGAGTGGCTCTTACATGCCTAGCTGACTGCTCAATGGGAAACTTCCCCTCTCCTAGATCAGTGCCAATTTGTGCCGCCTATCAATGCCCATCAGTGCCACCTATCATTGCCAACCAATTCAACCTATCAGTGCCACCAATCAGTGCCACCTGTCAGTGCCCATCAGTGCCACCTGTCAGTGCTAATCATTGCCCACCAATGCCACCTGTCAGTGCCACATGCCAGTGCCAATCAGTGCCCACCATTGCCACCTGTCAGTGTCTATCAGTGCCCATCAGGGCCACCTGTCAGTTCCAATCAGTGCCCACCAGTACCACATGTCAGTGCCCATCAGTGCCACCTGTCAGTGCCAATCATTGCTCATCAATGCCACCTGTCAGTGCCAATCAGTGCCCACCAGTGCCACCTGTCAGTGCCCATCAGTGCCACCTGTCAGTGCCAACCAATGCCACCTATCAGAGACAATCCATTCCACCTGTCAGTGCCCATCAGTGCTGCCAGTCAGTGGAAACCAATTCCACCTATCAGTGGCAATCAGTGCCCAATAGTGCATCCAATCAGTGCCACCTATCAGTGCCCATCAGTGCTGTTGATCAGTGCCCATCAGTGCTGCCTATCAGTACCCATCAGTTTTGCCTATCAGTACCCATCAGTGCACATCAGTGTTGCCTATCAGTGCCGATTAGTGCTGCCTATCAGTGCCAACCAATGCCATAATTCAGTGCCCATCAGTGCTGCCAATCAGTGAAGCCTATTAGTGTCAACCAATGCCACCTATCAGTGCCAATCAGTGCTGCCTATCGGTGCCAATCAGTGCTTCCAATCAGTGCCACCTATCAGTGCCCATCAGGGTTGCCTATCAGTGCTGCCAATCAGTGTTGCCTAGCAGTGCCATCTATCAGTGACAACCAGTGCCCATCAGTGCTGCCTATCGGTGCAGCTTATCAGTGCCCATCAGTGCCGCCCATCATTGCTGCCTATCAGTGCCAATCAGTGCCACCTATCAGTGCCACCATGCAGTGCCTATCAGTGCTGCCAATCAGTGCTGCCAATCAGTACTGCCTATCAGTGCTCATAAGTGCTGCCAATCAGTGTCACCTATCAGTGCTGGCTATCAGTGCTGCCTATCAGTGCCTATGAGTGCTGCCTATCAGTGCTTCCAATCAGTGCCCATCAGTGCACTGAGTGCAGGGATGGGCAGTTGAACTCAGCAGCTAGGCACATTGTCTATGGGGGCTGGCCTGGTGGGGCACAACTGAAATCCGTCTATTTATTAATGCCACATGCCGATCTTTAGTATAATACGTAATCACCACACTACTATTTACAATAAACGACTGGAGGTAAATTAAAAGTGTCATTAAAAGGCCTGCCACTAAGCACTGTTATGTGTTCCCACACCACAAAAAAAAAGTGCAGAGCTAACTTACTAATCAATAACTTAACAATAATGATGGAATCCTCTAATGTATGGAAATCTCAATAAACGTCAATATTACCACAATACCGGTGATATGTAACATCACATATAATACACATCAAACTGAAAAAAAATAAATAAAAAATGAAACTTAGCAGGGATGGTAGAAACCCCTCCTATAGATATTTGCCATACACATTAACTACAAGTACAACAACTTTTTAGTTGGGAGGTTCACACCATTGTAGCACTTTGGAATTTTTATTGTTTAGATTTACACTTAATTTTATATGTCTTAGTTACTATTATAATGTAAATTTTTGAGCTTGAAGTTAATTTTCCATCAGCCTTGCTCAGTCCATGTCTTTATGGACCTTGCTTTGTGCACTGGTGTGCAGTCATGTTAGAACAGGGAGGGGCCGTCCCCAAACTGTTCCCACAACATTGGGAGCATAAAATTATCCAAAATGTTTTGGTATGCTGATGTCTTAAGAGTTCCCTTCACTGGAACTAAGGGGCCAAGCCCAACCCCTGAAAAACAACCCCACGCCATAATCCCCCCTCCACCAAATTATTTGGACCAGTGTACAAAGCAAGGTCCATAAAGATATGGATGAGCAAGTTTGGGGTGGAGGAACTTGACTGACCTTCACATTAAAGTGGAGACTGCGAGCCAGGCCTTCTCATCAAACATCAGTGCCTGACCTCACAAATGGTTTTCTGGAAGAATGGTCAAACACTCCCATAGACACACTTCTAAACCTTGTGGACAGCCTTCCCAGAGGAGTTGAAGCTGTTATAGCTGCAAAGGGTGGGCCAACTCAATATTAAACCCTACGGACTAAGACTGGGATTTCATTAAAGTTCATGTGCGTCTAAAGGCAGGTGTCCCAAAACTTCTGGAAATATAGTGTGTGTGTGTATATATATATATATATATATATATATATATATATATATATATATATACATGCATGTGTGTTTGAGCTTTGGGGTGCACACCCTAATGCAATAGGCTACGCCTATGGTGGCCACACAAAATATTGACACTTTGGGCCCAATTTGGACATTTTCACTTAGGAGTGTACTCACTTTTGTTGCCAGCGGTTTAGACATTAATGGCTGTGTGTTGAGTTATTTTGAGGGGACAGCAAATTTACACTGTTATACAAGCTGTACACTCACTACTTTACATTGTATCAAAATGTCATTTCTTCAATGTTGTCATATGAAAATAAATAATAAAATATCTATAAAAATGTGAGGGGTGTACTTACTTTTGTGAGATACTGTACATCTTTCAGTCCCCTGCTGGCTATTCTTCTCGACCAGGGCTTGGCTGAAACTGTATCCAGGCCTGCTCAGACATCTACCCTCTCCTTTTCACTATGTTTCCAGAAAGTTCTGGAAAAACAGGGGTATACAGGCAACACTGCAGCTGTAGGCTTCTAACAGTAGAGCCAAAAACAAAATTTGCCTCACTTCTATCACCTGACTTTGGAGGGTGCTACACATAGCAGAAAAAAATCCAATGTGCTTTGGGGGCCAATCAGGCCTCTGCTTGGAATGGTTTCAAAAAGTGTAGTTGATGCTACTGTTAGCAAGTGCCCCTTTTAAAACATTTCAAGGCAGAAAACAACAAATCTATGTGATATCCATCTGACGCCTTTCAGCTTCACAGCCGATTCCCTACTACGCATCCGCAAGGCGAGCTGCATTTTCTGACTGGCCTGGTGTTGGGGGAAGGAGGAGGGGGGCCGAACTTCTGAGTAATCACGCTACGGTGAGATTTCTCGGGAGTGGAGATGGGTAGCGGTCAGAAACACCCGCTCCCCCCTGAAAACTGGAGCTTTCACCTTTGGGTGGAACTCCGCTTTATGATTACTTTGAAGTTTTATTTTTTTAATACACACAGCTGGAATACCATTAATGTGCTATGTGCCTGGGAATTTATAACAGGTAAACACTCAGTGTGTGTTAGTTAACCAGCCTCTTAATCTGATCATAACACACAGTCCTGACTCTTTTGAGAGGCCTTTAATTTATCTTGTTAAAATTATTAATCACAAGTATGTATGAATGAAGAACAGAATATCTTCTTTTCTTCCAATTCCAGTTTTTCTTACCTATTGAGAAACAAATCAATGTTTGAAGAATTGTATTCATTTATGACATGTTTACAAGGAAGATGTGGTTGTTTGATGTTTATCAGATTATTAACATTCCTGCACTATTACTGACAGTACCTTTGATGCACAGATGACATCTCCTTAGTGATAGCAAGCACAGTTTCTGAAAACCTGTTCCAGCTTAGGGTTTAAAAGCTTTGCAAATGGGTTTTAATATGCTTGTTATTTTCCAATGTAAATGAGTGGCAAGGTCACCATTTAGTGCTAATTCAGTGTATGCTGACAGTTATTTCCTGAATGCTGAAGAGCTTTTCTGGACTGAGTTAGCAAAGCAAGTATTTAAACACTTCAGCAAAGTGCAGCTTGGTAGTGACTGTTGAAAAAGCACTTATTTAGCATGGCTGAACATTTCAAGCCACACTGAATTAAAAGCCATTAAAATATGAACTCAAAATAGAGGTCTGCTCCCAACTATGTTGCATCTCAATATTTTAATGGCTGTTTCACAAATTTGCAATATGTTTAAATTCTTCAAGTTTAACAGTACACTGGTTACGGGAAAATGATACATGTGGTTATGACCTCAATTTCATTAGTTAGCAGTATATAAACGCCCTTTCCTGGACTCTGATTATTTGTGACATTTGTGCTCTACACCAGAGACTTCTCAGATTTATTTTTATTTTTTTAATAAAACCCTTGAATTTAACCCTTTGTTGAGTAACAGTTTTTGGGGCTCATTATAACAATGACCATGCTGACTGCACATGCCCAAGGGAGTGCATATTTTTTCATAAAGGTAACCTTCAACAGTGATTCCATAACTGTGATGTCCCTTGGGTCATAGGAATTACAAATAGATAAAAAGTTTACCTTTGAAGGTTGGCAAACTATAGTTGTTGGCTGCACATCCTATATGATTTGCATTATAGGGCGTACACACGGTCGGACTTTGTTCGGACATTCCGACAACAAAATCCTAGGATTTTTTCCGACGGATGTTGGCTCAAACTTGTTTTGTCTACACACGGTCGCACAAAGTTGTCGGAATTTCCGATTGCCAACCACGCGGTCACGTACTCCACGTACAATGAGACTAGAAAAGGCCGGTTCAGAACCAAGCGCGGCACCCTTTGGGCTCCTTTTGCTAATCTCGTGTTAGTAAAAGTTTGGTGAGAGACGATTCGCGCTTTTTCAGACTCGTGGCTTTCAGATCGTTTTCTGCCAATCAGTTTGTGCTTGTGGGTTTGTATCTGCTCTTCAGTGCGTGCAGCAAGTTCTGCGTGACTTTAATTAGTCATTGTATTCTTATTTGTTTGTTACTGTTTTTCAGGTTGCTCTTCACAGGCCTTGCTGTTCTTCAGTGCGTTCTGTTACTGCGTTCTGAGCAGCCGACCGTTTTCTAGCCATGTTGCGTATGCGTACTCCTCGTAGAGTTCGTGCTGTGCGGGGGCTTGGTGTTGGGGTCCTGACCTTGACACAAGTCCAGTCCATGAACAGGGTGGGGAGGAGTTCATGGACCAAGAATTGGTTGCTTCAGCGTGACCAGTTCTGTCATATGCCTTTGCTCCGTGAGATCCGTGAGATCCGTGAGAATAATCCTGATGATTTCAGGAACTTTCTCAGGATGACGGACCCCGTGTTTCACCGTCTGTTGGCTTCGCTGACCCCTTATATTAGCAGGCAGGATACCTGCATGAGGCAAGCCATCACTCCGGAGCAGAGGCTCCTCGCTACCCTGCGGTATTTGGCGACAGGGAGAAGCCTGCAGGACTTGAAGTTCTCGACAGGCATTTCCCCCCAGGCTCTGGGGATCATTATCCCAGAGACCTGTTCTGCCATCATCCAGATCCTGCAGAAGGAGTATATGAAGGTAAGATTTTTATCCTTTAGTATCACATTTTATTGTATTGAATGTTTGCTAATATATTGTATTTCTTTCCTCATTCCCTAATTACCATGATTGTAATATGCTGTGAATGTCCCCTTTGTTCTCATGCATGCTGGATTTTTATGTAATTATTATTTTAGGTCCTTCATACATATTTGCCCTTCAATAACCTCCCCAGCATGGTGTCTCCTGGCCCTATATTCACATCACGTAGTCACTTAACAATGTATTTTTTCTGCTCCATAGTAGTGCTTTACCCCAAACACCCCCTAAAATGTTTGGAAATGTTATTTTTGCTTTAAATTCAGGCAGAGTGCCAGAGGCTTTTTTTTGTGGTGTCCCCAAATAATTTTTAGTAACCCTCCCTCCCCCAACTGCTAAGTCAGCTGATCCCAATTCTCTATCCTCAATCATCTATCTGCTGACTTTGCCAAACCCATACACACTATACCCACCTCTTTTGTGGTCAGATTTATGGATGAATTCCCCAAAGCATGTAGTGCAATGGCCTGCCTGTATACTTTCAAATGGTACTGTTTAAAGTTTTGGGATCCTATTATTATCTTGATAGGTAATAGCAGAATGTCCAAATGTCCTCAAATGTGTACAGTGTGTATTTATATCTTTGTATTATGACACTTCTTACCTGTCCAGTGGGCTGCCAATAGTGTAACTAAGGAGGGGCTGTTCCAAGTAATACCCATTATTTAGGCATTCATCTCTCAATGAAGTGAAGAGGGTTACCTGTCCAAGATTTCCACACACCCCCTATAATGTTAGAAATGACCCATGAGAGGGGGGAGGGGGAATATGATAGGTGTACCTTATACTTTGGCGTTGTTAAATTCCCCTAATAAATGCTATCTGGAGGTTGACCCATAATGTTTGTGTCTAATCTGCTTGCCATGTTTCAGAGTAAAAATAGTAATGTTTATTGTTTTTTCCTCAACAGTTTCCTTCCACGCCACAGGAATGGCAGACTGTGGCCTCCCACTTTGCCCAGCGGTGGGACTTTCCTAACTGCAGAGGGGCAATTGATGGGAAACATGTCCACATCGTCCCACCACCCAACTCGGGGTCGTACTATTATAATTACAAGGGGTTCAATAGTATAGTGATGTTGGCGGTGGTGTCGGCTAATTACGACTTCTTGTATGTGGACATAGGGAAGAATGGCCGGATGTCCGATGGTGGAGTCATCACCCAGACGGAGTTCTACAGGCATCTCCAGAATGGCAGCTTGGACTTGCCAGCTCCAGAGGACAATGTGGAAGGACTCCCATTTGTGTTCGTTGCTGATGAAGCGTTTGTGCTGGGGGACCACCTGATGCGGCCATTCCCAATGAGGACCCTCACCCCGAAACAGAGGGTTTTTTATTACCAGCTGGCCAGAGCCCGAAGAGTGGTGGAGAACACATTTGGAATCCTGGCCAGCCGGTTCCACCTATTTATGACACCCATCCATATGGCGGAGTATAAACTGAACCATATTATACTTGCGTGCTGTGTTCTCCATAACTTTTTAAGGAAACATTCGGCCAACTATGCTGGCTCAGTTGGGCCTGAGGCCGGAATGATACATCAAACCACACTGATGGTGCTTGAAAGTGGCCGTCCTAGCTTGCCCTCCCTGAGTGCCCGTGATGTCCGGTTACGCTGCCTGGAGTTCTTTGCGGATAGGGGGGCTATCAATATGCCAGACAATCTGTGAAGCCTTTTTATAATAAAAAAAAAGAAATTCTTTGTGGACATTTACTGCTTGTGTTTGTTTTAGCTGACCCTGACAGAAATGTGTTGAGTCCAGAAAATGTTGTGATTGTGTAACCTTATTATACAAAGCACTGTTGGCTGTTATTTACTAAATGCAAAAACACATTTCACTACAAGTGCACTTGCAACTGCACTGAAACTGCACTTGTAGTGCAAAGAGGATTTGCCCTTAGGAAATAACCCCCATTTTTGCTGAAAACAGCAATTACATCACCCCAAAAGTGTTGTAGTGTTGAGACAATAATCCACACATTCTTAATTAACCAACTTTTTTATACCTGCACATTCACATGTGCATTTATCAAAGGTTTTTAAAACAAACCAACATGTTTGTTGTATAACAATTTTTGGAGTAGCATTATCAAAAATCGAAATGTCCATTTAAGATAAAACAGGCCTGTGTAAAACCAACAAGAAAGACAAAAAACTTGAACTTACAAAGTTCACATTAGGTAAAACCTGAAGGCTATATCAGACATCAGTATTTAGGAACTGGGTTTGATATAGCGTTCAGATGGGGGGAAATCACCCCTGGAAAAGCCAAATTTGGAAGATGCACACCAATTTACGAATGTCAACATGTGCTAGCTGCCATCAGAGGGGATCAAGGGACGTGTTTTGGGGGAGCAAGCCCTTCCTCAACGCGACTTTATAATTCAGGAAGGGGTTGCACCCCCAAAACGCATCCATTGATCTCCCGTGATGGCAGATAGCACATGTTGGCACACTGTGTGCATCCTCCAAATTTGGCTTTTCAAAACATTGCAAAAAGTTTTAAAAGATTGGACCAGAATCCAAAAAGTGATTTTGTGGGGTTTTAAATTCGCCCCAAAACATCAATGATGTTATTTTTTTAATCACATCATTGATTTTTTGCTGTATGTTTTGCAGTTCTACATTACACCCCGTGATCTCCCCGATCAGGATCTGGGCACTTTCTGATGTGAAAGGATCTGGATCACGATCACCTAAAAAGAGAGAAACAAAACAAAAACAGGTATCAAAAATCTGCCAGCATCCATCCGAATAATGGGCCCATGAACATTAAAGTTGCCCTTTTAAACGTTACAATTAAGAAAAGCATATGGAGTAGCACGAACGGAATAAAGACAGAAAGAATAGGAACACAGCACAACTACTTACTTTTTTGCAGCACTCTCCGGATCTTTCGGTACTGCTCTGGCTCTCTTAATTTCAGGTCCGACCACCGCTTCCTGAGCTGATCTTTCGATCTTCGTACCCCGAAATTCTTGTGCAGACTTTTGATCACTTTCGCCATGATCTTGGCCTTTCTGATATTGGGGTTGGGGTAAGGCCCATACTTTCCGTCATAGTTGGACTTCTTCATGATGTCGACCATCTCCAACATCTCCCCAAAGGACATATTTGTGGCCTTAAAAGGTCTCCTTCTGGATCGGGACGTGTCCGGATCCGGTCTTTCCTCCTCCTCGTTCCTGCAATTATCACGCACCTGCTGTGACTCCGCCATGTGCTCTTCCCCCACTGCGCTGAACGAAAAGGGGCGGGGAATAGACTATAAAGAACGTCAGGGGTGGGCGGAGTTACACGCATGCGCAGTGTGTATAAAGCGTAACACGCGTGCGTATTACGTACGATCTGTGAGCGGAGGAAGGAGCATTGGACGCGCCGATCGTAAGAACGAAGGTAAGAGACAAACTTGTGCCTATACTGCTTCTACATTGAGGCCTATATTGTAACAAGATTAGGAGAGTTTTCTCTGACATTAGGCTTTGTCTTGTGTTGTGTCTTGCAGTGAACATGGATATGCTACTGAAAGACAATGACTTCATGTCAGTATTCATAGATATGTTAAGGGAGCTGCCATGTCTGTGGGAGATTAAACACCCCCATTTCATGAACCAAGCAAAGAGGAAGGCAGCACTGGTGCAATTGTGTGAAATTGTGAAGCAGGTGATCCCCACGGCAGACATCACCTATTTAAAGATATTAATTGGTTGCCTGAGGAGTACATATCTAAGGGAGCGCAAGAAGGTCCTGGATTCACAGAGATCCGGAGCAGCAGATGACATCTATTTCCCCAGGATGTTGTACTACGACAGGCTGCATTTTCTGGCAGGCCAGACTGAACCCAGGTCATCCCCCTCCAGTCTTCCTTCCACGCTTCCTTCCCCCCCCGGCTGAGGCTTCTGACGCCCAACCTGGGCCTTCCAGGCCACATGTGGAGGAGCCCAGATTGAGCCAGGTATAGCATTCCTCTAAATATTTCTGCTTGCCCAATCAATGATGTTAACTAGATGTTAGTTGGGAGTACTAATTTAGGATTGTGATTGATGAAGCAAAAACTAAAACCATGTCCCTTTTTCATACACAGGGAAGTCTCAGCCAGGAGGTGGCCGGGCCGAGTCGGCTGGCTGATCTGCAGGTCCCTCCACCCCCCCTGGAAAGAGAAAGTGGCAGGAGGAAGAGTGCCCTAGAGGAGGCTGCCAGAGGACTCTTTTGGAGGGCTACAGAGGTCCTGGGAGCACCACACACCGTGGAGGAGGACATTGCTGCCATCATTGCATATAAAATGCAGAGGATGGAGGAGGGCCAACAAGCCATGTGTGAGTCCCTCATATTGGAGGCTCTTAACAAAGGTATGAGGGGCCAAATTACCGCTCAGACACACCTTTGCAATGGTCCTCCTCCTCCTCCTGCAGGTCCTCCTCCTCCTCCTTCTCCTCCAGGTCCTCCCAGTCCTCCTCCAGGTCCAACTCCTCCTCCTGTCACATCTCCAACAGCACAGCCACAGCCGGGAAGGAAGCGTGGAAGGAAGACCAGAAAGTGAGGACCCTGGATCCAGTCTGGACGGCCAAAAAATGCAGCCTCTTGTGGTACCACAGCCTTGGGACACAGATGTCATCTGCTGCTATCCGGATGTCTGCGAATTCTGGACCAGACTGCCCTCCCTTACATATGGACTCCTCAGGCCACCAATTTTGATGTTCAAGAATTGATATCTGCCCTGGGGGTCCCAGGCTTCGCTAATTTCTCATGTTGATCCAGTGTTGCATTCCTCTTTGTTTGGTTCTGATCCCTTAATAAAGGATTTTTGTTTTGAATTATACTCTCCTATGTGTTTTACTTCAAAAATGACAGTTTTTTGTGAGGATTCAGGTACATTTCAAATATACAATGTGAAATGAACAAGGGACACCAACAACAAACAATCTCCTTGAGATTAAATAATACAAGATATCAATGGTGTTGGGGTAACTTGACACACAAAACACACACAAAAATATTCTGGAGTAAAAATAAAAATAACATTGAACAAAGATCAGCCTTTGAAAAAATGCAAACATTAAATAATAAAAAAAAGGCTTAAAATCCCCAAAAAAATTAAATAAAAAAAAAAATATGTTAGATGTGACAACTAATAACAATATATTCAGGGAATACCAATAAAAAAACAAAAATAAAACTTTGTGAGAAGTGTGTGTGAATATGAGCAGCAAAACTACTTAATTCTTGTCACATTATAAAGAAGAAGAGAGTGTGCTGTATTAAACCATTTTTAACATTGCAGCGTGACTAAAGTGCTGTATCCATTGCGAACGCTAAGTTTACCAGAACGAGCTGTTCCGTCTTGGAATTTCTTCTGAGCATGCGTGGCACTTTGTGCGTCGGAACAGGCCACACACGGTCGGAATTGACGCGATCGGATTTTGTTGTCGGAAAATTTTATCTCCTGCTCTCCAACTTTGTGTGTCGGAAAATCCAATGGAAAATGTCCGATGGAGCCCACACGCGGTCGGAATTGCCGACAACACGCTCCGATCGGACATTTCATATCGGAAAATCCGACCGTGTGTACGGGGCATTAAAGTAAAAATATAGGCAAATTTTTTTTTTCAATTTGGATAGAGTAAGGGAGGATTATAACTTCTGTCATATTTTATTTTTGCTATACATACCCATTGCTGAGATTTCCCTTCACTTCCTGCCCCATAGCCAAACAGGAAGTGAGAGGAGATCCCTGCAAATTAGGTGAATTCCATGGGAACATACAGATCACCAGAACTAGTGTTCCCATTGGAGGATTTGCCCTCTCTTAATTTTCTGGAGACAACCCAAATTTAGGGATTGTATTTTACTTACACTTTCAATGATAATGGTAAACAGGACAGAGAGGGTAAATCTCCTTAATGGGGACACAAAATGCAATAAAACCTGACAAGCATTCTAATCCCTCTCCACTCTATGCAAAATGGAAAAAAAAAAGTTTTGCCTTTAGTTATGTCACTTAAAGCAGAACTAGATAAATTAACTATTAAGAATTCATAGAAAGGAAAGCTTTTGCTTCAATACTCATCTTCAATTTGGAGCTCCCATCCACGATAGTTCCTTTCCTCCACTGATGCAGCCATCAGTGGGGGAAAGGTTAAATAACAGCTTCCGGTTAAATAACAGCTAGCCTCATTCAACCCACTTCCTTTGAACCCAGACTGTCTTGGAAAAGCCCTCTGAGTGCATGTCATCAACCTGGATTCACTGTACTACTGGGCTAAAACGCATACAACATACTTTTTTTTTCAAAGGAAGATAGAAAAGCAAAGACTATGTTGGGATGTATGGGAAGCAAGTCATGATCAGGCAAAACAAAGACAAGAGATGGTTATATAGGGTTAAACCACAATATCAACATTCACATTTCCAATCTCTGCTAAACTATATGGGATTTGTAGTAAGACCATTCCTGGCTGCATCAGAAGCTACAGAATAGAGGCTCTTAATCTTGGGGCTGTGATTCCCCCTCTGGGAATGGGGGGAGAGGAGGAGGGCGCCAACTCCTCCGACACCCCTAATGGGATCAAACTGTGCCAGGAAATGGGACACCCACCCCCCCCATCCCACTCCAGAACAGGCCACCCCCATAAACAAACAATTGCTAGGGAAGAGCCCTGGCATGTTCTTAATAACTGTTACTGAGTATCCCAGAGTAGGAAAGGAGGTGAGAAGGCGGAAAAAAGAGGAAAAAAAGAATAAAGTATGGGGAGAAGGGGGAGAAAAAGAGAGTCAATCACCAGTATTTTGTGCTAGGTCCTGAGGGGGTACTGCCCCTGGGGTGATAAAGATTCCCACATATAGAGCCCAAGGTTCCCAGGTGGTTTCAAACTTATGGACCGTGTCTGACAGGTTGATAGCTAGTTTTTCTTGGGCCATAACCCATGAAACTTTCCGTATGTCTGCATTTATTGAGACAGACTGTTGTTTCTAGGCCTTGGCTAAGGTTAGTTTGGTTCCTAGGAGTATAAAGTGTATAAAATTTTGGTTATATTTGGAGATCTTTAGGATGTGTGAGTTCAGTAGAGCGACCTCTGGCGACCTGGGTACTTTGCATCCCATGACCCTTCTAATGAGATTAAAGAGTTTTTTCCAGAAAGATCTGATTCTGGGGCATTCCCACCAAATGGGTGCTAACGTCCCCCTCATTTGGCATCTCCCGAAAGCATAGAGGATCTGCTGAGGGAAAGATCGTTGCTAATTTAGAGGGGGTCATATACCATTGAGTCATGACCTTTAGGCTCGCTTTCATTAGGGATATGTTGAGAATGCCCTTAAATGAAGTGGAAAGAGCTGAGTGCCAGGTCTCCAGGCTCCATTGAATTTGAAGATCTTCTTCCCGGGCTAACACATACTTCGATTTCTGAGACTGCTGGAAAAGTGATGCATAGATGATCGAAATGCCACCCCTCTGCTCCATGGCTTGGCCGCACCAAAGTTCATAGACTGTGAATTTGGGAGGTTCAGGTTTATCCTTCCAGATACAGTGAAGGAAATGAGCAATTTGATTGAACCTGAAACATTCTACTTGTGGGAGTTCCAGTTTGCTAATACAATAGGCTAGTGATAGGGGCCCCTTGATGTATAGAAGTGCCCAATTCGGTAGAGCCCATTGTCCAGCCACCATTGGAATGCCTTTATGTCCATCCCTGGAGGGAAGATCGGGTTGCGGAAGAGCTATGCCAGGAGATTAATTTCTGAGGTGAGAGAAGAGTTGTACCTAAATTTGTCCCACAAGGCAAAGGAGCGAGAGAGTGTGGGGACCAGGATAGGTGGGCGGGTTCTAGGTGGGCTCCAGAGGAGAAAGTCTAGCGTGTATTGTGGCACGGCCTGGCATTCTAGCTGGGCCCAATCTGTTTTTTCTCTATTAGAATAGACTGTGGAAAGCTGGGCTAGTCTGGATACTTGGTAGTATCTGTGTAAGTGAGGGAGTCCTAGCCCACCTTGTTTATGGGACAGGTAGAGAGTCTGTTGTTGGATCCTATATCTGGAACTTCCCCAGATAAATGTAAGTATTTTACTATGAAAGGACCTGAGTCTCTCCTGACTGGGATGGGGAGGGATGGGAAGAGGTAAATTATTTTCGTTAGTAGAGTCATTTTGACAGCATTCATTCTCCCTATCCATGAGAGGTTTTGTTTGGATCAAGACTTTAAATCCTATTCAAGTTTTTGGTACATAGGAGGGTAATTATTGGTGTATAGCGAGTCAACTTTAGGGGTGAGGGAGATGAAAGAGTCGTTCCAGTCAAATTTTTCAGCATTTCAATTTTTCAATCTTTTTCAGCAGTGACACCATCTTGGGGGCAAGGGAAATGTTCATGGCTTGAGATTTGTTATAGATGACATATAGGCCAGATATGTTCGAGAAAGAAGTAAGAGTCCTACAGAGATTGGGGAGAGAGGTAATAGGTGAGGTAATGAATAAAATAAGGTCATCGGCAAAAAGACTGCATTTGTGGGTCTGAGGGCTGCAGGAAACCCCTTTGATGTTGGGATTTTCTTGTATTGCTAGAGTTTCTATGGCTATGGCAAAAATTTGTGGTGATAAAGGGCAGCCCTGTCTTGTGCCTCTAGCAATATGGATGGGTGGGGATTAATATCCCTATAACCGTATTCAGGCTCTGGGGCAGGAATAAAGGGCTCTCATGATGCCTAAGAAGCGTTGACCAAAACCCCAATGTTCCAATAAAGTTAGAATATAGGGCCAGGACACTGAATCAAACACTTTATGTATATCGAGGGAAAGCAGGGGGTTGTTTAGTACCCCCTGGCCACTTGGATTGTAGAATGGATATTATATCTGTGTCTCTTCTGATTTCATCTAGGCACTGTCTCCCTGTGATGAATCCCACCTGGTCTTTATGTATATAAAAGTTAATAAATTATGCTAGTTGTTAGCAAGGATTTTGGTAAAGATTTTCAGGTCGTTATTTATGAGTAATATTGGGCGGTAGTTCCCTACCTCCTCAAGGGTTTGGGATTACAGTAATGAAGACAGTGTTAAGGTCAGGGCTTAGGGAGTCACCCGACACTTTGTTATTGAAGAATTTGGCCAATAAAGGGGCTAGAGTGTTTGCGAAAGCTTTAAAATATGGGACCAAAAGACCGTCTTAGCCAGGGGTTGAGCTTCTTTTCAGGTTTCCAACGACCTCCAAAATTTCTTCTTCAGTTATGTTTTTTTTCAAGGAAAGTCTTTATCAGATAGAGAGGGAATGCGGAGGGTATCGTTGAATAGAGTGCCTTTTTTGCCCTATGATGGAGCACTATATAGCTTGTTATAGAAATCTCTGAAGGCTGCCAGGATTTTGGTGGGATCAGATGTTGTGACCTGTCCGTGGGTCCGAATCTTGGGTAGGGAATGAATCTTCACCCTAGGGGAAATTTTGGCGGCTAGCATTGGACCAAGTTTGTCCTTCTGGGTGTAAATTTAGCACCGCTCCAGCGAATTTGCTTTTTGGCTCAAGCCATGAGAGCAAGATTCAGCTCCAGCCTAGCTGCATCCAATTGGTTGATAGGAACCCACCAGGGATCCCTTTTGTGACCAGCCCTTAGGGACTTGTATGCTTGTTCCAGTCTTATTATATCCACCTTTCTCTCTTTTTTTGATTTGAGCAGCAATTTGGATTAGTTTCCCGCTTATGGTCACCTTGTGGACAGCCCACAACATCTCTGCTGAAGTGTCACTCACATCGTTCAGTTTGAAATATTCTAGCAGGGCTTTGTTTATTTCGGTAACCCTAATGGGATCAGAAAGAATGGACTTGTTAAGTCTCCAATGTGTGCTTTTGGTGTGGGGAGAATTTTTACTATTGAGTGGTCTGAGAGTGTGGTGTCAATAATTTTTGAGCTGGAAACCCTGGGCAGTTGGTGTGTGGATATTAGGATGTGGTCAGTTTTTCAATGAGTGGTGGGGACTAGAGAAATGAGTATAGTCCCTTTTCAATGGGTTCATCTCTCTCCAAACATCTGCCAGTCCTCAAGAATGAACCAGTCTAGCTATTTTAAGGCTAGCCCAGAGTCTTGGATGGATTTGACTCGTCTGATCCCTGATCAAACGCTACGTTGGAATTTCCTCCTAGAATGGGAGTCCCCTTGATGAGAAGGTTTAGCGTGGCCCACATCGTTTGAAAAAATTTAACTTGGCCCTTGTTGGGGGCATAATAGGAAATAAAAGAGAATAGGTTACCTTTCATGTACCTTTTAAGTAAAATGAATCTGCCCTCCAGATCTTTATAGTCTGCCTGCCAGGTGAAATTGCAATTTTTGGAGAATAGTAAAGTGACACTCGTAGACTTTCCCTTTACCTTCACCAGGTAGAACAAAGGATAGTGATGGTGGAGAAATGTGGGGCTATACCGTTTGGGAAAATTAGTCTCCTGTATCATAACAATGTCTAGCTTAAGAGATTTGTAGGAATCGAAAATCTTTCTCCTTTTGAAGGAGGAGTTCAGGCCTTGAGCATTATGTGTGGCTAAATTGAGTGTGGGTCTTGTAGCGTTAGCCATGGAGCAGGTGTAGGTGGGAGCTGTCACATATTGTGTAATTTACCTTGAGGAGGACCTTTACCAGTTGTTAGAAACGAAGGACCAGCCAAGCTTGACTTCCTCACTTGTGGGATTTTTGAGTTGGACCTGGTGAATGACTCAAGAACAAAATGAATATTAATTTCCCCAGAGCGAAGAGATGTACAGGAGAGAGGAGTAGAGTAAAGGACAGTAGAGCGAGAATGAAAGTAAGGGAAAATGAAGAGGCTACAGGCTACATCTTCAATATAGTCAAACCAGATCCTTGGGGGAAATACAACCCCCAAGATCTGTTCCCAAAAGAAAGAATTGTCTGGATCACTAGGATCAGACTACCTATCCCACAGAGTCAATAGGAGACTGAGGAATAGGTGGAGGGACATGCTCTACACCCAGAACCAGGGCGCCCTTTTAACAAAAATGAAAACTGAAAAATTGAAAACACAGAGAGTAAACTGCCTTTAGGTAGGAGATGCTTTGTTTCCCAAGGAGACTCCCAAAGTCGGGATCCCCTCCCGTTCCTCCCCCAACAAGAGGGCCGGGAGGGGTCCCCGGAACGAATCAACTGATCTCAATGCCAGTAAGGGGACCGCTGTCTGAGTAGACCCGTCTGCTTATTGTGGTTCTCCAGTCCTAGGGGCCGACTAATAAAACTTGAACTTAGCATTACAAAATGAACTGGCCACCTAAGATAAACATACACAGGGAGAACATAGCATAACCACAAACAAAACAAAGAAAAAAAAAGAGTCATAGGACCTATGGAGCAATTGCTCCGATCAGCATGGTTGAGAGACCCCGGGTACCTCAACCTAGAGTAGGTGAGGAGAAAAAAAGGTTAAGATTGCAAAGGACAGTTCATCCCCTCAGGTCGGGCCACCGTCCTTTGTTCTCTTGGTTCTTGGCTTGTTCCACAGGGAGGGTCAGAAGGCTTGTCGGGGATGGATGTTTCAAGGAATTGAAGTTGGGGTTGGACGTGTCCTTTTCTGCTTCCTGTGAGATGAGCTTCAGGGACAGAAGAATTCTCTCACCTTCCTGGAGACAGGTGAAGGAGTGGTGCTTGCCTTTGAAGAAGAATTTAATTGCGAAAGGGAAAGACCACCAGTATTTAAAGTCCTTTTGGTGGCGGACTGAGAGAAGGGGTTTCAGAGCTTGTCTCTGCTGGATTGTAGTGATGGATAAGTCTGTAAAGATGAGGATTGGGTGACCACGGCAAGAAATCTGTTTCATTGCTCTGGATTGTTTCATTATCTCCTCCTTGACTGAATAGAAGTGGGGTTTTGCGATGATGTATCTGGGAGAACCATCCTTCCTCGGGGGTCACAGTGCTCTGTCCAATTCCAGATGGTGCTGGGGAACGTTGGGGATCAAGGTTTTAATAATATCCTGGGTCGCCTGTGGGACATCTGTGATGGACTCAGGAAGACCTCTGATCCTAAAGTTATATCTTCTGGATCTGTTTTCTAGCTTGTCCATCCTGTCTTGTAGTATCTGAATGTGGTCTGAGTTTTGATTAGTGGAAGCTACTGTCATGTCCAATTTGTTCTCAATGGCTTCCATCCTGGATCCCAGATTTTGGAAGTCGGCCTTGATGTCTCCTGTTATTTTTGCCGCTGTGGAGGCTAAGCCCCTCTCCAGTAATTCAGAAAGCTTGTGGAATAGATCTCCTGCTTGGAAGTATGTGTCCTGTGCAGGGGTGGAAGGGACAGAGATCCCCTGGTGTAATGTATAAGGAGACCCAGCTAGAGAAAAGGCACTCTCCCAAAGCCACGTCCCAACAGCGATTCAGCGGAGGCTGGGAATTGTGACATAAGTTGTTGGTGGCTGTTCTGGCCTGCTGGGGTGTGTGTGAGGGAAGCAGGCGCGTTCACTTGCCTGGGTTCTGCCTGTCCCTCTGCGCCATGGCACATGTTACTGGGCTGTGGCAGCCATCTTGGTACACCCGGACGGCGCTGCCGTTTCAAATTGCGCCCGAGGCCCCTTCAAGTGGTGCTTCTGGAAATACAGGGGGGTCCGGATCGCCAGGTGAGGTGGGTTCTGCGGTGCTCTGTGTGGTGTTGTCGGCGCCATTTGGGCTGGGTGGTGTGGAGTTCCCAGCTCAAACTACTATCTTGGATAGATGTAACAAAAAGTGCAGCGCTTGATGTAGGCAAAAACCCAAAATTAGTGATATTGATGAAAATAGATAACTATTATATGTGATCCATAAGTGGTGAAAAATAGATAGAACAAGGCATAAAAACAAATAAGTGCTCCACTGTAGCAGTATGTACGTGGTCAATACTACCACATCCACATATATTAATAAAGTTCAAAATACATGAAATAAATAGTGTCCAAAAGAAAAAATTAATTAGAAGTGACTTTGTTATATGAATCCGTGACTGTCACCGTGATGAACCGTGACTGTCACAGTGATGAACGCCCGTCACCTGGTATAGATTAAAGGCTTACCAGACAGCCTCTGATCAGAGGCATAATAACACCAGCTTGGGATGTTGTCTCCACAACAGCCGAATCTTTATCTGGGATGGTAGATGTATGTCAGCCGACGGTCACCATAAGCCTCCAGACAGCAGTCCAGTCAGGAAAGATCACTCCCACCGATATAAAGGTATCAAAAGCAAAGAAAGAAAACTCCAATGGTGTAGAGCGTTTTGACTTTCCTTTATTTAAAATCGCCTCACCGGCATCCATAAAAAACTTTTCCTTGCAAGGAACAAACTCAGCATTGATAACGAAACTCTGTGCATGCGCTGTCGGTACGAGCGTGTCTACCCTACGGCCGTTTCATCAGAAATGACATCATCAGGGGCACGCCCACACGTCCACGCATGCGCTTTATATATCCGAACGGCAAAACGAAGAGGTTCATCCATTGGTTGCGCTAGGACAGTGGTTCTCAACTCCAGTCCTCAGGACCCACCAACAGGCCAGGTTTGCAAGATAGCTGAAATACATCACAGGTGATATCACTTGCTGCTCAGTGATTGCAGTATTCTAGTCTGCAACTCCCCAAGGTAATACTTAAAATCTGACCTGTTGGTGGGTCCCGAGGACTGGAGTTGAGAACCACTGCGCTAGGAGGATGTTAAAGCTGAGATCAATTAACATTACAGGGGAAGTGTCAAACGCCCCTAGTGTTGACCATCACAATTAGAGAATGTAAAACTACATAAAATCATCGTGGTGCCATCTTGTGGACAAACACGATATTGCTTTCAAAATCATATTATATTGCCATTTAAGAAGCTTTTTTCTAAAAACTTTTATTTTAAAAAATTATTTAAAATTAAGGAAGGGAAGAGAACCAATGACTGGAAATCATTCGAATCGCCCTTCAGAAACTAGAATGTATAGATACAAGAAACATGTAAATAAACATTGTTCCAATAAAGAAAAACATAATTCCAATAAGAAAAACTGGAGTACAGAGTCTAAATATATATTCTAAACAATATATAAAACAGTGTAGCGCTGGACTAATAAGAATACGCATATAATAATATATGCGAGAGAGCCAAGACCCATATGTTTGTAAGTAAATGTAAAAGAACCATATACCACTTAATCTGAAACAATTGAGTGTCTATATGCGTGTATTGTGACACTAAAAATTAAATCAAGTGCACCTATATATATCTAAACGAAAATTGATATATAAATACAAATATAATGAACTTATAAATGAATCATGTGAATCAAATGTGACAACAAAAATGGAAATTACATCGACATGTGATAAGGAACTTTGTTCACTTATATATTTTTAGTTGGTCCTTTATGCTAGGTGATCACAATGGAAGTGAAAAATTAAAAAAATTAAAGTGAAAAATTAAAATAAAGTCCCAAAAATAATGAGCAAAAAGTCCCAAAACGTGATAACACTCCAACACAAATTCCGGTTTGATATTCCACCGCAGCTGTTGCCCACCACCAAAGGAAAAATTGGAGGCTTACCGGACAGCCTGCGACCACCCTTATTCAGGGGGGTCAGAACAGGCTCTGTAGGGATGTACGAATCCAGATGGTGTCCTCGCCCATGCTTTTCAGATGTTCTCCAGGTGTTCCTGGAGAGCAGCCATGTATAGATCTGAAGGTATTCGGGTTGACAAGATAGACGGTGTGCCCAGCGGGGAAGATGACGTGGCAGATCACTCATAAGTAGATTAAAAACAGCAAATAGCCGGCCGGCATAGCGAGCACCTGTCCACACTAGGATGGCGATGACATCAGAGTGTCAACCTCCCGACGTACGTTTCACCACAAATGGCGTCGTCTGGGGAACCCAGAAGTGAAATATATCAACCTGTGAAGGAATATCCTGCAGCTGAGCACTATAACCTTGATAAAGGGCACTAATAAATAGATGTAACAAAAAGTGCAGCGCTGGATATATGCAAAAACGCAAAATTAGTGATATTGATGAAAATAGATAACTATTATATGTGATCCATAAGTGGTGAAAAATAGATAGAACAAGGCATAAAAACAAATAAGTGCTCCACTGTAGCAATATGTCCGTGGTCAATACTACCACATCCACATATATTAATAAAGTCCAAAATACATGAAATAAATAGTGTCCAAAAGAAAAAATTAATTAGAAGTGACTTTGTTATATGAATCCGTGACTGTCACCGTGATGAACGCCCGTCACCTGGTATAGATTAAAGGCTTACTAGACAGCCTCTGATCAGAGGCATAATAACACCAGCTTGGGATGTTGTCTCCACAACAGCCGAATCTTTATCTGGGATGGTAGATGTATGTCAGCCGACGGTCACCATAAGCCTCCAGACAGCAGTCCAGTCAGGAAAGATCACTCCCACCGATATAAAGGTATCAAGAGCAAAGAAAGAAAACTCCAATGGTGTAGAGCGTTTTGACTTACCTTTATTTAAAATCGCCTCACCGGCATCCATAAAAAACTTTTCCTTGCAAGGAACAAACTCAGCATTGATAACGTAACTCCGCGCATGCGCCATCGGTATGAGCGTGTCTACCCTACGGCCGTTTCGTCAGAAATGACATAATCAGGGGCACGCCCACACGTCCGCGCATGCGCTTTATATATCCGAACAGCAAAACGAAGAGGTTCAGCCATTGGTTGCGCTAGGAGGATGTTAAAGCTGAGATCAATTAACATTACAGGGGAATTTTGGGTTTTTGCATATATCCAGCGCTGCACTTTTGTTACATCTATTTATTAGTGCCCTTTATCAAGGTTATAGTGCTCAGCTGCAGGATATTCCTTCACAGGTTGATATATTTCACTTAGTAAATTGTTTGCACACCTAGCGCAAATTTCTTTTTATAATCATTTTTGTTACTTTGATAAACACTATTTGCTGCTGGTGTATCCATAATGGATATTTTTGAATATAGATCACAGATTGTTACTAACACTGAAGGGGTTTTTGATGGTAATGATGACCCAAGAGATGATTTAGCAGGCTGTTTTTTAAGATTAAAAAACTTGACCATCACTGAGGTTCACACTAGGTGGGACATAGCATATCTGGAGGAATATGTCAGATTAAATATGGTCCCTAGGAGCCTCCGATGTTAACCCTCAAAAGGAAGACAGTGAGTTAGCCGGATGGTTTAAATATTTTAACGAGGCAGGAGTAAACTTTTTACAGTTTCTAATAGCAAAAAAGAAACTAAAATTGACTGCCCTATCAAGAGTAAACTAACACCCTTTAGGAATGAAACTGAGTATGTGCAGAGATCGGAAGCTCTAAAAAGTATTTTAATTAAAGAGGAATCGGAACAAAGAATAAAGAAAAAAAGGAAATACAATTGAGATATTAAGGACTATAGTGATAACATAGTCTTTAAGTGGCAAGTTACAGCTCCTCCTGAACGAGTACCAGTTACCACTGCAATGGATCTGCGCCCCACTCCCGCAGTTAATGGTGGAATCACTACATATCATGCTTCTCCCAAACCCCCAAGAGGTAGAGCAGGCTTACATCAACCTCAGGGCCACCCCAGGGGAGGAGGGGGAGGTAGAGGCTCTCTCCCCCGCCCTAGCTACCAATCACCACCTCCATGGAGACATTGGAAAGAACAACACCCTCATTCTAACCATAATGGGGCACGTAACCCCCATGAACAGAGTAATTCACAAGATCAATACGGGGTGGTTACTAGGAATAGATATGCCCCCCTATCTAATAACACTAGAGGGTTTGACTCGAGAGCAGGAAGGGGTTATGATGCCCCTCCTCCCCCCTTTAATCAACGGGATTTTCAGAAGGCCAACAGGGGAGGCCTAAAAAGAAATGGAGACGGAAGAGAGGGAGCAGAGGGGGGAGGAATCTTCACCCCAAAAAGAAGGAGAACTTAGATACCAACGGTATTATCAATCTTAGCAATAAGGAACTAACTAAGGAAGAACTTTTGACCTTGAGTAAGGGGTTAAAATTTGCCCCAGAACGGAACCTGAACAAGTTTCAAACTTTCATAGATGTCCATAAGTACACAAGGAAATTAAACATCAAAAGGTACATTATGAGTAATCCAACTAGACAACCAATGAGGGAAACCTCCACTATTGTCCGTTCAAACTTGTCCAATGCCTCGCCTTTTAACCCCCCGGGGAATCTTGCTCCAAATGTCAGTATTTTCCGGGATTTGGTTATTAAGGACTTGGCAAGTTTGAACACAAGAGTGATTCGATCCAAGCAAGGCATCACTGCTGGAATGGAATCTCTTTGTAAAAGGAAGGATATAGTGGTTCGTTCTGCGGACAAGGGAGGAGCTATTGTTGTCTTAGATAAGGAATCGTATTCCAATGAAATGATGCGGATCCTCTCTGACTCTGAGACATACTCTCCCTTGCCTGTAGACCCTACCTCTAAATTTAAACAGAGTTTGAAAGTACTTGTTCAGAAGGGTCTGGATATGGGCATTCTGAATAAAAAGGAAAAAGAATATTTAGTACCTTTGGCACCAAGGTTGCCAGTTATGTACATACTACCTAAGATACATAAAACCTTGGTCAATCCCCCTGGGAGACCCATCATCAGTGGGATTGACTCAGTTACATCACGAGTTGGTAAGTACATTGACAAGTACTTACAACCACTGGTGATGGGGACCCCCTCTTTCCTAAAAGATACTAAACATGTTATCAACCTATTAGGCGAGATAGAGTGGAAATCAACATACTTGTTGGTAACCGCAGATGTAGCATCGCTCTACACAGCCATTTTTCACCATTTAGGCCATGAGGCGGTGCAGCATTTTCTTTATCGGGACTCCAGTATCTCCATCACGCAAAGCAAATTTGTTGTGTTGGAGCTACTGGACTTCTCGATGAAGCACAATTACTTCTGGTATAGTGGTACTCATTATCTACAGAAGAAGGGAGTAGCCATGGGAGCAAAATTTGCTCCCAGCATGGCCAACTTATTCATGGCCAAATGGGAGGAGGATGTGGTTTTAAAGGAGAGGCGTGATGAGCTTATCCTATGGAAAAGGTTCATTGATGATGTCCTTTTTATATGGGACGGTGACATCGAATCTGTCATGGCCTTTCTATCCTTTTTGAACAATAATGATAGGGGCTTTATTCTTACACATGAGGTAAATCCTTTCCAGATTCATTTTCTGGATTTAAAAATAACCATAGAGAGTGGGAGGATTATTACATCTACGTATTTTAAAACGACAGACAGGAACGGATATATTCCACTTGATTCTTGCCATCACCGTTCCTGGCTGTCAGCAGTTCCGAAGGGACAATTTTTGCGACTCAATTGTACCAATCTGGAGGATTACAAAAAAGAAGTTTTGGTTCTTAAATCTAGATTCCTGACCAAGGGTTATGAGGGCCAGCTAGATTCAATAATAGCAGAAGTGGGTAATAGAGATCGCCAGTCCCTCCCAGTTGATAAATCATCTCAAGTAGAGAAGAGAGAGGATTTCGGATTGGCCTTTCTGACCACCTACTCTAGTCAGCACTGGGCCATTAAACAAATAATTAAGAGACATTGGCCCATTATAAAAAATGATAGGGTTCTGGGGCCTCTATTGGCGAATAAACCTTGTGTATTGTTCAGGGGTGCCTCAAACCTCAGGCATTTCATAGCACCCAACGTCCCGGATCCACCCATAAGGCCTACTTTCTTTGGTGATCTAAAAGGCTTTTATCCCTGCAAAAAATGTCAAATTTGTAAAATTAATGAGTTTAAAGGAAGAAAATTAACTGAATTTACATCAACTGGGACGGGTATTACATATCCGATTAAGTCTTTCATCACCTGTACCACAAGATGTGTAGTATATCTTTTGAGGTGCCCTTGCGGGTTAGAATACATAGGGCGCACTACCAGGAAGTTACAGGTCAGATTAGGTGAACATATCGCCAATAAACAAAGGGGTTTCGATAAACATAATGTTTCGAAACATTATGACCTTAAGCACGACAGGGACCCCACAGGCACGATGTTTTTTCGCCTTAGAAAAATATATACCACATTGGCGAGGGAGTAATGGTAGACGTTGTATATCCAGGAGTGAGACCAACTGGATATACCGTCTGGGCTGTCATGTACCCATGGGCCTAAATGTTGAGTGGGACATCAATTGTTTTATTAATAACAGTTGAAGTCCCCTCAGGCCTCCCCTTCCCCTTCAGCCTTTTTTCCTTTTCTCATCCCCCCTTTTTTCACTCTTTTTAAAAATGATACCCCTTTTAAAAATAATACCCTTCCTTCTCTCTAATGGGATTATTTTATTCTATGATAAAAACCTGAAAAAAAATCTGATTTGGGACATAATATTTAGATTTTGTATTCTGAGCTTTATGTACAAAAGTCTGGGTTAGAATATATATTTAGACTCTGTACTCCAGTTTTTCTTATTGGAATTATGTTTTTCTTTATTGGAACAATGTTTATTTACATGTTTCTTGTATCTATATATTCTAGTTTCTGAAGGGCGATTCGAATGATTTCCAGTCATTGGTTCTCTTCCCTTCCTTAATTTTAAATAATTTTTTAAAATAAAAGTTTTTAGAAAAAAGCTTCTTAAATGGCAATATAATATAATTGTTTTGGAAGCAATATTGTGTTTGTCCACAAGATGGCACCACGATGATTTTATGTAGTTTTACATTCTCTAATTGTGATGGTCAACACTAGGGACGTTTGACACTTCCCCTGTAATGTTAATTGATCTCAGCTTTAACATCCTCCTAGCGCAACCAATGGCTGAACCTCTTTGTTTTGCCGTTCGGATATATAAAGCGCATGCGCGGACGTGTGGGTGTGCCCCTGATGATGTCATTTCTCACGAAACGGCCGTAGGGTAGACACGCTCGTACCGACTGCGCATGCACTGAGTTTCGTTATCAATGCTGAGTTTGTTCCTTGCAAGGAAAAGTTTTTTATGGATGCCGGTGAGGCGATTTTAAATAAAGGAAAGTCAAAACGCTCTACACCATTGGAGTTTTCTTTCTCTCCTCTTGATACCTTTATATCGGTGGGAGTGATTTTTCCTGACTGGACTGCTGTCTGGAGGCTTATGGTGACCGTCGGCTGACATACATCTACCATCCCAGATAAAGATTCGGCTGTTGTGGAGACAACGTCCCAAGCTGGTGTTATTATGCCTCTGATCAGAGGCTGTCTGGTAAGCCTTTAATCTATACCAGGTGACGGGCGTTCATCACGGTGACAGTCACGGATTCATATAACAAAGTCACTTCTAATTAATTTTTTCTTTTGGACACTATTTATTTCATGTATTTTGGACTTTATTAATATATGTGGATGTGGTAGTATTGACCACGTACATACTGCTACAGTGGAGCACTTATTTGTTTTTTATGCCTTGTTCTATCTATTTTTCACCACTTATGGATCACATATAATAGTTATCTATTTTCATTAATATCACTAATTTTGGGTTTTTGCATATATCCAGCGCTGCACTTTTTGTTACATCTATTTATTAGTGCCCTTTATCAAGGTTATAGTGCTCAGCTGCAGGATATTCCTTCACAGGTTGATATATTTCACTTAGTAAATTGTTTGCACACCTAGCGCAAATTTCTTTTTATAATCATTTTTGCTACTATCTTGGATACTCCGCACATGCGCACTGCGCATACAATATACTCTAATTTGACAATGTATTTTAATGCCAGTGCATGGACACTGATAAAAACTGAAAATCTGTTTTGATAGCAATGTGCCTCATAGCCATCCATAATATGGTGTGCAGAGCTTTTATTCCAGATTTGTTGTTTCAGAAAAATAAATGAAGAGGCTGTATTAGAAACCTATCAAATACTGGCAAATAAGCATAGGATCTGGTTTTATTCACAAATATCTGTTAACTGTGAATTTATAAACAATTCTTATTGCTTGGAAAACACATTGAAATAATTACTTGTTATAGTTATATTACAGTTTTCTCTTTACCAAGCAATAATGACAGAAAACATGATGAGATTTTATTAGCAACTTTATATATACAGATATACAGTATACTTTGTGTGTGTGTATATATATATATATATATATATATATATATATATATATATATATATACAGTATCTCACATAAGTGAGTACACCCCTCACAT
Organism: Lithobates clamitans; assembly: GCA_037952925.1. Classification (NCBI taxonomy): domain Eukaryota; kingdom Metazoa; phylum Chordata; class Amphibia; order Anura; family Ranidae; genus Lithobates; species Lithobates clamitans. Next base: position 2,654,788 of record JBBGZY010001165.1, read on the forward strand.
TTTTGTAAATATTTTATTACATCTTTTTATGTGACAACACTGAAGAAATTACAATTTGCTACAATGTAAAGGAGTGAGTGTACAGCTTGTAAAGGTCCAAATTGGGTCCAAAGTGTCAATATTTTGTGTGGCCACCATTATTTTCCAGCACTGCCTTAACCCTCTTGGGCATGGAGTTCACCAGAGCTTCAAACAAGAAGACTCGCTGTTCCAGGTGAGGTTTTAAAAGCCTAATGATCTGGACAGGCGCCCACCTCGGCTCGCCTCCTCATATAGTCAAAAGAAGAAATGGCCGCACTCTGTACTCGATAAAAATTATTTTATATAGAACATCCCAAAGTGTTGACAGAAAGCTGGTAGATGCATTTCACACACTCCAAGTGTGCTTAGTCATTACTGAGCAAGGAGTTCACCAGAGCTTCACAGGTTGCCACTGGTGTCCTCTTCCACTCCTCCATGACGACATTACAGAGCTGGTGGATGTTAGAGACCTTGCGCTCCTCCACCTTCCATTTGAGGATGCCCCACAGATGCTCAATAGGGTTTAGGTCTGGAGACATGCTTGGTCAGTCCGTCAACTTTACCCCCAACTTCTTTAGCAAGGCAGCGGTTGCCTTGGAGGTGTGTTTGGGGTCGTTATCATGTTGGAATACTGCCCTACAACCCAGTCCCAGAAGGAATGGGATCATGCTCTGCTTCAGTATGTCACAGTACATGTTGTCATTCATGGTTCCCTAAATGAACTGTAGCTCCCCAGTGCTGGCAGCATTCATGCAGCCTCACATCATGACACTCCCACCACCATGCTTGACTGTAGGCAAGACACACTTGTCTTTGTACTCCTCACCTGGTTGTTGCCACACACGCTTGACATCATCTGAACCAAATACATTTATCTTGGTCTCATCAGACCACAGTACATGGTTCTAGTAATCCATGTCTGTAGTCTGCTTTTCTTCAGCAAGCTGTTTGCCGGCTTTCTTGTGCATTATCTTTAGAAGAGGCTTCCACTGGGACGACAGCCATGCAGACCAATTTGATGCAGTGTATGGTCTGAGCACTAACAGGCTGACCCCCCACCCCTTCAACCTCTGCAGCAATGCTGGCAGCACTCATACTTCTATTTCCCAAAGACAACCTCTTGATATGATGCTGAGCACGTGCACTCAACCTCTTTGGTCAACCATAGTGAGGCCTGTTTTGAGTGGAACCTGTCCTGTTAAACTGCTGTATGGTCTTGGCCACCATGCTGCAGCTCAGTTTCAGGGTCTTGGCAATCTTCTTTTAGCCTAGGTCATCTTTATGTAGAGCAACAATTCTTTTTTTCAGATCCTCAGATTTCCATGCCATGAGGTGCCATGTTGAAATTCCAGTGACCAGTATGAGAGAATGAGAGCGATAACACCAAATTTAACACACTTGCTCCCCACTCACACCTGAGACCTCGTAACACTAATGAGTTACATGACACCGGGGAGGGAAAATGGCTAATTGGGCCCAATTTGGACATTTTCACTTAGGGGTGTACTCACTTTTGTTGTCAGTGGTTTAGACATTAATGGCTGTGTGTTGAGTTATTTTAAGGGGACAGCAAATTTACACTATTATACAAGCTGTACACTCACTCCTTTACATTGTAGCAAAGTGTCATTTCTTCAGTGTTGTCACATGAAAAGGTATAATAACATATTTACAAAAATGTGAGGGGTGTACTCACTTTTGTGAGATACTGTATATAAATATATTAGTGGGTCAACTTTTGTCTTCAATGTCTATATTGCACCACTTCTTGCAGTCTTGTAGTTCCACTGCCCTGTGACCACTAACCTTCCAATCTTGACTTATGAAATTAATAGCATATAGCAAGGTTTTTTTTTGTTACTGAATTTGAATCTCTTTGGTTCCGACAGCATGCCTAATGGGATTTACTGACATACTACCTTGCTAGACTCATGCACATTCAGTTTCCTAAGCAGCTAGTGAACTTTTTTTTTTTTTAAGTACATTTTGACATAAACATTATGGTTTTCACCTTCTCAGAATGGAAGGCACAAAAGTTGCTTTATGTAGAACTGTACTGGGAATTTAAAATTTGAGCTGCACTATGAGCATTAAAACTTTGCTACAGTATATGGATTCAGAAATTGCTTTCGCTATGCATGCATACATGTGTGTGTTTATGTGAGCCCACCGTTTAAGCATATACACACATAATGATTTATTTGTGGTCTTATTATTTCTTTTAATTGATCAGGTATTCTAACTTTAGATAAGTAAATTATATCATACATAGTTTATGATAGGGCTTACCTTTGGGACTGATTTACACCGGTGGCAGGTTTTACTACTCCTCTGAAAAACAATGCACCACAGATTGCTTTTCAGGGGGTGGTTGACAGGCAACCGGAAGGTGATAACTTACCTCTTCCTCACCTGTTAACCTTAAAAAGCACACACTACCATGATACATGCATGCAGTAGCAGGGCTGTCCCATTCACTTGAATGGGTCATCTTCAGCAACTGTACTTCCCACTAATTGTAATAGGGGGATATTTTTTTTCAGTGGCTGAATTGTGTACATGACATAGGTACAATCCCCATTGGCCACTTGGTACTATTTTTTCAATCCCCCCACCCCCAGGGGACACATTTGCCCCCCCTCCCCCAGTTGTCCTTACCTATCATCACTGAAAGCCATTTTCATGTATGTCATGCTATTTCTTTAACCACTTCTTGATTGCGACTTCTATACCCGAATGACGGCTACAGAGCGGTCGTCCAGTTCTGGGAGGGAGTCTATTGACGTCCAGAAACATAGAACAGTGACGGCAGAAAAAAAGACTGGGTAGTCCACCAAGTCTGCCCGGTTTTTACTTTTTCTTTTTCTTTTTCGTTAACTTTTTTGTATAGATTTATGTTTGTACCAAGCATGTTTAAAGCCATTTACTATTGACTGTCTCACTATCTGTGCTAGAAGTTTATTCCAAACATCAACTACCCTTTCAGTAAAATAATACTTTCTAGTAGTTTTGAACTTTCCTCCAGTTAGTTTGAGGTCATGTGCCAGTGTTCTTGATTTTAGTTCAAATTGAAAAAACTGCCCTCCAGAACATTATTCACCCCCTTGACGTATTGAAAGGTTTCAATCATGTCTCCCCTTTCCCATTTTTCCTCCAGACTGTACATTTTAGGTTCGTGAAGTCCCTCTTGATATGTTTTATCTCCCAGACCTTTCATCAATTTTGTTACCCATCTCCGGACTTGTTCTATCTGATCAATATCTTTTTGTAAGTGAAGTCTCCATAACTGGAAATAGTCAGGGCCGTCTTTAAGGCAGGGGCACCTGCCCAGGGCCCTGTCAATGCTATGGGGCCCAAAATCCTAACAATTCATCCCTGTCACATAAGCAGCTGCAGGTAATCAGTAAGCGGCGGTGTCCATGCCTGACAGCAGAGCTGGCCAGATGGAGAGACACACTGACGAGCAGTGACAGGGGCCGGTGGAGTGAGGGAGGACCGCTATGAGGAGGCAATGACATAGGCAGCATGGATGAGCAGAAAGCTGGTGGGCGGCAGGAGTTACATCTGAATGAGAACATGTGCTTGGCTTTTCATTGCCCTTCTCTGCCCCTCTGCTTGCAGGTTGGTCGGCTTGGATGAGCGGACAGCTGGTATATTAGTTGTGTGATTAGTAATCCGAATGCCCTGCTGTATTGAACTTTCACTGCTTTAGCCACTAAATTATCACCGATCTCTGCCTCTCGGCTTGCTTTGCATATTGACAGTTCTGTTTTGAATGTACTCCTGGTTGGCTTCATTAACCCCAAATGCCACATATTAAATTCTGCTGCAAGAGAACACTTTTACTCTGGAAAGGGGACTGTTGTGTTTTTGTAGCATAATCTATCTAGCAACCAATCGATCAGTTAGCAGTAATGATGTGCAGTAACCTATAGCAACCAATTAGTTTGAAGTGATGATGTGCAGTAATCTCTAGCAACCAATCAGTGAGCAGTAATATTGTGTAGTAATTTCTAGCAACCAGTTTGCAGTAAAGATGTGAAGTAACCCCTAACAACCAATCAGCGAGCAGTAATAATTAGCAGTAACCTCTAGCAACCAATGGGTGAGTAGTAATGATGTACTGTAACCTTTAGCAACTAATCAGTGAGCCTTAATGTGTGCAGTAACTGCTGGCAACCAGTCAGTGAGTGGTAATGATTTGCTGTAACCTTTGGCAACCAATTGCCATTGCTGCCTTATCTGCTGCAGAAAGCCAATTTTGAGTTTAGTAGGCTATTTATTGTATTTCTCAGAGCAGGTGGAGAGCGAAATTGCATGGTGGGGGGTCAGAGTCGGCCCATGGAGTGGGGCCCAATAAAATGCTTGCTCAGGGTCCAATCAATGTTAAAGACGGACCTGGACATAGTATTCTAAATTAGGTCTCACTAAGGATCTATATAGGGGAATCAGGACCTCCTTCCTCCTGCTGGTGATTCTTCTAGTGATGCATCCCCTAGAACAGTGGTCATCAACCCTGTCCTCAGGGCCCACTGACAGGCCAGGTTTGCAAGATAACTGAAATACATCACAGGTGATATCATTTTTTGCTCAGTGATTGCAGTATTCTAGTCTGTCTCTACCCAAGGTAATACTTAAAACCTGGCCTGCTAGTGGGCCCTGAGGACAGGGTTGATGACCACTGCCCTAGAATTTTATTCACTTTTCCCACTGCCTGGTCACACTGTTTGCTCATTTTGCAATTATCTGAAATAAGTAAATAAACAAAATGTTGCTCTGTCATACATTGAATATAAATAAACAAATATTTATATTTAATAAGTCCATAAAAATAATCCACAAAAATAATGAAAATTGAAGCGAAAATCTAGAACACCAAAAAAGTGAATATTTAAATGTGATATAAGTCCATAAAAATAATCCAAAAAAACTTGATATAAATTGGAGTGAAGAAAGAGAAAAATTCAAAATACCAAAGAGTCCTAGTAGTGAAAGAAAATTAGTGATCTATTTCCAAATCAGCTGTAAACATTAGACCCTGTGCTCCCCAGAAGGTAATTGAAGTAAAGATATCCTCTTACCAGATATGCTGACCTTTCAAGGTCAATAGGTGCATCAGTGAGTTATAACACCTCACTCAAGGTAAACTGAGCTCAGCTTTTCATCTGTTATAGGGAACGTCAATACGTATCTCACGATTTCCCACAGCTCTCAGATCCAATTAAGCCATATAAGAGAAGGGGAAACAAACCTCATTGCACAACATTCAGTTACAAAGCACAAGAGTTTATTAAAATTCTACTTACAACAAGGATAAAAATATAGGCATATTGGAATGTATATCAGTCCCATGCTCTGCTCGTGTACCGGGACTGTCACTGCTACTCCTTGCTCCATCGACGTACGTTTCGTTCAAAAGAACATTATCAACAGGCAGTTGAAATAAGTACCCAGAAATATTTTTCTTCTGTAGTGCTTGCCAACACTGTACCCCCAATGTTGTACTCTCTCAAGGGGTTCTTTTTCCCTAGGTGCATTATTTTACATTTAGACACATTAAACTGCAGTTTCCACTGCTTTGACCAATCTTCCAGCAATGCCAAATCACGTTCCATGTTACAGACACCTCTGGGGATATCAATCCTATTACACACCTTTGTTTCATCAACAAAAAGACATACCTTGCCCAACAAACCTTTAGTTATATCACTTACATAGAGATTAATAGATGCATTAATAGAACAGGACCCAGTACAGAGCCTTGTGGTACCCCACTAGTGACTGGTCTCTGTTCTGAGTGAACCCCAATTACAACCACCTCTGGAAACCTATCCTTTAGCCAACTGCATATCCACTGAACCACCCAAGGGTTAAGTCCTAGCTTTTACAACTTTTGTATTAGATCATTATGTGGAACTGTATCAAATGCTTCACTGAAATCAAGATATGCTATGTCCACAGCACCACCCTGATCCAAAAACATTGATAACATAGTACAAAAAAATCAATCAGATTGGTCTGACATGGTCTGTCCTCAGTAAAGCCATACTGCTTTGGGTCCAGCAAGTTGTGTATTTGTAAGTGATCAATTATCCTTCTTTTCAGGAGTGATTCCATTAACTTGACTACAACTGATGTTAAACTCACTGGCCTGTAATTGCCAGCTTCTATGTTGCTGCCCTTTTTGTGGATAGGTGCAAAATTAGCTGTCAGTCAGTCATGGGGAACTTTTCCTATCCAGAAGTTCTTAGCTCTGGGATGAATACTATCAGGGCCCATTGCTTTATAAAGTTTTAACCTGAGCCAGTTCTGTTACCTAAGTCTCCAGAAAACCTAAAAATGAATTGTCATTACTAAAACCAATATGATTCCCCAACTTGTTTTTGTTAGTGAATAACCACACCCCCGCACGCCCGCTGTGGCTTGCATCCTGAGTGCTCTGTGATGGCTGTTTCCTTCAGACACAGCTGATCACAGATCAGGGTAAAAGGTCAATCACAGCGGCCCTTTACCACATGATCAGCTGTGTCCAATCACAGCTAAAACACAATGTAAACACACTTGCAAGTGTGAAAAGGGATATCTACACTAATAATCAGGGCACTGATGGTTAGTGTGTTGATTATCAGTGCAGCCTCAACAGTGCCTACCAGTGCAAATCAGTGCCACCTATCAGTGCCCATCAGTGCCAGCTATCAGTGCCATTCAATGCCACCTATCAGTGCCCATCAATACCGCCTATCAGTGCCACCCTATCAGTGCCCCTCAGTGCCGCCTATCAATACCCATCAGTGTTGCCCCCTCAGTGCACATCAATGAAAAAAAAAATTACTTATTTGCAAACATTTTAACAGAAGCTAAGAAAAATGTTGTTTTTTTTTGTTAAAAATGTTTGGCCTTTTTTAGTTTGTTTAGCAACAAAATAAAAAAAACCCAGTGATGATTAAAGACCACCAAAAGAAAACTATATTTGTGTGGAAAAAAATTATAGAAATGTCGGAACGGAAAGCTGAAAATTTGCCTGGGCAGGAAGGGGGTAAAAGTGGCCAGGAGGCAAGTGGTTAAAGGCTAAGTTCACCTTAAAAAAAAAAAAAAATAATACATGCATGATCTTGCGGTAAAAAAAATGTGCACTTATTATTTTTTTCTCAAGAGCCTGCAGATCATTGCACCCACAATCAGTAAACTGCGGGTGCAATGTCAGTCTCCTTCACACTCCCCCTCTAGCTTTCTTGCCCATATCTCTGTATGTGCTTTCTTAGAGAAATCTGAAGAAAGTGTGAATGACATGCTGATGGAACTTGTAGTTTTCTTAATTCACCATTTTTGGGGTAAAAAGGGGGTGGTGCTACATAGTTACATGTTACACTCTAAATGGGGGTGTAACATGTAACATATTACTAAAGATGAACTTATCCTATAATACTTCTTGTAGATGTCTTTAGGCTGGTCAAGTGAAGTGAAGTGCAGAGGTTTGTTCCTTTTGGATCCTCAAACATGATGTCAGTACCACTCTTTGCATCATCATATTTTGAGTGCAGGACTCTGTAGTGACACTCCTTCAAGGTGTCAATTGACGATGCCCTGCACTGACAGTATGTCCACAGTATGTTCTGGGTTTAATAATGTCATTCAACCTGGAAGACCAAATACATCTAATGGCAAAAAAGGAATTATTGTGGGGAACTGTATCAGTGAATAGAAGAGCTTTGCAGCCTGAGCTGCATGCCACCTAGATAACCTTTTCATAAGAAAATGTAAGCCCAGAGTTGGGCTTTATTGTCTTCACTTTATTTTTTGTATTATCCAATTACTAGAATTTCTACAACTTTCTTTGAAATGACTAGCTTTAGGTTAGCAGTTGATGAAAACCTTGTATTTTATGAGATGCAGAAAACCAAGAATGTGCATAAATGACATCAATATTTACAGCTGTCCATTAATTAATAACATAACTTGTCTTTGTTCTGACAAGTTTCTTCAGTCACTGTTTTTGTTGCATATGTTAAGAGATCAAACCTGTACAAATATATTCCTTTTGTTTTGTGCTTTTAGCTACCTGATCAGGCCAGACCCACTGTCTTATGTTCCAGGCAATGCATCAAGCCGGAAAAGCAGCTTTTGCAATACAACTGGACAAGATTCAAAGGATGAAACACAGCTCTAATATTCCTGAAGCTTCAGTGAATTAAAAAAAAAAAAGAAAAAATGATTTGTAGCTGTAACATCTTCCAGCAATGTCAAGCCTAAATCTATGGCTAGAAGCTTCAAGTAAACACCTGCTTTTTATAGCAGAGTCTGTATGGGGAATTATTGTTACTCATGTCTTTATGCTGTTACGTCAGTGTTATTTCCCTACCGTGTCATTTTCTAGATTGGATTAAGAGACCAACAACATCAGACACTCCAGGTAGGATACTCCAAATAAATAAATGCACTACAATATACTGGCTAGTGAGGATTGACATGTGTGGAGCCAACACCTGGAGATAAAAAGATGCTATTGCAGTGATCTAGAGTTAAGTATTATGGAACTCAGGGTAGGATGGTCATTGTGAAAAAAATATTTTATATATGCAGCAGGTGTCTTGTACAGAACCTGTGTGATCTTATTATTGTCTTACTGCTTCTTAATGTGAATTTGTTTAGTATTTCAGTCCTGATGTTGAATGTTACCTTTTAACAGATATTAATTGTAAAACAAGTTTATCTATTGCAGTGCCAAGCATTTAGTTATGTTTTTGGTTTAGCATCAGACAAATAAGAAGTAGATGTCTATTTTATGGCTCCTGGTTTTAAGGGATAATCACACGCTTCTTGATTTATTTATGTATGTATTTATTGATTATGAATTAGTTATTATTTATGTATTTATTTATTTTATAGGTCAATGCTACACACCATGTTTTAGTTGCAGGATATAAATCTTGATCTGTACAAGTAAAGTTTGATTGCTAATTTGTGCATAATTAAACATATATCAAAATGTTTGTATAGTGTTTGTGCTAAATACAAATGATCTAGAGATTTTTACACTCAGTGGAAACTGTGGGTATTTAAAGTTACCTGTGCCCAGACTATGCACCTTAAAGTATTTACATATTCAGAACTAGCATTAAAACAAACCATCATTCACTTTTGTAGCTATGGGAACTGTGGAGAAATTATTATCCAAAATTTACATCAGAGGCACAAAAATATTTGAGGATCAGGGTACATGCAGCAACTTCAGAGTACATGCAGCTAGAGAGGTCATTGATGGCTTGTTTTAGAGCTCTTCTAATGCTTGTTAGAAGCATGGAAAAACGTTAATGTCAAATGTCTGGGCAAAGACACACTTTAAACTAAAAGTGGGCAAAATAAAACATGACATATAGGACGCTGTCACTAATTATTTATTTATTTATTTGTATTTAATTATTTATTTATAGTGATGATTGTACTATTTCCTCTATTACCAGCAACTATGTAGTTCAAGGGCCTACCTGCTTAGATACCAATTGATTAGATAGTTTAGCTAGGTTGTTATATTACATAGCTTTGGTAAATCTAAAATTGATTGTACAAATATTGTATGGTCAGATTGTATTGCACACAGTGACTTACTGTAGATGAGTATTCAGTTTTAAATAGACTTTAAAGTGTTACTCCACTATTGTTGAGAAAAAAAATGGTTAATCAATGCACATTTCAGTCCACATGTCAAAGATTTTAACACACTTTCTGTTTTGTTTTTTGTTTTTTTACCATGTCCTTGTCAAACTCACCGAATAGGTGGCTCTGTGTTCTGTGTGAAGAGCTGCATCACCTGCAACCCTTTGATATAGTACTTCACAACTTCAGTCTTCAAGTATCTCAAACAGGTCATATTGTCACCCCAAACTTGCTCATCCATGTGTTTGTGGACCTTGCTTTGTGCACTGGTCCAAATCATTTGGTGGAGGGGGGGTTATGCTGTGGGGTTGTTTTTCAGGGGTTGGGCTTGGCCCCTTATTTCCAGTGAAGGGATCCTCCTAAGATGTTAGCATACCAAGACATTTTGGACAATTTCATGCTCCCAACTTTGTGGAAACAGATTGGGGATGGCCCCTTCCTGTTCCAGCATGACTGCACACCAGTGCATAAACAAGGTCCAAAATGACATGGATAAACGAATTTGGAGTGGAGGAACTTGACTGACCAGCACAGAGTCCTGCCCTCAACCCAATAGAACATATTTGAGATTAATTAGATTGGAGACTGCAAACCAGGCCTTCTCATCCAACAAGAGTGCCTGACCTCACAAATGCACTTCTGGAAGAATGGTCAAACACTCCCATAGACACACTCCTAAACCTTGCGGACAGCCTTCCAAGAACAGTTGAAGCTGTTATAGCTGCAAAGGGTGGGCCAACTCAATATTTAACCCTACGCACTAAGACTGGAATGCCATTAAACGTCACGTGCGTGTAAAGGCAGGTGTCTCAATACTTTTGACAATATAGTGTATATGTAAATAAATATATATATAAAAAGTGAGTATACTTCTCACATTTTTGTAAATATTTTTTTTTATATCTTTTCATGTGACAAAACTGAAGAAATGACCAAGAAGAAAATGGAAAAAATGACTTAGTGAGTGTACAACTTGTATAACAGTGTAAATTTGCCGTCCCCTCAAAATAACTCAACACACAGACATTAGTGTCTAAATCTCTAGCAACAAAAGTGAGCACACCCCTAAGTGAAAATGTCCAAATTGGGCCCAATTAGCCATTTTCCCTCCCCGGTGTCATGTGACTTGTTAGTGTTACAAGGTCCCAGGTGTAAATGGGGAGCAGGTGTATTAAATTTGGTGCTATCACTCTCACTCTTTCATATTGATCACTGGAAGTTCAACATGGCACCTCATGGCAAATAACTCTCTGAGGATCTGAAAAAAAGAATTGTTGCTCTACATAGACATGGCCAAGGCTATAAGAAGTTTGCCAAGACCCAGAAACTGAGCTGCAGCATGGTGGCCAAGACCTTACAGCGGTTTAACAGGACAGGTTCCACTCAGTACAGGCCTCACCATGGTTGACCAAAGAAGTTAAGGTGCACATGCTCAGCATCATATCCAGACATTGTCTTTGGGAAATAGACGTATGAGTGCTGCCAGCATTGCTGCAGAGGTTGAAGGGGTGGGGGGTCAGCCTGTCAGTGCTCAGACCATACGCCGCACACTGCATCAAATTGGTCTGCATGGCTGTCATCCCAGAAGGAAGACTCTTCTAAAGATGATGCACAAGAAAACCCACAAACATTTGCTGAAGAAAAGCAGACTGAGGACATGGATTACTGGAACCATGTCCTGTGGTCTGATGAGACCAAGATAAACTTGTTTGGTTCAGATGGTGTCAAGCGTGTGTGACACCAACCAGGTGAGGAGTACAAAGACAAGTGTGTCTTGCCTACAGTCAAGCATGATGGTGTGAGTGTCATGGTCTGGGGCCATCATGTACTGAGACATACTGAACCCAAGCATTATCCTCTCCCTTCGCAGACTGGGCTGCGGGGCAGTATTTCAACATGATAAGGACCCCAAACACACCTCCAAGACGAAAGCTGCCTTGCTAAAGAAGCTGAGGGTAAAGGTGATGGACTGGCCAAGCATGTCTCCAGACCTAAAGCCTATTGAGCATTTGTGGGGCATCCTCAAATGGAAAGTGGAGGAGCACAAGTTCTCTAACATCCACCAGCTCTGTGATGTAGTCATGGAGGAGTGGAGGAGGACTCCAGTGGCAACCTGTGAAGCTCTGGTGAACTCCATACCCAAGAGAGTTAAGCCAGTGCTGGAAAATAATGATGGCCACTCAAAATATTGACACTTTGTGCCCAATTTGGACATTTTCCCTTAGGGGTGTATTCACTTTTGTTGCCAGAGTTTATACATTAATGGCTGTGTGTTGAGTTATTTTGAGGGGACAGCAAATTTACACTGTTATACAAGCTGTACACTCACTACTTTACATTGTAGCAAAGTGTCATTTCTTCAGTGTTGTCACATGAAAAGATATAATAAAATATTTACAAAAATGTTAGGGGTGTACTCACTTTTTTGAGATACTGTGTATATGTGTGTGTGTGTGTGTGTGTGTGTGTGTGTGTGTGTGTGTGTGTATGTGTGTATATATATATATATATATATATATATATATATATATATATATATATATATATATATATATATATATATATATATATATATACTGTATATATATATATATATATATATATATATATATATATATATATATATATATAAATGTAAAAGAATTGTCTAAACACATAGGCTTTCTAAAAAAAAAAACTAAGAGTTGCAAACACATGAAATACCTTCTTTAAAGTGGATGTAAACCCACTCTTATCCTTTCTAAACTACTGCCATAGTGGTTATCTGTAAGGATATACATGTCTCCTGCATGTATCCCTATCTGTCAAATGTCTCCCCTCTGTCTGCTATGAGACCCGAAAAACTGCAGATTCTGTGGGTGGGTCTGTTGTCCGGAGCTTGGTGGGTGGAGTAACAATGTCAGTAGACTCCCCTCCCACCTCTACACTACCCTTGTAAACATGCATTTTCTCCTGTGTATCTCTCATGCTATGTACATACGATTGGATATTCCGACAACAAAACCGTGGATTTTTTGCCGACGGATGTTGGCTCAAACTTGTCTTGCATACACACGGTCACACAAATGTTGTCTGAAATTCCAAACGTCAAGAACGTGGTGACGTACAACACGTATGACGAGCTGAGAAAAATTAAGTTCATTAGCCAGTACGGCTCTTCTGCTTAATTCCGAGCATGCATGGACTTTTGTGGAATTGTGTACACACGCTCAGAATTTCCAACAACAAGTCTTCTTGTCGGAAAATTTGAGAACCTGCTCTCAAACAGTTGTTGTTGGAAATTCCGACAGCAAATGTCCGATGGAGCATACACACAGAATTTCCAACAACAAGCTAACATCGAACATTTGTTGCTGGAAAATCCTATCGTGTGTACGGCCCATTACACTAAACTTCTGCTATGATCACTAACATCCAGTCAAAACCCAGAAAAGTCACCACATGACTTCAGCATGCCCAATCATGTGGAGGTGTGGAGCAGCCAATCCTGGGAAAGCTAGAGAAGAAAGAAGGAGGGGATCTGAAATACACAGAATGCCTCCCTAAGGCTTGTGCATGAGATATGTAAATCACCTGTCACTTACAGCAAGGAGGAAGAACTGAGTCCTATTTCTCTGTGTCAGTTTTTATCTCACTGAAAAAAGATAAGAGGATTGCTCAGAGCTGGATTAACTCTTCGTGGCAAGACTGGGCACAGATGACATGAAATCCTATACTGTACAAGGTGCAAGCTTTAATTTTTTTTTTTTTTTCCAGTTTAAATTTTAACTGAAAAGCTAATGTATAAAATAAAGGTGGTATTACATAGTCTCAAATACTTGACAATTGCTCAAAATTGATATGGTCCACAAACCGACAAACTAAAGCACCTGGGCCAAATAACTTACACCAACATGTCCTCTAAGAATTAAGCTCAGTTAACTTGAATCCATTGTATGTTAGAGATTTCTTAATGGCTAGCTTGGTACTAGCTTGGTACAAGTTGATTGATGCAACCAATATTTAAAAAAGATGAAGGTCTTCATCCAGTTACTACAGACCTGTAAGTTTATCTGCTCTAGGGAAGTTTTTTGAGGGTCTGATAAAGGAAAACAAACAAGAGTTTCTGCTAAAAAATAATACCATGAGTGCTAACAAGCATGCATTCATGACCAAAATTGTCAAACCTACATTTTTTATGAAAAAGGAAGAAGAAACTTAGAAAAAAGGATAACTATGAATGTAGTATACCTGAACATAATTGAAATGGCTGACAATGGGGGAGGTTTACTAAAATGGCGCACTTAGAATCTGGTGCAGCTGTGCATGGTAGCCAATCAGCTTCTAACATCAGCTTGTTCAATTAAGCTTTGACAATAAAATCCGGAAGCTGATTGGTTTCTTTGCAGAGTTGCACCAGATTTTCCACTCTCCAGCTTCAGTAAATAAACCCCAATGTGTCCCAAAGATAACTTAAGACTTAAGGATTGATTTACTAAAGGCACACGCACTGGCCCCTTTTTCAAGTGAAGTTGTATTTTGCAAGAACATTTTTCCCAGACCTTAGAGAATGTGGTGAAATTTCACTTTGCAAAGAATATCCATACATGTGCAAGGAGAAAAACAACCTTTTTCATGGCACATGATTAAATGATGGAAGTCAGCAGAGCTTTGCCCCATTTAGAAACACTTGGAAAAATTCCCTTGCAGAGTCCAACTGCAGTTGCAAAGTGAACAGTCTATTTGCGGTTAGTAAATCAACCCTTTTGTCTTAGAAAATTCAGTAAATGGATAGAAACCTGACCTACAAAACATTCAGAGAGTAGTGATTAATGATTCATACTCGGAGTGCTCTAAGGTTGTTAGCAATGTATTCCAAGGTTCAGTGTGTTGAGGCTGTTACTTTTTAACTTGTATAAAAATGATATAGGGTTTGGGATTAAAGGTACCTATTTTGGGTTTGCAGATGAAGCAAAGCTTTGTAGTGGGATAGAAAATAATTTTGTTAGTAGTTTGGATTAGCAGGAAGGAGGGGAGAGTCTTATAATATTGGTCCACTTTACCTTGTTAACCCTTTATATGTTAGAGCATCTCAGAATAAGAGGATTTTTCTTCAAAATGTTCCTTTTTTCAGTTGTCAAGTTTGCATATAATAAATAAATTCCTGTGTTAACCAATGTGTTTTTTTTCCTATTTAGCCTCAAAGTGGAATTCCAGCATAAACCTATCTAGTCTTAAAAATGATCCCCCCTCTATAGCCCATTCCTGTCTGGTCACATGATCCATCTACTCTGTGTCAGCGAGCAGCGACTGCAGGGGAGAGGAGGGAGTGCCAGAAATGACTGGGACATGGGAGCCTATGGGTGACATCACCACTCCCGGGCATTACCAATCCTTGTGAAGTGCACTGTCCTTTGCAGCCACCGTGGGATCACGTGACCGGATTGGAGCAGGCTGAGACTAGGTAAGTACATATTATACATTTTTTTACACACATTAGTCAGCATAGGTGTTAGGATGGGGAAGGCAACTTTTTTTTTAAGACTAGTTAACTTAAATTCCACTGCTAGTTTTACAAAGAGTGAGAAATTCTAACTCTAATAATAATACTATATACATAGTTGTCACTGAGAAAAGTATAATTCTGAATAATTTTTTATAGATATCATATTGCAAAACTAAAGTGGAAAACCCCTTAAAAATGTCCTTTTTTTATAATGTATACATCACAAGCTCTCAGCGTAACTGAAAATGAGTTCTGCCACCCTGTAAAACAAAAATCTATCTGCCTCTTTTGTGTTGTGGTGTTTTTTTTTTATGTACACAAAGCTTGACCAAAATGTAATCTTTTTATTTTGGGTCTCTGAAACATCTAAGTCATGTTGTTTACGGAGTTATAAAGGTAATGACAATATTAGATAAAGCCATTACAGTGTAGTGTTGTAAGCCCTGCTAAAAACCGAAATAATGGTTTGTGCAATGGTTTTGATTTTAGACTTATGAGACACTAGATGGCAACATTACGTTACACTGCATTACCATCTGAATACCAAAAAATATTTTTGTCTGCATCTCTGTCTTCATACCGCAAATATGACAAATGTGCTCAGGGCTTCTACACCTTTAGTGTGTCTGTGCGTGTTTGTGGGCGTTTGCATATCTCATTTGTATTTTATGTTCATGAACTAAAAAGTTTTCAAAGAAGATATCAAAGCCATTTGTTATATTTTATTCAATAGAGTAGGTAATGTGCATGACATAATGCTGCCTGTAGACACTGTTGCTATAATTTGCTTTAACAAATGGACATTGTGACAGAGTTTGCTGATGTATGACCTTGGTTATTTCTTTAAGTGCCTACGGGGCTGAAAAATAGAAAAATATTTAGTAATGTATTCAATGAAGGCCATACAGATGTGTATTTCCATTCTCTGCTATAGAGCATGAGCTATCAAGTGAAATTGCATGCATGCTTATTTGTATTCTGGTGTAAATGATAATGTATATGTGGTTTGCTGAAAGTAGTTTTGTTTCTTTTATATATTGTTATTACACTCTTTTAATAGTAAATATAAGACAACATATGATATTTTTTATATAAAATTAAAACTTCCTTAATATCCCCATAATTACATAGGTTAATATTTGAAGGTACTGGGGTACAAAAAGTTGAATGTTGCCACCATGTAGTAGGCAAGGAAGCAATCCCATAAATGTATAATTATTAGACAGTGGGGCTTAGATGCTCTGTTAGAGATTTACTAAAACAGAATCTGGGACAGCTGTGTAAAGTAACCAATAAGCTCAGGCTGGGTTCACACTGGTGCGACACGACAGCCGTCCTACTTTGGATCCGACTTTGCCCTGCGACATGAAGCCGGCATGTGTCCGACTTTCAATGAACGGGGATCCGACTTGGATCCCCGCCAATGCCCGACACTGTGTTTGGTATGAATCTTTAGGGGGAACTCCGCGCCAAATTTTAAATAAAAATCCGGCATGGGTTCCCCCTCCAAGAGCATACCAGGCCCTTGGGTCTGGTATGGACCTTGAGGGGAACCCCCTACGCCGAAAAAACGGCGTGGGGGGTCCCCCCCAATCCATACCAGACCCTTATCCGAGCACGCAGCCCGGCCGGACAGGAATGGGGGTGGGGACGATCGAGCGCCCCCCCCCCTCCTGAACCGTACCAGGCCGCATGCCCTCAACATGGGGGGTTGTTGCCTTGGGGGAGGGGGGCGCGCTGCGGCCCCCCCAGCCCAAAGCACCTTGTCCCCATGTTGATGAGGACAAGGGCCTCTTCCCGACAACCCTGGCCGTTGGTTGTCGGGGTCTGCGGGCGGGGGGCTTATCGGAATCCGGGAGCCCCCTTTAATAAGGGGGCCCCCAGATCCCGGCCCCCCACCCTATGTGAATTGAGTATGGGGTACATGGTACCCCTACTCATTCACCTAGGGAAAAAGTGTCAATTTAAAAAAAAAAACACTACACAGATTTTTAAAGTATTTTATTAGACAGCTCCGGGGGTCTCTCCGGTTCTTCTCCGCGCTCTCCGGGTCTTCTGCCGGGCTCCTCCTCTCTCTTCTGCTCTTTTGCCGCTCTTTTGCTAAAGAGGAGGAGCCCGGTCTGCTGCCTTCTTCTCTTCGGGGGTCTCTCCGGTTCTTCTCCGCGCTCTCCGGATCTTCTGCCGGGCTCCTCCTCTCTCTTCTGCTCTTTTGCCGCTCTTTTGCTAAAGAGGAGGAGCCCGGTCTGCTGCCTTCTTCTCTTCGGGGGTCTCTCCGGTTCTTCTCCGCGCTCTCCGGATCTTCTGCCGGGCTCCTCCTCTCTCTTCTGCTCTTTTGCCGCTCTTTTGCTAAAGAGGAGGAGCCCGGTCTTCAATCTTCTGCCTTCTGCCCTCTTCTCTTCTCCTGATGTTGACACGACGCTCTCTGGGGCTAGAATGCTCTCTGTGCGCTCTGCTCTGACTTATATAGGCGGTGACCCCGCCCTCTTATGCCGTCACAGTCCCTGGGCATGCTGGGACTATGACGGCATACAGGGGGCGTGGTCATCGAGTGATGACCACGCCCCCTAAAACGTCACAGTCCCAGCATGCCCAGGGACTGTGACGGCATAAGGGGGCGGGGTCACCGCCTATATAAGTCAGAGCAGAGCGCACAGAGAGCATTCTAGCCCCAGAGAGCGTCGTGTCAACATCAGGAGAAGAGAAGAGGGCAGAAGGCAGAAGATTGAAGACCGGGCTCCTCCTCTTTAGCAAAAGAGCGGCAAAAGAGCAGAAGAGAGAGGAGGAGCCCGGCAGAAGATCCGGAGAGCGCGGAGAAGAACCGGAGAGACCCCCGAAGAGAAGAAGGCAGCAGACCGGGCTCCTCCTCTTTAGCAAAAGAGCGGCAAAAGAGCAGAAGAGAGAGGAGGAGCCCGGCAGAAGACCCGGAGAGCGCGGAGAAGAACCGGAGAGACCGCCGGAGCTGTCTAATAAAATACTTTAAAAATCTGTGTAGTGTTTTTTTTTTTAAATTGACACTTTTTCCCTAGGTGAATGAGTAGGGGTACCATGTACCCCATACTCAATTCACATAGGGTGGGGGGCCGGGATCTGGGGGCCCCCTTATTAAAGGGGGCTCCCGGATTCCGATAAGCCCCCCGCCCGCAGACCCCGACAACCAACGGCCAGGGTTGTCGGGAAGAGGCCCTTGTCCTCATCAACATGGGGACAAGGTGCTTTGGGCTGGGGGGGCCACAGCGCGCCCCCCTCCCCCAAGGCAACAACCCCCCATGTTGAGGGCATGCGGCCTGGTACGGTTCAGGAGGGGGGGGGGCGCTCGCTCGTCCCCACCCCCATTCCTGTCCGGCCGGGCTGCGTGCTCGGATAAGGGTCTGGTATGGATTGGGGGGGACCCCCCACGCCGTTTTTTCGGCGTAGGGGGTTCCCCTCAAGGTCCATACCAGACCCAAGGGCCTGGTATGCTCTTGGAGGGGGAACCCATGCCGGATTTTTATTTAAAATTTGGCGCGGAGTTCCCCCTCAAGATCATCTGAGCACAAGTCGCGTGCCGAAGTCGGATCATGCGAGACGGCAATCCGACTTTGATCCGACTTCAATGATAGTCAATAGGCTGAAGTAGGATCAAAGTCGGACCAAAGTAGTACAGGGAGCATTTCTAAAGTCGGAACGACTTGTGTCGGACCAGTTAGGACGGCTCCCATAGGGAAACATTACATTTCACACGTCATGCGACATGAGCTCCCAATGTCGGAGCGTTTGTCGGACCAGTGTGAACCCAGCCTCATTGTCAAAGCTCAATTGAACAAGCTGAAATTAGTAGCTGATTGATTACTATGCGCACCAGGTTGTGTGTGCACCAGCTTTAGTAAATCCCTCAATCCCTCCCATTATGCCTACATACTGTAAGCCTTACAGCATCTATAGACTCATATTCAACACAATGCCTCCTTCACTAAAACATAATACAGCTGGGCTTTTATCCCTAAGCTTCTTATATGTGGCAATTCCCTCCTAATCTTAAAAAAAGTGTAGATCCTAATTCATAATCATTCATACCCATGGTGGCTCAACTAATACAATTAATTCCATACAATGTTTCAATATCATTTAGGTCATGGAAATGCAAATCTTAAACTTTTAATGGCTTAAGCTGTCAGTTTCACAATGGTTGTCAACAAATTTGTTAGCTTGTTACTGTCACAAGCTAGGTTCAGTTCTCTAAGCACTATACGTATATCAATTCACTCTGGGTCATTGGAATCTCAATTTGCATGGCAGGTTCAGACCCCTTTCACACCGAGGGCGTTTTGCAGGTGCTATAGCGTTAAAAATAGAGCCTGCAATCCGTCCTCAAACAGCTGCAGCATTGTCTGCAGTGTGAAAGCCCGAGGGCTTTCACACCGGAGCGCTGCGCTGGCAGGACGGGAAAAAAAGTCCTACCAGCTGCTTCTTTTGGAGCGGTGAAGGAGCGGTGTGTTTACCGCTCCTCCACCGCTGCTCCCCATTGCAATCAATGGGGCAGCGCTGAGATACCGCCAGCAAAACGCCGCTATTGCGGCGCATTGCGGGCGGTTTTAACCCTTTCTCGGCCGCTAGCCGGGGGTAAAAGCGCCCTGCTAGCGGTCAAAATGTGTCGCTAATCCGACGGTAAAACGCCGATAAAAATAGCAGCATTTTACCGCTGACGCTGTGGGCGGCCCGGTGTGAAAGGGCTCTTAATCAGAGTTAAAGGTCTAATCAGTAGTACTGATATTTTATTTAAAATGGTACAATTCTACTTATTTTAAAGAATACTCTGCCAAAGGGTCTGATGTTCAAGAAATGCAGTACAGTATAACATGTTTCAGCAATATAAATGAAAACTGAAAAATGCAGTCTGGCAGATGTATAGGACCAGTGGCGGTGCGTCCATAAGGGCGCACGGGCACCGCCCCTCTCTCCAACCACCCCCTCTATGACCAATAGATAGATTCATGCATTGCATGAATCTATCCATGGCCGCCGATGCCACCATCTATTCAGGTGCCCGGCCCCTATTCAGGGGCCGGGCGCCTGAATTACAGTGACAGGGAGTGTTTTTGAAGCACCTGATTAGAGCCATATGCTCTAATAGGCTTCAAAATAGGTGAACTGCGAGCGCCATGCTCAGCGTTTTTAGTCCACCCAGGTGTGTTAGAAAAGCGAATGAATATTTGCTTTTCTAACACTGAACCGCCTCTCCGCCAATCAGGTGCTCATGTTACCCATCACCTGATTGGCTGAAACGACAGGCGCTGTGATTGGACGCCTATCAGTAGGAGAGGACGGAAGGAGACGCATGGAGGACACCGCTCGTCACAGTCACCCGCTGCCCCACCGAGACAGGGTAAGTGCCAGGCAGCCGGGGGGGGGTCACAGTGGCACAGTGGTGGCATTTGATGGCACAGTGGCAGCAATTTGATGGGCACAGTGGCTGCAATTGATGGGCACAGTGGCTGTGTTTGATGGGCACAGTGAGGCTGCAATTGATGGAGTTTTTTTTTCAGAATTTTTCAGTTTGTTTGCTCCCCCCAAAAAATTTGAGCACCAGCCACCACTGTATAGGACTGTGTGGTCTTGCTAGCCACAACTTTCATTAGTGAGTAATTTCAGTGAAGTACTGTATAATGCAACAATTTACATACCTATATTTTTCTACAGTGGACAACACCAGAGGACATTTCAAATGCATATTTCTGGTTTTACAAAACAACACCCCCTTTTCAATGCATTATCTTGGCTAATGCAAAATATTTCTCTTCTATGACATACATATTGACCAAGTGTAGGTAGTTAGGTAAACCAAGAATAGTATGTATTCTGGTGAGAACTGGCAATACAGTGGAAATGTCTCTTTTAAAGGAATAGATGTGAATGCTTTCCCTGTATATAGTCTACAAAGTCATTCACTATATCTATTATACATATTAATTTGCCCTGCTGCTGAGTTAAGCCTTGCTAGCTTCAGAATGTATCTCCAGTATACCTCAATTCCCCATTTCCACAATTTCCTTCTTTTCTAACAGAGGTGGTTCCTAGAGCTACAGAGGAAAGACAAGTGTCTATGGCTACTTTATCTCCAACAGCAGAGACACTCATAGAACTGTTAACATAGCAGTTAATTAACTACATAGGGTATTTTTATTCAGCCCTTGCAATTAATAGATGCTGGGCGGGAGGTGGCCGGCAGGACCACCCAAGTAGCAAATTATAATAGGGAACTGGCCACAATTTGTATAGTGTGTATGCAGCCTTAGTTGCTAGTTGTTTGTGTAGTTAGTCGTAGTGTCCCTGTCACATGGATCTGAGTGTTAGGACAATAGATACATGCCACAGTATTGTAGCAAATTCAGATAATTTTCTCATTTAAAGCCTACGTCTATTTAAAAAAAACTAGCACAAGGCACAGTACTTACAGTCAGTGTGAGGTATTTCTTGCGCTGCTGGCTCTTGATTCCTTCTCCTCCAATCTTCCCTCCTACACCCACTGCGATAATCTTCGGGTGTGGAGAGGGATCTATCATATGCACTCATCAAGTGTGCCAACTAAGTTTGACCTTTCAGAACCCCTCCTCCAGTCATAGAAGATTCTTTATGAATGAAGGACAGGCATATAAAAGGAAAGTCAGCCTCCACTATTCATAGATCCCATTTAATTCATAGAAGCTATAGTAGAGCTTTTATGAATTGCGGTGAAGGTGCTAAAAGGACACGTATTCGTAGTCGGAATTCTTAGTGAGTGTGTATGACAGGTTGGTCATCTCTGGTAACCCCTGCCGCATTGGAAAATTACAGCAGTGGGGGTTGGGGGCAACTGAGGATGAAGAATTCAACTAAAGCAGGAGCCATCAGCCCAAGGGCAACATCGCATTAACTGTAAATAATATCATTTGTGCTGATTTTTTTAAATTAAATTTAAAGGCTAGTATCTGCCTGAGCCCATGCTTATTCAATGTGTGTCATTAAACACTGCGACAGCCATAATATATAGTTTTAATGTATGCAATTTAATTCATGCAAATCTAATGTAATGCAAAATGAAGCTAGATATAGTACATCTGCACATTTTTCTTACCAATAGCATATAGCACTGATGCAGTGCCTAGCATAATTATTATCACATTATCAAATTAATGGTACAAATGATTTAAACTGAAGGCAGTTATTACTTGGATCAATTCACCCATTGTTTTTTACAAGTCTCTTTATGTTCCTGCACAAGTTTCCAGAAAGAAATAAGTTCAGCTGGACCTATGTCATGAGAAGTAATAAGCCTGTTATAGAAACATGGATTAAACTGAACTCTATAATTATTAAACAGAAAGCTATCAGCAGGTGGAGTTATTTGTATGCCTTCTTTGTCAAGACAGATTCCTACAAAAACATCTTCAAGGTAAACATATTTCACATTAAAAGAGGCCCTCAAAATCCTTGGTGCAACATCCCCGGAAAACACATAGCCTGTTCCTGAGCAAAAGGTGGGGTAGACATCATAGGGGTAGAGGGAATGTGGCATGTGCCATTTACTATCCTTATTTCTGTGTGGCTGGTGATTCTCTAGCAAATAACCAGTAAAATAGTTTTGCTTGATAGGTTCATTTGGTTCTAAGAAGTCCAGCAAATGCTCAGTGTTGACAAACATATCGCAATCTGTCTTCATTACATATTTTGCTCTTGGGCAATAGACAGAGACCCAGTCAATGCCCATCATGGTTTTAATAGTCAAGTTTTTATATGTATCCTGGAAGTTTTTCTGGATGATATCATGGTATTTCTCACTTTCCTGCAAAATTATATTGTGGTCCACCGTTCTATCAATGCCTAGCATGAACAGACGGACAATAGGAATGCCAACTCTCAGGGACTCATTTCCCCATGATTGTCTTATGGCTTGTCGCTTTTCAGTGTCTACTGCACTTGATGCAATTATCAGGACTAAGAAAGGACTGACAGTCTTACATTTGTTTGGTTCATTAAGAATATACGGATAGAAATTGATGCTTAAATATCCTTCAGCAGGTGGTGATATGGTACTAGGAATTCTGAGAAGAGTCTTTCTAATCCATTCAAAAGAAGTTTGAGTAACTTCAGTCATTTGATCATTGCCAGAAAAAATATCTTTCTGATTCACTGTTTCTGTGGGATATTTTGAATGTGCTCGGTGGTAAACTAGATATACAATAAGAGCACTGCAAGAGACAATGAAGTATATTAAAAGCAAAATAAATGTCTTAATGGAACAAAATGAAATTTTCCTATGTAATGCCATCATGGATTTTCGGGTTATTCAACATGAAATTGCGAAGGCAGGTCTGTCAGTTTCATTCCACTCAGGCAGCTTTGTTTTGTGATAGTTATTTGCTCATGACCTACAATAAACAAATATAAAAAGTATTTAGTATAACTGCAATAGTAGATATCATGATGATGAGAATGGCAATGGTTAATAATAAAAATATTAAATGTAAGTATTACACAAAATTTGAAAAAGTTAATTTGAAGATCAAAACCCTAACTGAGGCCCCTGACAATGTTCTATTGGATGTGGGGAGTCTATGCTTTTATGTCACACCACTGCATCGACTCTCAAGCAGCAGCTCCCTATGTGAGTTTACCTAGCATTTTTTGACTGTATGCTGTATGCTGATGTTTTATCTCTTGTACTGACAATGTTTATAATAAAAAATACTACACTATGGAGGCATCTTGTCTGCTTTGTTTGAGAGCTCCATTAATATAACTTTTGCTGGCTTTCAATCTTGAAGTGAGGAGAGACTATAGATGTTTGTCCCAGGTTAGACAATTGTGGCTTGGAATATAAGGTGGAAGCAATCTACTCAGAAATCAATCTGTGTCTGCTGCACATTGGGCAGTGCGTGTTTCTGGTGAGTGTGAAATAGGTGGTGGGGAGTGGCCACTCATTGAAAGATGGCCACTTGTAATATCCACAAGGCTATGGCAGGGCGACAATGCAAGAGCGCAAATAGAAGACAGGGACAGGGTGTTGTCACCAATTAACAGAAAGTGCATAAACATTGAGCTTCATAAAAAACAACTTTTAAATGATAAATTAATATATATATATATATATATATATATATATATATATATATATATATATATATATATATATATATATATAAGTATATATGAGATTTTTGTGATTTGGTTTTAATTATTCTACTTTAACCCTTTCAAACAGTCCTCTCTGATATAAAGTGAACTTCCAGGCTAACTGCTTGGAAATTTTCCTTTCCCCCTCCTACTACTTATCCTGCATAGCCTGTGTAAAAAAGAGGTCTGAATACTTACTTAATGTTAGTCTGATCCAGTCTGGTTATTTGATCTACAGCTCAGGCTCCCTTGTGTTAGTGAGCGGCTGCTGCAGGGGAGAGGATGGAGCACTGTCAATGCCTTGAACATGGGAGCCTATGAGTGACGTCACAGCTCCCAGAACTCCCAGCTGTTGTTGAGCATTCCCTTCTCTCCCCAGCAGCCACTAGCCACTGACACAGGGGATCATGAAACCGGACCAGAGCGGACTAAAACTATGTAAGTATACAGATCTTTTTTACATAGGTTAGGCAAGATACTGTAGGCAGCAGGAAGGAAGAGGGGACATTTTAAGCATAGTTAGTGTTAGACTGGTATTACACTTTAAATTATCAAAAATTCAGATAGGTAGAAAGCAAATATAGAGCATTGACTTTTATACCAGATAATAGGCTGTGTGGAGACTGTCATACCAGAAAAGTTTCAGTATAAGCCATCTGAATTGCAGCACTGTTTAGTTCATAACAAACACCTTTTTTCAAAATATGGCAATAAATTAACTACTGTATATACTCGAGTATAAGTCGAGTTTGTCAGCACATTTTTTTGTGCTGAAAGTGCCCCCCTCAACTTATACTCGAGTCAAGCACTTTTCTGCAGCAAAAAAATTCATTTTCGGAACCGAATTTGGGGCCCCGTATCTCAGGGCCACTTTGTGCTAGGAACCCCAAATTTGGTGTACAACATATCCAAAGCTGGCGTTCCTAGTACTAAGTGGCCCCGAGATACGGGGCCCCAAAATCGGTTCAGAAAATGTCATTCTCTGCTGCAGAAAAGTGCTTGACATTTTCTGAACCGAATTTTGGGCCACGTATCTCAGGGCCACTAGGTGCTAGGAACCCCAAATTTAGTGTGCAAACCCAGTGGAACTGGTGCCATAACATATCCAAAGCTGGAATTCCTAGGACCAAGTGGCCCCGAGATACAGGGCCCCAAAACTGGTTCGGAAAATGTCATTCTCTGCTGCAGAAAAGTGCTTGACATTTTCTGAACCAATTTCTGGGGCCCTGTATCTCAGGGACACTTGGTGCTAGAAACCCCAGCTTTGGACAGTTTATGGTGCTAGTTCCACTGAGTTTGCACACCAAATTTGGGGTTCTTAGCACTAAGTGGCCCCGAGATACGGGGCCCCAGAATCGGTCAACTGTGTCCATCTGCAGCAATGTCATTTCGGGACCATTTGGGTTCAGAGACCCCAAATTTTGGCTGCAGCTAGGGGGCATCTAGGAACCCTTAACTACCGAGTTTGAAGTTCGGGGGACCTATGGCTGCAAATGGGCACAGTGAGGCATGCAAATGGGAACAGTGCTGCTGCAAATGGGCATTGTTGAGCCTCTTTTCCACTTACAGTAGCTGTGCATTTCTCACCCTCATCTTATACTCTGGTCACTAAGTTTTTCCAATTTTTTTGTTGTAAATTAGGGCCTCGATTTATACTCGGAACGACTTATACTCGAGCATATACGGCACTTCCCGTTCAGGACAATTCTGACATTTCTCTCCTACATGTAAAATTCATCCTTTTTTTGCTAGAAAATTACATAGAACCCACAAACATTATAAATGTTTTATAACAAAGACCCTAGAGGATACAATGGTGGTTGTTGCAACTTTTTATCTCGCACGGGATTTGCGCAGCAATTTTTCGAACACTTTTTTTTGGAAAAAAAAAACAGTTTAATGCTTTAAAAAAAAAAAAAACATTAAAGTTAGCCCAATTTTTTTGCATAATGTGAAAGATAAAGTTAGGCTGAGTAAATAGATACCTAACATGTCACACTTCAAAATTGCACACGCTCATGGAATGGCGCCAAACTTCAGTACTTAAAAATCCCCAGGCGACGGTTTCAAATTTTTACTGGTTACATGTTTTGAATTACAGAGGAGGTCTATAGATTGCTCATTATTGCTCTCACTCTAACATTCGCGATGATACCTCACATGTGTGCTTTGAACACCTTTTTCATATGTGGGCGGGACTTACAATTGCGTTCGCTTCTGCGTGCGAGCACACAGGGATAGGGGCGCTTTAAAAAAATTTTTTTTTTTATTGTTAATTTTACTTTTTTTGTTTAGTTTGACACTTATAAAAAAAAAATCACTTTTATTCCTATTACAAGGAATGTAAACATCCTTTGTAATAGGAATATGGCACAATCGGTCCTCTTTACAGTGAGATATGGGGTCAATAAGACCCCACATCTCACCTCTAGGCTGGGAAGCCTGAAATAAAAAAAATAAATAAAATGGTCTCGGCTTCCCAGCCGAGGCGGCGCCATTCGTTTGAATGCGGAGGCCAGGCGTGACTTCATAACATTGCGCCCGGCCTCCGAACGATCATAGAGACTCCAACGACCATATGGTCCACCGGAAATCTCTATCATACCCATCCGGGGCCGGCGGATCCTGTGTCCCACTCACTGATGGAAGCGGTGAGTCAGTAGAAGCACCAGAGGGCGGCGGGAGGGGGGCGTACCCTCTCTCCGCCCGTAAGAATGATCAAGCGGCTGAACAGCCGCTATGATCGCTCTTATGGTGCAGGGAATCGTCAGCTAAAAAAGCCGATATCTGAATAATGCCTGTAGCTACCCTCGCAAAGTCAAGGACATCATATGACGTACCTTGGGCAGGAAGTGGTTAAAACTCAAGACAAAACTTTATTTTGGAACATAATAAGGGAGGTTTATAACCCCTGTGGATTCTTTTTCCATCTGCGTTTTTCTCTTCACTTCCTGTCACCTAGCCACAACAGGAAGTGAGAGGAATACCTCCAAATTGTGGGAATCTCTTGTTGTCACCAGAGTCACCAGGACTAGTTTTACCACCCAAGACAAGGAGTATCCTATGTTAAATAGGACTCCTCTGAGTAATAATTGTATCAGTAACAATTGCTCATATAACACAGCCCCATTACAATATTTCTTCATTTTTGTTCATGTATACATGCATTTTTCTATTCTATAGGGTGTATTTATGAAAAAAATGCATAGCAATTCACCTAGTAAAAGTGCATCTACATTTGTTCTGTGAAAATGGGGAAAAAAGGAAAATTTATTATCAAATACTTACCGTAATTTTCCTTTCCTGATGGACTCCATGGCAGCCTACGTGTGGGTTTACCCCGCCTCCTCTCCAATGCTATAGGACCCCATTCCCATAAATGAGTACTCACCACTAGCTACTGCGTTCTGTAACTAGCCTACTCTTTGACCAATGAGTGGGAACTCCGTCTGCCATGGAGTCCATCAGGAAAGGAAAATTACGGTAAGTATTTGATAATAAATTTTCCTTTTTCCTGACAGACTCCATGGCAGCCTACGTGTGGGAAATAACTAGCCGACCACACGGGTGGGTATGCTGAATCAAACAAAAATTTTAATTTGTCCTATCAACCGATAGGATTCTCAAACCAAAGTCTACAGAGGATAATGAAGCAGGCTCAATACAGTAATGAGACATGAAAGTGTTAATAGAGGCCCACGAGGCTGCTTTGCAAATGGTGTCTGGGGCCACATGTCGAGCTGCCGCCCATGAAGCTGCCATTCCCCTGGTGGAGTGAGCTGTCACTGCCTGTGGAGGAGCCAAGCCCTTCGCCCTGTATGCTTGTTGAATAGTTTGAACAATCCAAGTAGCGAGTGTCCTGACTGAGGCTTTCTTTCCTTGGTTACTTCCCGAATGTAAGATGAATAGATGGTCAGAACATCTGAAGGGAGAAGTCACTCTCAGATATTCTTTAATTGCTTCCCCTACATCCAGAGGATGAATCTCAGAGGACTCCAGAGACCTAAACGTGGGCAAGACTATCTCTTGATTATCATGGAACACCGAGGACACTTTTGGGTTAGAACCCAGCATTGGGATAAGGACTACCCGATCCGGGAAGAATGTTAAGAAGGGTTCTTCCCAACCCAGAGAGCCAATCTCAGAAACTCTTTTTGCAGATGTGATGGCTACTAGAAAGACTACTTTAGCTGAGAAGTCCTTGATAGAGAGCAGGGAAGGCCCAGAAGTACTAAATCCGGAGATTGAGTCCAGGACAAGTGGCAGGTCCCATTTGGGGAACCTGGATTTCCTTTGGGGCTTGAGCCTTGCGGCGCCACGAAAAAATTGTCGAATTAGTGGATTAGTTGCCCAGGAGGACCCAGAGAAGGCCGACAGTGCAGAGACCTGAACCCTAAGCGATCTGATGGATAATGGTAGATCTAAGCCCGTTTGAAGGAAGCTGAGTATATCTTGCACCCCCGGGTGCCTAAAAGACCTGCGCTAGAGGAGCAAAAATCCACAAATTTAGACCAGATTCTACTGTAAACTCTATTTGTGCTGGATCTTCTTGAACTCATGAGAGTTGATATTACTGTAGGAGCGCAGCCCAGTGAGATTAGCCTCTCCCTCTCAAGAACCAGACCATCAGTCTCAGCACTGCTGGACACGGGTGCAGGACTGACCCCTGAGAAAGAAGGGCCGGCCTGAGAGGGAGAGGCACCGGGTCCCTGAAGCTGAGTTGGACAAGGAGAGGGAACCAGGGTCTGTTCGGCCAGTATGGAGCTATCATCAACATTTCGGCCGTTTCTGAACGGAGTCTCTGCAGGAATATCAAGATGACTGGAAGCGGCGGGAAGGCGTACGCCTTGCTGAACTTCCAAAGGTCCGTCAGTGCATCTGACCCGAGAGCCTGACTGCAACGGCCTCTGGTGTAAAATTTCTCCAGTTTGAAGTTGTGGCGAGAGGCGAACAGATCTACCACGGGTTTGATCCCTAGTGAGGAGACCCATCTGAACGTCTCCATATGAAGAGACCACTCGTTGTTGTCCAGTTCGGTGCGTGAAAGGAAGTCCGCTTGAGCATTCTGGACTCCTGGAATGAACACTGCCGAGATATTGCAAAGATTCTTCTGCGCCCATGAAAGGATGGGCTCGACTTCTCGAAGGAGAGTGGGACTCCGGGTACCCCCTTGCCTCTTCACGTAGGCGACAACCGTTGTGTTGTCCATTCTTAATAGCACTGACTTCTCTTTCAGTAGGTGAGAGAAGGCCTGTAGAGCACACCAGGCCGCCCTGAGTTCCAGAACGTTCGAACCTGGGACTGTACGGCAGGAATCCCACTTGCCTTGGGCGAGGTTCGAGCCGCAGCGGGCACCCCAACCCGTCCCGCTGGCATCGGTCGTCACCGTGACCCAGGAGATGGGAACGATGGAATGACATGCCAGGAGATTTTTGCATTGAAGCCACCAAAAGAGGCTGTTCCTCATTGACGAAGTCACCCGGATGACTTGATTCTTGTCCCCTGTTCTCCACTGCTGCAGAAACCCCGACTGGAAGGGACGTAACCTCCACAAGACCCACTTGACCATGGGCGTCGTAGAAACCATCGTGCCGATAATTTCCAGACACTGAGAGGCTTTTAGGTGTGAGGCATGTACAGCCCGAGAAATCCTGTCCCGTACCACTGGAATTTTCTGTAGTGGAAGGGAAATGGTGCCTCTTACAGTGTTGAACTGAGCTCCTAGGTATATTAGGCGTTGCGCTGGTTTTAGATGACTTTTTGCCAAGTTCAGGAGCCACCCAAAACTGGAAAGGGTGGAGATCACCTGTTCTCGGTGGGCCAGCAGCTGTTCCCTGCTTTGCGATAACACCAGGAGGTTGTCGAGGTAGTGGTAAAGACGTACCCCCCTTCAGTCTTATGTGAGCCACCGTGGCCAAGAGGATTTTTGAAAAGACCCACGTTGTCAATCTGAAGGGAAGGCAGATAAACTGAAGATGATCTTGCCCTACTTGGAAGCTGAGGTATTTGTGAAACCCTTCCTCTATCGGGACGTGAAAATAAGCGTCTTTTAAGTCGATGGAAATCATCCAATCGCCTGGCTGAATAGCTTTCTGAATAGTCGACAGCGTTTCCATCTTGAATCTCCCTGGCTCTATAAACTCGTTGAGGTAGGTCAGGTCTATGACCGGGCGCCAAGAGCCACTCTTTTTTTGAACCAGGAAGAGAGGGGAGTATATTTCCTGAAACCACTCGTCCCTCGGGACGCACACCACTGCTCCTTGAGATTTCAGGAGATCCACATAGGATAGTAGCACTTGCTTTTGATCTTCCGACCGGGGCAAAGAAGTGGGGACAAATCTGGGGGGCGGAGCACTGGAGAAGGTCCAGTAGATATAAAAAATGGCATTTTTACTCCCCCTTTTCTATTTTTATTTATTTATTTATTTTTTTATTTTAATAAGCAAAAGTTTAATCAGGCACTCACCTAAAGCAGGTGCAAAGATGATAAAAGTATACACTGCGCTAAATTCAAAAAATATATGGTGCAGAGCAGCTACATACAGGGTGACAACAACCAAAAGAACATGTGAAAATAAAATGTAGCGCATAGATTGTGCAAAAAGTCTTCAATCAAGAAAATGGCTGAAAAACAAATGTCCATAAATGGTAAACATGGTAATAATGAAACTTATAAGTCTCTCAATAAAGGTAAATAAAGTCCAGTGAGTGAATAAAAAAAGGCAACTTGGAGGGGATGCTGTATGCCCCAGTAGATGATCCATTGATCGAAACGCGTCGGACACTTTCAGCATCCTTCTTGTTGCCCAACTTTGTTTTTATACCCTGTGATCACATTTTATTGTTACCTGGCTTTTTTAGCAATAAAAACCCCACTTTGCTCATCTACGCTATGTGGAGCCTGTTTATTTTTTCTCCACATATCAACTGAGAGATCAAACCAGCCTTCACTTCAGCTTTTTACGTGATGCACTATTCCCTCTGATTCGCACCTTGGCCATCCTTTGGGAGGACCCACCTGGCGGCCCCGGGAGATCCATACAGAGTTTGACCCAGAAGGTTCGAAGGTTCGCAGAGCTGTGATGTCCGTTTTTCAGGCCCTGAGAGGCAACCCGCTCGAGTGACTTCCTGTCGCTGACAAGGGAGTCCAACGTATCTGGTAAGAGTTTCTTACACACCATCTTTACCAAGTTACATTCAGTTGTGAGATATAGCCTTGGGATGATCTGATGATTTATCTGTGTTGGAACACTTGCCATTTCAGATCCACATACCATTCCTAGTGGGAGATCCCATGTATATTTGTTTTTTTTTTTTTTTTATTCACTCACTGGGCTTTATTTACCTTTATTGGGAGACTTATAAGTTTCATTATTACCGTGTTTACCATTTATGGACATTTGTTTTTCAGCCATTTTCTTGATTGAAGACTTTTTGCACAATCTATACGCTACATTTTATTTTCACACTCACCTAAAGCAGACCAGGGCTGGACATGGGGAAAAGACCGCTCCACTCCTACTCACTGTGAGGGCATTCCCACTGTGAAGGAGTTCATGAGCCGAATTTAAATCCTCCGCCCATGACGTCACCGCCCGACCTCGCGCCTGCGCCGTCGGACGGTGACCGTACTGCGCATGTGCGGATTGCCGAGCGTTCCGCCGCTCTGCGCACGCGCCAGCCAAGCCTCGGACCCATGGAGGCTGTCGCGCATGCGCGAGCAGTGCGGACGGCCGAACCCGGAAGTGCTGAGGCGAGCTGGAACGCACAAGCACTCCAGCCGCCATGAGGGGGAAAACGGTCTCAAACAAAGACCGCGACGGTCATAGCCAGAGCCAGGAGACCTAGGGGGGGAAACGGACAGAACATAGAAAAAACTGCTATGGAGAAAAATTTTAAGCTTCCGACCTTGCCAGCCGATGATGTCCCTGGACGTCCGGCATACAGAGGCGACCATCCTTCCACCAAAAGAGTAAATATCAGCCTCTACCCGCTACTCGCCCGCCTGTGGCTGGGCCCTGAGCTGCACCGCAAAAGGTATGCCATGATCCTGGATCCGTCCGACCGGACGCGAACATCTTGTGTAGGTCCATTGGAGGAGGACAAAAAAGGAACGCAGTAGCTAGTGATGAGTACTCATTTATGGGAATGGGGTCCTATAGCATTGGAGAGGAGGCGGGGTAAACCCACACGTAGGCTGCCATGGAGTCTGTCAGGAAATGTATTATTATTAGGATATTTCC
Source organism: Lithobates clamitans (assembly GCA_037952925.1). NCBI lineage: Eukaryota > Metazoa > Chordata > Amphibia > Anura > Ranidae > Lithobates > Lithobates clamitans. Next base: position 2,687,320 of record JBBGZY010001165.1, read on the forward strand.
TGTGCTGACTGTGTGTCATTCATTGATTTAAAGCAAGTGACTGAACTTGTCCACTAGATGGCAGTTATCATTATAGGAATTTCCATATTATTGGTAAAAAATATGATAAATACCATTTACTAAAATTTTAAAGAATCAACTATATATTGTAGTGTGTGTGTGTACCATTACAGTTTTATGAACAGTTCCTAAATGCGGTAAACTGCAAAATTAAATTATTAAAAGGTTCCTGAAGCCTGTAATAAGCAGCTGAATAGATAAGATATCTGGACGAATGGATAAGGAAGTAAATAGGCATTGATGATTATAAATACTCAAATATGTGATGTCTTAAGCATCATCATGTAGGTTACTGCAATGCCTAAGCCAAACCAAAGTATCTTGAACCTTTTTTCTGTTTCAAAATATTTTGTGACACAACTGCCTAATTTTACAACACGGCTTCCTTTTTTTTTACTTTCTTAAACATTGTTTCTGTTGAGCCACTGCTTAAGAAGTGTGTGCTTTGACCACAGCCTAATGGGTTGCGGTTACTTCCTCTGTTTCTGTTTCAGCTTTCTAACAGATTTCTCTAAACACAGAAATACACACATATAGCAACAAAGACATATGCACATTAGTTAAATGTTTAAACAGTCTGCTAAATCATCTGAAGCCTCCCACTGGGGCCAGCTGTATAGCTTAGACCCTGCTGCTCTTTTCTTTTATTTCCTAACAAGACCAACTGTGTGGCTGCCCTTTAGATGTCTTACAGAAGTTTCATTATTCATTAGCTAATAACTGCAAATATTTAATAGGTGTCATTCTATGTTCACCTTTTCCAACCCAATGGAACATTCTCTATATATATAGGACATTGTTTTGAAGATGGGCATTTATGCAAGATAAACCATAGGAACTTCACTGCAACTGTCAATGCAAACTACAGTTATGGGGAAACTATAATTAATACCTGTGTATACACACATTACTAAGATTTATGTACAATCTGCTAGAGTGTGAATAATGTATAAATCTCTTTAGTTATATCAAAGCAGCTCTCCCTAGGAGGTTTTGCCTGAATGATTGGCTCTGACAGGAAAAGCTCCAAAACTCCCCGGTAGTGTCGAAGCTTTCCACGTCTTCCTGTTACCCACTCCTTGCGAGTGTCCCATTGGCCCAATTCCTATTAGCCAGCACGAACATTTACTAAGAGTACATGCCTGCATGAGAGTGCATGTGGTTGTGCATGTGTATCACAGCATGTGCGCGGATGTGCATTCATGCCCAGAATGAGCATTGGCACCAGATGGCATATTTTAGGGATGCTTCTCATTCTCCTGCTTCTGGATTGTCACAAAATGTTTCTTCCAGCAGCATCTTCAAGTAAGGAAGTGTTGCAAACCATGGCCTCCCAAAATCCCTTTTGCTTAACCTCCCTGGCGGTATGATTATTTTGGATTTTAGGTGCTGAAAGCGGTACAATTATTTTGCATGGAAATTTGGTGTTTTATATTGTAGGCCTGTAATTCTTAACAATAACACACTTAAATCTGTCCAAACAAGAGTCTAGTAGATATCCCGGGTATGATGAAGTTTGAAACACAAAAACATAAATTATAATATAATAAATAAATATAAATAATTAAAAAAAAAAAATATATAATAATAATAAAATAAATTTCCCCACGATTCACTATCGCTCAATTCTGCAAGTGTTCTAATTTACTATCGCTGTTTTCTAGCTGGTCTAAAGCCACTTTTGACATAAAGGGACACTTTTTGGTTGCTATGGACAATCTCTAGTTTCCAGGCAGAAAGAACAGTATATATCATATAAAACTGCATGCAGGGCAGGGGCCAAAGCATTGGGGACAAAAGGGATGTGAAAAGATTTCATACAGTACTGTAATCTGTAAGATTACAGTACTGTATGTGTTATGGTTTGTACATTTTTTTGAATTTTCCACCAGGCTCCGCCCCCATGCGTCGCAACGCTCGCAGGGAATGGAGTCTGGCACGGAGAGGCTTCGGAGGAGACAGAGCCCGCAGACACAGCGGGGGACATCGCAGGATCCTGGGGACAAGGTAAGTAACGCCGCACCAGGATCCTGCAATGTAATCCCGAGTGTGGCTCGGGGTTACCGCTAATGGGACTGAAATTTAAACCCGAGCCACACTTGGGAATACCATCAGGGAGGCTACCCTGATCTTGGATTCTGCTTGTAAAGTTGCTTACCAATTCCTGACCTCAGTTCCATCCACATCTCTGACTCCTATGATTTTGTACCTCACTGCTTGCTCACTGCTGACCTGGGCTTTCTATGTGACTATGCTTCTGTCTGATTTGGATCCATGCTAATACAAAGTGGGGATTATTTACTAAAATTGGAGAGTGCAACATCTGGTGCAACTCTGTACAGAAACCAATCAGCTTCCAGGTTTGTTGTCAAAGCTGAATTGAACAAGATAAGAAGTTAGAAGATGATTGGCTACCATGTACAGCTGCACTCTCCAGTTTTAGTAAATCAACTCCAGTGCCTGCACTGACTGCATTCAGCATCAGCTCCAGTTATTCCTGTGTGTTCCTGTCGCAAGCTCACTGGGAGAGGTAGTGGATTCTGCCTTCTGAATCTGCAGTGAAACCAGAGTTCCCCTTTAACCGCATCTATTAGTGTTACTCCTGTTCCTTGGCACTTACTTGGTCTTACTTTCAGTGGTGCTTGCGGTGGAGATGCAAGAAAGGCCAACCTCACTATTTCGGTCTTCTATCAGGTACATGATTCCCTTTTGTTTTATTTTGTTTTTTAATGTTTCCTTACTGACCAATAGGAATAAGAATCAGGCAGGTGCAAGCAAGTTTGTCGTCTATCAGAAAGTCAGAAAGTGTCATAGCTCTTCATGTGAAAATAACAAGGAATTTGTTCTAATATGGGTAAACTGAGGGCTGCAGAAAGTTCTTGCATTTTATACCTTAACATTATTCCCCTAGATGACATACATATCTTACATAGTGGAAAGGAAGGAGATAACCCTCCATTTTCCCCTCTTACTGTATACAGTAAAGCCCTCTTACAACAGAAGGTACTCCTATATCTCAAGCTATCATTTATCCCAAAAATAAGAGGATGATTTCTTATTTCAGGACATGAAAACATTATTTTATGCCCTAACAGCCAATGGACATCTAGAGCCACTGGTGTATGTTGCAAAATATAACCTATTATTATAGTCTTTTTTACCAAAATACTAGAGCTGCACGATTCTGGCCAAAATGAGAATCACAATTTTTTTGCTTGGAATAAAAAGATCATTTCTCTCACGACTCTCGCGACGTAAAATCTTTCACATTATACCAAAATAAAAAAATTGGGCTAACCTTACTGGTTAGTTTTTTTTTAAATTCATTCAAGTGTAATTTTTTAAATTTTTTCCCAGAAAATTGCATTTGAACGACTGCTGCGCAAATACAGTGTGACATAAAGAATTGCAACGACTACCATTTTATACTAAAAAAAAATATATATAATGTTTTGGGGGTCTAAGTAATTTTCTAGCAAAAAAAAAATGATTTTAACTTGAAACCATTACATGTCAGAAAAAGGTTTAGTGTTTAAGTGGTTAAACTTCCCTCATTTTCACACCAAGGTGTATTCCTTTGATCTAAAGGACAACTTGTTACAATGTTTACTTAAGTTTCACTGCTAAAGAATGAGCTCAGTGAAGCTGGCCCCCCTACAATCAGCACAAATAAAAACTCAAGTGTGTTTCTTTAGTGCTTCGTTTGTGCTGTTTTGTGCCGTAAAAATTTACATTTGTGCTGCTTTTATTTTTAAGATATTAGCAATTGTTTTTTCCAGATTATGACATCACCTAGCCCCCCTACAACGCCCAAATGACACAAAACTGGTCTCGTTGGTTAGTGCTACGTTTCTGATGGTTTGTGCTGCTAAAATTTTTATTTGTGCTGTTATGGTTTTTAAGTTATAACGGTTTTGTTTTTTTTCAAACCCCACTCACTTTGCCCACCCTACAATCAGCACAAATAAAAACTCAAGTGTGTTTCTTTAGTGCTACATTTGTGCTGTTTTGTGCTGCTAAAATTTCCGTTCTACCTTTTATCGTTTTTGCGTTATTAATGATTTATTAAAGGTCACCAAAAGTCAGTCAGCCCCCCTACAACACCCAAATGACACAAAACTGGTCTTGTTGGTTAGTGCTACGTTTGTGCTGGTTTGTGCTGCTAAAATTTTTATTTGTGCTGTTATGGTTTTTAAGTTATAACAGTTTTGTTTTTTTTCAAACCCCACTCACTTTGCCCACCCTACAATCAGCACAAATAAAAACTCAAGTGTGTTTCTTTAGTGCTACATTTGTGCTGTTTTGTGCTGCTAACATTTCCGTTCTACCTTTTATCGTTTTTGCGTTATTAATGATTTATTAAAGGTCACCGAAGGTCATTTAGCCCCCCTACAACACCTAAATGACACGAAACTGGTCTCATTGGTTAGTGCTACGTTTGTGCTGTTTTGTGCTGCTAAAATTTCGGTTCTATCTTTTATCGTTTTCACGTTATTAATGATTTATTAAAGGTCACCAAAAGTCAGTCAGCCCCCCTACAACACCCAAATGACACAAAACTGGTCTCGTTGGTTAGTGCTACGTTTGTGCTGTTTTGTGCTGCTAAAAATTCCGTTCTATCTTTTATCGTTTTTGCGTTATTAATGATTTATTAAAAGGTCACCAAAGGTCAGTCAGCCCACCTACAACGCCCAAATGACACAAAACTGGTCTCGTTGGTTAGTGCTACGTTTGTGCTGTTTTGTGCTGCTAAAATTTTCGTTCTACCTTTTATCGTTTTTGCGTTATTAATGATTTATTAAAGGTCACCGAAGGTCACTCAGCCCCCCTACAACACCCAAATGACACAAAACTGGTCTTGTTGGTTAGTGCTACGTTTGTGTTTTTTTGTGCTTCTAAAATTTCCGTTCTATCTCTTATCGTTTTCGCGTTATTAATGATTTATTAAAGGTCACCAAAAGTCAGTCAGCCCCCCTACAACACCCAAATGACACAAAATTGGTCTCGTTGGTTAGTGCTACGTTTGTGCTGGTTTGTGCTGCTAAAATTTTTATTTGTGCTGTTATGGTTTTTAAGTTATAACAGTTTTGTTTTTTTTTCAAACCCCACTCACTTTACCCACCCTACAATCAGCACAAATGAAAACTCAAGTGTGTTTCTTTAGTGCTACATTTGTGCTGTTTTGTGCTGCTAACATTTCCGTTCTACCTTTTATCGTATTTGCGTTATTAATGATTTATTAAAGGTCACCGAAGGTCATTTAGCCCCCCTACAACACCTAAATGACACGAAACTGGTCTCATTGGTTAGTGCTACGTTTGTGCTGTTTTGTGCTGCTAAAATTTCGGTTCTATCTTTTATCGTTTTCAAGTTATTAATGATTTATTAAAGGTCACCAAAAGTCAGTCAGCCCCCCTACAACACCCAAATGACATGAAACTGGTCTCGTTGGTTAGTGCTACATTTGTGCTGGTTTGTGCTGCTAAAATTTTTATTTGTGCTGTTATGGTTTTTAAGTTATAACAGTTTTGTTTTTTTCAAACCCCACTCACTTTGCCCACCCTACAATCAGCACAAATAAAAACTCAAGTGTGTTTCTTTAGTGCTACGTTTGTGCAGTTTTGTGCTGCTAACATTTCCGTTCTACCTTTTATCGTATTTGCGTTATTAATCATTTATTAAAGGTCACCGAAGGTCATTTAGCCCCCCTACAACACCTAAATGACACGAAACTGGTCTCATTGGTTAGTGCTACGTTTGTGCTGTTTTGTGCTGCTAAAATTTCGGTTCTATCTTTTATCGTTTTCACGTTATTAATGATTTATTAAAGGTCACCAAAAGTCAGTCAGCCCCCCTACAACACCCAAATGACACAAAACTGGTCTCGTTGGTTAGTGCTACGTTTGTGCTGTTTTGTGCTGCTAAAAATTCCGTTCTATCTTTTATCGTTTTTGCGTTATTAATGATTTATTAAAGGTCACCAAAGGTCAGTCAGCCCCCCTACAATGCCCAAATGACACAAAACTGGTCTCGTTGGTTAGTGCTACGTTTGTGCTGTTTTGTGCTGCTAAAATTTCCGTTCTACCTTTTATCGTTTTTGCGTTATTAATGATTTATTAAAGGTCACCGAAGGTCACTCAGCCCCCCTACAACACCCAAATGACACAAAACTGGTCTTGTTGGTTAGTGCTACGTTTGTGCTCTTTTGTGCTTCTAAAATTTCCGTTCTATCTCTTATCGTTTTCGCGTTATTAATGATTTATTAAAGGTCACCAAAAGTCAGTCAGCCCCCCTACAACACCCAAATGACACAAAACTGGTCTCGTTGGTTAGTGCTACGTTTGTGCTGGTTTGTGCTGCTAAAATTTTTATTTGTGCTGTTATGGTTTTTAAGTTATAACAGTTTTGTTTTTTTTCAAACCCCACTCACTTTGCCCACCCTACAATCAGCACAAATAAAAACTCAAGTGTGTTTCTTTAGTGCTACATTTGTGCTGTTTTGTGCTGCTAACATTTCCGTTCTACCTTTTATCGTTTTTGCGTTATTAATGATTTATTAAAGGTCACCGAAGGTCATTTAGCCCCCCTACAACACCTAAATTACACGAAACTGGTCTCATTGGTTAGTGCTATGTTTGTGCTGTTTCGTGCTGCTAAAATTTCGGTTCTATCTTTTATCGTTTTCACGTTTATTTATTTATTTATTTCAGGTACTTATATAGCGCCATCAATTTACGCAGCGCTTTACATATATATATATATATTATACATTCACATCAGTCCCTATACCCTCAAGGAGCTTACAATCTAAGGTCCCTAACTCACATTCATACATACCAGGGCCAATTTAGACAGGATCCAATTAACCTACCAGCATGTCTTTGGAGTGTGGGAGGAAACCGGAGTACCCGGAGGAAACCCACGCAGACACAGGGAGAACATGCAAACTCCAGGCAGGTAGTGTCGTGGTCGGGATTCGAACCAGCGACCCTTCTTACTGCTAGGCGAGAGTGCTACCCACTGCACCACTGTTATTAATGATTTATTAAAGGTCGCCAAAAGTCAGTCAGCCCCCCTACAACACCCAAATGACACAAAACTGGTCTCGTTGGTTAGTGCTACGTTTGTGCTGTTTTGTGCTGCTAACATTTCCATTCTATCTTTTATCGTTTTTGCGTTATTAATGATTTATTAAAGGTCACCAAAGGTCAGTCAGCCCCCCTACAACGCCCAAATGACACGAAACTGGTCTCGTTGGTTAGTGCTACGTTTGTGCTGCTAAAATTTTTATTTGTGCTGTTATGGTTTTTAAGTTATAACAGTTTTGGTTTTTTTCAAACCCCACTCACTTTGCCCACCCTACAATCAGCACAAATAAAAACTCAAGTGTGTTTCTTTAGTGATACATTTGTGCTGTTTTGTGCTGCTAACATTTCCGTTCTACCTTTTATCGTTTTTGCGTTATTAATGATTTATTAAAGGTCACCGAAGGTCATTTAGCGCCCCTACAACACCTAAATGACACGAAACTGGTCTCATTGGTTAGTGCTACGTTTGTGCTGTTTTGTGCTGCTAAAATTTCAGTTCTATCTTTTATCGTTTTCACGTTATTAATGATTTATTAAAGGTCACCAAAAGTCAGTCAGCCCCCCTACAACACCCAAATGACACGAAACTGGTCTCATTGGTTAGTGCTACATTTGTGCTGTTTTGTGCTGCTAAAATTTTTATTTGTGCTGTTATGGTTTTTAAGTTATAACAGATTTTTTTTTTCAAACCCCACTCACTTTACCCCACCTACAATCAGCACAAATAAAAACTCAAGTGTGTTTCTTTAGTGCTACATTTGTACTGTTTTGTGCTGTTTAAATTTATGTTCTATCCTTTATCGTTTTTGCGCTATTAATGATTTTTTTAAAGGTCACCAAAGGTCACTCAGCCCCCCTACTACACCCAAATGACACAAAACTGGTCTCGTTGGTTAGTGCCTCATTTGTGCTGGTTTGTGCTGCTAAAATTTTTATTTGTGCTGTTATGGTTTTTTAGTTATAACAGCTTGTTTTTATATTTGTGCTTTTTTGTGTTATAATAATACAAATTTGTGCTGCTTTTATTTTTAAGATAATAGCAATTTGTTTTTTCCAGATGATGACGTCACCCCGCCCTCCTGTCACGTACCTGGTTAGTGAGCTCCTGGTTGGAAAGCAGCCATGGGAGCACAGTGAGGTATGAGTGCCTGTGATCAGTCCAGTATACTGCGTGGTGGAAGCAGTCAGCAGGTGGATGTGGCGGCAGAACCAGCAGGTGGCAGATGAGCTGGCACTGAGCTTGGCTGGTGGCAGACTGTGGGTAAGCAGCTGGAAGCAGGAGACAGATGAGACCTTGCTGGGCTGAAGAGCTGTAGCAGGCTGGATGAGCAGGATGCAGGGTCAGATGAGCTGGATCCATAATGGTCAGGCAGATCAGGCATAGACGGCAGACAACAGGATAGTCGGGTCACAAGCCAAGTCAGCAACAGGAGGTAGATCAGAAAAGAAGAGAAGGCAGAAGCAGAATCCAGAGACAAGCCAAGGTTAGGGCAGGTAGCAGTCAAACGGACGTCAGGAGCAAGCTGGGTTAGGATCAGAGGTCAAACACAGGAATCAGTAATGAACACACAGAAGCGGCACACCAAATTGCAGCCTGTTTAAATAGTCTGTCTGGTGCCAGCATTGGTGACAGGCTCACGCTCATCTGCCCAGCCAGTTGTCAGTCTGCGCATGCACATATGTATGTACAGGGAGACATCATTTGTGCTATGCAAAAGCCTTCCCTGACACCCCCTACAACAGCCAAACAAAATGAAAACGGGCTGGTTGGTTAGTGCCACGTTTGTGTTGGTTTGTGCCTATTAACTTTCCATTCTATCTCCTTTTGTTTTTCAGTTATTGTTTGAACCCCCAAATTATTCAGTTATTTAATAAAGGTCACCAAAGGTTACCCAGCCCCCCTACAAGAGACAAATGCATGAAACTGGGCTGGTTGGTGCCTCCTTTGTGCTGTTTAAATATCAGTTCTACCGCTTTTCGTTTTTCAGTTATTTACTATTTATTAAAAGTCACCAAAGGTCACTCAGCCCCCCCTACACATGAAACTGGGTTGGTTGGTTAGAGCTGCGTTTGTGCTGTTAAAATTATTATGTGTGCTGCTTTGTTTTCTTAATTGTAAAAGTTTGTTTTTATTTGATCAAACCCCACCCACTTGGCATCCCATGTTATTAGATACTATAAGGCCTCATGCACACGAGACGCTGTTAAACGCGTTAAATAGTAAATAACTGAAAAACAAAAAGTGGTAGAACTGATATTTAAACAGCACAAACCAGCACAAAGGAGGCACCAACCAGCCCAGTTTCATGCCCTTTGTCTCTTGTAGGGGGGCTGGGTAACCTTTGGTGACCTTTAATAAATCAACAATAACTGAAAAACAAAAGGAGATAGAATGGAAAGTTAATAGGCACAAACCAACACAAACGTGGCACTAACCAACCAGCCCATTTTCATTTTGTTTGGCTGTTGTAGGGGGTGTCAGGGAAGGCTTTCGCATAGCACAAATGATGTCTCCCTGTACATACATATGCGCATGCGCAGACTGGCAACTGGCTGGGCAGATGAGCATGAGCCTGTCACCAATGCTGGCACCAGACAGACTATTTAAACAGGCTACAATTTGGTGTGCTACTTCTGTGTGTTCATTCCTGATTCCTGTGTTTGACCTCTGATCCTAACCCAGCTTGCTCCTGACCTCCGTTTGACTGCTACCTGCCCTGTCCTTGGCTTGTCTCTGGATTCTGCTTCTGCCTTCTCTTCTTGCCTGATCTACCTCCTGTTTCTGACTTGGCTTGTGACCCGACTATCCTGTTGTGTGCTGTCTATGCCTGATCTGCCTGACCATTATGGATCCGGCTCATCTGACCCTGCATCCTGCTCATCCAGCCTGCTACAGCTCTTCAGCCCAGCAAGGTCTCATCTGTCTCCTGCTTCCAGCTGCTTACCCACAGTCTGCCACCAGCCAAGCTCAGTGCCAGCTCATCTGCCACCAGCTGGTTCTGCCGCCACATCCACCTGCTGACTGCTGCCACCACGCAGTCTACTGGACTGATCACAGGCACTCATACCTCACTGTGCTCCCATGGCTGCTTTCTAACCAGGAGCTCACTAACCAGGTATGAGGCAGGAGGGCGGGGTGACGTCATCATCTGGAAAAAACAAATTGCTGTTATCTTAAAAATAAAAGCAGCACAAATTTTTATTATTATAACACAAAAAAGCACAAATATAAAAACAAGCTGTTATAACTAAAAAACCATAACAGCACAAATAAAAACTTTAGCAGCACAAACCAGCACACACGAGGCACTAACCAACAAGACCAGTTTTGTGTCATTTGGGCGTTGTAGGAGGGCTGACTGACTTTTGGTGACCTTTAATAAATCATTAATAACGCGAAAACGATAAAAGATAGAACAGAATTTTTAGCAGCACAAAACAGCACAAACATAGCACTAACCAACGAGAACAGTTTTGTGTCATTTGGGTGTTGTAGGGGGGCTGAGTGACCTTCGGTGACCTTTAATAAATCATTAATAACGCAAAAAAGATAAAAGGTAGAACGGAAATTTTAGCAGCACAAAACAGCACAAATGTAGCACTAAAGAAACACACTTGAGTTTTTATTTGTGCTGATTGTAGGGTGGGCAAAGTGAGTGGGGTTTGAAAAAAAAATAAACTGTTATAACTTAAAAACCATAACAGCACAAATAAAAATTTTAGCAGCACAAACCAGCACAAACGTAGCACTAACCAACGAGACCAGTTTTGTGTCATTTGGGCATTGTAGGGGGGCTGACTGACCTTTGGTGACCTTTAATAAATCATTAATAACGCAAAAATGATAAAAGATAGAACTGAAATGTTAGCAGCACAAAACAGCACAAATGTAGCACTAACCAACGAGACCAGTTTTGCGTCATTTGGGCATTGTAGGGGGGCTGACTGACCTTTGGTGACCTTTAATAAATCATTAATAACACAAAAATGATAAAAGATAGAACGGAATTTTTAGCAGCACAAAACAGCACAAACGTAGCACTAACCAAGGAGACCAGTTTTGTGTCATTTGGGCATTGTAGGGGGGCTGACTGACCTTTGGTGACCTTTAATAAATCATTAATAACGCATAAACGATAAAAGATAGAACAGAATTTTAAGCAGCACAAAACAGCACAAACGTAGCACTAACCAACGAGACCAGTTTTGTGTCATTTGGGCATTGTAGGGGGGCTAGGTGATGTCATAGTCTGGAAAAAACAATTGCTAATATCTTAAAAATAAAAGCAGCACAAATGTAAATGTTTACGGCACAAAACAGCACAAACGTAGCACTAAAGAAACACACTTGAGTTTTTATTTGTGCTGATTGTAGGGGGGCCAGCTTCGCTGAGCTTAAAGAATGTTGTGATTTTTTGCAGACTGCCCATTTTTTTTTCTTTCTTTTGACGGCTGTTGGCTTTAGCAGAGCAGAGAGATATCTCTACATAAAAAGAATCGGGAAATACTTTTTTCAAGATCGATACGGCGCAAAAATCGCGATAATGATTAATCGTGCAGCTCTACAAAATGCATGCAGTTGTTTCATGCTATTTGGTCATTGTCAGTGCGATGTTTGAAAACCATGGCTATAATAGAACAGGGTCTGGGACTCAGTGAGACCGTATTGTTATACTTCCTTGTTACTATATAGATTAAAAGGATATTTGTTAGAAAGTAATGTATACAAATCCACCTTCTGTGCAGGATGCTAGAAAATCTGTTGCCATTTGCAAATGTTATTACTATGGGCTTTTATAGGACTTTTTAATGGAACATCATAGTTACAAAGTTACATAGTCAGGTTTAAATTCAGTTCAGTGAATCTTTCCTCATAGATAAGCTTCTTCATGCCTCTTATCAGTCTGGTTGCACCTCTCTTCACTTTCTCCAGTTTTCTACTATCCATCAGAGAAAAGAAAAAAACACTGTATGCATATTATTTGCCCCCTCACTGAAGTGGGTCTTCTATCCGGGAGGCCGCATACTGTATATGCATACCCGTGTTCATGTTGGGAGCACGTTGCACAGCATGCTCCCAGCACAGGGATAGGTCTCTCACTGAAAGCCCTGGATCCTGTATTAACCCCTTCAGCTCCAGAGAATTTACTCCCCTTCATGAGCAGGCCATTTTTTGCCAAACGGCACTGCGTTACTTTAACTGACAATTGCACGGTTGTGTGACACTGTGCCTAAATGAAAATTATATAATTTCTTCCCACACATATAGCTTTCTTTTGGTGGTATTTGATCACCTCTGCGTTTTTTATTTTTTGCGGTATAAACAAAAAAAGACTGACAATTTTGTAAAAAAAAAAAAACAATATTTTTAACTTTCTGCTATAAAACATATCCAATAAAAAAATGTAAAAAATCTAATTTCTTCATCAATTTAGCCCAATATGTATTCTGCTACATATTTTTGGTAAGAAAAATCCCAATAAGTGTATATTTATTGGTTTCCACAAAATGTATAGCATCTACAAACCATGAGATACATTTATGGAATTTATATTTATTTATTTTTTACTAGTAATGGCAGTGATCAGCAACATTGTGGTGGACAAATCAGACACTAAGTGACACTTTTGACACTTTTTTGGGGACCAGTGACACTAATACAGTGATCAGTGCTAAAAAAACACATTAACCTTTGGTAATAAAACCTGGAAGCTCATTGGTTTCTATGCAGAAGTGAGCCTGATTTTGCACTTTCCAGCTTTAGTAAATTAATCCCATTGTGTACTTAAAAGTGGGGTATGCCTGTATGCACTATCACTCCACTAATGACACTGGCAGGGAAGAGGTTAACATCAGGGGCAATCAAAGAGTTAAATGTGTTCCAAGAAGTGCTTACTAACTGTGGGGGAGGTGCTTGTACTGTGGAAAGGCAGAGATTTGTGTTCCTGCTTAGCAGAAACACAGGATCACTAACTTTCCTTCTCACAGAATAGCAGATCCGCTGATTGGCTCCCGCTGTGTCCAATCACGGGGGAGTGATTTGCCGGTGGTGCGCATGCATGCCCCAGACCCAGAAATGGAGAATAACATACAGGTATGTGATTCTGCACAGAGGTGCCGCCTTGCCGACATATATTTATATACAGTATACGGTCAGCTAACGGTTAATGATCGTGAACTAGAAAGCCTGGTTCCCAATCACTTGATCACTGTGATAGCTTCTGATGGAACGTCCAAAGAAAACAAGAAAAAAAAAAAACACGGTATAAATCACCTGGATACAGGAAGAAGTTGTGATGATGCATACAGTTTTACTGACACATGTCAAAGTTGCAAAACTGTGTTCAGACTTTATGATTTGTTTTGCCCTTCATCATGAAGGGGTTAACAGGACAAAGCTTTGGGATAGCACCAGTCATATCTAGTAGGCACAGAAGGTGATGCTAAATGTAGTGTATATTTAACAGAAGTAACACCAAAGCTGCCGACTCATAAGCAAAATCGCTAATTAGAACCATCTGCTCTGTGAAAACTGATAGTGACCAAAGCCTCGTACACACACGATCAGATTTTCCGATGGGAATTGTGTGAAGACAGGCTGTTGGCGAAAAATCCAACCGTTTGTATGCTCCATCGGACAATTGTTGGCCAACTTTCCATGGACAAATGTTGGATGGCAGGTTTTCAAATGTCTGTTGTCAGATTTTCCAAGCGTGTGTACACAAGTCCGTTGGACAAAAGTCCAAAGTACAAACACGCATACTCAGAAGCAAGGACGAGCCAGAGGCAGTCGGTCTTGTAAACTAGCGTTCATAATGAAGAATTAACATTCGTGACGAGGCAAATTATGAAATCTAGAAATACAGCGCACATTCTCTTCTTCTTTAATGGGATAATAATGAAGCTGCTTTGCTGGTGATACTGATGGAGTTCTGCCAAACATAGTTTCAAAGGTTTTTTTTTCTAGTGATATCAAGAATAATATTATGCTTTTTTTTTTTTTTTTGGTGCAAGTTACCACAACATCATTATACCGTAGTTTTTAAGATCAAAGATACAACTATGTTTGTGTCCCTTGTTAATTTTACGTTATATTTTTTAAAATGTAACTGCCTACTCCCAAACTGTCATTTGAAGTAAAACATGTAGCCAAGTATTATTCTACACAATTTTTTTTATTGTGCTATAAAAAAGAAAACAAATAAAATTAGACTTGCTATCTGCCAGTTAAACTTAACCAAAAAGTGCATTCTATGCATCCAAAAATATAGAAAATATATCAAATCAAATCATTATTCAATCAAAAAATAAAATAAAAGCCTCATGCATGTGTCCTGCTTCTTAATATAGGGGGTCAACAATCCCAAGAGTTGGTTAAAGCAGGGGTCCGTCATCCGGAGATAATTCCGAAAATCATCCGAATTATTCTCCTGGAGCTCCCGCAGCAAAGGCATATTACATAATTGGTCACGATTAATATAGCAACCAATTTTTGGTCCAAGAAATTCTTCTCCACCTGTTCCTGGACTGGACTTGGGTCAAAGCAATAACTCCAAGGCCAATAATATATAACACGTTATCTCCTCCCATTCCACAACATGGCTGGTTGATGAATGGCTATTCAAAAAAAAAACTGAAAAGCGCAAAATGAAAAGCACAAACTGAAAAGCGCAAACTGAAAAGCGCAAAATTAAATTCGAGAATCAACACTCACCAAACTTCTACTAACATGACATTAGCAGAAGGAACCCAAACGGTCGTGCTAAAGAGCTGCAAAAACACATAGTACGTTACAACGTTCGTGTTTGTTGGCCCACAATTCCTTGCCGTTTGTATGCAAGACAAGTTCTTGGCCAACGCCCTTTGGACAAAAGTCTGAGGTTTTGTGAAAATCCGATCGTGTGTACGAGGCTTTAGTTTACATCTCTTACAGAAGCTTTATTTCAGGATTCCCTTTTCCTTTAGGGTCCAAAATTGTGATAATACTAAACATCATATCTCTATATAATATATTATGATATATAACATATGATATACTTATGCCCAGATAGCAAGCAATTGTGCTGCAAGTTTGAAAATGACTTGCTGAGCTAATGCTAGACTTGCCAGGCTTCACAAGTTGGTTGCACAATTGCAGCAAGTCCGCATTACATGATACAGTCATCCCACCACAGGGGTCACTGTGGCTGAATTTTCATGCTGTAGACTTGCAGAGCTCTTGCTGTAGACTCACCACTGCAACTTTGCTCTTGCTAGAGACTTGCCACGCAAACTTGCTACAAATTGGAAAAGTGTCAACTAGAACTTGTACTTCAAGTGCTCTGCAAGTGTACAACTTGCCAGTGAACATTTGCAGCAAGTTAACAAGACTTACAATTCAACACTGCCATAAATGTGTGGCAGGTTTTCCTTGCTTGAGTTGTTTCCCATGCTTGCCAACTTCTCTAAGAGTGGGGCCATGGTTGCATAATTTTTTACTCTCCAAAGAGGCATGCCTACTAGGCAGAGGGGAAGTCTCATTCCCAAGTTGGAGTACTAGTCACATTATCACCTACTGTTCTTCCTATCTTCCTATTGCAGGAGATTTCAACACTTTAGTAATAGAACAGCAACATGGTGGCAAGTCAGGCTCCAAAGTTAGTTTTCTTCTAGTACTTTTGCAAATATAAAGTAATGACTGAGACGGCCAATGGCACTTTTTTTTTCGTTGTTTTTTCTTCTTTCCTAAAAACCAGTGCCACTTGCACTTACACAGAAACAGCTTTCCTAGGGAACTTTGAACTGGCACTGACTTGCAGCTGGTGCTAGCAGTAATTGTCCCAATGCCCAAGGCATTTTTATTTTGGGTGACACTACTTTTTTGGTGATTATGATGACACTTTTTTTCTGGGTAGCTACAAGAAACTAACTTTTTTTTCTGTAGGGGAACTCTTTTGTGGTAGATTTAGTATCTGATTGAATGAGACACTAATGGTTGAAATGGTATAAATGAAACTGTCACAGAAACATGTTTGTGTCTTCTGTCTGAAAATCTAAATATACAGTATACGTGAAATACAATAGTTTACTTTTAATTTAGTTACTTTGTGGAAAATTAATCATAAAACACAAAAGAGCATTTTTTAACAAAAAAAAAAAAAAAAACAGCAGTAAACCAACAGTACCAATGGGTTGAGATTATATGTTTCTTTTTTTCTTTCTTTTTTTTTCTTACTGGACAATACACACAAGAAAGGTGCCTAATGGACTTACAATATAGGAACTCTACAACATCACATAGAACTCAGATAGGCACCATAAAGATGGCAACTAGAGACCTTCAGGAACTAAAAATGCTAGGACTCCAAAAGGTTTCTGATCTGAGCACAACTTCAATTTTCTTTTATCTTACAAAGTATATTCTATGCATATTAAAAAATAAAAGTGTTTGCCCCTCTCTACTGCAAGCAACCTTATTCTCCCATTTTAGTTTTAGTATGTCTAGTTCTAGTGTTTCTTATAGAATCACATTTTATCTCTGAAAATATCTCAACTTAAGGTTAAAGTAAATCTAACGCCAAAACTTTTATTTTTTTTTGTCTTTTTTTGTAATTTGTTGACTTGTAGGGCCTTCCCTTGTTATATATAAGACACATCACAACATGAGAAACAAAAGAAATAAAATATATATATATATATAAAACCATTTTTTTTTAAATATTTTGCAGTGTGAGGGTACATTTTTGTCTCTCACAATCTTTTCCTCTGCATACATACATATCTTGTATGTTTAAATAGTCTGGTATCTTGAGATACGGAATAATAATACACTTATATTTTCCAGCATACTGGCTAACTTTAGCATTACAAATTTTTGCCTCTGCAGTTTTTCTGTGTCCCTGTACCTATCTTTAAACAGTCACCCCAACATTTATATGATGTTTAGTTAAGGTTTAACAACAGGAAAATGCCCAAGTAACCGTAAAATTGAAAAAAAAAATGCTCCCAAGGGCCTATAGGCAACTGAAAAAAAATGTAACTAGATCAAATATATATAAAAAAAAATCTTTAGTGTGTACAAATATATATGGAACAGGAATTTAAAACGACAATGTTACATATGTAGATAGCAAGAAATGCAAAGTGTATTTCTCAACCCTGGATGCTACTGCTCAGAAAATTCCAATGCGTTTCAATCGTATTCTGTCCTGATCTTCCTGAGGAGGATAAAGACATCTTCAAATTGTAATATCGTGTGTAACCAGAGCCAACAGAAAACATAGGGACAGTGTGTTTTCCAGGTGGTGATCTATCCGAATAGTGTGCAGAATGTCCAAAGGGACCCACGTAAAATCACATCTGCTGGATGTAAGGGAATGGAGAGGTGCACACACAAGCCCGCAAAAAAAGCACTTGATGGTAAGAACCTCTCAATATACAACTGACACGTTGAAGGGAATTAAAAAAAAATATATTTTATATATATATATACATATGTGTGTTTATCCCACTTAATTCTGTAGCCAATTCAAATCCAATGTGGGTTACAGATCCATTGTTCACATGGACACATGTGTAGTTTACAAGTTTAAAGGATCAAGGATTCATGTAAGTAGATAATTTTGATCCCTCACATATCCGGGTAGGTAAGAGTATCAATGTCTAGCAGCCATTCCCATCCTGCGACTGATCACTCACTGCAGAGGATAAGGTGTGTCAGTGCAGAGATTTGCCCAAATAACCTTGCTCATATGGATTTTCTCTGTTAATGAAGGACAGGGATAAGATATAGATGGGTAAATTGGAATGTAAAAGATATAAAGTTATAGGAACTGTATATAATTTTTATTGTGGAAGCCAAATTCTAGTGACCTCTATAGATATAAAGAGTAATGATCTTTGCATTTTAGTTAATTATCTCCCCCCCGTTAAGCCACTTTACCTTCGGAAGGTTTTACCACCTTCGTGACCAGGGCATTTTTTGCTATTTAGCACTGTACTACTTTACTTGCAAATGCTCAGTAATGTACTTACGTAAATAAAACGTATATATTTTTTTTCACAAATAGAACTTTCTTTTGGTGGTATTTAATCACCACAGTTTTTTTTTAATGTCCACAATTTTGAAAAAAAAAAAATTTCAGTGTATATTATTTAAAGTGGGCTTCCACCCAAAAAACAAAAATACCTGGAAAAATTCTAAAAAACAAAACAAAAAAACATTTGGATATTTTTTTTTTTTTTTCACTTACCTCTAAATGCCTGTTGCTAGGTGGTCCCTCGTAGTCTGCCTGTTCCTTTGCCTGGGCTGGTTACATCACTTCCCCCTCGGCACAGGAAGGGCTCCGCTCTGCTCCCTCCCTCCTGTCAATCATCTGGGACCCATTACAGGTCCCAGGTGATTAAGCGGCCAATCACGCCGCGCGGCGCCGCTCGCGTATGCGCAGTGGGTGCCAGGCTGTGAAGCCACAGCCCGGCGCCCACAGTTGCAATGCCGACGCCGACGAGTGGAGGGGGGGACGAGCGGGGCTTCGATCCCCTGCATCGCTGGACCCAGGGACAGGTGAATGTCCAATTAAAAGTCAGCAGCTGCAGTATTTGTAGCTGCTGACTTTAAATTTTTTTTTTTTTTGACGGCCCCCCTGGGTGGAACTCCTCTTTAATTTGTGTGAAAGTTATAGATTCTACAAACTATGGTATATACTGTATATTTGAAATTTGATCAGTCCTGATGTACTGTCCTGCCATTTTTTTAAGGCACTAAAATGCCAGGACAGTATACTTTCCTTTTTGGAAAGTGAACAATCAAAGGTATTTAGTAAGAGGCATGGCAAGTTTTTGAATTTGTAATTTTTTTGTCAAATTTTTTGGAAAGTGGAGAAATTGAATAAAATATTTTTTTTTATTTCATTTTTTTTTTACATACTGTCACCAGTGCAATATCATATAACTGTCTTGGCGGTGATCAGGGATACTGACTGGTGACAGTATGTAAAAAAAAAATTCCATGAGATTTTTAAACATTTTTGTATTCTTTATTATTTTTTTTACATGCTGTTTTAAAAAGTTGTTCCAGTAATGCCTCGCTCACATGCAGCGTATCAATGTGTATGCCATGCAAGGGGCATGTTTACACACATGGGGATGCATAGGTGTTCCCAGCATCCACGTACAGAATTTCCCACTGATGTCTATTGGAAAGCAGTGGCTACACATGCGCTGCTCCCAATTTGACATCCATGTAGGTGCGGGTTCACAGTCTCAAACATCGTGTGTGTGCCATGTTTGCCCACCCCTTTACACATTGATGAACTCCATGTAAAAGAGGCCTAGGAGCTAGAGCCCAGGTCTAAAGAATATATTTTCTCTCATAGGCAGTTCCCCGGGAAAGGCCATGGAATGGCCCATAACCAATCTTGTAGGCTGGTGTGTAGTGAGGAAAGCAGCAGACATGTTTTGGTGGAGACTAGAAATTTGATCTATTGAGATTTATTACATGCGATTCAGAATATGTCGCATATGTTCTGGAATGCCCATGCTCCCTTCAATACGTGGGCAGGACTACACGACAATTAAAAACTAGAATAAATAAACATCTTACAAATATAAAAAATAGCTACCCTAACCACAGTGTTTCAAGACATTTTAAACTCTTCCACAATAGTGATCCAACACTGTATACGTTTTACGGTATTGACAAAATTTCCAAACACTGGAGGGGTACACACATGAAGAGAGCTATATCACAAAATGAAACATACTGGCTCTATAAATTACATACCATGCAACCCCATGGAATAAATATAGAAATAGACCTACATTGCTTCCTGACCAATGATTGACACCTTGGGTCACCCTTAAGTGTTATTCATTTTGTATTTTCCCAATCAGCTGGGAATATTTTAAAACTTTATTCCCACATTTTCCAACTAGCTAGAACTACCCACTACTCTTGTCCCCAATTAGTCCTAACACTATCCCTTTTAAACACACATGTCCATCTGTTGGATACTAATCTTTTTAGTTTAATATGGAATTTAAAATATGTGCTGTCATCTTCCTACATATGGTAATCTATGGGATTATCCCATTGTGATTAACCCAATGGTAACAACAATAATTTTTATCCAACATGTAACAATTAGATATTGTAAACCGAGACTGTGGCTGCACGTTTATTAAGGTTTTTTTAATTTTCAAAGTAATTTTTATTTTTATATTTTTTTGTGTTGGTGTTTTCCAACCTTTTTTATATGATCCACTAGGGGGAGTACTATACAGTGCCCCCGATCACTGTTAGTTTCAATAATACAACTTTATTGGCACGAGCGGCTTCTTACTACGCCTATCTATCCGTCCCCTCTGCTATAAATTCTCATAACCTAGTGACCAGCGTACGCTTCCCTGAAGACGTTTATATGAAATGAACGTCGGAGTGGTACGTGGTCAAGTAATCTCTTCCTACGTCCGGTTATCTGGTTGTCACTCCAGGTGGAACGCACACCGACTCTCGAGGCGGTGTGAAGGGATCCTTGTCCTCATCCATACCGAGACAAGCGAGCAGCCCCAGTGCCGGGTAGGCACCTACCAATGTAAGTGGCCATTTGGCTTTTTTATCTGTTTTATACAATTTTTTTAAACGGTGTTATACTATGGAAGTTTTTATTGTTTTTCACATATCCCATATCTGAATTACCGGGGCCAGAAGGGTTCTTTGCTTATCATGATCCAACATCCAGTTATCCAAAGTGAGCAGGCACAATCCTGCACAAGCGCTAATGACTCTCTTTTTATTTAAAGGAGTCATTGGTATCTGGTAAGCAGATATCTTTTTACTACTGCAAGGTGCATTTCTCTTTTCTCTTGGTGAAGGAACCCCTATCTGTTTACATCAAGAAATCAACCATTTTGGAAGACCCTTTTGTTTTACTGACTACTGAGTTAGTCCACCACTGGGACATTTATCATTATCACTTTCATTGTGTGTCACAAATTTGTTATTTATAATATTTTTTACTTATTTATTCACTTTTTACTTCTCAAGGTTTGTGAGAGGTTTTTTTCATTTAGTCTTCATATTATATTTAACATTCAACACTTCAATAATTTTTCACTACTCACTATAACTAATAGCGCCCCCTATCTATTCACATATGTTTTATGAAAATAATGTGCCTGGTGCTTTCCTCAAAACTCCCCAGCAACAAAAACCTGGCAGTGGTTCTAACCCTTTAGAAACACTTAACTAGACACAGAGAAACCAACATTTTATGAAAAAGTGTTAGTATGGAGTTAGACCAGCAACACCTCAGGCAGCAATCTTCTTCTATGATATTAGGAAGCACTATTTATTTTATGCTTACGTTACTCATCCGAATCTGTATTCCTATATGACCATCTCTGCACATTGTGAGACACAATTTATTTAATAATTACAATTGTGTTAAGACTAATAATTACAATTTAGTACTTCTTTGAAATTCTGTTGTCATATATACAACTAGCCTGCTACAAAATGGCTTTGAGATTAGGGTCTGTGGAGAAAAGTCCATGTATGTGCAGTACTCCATTGCCCACAATTAAGTAAAGGGTAAAGCCTCGTATACACGATCAGATTGTTCGCCAACAAAACCGTGGAACTTTGTCCGAAGGGCATTGGCCCAAACTTGTCTTGCATAAACACGGTTACATAATTGTTGGCCAACAAATACGAAGGTAGTGATGTACTACATTGTTTTTCAGCTCTTTAGCGCCACTCTTTGGGCTCCTTCTGCTAATTTCGTGTTAGTAGAAGTTTAGTGAGTGTTGATTTGTGTTTTTCTTTTCGTGCTTTTCATTTAGCGCTTTTCAGTTTGTTTCTGAACGGCCGTTCGTTAACCAGACATGTTGCGGAATCAGAGGAGATAACGTGTTATTTATTAGTGGCCTTGGAGTTATTGCTTTGACATTTTTTTTTGGTTGAATAATAATGATTTGATTTGTTATATTTTCTATATTTCTGGATGCATAGAATGCACTTTTTGGTTAAGTTCTATTGGCAGATAGCATGTCTAATTGTATTTGTTTTCTTTTTTTAATGCACAATAAAAAAATTTTGTAGAATAATACTTGGCTATGTGTTTAACTTCAAATGACAGTTTGGGAGTAGGCAGTTACATTTTAAAAAATACAATGTAAAACTAACAAGGGACACCAACATTTATATCTTTGATCTCAAAAACTACGGGATAATGGTGTTGTTTTAACTTGCCCAAATAATCATAATAAGCATAATAATAATATTCTTGATATCACTAGATAAAAAAAGCCTTTGAAAATTTAAAATTTGTTTGCAATAACTCCATCAGTATCACCAGCAAAGCAGCTTCATTATTATCCCATTAATGAAGAAGAGAATATACACTGCATTTCCAGATTTCATAATTTGCCACGTCACAAATGTTAATTCTCCATTACGAACACTAGTTTACAAGACCGACCGCTTCTGGCTCATCCTTGCTTCCTTGCTTCCGAGCATACGTGTTTGTACTTTGGACTTTTGTCTGACGGACTTGTGTACACACAATCGGAAAATCCGCCAACACATATTTGTTGGCGGAAAATTTGAAACCTGCTAACCAACATTTGTTGGCGGAAAGTCCAACAACAATTGTCCGAACATACACGCGGTCGGATTTTTGCAGTCGGATTTTCCACCAACAGCCTGACATCAAACGTTTCCCGTTGGAAAATTTGATCGTGTGTATGGGCCTTAAGAACCTCCCTAAACAGTTGTAGTCTACAATATGTGGTCAAAGTCACCAGCTGATTGGTAGTTTGTAGTGGGCAACACATATGAAATGGAGGGGATGAGAGAGGCTAGTTAGCCTCATCAAAACTGAATTTTTAATATATTATAGAAAAAAAAAGAAAAACAATACACACGATCGGATTTTCAGCAGGGAATTGTGTGATGACAGACTGTTTGCCTAAAATCCGACCATTAGTACGCTCCATTAGACAATTGTTGTCCAACTTTCGGCCAACAAATGTTGGTTAGCAGACTAGTAAATATTTGGCGGTCTGTTGTCAGATTTTCATATCGTCTGTACACAAGTCTGTCACACAAAAGTCCAAAGTACAAACATGCATGCTTGGAATCAATGCTCACCAAACACAACATTAGCAGAAGGTGCCCAAAGGGCAGCGCTCAAGAGCTGAAATTCCACGTAGTACGTCAATACGTTCGTGTTTGATGACCGACAATTGTGTGCCATCAGTATACAAGACAAAATCCAGGCACACGCCCTTCGGACAAAAGTCTGATGCTTTGTCTGCCGAAAATCCAATCGTGTGTACGAGGCTTAAGTCACTAAAAAAGTTTTTAAATACATTTTTATTCAGCTGAGGAGGGAGGGGCCCAATGTGCGATCCCGACAGGAGCACCTGCTGCTGCTGATGACCCAGTGAAGCCCGCATTTCTCTCCTTTGACATGAGTGTGTGAGGAGGGGATCTCCTCTGCGTCCCCCCTCCCCGACCCCCTCCCCGATCCCCCCGCGTCCCCTTTAGGAATGGCACGAGCGCTGGAAACTCCGATTCTGTGAAGATACACAGCTAGGCTCCAAGCCTGAGAGGTCACCTGCTCCTTTTGTTTCCTTTCTCTCAGTGGCTGGAGCGGCAGGAAGGAGAGCGATTTCACACAGCGCTGGCTGCTGAGATGAACTGGCTTCCTGAGTAAAGGAGCAGCACTCCCCTGCCCCCCCCCCCCCCCGCTTTTACATGAGCCCTGTGGCTTAAAACACCACAAAAGAAATAGCAAAAGAAGTAGCAGCAAAGCGGCACTGAGAGGAAGACGATCCAGACCCTGGAGGAACGGAATCAATATGGGGTGAGTGGCTTACTAAACTTGAAATGTTGGAATAAACTGAAAGTTGTGAAAAGGGGAGATATCCATGTTAAAAATATGTGGAAAAAAGTTGCGCTACTAGTAAGTCTGAAAAGAAATAAAACAGCAGCCAGCATCAACAGTGTAGTGAACTGTGTAGTAACTAGAAAACATAGTGGAAATGCAGCGCTAATGTGATATACAGTATAAGATCCCCAGAGTGACCCCCAGTGATAAGTATCGAACTGATGGCTGCTCATAGATGAGAAGCCAGCATCCAGTGGATATAACATAAAGTGTATCAAAAAATCAATATATAGTGAAAGAAAAAATTGTGATAAACAAAAACATAAGATTTTTGTGTAAGAAAACTAACAAACAGTCCGTGATAAACAAAAAAAAAAAATTTTTTTAACCAAAACGCTCCTCTATAGAGTATGGTATAGTCCCATATGAGGGGAACATTATAGTAATGCCTCTTCCACAGATGATAGATGACAATGCACAGGCTTTTCCATACATCATTCACAGACTATGATGGCTCTCTTTTCTCTTCCTCATGATCTAATATGCTGATCTGATGCCTTTGGAAGCACTATACAGCTTATTCAGTTGGTGATCTATTGAGAGCTTAGGCACGTCTGCCTATTGGAGTTCCTGGTGTGCAACATCTACCCTCCACCGTCCTTGATGTGACCATTGAAATATACCATTATACCATCTCTGTCTCCCATGAAAGATCTGCTGGATTGGATAGTCCAAATGCTTGACTGACCCACCGCCGTACGGTGTGTGTCCAATCTCTGTGGTAAGCGTACCCAATCTTCCTTTGCTGTACATGCGTATCTGTGAATGATATATGGAGAAGGCTGTGCATTTTTTAGTTTTCTTCCACAAAAATCTTATGTTTTTGTTTATCACAATTTTTTCTTTGTACACTGTATATTGATTTTTTAATACACTTTATGTTATATCCATTGGATGCTGGCTTCTCATCTATGAGCAGCCATCAGTTCAATACTTATCCCTGGGGGTGACTCTGGGGATCTTATATATCACATTAGCGCTGCATTTCCACTATGTTTTTGAGATATCCATGTTGCAATCTGCTAAAGTCTGTCAAAGCCTGCTTGATTGAACAGAAGACTGTGAAAACAGGGAGATAACACTGCGGGTATACTAGTTAAAGCATGTTGAATTGTTAGTACAGTGTGAAAATAGGGAGATACCCCTGCTACCTACTTTGCTGCTCACTTTGCGGGTATACTAGCTAAAGCCTGATGGACTGAACAAAATACTGTGAAATTGGGAGGTATACATGCTGTTCATTTTCCGGGAATACCTGTTAAATTTTATTGGACTGAGTAGAACCCTGTGAAATACGGGCATTATATCGCTGCTTATATTGCGGGTATGCCTGCTAAACCTTGCTGGACTGAATAGAACACTGTAAATCAAGGTGACAGCCCCGTTGTTTATTTCACGGGTAGACCCTGGCTAGAAGAAGAATACTTAAACCCCTACTGGAGCATCTGAAGTTGAATAACATACAATACTCCTGGGGCTTCCCAGCCTGCCTAAATGGAAGAAAAAACGGACGGTCATCAATGCTTAGATATCCAGAAGATACAGCCAATTTTTGTAACAGACTAGATATTCCATTAATTGAAATTCCAGGCTGGTGGGAAGCGCAAGATAACACCCCGTATGCGGAAGAGCAGAGATGGCAATCAATCACAAAAAATAAATTTGCTACAGCAAAGAAGTGAAACCGAGAAACAAAGAGAACTTGGGGAGCTGGGGGTGCTGACAGGGGGGACGGGGGGAGGGGAGGGAGGAGTATGAGACAAGACAAGTGACGCAGGGAGTCGTTGGTGGGTAAGGGTCACCCCCTATTGTTTTTTTGTTTTTTTAGGGGAGCAGCGGGTCAAACCAGGGACCACAAGTGGAGCTCAACCTCTAGGGGAGAATCCAAGGGCTAGGTGGAGATGGAGGGCCTAGGATTCAAGGGCCATGGGGAGGCCAAATTACGCCCAAAGCAAGGATGGGTGGGAGGCGGCAGGGGAGGGGAGGGGGGTGGTGGGGGAAGTGAGTGGGTTTTTAGAGGGTTCTGCTCTGGAGAGGATCAAGATAAGGAGGAGGGGGTGAGGGGATCTCTGCCCAAGCCCCAGAGCACAGTGCGCAGAGATGGACACCCTCAACTCCATCACCTATAATGTACGTGGCTTAAATGCTCCGATAAAAAGAAACAACATAATAAGAGAGACGAAACAATATAAAGCGCATGTAGTGCTATTACAAGAGACACATATATCACATGACTCCAACTTAAAAATAAGTTCTAAAGAATATCCAGTCTGGTACTATGGAAATTCCCCAATAAAAAGAGCTAAAGGGATCGCCATAGGATTTGGCAGGGGAGTAAGATTCTCCCTAGAGGATAGAATGGTTGACCTGGAGGGACGATATCTGTTCCTGAAGGGTAAAATTAATGAGGAAGAATACTCTGCCAAATATCTATTGCCCCAATACTAATCCAATAAAATATACAATTAATATCATAAAGAAATGTATGGACATTAAGAAAGGGCACACTATATTGGGGGGAGATTTTAATTTCTGTATGACTCCAGGGATGGATAGTACGTCCAGTGCACAGAGGACTGGGAACGTATCACGGAAGGTTTTAAAAAAGTCTTTATTTCAGAATCAACTAATAGACGTGTGGCGAACACAGAATATGAAATGTCGAGATTATACGTTCCACTCCTCTGTGCATGGGACATACTCTAGAATAGATTTCTTTTTGATAGACCATAGACTGCTCGAGATAGCTGTCAAAACTGAAATTAAGATCACAACGTTTTCTGAGCATGCGCCGGTAATGATGGGAATTAAGACTGAGGGAAAGATAAACAGAACATTAGGCAGATTGGGCAGGAAATGGAATGGTATTTTAAAACCAATGACACGGAAGAAATATCAGAGGCCACACTGTGGGAGGCCCATAAGGCATATGTCAGAGGTATACTGATTCAGTTAGGAACAGAAAGAAAATGGGGAGAACAAAGAGAAAGATTAGTCTGATAAAAGATATTACTGAGCTAGAACAACATCATACAAAAACAGGAAATGCAGAAAATATGGCAAGTCTTATTAGTAGAAGAGAGGAACTGAAAGAACTAGTCAAGCAAGATACAAAGTCGGCGTACAATAAGATTAAAAAGAAAAGGTATCTGTGGGGAAATAAAATTGGTAAACCCCTGGCTAGGATACTAAAAAAGAAAATAACAGCAAACCTCATAGAAAAAATACAAGACAGTAAAGGAGAAATGGTATATTACACACCAGGGATAGCAGAAACCTTTCAAGAATATTATGCAAAATTATACGCTATAAATAAGAATGAAACATCTGAGCAAAAAATAAAAGAAAGGCTAAAATGAAATATTTTTTAGAAGAGTCAGATTTAAATGAAATCTCTGAAGAACAAAGAAGTGGGTTGGACAAACCAGTGACAGAGGAAGAGATTAGGAAAATATTAAAAGAAACTCCCCTGGGTAAGAGTCCAGGCCCGGACGGCCTAACAACGATATACTATAGAAAGTTTGGAGATGTCCTGGTCCCCAAATTGTGCACATACATTAACGGGATAGGTACAAAGTGGGCAATAAGGAAGGAGGCTTTAGAGGCGGCCATATCCATAATACCAAAAGAGGGAAAGGAAACTACACTTTGCTCAAGTTATAGGCCAATCTCATTATTGAATGAAGACATTAAGTTGTTTGCCAAGGTAATGGCGGAAAGATTGAGACCACTAATGAGCGAGCTAATACACACTGACCAGACTGGTTTCATACCCAAAAGAGAATGTCATGACAATGGTTTCAGGACACTGCTGGTGACGCATGTAATAAGGCAGTCCGGGACCCCCGGTCTACTCCTGTTGATAGATGCTGAAAAAGCATTTGACAGGGTAGACTGGGGGTTCATGGGAGAGGCGGGGTATAGGGTGTAATTTATGAAGTGGTTGAGCGCACTTTATGAGCACCCTACTGCAAGGGTGAAAGTGAATGGCACCGTATCAAGTCCTTTTGAAATGTACTATGGTACCAGACAGGGGTGCCCTCTATCGCCCCTACTGTTCGTATTGACGCTGGAACCGTTTGCTAGTGAGAATACGACAGGATGTGAACATTAGGGGGCTTAGGTTGGGAGAAGTGGAACATAAGTTTGCTGCATACGCCGATGATTTTCTGTTTTTTGTGACTTGCCTGAGGATAACCCTGCCCAATCTATTGAAAAAACTGAAACAATATGTGAGTGAGAGAGAGTGTTCGAATTTTAAATAAACCCGACAAAGTCTGAGATCCTGAATATAGGCGTCCCCCTAGAGGAGGCTCTGATATATCAGAAGGAGTTCCCATTTATTTGGAGAGAGAAAGAGCTAAAATATCTAAAGGTTAAGATCACAACGCACATGGATAAGTTGTATCAATCAAACTTCCTGCCATTACTGAATGAAGTTAAAAAGGACTTGAGCAAGATAGCGTCAAGACATGTGTCTTGGTTGGGGAGAATTAATTTATTTAAAACAAGTCTTTTGCCAAAGATCATGTACCAATTTCAAATGCTGTCGATTCCTCTCCCACAAGCATATTTTAAAACATGGAAAACAATACTACTTAGTATATTTGGAATGGGAAAAAAACAAGAATAAGCTTACAAATACTAACCAGAGACAGAAAGCAGAGGGGTCTGGGAGTACCAGACCTAGTGAATTATCATAGAGCAGCCCTCCTCGCTCGGGTCATTGATTGGGCAAAAAAAATAAAAATAAAAGATGGGTGGAACCGGAAAATACAATTAGTAAGACGGAGTTACTAATTGATTGAGGGAAATTGATTTGGATGCCACCACATTTGAGGAACATAGGAGAGAAAGCACACAAAATGACACTGAAAGCACTAGAAATCTGGGATTTGATACACAAAAAAGAAAAATGGAGTTATAACTCCCCATGTATAGCACTGAAGGACACATAGTACTTTCCATTAGGGAAAAGTACCTTGTTTGGAAACTGGATTAAAAAACAGAACGAACAATTAAAGGATATAATGGTAAAGGGAAGGTTGTGTACATTGCAAGACTTAAAACAAAAAAATGATTTAATGGTGATAGATGTATGGCAGTATTCCCACCTAAAACACTTCTTTGACTCAACCAGTGAGGTCTGCAGATAATCTGTTGCCAATGGAGAAATTATGCACAGAAGATACAAAGAGAAGGGGGATATCGGTAATGTATAAAATCCTGATGGAAGGGAACGGGATGGGGAAACCGCCATACATCAGCAAACAGGAAAAGGAACTAGGGGCACAGGTGAATGAGTCGGAATGGAGAAAAATTATTCGTTTGGCGTTTGTATCATCACAAAATAGTAATATGATAGAAAGTAGTTTTAAAAGTTTAGCACGGTGGTATATAACTCCAGATAAGGCACACAAGTATCAAAAAGAGACTTCACAGTGCTGCTGGAGTGGGTGCAGAGAAAAGTTTAGCACGGTGGTATATAACTCCAGATAAGGCCCACAAGTATCAAAAAGAGACTTCACAGTGCTGCTGGAGGGGGTGCAGAGAACAGGGAACTATTTCCCATATTTGGTGGACATTTCTCAAAATCAAACAATTCTGGAAAGAAATAATACAGAAAATAAAAGATATAACAAAAAAGGAAGTCCAAGAAGATCCATGAGAATGTTTATTTCACCGAACAAAAATGCCAGTCAAACAATATATGAAAACCCTGGTCCCCCCACTCTTGAATGCAGCCAAAAGTCTAATCCCCAAACACTGGCAAGACCCAGAAAGCCCCACGACGGGGAGCTACAGCAATAGGGTGGACGATATTTATAATATGGAGTACTTGAGATTTAGTGGGAAGGAGGGCTGGGCGGGTTTCAAAGAAAAATGGAAGGATTGGCATATATTCAAACAGACAATGAAGCTTGCAGAAATGCTTGGAGCTTGAATAATCTAGAATAGTACATTAAAAGAGGATAGAGATACTGGACCCAGAGCAGGGGGGGAGGGTAAGGCGGGGGAGGGGTTTTGAGGAAAATGGTTTGTTCCCACTGGGAAGCAGGACTGTGCAGGACGGTTATGAACTTATTAAACTTGATGCAATCCTGTATATGTATTTTTGTTTGTAAAGAATAATAATAATAATAAAAGAAATTAAAAAAAAAAAAAAAAAAGAAATACATTTTTATTCAAACATTTAGGTCATTTCATCTAAACAAAAGTACCAGCCACCAAGTAACTTCCCAGTTCTAGAGAAAAAAATATGTAAAAAATGTAGAAGCATTAGGAAGAGGAGAACAGGAGGAAGGCAATCACAGACTGTAAAGTTGAGCACGATTGTAATTTAAACATTCGATCATGATATTTTAGACTTCTATACATTTAGTTTCAATTAGCAAAGAGATAATAGCATATAATATTTTGAGAACTGTATTATCTACTTTTTTTGTAACAAAAAAAAATTACAATGCCAGTCATATTCTGGGACATGAAAAAATAAATGTATATATTTGAACTCTAGTTACTTCATAAAGCTATGTGCTTTTTTAGATCAGTAATCATTATGTGTAATAAATAATAAGATAAATATATTGTATATTTGTCGTAACCTTCACTGCAAATTAATATATATATATAGATATATATCTATATACTGTATATAGATCTATATATATATATAGATATATATAGATCTATATATATAAAAGACCACCGGTTAATGTTCTGTCCATTTTTATGCACTTGAACATACACCACTAGAGGATCTGGTAGACTGCAGCTAACATGAGCATTTTCCAAATCCCAAAAGTCAGAGTGTACATATTTCTAGATTTATAAGTAGCTTGAATGAAGATGTATTACTTTTGTAATCAGAGGTTTTAAAACACAGTTTGGTATTCCACAACAGCTTTTAAAGCAGAGGTTCAGGCAGACATAAAGGGCATATGTTCACACAGCTAAGACATCCTTAATTTTTTATTTAATATGGTTTGGTATTTTATATTGTTTAATACAACAGTGCAAGCACCTGAATTTGATTTGATATCAGTCCTTTGCAGCCCCTGTAAAGCAGAGCTCAGACTGGGGGAGGGAGAAGCAGCACAAGGAGCCCATCAGTTGTGCTGTAGTACAATGAGCATTACAAATAGGTAGAGAGAGCAGAGTAACAAAATATGAGCTGATCAATTTGCTGTTTCTCCTTTCACAACCTATACGTTTCATCTTACTGCAAGAGAGGAAATCAGATTCCCTGTCCTTACCTGTGTAAATCATAGGACTGGTTGGATAAAAATTCAATTTTTTTGATTGGTAAAATAGCTTCATTTTATGTATTTAATTTGTGTATTTAACCGTTTTCTTGAAGTTCAGCTTTAACCACTTCCGGACCGCCACGCCGATATACGTCCTAACTTTGAAGAGGAATATCTTTGTAATGGCAGCAGCTAACTGCCATAACCCTGGTATCCTCTTCTTCGGCCGGTGGTCCAGTTTCTTAAAATGGTGGTCTCTGCGGCGGATTCACGGCAAGATCACTTTTATCGGCGGCGGGAGAGGGGCCCCACTCCCGCCATGCTCCCGTGCCCTCCGCCACTTACCGGGGCCGTCGGCAGCGACAGAGGCAATCAGATCCCTTGCTAGGTATGGAGACCTGTGAGGGGAAGATGGCCCCCACCTGTCTCCATACCATTGCAGGGCGGAGGCAACGTCAAAACGTCACTTCCATCCTTAGCTCTTAAAGGGCCTTTTTTTTTATTGTTTTAAATGACAGTTTTTTTTTATTGCATTTAAATGTAAATATGAGATCTGAGGTCTTTTTGACCCCAGATCTCATATTTAAGAGGTCCTGCTTTTTCTATTACAGGGGATGCTTACATTCCTTGTAATAGGAATAAAAGTGACACATTTTTAAAAGAACAGTTAAAAAATAAAAAATAAAAGGCAAAATAAATAAGAAATTTTTTTTTTTTGAAACGCGCCCATCCCGCCAAGCTTGCGTCCAAAAGCGAACGCTTACGTGAGTAACGCCCGCATATGAAAACGGTGTTCAAACCACACATGTGAGGTATTACCATGATCGGTAGAGTGAGAGCAAAAATTCTAGCACTAGACCCCTCTGTAACTCAAAACATGCAACCTGTAGATTTTTTTAAACGTCACCTATAGAGATTTTTAAGGGTAAAAGTCGCCATTCCATTGTCACCATTCCACGAGCAGGCGCAATTTTGAAGCGTACCAATTTACTTGGTGTAAAATTACCTTTCACAATACAAAAAAAAAAATTGTGCTAACTTTACTATTGTCTTATTTTTTAATTCAAAAAAGTGTATTTTTTCCTAAAAAATAATGTTTGGGGGTTCTAAGTAATTTTCTAGCAAAAAAAATGTTTTTAACTTGTAAACATCCTGCAGCTGGTGTTTCCCCATTAGGCCTCATGCACACTGCTGCTGTTAAACTCACCTTTTTGTGAGTTTAGGTTTTATTTTTTTTCCTGCCCTTGAACTCCCCTCTATGTTATCCTATGTTTCCATGCACCGATGGACGTTTTTAGCAGTTTAGTAACAGGGGAATTTAGAGGATGTTTTCAGAACACCCTAAAATTGCAAATCTAAATTTCTGGCTTACAAGAACAAGACATAACCTTTGCAGTACAGTAGAGGTTTGTCAGGAGAGACAGATTTATTAAATGTGTTTTATATTATATTTTTATTTTTGTGCTTTATATTATAGTAAAACAATGTGCTAAGAAATAATACATACAGTACTTAATTACTTTTATAATGCGTTTTTTTTTTACTTTTATTTTTTTCATCTTGCAATCCTATGCATGTACACTTTCGGTCCCTGTATATGCTTTTTTTCCCCACTGTATCTATGTAGGAAACTATGGTTGTCACACAGGTTGGACTTCAAACATGTCTGCACTTATTCCTCCCTGTTTAATAATGGATTGATAGAACTAGTAGTTTAACAAGTATTTTTCATTTCAGACATTAAGGATGACTGACAGATTCCTTTAACCACTTCAGTTCCGGAAGATTTATCCCTCTTCGTGACCAGGCCATTTTTGGGATGCAGCACTTGAACTGACAATTGCTCGGTCACGTGACGCAGTACCTAAATAAAATGCATGTCCTTTTTTCCAACAAATAGAGCTTTCTTTTGGTGGTAGTTGATCACCTCTGCATTTTTTTTTTGCGCTATAAACAAAACAATATTTTTTACTTTCTGCTAGAAAATATACCCAATAAAAAATTTTTAAAATCAAATGTTTTTATAAATGTAGGCCAATATATATTCTGCTACATGTTTTTGGTTAAAAAAAATCCTAGTAAGCATATATTGACTGGTTTACACAAAAGGCAGTGGGGTTGATTTACTAAGGCAAATCCACTTTGCACTACAAGTGCACTTGGAAGTTCAGTCGCTTTAGATCTGAGGGGAAGATCTGAAATAAGGGGAAGCTCTGCTGATTTTGTCATCCAATCATGTGCAAGCTAAAATGCTGTTTTTTATTTTCCTTACATGTTCCTTTAGATCTACAGCGACTGCACTTCCAAGTGCCCTTCCAGTGCAAAGTGGATTTGCCTTTAGTAAATAAACCCCATAGAGTCCACAAACTATGGGATATATTTATGGATTTTTTTATTCTTTTTATTTTTGTTTTATTGTAATGGCGGGGATCAGTGACTTATAGTGAGACTTTTCACATTTTTTTGGGAACCAGTGACACTAACACAGTGATCAGTGCTAAAAATATGCACTGTCACTGTACTAATGACATTGGTTGGGAAGGGGTTAACATCAGGGCTGATCAAAGGGATAACTGTGTTCCTAGCCAGTGTTTGTGTACTGTGGGGGAAGTGCGTTTACTAAAGGAAGATATGGATCCTTGTCCCTACACAGGATCCATGCCTTCCCTACTGACAGAACGCAATCTGCCTTGTTTACATAGGCAGACCGCTGTTCTGCCTCTGTAACAAATGATCAGCAGGTGCCGGCGGACATCGATTCTACGGTACCCGCTGATCGGCTCCCGCTGTGCATAATCACAGTGGGAGCGAGCCACGCACCAGGGCTGTCTTTAATACTGATTGGACCCCGGGCAAACATTTTCTTGGGCCCCCCAATGCAATTTCGCTCTCCACCTGCTCTGATATATATACACAATAAATAGCAGCTAGACTCAAAATCAGTTTACTGATACAGATCAGAAAGCAATTGCGATTGGTTGCCAGGGGTTACAGCATATCATTACTGCTTACTGACTGGTTGCAAGAGGTTACAGCACACATTACGGCTCACTGATTAGTTGCTAAAGGTTGCATCACATTATTTCTGCTTATTGATTGGGTGCAAGAGATTTCTGCACTTCATTACTCATTGGTCGCTAGTGGTTACAGGACATTATGTCCTCACTGCTTGCACGCCATGGACTGGGGAGGTGAGGGGACCCAATAATAGACAGAAAACTGAGATCCTAGAACTCCTGGGATCAGTGGCAGGGCTGGGGGGTAGGGGGCGAAGGGTGTGATCAATGGCAATGCTGATTTTATTACCGACTACTAATATAAAGAGTGGTTTCAACACTGGCCACCAATAAAATAGGGGTTTACACTGACCACTAATGTAATATAAGCATTCACAGTAACCACCAATAAAAGGAGGGATTTACACTGGCCACCAATGTAAGGAGGACATTCACACTGGCCACTAGTGTGAATGAAAGGATTCTACACCAAGCCCCAATGTAATGAGAAGATTTACACTGACCACCTATGTAACTGAGACATTTAGCCTGTGTTCACTTTTTGTGTCGGGAACTTGTACAAAATTGCTTTCCTGACACCACAGAAATGCGCTGCCCTTTAGCAGGTACACAGCAGTGCCACCAATTGTTAATGACACCCTCACACATCTGCTGACATGTGCTATGGCACCATGTGATTTTGAAAAAGTGTTAGGGACTTTCTTCTGCATTTCTAGCGCATAGAGCAGCCCATTGAAATGAATGAGCTGCCCTACACATTACCTACATTTTTATCCACCTTGTCAGTACACCTAAAACTCCTGCACCCCAAACCTCCCCCATTCTCTCCACTCCAACCCTCCACCCCTTTAACTCTACCTGCCTCCTATGTTTATCTTTGCACCCACCTTCCTTACCTCTATACATCCCCTCCTTGCTCACCTATGCACCCAAACTGTAATTCCTTCTCTGCCTACCTCTGCACACCCCAAACTACCCTCCCCCCACCAATTTGCTTACCGTTGCAGAACGGGCTGATGTTAGGCTTAATGACCACAGTTGCAGGTAGGACTTTCAAGCATGCCCCTTTGTCTCCCCAGCATTCAGTATAGGTGATGGCAGATATGACCTCAGGGAGGTATGATATACATATGAATGCCGCCTTTATTTACATATCAATGCCGCCGGCTGCGGCTATTTACATATCAATGTCGGTTATTTATATATAAACACAGGGTCTGCAGGTGAGTCATCTGTACACAACAATAGGGCAGAGCTGGGCAGAATTAGTAGCAGCACTTCACACTGAGATATCGGGACACAGCACAGGATTTAAACTTTAAGGGACGGGGGAATTTAAACCAGGATAGTTGGCAAGTATGAGACAGCTGCTTTGGGCCCCCTTTTGCCCTGCCTTAAAGACGGCCCCGCCGCCCACAGTGCGCATTTGCGCCCATTACCCGGAAGTGTGAGATCACGTATATATATATATATATATATAACGTGATCTGGCACACAGCGGCCGCCCTGTAACAGTAAAACTTCTATAGGGTGGCCGTGAAGTGGTTAAAGTGGTATTAAACCCAAAAGCAAACTTTTATTGCAGCTTACCATTTCTTAGATGTTGTGGCTGCATTAGTTTTCTTTTTTTAGGCTTTCTTTTCTTTATTATTACCTGGTGGTCTGGCCAGTAAAGTCAGCCATACGGTGCCTTAAGAAAGTATTCATCCCTTGAAATTTTCCACATTTTGTCATGTTACAACCAAAAATGTAAATGTATTTTATTGAGATTTTATGCGACAGACCAACACAAAGTGGCACATAATTGGGGAGTGGAAGGAAAGTGATAAATGGTTTTTAAAATGTTTTACAAATATATATGTGAAAAGTATGACGTGCATTTGTATTCAGCCCCCGGAGTCAATACTTTGTAGAATCACCTTTCCCTGCAATTACAGCAGCAAGTCTTTTGGGGTATGTCTCTACCAGCTTTGCACATCTAGAGAGTGACATTTTTGCAGATTCTTCTTTGCAAAATAGCTCAAGCTCTGTCAGATTGGATGGAGAGCGTCTGTGAACAGCAATTTTCAAGTCTTGCAACAGATTCTCAATTGGATTTGGGGTCTGGACTTTGACTGGCCCATTCTAACTCATGAATATGCTTTGATCTAAACCACTGCATTGTAGCTCTGGCTGTATGTTTAGGATCGTTGTCCTGCTGGAAGGTGAACCTCTGCCCCAGTCTCAAGTCTTTTGCAGACTCTAACAGGTTTTCTTCTAAGATTGCCCTGTATTTGGCTCCATCCATCTTCCCATCAACTCTGATCAGCTTCCCTGTCCCTGCTGAATAAAAAAGCATCCCCACAACATGATGCTGCCACCACCATGTTTCACGGTGGGATGGTATGTTCAGGGTGATGTGCAGTGTTAGTTTTCCGCCACACATAGCGTTTTGCTTTTAGGCCAAAAAGTTCAATTTTGGTCTTATCTGACCAGAACACCTTCTTCCACATGTTTGCTGTACCCCCCACATGGCTTCTCACAAACCACAAATGGGACTTCTTATGGCTTTCTTTTAACAATGTCTTTCTTCTTGCCACTTATCCATAAAGGCCAAATTTGTGGAGTGCATGACTAATAGTTGTCCTGTGGACAGATTCTACCACCTGAGCTGTGGATCTCTGCAGCTCCTCCAGAGTTACCATGGGCCTCTTGGCTGCTTCTCTGATTAATGCTCTCCTTGCCCGGCCTGTCAGTTTAGGTGGACAGCCATGTCTTGGTAGGTTTACAGTTATGCCATACTCTTTCCATTTTCAGATGATGGATTGTGCTCCATGAGATGTTCAAAGCTAGGGATGTTTTTTTTTATAACCTAACCCTGCATTAAACTTCTCCACAACTTTATCCCTGACCAGTCTGGTGTGTTCCATGACCTTCATGATGCTGTTTGTTCACTAATGTTCTCTAACAAACCTCTGAGGGCTTCACAGAACAGCTGTATTTATACTGAGATTAAATTACACACAGGTGAACTCTATTTACTAATTAGGTGATTTCTATGGGCAATTTGTTCCACTAGATTTTAGTTAGGGTTATCAGAGTAAAGGGGGCTAAATACAAATGCATGCCACACTTTTCAGATATTTATTTGTAAAAAATGTGAAAAACATTTATCATTTTCCTTCCACTTCACAATTATGTGCTACTTTGGGTTAGTCTATCACAAAATGTGAAGGGGTATGAATACTTTTTCAATCACTGTACATGAGTCGCAACTTGAACCAGTTCATTAGGGACTGGCTTGATTTCAATCCATGTATGGGCAGGCTGGTTATACAGAAGTTGATCTATTGATCAACTTCTGTACAACCACTCTGTTGGGATTTTCCTGATCCATCAGTCCCACTAGCTATAGCCAGCAGTGCTGATCAGTGTATTCTAATGGCAGGAAACTCTCCCCATTGTCAGAACACAATAGCTCAATGGGAAAGATCCCCCAGATCCCCTAGCCATATCAAGTGTGTATAGGCTGATTTATGTATGTACTGCTTAAGTCTGTTTTTTAACAGAACAAATTGTCCAGCAGAAATAGCAGCTAGAGGGTTGAGATAACACATTTTCCACTGACTGGGGTGCTTACAATGAATAACTTTTATTTATTTATGTAAAACCTATATCCCAAAAGGGAAACAAAAAGTTGTTGTAACCGCTTTAACCGCTATGCAAACAAGGTAGACCTTTGTTTTGTCAGTAAGGAAGTTAGTGATCTGTGTTTCTGCTAAGCAGAGTGCCAGTGACAGTTCATATGATTTGATGATGGAATCAGCAGAGCTTCCCCTAATTTACTAAGCTCTAGAGCAACTGCACTTGCAAAAGCGCACAGTTCATTTTTAAAGATAAATTGGTCATGGGACTTTGAATGAGGCGTGTCACAAATGAAAAAGTAACATGTAAAAAATGTAAATCGCATAGAGGGGTACATAAGTAAATATAATTATTTTACAAGCTGAAACATTTCATTATCTAAAGGTACAAAATACGATTGGTATAAGAACAGATCCCAAAAAGGCCACTCTAAGCTGACACATGATAAATAACAAATAAAGCTTAATTCATACAGATAAATACATAAAGGGGGTTATTTACATAAGGCAAATCCACTTTGCACTACAAGTGCAAACTACAAGTGCAAAGTGCACTTAAAATTGCACTGAAAGTGCACTTGGAAGTGCAGTCGCTGTAAAT
Organism: Lithobates clamitans; assembly: GCA_037952925.1. Lineage (NCBI taxonomy): Eukaryota > Metazoa > Chordata > Amphibia > Anura > Ranidae > Lithobates > Lithobates clamitans. Next base: position 2,725,887 of record JBBGZY010001165.1, read on the forward strand.
CTGAGGGGTAGATCTGAAATGAGGGGAAGCTCTGCTGATTTTATCATCCAATCATGTGCAAGCTAAAATGCTGTTTTTTATCCTCCTTGTATGTCCCCCTTGGATCTACAGGGACTGCACTTCCAAGTGCATCTTCAGTGCAATTTCAAGTGCACTTTGCACTTGTAGTTTGCACTTGTAGTGCAAAAGTGGATTTGCCTTTCATAAATAACCCCCCATGCTTGCAACTAAAGAAACATTATGAGTGTTCCTTATGGAAATCGAAAGACTGAGGGCATGATGTGAACTCTACGCAAGTTTCATGGATTTGTCCACTCGTCAGGAGTGCAATGCACCAATAGATATAGATCTAAATGAAAAATTGTGTACTGGTAAAAAATTACCTAGGTTTAGAAGGAAAAAAAAAAAAGGGGGCAAGAAATCCCATACTCACATGCCAGCTCAGAAAGCCGGCCCAGCCACTGAATAGGGGAAACGGAAGATGTCGGATACAATGCTAGAATCGGGGCTGAGGCGGGGGCACCTCACCCAAAGCAATTGCATTGTTACTTTTTCATTTGTGACACGCCTCATTCAAAGTCCCATAACTAATTTCTCTCTGCAAGTACACGTAATTAGGGATGGAGGCTTGCCACAGTGGCTATGTCAGGTCACACTCTGTTTTTACACAGTCTATTTTCCTTTAGTAAATCAACCTCCCTAGTGTCCGATTTGTCCGCCTCAATGTCACAGTCACGCTATAAGTCGCTGATCGCCACTATTACCAGTAAAAAAAAAAAGAAAGAGAAATCCATAAAAATATCCCATAGTTTGTAGATTCTATAACTTTTGCGCAAACAAATCAATATATGCTTATTGGGATTTTATTTACTAAAAATATGTAGCAAAATGCATATTGGCCTAAATTAACAAAGAAATTTGTTGGGTTTTTTTTGGATATATTTTATAGCAAAAAATAAAAATCGCAGAGGTGATCAAATACCCCCAAAAGAAGGCTCTATTTCTGGGAAAAAGGGACATACATTTTATGTGCCATATCACAAAAAATGGCCTGGTCATGAATGGGGGTAAACCAGAGCTGAAGTGGTTAAAGTGTGAGCTGGAGTTTGGCTTAAATGTTTGCAGGTATCCTCATCTGCTAGTGCTTCTATCCAAAGGGGTCTCTGTTGCTCCTTCACCTAGAGCAGAGGCACCCTAATACAGGAGGTGTGTTACAGGTCAGATAAGCAGGTGACGACAGAGAAAAAAAAACTTAAAAAAGAAAACGAATGCAGCCACCACATTTAAAAGAGGAGTAAAGGATTTTTTTTTTTTGCATAATTATACTTACCTAGGTCTGATGCTGCATCTGTCCCCTGGCGCCTCTGCACTGAGAACCGGGCAATCGAACATCGCCGATCGCTTAGTTTTCAGAGCTCCGTGAGTAGAGAGCTGTAGACTGTAAGTAACAGCTCTCTGCTCTTCCCTCTCCCCGCTCATTGGAGCGCTGGGCTGTGGAGGGGGTGGAGCAGCTGGCTCAAGCTCTCAGCAACTCACTGAGAGGCTGAGACCGGTATCAGTCCAGGTACTTGGTGGATCCAGACTCCCATTGTCGTGATGATGCAGTGCCTGGACTGATTTTTATAATGTCAGTAGAGAGCAGACTTCAATCCGCTCTCTGCTGAAAATGGATCACAGGAGTGCAAAACGAACTGAACTCCTGTGATCCATAGGAGAAGTCCAGCCAAACAACTTCTACTTTAAGGATTGGTAAGCAGCAATATATTACATTTTTGGTTTTAGGTTTACTATTGCTTTCAAGCAGATCTAAGCAAATTGCAGCTCCCGGGCCACATCTGAACCTTTGGTTGTCCCTATCTGGCCCCCGATGCCTGCACTTTCTGGGCCTGTCAGCTCTCTCACTGCTTTTACCAGCCTGCACTATGCAAACATTGGGACCAGCAGATCAGTAGAGGGCATTGCTTCATTACTGCTTCTAATAATGGTGAGTGTGCACACTATTTCATAAGCCTATTATTAACTATTATTCCTAGCGCCACACCCAATTATATAGAGATTTAACACACAAAAAATGATGGGTTAAACCTACAAGTAATTTTTTTACCACTACTGTTCCTTTATACTGGCTTTTGAAATGCAACAATTTATAAACCGGATTAAAGGTTTAGCATTGTAAAACATTTTTTTTAGATAGATAGATAGATAGATAGATAGATAGATAGATAGATAGATAGATAGATAGATAGATAGATAGATAGATAGATAGATAGATAGATAGATAGATAGATAGATAGATAGATAGATAGATAGATAGATAGATAGATAGATAGATAGATAGATAGATAGATAGATAGATAGATAGATAGATAGATAGATAGATAGATAGATAGACAGATAGATAGATACTGCAGCTAATACAACTGGTCTATACATCAGTCCAATGTAAGGGGAAAATGAAGAGGAAAGAGGGACTTTGTTCTAAGAATGGAACAGTTCCTTCAAATCAGTTGGGCGTTACTGTATGTAAGGCTGGGCTCACTTCTCTCATATTGAAAATGTCCTCTTTTTGCTGTGACCTTAAGGGCAACCAATACAACCAAAACCACCATTATTTTTTTCATGTTAAAATAATCTCATACAAACTTTATTATTTAGTATTCCTTCAAAAAAATTTCCATGTTTAACCATAACAAAATATAACAAAAAACTCCCCTGTGTTAAACAAACTAAGACCCCTATCACACTGAAGGCTCTTTACAGGCGTTTTAGTGCTATAAATAGCACCTGTAAAGCCTGTAAACTGCCTCCCCGGTCTCCCCAGTGTAAAAGCCTGAGTGTTTTCACACTGGGGCGATGTACTTGCAGGACAGAGAAAAAAGCCCTGCAAGCAGCGTCTTTGGAGTGGTGCGGGAGCGGTGTACACACCCACCTAAACCACCCCTGCCATTGAAATCAATGGCCAGTGCTGCCGAAGCGCCTGCAAAGCGAATCTGCAGCAATGCTTTTTGGGCATTTTTAACCTCTTGTTAACCCCTTCTTTGGGGTTAAAAGCACCCCACTACCGCCCGCACAGCGTCGGTAAAGCGTCACTAAAACAAGCGACGCTTTACTGCTGGTGTGGGCGGTCTTCAGTGTGAAAGGGGTCTAAATGGTAAATCTTAAATATTTCCCTTTTCTCTATGATGGAAGTTGGGGTACCAACTTGGCGGTTCTGTGTACTATGACAATGTTCCCAACAGTGGTCTAAGCTTATGGCATTCTTGGTGGATATCTTGGCCTACTAAGATAGCATGCTATGTAAGTTTTTTTTTTTTTACTGTAATTACAAAGGTTTTTGATTGGGAAGTGTAGAAAATAATTATGTAACAATTCTGAATTCTTAAAAAAGGTTGTTTATGTTGCAGAGTGGTACTATATATTCCTGAAGAAGATACAAATTGACCTGTTAGCACTTTGGATATCTCCTACTCACAAACCATCAATAATCCAAAGCCATGCGGCTATAGGGTTTGACAAGCGAATACCTGGGAATACCACTTTGTATTATGCAACTGTATACTGTATATGTTACATGTGATATATGTTGTCTAAAGTTCATTGAATCCCATATTTATATATGGTTTAATTATGGTTGGACATTGAAAATTTGTTTGCAGGAATACTAAACAATAATGTCTTTATGACATTTTTTTTTAACATGAAAAAACAAAAGATGTTATGTTTTAATGGTGATTTTGCTTGTATTGGTTGCCCTTAAAGTCCCAACAAAAAGAGGAAGTTTGCAATATGGTATCTAATGCCTTATTTCTTACCACACAATGCAAAGCAGCGCGAAATGTGAACGGCCTCATTGGAATCAATGTATTTTCATGAGCTGAAAAACGCACATAAAATTGCACAGGTGTGAAACAGGATTAAATGTTTTTAAACCCGGCACATTCATACATGCAGAGAGGAGATTCTGAGTTTGGTATCCATTTAGCTTTTCAATATATTAACATAAAGTATGTGGTGGGCAGAAGTGATTAGTAAACCAATTTGAAATTCAGGAAAATCAGCACATTGTAGATGTTCTGCCCTGTTTCTGCAAAATTTCTGATTTTCACGTGACAACTTTCTGACCCTGCTAATGCTCTGTGGTTACTTCCTCTTTGAAGTGTTTGTTTCCTCTGTGTTTGTGCTTTGTTTTCTGTTGTTGATGATTTAATCCCTTTGTATCTTGTTAATCATCTGCAATCCATGTTCAGTCTTGTCTTAAGTTACATGTTCCATGTGAGATTTGTCTGAGCTGGCATTTTTTAAATTGTGCCTCAGTCTTGTGCTTTCTGCAAGTTTATATGTACTAGGGGTCTCTGAACTTTTCAGTATTTTACAAATATGTGTGGGCCTAAAACAACCAGTTGTATAAATTAACAAAAAAAGGGGGCGTGGCTTGGTGCGCGGCTTGGATGGCGCTTACACAGCCTTTTTGCCTGACACCCGATTTTCCACCCACAAATGCCAGGCAAACGGCTATACAACACCCCTCACTCTCGTTCCCGCCACGGACCGGCGGCCTCTTCAGCCCGGAACATCTCAGATTTGTTTAAATTCCAACCCGCGGCCCACAACAGCGTGGCCAGCTCCAAGATGGCAGCAGCTCACTAAGAGGAGGATTTCAGCTCCCGAGGACACCGGTAGGAGCTTTGACAAGCCCCTGACCTATGCTGACATGTTAGGCTTTACAGCAGACATTAAGTCCACCTTTTCAGCAGCCATCACAGACTTAAAAACAAACCTCATGGTACTCACTGAGAAGCTGTCTTCTGCAGAGAATGCAGGAAAGCAGAGAAACAAGGCTATCCACAGGCTGGAGAAGGTCACTGTCTCACAATTCCAGCACTTCATTGACATGTATAGGCACCTGGAGGATCTCGACAGCAGAGGCAGGAGGAACAACATTAGAGTGAGGTTAATACCAGAAACTGTAGAGAATGATCAAATAGTTGCAGCTTTACAAAGAGCTTTCAATAGCCTGTTAGAGAGATAGGAGTATATGGAGATAGAATTTGTTTGGGCCCACAGGGCTCTAAGACCACGGGGATCAGACTCTGCCCCCCCAAGAGATATAATCTGCTGTTTACATAACTTTGCACTCAAGGAAGATATAATGTGCAAAGCCAGGAGAAATGAAAGTATCATTTTTAACAGAGAAACTATTATGTTGGTTCAAGATCTCTCTCAAATCACATTGAAAATCGCAGAGCGCTGCAACCTTTATTAGAAAAACTGAGAGAAAAGGATCTGAAATATGCCTGGCAATTTCCAGATGCCCTTACTGTCGCTGCTAATGGCCATCAAGGTATTTTGCGCACCCCAGCAGATCTGCCAGATTTCTGTGATGCGCTGAATTTGGGCCTAGTGGATCTCCTGGATTGGTACTCAAAATTTACACTGCTTTCTTTGGACAGAAGTTCACCCCGGTCTCCATTCTCCTCACCAGAAAAAAGGACCTCCACGAGGATGAAACATAATCACAGCAGAGCCTCTAAAGCTGGCACTCCCAAATCAAGATCTGCAGCAGCGTGAGATCAGGAGGAGGGGTAATGGGTGGAATTAGACTTCCAAGTTTGCTCTCGTTCTACCCTTTGTTCCATATTTGCACGATTCTTCAGTTTTTATACTGCAGCATTGAATTGCTGACTGACTTCCATATTACCTTTACTGGTCCCGCATACCACCCCTACACTGGGGCCCTATTGAAAGTGACTATGGGATCCCTCGCTGTAGCCTAGGACTCCACCTATTTATAGCAGATGTCCCTACCATATGGTACAGAAAATATAGTTGTTAACCACGGTTTCAATATAACTGAGTATATGGTCTGGTTCAGTTATTTTCATGGTACAGTTATTTAACCGCTGCAGGCGCTCAAGCTAAAAAAGCCTTACTGTTGGCCTACCTCGTGACATATTCAGGAGACAGGCTGGGTCGCTCCCCTGTCGCTTGTCGGATCTACACCCTGTAGGTGTGGGTTGGTGATGGTGGTTGTAAAGTACCCATGGTAAGCTTGAAGTTTTTGCCCCTTTTGCCTATTTATAAGCAACTCTTTCAACATATCGTTGGGTCAAATTAGTAACACCTTCTTACTGTTGGCCTTAAGGCTGTGTGTATTGTTAATGTGTGGCTTTAATTTTATAGGAATACTGTTCACTACTATAAGGAATATTGTTGGTAACTATCTACTCATCGAGTTGCCGCCTCCCTTCTCCTCCACAAAGTGACCCTGAACGTACAGTGTTTAGGTTTAGGGTACGCTAACTTTAAACTTTTAGGATAATGTTCGATCCAAAGGTGGATTTCTAGCTCTCCCTCTCTCCTACTTCAATGTACTTCTTTTTCTAACCTATTTGTGTCTCTGATTGACCATAGTGTTTTCATACCAGTACTTATTGCATTTATTGGATAATTACCAGCAAGTGTCAGTTTGTTTTATATAGTCTACAACAGTGCTTTTCCACCTGAGTCTCCCAGATGGCATACTCTTCCTTAGGGTATGGCCCTACAGTGATCTCACACAACGTAAGAGGACTGAATGTTCCCGAGAAGTGCTCCACACTCCTTAGGGAAATTAAGAAAGGCAGAACGCATTTTGTGTTTCTACAAGAAGCCCATTTTAAAACCCACCATGTGCCTAGACTTACCGATTCATTCTTTATTAGGGCATTTCATGCAACTGATTGATACCTCCACCAGTAAGACATGCATCTTCTACCAAGTTCTCAAAAAAGTCAAATCTCTCCTACAATCTCTCCATTTGATAGACTTGTGGCGTGTTCTCAATCCTGACGGATGCAATTTTACGCTCTACTCTCCCCGGCATGACAGGTACGCACGCCTAGGCTACCTCTTTATCACTCAGAGAGAACTACCTGTGCTCATAGATGCCCACATAGGTATTCAAATGATCTTGGATCACTAGCCAGTCTCCTTGACACTAGTTTCAAAGAATACTCCCCCTAAGTCCCAAACTTGGAGACTTAACTCTGCTTTACTAACTGACCCTTCCCTACTGCCTAAATTCACCACCTCACTTATGGACTTTTTTTTTTAACCATAACAATACACCAGACACAGTGATCCCTTGATGATGTGGGAGGTTCATAAATGCACTCTTAGGGGTGAATTGATTAGGATGGGTGCCCAGCGCAGAAGGGAGCTGGAGAGGGAAATAAAACTTCTCACTGACCGCATCAAAAGTCTAGAAACATTGCATAAAATATCTTTGTCCGTCCAAACAGCTAAAGAGCTCTTGGAAACTAGGAAGACATTGCAACAGACCATGGAAACTAGAATGAAACGATTCCTGTTCTTCAAAAAGAAAATATATTACGAATCCGGTGATAAAACAGGTAGACTTTTAGCTAGGGCCTAATGGCACCAAAGATGTTACCACTGAGAAGATTTCAAAAAACTTCCATAGCTTTTACACAAACCTTTACAATTTACCGCCACAAAATAGACAACCAGACATGATTGGAGATAAGACACAGATTATCCAAGACTATCTGGACAAGAGTGGTCTCCCTGTTCTAGGTGACCTAGATTTTGGAAGGCCAGATTCAAACTTCAGAAATTAGACATTTCATTAAACACTTGAAATTAGCAAAAAGTCCAGGCCCTGATGGATTTACCTCCATCTATTACAAAACTTTTGTAAACATCATAACAGACCCACTTGCAAAAGCCTTGAACTCTTTGTCCCAACCTAGGGAGGTTAACCCAGACTTTCTTTCAGCTTTCATAACGGTCATCCCAAAACCCGATAAAGATCCATCAGAATGTACGAGCTACCGTCCTATATCTCTACAAAACTTAGATGTTAAGTTATTTGCAAAGATACTTTTCAACAGACTGAGACCCTTCGTGCAGGAGCATATCGGCTCAGAACAAGTGGGTTTCATGCTCGGTAGAGAGACTAAAGACAACGTGACCAAATCCCTTCTTTTAATTCAGGCAGCACGTGCACTAAATATTAAGGGCCTTCTTCTGTCCACGGATGCAGAGAAGACCTTTGATTGTGTATCCTGGGATTCCATGATGGCTGTTTGTAGACATGTAGGATTGGGTTTTCACATGCTGGCTTGGATCTCGGCTCTCTACCAAAATCCGTCGGTGATTAAAAATTAACGGTGCTCCTTCTGAGAAGATCTATATAACAAATGGAACAGGACAGGACTGCCTGTTATCTTCCTTGCTGTTCATCCTCTCCTTGGAACCCTTTATTTGAACAATCATTGCTGACATCTCAAAAAGCGGTTTCAAAGTGCTGGACAGAGAGTTCAAGACAGCTGCCTGTGCTGATGATCTATTATTTTAGCATAGCTACCCCTATAGCCCAAAACACCATCCATTAACGGGAACTACCCTAGAGATCGTCTATAGGCTAGCCAGGCATACACATGTTACCTCTTCACTCAGCCCCCTTACACTTCTAAAAAACAATCCTGACTTCACTCCTGGTATGGGAAATGCAACGCTCAAACCAGCACACCTTAACAAACCACTACTAGCCGGGGACTGCTTTCATCAGGGTAAAATCAAAGATTTCTCTGCTTTAAAACAAGAAAATGATCTCCTCCAACTACCCTTTTGGTCTTATCTACAGTTGCGTAGCTATTTCTATGGTAAATCCCAGGTGGGCGACTTTAATAGACCCTTAACGGAATTTGAATCGGTTTGTTGCACTGGTGATCAATTTCCTATGGTGACCTCAGACACCTACTCATGGTTGTAGTATGCCAAACCCCCTGTTGCGGATGGACTCAGGAGGAAATGATCCAAAGCCTTACAGATGAGTATAACAAATAAACAATGGAGGTACGCGTGCGTCATAACACATAAATGCTCTGTTAGTACTAAAACGCCGGAAACTGCATACAAGTTGCTAACCCATTGTTACATGACAGCAGCAAAACTGCATGAATGGAATTCTCAAACACCTGACACATGCTGGGGATGTCAGAATGAGACATGCTCATTGATACACATTTGGTGGCATTGTCCGTTACTAGCACCTTTCTGGAACAAAGTAAGAGAAATAACTACACTAATCACTGAGACCAAACTCATGCTCAATGTGGCATGTTGTTTACTTCATGTATCAAACTTAAGTATAATCACTTGCTGTCAAAGCATCGATTAAATGCTGCTAAATCCCTAATTCTGATCCACTGAAACTCACCCCGGATTCCTTCAATACAGGATTGGCTGCACAAAGTAAAGGACATATCTGAAATGGGGGAGACCCTAGCACAATCCTGTGATCAGGTTGAGAGGTTCCATAAAACATGGCAACCATGGTTTTCCATTAAGTATTCTCAAGAATATACTACCACTATTACAAATCAAAATAATAACAATTTAGTCTAACTTTTAACTACTGATTGTTTTGATTTCTGGATGTAACTTAGGAATATAGAATATTTGATACTTATGAATTTATTCACATGGAACTATCCAACATGGTCGATTACTCTTTTATCGTTCTTTCCCCACTATTTTCTTACTTTCCTTTTCTTCAAACACAGATGACTACTTGTACTTCAACTATAGTGCCGTTACACTTGTTAATCTGCTGTTGCTCTATACAGCAGTTCTGATCATAATTATTGTATTCTGCTACGATATACAAAAGAGCAAAGATGACTTCCTAGTACTTTTTCACTATATGCTAGAACCTAAATATAGTATTACCAGGAAATTCTTTGTTAACGACACTGCCTACTGTACATGTAATATTCCTTTTTTTGTTTTCTTTCATAATTGCAATTTCTTGACTTGTACTCATCCTTTGATATCAATAAAACTTTTAATGTTAAAAAAACCTTACAAATAAAATGTAAATTAATTAATATGTTTTACTTTTTTTGATTTTTTTGTAATTAGCATGATATGATTTAGAAAAAAAAAGTAAAGCAAAGCAAAAAAAAAAATCCCCCCCAAAAAACTGAGCTCATGAGAGTCCCCCCTCACATCAGAGAGTCCCCATCAAAGACCTTCTTACATCAGAGTCCCTTTTAACATGAAATTCCCCATCAGAGTCCCCCATCATAAAATTACCCATCAGGGTCCCCCCAATCATAAGATTTCCCATCAAAGTCCTCCTTACATCCGAGTCCCCTTTTAAATGAGATTCCCCATGAGGGTCCCTATCAGAATCTATCTTACAGCAAAGGGCCCGATAAAATCTTGCAATAGACCTGATTTGGCCCATGCGTCATCGTTTGGAGATGTATGTACATGGAAAGCATTATCTGATTTGACGAGGTGGAGGGGCAGGGCAGTGACCTCATGCTTTCCCCCTCATCCAATCAGAGAATGCTTCGCTTTCACTCAAAAAAGACAAAGCATTCTTAATGGCGCTCATGCCTAGAAGCCAACCTCCTGTATTCACAATGCATCAGGCCATCCACTCAGCATGGGCCCCAGAAGCAAACAGAGATCATTGGAGTAGCGGTGACAAATTTTGGTTTCCAGCTACCAGAGTCATCAGCCAGGTATGGTATATAACTAGTTTTATTGGTTTAAGTAGGACCAACCTGACTATGTAAAAACATAATCATGCCTGGAATTCATATTTAGGCTTCATGCATACTGAGCATTTGCTCAGCCCTCCTGAACGCCTTTTCTCCTGGTAGGAGAAAAGCTGCATTAAAAAAATTGCCTAAACCTGAATTTTGCACATAAATTAATACACCTTTAGACACATTCAGGCAGTGTTTGAGCATTAATGGATTTTATTAGCTATAATATTCATTTATTCTGGCCATTAGAAAGAATGAATGCTTAACCTCCCTGGCTGTGTGATTATTCCAGATTTTTGATGCTGAAAGCGGTACAATTATTTTGCACAGAAATTTGGCGTTCTATATTATAGGTCTGTAATTCTTAGGAATAATTCACTTAAATCTGTCCAAACAAGAGTCTAGTAGACATCCCGGGTATGATAAAGTTTGAAAAATGAAATAAAAAATTATAATATAATAAATAACTATAAATAATTATAACAAATAATAATATAATAATATTAAAAATTATTCAATAATGTAATCAAATCAAAAACACTGAAATTTGCTCAGTTGCAGAATTATCGCTGTCATTACTTTTCAGTGTTTGATGATGGATTTCCCCACAAATCACTATCTCTCAATTCTGCAAGTGATTCCAATTTATTATCGCTGTTTTCTAGCTGGTCTAAAACCACTTTTGATGCAAAGGGACAGTTTTGGTTGCTATGGACAATCTCCAGTTTCCAGGCAGAAAGAACAGTTTTTTATAATATAAAACTGCATGCAGGACACTGGACAGACCACTAGGGACAAAGGGGATGTGTAATTATTTGATACAGTACTGTAATCTGTAAGATTACAGTATACTGTATCTGTACTGTGTGTTTTACTTTTTTAATTTGGAGCCGAACTCCGTCCCCGTGCATCTCAACGCTCGCAGGGAACGGAGTTCGGCACTGTGAATCGAGCGAGACGCGGCGGCTCGCAGATCACAGCGGGGAGACATTGCAGGATCCAGGGGACAAGGTAAGTAACCTCTCCAAGGATCCTGCGATGCAATCCCGAGTCTGGCTCGGGGATACCGCTTTTGGTATTGAAAATTCACCCCGAGCCAGACTCGGGAATACCACTAGGGGGGCTCTCTAAGCCGTCCTGATGTCGTGGCAGCCTCAAGCACAGGCTGTGTTGTTAGTAGAGGCAGGAAGCGGCCGATCGCTGCCGTAACCAACGTAGAATGCAAGATTGCGACGGGCCGGACATGACCTCAACAGGAAGGCATGCTTGGTGTGCTGACGTGGGTTGGGTTGTAATGCGTTTCGAAGCAACGGCTTCTTTTTCAGACTTGTACAGGCATGATTACATACTTTCTGTGCCTGTATTACTCTTCCATTTTGTGAGTTGCCATTTGCTTTTATTCATATTAGACCAATGATCTTAATGCTGCACTTAGTCTGGCGCCCTCTGTTCTTGCTTTAACCTACATTAGATCCTAGACATTAAGACCATGTTCACATTGGGCTGATTTGGCATGCAATTTGACATGTCAAATTGCATGCCAAATCGGCGGCTATTGCCAGCAATGGCACTGTCCGACTCCCAAAAGTAGTTCCTGTACTACTTTTGGTGACCTCAGTGGCGATTTTAATAGAAATCTGTGCATGAACCCGCACAGACGTCTGTCAAATCGCCCGAAAAGTCAGACTGCATTGCTGGTTTAAATTTGTGCCAGTTCCGTATCAGTGTGAAACTGGGCTGAGGGAAATTTACTAAGATCCGTGCACTCTAGGTTTTATTGTCAAAGCTTAATTGAACAAGCAGAAGTTAGAAGCTGATTGGTTGCTATAAACAGCTGCACCAGATTATGTGTGCACCAGTTTCAATAAATCTCCCACACTGAATTGACTTCATCAGCAGAAGATATATAAACCCTCCCAGTTTTCAACACAATGCATTCTATGCATTGAGGTGAAAAACCTGTTGTAGTGCACCTGCCCCCCAGCCCCCCTGTTTTACTCACCTGAGCCCGTTCATTCCCATGCCAGAGACGCGCATGCCCTCTCTGGCAAGTGTCTCGGCTCTTGATTGGATAGATTGATAGAAGAGCAGCCATTGGTTCTCGCTGCTGTCAATCAAATTCAATAACGTGGGCGTTGGGGGTGGTGCGAGTCCTGCTGTCTGTGTCTATGGACACAGCAGCAGGACATGGGAGCGCACCCGCTCGGGTTCCCCGAAGGAGAGCACTTCTCCGACGGGTCACTCAATGTGGGGAGGAGCCAGGAGCGCTGCGGAGGGACCCCAGAGGAGGAGGATCGGGGCCACTCTGTGCAAAACCAACTGCAAATAGGAGGTAAGTATAACATGTTTGTTATTTTAAAAGAAAAAAAGGGAACCTTTAGTGTCCCTTTAAACTAAAGGCTATCACCAATCAAAACGGGAGTTGATTAATAGCCATGGGTGGATGCCAGCAGTCTGAAACACTTGCCAGGTTTTTATCTTTCTCTTTTCAGTGTGTTCCCTCTTCCATGGCCATTGGGAAGTATGTCACCCTCTTAATAAGGAACAGATAAGGGAACAATTGTGTAAACTTTTTGCTGCTTCTAACAGTCCTTGATATAGGGAAGTACAAATGTGCAATCAGTGATTATCTACTTGAAGGTTTTGGTTTTCTTATCTTCACATCTTAACCATAAGTACAATGTCTTGATCTACTGTATTATTATGTATTTATGTTTAGATGTACATTTTTTCTTTTAGATCATTGTGTTCCTTCTCTTGGTTTGCTTTTCAAATAATGTAAACATGTAAATGTGTAAACGGAAATGTTATTTCTGTTATTTTTTTTGTTACTGTAATGCCACGTACACATGATCGCACATTCCGACAACAAAATCCATTGATTTTTTCCGACAGATGTTGGTTCAAACTTGTCTTGCATACACACGGTCACACAAATATTGTTTGAAATTCCAATCACCAAGAACGCGGTGATATAGAACATGTACGATGAGCTGAGAAAAATGAAGATCAATAGCCAGTGCGGCTCTTCTGCTTGATTCCGATCATGCGTGGAACTTTGTGCGTGGGAATTGTGTGCACACGATCGGAATTTATGACAACGGATTTTGTTGTTGGAAAATTTGAGATCCAGATCCCAAATTTTGTTTGTCGGAGATTCTGATGGAAAATGTCCAATGGAGCCTACACATGGTCCGAATTTCCTACAACAAGCTCCCATCAAACATTTTCTGTCGGAAAATCCGACCATGTGTACGCGCATAAGAGTGAGGTCACATTAATGAGCTGAAGTTTGGGTACAGACCAATTTATCCACATTTTATGCACAATTTTGGGTGCGCTCCCAATGACTTCTAATAGACTTAACTTTTTCTAAAAGTGCATAAAAATGGAGCATGCAGGACTTTGATGCACTTTCATGAAAATGCATGGTTTAATAGAAGTTAACGTAAAATGTGGATAAATCACGCTGCACCCAAACTGCAGCAATCCAGTGCTAATCTGGCCCAAAGCTTTGTTCATATGGGGAAATTACATCCATGCTCTGTGGAGGGCCATATTTACCTGCATGGGGATGGACAGGTGTTGCATGCATCCACGTTTGCCTAGTCCCATTCATGTCTTTTGAGACACAGTAGCTGCATAGGCACAAATGATGTGTCCCAATATGACATCCATGTGGGTTGTGGGTGCATGTCCCCGAAGTTACCCTAAGCTTGGGTCATATGTACCCACACAGTTGTCACATTGGGGGCAGCTGTATCCATGCAGCTGCTACGTCCCAATAGACAGCAATACCTGTACATCCTTGTGTAGCTAAAACACAGGCCTGCATGGGGCACAGATGTAATCGCCCTGCATGAATGAGGCCTAATACTGATATACAGTTTTATATGACCACACACCCCCCACCACTAAAAAATTAAATTCAGCAGCTACAAATACTGTAGCTTCTGACTTTTAATATTAGGACATCTCTCCAGGGATCTCACAATATTTTTCAATTGGCTCCCAGGTGCTGTCGCCACCTGTCACGAAGATCCTGCCAGTAACCGGCGTCCCAGGCGCACGGGAACCCGGCCACGGGTCCCATTGCGCATGCGCGCGCGTTCACGGGTGCGGTCACGCACGGGCACGAGCGCGCACTCCCGCTGGTGTCAGGTGGGCTATTTAAACCTGCCTGTCACAATCCATCCCCGCTGTCTGCTCTACAGTGTTCTGTGAGTGTTACCTGATCTGATCTGTGTTTCCTGTTATCTGACCCGGCTTCCTGTTTGACGATCCTGCTATCTGCCTGCACCAGACCCTCTTGGCTTGCCTGACCATCCCTCTGCATTACCCCTGGTACCTCTGCTGTCCGAACGTTACTGACCACTGGCTTGTTGACCCTCCGCTGTGTTCATATGCTTCCAGTCTGCTATTACCTGCTGTTGTTCCTGGTTCCAGTCCAGCTTCCAGTCTGCTATTACCTGCTGTTGTTCCTGGTTCCAGTCCAGCGCTCCAGGCTACCTTCTGCTGTGTTCCAGCCCAGCGTTCCAGGCTATCTTCTGCTGTGTTCCAGTCCAGCGTTCCGGTCTATTACCTGCTGTTGTTCCTGGTTCCAGTCCAGCGTTCCAGGCTACCTTCTGCTGTGTTCCAGCCCAGCGTTCCAGGCTATCTTCTGCTGTGTTCCAGTCCAGCGTTCCAGTCTATTACCTGCTGTTGTTCCTGGTTCCAGTCCAGTGTTCCAGGCTATCTTCTGCTGTTGTTCCAGTCCAGCTTCCAGTCTGCTATTACCTGCTGTTGTTCCTGGTTTCAGTCCTGCATTCCAGTCTCTGTCCTCAGTCTACTCCTCAGACTACTGACTCCAGAGGGTGCCACCACTACTGGACTTTCAGCAACTGTTGATCCTGCCAGGCACCCATACCACTCTTCACTCCTGGCCCTCTGTCTCCATTCCAGGGGAACGGGAGTGGGAGCTGTAAGGGAGGTCTTTTCCTGCACTTCAGGTTTACAACCTATCAGGTACGTGACACCGCCATTCCTTGTACGGGAAAGCACCAGTGAAGCCTTGTGGCTTCACATCCGTCTCCCTACTGTGCATGCGCAAAGTGCACTGCATTTCGTGAATGGCCCGGGGGGCAGGGAAAGGAGCAGGGGAGCCGAACTTCTGGGGGACTTTGCGATGGCAAAGTCTCCAGAAAGTGTCAAAACTAGGTATCCCCCTCTCCCCCCCCCCCCCCGAAAGGTGCCAAATGTGGCAGCAGAGGGGGGAGGAAGCAAACAAACAGAGCTTCCCCTTTTAGGTGGAGCTCTGCTTTAACTGGAAGCAAGAAAATTCTAGCTTCAGGGAATGTGCCAGCTATGGTCATGGACCTTGATGGCTGAACAACACGAGGAAGTCAACAAAGGACATAATAAAGTGACAGAAAGCAGACTGTTAAATGCTATAATTATTGTAAGAGACAATTACTGGACGTAAAGTAAAGTTGTATTACCCTTTTTAATTTGTCTGAGATGGAGACTGCATGTTCAAAAAGATTAAAATAAAAACATTTTTTTTTTTGTTTTTCATTTTGAATAGAGTAAGGGTGGGTTAACCATTTCAAGTTTTTTCTTTTTGCCATCTGTGTTCCGTCCAAAGTGAAGGAATCCCTGGTTACAATTTTGCAATACAACACTGTGAAATTGAGGGGGTACACAAAACAAGCCCCAAAGATGCATATGCTATACAGCCTCTATTTATATGTACTCTACAAACATAGGATATGCAAAAAACACCCTACAAATAGATTTACAAAAGCATAAAAGGCCAATTCACATCAATTTCTACATGAACATGTAAATAAACTTCCTCAAACAATCCTTAGGAAATAGGGGAATGCATTAAGATAAAAAACCTTCTGATTCTACAACCACTTTAAGAAAAAACTTACAGACCCTATCTTGTTTGTAACCCAGGGACTGCCTGTAATAAGAGAAAAATAATACTAAAAACAGAAAGAGGCTGATTAGTAAGAGATGATAAGACAAGAAAAATAATGCTGAGAGGGAACAGAGCTGATGTGTAAGGCTAAAGTACAGTAAAGTCTGATATATAAAATTTGATTCACAAGTTACAGCATTACAGAACCAATCCCTCGATTTTACAGCATGCCCTTATTCAGCCCAAATATGCTTCCATGTCAGCAACAGAGACTGCGGCAAAATAAAATTTTCACACTGTTGCAATTATTTAGACTTTCAGTTAAATGTAGTTACTATATTTAAGATTGCATGTTGAAATTAATGCAATTTCTTATCCAGTAAGCTACTCCATTCCTTTATCTAGGATGCTGATTGCATTTGACATGCACACAACCTCTCGAGGAGGGCTCATCGTTAAATTATTGAACAGCAAGTATGCAAAAATGTGAAAGTCACACCAAATGCTTTCGGATAAACTGCAATAATAAATGATTTACTTATGGACAGTAGTAAATTATCATTTTATGTATGTGGACTGGCATTGGAGATTTCTTATTTTGTGCAGAATTTAGCTTTTTTATATAGTTCTGAAATACACATTAAAACCAAGTTTAGTTTTTACAGTATGTAAAACACATGAATACTAAAGTCACACTCTTCATCAGCAACATTGTTATGTATTTATTTTTTAGCTGGTATGACTGTGGGAAGGATGAGCAATTGAAAGCAGTGCCTGTGTTTTCCTATCAGACTTGAAGTAATAGTAACCACAGTACATGCGATCTGCTGCAATGATTACACATGGTAGATGTTCCCTATGGGGTTCTTCTGTGCAATGCACATTAGGAGGAAGAGACCAGCCTGCAGGAAGTAAACATTGTGGTGTACTGCAGCTGCAAGAGCTAGATAAGAATGGAGCTAATCAGGATGAGGTGGGTTAGTTAAGATCCAGAATAAACAACACACTCCACTTAGCTTTCTCCGACCAATGTATTTTTAAGCTGGCATAACTGTAGTACAGTGTTTGGCAGAGTTGAGGTCTGAAAGAAAAAAAAAAAAATATATATATATATACATATCAGCATTAAAGCAAATTTTCACTTTTGCAGCCAAATTGGGATACCTTTATATTTGTTCTTTATATTTGTTCTTATTAACATAGTATACCTAAAATTTGGAGTAATGATTAACATAATTATTTTGTCTTTACTGTATTCACAGTTCTTCATTAACAGCTGTGATTTGAGCACTGTCTGTCCTAAAAAAGGGTTAAACATTTAGAAACCTCCCTCCTGCATTTAATATATTAATTCCTTGTGTTAATGAGCAATCACTCAGTCTATGTGGGAACATCGACACTGTTAAAAATTTTTTACTGCTACACTATGGAATTCATGCCTTGTTTTTGTATCTCTGCTGAGTGTGTCATCCAAGAATAACTGTGTGATTGTGACAGTAGGATTTATTATAGCTGCAAGGCAGCCAGGAACATACCAATCTCTTTTTGGAGATCTGTTTATCCAGCAGTTTTTTGTTCCTTTACCCGCCCAAAGGAGCACCTAGCACATATCTTCTCAGGCTTCATGTACACTAACCACCCTTGGAGGCTGGCCGCGTAAACAAAAGCTAATCGCATGTAAACCTGGTCCCAAATTTACATGCGTTTTTGCAGTGTTTAGCAGTCTTTGCCAAATGTTCCTCTCCTAAACGCGATTCTTTCTCATTCAGGAGAGGGAGATTTAACCTTCCCTAAATGCGGCTGCTCCTAAACTCTGCAAAAAGTATACATTGGGTTGAGTTTAGGGACTTTGGCAAAAAAAAGTCAAAAGCTGCTAAACTCACATTCAGGAGCAGCCAGTGTACATGAACCCTAACCTCCCCAAGTCACAGAGATACCAACTGACATACTGGGGGCCATCACAGCATCTGGGACCCTGAACATTCTACAAGAGATGCAGAGTAGTAGTTTTGGGTCTCCTTGCTAGCACACCCCTGCCAGATGGATTAGTGGAGCCAAGTACCAGAATTTATTCTGGCATTGGGTTCAGAGACTCAGCCTGGAATTGCAGGATGCAGGGATTATGTTCAAACGTGGGTGTATTTGGGGGGTATAAGATGATTTATGCTGGGGACACAAATCCAGGGGATTGGGGGCAGAGAGTTTGTTCCAGGGTGGGGGAGGGGGGTTGTGCTGGAAGGGGGAGACTTTGTGGGATAGGATTTGTGCTGGGAGGAGTTAGTAGGAGAAGGAGTATTTGTGCTGGGGGGGATGGTTGAAGAGGGGGAATAAGGGTTTGTGCCAGGATGAGAGGGTGAATTTGTAATAGGAATGGGGAGAGGATTGGTGCTGGGAAGGGAGATTTGGGGGAGGAGAATTTGTGCTGGGATGGGATTTGGGGGTGTGGAAAAATTTTTGTGCTGGTAAGGGGGATTTGCGGGAGAGGATTTGTGCTGTAAGTGGGGAAAGGATTTATGTTGAGAGGGGGAGGATTTGTATGGGTGGTATTTGTGCTTGAAAAGGGGGAGAGAATTTTAGCTGGGAGGAGGAGTTTATGGGAATTTGTGGTGCAAGGAGGGGGATTTGGGGGGAAGGAGGATACTTGCTGGGGGGGCGGGGGTTGGAGAGAGGAATTGGGTGGGGAAGATTTTTACTGGAATAGGGGTTGTGCTGGAAGGAGGATTTGGGGGTGAAAGAGGATTTTTTCTGGGAGGGAAAGTGGATTTGTGATTTCAGAGGGAATTGAGGGAGCTCAGAGTTTGTGTTGGAATGGGGGATTGTGCTAGAATGGGTGATTTGGGGAGTAGAGGAGGATTTGTGCTAAAGGGGGGTATTGGAGGGATGATTTTTGCTGGGGAGGGGACAAACATTTGCTTAGGGAAGGTTGAGCGTGCAAATTAGTGCTGGGTTTTTGGAGGAGAGGTAATGGGGATTTTTGTTGCTTGCGGGGGAATTCTGCACTCTCCTGACGACTACACACCCCTGACTCCTGAACTCTTTTTGCTTTGTACTTCTGATTCCTAGTATGCATTACACACTTCTTTCCCCTGCATTCTTTGCATTACAAACTCCTGTGCCCTACATTCTGTGCATAACACTTCTGCCCCCTACATTTTGTGCATAACACTCCTGTCCCCTGCATTCTGTGCATTACATACTCCTGGGCCACTGCATACTAAGCATAGCACTCCTGCCCTGCATTCTGTGCATTACCTACTCCTGAACCCTGCATTATGTGCATAACATTCCTGTCCCCTGCATTCTGTGCATTCTGTTTTCCTGGACCCCTGCATTCTGAGCATAGCACTCCTGTTCCCCGCACACTGTGCATTATGTACTCCTGACACCTGCGTTCTGTGCATTATGTACTGCTAACCCCTGGATTCTGTGTATAATACTCCTGCCCCCTGAATTCTGTGCATTACTGACCTCTCCTATCTGTGTGTAATGTACTTCTAAACCCGGCATTGACAATAGCACTATATTGTACATCATATACTTCTCACTAAAGAGTTAATAGTTCCTACAGTTACTGGTTGCTTAGCAGTCCCTGACTATATTAATTAAGTTCTTCTTTAAAGTAGGCGCAGACAAAATGTTAGCTCTCTGACTATTTTCAGCTTGTGCACAATTGTACTGTATGTAATAGAAACCTTTTTTTAATGACTGTTTTAGAGTTTATACAGTATCTATCTGTGAGACTCTTAGTTGTGGCATAGCAATCATAGCATATTTTATGGGTTAAAGGAAACCCGGGTTTTGTTTAACCATGTCCCTTAAGCATTACCTTACAAACAAATTGGCCACAGCCACGCTTGCTGCATCGAGAATAGTGAGCCCTGGGTCACTACCTCCCTGAAGTGTCCCTCTTTCTCAATTTCTAAAGTTGGGAGATATGTAGAATACTATGGAGCTTCCAGTGTACATTCTCAGTTTGGGAGAGGACATGTGGTGACGTTATCATGAACATCAGTGAGTCAGAAATCAGAACATGAATATATGAAAAAAGCAGCGCTCACAAAATAAAATAAATAAATGTACCAAAAAACCTTGTTGCAGCTGCTGGATACAAATACAAGTACTGTGACTTGAAACAAATAAATAAACAAGAAACTGCGCTTGCAACTATCACAATAAAAATTAAAGGATGGAATATAAATATAAATATACAGTGATAAATGTCGCTAAATACATGCAACTACTTGCTTTAAGTAAAAATTGTGAAGAAAAAAAAAAAAAATTTGTGTTTGCTGCTTGCGACCATAAACCCTCTAACCAAATATATACTATGTGTGGCCGTAAACAATCCAAAATGTTTTGGTGATGTTCACCTTAATAAAATAAATACCGGTAATTGCGAGTTCCAAGATGGATATAAATATTCCTTCAAACCAACAAAATCAACAAAGACAGCAGACTTCCATCTTCTAGTGCAGAAGGTTGATTACAGTCACCTGAAATACTGTGATGGATATAGAGAGATGGGATAAGGCTTGAACTGCTGCCACTACAATATAACCTTGGGAGCCATGGACCTCATGTTGCACCCAAAAAACAAGAAGAGATAAATATAGTGTATTACTGTAGGAGCCACGGACCTCATGTTCCACCCAAAAAACAAGAAGAGATAAATATAGTGTATTACTGTAGGATGAGAGATCAATTGCGCATGATAGCGCTACTCACGGAACGGACATGCAGAGCAGGCATTCAGAGTTCGTCAGTGACCGCCACTAAACAGCGTGCGTTCCACTGACTACAGGAAATAGCGTCACTGGTTTACAGACGTGAGCCAGGTCGACGCGTTTTGCCCCTCCTCCAGGATATCATCAAAGTGTCTTTGATGACGCCCTGGAGGAGGGGCAAAATGCGTCGATGCAACATCCGGCTCACGTCTGTAAACCAGTGACCCTATTTCCTGTAGTCAGTGGAATGCACGCTGTTTAGCGGCGGTCACTGACGAACTCTGAATGCCTGCTCTGCATGTCCGTTCCGTGAGTAGCGCTATCATGCCCAATTGATCTCTCATCCTACAGTAATTGTCACGTACCTGGTAGGTTGTGAGCCCGGAGTGCAGAGAAGGACCTCCCTTGCAGCTCCCACTCCTGTTCCTCTGGAATGGAGACAGAAGGCCAGGAGTGAGGAGTGGTATGGGTGCCTGGCAGGATCGACAGTCACCGGAAGTTCAGGAGTGGTGACACCCTCTGGGTCCAGAAGCTGAAGAGCAAGCTGGATCACAGAGAGGACCCGGAGCCACAGCAGATAAGGAAGCAGGTAAGTAAGCAGGTAAGTAAGCAGGTAAGTAAACAGGACTGGAACCAGGAACAAAGCAGCAGGTAGTAGCCTGGAACTCTGGACTGGAACCTGGAACAAGCAGCAGGTAGTAGCCTGGAACCCTGGACTGGAACCTGGAACAAGCAGCAGGTAGTAGCCTGGAACACTGGACTGGAACCTGGAACAAGGCAGCAGGTAGTAGCCTGGAACGCTGGACTGGAATCTGGAACAAGGCAGCAGGTAGTAGCCTGGAACACTGGACTGGAACCAGGAACAAGGCAGCAGGTAGTAGACTGGAGCACTGGACTGGAACCAGGAACAAGGCAGCAGGTAGTAGACTGGAACGCTGGATACAGGTGTCAGACTGAGGGGTGGTCAAACAAGCCAGAGGTCGGTATCGGTCGATCAGCAGAGGTACCAAGGACAACACAGAGGGATGGTCAGGCAAGCCAAGAGGGTCTGGTGCAGGTGGATAGCAGGATGGTCTAACAGGAAGCCGGGTCAGATAGCAGAGTACACAGGTCAGATCAGGTTAAGGCACACGGAACGCTGTAGAGCAGACAGCGGGGATGGAGTGTGACAGGCCGGTTTAAATAGCCCGCCTGGCACTAGCGGAAGTGCGCGCGCGCGTGCCCGTGCGTGACAGCACCCGTGAACGCGCGCGCATGCGCAGTGGAACCCGCGGCCGTGTCCCCCTGCGTCTGGATTGCTGATTATTGGCAGGATCTTCACGACATTGCCCCCCCCCAAGGGGCAGCCTCCGGATGCCCCTTTGAAGGAATTTCTCCGGATGGGCTCTTTTAAAAGATTGTAAAAGATTTTCAGCATGAATATTATCCTCGGGTTCCCAAGAATTTTCTTCTGGGCTGAACCCCCTCCATTTTATCAAAAATTGATTTTGGTTGCCTCTTCTCCTATGGTCCATGATAGCCTCCACCTCGAATTCTTCCTTCCCATCCACCAAAATTGGATCAGGAGGATCCGCAATTCGGCCTGGAAATGGGTTAGAAACAGAGGGTTTGAGTAGAGACACATGAAATACTGGATGCACTTTTAATGAATCCGGAAGTTCAAGTTCGTATGCCACCTCATTAATTCTTCGCTTAACAGGAAATGGGCCAAGAAACTTGGGACCCAATTTCTTTGATGGGCAAGCCATCCTGAGATTTACTGTAGATAACCATACCTGGTCCCCGGGTGTAAGTAACAGCTCCCCTCGTCTCTTCTTATCAAAAGTTGCTTTATTATATTCCTGGGTCCTGGTCATGGTCTCCTGCAAAACTTGATTGTTGGAAGTGAAGAAGTCCAACCTCTCCTGAACTGCGGGTACTGTGCACTCTGGAAGAGAATTAGGCAGAAAAGAAGGGTGGTAACCATAATTTGCAAAAAATAGGGTTTGTTTGATAGCGGAATGAATAGAGTTGTTGTAGGCAAACTCAGCCAATGGAAGAACAGAAATCCAATCATCCTGGGCAAATGAAGAAAAACAGCGTAAATATTGTTCAAGAGTCTGGTTTGTTCTCTCTGTTTGCCCATTAGTCTGGGGGTGGTAAGCAGATGAAAATGAGAGTTCAATCTTCAATGTTTTGCATAGAGACCTCCAGAATCGGGAGGTAAACTGTACCCCCCGATCTGAAACTATATTAACTGGTACCCCATGGAGCCTGATGACTTCTCTAATGAATGCCTGTGCTGTTTCTGTAGCTGAGGGAGTGCCCTTCATTGGGACAAAGTGCGCCATCTTCGACAACCGGTCTACTATGACAAAAATTGAGGTGAAACCCCCAGCCGGAGGTAATTCCACAATAAAATCTATAGAAAGCATCTTCCAAGGCCTATCTGGGACAGGTAATGGCTTTAGCAAACCCCATGCATTGGTCCTGTGCCCCTTGTTTCTGATACAGGTGGTACAGGATTCAACAAATCTCCTACAATCATCACGTAACTGAGGCCACCAAAAGGTACGCTGTACCAGATCAGTAGTCTTAGCCACTCCAAAATGCCCAGCAAAAGCATGGTCATGACAGAGTTCTAGTACTGAAACTCGTAGTTCTTCAGGTATAAAAATCCTATTCTCGTGCCATAATAACCCATCCTTAACTTGGAGTTCTGGCCTAATGGAAAACCCCAATTCTGCGGAAGCCTGCCTAATCCGGGAAAGCAGATCTCCCTGAAGCAAAAGAAAATTCCCCAGGGACAGAATGGTGTCCGGAGGGGAAACCTCTTGGGGCTTATGAAACATCCTTGATAGGGCATCAGGCTTGGTATTTTTGGAGCCAGGGCGATAAGTGACATGAAAAGAGAACCTGGAGAAAAAGAGGGCCCACCTGGCTTGGCGTGGCTTCAACCTCTTTGCAGACCTCAAATACTCCAGGTTCTTATGATCAGTAAAAATTAAGACTGGATGAGCGGCACCCTCTAGCAGATAGCGCCACTCCTCCAACGCGGATTTGATAGCCAATAATTCTCTGTCACCTACATCATAATTTCTCTCTGCCGTGGACAATTTACGAGAGAAGAAGGCCACAGGATATAACAGGGCCTTAGTTCCCTGTCTTTGGGACAACACTGCCCCTACCGCAATTGCGGATGCGTCCACCTCTAGTACAAATGGCAGAGAGGAATCTGGATGTTTTAGCACGGAAGCAGAGGTAAAAAGGCCCTTGAGAGTCTCGAAAGCCTTTTGAGCCTCAACAGACCAGTGGAAACGTGTTCCCTGTTTAGTTAGCTGTGTGATGGGTGTGATGATGGCTGAAAACCCCTTAATAAATTTACGGTAGAAATTAGCGAATCCAACGAATCGCTGGATCCCCTTCTTATCTGTTGGCACTGGACAGTCTAGTACTGCAGTGACCTTTTGGGGTCCATCTTAATGCCCTTGCTGGAAATGATTAACCCCAAAAATTGAATACTTTCCTGTTCAAATTCACATTTCTCAGCTTTTGCATATAGACCGTGTTGTCGAAGCCGGGTCAATACACTTCTGACGTGCCTGCGATGGGATTCAAAGGAACAAGAAAAAATTAGTATGTCGTCTAAATAGACGATAACAAACAGATCTAGAAAGTCTCGTAAAACATCATTGATGAAGTACTGGAATGTAGCAGGAGCATTGCACAGCCCAAACTGCATCACAAGGTATTCAAAATGTCCATAACGGGTACGAAAGGCGGTCTTCCATTCGTCTCCGTCCCTAATACGAACCAAATTGTAGGCTCCGCGGAGGTCAAGCTTAGTGAATATGGTAGCTGTCCCAAGTCTTTGGAACAGCTCTGGTACCAGAGGAAGAGGGTAACGGTTCTTTACAGTGATTTTGTTCAGCTCACGGTAATCTACACATGGTCTGAGGGTCTTGTCTTTCTTTTGTACGAAGAAGATACCTGCACCTGCTGGAGACGTGGATGGACGAATGAAGCCTTTCTTTAGATTCTCATCGATATATTCTTTTAAAGCCCCTTGTTCCACTTCCGTTAAAGGAAATATTCTTCCAAAAGGTATCTCAGCACCGGGGAGTAATTCGATAGGACAGTCATAGGCCCGGTGAGGGGGTAAGACCTCTGCCCCCTGCTTGCTGAATACATCTAAGAAATCATGATATGCAGAAGGGATGGAAAGGTGTAGACTAGGATCTGTGTTCAAACAGAGCAGGGTAGGATTCTTCTGAGTGTCCTGAAGTCTACAAGACTGTTGGCAATATGGGGAGGAAAAGGTAACCTCACCTGTGATCCAATTAATGTCAGGATTGTGGGCCTGTAACCATGGCATGCCGAGGATTATGGGGAACATAGGTGAAGCGATGATATCTAGGCGTAACAGTTCTTGATGAGAATTGGAGATGGAAACGGGTATTGGAACAGTCTCTTGAGTAACAGGCCCTGACTTAATGGCTGTTCCATCAGCTAGATGAATGGAAAGTCCATGGGTTTTAGGCAACAGAGGTATCCGGTGTTGGGTAGCAAAAAGAGAGTCCATGAAACAACTGCAAGCTCCAGAGTCAATAATGGCGGCTATTTGCAGAGTCTCTCCTGGAAGCTGTAACAGGAGAGAGAGAGCAAGGTGAGTAGTGTTCTTAATCAGAGATGCAACATAGTCAGAGGACAGAGATAGGCACTTACGGAGTTTAAGGGGACAGTTCCTGACATAGTGCCCATGTTCCCCACAATACAGGCACAGATTATTCACTCGACGACGTTGTCGTTCCTCCTGAGTAAGAGAAGGCCGCAGAACCCCTAATTGCATTGGCTCAGGTGGGCTAAATGTAGACATTGGTGGTGCTGGTGATGTATGATGGGGAACTTTAGGGGTAACCCAAGTTGGGCGAGAAGTTCCCATAGCTTTCTCAGTCCTCCGTTCTCTTAGACGTCGATTGATCTGAATGGTTAGATCGATCAATGCGTTCAAAGTCTGTGGGGTACCCACCCTGACCAATTCATCTTTCAGAGAGTCAGAAAGTCCCATTCGAAACTGATAGCGGAGAGCCGCATCATTCCAATTCGTGTCTACACTCCACTTTCTGAATTCTGCCACATAGTCTTCTGCAGCCCTGCGACCCTGCTGAAGGGTGTGCAAAGCCGCTTCTGCAGTCACGGACAGCTGGGGGTCATCATACAGCTGACCTAGTGCGTCAAAGAAGGCGGAAAGATTAGTTAAGGATACGTCCTTTTGCTCCAAGAGGTGGTGGGCCCAGGTTTGGGGGTCAGAAAGCAGAGAGGTTACGTAGCCCACCTTAGTAGCCTCCAGGGAAAAGGTACGTGGCTGAAGAGCAAAGAACAGTTCACAGGAGTTGCGGAAAGCCCTGAATTTGAGGCGATTTCCGGAGAAACGTTCAGGCGTCGGGACCTTGGGTTCTGGAGGGAGCATCACCACTGTTGAGGAAGGCCCGACTGAAGGAGCAGAAGGGGAAGGAACTCCCTGAGCCCCAATGGGATTAGACAAGGTTAACACTCATTCCTCCAGCCTGGTGTATCCTTGCTGTAGATTCTTGACTGCTTCAGTCAATCCTGCCAGGTGTGCACAAAGTTCCTCCATGGGAGACGTTCCCTGCTCAGGCTCAGACATGGCTGTCTGCTACTGTCACGTACCTGGTAGGTTGTGAGCCCGGAGTGCAGAGAAGGACCTCCCTTACAGCTCCCACTCCTGTTCCTCTGGAATGGAGACAGAAGGCCAGGAGTGAGGAGTGGTATGGGTGCCTGGCAGGATCGACAGTCACCGGAAGTTCAGGAGTGGTGACACCCTCTGGGTCCAGAAGCTGAAGAGGAAGCTGGATCACAGAGAGGACCCGGAGCCACAGCAGATAAGGAAGCAGGTAAGTAAGCAGGTAAGTAAGCAGGTAAGTAAACAGGACTGGAACCAGGAACAAAGCAGCAGGTAGTAGCCTGGAACGCTGGACTGGAACCTGGAACAAGCAGCAGGTAGTAGCCTGGAACGCTGGACTGGAACCTGGAACAAGCAGCAGGTAGTAGCCTGGAATGCTGGACTGGAACCTGGAACAAGGCAGCAGGTAGTAGCCTGGAACGCTGGACTGGAACCTGGAACAAGGCAGCAGGTAGTAGCCTGGAACGCTGGACTGGAACCAGGAACAAGGCAGCAGGTAGTAGACTGGAACACTGGACTGGAACCAGGAACAAGGCAGCAGGTAGTAGACTGGAATGCTGGACTGGAACCAGGAACAAGGCAGCAGGTAGTAGACTGGAACGCTGGACTGGAACCAGGAACAAGGCAGCAGGTAGTAGACTGGAACGCTGGATACAGGTGTCAGACTGAGGGGTGGTCAAACAAGCCAGAGGTCGGTATCAGTCGATCAGCAGAGGTACCAAGGACAACACAGAGGGATGGTCAGGCAAGCCAAGAGGGTCTGGTGCAGGCGGATAGCAGGATGGTCTAACAGGAAGCCGGGTCAGATAGCAGAGTACACAGGTCAGATCAGGTTAAGGCACACGGAACGCTGTAGAGCAGACAGCGGGGATGGAGTGTGACAGGCCGGTTTAAATAGCCCGCCTGGCACTAGCGGGAGTGCGCGCGCGCGTGCCCGTGCGTGACAGCACCCGTGAACGTGCGCACATGCGCAGTGGAACCCGCGGCCGTGTCCCCCTGCGTCTGGATCGCTGATTATTGGCAGGATCTTCATGAGAGTAATACACTATATTTATCTCTTCTTGTTTTTTAGGTGGAACATGAGGTCCGTGGC
Organism: Lithobates clamitans; assembly: GCA_037952925.1. NCBI lineage: Eukaryota > Metazoa > Chordata > Amphibia > Anura > Ranidae > Lithobates > Lithobates clamitans. The sequence goes on from JBBGZY010001165.1 coordinate 2,753,857, forward strand.
TCCCAAGGTTATATTGTAGTGGCAGCAGTGGTTATATTGTAGTGGCCTTATCCCATCTCTCTATATCCATCACAGTATTTCAGGTGACTGTAATCAACCTTCTGGACTAGAAGATGGAAGTCTGCTGTCTTTGTTGATTTTGTTGGTTTGAAGGAATATTTATATCCATCTTGGTACTCGCAATTATTTATTTTATTAAGGTGAACATCACCAACACATTTTGGATTGTTTACGGCCACACATATTATATATTTGGTTAGAGGGTTTATGGTCGCAAGCAGCAAACACAAACTTTTTTTTTTTTCTTCACAATTTTTACTTAAAGTAAGTAGTTGCATGTATTTAGCGACATTTATCACTGTATATTTTTATTCCATCCTTGAATTTTTATTGTGATAGTTGCCAGCGCGGTTTCTTGTTTATTTAGAAATCAGAACATGTGCCAGCCCTCCAAGAAGGAAGCCAAAGGACAGCTTCATGAAAAAAATAACATGGACCTAATCTGAAAACCAAGGAGGAGGAGAGGGCCAAATCCACAAGCCTTACCCAGAAGCTGACAATGTGGCATAATTTATTTAAGTTTTTTGTTACTACATACAAATGGTTTGTTTTAGGTTATAATGCTGTGGAATATTTTATGAAAAGGTGTCATTAAAAAATCTGTACAGATAAGATATATAGATATATATATACATATATAATATTTTTATTTCACTTATAGCGGGACTGCGATACTGCAACAGAAATTCTGACACAAATTGACACTTTTTACACTTTTTGGCGACCATAGACACAAATACAGTAATCGGCGCAAAATAAATGCCTTGTCACTGTACTAATGACACTGGGTGGTAAGAGGTTAACACCAGGGGTGATAAAAGGAATAACTGTGTGCCTAGCCTGTATTTCAGTGTACTGTGGGAAGTGCTTTTACTAGGGGAAAGCATGGATCCATGTCCCTGCTTTGCAGGAATGCAGGATCCATGTCTACCCTACTGACAGAGCAGCAATCTGCCTTGTTTACATAGGCAGACTGCCGTTCTGCCTGTGTAATGTATGATCAGTGGGTGCCGGCAGACATCGAGTCTGCATGTATATATATGTGATCCGGTGCACAGCTGCCACCCTATAGCAGTAATACTGCTTTGGGGCTAACAGCAAGCGGTTAAATCAGCGGTTATGCCTGAACTTCACAAACAATATGATTTGTTTATGTAATTTGCATATTATTTAGTAAATCAAAGTGTAATTTTTATGTGTCTTTCTGTGTTTCATTGAAATTGTGTGCAAACATCATCTGGGTAAGTAAGGAAGGACAATGAGAACTACACTCCAGGCTTCAATTGTAAGGAAAGAGATAATCAAGCTCCTAGACTTTTCAGGTTGGTGGCATCATTTTTTGTACATGTTGTACATCTTGCTTTAGCAGGACCATGTCATTTTGAATTCTATGTTTTGTTTTCAGAAACCAGGAGGAAGCAGCAAAGAGGACAAGCCATGTCTTTATCCTCCTCTTCATATATTCTTTTATTTTAGACTGTAATACAGAACCCTGGCTATGGTAATTTCATGTATTGGTTTGGTAACATAACACCTGCCAAAAATGTAGATTTTTCACAGAGTTTTGAGACAGACAGGGATCCATATGCAAGGAGATCACTTTCAGTGACACCAATAACATTGAAACTTTCTTTATTGACCATAGGCATTTGGCTAATATGCTGTGGGTAGTGAATATGGAAACACTACATGATTTGCAGGTGTGAAAGTGACGACATGCTTCACATTAAAAGCGGAAGTGATGTAGCATTCTTTGGCTTCCGCTGTGTGATGAGACACCTAGCTAACCGGTGGGAAGCATCACTTTTGACATTGACTGCATGTGCTGCTAGTAATACAGATGTCATGTCAGAGCTTACTGAGTTTCAAAGACGGCAAATTGTTGGTGCCTGCTTAGCTGGTGCCTCTGTGACTGAAGCTGCCAATTTATTTGCAGTGCCACGAGGTACAGTATCAAAAGTTATTATGGCTTATACAGTTTCTGGGAAAACGTCATCTGATATGGTCGACAGGGCGAAAGAGATAAAAGGACATTGTGCAGGATTATGACCCAGATTTTTGCTTGAAGAATGGTATCAGATTCCATTATCCACCATCAAAGACTTATATTTGTCAATGGGACCGTAGGTCACACCACCCCCACCTATTCCCCAGATACAACCACAAATACAGTACCTGACCGCGAGATTGTGTTTCCAGCGCGTTACCATCGCGCTGGTTCTCGGCGACAGGGTACTGTGAATGTCGCGCTGGCTTGCTCATCGGGAAAGGAAAACTTTGTTTTCCTTCCGCGATGAGTGACAGGCAGCGCTGACAGCTGTCTGGTATGAATCCTGAGGCGGGAACACCGCGCCAAATTTTAAATGAAAAAACCGGCGTGGGTTCCCCCCTCGGAGGCATACCAGGCCCTTAGGTCTGGCATGGATTGTAAGGGGAACCCCCTACGCCGAAAAATCGGCGTGGGGGTCCCCCCCAAATCTATACCAGACCCTTATCCGAGCACGCAGCCCGGCCGGCCAGGAAAGGGGGTGGGGACGAGCAAGCGCCCCCCCCCCCCTCCTGAGCCGTACCAGGCCGCATGCCCTCAACATGGGGGGGTGGGTGCCTTGGGGAAGGGGGGCGCCCTGCGGCCCTCCCCACCCCAAAGCACCTTGTCCCCATGTTGATGAGGACAAGGGCCTCTTCCCGACAACCCTGGCCGTTGGTTGTCGGGGTCTGCGGGCAGGGGGCTTATCGGAATCCGGGAGCCCCCCTTAATAAGGGGGCCCCCAGATCCCGGCCCCCCACCCTGTGTGAATGAGTTTGGGGTACATGGTACCCCTACCCATTCACCTAGGGAAAAGTGTCAATTTATTAGTCAGCTCCGGGGTCTTCTTCCGACTTCGGGGGGTCTCCTTCCGACTTCTCCTGGTGTTCGGCCTCTTCTCCCGGTGTTCGGCCTCTTCTCCCGGGCCCCGCCGCTATCTTCTTCCAGCTCTATTGCCAGCGAGGGGCCCGGTCTGCTGCCGCTGTCTTGTCGCCGCTGGCTCGCCGCCGCTGTCTTGTCGCCGCTGTCTCTCCGATTCTTCTCTTCTTTTCTTCTTCCCCGATGTTGACACGACGCTCTCTCCGGCTCGAATGCTGTGTGCGAGCTGCGGAGCCATTTATATAGGCGGTAACCCCACCCCCTTACGACGTCATGGTCCCAGCATGCGCAGGGACTCTGGGGCCACGCCCCCTTATGACGCCAGAGTAGGGGGGGGCGTAGGGGTTTCCCCTTACAATCCATGCCAGACCTAAGGGTCTGGTATGCCTCCGAGGGGGGAACCCACGCCGGTTTTTTCATTTAAAATTTGGCGCGGTGTTCCCGCCTCAGGATTCATACCAGACAGCTGTCAGCGCTGCCTGTCACTCATCGCGGAAGGAAACAAAGTTTTCCTTTCCCGATGAGTGAGCCATCTCGGCGCTGGCTCCTGCGATGGGGCTCGTAGGTATCAAATCTCGCTGAGAAGTGCGGCGAGATTGACACAATATCGCGGTCACCTACTGTACCAACACCACACCATGTTTTGGCAGAAATGGCCGCGGCACTTTATTGGTTTACAATGCTTATAAACAACCATTATAAATAATCCAACTTGCATAACAGAACTTTTCAGAACTCGAGTAACTTAAACTTTATTACCAATGAATACATCCCCCCCAGATTCCGTGGTGACCCAACTACACAAAATGCTGCGACGGGAAGGGAGGGAGGGAGCTCTTCTTATCTTCTTCCTGGTCGCTGCAGAGGAAGCCATAACCCCTCTGCAGGCCTTATATAGCCTTCCCAGGGAAATCCAGAAGCTTCCAAGATTTCCCATTGGATACTCATATCCCTTTCAGAAATATTTAAAGGGACAGTGCCCTTAATACCTTACCATTTACATTAACCTAATAAAATTATACTAAAATGGGTCTGGAGTGGCTCCAGTCCCAAGAAAGTGGGCCCAAATGGTTGTGCCCACTTTTTACATTCCTAGGAGAATGCAGGGTGCTTTGGATGCCAAAGGCAGTCCAACACCATATTAGGTAACGCTTTTGTTCTTTTACCATAATTGTTTCCTTAATTTTGTCCAACCCCTGTAGGTGCCTATGAAAGAGTGAAAGATAATGTTCACATACAGCTCATTTAGAATAAAAATGTTAATTTAGTTGCATTACTAACATTGATTAACATTTCAAACTGTAGAAGAATGGAGGGTGAGAGTGTATACCAAAACGTATGTCCTCTGAATGCAAATAATGATAGTTTGCCAAATAGTGTTGGAAACTGATACCTAATGACACACACAAGCTACAGGCTAAATCAAGTAACCTCTTTTGTAAAGTACACTTTTCCTTTTCCACACATTGTCATTCTGAGTGAATAATTACACATATTTGGAGGACTAAAGTTTAGTGAAAAAAAAGTGTAAAAAATGAAAGGCCCCCCAACCCCTACATACATGCACATACATGCACATGCAAACATAAATACGTGCAGGAGCTCCCTATGCATGAAAATATTGATTGCGCTACATATGTGACATATCAATCCACACACCAGGGGGAAGGCAATAAATCTAGACCATTATTCATGGTAACACCAAACTGATGACATGTAGGGGGTTTTGGTGTCTCATGCACACAGGGCTTAAAATGCCTCTTTTAGAGGTGTTTGACCTTATCCATGCATACATAGGTGTTTACAGACATATTAAAAAGGAGTGTTCACAGCCTGCAAAAAAATCTCCAAAGTGTTCAGAAGTGGAGCTTTCAGGCAGAAAAAAATGCTAATTGTTCATGCATTCCAATAACCAGAATAAATTCCAATTCTGGCCAATGGAATCCATAAACTTTTTAAACACCTTAAACGTGCCTAAAGGCGTGTGCAATACACAGATTTAGGCACATTTTTTAAGCTGCTTTTTTTCTGCCAGGAGTAAAAGACATTCAGAGTAGAAACTCAAATGCCCTGTGTGCATTGCCTATAAAAAAATTAGAGTACTGAAATTTGTCACTGTTTGATGGGCACACACAGTTTTAAGACTTGACATGTTGGGTATTTATTTTCTTAACAAACCTAATCTTTTCTATTTTACAAAAAAGTGGGTAATATGTTGTGTTTGCATGCCCTAAAATAACTTTAGTGTATTTTCTACTGAATAATTGCCCTTAGTAAACCATTGTGCTAATATCGTTTGAAAAATTTAAACCACCACTATATTTTTCTTCAGGGTTTCTGCTTTTAGACACTGGGGTTTATTTACTAAAGGCAAATTCACTTTGGAAACGCAGTCACTGTAGATCTGAGGGGGACATGCAATGAAAATAAAAGCATTTTAGCTTGCACGTGATCGGATGATAAAATCAGCAGAGCTTCCCCTCATTTCAGATCTTCCCCTCAAATCTAAAGCGATTCAAGTGCACTTGTAGTGCAAAGTGGATTTTCCTTTAGTAAATCAACCCCAATATGTGATGTTCAGGTCTAAACCTGTTTGCCAATGTAAAGCAAATGAGTTTAAAGCCGCGTACACACGGTCGGACTTTTCATCTACAAAAGTCCGACAGCCTGTCCGACAGACTTTCGGCGGACTTTCGGCGGACTTGCGGCGGACTTGCGGCAGACTTTCTAACGAACAGACTTGCCTACACACGACCACACAAAAGTCCGACGGATTCGTACGTGATGACGTACACCGGACTAAAATAAGGAAGTTGATAGCCAGTAGCCAATAGCTGCCCTAGCGTGGGTTTTTGTCCGTAGGACTAGCATACAGACGAGCGGACTTCGGGGTCCGTCGTAGTTACGACGTAAAGATTTGAAGCATGTTTCAAATCTAAAGTACGTCGGATTTGAGGCTAAAAAAGTACGTTGAAAGTCCGGAGAAGCCCACACACGATCGGATTACCAGCCAGCTTTATTCCGTCAGCGTCCGTTGGACTTTTGTAGCTGAAAAGTCCGACCGTGTGTACGCGGCATTATAGTTGAATTTTCGATCCTTTTATACAAGTATTTGCACGTTTTTTTCTTTTTTTTTCTTACCTACAAGAATTCCTAATTCAACAATCGTATATTACATTCACCCACAAAAAACTATTTAAATAACAGAAAATACAATTTTCACACATAAATACTGTACATATGCTTACAAGAATTTAATTCATGCACTTTGTGCCACTGTTGCAATATTAACATAGCAAACTGGTTGAAAATAGACACCCAAGCTGTGTACTTTTCTTTTTTTTTTTTTTTTTTTTACAGCGGTAACGCTAACATGTTGTGACAAGTCTTATACCAGAGAAATGATAGACCTCTTTTATAACTGCAGAAACTATAATTGTAAATACAGATGTGTGCTTTTTTTATCACTAGTAAAACAAAGTTTCTAATGCTGCGTACACACGAGTGGACTTATCGTCGGACTGAACCCCTAGGGACTTTTTGACGGAGTTCCGACAGAGTTCCAACGAAACGGACTTGCCTACACACGATCACACCAAAGTCCGATCGTTTCGAATGTGATGATGTACAGCCGGACTAGAATAAGGAAGTTCATAGCCAGTAGCCAATAGCTGCCCTTGCATTGTTTTTGGTCCGTCGGACTAGCATAGAGACGAACTGATTTTTCGATAGGAATCGAGTCCGTCGGAAAGATTTGAAACTTGTTCGATTTCTCAGGTCCGTCAGATTTTTAGACAGAAAAGGTCCGATGAAGCCCATACATGATCGAATTGTCTGATGGATTTGTTCTGTCAGACCTTTGATGCCGAAAAGTCCGGTCGTGTGTAGGCGGCATAACTCTGTAAAATTTAGCAGTCCAATAAGTCCCAGAGCACGCAGTAATGAACAGTTGCAGCTATACTGTGCTGGCTATGTAGCATTGGTGCTGAATGTCTGGTCCAGTATACTGCACATGCAGCATAATTAGCTCTACAACACAAAGCAACAATGAATAGTAAAAGGTATTTTATGGCAATACTGTGCACACAAGCAGCACTGCTGCTCAATGCCTGGTTTAATAAAATGCAATATCAAATGCAGGAGTATAAGCCCCACATCACAAAGCAATGATTAAGAACTGTAAAAATTTGTTTATGACTATATTGTACAAGCAAGCAGCACTGATGCTCAGCTAACCTAGTCTCAAAATACCAACCAAATCGTTCTCGAGTTCCCTCGTCACCTCCTCCCTTGCTCACCTTCAGGACTTTTCCCGAGCCTCTTCATCTTATGGAACTCTCCACCCCAATCTGACTGTCTCCTATTCTGTTTGCTGTTTGTACAAACTGTCGGAGCTACATAAATCCTGTATAGATATAATAATATTAATATTATTGTCTGATCTAATATGCTGTAAGCGCAAATAAATAGCATAAACTCCACAGCACAAAACAATGAAAGTAAAGTAAAAGTAAAAACAAAAGTGAAAGTAAAAACAAAAATTACAAAAAAGTAATTTATGGTAGAAGCGTTCTTTTTATTGATCTTCAACATTACACATGTTGATGCTTCTCCCAAGCATTATATCTATATTCAAAGAATACCTACTGATAAAGGTAACTGTATATTAAAATATGCTTTTTCAAAAATTCAACAAAAGAAAAATATCAATAGATGTACAGGTGTAATGTGTATATACTGTTGAAGGTGTACTTCTTTTTCAAAATGCCTGTGGTTGCAAAATGCTTGTACGTTTCCTTGTATGAACTGTCAATTTCAAAATCTTCCTGCAAAATTTCCATAGCAATCAAATCAGGGCTTTGACTAAAACAGTCAAAAACCCTCTCTTTGTCTTTTTGAGCCATTCCTTAGTGAATTTGCTAGTGTGTGTTGGATCATTATCATGTTGAAAGACTAATTTCCAGTTGAACTTCCACATTTGGGCAAATGGCCTCACATCTCATCAAGCATACTTTGATATGATGTAGAATGTATAGCTAAATTGATAACTGTGAGCTGTCCAGTCCCTGAAGCAGCAAAGCAAAGCCAAATTATAACATTTCCACCACCATGTTTCACAGTTGTTATTAGGTTTACCTTCTAAAATGTGGATTGCAGTAAACATGTCTGCTGTCATGTCAACTTTATTTACAAGTGATTTTTATTGTGTTTAAGACAAAGTCAAGAAAACAACTGCCAATCTATGTAGTTACAACCTGGCATAGTCAGAAGACTGTCATTCAAAGAGAGCATGCCATAGAACCAGGTATTACATTTTGCAGAAAACAAAATATAATTAAGAATCAAGAATCCCTTTAAAATGATTATTCCAAAATGGTAAAGAAAAATAACATCTAAAAAACAAATGACATATCCTGGTGGATCACAATTCTTGTAGATGGTATATTTGTTAATACATAAAACAAATGAACTGTAAGAGAGCCTATGGAGCTTAGAATGACTGGAGGTGGCATAAAAAGAGCCAAACAAGAACTAGTATTCCCACTTCCTTTTAAATAATGGTACGATGTCACAAATGGTGTGATAGATTACATAATTTGAATTAATTCCATACGAGAAACAACGTAATTGAGTCAGATCTCCTATTAAGTGCAATAACCCATTGAACATCACTAAATAAAGAGTGTAGTAACCTTTCACATTGGGGGGGGGGGGTACATCTAGAATTAGGGCAGTTTTCCTAGCTGATTGTTATCACTATGAATGTAATTTAGTGCAGCTTCAAGATGTGTGATTGTCAGGGAATAGGTAAAAGAACTGGCAGTTTTATCAATTGCCATCATGGTCATATCAGGCACAATTCCAGGCACATTGGCACACCCAGATGCGCTATGGCGTGAATGGGAACGCGCAGGCAAAATGGCGCACGCACAACATGACCTGGCCTATATAAATCTGTTGCTGAGACCTGTGCATTGCTGGATTATTGTTCGCTCCCCTGTTCTCCTGTGTTCCTGACTCTTGATTCCCCATTACTGACTTGGCTTGCTCTGACCTGTGATCCTGATCTCCACTGACTTTGTTCCTGTCTGCCCCCTGTGTTTGATCTTGGCTTTACTTACCGACTCTGCTGCAAATCTGTCCCACCGTGTATGACCTTGGCTTGTTCCAGTCTTGCTACCTTAACTAATCTTACTGTGTATGACCCCTGACCTGGCTCCTGGTTCTGCCTCCGGTTTGCTCCAATATTATCTGGTACCTCTTAAGCACACATGCTCTACTATCCACCTTTTGTGTTCCAGCTACCTTTCGGTAACCAGCTCTTCAAACAACCATACCTGGCAAACCGTGCTTCTTTGGGCACTGCTCTCCCTGTCCCACTTCCAGGGAAGCACTGCACTTAGCCGCAAGGGGAGCTCTCACTGCGTCTCGGCCTCGCACCTGGTACGTGAGTAAGAGTATCACAATCTGAGCATCATCTAAAGCAAGTGAACTGAGGGGTAGATTATATAGAGTTTGACTGGCATCATGTATTACATGGTAGGAAGCTTAATAGCTGTTTCTCAAACCGCAATAAAGCGTGTGCATTTATGCAGATTTTAAAGCATATCTAAACAATCAGAGGAGGGGGTATAACTTGAGGTTTATAAAACAACAATTTCTGAAATCTGGGTCTCTTGCCCATCCATACAAAGTGATTACCTGCAGATTGAATAGATTCTAATGGTATATTAGAAACATAAATCAGCATTGCTCTGAAAAGAACAGAAATTTAGGCAATATTGCCATTTTGGTCACCATACACTAACTCTGCATAGGAAAGGAATTTGATATTAACACCATCATTTCAATAGGTACTTAATGCGGAAAAATACTGGTGAATAATTGACATGGTACAGGGAGCGTAGGAATGGGGTTAATTGGATTCCCAAATATGGCAGTTTCTCCCTACACCAGGAAAACAAAAAGATATGTTGAATTGATGAGGTGGTATGGTTTATGAGGTTGATTGGCAGAGTCGCACACTTTGAAAGATTAACACCTAAGCCAGAGTGGTCACAGAAAAAAACACCTTAATAATGTTAGGAAGTGAGATTCCTGGGCTTACTAAAATAAAGTAAAACACCATCAGCATACATGCTAAGTTTAAAGCTGATACACACTATACAACTTTTTTGGTGAATTTCCTTTAGACATACCTTCAACTATGTAGTGCTAGGGCTTGCCCGATTGCATACAAATGGAAAGTGTTTAGGTTTAACCTCATATTATATGGTTTTCGTGAATCTAAAGGAAACAAATCTGCAGAAAATTGTATAGTGTGTGTCCAGCTTAACTTTACAGTGACCTTTGGTGTAGCTAAACAATAAAGGAAGGCACCAGATCAGTATATGTCAAATATAAACCACAATTTATTCTGAAAACACTTACATCTAAAAACGCTGTATACTGCACACAGGGCTGGTGGAATGGAGCAGTGGTCTCGATGGTCTGGAGAGTAGTCGCCGTAGCACAGGCCAGTCCATCGAGACCGCTGCTGCATTCCACCAGCCCTGTGTGCAGTATACAGCATTTTTAGATATAAGTGTTTTCAGAATTAAATTGTTGCTTATGTTGCTTATGACATATACTGATCTGGTACCCTCCTTTATTGTTTACATGTCTTGAGGGGACCCCATACCCATCGAGGAGCTGCCGGTGACTGCACATGTCTTTTCTCCTATCAAGTTTTTCACCCTCTTGCATATGTCTTCTGCAATGTCTTTAGGGTTACATACTCTGTGTCCCTGGGCAGTGTACATAAAGGGGATTCTGGCCAGTGCCGCTTTACGTTTAATCTGTCAATCTTTAATCCAAGCGCGCCCCAGGTCTGTTACCTTGCATATACCATGTGAGTAAGAGTCTTTTAAAGGGGATCAAACACAGAGTATAGGTAGGTGCAGAGTTCCTCCCTCAATTCACGCAAGGAGGCCGTGTATATGTCATCAGGGTTTTGTTTAATATATTGTTCTAGTTGTCTCCGACCGTCTCCGCTTCTCTTGGGCACCCAGCTTAATAAAGAGGCCTCTCACATATGCTTTATGTACGTTCCATAGGACCGCGTCATTGCTAACCAAGCCAGAGTTGAGAGAAAAATTTGTCTCTATTTCCGGTTTGATCTGTTCATGGTACTCTAGGTTGGAAAGGATAGCGGTATTCATGCTCCAAAGTGAGCTACGTTTAGTTCTAGGGCCATAATTAAGTAAGTATAATGGTGACCGGCACATGATCAACCAAGTATTAAGCACTATGGTTGCCTGTGGTATGGATTGGAGAATGGATTTATGTACCAGGAACAGGTCAATCCTGGATTAGGACTTTTGCGCTCCCGAATAGAATGCGTAGCCCTTTTCTGAGCCATGCAAGCATTGCCAGGAGTTGTAGAGGTCTTCAGATTGAAACAAGAAGGACAGGGCAGTAGACCATTGATGTCGGTAAAATCTCTGCATGGAACAATTTGTTCTTTTGGGAAAGGTTGCAGTTTGGACATTACAGATTTGAAATAATGTTTATATTTTGTATTAGGGGCATATATGTTAGCTATTACTAAGGGACAGTTCTTGAAGGTGGCAGACAGGATTAGATATCTGCCCATTGGGTCGATTTCTATGTGGTCAAGTTGGAATGCTACTGAAGTGCGGACAGCAATCACGACACCTTTAGTCTTATTAGGTGCATTAGCAAAGAATTGGTGGGGAAAAAGTCTGTGATGGCATGTGGGAGCTTTAGTATTTGCAAAATGTGTTTCCTGGACACATAATATGTCAGATTTTTGAGAGATCGCTTCCCTCCAGAGTCTAGACCGCTTAAAATGGCTATTCAGACCCTTTACATTGATGGTGGTGATGTTAAGTGGCATAGTGATTAAAGCGGAGTTCCACCTGTTTTTTAATTCATTAAAAGTCAGCACCTACAAAAAGAATAGCTGCTGATTTTTAATAAACAGACACTTACCTGTCCCATGGTCCAGCAATGTGGGCGCCCAGAGCCTCGCTCCACTCCCCCTCTTCTCAGCGGCAGCGTCATAGCAACTATGGGCACCCGGCCTTGATAGCTTATGGCCAAGCGCGCATGGGTGAGTCATGCTGTGCTCTGCTATTGGCCAGACAATCTTCTGGGACCTGTGACGTGTCCCAGAAGGTCGCTGGCAGGGAGGGGCTGCCTAGGGTGAGAGGAGTAGTCACCTAGGCAGCCAAGAAGGGGAAGGAGGAAGTGGGACAGGAAGTCCCACTAAAAAGAAGGTACACACTCCCCCTAAAAAAATGGCATGCCAATTGCGGCATGTCAAGGGGCGAGGAGTGCTTAAAGCGGAAGTTCCCCTTTTGGGTGGAACTCTACTTTAAGTATAGGCAATGCTTACAAGGCCCAGGGAAAGAGCCCAAGGGATACTATACTTCCGTATACTTGTATGGAAAATGAGAGGTACAAAACCACAAATATGAGATACAAAAGCAGTGAGCGTTAACATGGTACAATAGTGCAATGAACAGTTACAAAGCAACAAAGCATGTGCTTAGCACACTTCTTAACTGAGTGCGGGAATAAATGAGATAGTTGGTCAAGCTTTCAGGGAGTCAATGTGGAAGATAAGACTTCCTAGATGATGAGCCCACCAGCAAGGAGTATAACGTTGGTTATAGGGGGTGAGGAGCTCCGATTTCTCTGCTCATTAGCCTCCCTTGGTGACGATGCTTTATGTGGTGCATTGTGGCTGGCAGCACTCGGCGAGGGAGTGTGAACAAGACTCCAGTTTTTGGAGTTGTTTATAGCCCTTTTAGTGAGGTAATGGCCACCTGTTGACTTTGATGTGTGACTAGTAGCTTGGTTGGAAAGCCCCATCTATATATCAATTTTTTATCTTGGAGAAATGTAGTGATCGGAGCAAATTCCTTCCTCCTCTGAATAGTTGCTGCAGATAGATCTTGAAATAGCATTACCCCTGCATAGGGGGGAGGCAGTGTGGAAGCATTCCTGGCAGCCCCCAGGAGCTGATCCTTGATATGGTAATAATGGACTTATGCCAGAACATCGCTAGGAACTGTATCTGGGAGATGCACTGGTTTTGGGATCCTATGTGTACGGTCAAGAAGGAGGTCCCTAGATGGAAGGATAGGCATCAATTTAAAAATAAGCTGCTTCAGATAGGGAAAAGCTCATGCAATTTGACCAATTTGGGGATCCCCCTAAGTTTGATGTTTTTGCAGCGGGACCTACGTTCTAGGTCCGCCATGTTCAACTGTAATTTGTGGATCGTATCAGCTTGCAGCTCATGGGCATCTACAACTTCATTGTGAGCTGCCACCATGTTGGATATTTGATACTCTACATAATCAAATCTATCCTCCAAATTGTTTATCCTGGTGGATAAATTGTTAACTGAGGACCTATATTCCCTCTGCAGCCCTGTCTGGAGTGAAAGCAACATTGCTTTAAGAATGGCTTCTGTAGCCGGAACATCTGCTGCTGGGAAGGCAGAGAGAGAATCAGCACAGTTCTCTTCATGTTCCCAGTCCTGTGCAGGCAGAGAGACCCCGTGCTGTTTCTTTGCTGAGGGCAGTTTAGTGGGAGAGAAGGCTGGGGAAACTGCAACTCTCTTACCTCTTTCAGACGAGGAAGAGAAGGTGGCTTCATGTAAGGACTCCTCCATGTCTGAGTCTTAATCTGCAGCCGTGTCCTGTGAGGAAGGCAGTGGTGGGGGCAGCCGCGCTCTGCGGGGGCCATTTTAGCTTGCTCCATGCGGCGGCTTCATTAAAAAATCAGTGAGCCGGCGGGGACCTGGTGCCTGCTGATTTCTTCGGTCATGCTGTGCTGATGTCCAGGAGCCTTCCCATCCTTGTGGGAGTTAGATTTGGTGGGCTGCGATGCAGTAAGCCACTGGTGTCCCCCTATAAAGCAGAGCAGTGGAAGATCAAGCTGCCATACTGCTCAGCGGCCAGGACAAGCCCCCCTGCATATGTATTCTATGGATTTTAAATTATTATTTGTCTGCCAGTGGATTGCTGACTCACCTGCTAATTTAGTGAGGAATTTGTGTTGTTGTAACCTTTGGTGTAGCTATTGATATTTGAGTTATCGTTAATTGCATAAACTAAAGGTTCCATGGCCAGCATGAAGAGGAGGGGTGAAAAAGGTTAAAGCCCATAAGTTTTACTCTAGTACTTGGAGCATGATACAGAGCTCAAAAGCCCTTTCACCAATTTGTCTTTAAAAGCAAACTTAGTTAAGAGTTTTTCAATATAATGCCATAGAACAATGTAAAATGCCTTATGTATATCAAGGCTTAACAAAAGTACTAAGTGAGAGTGAGTAGATACCTTCTTGATAATATTAGTGGCTAGATGAATATTGTCTGTCATATGCCTGGAGGGTATAACATATGTTTGAGCAGGATACTTGATGTGATTGTAGCCGTATTAGTGCAATTGTGACAGAGAAAATTGAGTACTGTCCGTGATACTTTTTTTATTTGCACCAACATACAATTTTTCAGGAAAAGTTTCGGGAACAAGCTTGTCCTGAAAAATAGTATGTTGGTGCAAATAAAAAAAGAATCACGGAGAGTACTCAATTTTCTTTGAGCAGGATAAATGAGAGCGGTAATAACAAACAGATGCCAATTTATTGTCTAAAAGTCTACCAAAGATCTTTAGATTGTTATTTATAACCAGAATTGGGGGGATAGTTTTGAGGAAGGGCATTATCCTTATTGAGACATATTTTTGCTATAAACATACAGTATATAGAGAAAATGCACTGCCTTCAAAATTTAGTCAAATATCTTAGATAACCTGGGTGGGAGCAATATGGGAGCAAATTTCCTGAAATAAGTTATGGAATGTCTGTCCAGACCAGTGGCTTTGCATGTTTTTAAGAATTTGATGACTTCTGCTACCTTTATATCTGTGTATGGGAATTCAGGCTCTGAACCTGTGTTGTTGATAACTTGGAAAGGGACATCTCTAGACAATCCAATGAGCTTGATGTGGAATTAGAAAGAGGGGAAGAAAGTAGTTGTATATAAAATTTGGTAAATATCTCCTCTTTGTAGGGAGTAAAAAAGTAAGTGTCTCCTCTTTGGGGTGGGACACCAATTGTCCTTTGGCATTTTAAAGTTTGTAAACATGAGGTGGGTTAATAGAATGCATGAATGCATAGTCTCTAGATATATCTGCAGGCCGTGTCCATCTCTCAAGACAGTGACTCCATCCACCTGCACATACAGCCTCTTACCATAAGGAAGGACCCCAAATTATAAGTGATCAGACAAGCACAGGGCTTCATGGGTCTGTAATGACTGGATCAACAATCACAGGGATGACATAAAACACCACAGCTGAGGATTCCAATGCTTCGTTCTCTTACACGGTCAGGATAATGACAGGCAAAAGAACAAAAGAAGACTCCAATAGTGTAAAGGATATTTAAGGATAAAATAGAAGATCTGCTTAAAAAGTTTCAGATGGCAAAATGCATGTCAGATCAAACAAGCCAAACGCCACTGGTGCCAACTCTAACATGTGAGGGACATCAGCACAGACTATTGCACTGTGTCACTTTAACGTGACAATTGCGCGGTCGTTGTACCCAAACAAAATTGATGTCCTCTTTTTCCCATAAACAGAGCTTTCTTTTGGTGGTATTTGATCACCTCTGCAGTTTTTATCTTTTGCGCTATAAACAAAAAAAAGAGCGACAATTTTGAAAAAAAAGCTATATTTTTTACTTTTTGCTATAATAAATATCCCCCAAAAAATATATATAAAAAAAAAAATTTCTTCCTCAGTTTAGGCCAATATGTATTCTTCTACATATTTTTGGTAAAAAAAAAGCATATATTGATTTTTTTGTACAAAAGTTATCACGTCTACAATATAGGGGATAGATTTATGGCATTTTTATAATTATTATTTTTTATTAGTACGTTGTTTTGCGCACCCGTGCCACTTTGCTGACGTATATCAGTGTGAGCCAGTCGGCAAGTGGTTAAATAGACAACTCCTAATCTATAAGAGTCGCCTCAATATCTAAGCTCATTCTATAATATGAGATAAATGCTGTATATTTGGCTCTTGCACATTCCATAGAAAATGTTGGTGTATAAATTTTAAAATTATTAAATACAAATGATTGAATGATCATACTTTAATGAATGATTATAAGAAATATTATTTAAATAAATAAAAATAAATCAAACTTGGATATAGATGACTGCTTTCATTACAATATCAAATAATAAAGATTTATGGACACAGCTTGCAGATATATCTGGAAACGGTATTCATGCACTTTTGTCACAGCGGTGTTTGTTTATCCATCATGTTCACTCAATTAGTGGAATTTGGTTTCTAATTGTGTTTCTATATACAACAGCACTGTGTTTTTATATTTCATTTTGGATATGTCAATATGACAGTACAACAGATTTGATTTGTAGTTATTGAAACATTTGTATTTGGTGATCTGAGTGCAGCTGTTTTTTTCAATATTGATTATATTGGTTTCAGTTTAATTAGGCAATAGGCACAGTTTTTTCCTTTTACATACACAGTAATAGAATGGATTAACTTCCTAGCATTCATAGTACTGCTATGTAAAAACTTGGCTTTAGGCCGCCCGACAGAAGGGTGTTTAGAGCCGCTCTTTTCTGATTTATTTGTTTAAGTAGTCCTGGGGAGTGATTTTGGCTATGAAGATCATATACAATAGTTTATCTAAGGCAATCATAAATAATCATATCTCAGTGAGCTTAGATTTATCATGTGGACCCTCATCACAGCTTTGTGAGCTGACCAGATGGTTGCAGCAGCTATACCATCTGATTTATTAAGCCAAAAGTACTTTTCCATATCGTCAGAGAGATGTTTGAGAATAGTTGAATCAGATAATATTAAATCATCCATACTACATGTATTAGGAATGATTGAAAATCCAATTATTTTATTGTGATTTTATGTGATAGACCAACACAAAGTTGCACATAATTGTGAAGTGGAAGGAAAATGATAAATGGTTTTCATTTTTTTTTTACAAATAAATATCTGAAAAGTGTGGCATGCATTTAATTTCAGCCCACTTTTACTCTGATTCCCCTAACTAAAATCTAGAAGAACCAATTGCTCTCAGAAGTTAACTAATTAGTAAATAGAGTCCACCTGTGTGTATTCTTAGTATAAATACAGCTGTTCTGCTAAGCCCTCAGAGGTTTGTTAGAGACCCTTAGTGAACAAACAGCATCATGCAGGCCAAGGAACACACCAGACAGGACAGGGATAACATTTTGGAGAAGTTTAAAGCAGGGCTAGGTTGTAAAAAAAATATCCCAAGCTTAGAACATCTCACGGAGCACTGTTCAATCCATCATCCAAAAATGTTAACAGTATGGCACAACTGCAAACCTACCAAGACATGATCGTCCACCTAAACTGACAGGCCGGGCAAGGAGAGCATTAATCAGAGAAGTAGCCATAAGTCCCATGGTAACTCTGGAGGAGCTGCAGAGATCCACAGCTCAGGTGGGAGAATCTGTCCACAGGACAACTATTAGTCGTGCACTTCACAAATCTGGTCTTTATGAAAGAGTGGCAAGAAGAAAGCCATTGTTGAAAGAAAGCCATAAGAAGTCCCATTTGCAGTTTGCAAGAAGCCATGTGGTGGACACAGCAGACCTGTGGAAAAAGGTGCTCTGGTCAGATGAGACCAAAATTGTACTTTTTGGCCTAAAAGCAAAATGTTATGTGTGGCGGAACTGCACATTACCCCAGCATCATGTTGTGGGGATGATTTTCTTCAGCAGGGGCGGGGAAGCTGGTCAAATATAATTGAGAATCTGTTGCAAGACTTGAAAATTGCTGTTCACAGACTTTCTCCATCCAATCTGACAGAGCTTGAGCTATTTTGCAAAGAAAAATGGGCAAAAATGTCACTCTCTAGATGTGCAAAGACTTGCAGCTGTAATTGAAGTGAAAAGTAGTTCTACAAAGTATACATTTACATTACATTTAAGATACAGATACATTTACGTTTTTGGTTTGTAACATGACAAAATGTGGAAAATTTCAAGGGGTATCAATACTTTTTCAGGGCACTGTATTCTTTTGACCCAATATTAAGTGCTCTCCAAGCATTCAAGAGCTGATGTGAATGAACCAACTGCCAGGAACCATGAAATAGATGAAGATAGAAAATAGAGTAAACCTCACACCTTTTAATAAAATGGTAAAAATGGTACAACTGGTAAAAGTAGGCAAAACATAGCCAGGGTTCGGTAGCCAAATTGGGTAGTCAGAACAAGCCAGGAAATTGGGGAGCCAGAGATCAGCATAGTCAGAGGTAGGGATGAGCTTCGTGTTCGAGTCGAACCCATGTTCGACTCGAACATCGGCTGTTCGACCGTCCGTCGAATTGCGAACGATATGGGCCGTTCGCGCCAAATTCGTGTGGCGCGTCACGGCCCATAATTCACTGCGGCATCGCAGTGCATTGCTGGCTGATGATTGGCCAAGCATGCACTATGACCCGCATGCTTGGCCAATCACAGCGCCGTCAGTAGAGAGAGCTGTAATTGGCCAAAGCCAGGGTGGCTTTGGCCAATTATGGCTCAGGGGATTTAGTACACACCCCACACTATATAAGGCCGCCTGCACGGCGGCCCTGTGTAGTGTGTGTTCCGGTGTGCTGAGAGATAGAGAGAGAGAGAGAGACAGTGTCATTTGATTTGAGTTAGATAGATTAGGCAGAACAGTCAGTCAGTTAGCTGCACTTACAGTGTATTGTGTATATATATGCATCCCAGGTGTTGCATATATATATATACACTGTATTCAGTTTAGCTAGATCCGTTCCTGTTATCTTCTATCTAGACTATTTACATTTAGTGCAGTGTGTCCTGCTCACAGTGTTCAGCTAGATCCGTTCCTGCTATTTACATTCAGTGCAGTGCGTCCTGCTCACAGTGTTCAGCTAGATCCGTTCCTGCTATTTACATTCAGTGCAGTGCGTCCTGCTCACAGTGTTCAGCTAGATCCGTTCCTGCTATTTACATTCAGTGCAGTGCGTCCTGCTCACAGTGTTCAGCTAGATCCGTTCCTGCTATTTACATTCAGTGCAGTGCGTCCTGCTCACAGTGTTCAGCTAGATCCGTTCCTGCTATTTACATTCAGTGCAGTGCGTCCTGCTCACAGTGTTCAGCTACATCCGTTCCTGCTGTTTACATTCAGTGCAGTGCGTCCTGCTCACAGTGTTCAGCTAGATCCGTTCCTGCTATTTACATTCAGTGCAGTGCGTCCTGCTCACAGTGTTCAGCTAGATCCGTTCCTGCTATTTACATTCAGTGCAGTGCGTCCTGCTCACAGTGTTCAGCTAGATCCGTTCCTGGTATTTACATTTAGTGCAGTGCGTCCTGCTCACAGTGTTCAGCTAGATCCGTTCCTGCTATTTACATTCAGTGCAGTGCGTCCTGCTCACAGTGTTCAGCTAGATCCGTTCCTGGTATTTACATTTAGTGCAGTGCGTCCTGCTCACAGTGTTCAGCTACATCCGTTCCTGCTATTTACATTCAGTGCAGTGCGTCCTGCTCACAGTGTTCAGCTAGATCCGTTCCTGCTATTTACATTCAGTGCAGTGCGTCCTGCTCACAGTGTTCAGCTACATCCGTTCCTGCTGTTTACATTCAGTGCAGTGCGTCCTGCTCACAGTGTTCAGCTAGATCCGTTCCTGCTGTTTACATTCAGTGCAGTGCGTCCTGCTCACAGTGTTCAGCTAGATCCGTTCCTGCTATTTACATTCAGTGCAGTGCGTCCTGCTCACAGTGTTCAGCTAGATCCGTTCCTGCTATTTACATTCAGTGCAGTGCGTCCTGCTCACAGTGTTCAGCTAGATCCGTTCCTGCTATTTACATTCAGTGCAGTGCGTCCTGCTCACAGTGTTCAGCTAGATCCGTTCCTGCTATATACATTTAGTGCAGTACGTCCTGCTCACAGTGTTCAGCTAGATCCGTTCCTGTTATCTTCCTACTGACAGGCAGGCTTGTCTGGTTACAGTATATAAAGCTACCTGAAGAAAATTACAGGTGTTCTTTTTGATCCTATTAGTACCACGGTCAGGCAGCTAGACTATTTACATTTAGTACAGTGTGTCCTGCTCACAGTGTTCAGCTAGATCCGTTCCTGTTATCTTCCTACTGACAGGCAGGCTTGTCTGGTTACAGTATATAAAGCTACCTTAAGAAAATTACAGGTGTTCTTTTTGATCCTATTAGTACCACGGTCAGGCAGCTAGACTATTTACATTTAGTACAGTGTGTCCTGCTCACAGTGTTCAGCTAGATCCGTTCCTGTTATCTTCCTACTGACAGGCAGGCTTGTCTGGTTACAGTATATAAAGCTACCTTAAGAAAATTACAGGTGTTCTTTTTGATCCTATTAGTACCACGGTCAGGCAGCTAGACTATTTACATTTAGTACAGTGTGTCCTGCTCACAGTGTTCAGCTAGATCCGTTCCTGTTATCTTCCTACTGACAGGCAGGCTTGTCTGGTTACAGTATATAAAGCTACCTTAAGAAAATTACAGGTGTTCTTTTTGATCCTATTAGTACCACGGTCAGGCAGCTAGACTATTTACATTTAGTACAGTGTGTCCTGCTCACAGTGTTCAGCTAGATCCGTTCCTGTTATCTTCCTACTGACAGGCAGGCTTGTCTGGTTACAGTATATAAAGCTACCTTAAGAAAATTACAGGTGTTCTTTTTGATCCTATTAGTACCACGGTCAGGCAGCTAGACTATTTACATTCAGTGCAGTGCGTCCTGCTCACAGTGTTCAGCTAGATCCGTTCCTGGTATTTACATTCAGTGCAGTGCGTCCTGCTCACAGTGTTCAGCTAGATCCGTTCCTGGTATTTACATTTAGTGCAGTGCGTCCTGCTCACAGTGTTCAGCTAGATCCGTTCCTGCTATTTACATTCAGTGCAGTGCGTCCTGCTCACAGTGTTCAGCTAGATCCGTTCCTGCTATTTACATTTAGTGCAGTGCGTCCTGCTCACAGTGTTCAGCTAGATCCGTTCCTGCTATTTACATTCAGTGCAGTGCGTCCTGCTCACAGTGTTCAGCTAGATCCGTTCCTGCTATATACATTTAGTGCAGTACGTCCTGCTCACAGTGTTCAGCTAGATCCGTTCCTGTTATCTTCCTACTGACAGGCAGGCTTGTCTGGTTACAGTATATAAAGCTACCTGAAGAAAATTACAGGTGTTCTTTTTGATCCTATTAGTACCACGGTCAGGCAGCTAGACTATTTACATTTAGTACAGTGTGTCCTGCTCACAGTGTTCAGCTAGATCCGTTCCTGTTATCTTCCTACTGACAGGCAGGCTTGTCTGGTTACAGTATATAAAGCTACCTTAAGAAAATTACAGGTGTTCTTTTTGATCCTATTAGTACCACGGTCAGGCAGCTAGACTATTTACATTCAGTGCAGTGCGTCCTGCTCACAGTGTTCAGCTAGATCCGTTCTTGCTATTTACATTCAGTGCAGTGCGTCCTGCTCACAGTGTTCAGCTAGATCCGTTCCTGGTATTTACATTCAGTGCAGTGCGTCCTGCTCACAGTGTTCAGCTAGATCCGTTCCTGCTATATACATTTAGTGCAGTACGTCCTGCTCACAGTGTTCAGCTAGATCCGTTCCTGTTATCTTCCTACTGACAGGCAGGCTTGTCTGGTTACAGTATATAAAGCTACCTGAAGAAAATTACAGGTGTTCTATCCCAGCTTAGTGCAGCTACAGGCCATTAGTATGTCTGGAAGGCCAAGAAGGAGAGGCAGACAGTCACAAGCCAATAAGAGAGGGCAAGCAGGCTCTGTGTCTAGTGCTGGTCGTGGAGACGGTGCATCCTCATCAGCACGTGGCCATGGGACACGCTTGGCCTTTTTTTCGGCAGCTGGCCGTGTTGAGCCGCAACATGCGGAAGACTTGGTCGAGTGGTTGACCAAGCCGTCCTCATCCTCCTCATCCTCTCTCACCCATGCCCAGGGTGCTTTGTCTGGCAAAGCAGCGGCCTCTTCCCTCAGCTCAATGTCATCAGTGACTCCTTCCCTAGCTCCACCATGTCCTCATGAGGATTCCCTCGAACTGTTTGACCACAGTGTTGGGTACATGCTCCAGGAGGATGCCCAGCGTTTGGAAGGCTCTGATGATGATACTGAGCTCAATGAAGGCAGTAACATGAGCACGGACAGAGGGGGTGCCCAAGAAGGACAGCAATCTGGCAGTCATGCTCCCCCTGCTGCAGCATACTGCCAGGTTTGCTCCAGTGATGAGGAGGGAGGGGATGATGAGGTCACTGACTCAACGTGGGTGCCTGATAGGAGAGAGGAGGAGGAGGAGGAGGAGGAGGAGGAGGTGGCACATCACCAACTAGGCAGGATGCCCTCCAGGGGCCAGCCTAAGGGCAGCACATTGACTGCATCACACCCCAAAGCTCCACATGTGCAGGGCGCTGCAGTCTCTGCGCGTTATTCAAAAAGTTCTTTGGTGTGGGCCTTTTTTGAGACGAGTGCATCAGATCGCACCGCTGCTATTTGCAACATATGTCTCAAGCGTATCTTGCGTGGCCAAAACATCTCCCGCTTGGGTACCACATGCTTGACCAGACATATGTTGACCTGCCATGCAGTTCGTTGGCAAGCGTATCTAAAAGACCCACACCAAAGAACAAAGACGATCTCTCCTTGCTCCTCATCAGCTGAGATTTCCAACCCCACTAGACCTTCAGTCCTCTCTGCGACCTGCAGTGAGAGGAATGAAGGTGTAGAATTAGGTGTGTCACAGCCAAGTACTTGTGGGCAATCTGCTTTTGGTACACCGACGTCAGATTGTACCAGGCAAATTTCCCTGCCCCAGCTGCTGCACCGCCGAAAGAAGTTTGCTCCCAGCCATCCACATGCCCAGCGGTTGAATGCTAGCTTGGCAAAATTGCTAGCACTTCAACTGCTGCCTTTTCAGTTGGTAGACTCTGCCCCCTTCCGTGAGTTTGTGGAATGTGCGGTTCATCAGTGACAGGTACCCAAACGCCACTTTTTCTCACGGAAGGCGATTCCGGCTCTCTACCGGCATGTGGAAGGCAATGTCCATGCCTCGCTGGACAGGGCGGTCAGCGGTAAGGTGCATATTACCGCTGACTCATGGTCCAGCAGGCATGGACAGGGACGTTACTTAAGTTTCACGGCGCATTGGGTGACTCTGCTGGCAGCTGGGAAGGATGCAGGACAAGGTGCAGTAGTGTTGGAGGTTGTTCCGCCACCACGCCTCCAAAATGCTGATTGTGACACACCTCTCTCCTCCACCCCCTCCTCTTCTTCTTCCTCCATGGCCTCTTCCTCGGAACCAGCGGTGCTCCGTAGGCGTTCAAGGGGCTACGCAAGTACGCAGGCCAAAAGATGCCATGCGGTGCTTGAGCTGGTGTGCTTGGGGGACAGGAGCCACACTGGGGCAGAGGTTCTGTCAGCTCTGCAGGGGCAGGTTCAGAGGTGGTTGACGCCACGCCAACTTAAGGCAGGAATGGTGGTTTGCGACAATGGCACCAACCTCCTCTCTGCCCTCCGACAGGGACAACTGACCCATGTGCCCTGTTTGGCTCACGTCCTTAACTTGGTGGTGCAGCGGTTCTTGGGCAGGTACCCGGGCTTACAGGATGTCCTGAGGCAGGCCAGGAAAGTCTCTGTGCATTTCCGCCGGTCATATAATGCCAGTGCTCGGCTGACGGACCTCCAAAAGGAGTTTAACCTGCCCAAGAACCGCCTAATCTGTGACATGCCCACCAGGTGGAACTCGACGTTGGCCATGCTGCAGCGGCTGCACACGCAGCAGAGGGCCATCAATGAGTACCTGTGCGACTATGGCACCAGGACAGGGTCAGGGGACCTTGGTTTTTTTTCCCCACGCCAGTGGGCCATGATCAGGGATGCATGCACTGTCCTGTCACCATTCGAGGAGGCCACGAGGATGGTGAGCACTGACAGTGCATGCATCAGTGACACTGTCCCCCTTGTCCACCTGTTGGAGCACACGCTGCGTGGAATAATGGACAGGGCACTTGAGGCAGAACAGAGGCAGGAAGAGGAGGACTTCCTTAGCTCTCAAGGCCCCCTTTATCCAGACAGTGTTCCTGCGTGCCCGCCGATCACACAGGAAGAGGACGAGGAGGAGGAAGATTGTGTCAGTATGGAGGTGGAGCCTGGCACTCAGCATCAGCAGTCTTTAAGGGATCAGTCCCAAGGAACACATGGACTTGTACGTGGCTGGGAGGAGGTGGCTGCGGACGTTGTTGTCCTTAGTGACCCAGAGGACTCCGGACCGAATGCCTCAGCAAACCTACGCTGCATGGCCTCCCTGATCCTGCAAAGCCTGCGTAAGGATCCTCGTATTCGTGGTATCAAGGAGAAGGACCAATACTGGCTGGCAACCCTCCTTGATCCACATTACAAGGGTAAGGTTGCGGACCTTATCTTGCCATCGCAGAGGGAGCAGAGGATGAAACATCTTCGGGAGGCCTTGCAGAAAGGTCTGTGCAACGCGTTCCCAGAGACTGGGAGGTTACAAACTCCTGTTTCTGGACAACGTGTTGCTGAGGCTTCGGTCAGTCAAAGAAGGAGCGGTGGAGAAGGTGGCCGTCTGACCGATGCGTTCAGACAATTTTTTGGTCCGCAGCCCCAAGGTATGATCGGTTCCAGCAACCATCGCCAGCGTCTGTTTTACATGGTGCAGGAATACCTAGGGGCAAGATCAGACTTGGACACCTTTCCCACCGAAAATCCTCTGGGTTACTGGGTCTTGAGGATGGATCACTGGCCAGAGCTTGCACAGTATGCAATTGAGCTACTGGCCTGTCCTGCATCCAGCGTTCTTTCGGAACGCACATTCAGTGCTGCTGGAGGCGTGGTAACCGATCACAGGGTGCGTCTGTCCACCGACTCGGTCGATCGGCTGACCTTCATAAAAATGAATCAGTCTTGGATCACCACCAGCTACCAAGCACCTGATGCAGATGTAACCGAATAATTTTTTTTGAAATCTCAGATCCCTTCAAAGACTGCCTATGCTGATGCTGAGTGACTATCCCTGAGTAATTATCCTCTTCCTCCTCAATCATCACGCTGATAGCTTGTAAGAACATTTTTGGTTCTGGGCGCCACCACCAGTGCCTAAGGCACAATTTTTCAGCCCCTGTTTAACAGGGGCGTGTAATTACAATTTTTGATGTAATACTTTGCAGCAGGGCTCGTTCCTGCATTCCAACTAGAGTGTCTGTGAGGGGTTGCAGTGTTGTGGCACCAGCACCAGTGCCTAAGACCCAATTTTTCAGCCCCTGTCTAACAGGGGCGTGTAATTACAATTTTTGATGCAATACTTTGCAGCAGGGCTTGTTCCTGCGTTTCAACTAGAGTGTCTGTGAGGGGTTGCAGTGTTGTGGCACCAGCACCAGTGCCTAAGACCCAATTTTTCTGCCCCTGTCTAACAGGGGCGTGTAATTACAATTTTTGATGCAATACTTTGCAGCAGGGCTCGTTCCTGCGTTCCAACTAGAGTGTCTGTGAGGGGTTGCAGTGTTGTGGCACCAGCACCAGTGCCTAAGGCCTAATTTTTCAGCTCCTGTTCAACAGGGGCATGTAATTACAATTCTTGATCTAATATTTCACAGCAGGGCCCTGTGAGGGCTTACAGTGTTTTGGCCACAGCAACACCTAAGGCCCAAATTTCTGCTGAGTATATAGGGCAGGACCCTACTTTCAAACATCTAACTTACAAACGACTCCTACTTGCAAACGGAAGGAGACAACAGGAAGTGAGATGAAATCTACCCCTAAGGAAGGGAAATTCTCTCCTGTAAGAGTTAATATGGGAAAACAATTTCTCCTTTCCACTGATGCTTTCCAATCCTTGTTCCACAAAAAAACCCAAATTTTCCAAAAACATTTTTCATTGGGACAAAAAAGTGAGGTGAAATCTTCTGAAGAGGAGGAAAGACGCAAAACAAATGTCACAGGGGTGATAACCCTTCCCTATGTTTTCCAAAAAGCTTAGAAAAGATTTTTTGGCTGGAGCTAAACACATTAAAAATGTTCAAAATTACAAACAGATTCTACTTAACAACAAACCTACAGTCCCTGTCTTGTTTGCACCGCCTGAATACTGCTGTTCAGAGTATATAGGGACCTTTCCTTATTTTAATTTGGGTGCGGGGTTCCCCTTAATATCCATACAAGACCCAAAGGGCCTGGTAATGGACTGGGGGGTACCCATGCCGTTTGTCTCACTGATTTTCATCCATATTGCCATGACCCGACATGACATTAAACCCGCAAGCAGTTTTAAATGAGATTTTTTCCTTTAAAAATGACATTTGGTGCAGGGACTGTTCTAAACATGGGAAACACGCGTCACTTTACAGGCATACTATAGACACCCCCCAGGTACGATATTTAAAGGAATATTTCACTTTTTTTTTTTTACTTTAAGCATCATTAAAATCACTGCTCCCGAAAAAACGGCCGTTTTTAAAAGTTTTTTTTGCATTGATACACCCGGGTCCCCAAACCCTTTTTAGGACAATACCATGCAAATTAGCCTTTAAAATGAGCACTTTTGATTTCGAACGTTCGAGTCCCATAGACGTCAATGGGGTTCTAACGTTCGTGCGAACTTGCGGTCCGTTCGCGGGTTCTGGTGCGAACCGAACCGGGGGGTGTTCGGCTCATCCCTAGTCAGAGGCAGCAGACAGGATCGGGAACCAGAAGGGACGTCAGCTAGGTAAGGCAAAGGGAATTGATTAAATGAACCAGGCAGTTTAAATAGTCAGGAGGGACTGGCTGTGGGCTTGATTGACGAGCAGGAGATGATCAACGGGTGAGCCACTGTGGAACCATGAGTTCTGGAAATTAACTTGAAAAGGAAGGACTGAGAGCCCAGCCCTGACAGTATCCTCTCCTCAATGACCCCCCCTCGGAGGACTGCCAAGTTTGAGGGGAAAACATCTATGGAAAGCAAGAAGGAGGACAGGAGCATATATGTCCAAGGATAAGACCCAAGAGCGTTCCCTGGACTGTACCCTTTCCAATAAACCAGGTACTGTATGCGCCCACGGAACCTACCGGAGTCAATGATCGATTGCATCTCATACTCCTCATGGTTCTCGGCCTGCACCGGGCTAGGACATGGTACTGAGGTGGTGAAGCGGTTGCACACCAAAGGTTTCAATAAGGAGACATGAAAAAAATTGAAATACGCATGTTAGAAGGAAGGTCTAATGCGTAAGCCACTGGGTTGATCCTATGTAGAATACAGAAAGGCCCAATAAATTGTGGTGCCAATTTCAGTGAGGGAACACAGAGTTGGAGGTTACGAGATGACAACCAGGCCCTCTCCCCAACCTGGTAGGAAGGTGCAGGTAGGCTTCGACAGTCAGCATGGAGTCTGTACCTCTCACTGGCATGTTGCAAGGACTCCTGGACCTGCAACCAACTGGAGTGAAGATCGCGGAGATGCTCCTCTAATGCAGGAATTCTTTGAGGAACATATAAGTCAGGCAACATGGGAAGCTGTATTAACGGCAGTATTGTGAGCAAACTCCGCCCAAGGTAGGAGGTCTGACCAGTTGTTAAGGTGGTTAGAAAAATAACGGCATAGAAACTGCTCCAAGGCTTGGTTGGCTCGTTCTGCAGCTCCATTAGACTGCGGGCAATATGCAGAAGAGAAGGAAAGCTGAATTCCCAACTGTGTACAAAGGGCTCGACAAAACCTGGAGACAAACTGGCTACCCCTGTCAGAGATAATAACCTTGGGTAGTCCATGTAATCGAAAGCTCTCCCAAGCAAAAATAAATGCCAGTTCTTTGGAAGTGGACAACTTCCTTATTGGAATACAAATGTGACATTTTCGAGAACCGGTCAACCACTATAAGAATAACTGCGTTGCCCTAGGAGTTGTGTAACTCCACAATAAAATCCATAGATAGGTGGGTCCAAGGCCTCCCTCCATTGGGTATGGGTTGTAGGAGGTCAGCTACATCAGCACGGAGCCTAGGCCACCAGAATTGTTTAGAAATAGCCCAAAAGAGTTGATTCTTCCCTGGGTGGCAAGCCGCCTTGGGAGAATGGTAAGTCTGGAGCAAAGCAGTGGGGAGTTTCTCAGGCGAAAAAGCAGCATTTACCAGGTTTCTCGGGAGGAGACTGGATCTGAGCTACACAAATTCTGTCACCCAAAGGTGAGGTGAGACTGGCATGTATAGTGGCCAGAATGCGATCAGAAGGTATTACAGGAACAGGCACCGACTCAATTTTAGAATGGGATAAAAACTGTTGCAACAATGCGTCAGCCCTTACATTCTTGGTACCGGCTAAGAATGAGACTATGTAATTGAAGCTTGACAGAAAAAGAGTCCACTGCGATTTTCTGGGAGATAAGCGTTTAGTCTCAAACAAGAATGTGAGACTCTTATGGTCAGTAAAAATGAGGACCGGCACAGTGGTACCTTCAAGGAGATGCCTCCATTTTTTAGGAGCTAAAATTATAGCTAACAATTCTGTCCCCAATCTCGTAATTGCATTCTGCAGGAGACAATTTCTTAGAAAAGTAGCCACAAGGATGCATAGCATTCTCAGAGGTAGGACGTTGAGACAGAAGGGTGTTCACTCCAGTCTCAGATGCATCAACCTCAAGAGTGAATGGTAGCGTAGGATCAGGATGTGCCAACACAGGAGCTGAAACAAATGCAGCCTTGAGTGACTCAAAGGCTTTAATGGAATCAGACAGACCAATTCTGTGGGTTACCGTCCTTTCTGGTCATATCAGTCAGGGGTTTGACCAGAGAAGAGACGTTCCGAATAAATTTTCGATAATAATTGGCAAAGCCAGGAAAACTTTGTAATGGACGTAGACCTACAGTTGAGGCCACTGTAGAACTGTAGATACATTTTCTGGGTCCATCGAAAAACCGACAGTAGAAATGTCATAACCCAGAAATGTTACCTGTTCATGATGAAACTCGCACTTCTCCAACTTAGAGTACAGGTTACTATCTATCAATCTCTGTAGCACACTGGAGACATCTGTGTGGTGGCTCTCTAGGGATTTAGAATATATGGGAATATCATTGAGGACATTGTTGATGAACGACTGAAATACTGCAGGAGCGTTGCAAAGGCCAAACGGTGCTACAAGGTATTCACAATGTCCTGTCCTGGTGTTAAACGCAGTTTTCCATTTGTCGCTCTCCTTGATCCTCACAAGATTGTATGCCGCTTCCAGATTGAGCTTTGTGAAAACCGTTGCTCCCATGAGGCGGTCAAATAATTCCGTAATCAATGGAATCGTGTAGGCATTCTTAATCGTGATGTGATTGAGGCCCTATAATCGATACAAGGTCTCAGTTCACCACTCTTCTTTTTCACAAAGAAGAAGCCAGCACCAGCAAGAGATGAAGATTGGCGGATGAACCCTTGAGAAAGTGCGTCAGCAACATAGTCCTTCATAGCTTTATCCTCCGAGACAGACAAAGGGTAAACCTGGCCATGAAGAGGTATAGCACCAAGTTGAAGGTTAATTGGACAATCATACTACCAGTGTGAAGGCAAACTACCGGCTTGACCCATGTCAAAGGCATTGCTAAATTCATGGTACTCCTCTGGCAAAGACCTTAGCCACTTTCCGAAAACATGTCTTACTGCATTGTGGTGACCAGGAAAGAACCTCAGCATGAAGCCAATCAAAAGAGGGGTTGTGCCTCTGTAACCAAGGTTAACCAATAACCACCGGATAATGAGAAGAGGAAATTATTTGAAATTGGATTATCTTATGGTAAAGAGCTCCTATGGCCATTGTCAACGGAGCAGTCTCATGAGCCACATGAGCAGGCTGTAGAGGTCTCCCATCAATAGCCTCAATGGCAAGTGGAGTGGCACGAAGCTGCAGTGTAATCGAGTTCTTAGACACAAAGGCACTGTCTATAAACAGGCCTGCAGCCCCAGAGTCGATTAGAGCATGTGTATCGATGGATGACTCAGACCACAAAAGGGTAACCGAAACTAGAGGCTTATCCTTTAACCACTTCAATACAGGACATTTTCACCCCCTTCCTGCCCAGACAAATTTTCAGTTTTCAGCGCTGTTACAATTTGAATGACAATTGTGTGGTCATGCAACACTGTACCCATATGAAATTTTGATAACTTTTTTCCCCACAAATAGAGCTTACTTTTGGTGGTATTTGATCACCTCTGCGGTTTTTATTTTTTGCGCTATAAACAAAAAAGTGTGACAATTTTGAAAAAAACATAATTTTTTATTTTTGCTATAATAAATATCCCAGTTTAGGCCGATATGTATTCTTCTACATATTTTTGGTAAAAAAAAATATCGCAATAAGCGTATATTGATTGGTTTGCGCAAAAGTTATAGCGTCTACAAAATAGGGGATAAATTTATGGCATTTTTATTGTTAGTTTTTTTTTAATAGTAATGGTGGCGATCTGCGATTTTTATCGTGACTGCGATATTGAGGCGGAAACTTTGGACACTTTTGACACTATTTTGGGACCATTCACATTTATACAGCGATCAGTGCTATAAAAAATGCACTGATTACTATGTAAATGTGACTGGCAGAAAAGGGGTTAACACAAGGGGGTGTTCGATGGGTTAATTATGTTTCCTAGGAAGTGATTCTAACTGTAGGGGGTGGGGACTCACAAGGGGAGGAGACCGATCGGTGTTCCTCTGTACTGGGAACACACCGTCAGTCTCCTCTCCTCTGACAGGATGTGGATCTGTGTGTTTACACACACAGAACCATGGTCCTGCTGTGTTCACGGCAATCGCGGGTGCCCGGCGGACATCTGGGCACCCGCTGGGCATGCGCATCAGGTGCCTAGTGACGTGGCGGGTGCGCGCTCCCTAGAGGCACAGGAAGAAAAAGACGTCATATGACAGTGGCCCGGAGGGGCAAAGGGTTCCTGCTGCCGTCATATGACTATGCGCGGTAGAGAAGTGGTTAAGGTACCTGGAGATGTAACAATGCCACCTAGGGTCTGTCCCCTACAGGACCTCAGGTGCAAATGTCTCCTCGTACGGGTAGAACAAGACTTCAAAAAGTGACCTGCCTGGCCACAATATTATGAGAGGGCCTCCTCATAAAGGCCCTCTCATCCGCAGAGAGACATGTGAAGCCCAAATGCATGCATTCTACTTCACTGGCAGACTCGGTACCAGGAGGCATGGGAGGTGAGGGAGGCAAGGGTCAGACTGCAAAGCTCTGAGCCAAATGTACAGGAGGCTTCCATAAGCGCTCCTTAAAGGAAGGTCTCTCTCGGAGTCTGGAGTCAATGAGAATGGCAAACATGATCAACTTCTCCAAATCTGTAGGTATGTCTCGGGCTGCTATCTCATCTTTGATGTCATCTGAGAGACCATGAGAAAAAGCAGCCATGAGGGCCTCATTGTTCCAAGCGAATGATGCTGCCAGATTACGGAATTCAATGGCGTAATCAGCAACAGTTCTTGAGCTTTGATAGATATAAGGCTCTTGGCAGCAGAAGTGGAGCGTGCGGGAATGCCAAATACCTTTTTTTAAGGAAACCACTAACTTCGGGTAACTCAGGACAATGGGTTTTTGCATCTCCCATAGAGGGTTTGCCCAGGCCAAGGCTCCATCACAAAGCAAAGAAATGATGAAGCCTACTTTGCTTCTGTCCGTGGGGAATGCCTGGGCCAGCATCTCAAAGTAGATCACAACCTGGTTCAGAAACCCACTGCATTGAACTGGATCACCCCCAAATCGCAGGGGAAGCAGAGGGGCACCAGACATACCTCTTACAGAGGTAATATTCGAGGTGGGTGCATGCACAGAGACTGGAGCAGCAGCAGGGACGGCCTGCAACACAGGTTGTACCAGAACAGTCATAGTATGAGGATGTAGGTGAGCAGTGTGAATCAGGAGCGTCTGTAACACTATAGCAAACTGATCCATGCGGTTATCCTGCTCATTCAACCTGGGAAAAATATTACCACTAGGTGGATTGCCTGCATCTTCTGAATTCATGGCCTTCGCCTACTGTCAAGAACCATGAAGCATACGGAGACAGAAAATGCAGTAAAAATCACACCATTTAATAAAATGGTAAAAATGGTACAACTGGTAAATGTAGTCAGAACATAGCCAGGGAATGGGGGAGCCATAGGCGTGCACATGGGGTGTGCCAGGTGTGCCTGGGCACACCCTAATGTGTGTCTGGAGATCTGCTGTAAGATGGTGCAAGAGACTGTATAGGGAGCTGTCTGTGATACAGTTTCCCATTGAGCAGTCAGGGAGGCATGTAAGAGCCACTTAGTACTTTAAACTGTAATGTAATGTCACTCCTTGCAGATAGGAGCTGTCAAAACTCAGGGCTGATGTCAGGGGTGGGCGGGACCAAACAGCTAGCATATGAAACACGCTGATGGTGAGGGCTATGCGGGCCGCTCCGTGTATGTGGCTCCACCCCTTTCTATCAGCTATTAAACATCAGCCAATGATTGGGCTGCTTAAGAAAGGGGGTGGAGCCATATACACGGAACAGCCTGCCCAGCCCCTACTCCTTTGGCTGGTGTTTGATAGCTGATAGAAAGGGGCGGAGCCACTTACACGGAGCCGCCTTCCCAGCCCCTATCCCGCTGGCTTGTGTTTGATAGGTTAGCTGTTCGGTCCCACCCACCCCCAATATCAGCTCTGAGTTCAGACAGCTCCTCTCTGCAAGCAGTGACATTACATTACAGTTTCATGAACTGAGCGGCTCTTACTGTACATGCCTAGCTGACTGCTCAATGGGAAACTTCCCCTCTCCTAGATCAGTGCCAATCGGTGCCGCCTATCAATGCCCATCAGCGCCATCAATCATTGCCAACCAATGCCACCTATCAGTGCCGCCAATCAGTGCCACCTGTCAGTGCCCATCAGTGCCACCTGTCAGTGCCCATCAGTGCTCACCAGTGCCACTTGTCAGTGCCAATCATTGCTCATCAGTGCCACCTGTCAGTGCCAATCAGTGCCCACCAGTACCACCTGCCAGTGCCCACCAGTGCCCATCAGTGCCACCTGTCAGTGCCAACCAATGCCACCTATCAGAGACAATCCGTGCCACCTGTCAGTGCCAATCAGTGCTGCCAGCCAGTGCCAATCAGCGCCCAACAGTGCTTCCAATCAGTGCCACCTATCAGTGCTGCCTATCAGTGCCCATCAGTGCTGTCTATCTTTGCCCATCAGTGCTGCCTATCAGTACCCATCAGTTTTGCCTATCAGTGGCCATCAGTGCTGCCAATGAGTGCCCATCAGTGCTGCCAATGAGTGCCACCTATCAGTGCCAACCAATGCCATAAATCAGTGCCCATCAGTGTTGCCTATCAGTTCCCACCCGTGCTGCCAATCAGTGAAGCCTATTAGTGCCAACCAATGCCAACCAATGCCACCTATCAGTGCCAATCAGTGCTGCCTATCAGTGCTTCCAATCAGTGCCAATCAGTGCTGCCAATCAGTGCTGCCTATCTGTGCTTCTGATCAGTGCCACCTATCAGCAGGACTGGATTTGCCATAAGGCCACCGAGGCCAGGCCTTGGGGCGGCAGCGGTGCAGGGGTGGCGCCGCTCCTGCGGCGACTTCGCGGCCGCCCCCCTTTTAGGCTGCCCGTTAAAGTTGATTAAGGGCACCGGTGCCCTTAGAAAAGATGGCCGCGAGCCGCCAACTACTGCGCATGCGCAGTTCTGAAGCGGCCGGGCTCGGGAAAGCTCGTACGCACTCGGCCAGGCGGCGCATGCGCAGTAGCGTGATTGCGCCGCCCGGCGACATTTTTGAAAAGATTAAGAAGTAATGTCAGCGGTGCGGGGGCGGGGGAGATAGATGACATCTCTCATTGCCAGCACCGCTGTTCCGCCCTCCTTCATCTGGTAGCAGACAGGCAGCGTGGCAAGTGACATCAACATCTGGTGGCAGCGTAGCAAGTGACGTCTCCATCTGGTGGCAGTGTGGCAAGTGACATCCCCATCTGGTGGCAGCGTGGCAAGTGACATCCCCATCTGGTGGCAGTGTGGCAAGTGACATCCCCATCTGGTGGCAGCATGGCAAGTGACATCCCCATCTGGTGGCAGCATGGCAAGTGACATCCCCATCTGGTGGCAGCCAGGCAGTGTGGCAAGTGACATCTCCATCTGGTGGCAGCGTGGCAAGTGACATCTCCATCTGGTGGCAGCGTAGCAAGTGACATCTCCATCTGGTGGCAGCCAGGCAGTGTGGCAAGTGACATCTCCATCTGGTGGCAGCCAGGTAGTGTGGCAAGTGACATCTCCATCTGGTGGCAGCGTGGCAAGTGACATCTCCATCTGGTGGCAGCATGGCAAGTGACATCCCCATCTGGTGGCAGCGTGGCAAGTGACATCTCCATCTGGTGGCAGCATGGCAAGTGACATCCCCATCTGGTGGCAGCGTGGCAAGTGACATCTCCATCTGGTGGCAGCATGGCAAGTGACATCTCCATCTGGTGGCAGCATGGCAAGTGACATCTCCATCTGGTGGCAGCATGGCAAGTGACATCCCCATCTGGTGGCAGCGTGGCAAGTGACATCTCCATCTGGTGGCAGCATGGCAAGTGACATCTCCATCTGGTGGCAGCATGGCAAGTGACATCTCCATCTGGTGGCAGCATGGCAAGTGACATCCCCATCTGGTGGCAGCCAGGCAGTGTGGCAAGTGACATCTCCATCTGGTGGCAGCGTGGCAAGTGACATCCCCATCTGGTGGCAGCATGGCAAGTGACATCCCCATCTGGTGGCAGCCAGGCAGTGTGGCAAGTGACATCTCCATCTGGTGGCAGCGTGGCAAGTGACATCTCCATCTGGTGGCAGCATGGCAAGTGACATCTCCATCTGGTGGCAGCCAGGCAGTGTGGCAAGTGACATCTCCATCTGGTGGCAGCCAGGTAGTGTGGCAAGTGACATCTCCATCTGGTGGCAGCGTGGCAAGTGACATCTCCATCTGGTGGCAGCATGGCAAGTGACATCCCCATCTGGTGGCAGCGTGGCAAGTGACATCTCCATCTGGTGGCAGCATGGCAAGTGACATCCCCATCTGGTGGCAGCGTGGCAAGTGACATCTCCATCTGGTGGCAGCATGGCAAGTGACATCTCCATCTGGTGGCAGCATGGCAAGTGACATCTCCATCTGGTGGCAGCATGGCAAGTGACATCCCCATCTGGTGGCAGCCAGGCAGTGTGGCAAGTGACATCTCCATCTGGTGGCAGCGTGGCAAGTGACATCCCCATCTGGTGGCAGCATGGCAAGTGACATCCCCATCTGGTGGCAGCCAGGCAGTGTGGCAAGTGACATCTCCATCTGGTGGCAGCGTGGCAAGTGACATCTCCATCTGGTGGCAGCGTGGCAAGTGACATCCCCATCTGGTGGCAGCCAGGCAGTGTGGCAAGTGACATCTCCATCTGGTGGCAGCGTGGCAAGTGACATCTCCATCTGGTGGCAGCCAGGCAGTGTGGCAAGTGACATCTCCATCTGGTGGCAGCGTGGCAAGTGAAATCTCCATCTGGTGGCAGCCAGGAAGTGTGGCAAGTGACATCTCCATCTGGTGGCAGCGTGGCAAGTGACATCCCCATCTGGTGGCAGCCAGGAAGTGTGGCAAGTGACATCTCCATCTGGTGGCAGCATGGCAAGTGACATCCCCATCTGGTGGCAGCCAGGCAGTGTGGCAAGTGACATCTCCATCTGGTGGCAGCGTGGCAAGTGACATCTCCATCTGGTGGCAGCATGGCAAGTGACATCCCCATCTGGTGGCAGCCAGGCAGTGTGGCAAGTGACATCTCCATCTGGTGGCAGCCAGGAAGTGTGGCAAGTGATATCTCCATTTGGTGGCAGCATGGCAAGTGACATCCCCATCTGGTGGCAGCCAGGAAGTGTGGCAAGTGACATCTCCATCTGGTGGCAGCATGGCAAGTGACATCCCCATCTGGTGTCAGCCAGGCAGTGTGGCAAGTGACATCTCCATCTGGTGGCAGCGTGGCAAGTAACATCTCCATCTTGTGGCAGCATGGCAAGTGACATCCCCATCTGGTGGCAGCCAGGAAGTGTGGCAAGTGACATCTCCATCTGGTGGCAGCATTGCAAGTGACATCCCCATCTGGTGGCAGCCAGGCAGTGTGGCAAGTGACATCTCCATCTGGTGGCAGCGTGGCAAGTGACATCTCTATCTGGTGGCAGCATGGCAAGTGACATCCCCATCTGGTGGCAGCCAGGCAGTGTGGCAAGTGACATCTCCATCTGGTGGCAGCATGGCAAGTGACATCCCCATCTGGTGGCAGCGTGGCAAGTGACATCTCCATCT
Organism: Lithobates clamitans; assembly: GCA_037952925.1. NCBI lineage: Eukaryota > Metazoa > Chordata > Amphibia > Anura > Ranidae > Lithobates > Lithobates clamitans. Next base: position 2,790,262 of record JBBGZY010001165.1, read on the forward strand.
GGTGGCAGCATGGCAAGTGACATCCCCATCTGGTGGCAGCCAGGCAGTGTGGCAAGTGACATCTCCATCTGGTGAGAGCGTGGCAAGTGACATCTCCATCTGGTGGCAGCCAGGCAGTGTGGCAAGTGACATCCCCATGTGGTGGCATGATGGCAAGTGACATCTCCATCTGGTGGCAGGCATAGTGTCAAGTGACAAGCGATGGTGGCAAGTGACACGCTCAGGGCTCCCAATGATTCTGCATTATGGTGAGTAGAACTATTTCATTTTACATTACAATGTAATGATAGAAATAATGTGTTTCAATCATCCTGACACCATACCAACCATGGTGCGGGGGATGATTGAGGCACTAACACCAGCCATTGCCCTGAAAAATTGCCAGCGAAAAATCCTTACCCCTCGCGCGCTTACCCTGAAGTATTTTTAGTCTGTACAATTAAAGCCAGTTGTTTTCAGTGTTCTCGTGTGTGGAGATATGTTTTTAATTGATCTATTGTAGCAGTCTTTGATAAAGGACGAGAATGGTGGTGTGTGTGTGTGGGGGGGGGCGGCATTGAAGGACCCGGCCTTGGGGCGGCAAAGGGAGTAAATCCGGGCCTGCCTATCAGTGCCCATCAGTGTTGCCTATCAGTGCCCATCAGTGTTGCCTATCAGTGCCCATCAGTGCTGCCAATCAGTGTTACCTAGCAGTGTCATCTATCAGTGACAATCAGTGCCCATCAGGGCTGCCTATCAGTGCAGCCTATCAGTGCCCATCAGTGCTGTCTATCAATGACCATCAGTGCCACCTATCAGTGCTGCATATCAGTGCCCATCAGTGCCGCCCATCAGTGCTGCCTATCAGTGCCAATCAGTGCCACCTATCAGTGCCACCATGCAGTGCCTATCAGTGCTGCCAATCAGTGCTGCCAACCAGTACCGCCTATCAGTGCCTAACAGTGCTGCCAATCAGTGCTGCCTATCAGTGCCCAGGAGTGCTGCCAATCAGTGTCACCTATCAGTGCCAATCAGTGCTGGCTATCAGTGCCTATGAGTGCTGCCTATTAGTGCTTCCAATCAGTGCCCATCAGTGCACTGAGTGCAAGGATGGGCAGTTGAACTCAGCAGCCAGGCACATTGTCTATGGGGCTGGCCTGGTGGGGCACAACTGAAATCCGTCTGTTTAATAATGCCACATGCCGATCTTTAGTGTAATACATAATCACCACACTACTATTTACAATAAACTACTGGAAGTAAATTAAAAAAGTGTCAGTAAAAGGCCTACCACTAAGCACTGTTATGTGTTCCCACATCACAAAAAAAAGTGCAGTGTTAACTTACTAATCAATAACTTAACAATAATTGTGGAACCCTCTAATGTATGGAAATCTCAATAAACTTCAATATTACCACAATACCGGTGCTATGTAACGTCACATATAATACACATCAAACTGAAAAAATATATAAAAAATGAAACTTGGCAGGGATGGTGGAAACCCCTCCTATAGATATTTGCCATACAGATTAGCTACAAGTGCAATAATTCCAGTGATATGTGATGTCACATGTAGTACACATCAAAATGATAATAAGACATCTTTTTTTTAACTTAGCAAGGATAGTGGAAACCCCTCTACAGATATTTATTTATTTTTGATAAAAGGCTACATGCATGGTGACGGTGATGTTCATTAGTCTGGCTCTCCCATAGGGATTTTGTTGTGAGCAATTTTTTTTGCACTGTTTATTATGTTCTTGTTTTGTATAATCAAATTCAATTATTTTGTAAATATGTTGTATTTATTTATTATGGTTTTATTGTATATAAGTTGTTGTTTGTAAGATTTTCCAATAAACAAAATTAACCCCTCTACAGATAATTGCAATACAAATTAACTTTAAGTGCAACAACTTTTTAGTTGGGAGGTTCACACCATTATAGCACTTTGGAGTTTTTATTGTTTAGATTGTTACACTTAATTTTATTTGTAGTCGGAGTCTTCGAGTGAGAAAGTGATACTCCTAAGCACCAAGGCCTGAGGTGTGCCTTGGCCTGATTGGTCAGTATGCCTGAAAAGAGGGCATACCCTGAATGTAAGAAAAGTATTATGAGTATGCATGAAAATTTGGGGGAAATGGGTGGGTGGGAACCCAGAAACGCCGACGAGCCCTGGCCTGTCAGAGGAGGAGGCTTAAATAGCCCTCTCAGACTCCTCCCACAAATACAGGCCAGCCTCCGGCTAGCCTTAACACTTGTAGTCGGAGTCTTCGAGTGAGAAAGTGATACTCCTAAGCACCAAGGCCTGAGGTGTGCCTTGGCCTGATTGGTCAGTATGCCTGAAAAGAGGGCAAAAAGACACAAATTTAGGTGAAGAAGGGAAGGTGAGAATCCATGAAGTGGAGAAGCGTGCGCCCGTGTGGCGACAGTATATATCCGATAAGTATCCACTATGACAGGATAAACTTCCCCCGACTTGCTGAGGAGACCGAACCCCCTATAGAACGTGTGAAGCTACCCAGAACCCAACAAAAGGTCCCATGAACGATTGGATGGAGCCTGAACGACCCAGACATGAGAATGAACTGCTTGTGAATGAGAGGATACGTGGAGGAAGGGGAGCAATGGCTGTCCTGAGGAGCCCCTGCAAAATGATAGCCGAGAAGATCGAAACTTCGACCGGACACCAGAGAAGTGCTCAGTGAACCCCCCCCCTCCCCCCAAGCCCTGACCTACCCATACTGGTATGGGAAAGTGCAAGGGTGAGTGCCAAAAGACAACTGGCAGGAGTTCAAAATGCTAAATACCTGAAGGATGTGATGGAGTAGTTGGATGAGGCCCATGCACTATGGCAATAGGCATTGTCAACATGGCGAAACCAAGCCAGACACAGAATACTGGTCCCACCGGATTTGATCTGGTCGTGCTTTAGCCTTTGACCTGGCAACCGAGTCTGAATCCTGAACTGAGGAAGGAGGGCCAGACTCCACCCCGGGGAAATGAGTCCCATGGCCTGAAACAATCATACCCAAAGTGACTGAAACCCCCCTACCTGGAACTGGCTGGGGAATGGAAAAAATGACTGGACTGACATCCCTGCGCAGTCTTCCAGGCCACATCCTAGCCCAGAGATCAAAGCAGAGAGTGGAATCCAGAATCATGACGGCGTTTGCCCAAACCTACCACTTAAGGACCAACAAGGGGATGATGGATGCCAACACAGCCCAACCTGAGAACACGAACAAGCGAAATGACAGACAAGACATGAGAACAACAACGCCCCTCTGTGCCTACCTAAGTATGAGAACAGGAACAGAAATGTCAAGACCACTGCATGTGAATGAACCTGCTGACGGACCCCCCCCCTCGTGTAAATGGTAAGTGAGCCCGAGTAACCTGCAGCGCAGAGACAGGTAATTAAACTGAAAACTCAGGGCTGGTGTACCCACAGACCGTGGTGGGTGATTGTACAGGTGTGGTGAATGAACGTGCATCGTATGACGTATGGTATACGGGCGAGAAGATTGTGGTCAACAATCATTAACAAACGAAACCTCAGCCCATATGGATCTGTAGACGTGACAGATCCTGACATGTGAGCCCTAGCTAACTGGCCCAGGTACAAACATGAACAAAGATACGATGAGACATGACAAATGACGAAGATGAAGACAGCTACTGGAGTATGCCGTGACTGAACAACGCCCCTCTGAGAAACGATGATGGCTGAAACCCCGAGCCTGAAACGCTATGACAGAAATGATGTGACTGAACGCTGCGGCAGAAACGTTATGACAGAAATCGCAGGGCAGAAATGCAAGGACAGTGACGGTGTGACAGAAAATGCTTACGGACAGAAATGCTGAGACTGAACGCTGAAGCAGAAACTCTATGACAGAAAACCTGGGGCAGAAAAACGCGCGGACAGTAATGCTATGACAGAAATGCTGAAACTGACGCTGAGGCAGAAACGAAATGAGAAATCCTGGGGCAGAAACGCTATAACAGAAACGCTGAGACTTAAACGCTAAGGCAGAAAGCCATTACAGAAATCCTGGGGCAGAAACACAATGACAGAACGCTGAGGCAGAATTGCAATGACAGAAATCCTGGGGCAGAAACGCAAGGACAGAAACGCTGAGGCAGAAATGTCATGACAGAAATCCTGGTGCAGATGCAAGGACAGCAACGCTAAGACAGAAATCCTGGTGCAGAAACGCTGAGGCAGAAATGCCATGACAGAAATCCGGGGCAGAAACGCTGAGGCAGAAATGCCATGACAGAAATCCGGGGCAGAAACGCTGAGGCAGAAATGCCATGACTGAAATCCTGGTGCAGAAACGCAAGGACAGCAACGGTAAGACAGAAATCCTGGTGCAGAAACGCTGAGGCAGAAATGCCATGACAGAAATCCGGGGCAGAAATGCCATGACAGAAATCCTGGTGCAGAAACGCAAGGACAGCAACGCTAAGACAGAAATCCTGGTGCAGAAATGCCGAGGCAGAAATGCCATGACAGAAATCCTGGTGCAGAAATGCAAGGACAGCAACGCTAAGACGGAAATCCTGGTGCAGAAACGCTGGGACAGAATTGCCATGACAGAAATGCTGGTGCAGAAACGCAAGGACAGCAATGCTAAGACAGAAATCCTGGTGCAGAAACGCTGAGGCCGAAATGCCATGACAGAAATCCTGTACAGAAACGCAAGGACAGCAACGCTAAGACAGAAAATGCTTAAACTGAGGCAGAAACGAAATGACAGAAATCCTTGGGGCAGAAACGTTATGACAAAAACGCTGAGACTTAAACGCTGAGGCAGAAAGCCATTACAGAAATCCTGGGGCAGAAACGCAACGACAGATTGCTGAGACAGAAATGCAATGACAGAACTCCTGGAGCAGAAGTGCCATGAAAGAAATGCTGAGACTGAACGCCGAGACGGAAATGCTGGGGCAGAAGACCATGACAGAAAATGCCATGACAGAAAAACGCCATGACAGAATTCCTGGGGCAGAAACGCTATGACAGAAATGCTGTGGAAAACCCTGGGGCAGAAACGTTATGACAAAAATGCCGAGACAGAAATGCTGGGGCAGTACGCTGTAACAGAAATGCTGTGGCAGAAAGCTGACAGAAATGCTGGGCCAGAATGCTACGATGGAAAGCTGGGCCAGAATGCTATGATGGAAAGCTGGGGCCGAACACTACGATGGAAATGCAGGGGCTGAGCGCTACAACAGAAACCCTGGGGCAGAAAAACGCTATGACAGAACTGGGGCAGAAACGCTATGACAGAAACCCTGGGGCAGAACCGCTAAGACAGAAATGCTGGGGCAGAAAAACTATGACAGAAATCCTGGGGCAGAACACTGATAAAAAGCTGGGGCAGAAACACAGTGATAATAAATGCCGGGGCTGAACGCAGTGAACATCAATGCAGAGACTGAACGCAGTAGACAAATGCTGAGACAGAAAGCTGGGGCAGAAACACTGCTATGACAGAACACCTTGGGGCAGAAATGCTATGACAGAACTGGGGCAGAACCGCTATGACAGAAATGCTGAGGCAGAAAAACGCTTGGACAGAAATGCCGGGGCAGAACACTATGGCAGAAACCGCTTTGACAGAAATCCTGGGGCAGAAAATGCTATGACGAAAAACGCTGGGGCAGAAAATGCTATGACGAAAAACGCTGGGGCAGAAAACGCTAGGACAGAAATGCCGGGGCAGAAAACGCTATGACAGAAACGCTGGGGCAGAAAAATGCTATGACAGAACTCCTGGGGCAGAAACGCATGATATGAACATGTGACTGAAGTAGTGGATGGCCGGGAGGTGTGTGGGGATCCCCCCCCCATGATGCACCACATGAGTACCGGGAGATGAGCAGGCGGGTGAGCACCCCCTCCCCCATGAGAAGTGTGAGGCGTGCAGGCGTCCCGTTCATGCTTGGCATGGTTCCAGGGAGGTGAAGTGGCGGGTGAGTGGCAAGTGGGTGAGTGACGGATGGATGGACACTATTCCCCCCCTCAAAGAGCACCGGGAGAAGCATGCAGTTGTCTCCCACGATGCTGGCAGGAAACGCTGATGAAAGGGAGAAGCGGGCGGCCCCACCCCCACCATCCGGGATTGAGCCAGGCTGAGGTGATGGAAGGACGGACAGCGCCCCCGCCGCATGAACGCCGGGAGAAGCGGGCAGGCGGCATCCTGGCCAGATGGAGCAGTGGGTGGCTGGAGGATGGATGGACGAACGCCCCCCCCGCTCACCAACCCCCAGCATGAACGCCGGGAGAAGCGGGAGGGCGGCTCCCATGGCGCTGGCAGGAACACAGTGATAAGGGAGAGAAGCAGGCGGCGGTATTGATCTCAGCTGAAGGGATGGATGGATGCACCTCCCGCCCCCCATGAGCGCCGGGAGAAGCCGTGGAGCCTGGCCAGATGGAGCCGTGGAGAAAGTGGGTGGAGGAAGGAAGGATGGACGGACGGTCTCTCCCCCAAAATGAGCGCCGGGAGAAGCGGGCGGGCGGCCCCCCCATGATGCTGGGTGGAACATGGGCTGAAGGAGAGGACGGACGGGGTGGCCCCCATGATGCTGGTGGAACCCAGGGAAGGCAAGGGGGACAGGCAGGCGGTGTTAGAGAGGCAGAGACATCATGGCTGCGGCCGACTGCCGCTCTGTAAGGAGGCCGGAAGTGACGTGCAACCAACCCAGAAACGCCGACGAGCCCTGGCCTGTCAGAGGAGGAGGCTTAAATAGCCCTCTCAGACTCCTCCCACAAATACAGGCCAGCCTCCGGCTAGCCTTAACACATGTTTTAGTTACTATTATAATGTGAATTTTTGAGCTTGAAGTTAATTTTCTACCACCCTTGCTCATCCATGTCTTTATGGACCTTGCTTTGTGCACTGGTGTGCAGTCATGTTGGAACAGGAAGGGGCCATCCCCAAACTGTTCCCACAAAATTGGGAGCATGAAATTGTCCAAAATGTCTTGGTATGCTGATGTCTTAAGAGTTCCCTTCACTGGAACTAAGGCGCCAAGCCAAAACCCTGAAAAACAACCCCACGCCACAATCTCCCCTCTACCAAATGATTTGGACCAGTCCACAAAGTAAGGTCCATAAAGACATGGATGAGCGAGTATGGAGTGGAGGAACTTCACATTAAAATGGAGACTGCGAGCCAGGCCTTCTCATCCAACATCAGTGCCTGACCTCACAAATGCTCTTCTGGAAGAATGGTCAAACATTCCCATAAACACATTCCTAAACCTTGTTGACAGCCTTCCCAGAAGAGTTGAAGCTGTTATAGCTGCAAAGGTTGGGGCAATGCAATATTCAACCCTACGGACTAAGACTGGGATGTCATTAAAGTTCATGTGCGTGTAAAGCCAGGCGTCCCAATACTTCTGGTAATACAGTGTATATGTGTGTATATATATATATGTACGCATGTGTGTTTGAGCTTTGAGGTGCACACTCTATTGCAATAGGCAGCACACGCCTATGGGGGGAGCCAGAGATCAGTGTAGTCAGAGGCAGCAGACAGGATCAGGAACCAGAAGGGACGTCTGCCAGGCAAGTCTTCAACAGGAACACAGCAGAGAGTCTCTAGATATGTTTGACCAAGGCTAGGGTAATTGATGAAATGAACCAGGCAGTTTAAATAGCAAGGAGGGGCTGGCTGTGGGCTTGACTGAGCAGGAGATGATCAACAGGTAAGCCACTGTGGAACGATGAATTCTGCCAATTAACTGACAGCTGAGCAACCTGAGCACAGAGAGTGAGCCCCGGTTCACACAGGGGCGACTTGTTAGGCGACTCAGCCGCCTGATAAGTCGCGTCCCATTCTGTACTACGGAACCATTCTAATAGGAGCGACGCAAGTCGCTCCGACTTAGAAAAAGGTTCCTGTATTATTTTTGGGGCGACTTCAGGCAACTTGCAGTGACTTCTATACAGAAGTCGTTTTGCAAGTCGCCGCTAAAGTCGTGTGCAGGTCGCCTCTGTGAGTCGGCCTGCAAGTCGTGTTGCCCCTGTGTGCACTGGCAGTGAAGGACTGAGAGCCCAGCTTTGACAGCAACCCTTTCAGGGTTTTTGAGAAGACTTTAGCAGACTCTACATATTTGCTTCTATCGAGTAAAGGATGTGCAAGTAGGTAAAAATCCCTGCCAACTAATAAATGGTCAGAGTGATACTGTATCTATCGAAGACATCAAATTTAAAAAAAAATGAGACCTGAGATTCATTAGGGGCATATACATTTGCCGTTGTCAGTGCTTAACCAAGTATAAGTCCTTGGATTATGAGAAATCTACTATTAGGGTCTTTGTCTTTGTACACATGCTGGACTTCAGAAAGGAATTTTTAATAAATTTGGCTACAACATAGATGCTTTAGAAGAGGAGGTGGTAAAATAGCCCTGTCAATATGACTTGTCAAAATATTTAGGGTGGTTCGTATTCGAGAAGTGAGTTTCCAGGATAAGAATGGTGTCAGCTCCAATTCTCTTCTATTGATATGCCTTCTTACATTTTTAAAGAGGAGTTGAGACCCTGTACATTGTGAGAAATGACTTAAATCCCAATCATTTTATTTTAGGTTACACAGATAATAAGATAAAAAGTGCTTAGGAATAAGTAGGAAACTCACTTCATCTGTTATTATGTGAGCCTGTGTAAGAAAAGACCTCAGTAGCCCAAAGACCGTGGAGGAGCTATGTAGAGAGTAAACAATGAAACATACAAAAAAGACACACACATTTCCTATTACAATAATTATAGTACCATCTATTAGTAGGAAACCATCTGTTGGTATGTCATATAAGAAAACATCAAACTTAAACATAGAAAACAAGAAATAAACATTAATGCAGTCAGAGTAGTGTCTTCAATCTGACCAAGCAATGTGAATGTTGGGACTATACAGTCCTTTACTCTGCAGCAGAGCTATGCCAAAACTGATCTGTAGGCACATATACTGTATGCCATGTATGGAGTATGAGAGACTCAAAAGACTTAAAAACTCAAGATATATTGGTAAGATATTGGTAAGACTGAGAGCAGAGGTGGTCAAATTATGAAACGTAAGCCTTTGAAAGAATATGGTGGTGAATATTATATGCATGTAGTATTTGTTTCCAAAGTAGTGTCATCAAGCAATAAAACTGCATATAGAACAAAAAAATTAGGGAGAGTTTATGTGACAGATGAAAGAGGATCTTACATAAAGCTTTAATTATAATGGATGTGATAGAAGAAATGCAAGGCTAGAAGCTGGAGTCAGGCTGCTGAATCACAATAGTCCTATCTCATTCTTCTATGGTCTTTATGAGACGATGGAGTGGCCCATATACAGTAGGAGATGGTCTCGAGTGTAAAAGGCAGTCATAGCAGTGCTTGTCTAAAAGGCCCAGAGTCTGGGGCGTGGCCAGGCAGCGGATGTAGCCGGACGCATTCTCAGATCTCTCCGCCGAAAATCCGTTCATCTATCCTGAGAAAGTGCTGTAAACCGCTCAATACACAGTCCACCGGTGGTCGGAAGGTCCCTTGGACCTGAGGGTAACGCTGAATAGTTACTATGAATCCGATGTCAACCACAAAACGGCAGAATCCATCCCGGTCCTCAGACCTTATGGACCAAAATGGCGCCCTCACACAGCGCTCTGCTAAGGTGATACACAGAGAGGCAGCTAAAAAATGTTGTTCTCCATGCCGCTCTCCACGGATCCTGCAGCCTCTTCCAGCATCCGGGAGGACTCATCAGGAGGTGTATCAGAAGCTCCATGCTGTGAAGGCCAGTTATAGGTGGGGCAGTGGCCAATTTTTTGTTACTTTTCGTATATATGGTCCAGGGACACACTGGGCACCTTCGCTGACATTGTGCTCTTGCTGGGTGTCTAGTGTGCTCCTGTTCCTTTAAGGGGGCCTGGGCTGCCTCCAGGCTCACCTGCCCCATATCTATCCATTCCATGCATGTGCTTCCACTGTGGAGACACTTATAAATTTGTAGTGTTAGGACTGCAAGCAACACAGGGTACCGTGACGAGGCCTTGCAGCTTTCACATGCGTTTGCAAATGTGTGCTAACTAAACCCCTGCTTTTAACAGATGTTTAGACAGGTTTATTTGGTTGGTCAGCAGATTAGTTGGTGAGTTGAGCTATGGAATAGTTTTTTTTTTTTTGATACACAGAGAGGCAGCTGAAAAGATGTTCTCCATGCTGCTCTCCACGGACCCTGCAGCCTCTTCCAGCATCCCGGAGGACTCGTCAGGAGGTGTATCAGAAGCCAACGATACAGTACCGCTAGATGATACTAACGGCACATATTTGCATGGAATGCAGTGAGTACTCCAGGGGATGTCCCTACCATGCCCCAGGCCCCAACCAGCCCTAACATAGAAGGTGAACATACGCTGCAGGATATTTTCACAACAGTGAATACTTGCAATGTCTTTATTGCGGCTCTCACTACCGAAATTAAAGGGGTTAAAACGGAGATCACTTTTCTGTGCCAAGACACCCAAAAGCTAAGAGAAAGAACCTCTGCACTAGAGGGGAGAGTGAGCTCCATAGAAAATGACATAGCGCCCATGCAGAGAGACCTCACATATAACAATCACTTGCTTTCACAACATACTACCCGCTGAGAAGATTTAGAGAATAGGATGAGGAGAAATAATGTGAGAGCTATAGGAATTCCTGAACGAATGGAAGGAAAGAACCCTGTGGAGTTCATTGAAAAGTGGCCGATTACTGCCTTTGGTAGGGAAGTGTTTTCCCCAATGTTCTCTGTAGAACGTGCACACAGGGTCCCGGCTAGGCCTCCACAACTGGGACCCCCCCCCCCACGGCCTTTCCTATTTAGGCTCCTCAATTATAAGGACAGAGATATGATTCTGAGCAATGCTAGGATGAAACCAGCTGCCCTAAAAATTGATAATGCTAAAATATCACTCTTTCCGTATTTCTCTGCTGATCTACAGAAACAGCGAGCTAAATTCACAGATGTTAAACGTCGCCTCAGAGACCTTGATCTTAAATATGCTATGCTATACCCAGCCCGTCTACGAGTTGAGGTGCTGGGATCAGTACAATTCTTTGACACCCCATCTGCAGCTGCACAATGGCTGGATCGAGAGAAGCAAACAATCCTTGAAGCTCGCAACAGGTGCCCTGCACCACCATAAAGGATATCACTCCAAGTTCAACTACAGAAACTCATCACATTTTCATTCTTTCTACTTACATTGTGCCAAGGTGGAGGTAACTAACTATTTGTTTTCTAAAGTTCTGTCCATAAACACAGCTTCAGTTCTAGCTGTTGAGAAGTTTTAAGACACTGAAGTGTGCTTCCACTGTTGCCCCCCAGATGGTCTGGCACAGACCTCTGCTTGACTCATGGCAAGATTGCAAGGCCCTGTTGGCCAGTTACTTTTTGTTCTTTTGCTTTTTATTTCTTGAATTTTTCACCATGGCCTCTTTATTATTTTGTGCGTTTGTTGTGGCTCCTCAACTCTGCTACGCCTCTGGAGCTACAGATCTCACATTTGCTGAAATTGAAGACTCCCCCCAATATTTTTACTCTGGCAAAAATTCCAGTATAAAAGTTATCAGGTGGTATTGTTATCTGCTCTTACAATATCTTCAGGGTGTATCCCTCCTATTCTTGTCATGTTATTGCAATGTCTAAGATAACAAGAATATTGTCCTGGAATGTCCCGGGCTTAAATAATACAGTCAAACGTTTGGCCGTGTTGCGCACGATCAAGCGCCTGGATGCTGATGTGATATGCCTGCAGGAGACTCATCTCCCCTCGACATCCACTCCGTCATTTGCGCAAAGACAGTTTTGTCATCAATACCATGCTACGTATTCTGTGTATTCAAGGGGAGTTAGTGTCTTGATAAGAGGAGGTACACAATTCCTCCCCCATTCTCGGCCAGTCTCCTGACGTTAGCTGATTATACGTCCTGCTTCCTGGGATTGCCAATATTGGTTGTAGGGGATTTAAATAACTATATTGATTTTGAGAAAGACAAACTGGGTGCCCGTGGTGGGGACAGATCACAGAAAAAACAGAGACCTACACCGTTTGCTCCCCTTCTATTGGAGATGGGCCTTACAGATGTTTGGAAAATGCCTAATCCTGACGCTAAAGTGTACTCATATCAGTCAGCCTCGATAGGAGGCCTATCACGGATCGATCTAGGTCTGGGTAATGAATGTATGCTACCCATGATTGACTCCTCACAGTACCATGCCAGACAGACTTCAGACCAGTCCCCGCTCTCGGTAGATTTACGACTAGGGGCGATTAGGGGCAACGAACTATGGAAGCTTAACTCCTTCTGGCTGTCGCTCCTGCTGGACCTTGATCCACTCCCAGGACTTCTGACATCCTTTTTTAGACAAAATATAGGATCAACAGATATAGACACGGTGTGGGAGGCGGCTAAAGCTTATTTATGCGGGCAACTTATTAGAGAGATATCTTATATCAAAACAAAAACTAAAGAATGGGAAAATCTGGTGATAGCAGAAGCACAAAAATCAGAAGCACTGTATGTAAATGACCCTACTAACAATACCAAAAGAGTGTGCTTTGCCTCCCAGTCTATACTCAAACACTTATCATTGCAACTCGCAGAAAATAAAAGGTTCTTTTTACAACAGAAACACTTTGAAGAAGGGAAAAATATGGGTCACATGTTAGCCTTATTAGCCAAATCACAACAACTGTCCTCACATATAGTGGCTATGTCAGATGCACAGGACACACCCTGTTATTCTACGCAAGCCATTATGGACATTTTTAGGAATTTTTTACAGGATGTCTATTCATCAAAAGTTCACCCCTCATCTGAGGATCTTCATTTATTTTTAGACAAATATCCCATACCCTGCCTGTCAGTTTCGGACGCATACCAGCTAAATGCCCCACTAACAGAGAAGGAGATTCTAGAGGCAGTAGCTCATGCACAAAATAGCCAAGCACTGGGGCAGACGGCTTACCATCAGAAGTTTATAAGCGGTACACCACACAACTAATGCCAACATTTCTGCAGGTTTATAACAGGGCATTTGAAACTGGAAAACTCCCCCCTTCCATGAACGAAACACTTATAACAGTACTCTTGAAGTCAGGTAAAGATGCCCTGTCCCCAGATTCATATAGACCTATTTCATTACTTACATTTGATGTTAAGCTGTTGGCCAGAGTTCTGGCTAACTGATTGTCCAAATGTATTAAAACGGTGATACATAGAGATCAGTCTGGTTTCATACCGACTAGATCCACAGCCCAAAACTTACACAGACTATTTCTCAATCTCCCACTGCCCACAGACAACTCAGGTAATAGAGCCATCCTCTCCCGAGACTCAGCCAAAGCGTTTGACAGTGTTGAATGGCCATACTTATGGGAAGTACTGACAAGATTTGGGGTAGGCCCCTCTTTTTTGAAATGGGTTCAGCTGCTATACAACACCCCATCAGCGAGAATGCGTATCAACGGAGACATATTGGAACCTTTCAGACTTTTTAGGGGCAAATGACAGGGGTGTCCTTTATCACCCCTGTTGTTTGCCCTAGCCCTTGAACTGCTGGCCATACATGTCACAAAACATTATTGGCTTTTGCCGAGGCCCTAAACAAGACGTCATTTCCTTGTATGCAGATGACACTCTGATTTATCTAGGGGATACTGACGGCTCTCTGAAGAATGTGATGCATTTAATCGCTGACTTTGTGGAGTTGTCGGGGTTCAGTATTAATTGGAATAATTCGGTACTTATGCCCCTAGATCCCCTACCACAACCTGTACCTAATTGTGCAAAAGACATACTTACGGTGGGCGAGTTCTGCTATCTCGGTATACAGGTGACCCCAGACCCTAACCAGTATCTTACCTTGAACTTGGTTCCTCTGCTCCATAAATTCCGGATGAAATGCTCTACATGGGTGAAGTTACCTTTATCAGTCACCGGGAGGGCGAACTTAATTAAAATGGTATGGGCCCCACAACTTTTATATGTATTTCATAATACCCCCCCTGTGGATCCCACACAAATGGTTTACTCAAATAGACGCCCAGTTCAGGGATTTAATATGGGGTAATAAGCCTGCATGGATCAGTCTACACACATTACAACTAGCCAAAGATCAAGGTGGTCTAACAGTTCCTCATGCTAGATTTTATTTTGTGGCTTCCCAGATCCAACACCTGGGTAACTGGGGAGGTGTAGATACCAGTGACCCCATCAGATTCTTACTGGTCCCTGAGGGTTCCTTACACTCGGCCCTATCTCACTTAGAGGCAGGGCTCACACACATAACGCAAACTTTACCTACGATAATACTATTGAACACCCTGTGGAAGTACATCAGATCCATTCTGAAAATCAGGGGAGCCTGTTCGTTCACACCCATATGGAAAAATAAATATTATAAAGAACTGTATAAACTTGAAGATTTTCATCTCTGGGAAATTATGGGTGTGCGGTATATCTCCCAGTTGTTCAATGGTATTATATTTAAATCTTTCAAGGACATACAAGAGGATTTTGCCATACCTAGAACACTATTCTATCAGTATTTACAACTTAGGCATGCTATACAAAGTGAAAGTAGAATTTCCGCCCTTACGCCAGTGATGCATCCTCTGATGACTGACGCGCTGCTGACGGAGGACAGAAAAGGCAGGATTTCGAGAGTGTATTCCAGATTGCTACATTTAATGCATGATGCTTCTAAATTACCTTGTAGAAAGGGGTGGAAAAAAGACCTGGGTCCTATTGACGGGGAAAAATGAGAGTTATGTCTAACCTCTGCCCCGTTGGTATCAGTCTTGACGTCACATAAGCTGTCGCATTTATTCTTATTATTCTTATTATCTTATTCAGAGTCTATAGGACACCAACTAAACTGCACAAATGGGGGCTCCGTGATTCCCCAATATGCCCAAAATGCTGTAGGCATGAAGGAGATTTATTGCACATGATGTGGAAATGCCCAAAACCGTTCCAATACTGGCAATATGTTCTGTCCACTATCTCTCAGGTATTTCAATTTCCAACTCTGAATGACTCAGTTGTCTGCCTCCTTGGTGCCCTGGAGATACCCTCACTCTCACCGAATGGCCACACGGCAGTTTTGCGTCTTTTATACCTAGCACGCAAATCGATTGCGAGGCTTTGGATAACTCCGAGGGTACCAACGGGGGAACGATGGATAGAACTGGTAAATAATATGCTAATACGGGAAAAAATTACCTACGGACATAGAAATGTCCTTAAGAAATTGTACTCAATGTGGCAACCTTGGCTGGACACTCCGATGCTAGGTCCAACCCAACTGGTCAAAGACAGGCTACTACAGATGTAACCTGTTAGAGAGGGAGGTGGTGCCAAGATGATTGTATAACTAATGGCTCCCACAACAATTGTTTATAGAGGAACCATAGTGAACAACAACCACAACTGCAATGGGAGAGAGTGTTGTTACATTTTGTTGCTTTATATTTGAGTGTGGACTACTTGTATTAACTTTCCCACATGCCTGGTTATTGTTATATGTTCAATTTTTATAGTACTCCTTATGAGTCAGGACACACAATCTAGATTGTTGTTAATTAAGATTGAACGATTATACAACACCATTGTAATAAATGTTATTGTATATATAAAACTAGTTGACCTCTTATAAGAAATCATATGTTACACAATATATGATACCTGTTATAACAGCGGTATTGGAATTTATGATTGCAATGAAACTGTGTTTGAATGTATTATTGTTTGTTTTTTCAATAAACTCCTTATATGATTAAAAAAATAAAAATAATAGGCTCAGAGTCCAAAAAATCTCTTTCTCTTCTGCAACCAAGGTGGATGTATAGGTTGTACCATTATGGGGCAGAAGCAACATAAATGGGAACTCTCATCTATAATAAATTCTGCCTGATTATAAACCCAAGGCAACTTCTTTCATTTTACGCTGCTTTTCCAAAGTGGCTGGGGAAACGCTAAGAAAGAGCTACATTTTTACACCGTCCAACTCTATGCTGGCCATGTTTTTTAAAACTCATAAAAGATCCTCTTTTACAATAAAATCTTTAAAGGCACAGAATGATATCTGTCTAGGAGGCATATCAGTTGGTGGCTTTGAGCATAGAGCTCTATGTATACAAACACAGGCAAAAGAAAATGGAGAGATCTGTGGAAACAGGGAATGTAAAAGCTTTGAGACAGCTGGAACCAGACCAGTTACTGAGTTTGGGACTCCACGTATGCTTAAAGGATATGTTTACCTTTGTACAAAAAATAATAAATGCAGGGGCGCGGCTTGTGGTGCACAACAATGGACACCTAAGCAATGAGCTCCGCTATCCAGGCCGGACAATCAGCGAATACCGGGGGCATTCACTGCAGCATTCAGCCCCACATTGCCTCGATCGTAGCCCCATCACCCCACCACCATAATGTCCCCCAAAAGGAACCAAGAAAGAGGCCTGAAACGGCTGGAGTCTTTCTCCTTTCAGCCCCGACGCAGAAGCCAAGATGGCGCCGCCGGAGGCATAATGAAGTATACCCTGGGCTATGCTGATCCTCCTGGGGCCCATCCACTGGACATACACACTGGATTACCACCCTCCTTCCCACAGGATTCCTCTCCTGCAACCCCGGAGCTGCGGAATCCAGTACAATCAAAGATGCGGATGGATCTTCCCAGCCAGGCCTCAGACACAGTGAGTACAGGCCTCCATAATGACTCTGCTATATCTTCACTACAATCCTCCATAGCACAGTTCCCCACTTCAGGACAACCAGTGCTAGACACCACTATGAAAGACATGTTACTATCATTACAGTCCTCTCTCATTACTAACCTATCATCACTGATCAATAAGTTCTCTTTAGAAATGAAACACATGGACAATAGGATGCAGTTCATGGAAAACAAAATGGAGGAGTGTACTGATACAGTCAATGAGCTCGTTGACGCATATGCCGAACAGAAAGATGATTCTCTCTGGATCAAAGCGAAACTGGTGGACCTCGAGGACTGCTCCAGATGCAATAATGTTAAAATACGCGCAGGGGCGGACTGACCATTCGGTCAGTCGGTCGCTGTCCGAGGGCCCCGTGGTGGGGGGGGCCCGGGCCGGCTCAGTCCGTCTGACCCAGGAGGTGCCCACAGCATAATGTGAAAAACAATACCCCTTCCGAAGCAGTAAAGTGTAGCCTTTACCTCTGGTTGATGCGGCTATATAAGCAGAGCTGGCCAGGATGCATCATTCATCAGCTCAGAGGCGAGCCGTCAGCCGTTCGGGGATGATTTTAGTGACAGGCGCTCCGGCCACCTCTCCCCCTGGGGAATTCAGCCGAGGGGCGGGCCATTCGTCACTGCCGCGGGGGACCAGTAAAGAAGCTGGAGGCAGCAGAGCGCGCCGCACAGGCTGAGCGAAGTCATCTGGCATCTGGAGAGAAGAATTTCCCTTTCCCAAAGGAACCCACACTGACCTGCCTTGTGTGCAGCAGCAGGTCAGTGTGATAATGACAAAGAGGAGAGCAGTTGTCAGTTAGTGTATAATGTGTGTTGTAAACGAGAGAGCCATGCTGCTGAGTGTTCCACTTCATTCTTGCCCTGTGCTGTGCCTATTTACCAGGTGGCAGGTGCTATTCACTAGTGCACACTGACATCTGGTACATTGAATGCCACTCAGTGCACTCAGTGTATAGATATCAGTGTTATATATAGGGAATAGCACTTAGCCCTGGTTCACATTGAAGCAATTTGCCATGCGATTTGACATGGCAAATCGCAGGGCAAATCAGCGGCAATCGCCGGCAATGGCACTACCCGAATCAGTGCGATGCCACATTTGTGGCACCGCACTGATTCCCAAAAGTAGTTTCTGTACAACTTTTGGTGACTTCTGGGTGCGATTTCCATAGACATCTGTGCAGCAACCCGCACAGATGTCTCTGAAATCGCTGCCAAACTCGCACTGATATGTGGGTATGAAATTGTGCGAGTTTAGCTGAACTCACACACTTTCATTCCCGCTGTCAGTGTAAACCTGGGCTAAGTGCGTTTATTATATATATATATCACTAAAATCTGTACACTATGAATGTTCCTTACATTGGTGGTCAGTGAGAACAATGTTCCTTACATTGGTGGTCAGTGAGAAGAATGTTCCTTACATTGGTGGTCAGTGAGAAAAATGTTCCTTACATTGGTGATCAGTAAGAAGAATGTTCCTTACATTGGTGGTCAGTGGGAAGAAAGTTCCTTACATTGGTGGTCAGTAAGAAGAATGATCCTTACATTGGTGGTCAGTGGGAAGAATGTCCCTTACATTGGTGATCAGTGAGAAGAATGTTCCTTACATTGGTGGTCAGTGGGAAGAAAGTTCCTTACATTGGTGGTCAGTGAGAAGAATGTTCCTTACATTGGTGGTCAGTGGGAAGAATGTTCCTTACATTGGTGGTCAGTGGGAAGAAAGTTCCTTACATTGGTGGTCAGTGAGAAGAATGTTCCTTACATTGGTGGTCAGTGGGAAGAAAGTTCCTTACATTGGTGGTCAGTGAGAAAAATGTTCCTTACATTGGTGATCAGTGAGAAGAATGTTCCTTACATTGGTGGTCAGTGGGAAGAAAGTTCCTTACATTGGTGGTCAGTAAGAAGAATGATCCTTACATTGGTGATCAGTGGGAAGAATGCTCCTTACATTGGTGGTCAGTGGGAAGGAGGAGGAGGACACACCCAAGGAGCTCTCTGAGAACCAGCCTTTTTTCAAGCCTGGGCCTTGCCTGCTTGCTTGGCCCAGGAACAATGCCTGATCCTGGGGGAGGCCCAGGGAGGGATCCCCCTGATGACATGGGGCCTAGTGAGGAGGAGGTGGAGGATCTGACTGTGGGTCCAGGCCCTGGTATGGATGCGAGTATCTTCAGACAGAAGATTGTTGATCGCTTTAGGGAAATTGGAAGGGCTGAAGAGAAACTTCAAGTTTTGAAAACTAACCATAAGAACTTCAAAGCCAAATACTTCCAGGCCTGGAGTAGAAATCGCACAGCCATGAAGCCTGAGTTACAGGAATATGAGGAAAAAGTAAAGCAGCAAACTTTAGTGTTGGAAAAATTAAAAGCCAGAAGTGGAGCTTTTAAAGAAAAATTTGAGAATGAGAAGAGATTTGCCAGCCAGTCGTCAGTAAGGAGGAGGAATGTGGTTCAATTGAAGTGGGAGGGGGAGGGGACCCCACCAGTAAGGGGGAGGGTGGCTGAGTTGGTTCTGGAAATAGGGTTTAAAGCATCAGATATATTTGCTTTGATTTGCCCAGTGGGGAGTTATGAATTTGATTTGTCCTTTGTAAAGCCTGAGGGTTTGGATTTATTTTGGGAGAGGTATAGTAGGTGCAAGGGCCTTCCGCAGTGGAGTGGTTTGGTGCCAAAGGTGATTTCCAGGCAGCCTCTGATAAAGTCGGTGGCGATCCTGGTGCGTAACGAATCCATACCAGAGGCTGATTTGATAGTATGGCTACGCCGATATGGTGAGGTCCTCGCTCCACTGCGGAAGGTCCTTGATGAGCATGGGATATGGACAGGGGCCTGGACAGTCTCACTAAAATTGGGGATGCTTGGAAATGTAGTTCAACACCTTCCCTGTTCAGCTTTTCTGGGGAGAGATAGGCTGACTATTTTTTACCAGGGTCAGCCTAAAGTCTGTAATAAATGTGGAGACAAAGGCCATTTTGCATCTACCTGTACCCGTAAGAAATGCTCACTGTGCCAGGATCTGGACCATTTGGCTAAGGATTGTACTGAAATTCGGTGCAATTTGTGCCAAAAGCTGGGTCATCCTTATAGTCAGTGCCCGGAGGCATTACATAACTTGCCAGGATTGGAGGCTGAGTTGCAGAGACTTGATAAGGAGGATGAGGCCGCTAAAACTGTTATTGCCCCTCCTGTTTCTGTTATATTTGTTCCAGATTCTGTTTCCCCTAGTAATGTGGTCCCTGAGTCTGTCCCTCCTGTGTCTGTTACATCTGTTGTTTCGGATTCTGTTTCACCTAGTAATGTGGTCCCTGAGTCTGTCCCTCCTGTGTCTGTTACATCTGTTGTTTCGGATTCTGTTTCCCCCCGTAATGTGGTCCCTGAGTCTGTCCCCCATGTGGTGGTCCCTAATCCTACTGTACGTAGATCCTCCAGACTGGCAGAAGCTGCTGGGGGGGCAGGTTTGGCGGATCTTCCCACTCGGCCTCCAGTCCCTGTCCCTCAGCGGCACAAACGTGGTCAGGGGAATGTGGGGGTGCTGGATGGGGGTGGGGCTGATAGAAGGGTGTCCATATCCCATGTCTCACCCTCTATTGAGGGGGATTCGGATGATGAGGGGTGGGAGAAGTTTAGGAGGAAGAAAAAGAAGAAGAAGAGGAAGACAAGTAAAGTGGTCATTTCTTCCTCAGGGTCGGATCCAGGAGGGGTTCCTCTTGGTAATACCTTTTCAGTTTTGTCGGGTGATGAGATGTCTGATATATCTTTCTCTTTATCATCCATGGATGAGGGGGAGTCACGTAGTCTGAAGAGAGCTGTTTCTGGTGATGAGAGTGTGGCAAAGGTTAGGAAACGACTACCCCAATCATCCTGATGGCAGTTCCCACTCCGATAAAGGTGGCGACCATTAATGTCGCCAGCATTAAATCTGCAAGAGCTCGTGATATTGCCTTATTTTTGCTCAGCGAGTTTGATGCCGAGATTTTATTTTTGCAAGAGACCTGGCTCAATACTTTGGCCGATATCCATCTAGCAAAAAGGGAGTGGAGATGCGGTCCCTCCTTTTGGTCTCTTGCGGCTGAGCCCTGCAGCGGAGTTGCGGTCCTTTTTAAAACCGATATGGTAACGTGCCGGCGAGTAATTGAGCTAGAAATGGGGAGATGCATGGTCTTGGACGTCTCTGTTAGGGGGCAGGACCTGCGCCTGATCAATATCTATGGACCGCAGTCAAAATGGGGCAGGAAATGCCTCCTCACAGAGATCAAGCCCTTCCTTTTTACGTCCCAGCAGGTTGTCTTTGGAGGTGATTTTAACACCATATTTAGGCCTGAAGACAGGAGAGGCTCCATAGACAAGCTGGGTTATGATAGCGTTTTTCTTAGAGATATGGTGAGACAAGCAGGCCTGGTAGATGTGCATATTAAGCACTGCCCTGGCAGCACGGGATTCACATTTCAGAGAGGGAATAGTCAGAGTAGGATAGATAGGTTTTTTTTAAAGGAGAACTCTGCTTTCTCGGCTCCTGAGTTGAGGGCGGTGGAGTTCTCTGACCACTGTATGCTGTCTGTGACTCTGAATGCCTCGGACACTCCACCCAGGGGAAGGGGTACCTGGAAACTGAATTCGGCTCTCCTGGAAGATGTAGAGGTAAGACAATCCTTTGAGGATTTTTTTCAGGCACAGGTTTCTATTCTGGACTTTTGCAGCAGTAAGTCAGAGTGGTGGGAGCTTGTGAAACAAAGGACAATTGGACTTTTCAAGGCCATAAGTAAGAAGAAGCAGCTTGGTATGTACATTGCCTACCAGCATTTGCGGAGGAAGCTTGATCGTTTTATCTCGTATAGAGGAGATCCAGGGGAGATCTCTGAGGTGAAGTTTCTTCTTAGGAAGTGTCAATACGACCGGCATGCCTCCTTGGTTCTGGAGAGGGATTATGGAAAATATCACTCGCCTGATCCTTACCAGAACTGTAAGCAAGGCATAGCAGTTAAGACGGTCATAGGCCTGAGGGATAGTACGGGTTCCCTGGTGAAGTCCAGATCAGGGATCCTGGAGATCTTCAGGTCATATTACGCAGACCTTCTGGGAAGAAAGGACCTTTGTCGGGACAGGATGGAAAGCTTTCTGGATTCTACTCCAGGATTGGGAAATGGTACGTTGCCTTTGATGGATTTGACAGAACAAATTTCAGTGGATGAGGTAGTTCATGCTATAGAGAAGCTGGCTACCAAAAAATCGCCTGGGCCAGATGGGTTGACAGCTGAATTCTACACGTGTTTTAAGTCCATTCTGGCTCCCTTTTTAGCAGAGGTTTATAACAGCTGTCTAGAAGAGGGTTCGCTCCCTCCCTCCATGAGGCAATCCGCTGTAATTCTTCTGTCAAAAGGTAAAGACCCCTCAATTAATGAGAACTGGCGCCCCATCAGTCTTCTTAATGTTGATAGAAAGATCCTGGCGAAGATTCTTTTTTGGCGCTTGTCGTCAGTAGCAGGCGATTTGTTGTCCAGTCATCAGCACTGCTCGGTCCAAGGTAGAAGTACCTTTTCAGCGGTTTTAGCTGTCCGGGAGGCTTTGGAACGATGCAGGGCTGCTGGATGGAGTAAGTACTTGCTGGCATTGGATCAGGCGAAGGCTTTTGATAGAGTCAATCACGAGTACCTGTATTTGCTACTTGGTAGATACGGCCTGCAGGGGAGGTTTATAGATTGGCTGAAGGCATTATATAGAGGGGCTGAGAGCTTCCCACTGGTTAATGGTTGGGTTGGACGGCCTTTTGAGGTTGGCTCTGGTGTGCGCCAGGGATGTCCTCTGAGCCCCTTGCTATATGTATTCGCAATCGACCCCTTCATAAGAAGGCTAGAGAGTGGATCTTTGTGCGGTGTGCCTTTGGGCATTGCTGGTGTGCCGCCTCTGAAGGTCGTGGCCTATGCCGATGATGTGTCTGTTATTGTCTCTGGGACAGAGGAGGCGCAGGAGGTGGTCTCTATGATAGAGCAGTACACGGAGGCTTCTGGTTCTAAAGTCAACCATGAAAAGAGTGAAGTTTTCTGGATGGGTGAGGAGGGTGAAAGCTTCGAACTTCCGGATGCCTTCCCAGAGCCCCAGCAGGAAATTAAAGTGTTGGGCATCAAATTTGGTCCTGGTGACTATGGTCATCGAAATTGGGAAAGCAGGTTGGTGTGTGCCAATGCCAAAGTGGCAAGCTGGAAGAAATGGAAGCTTTCCTTGAGGGAGAGGGTTGACCTGATCAAAACGTACCTGGTCCCAATCTTTTTATATGTCAGCTTCGTCTGTATCTTGCCAGCATCTCTCTATGCAAGGGTGTACAGCTGTTTTTTCCAACTGTTATGGGGAAGCAGGCTGAACCTGATCAAACGCAATGTAACTTACCTGTCTAGGCGGGAGGGTGGCCTAGGAATGGTCAACCCAATAGTTTTCTTTTCTCTGCTCTTTTTAAAGTACAATCTTGGTAACATGCTAGCAGAGAACCCGCCGGGATGGGTGGGCATTTTTCAATCTTGTTTTAGGCCTTTTCTGCGATGCTGGGAAGATGGCGGGCCAGTGAAAAGTCTGAGAGTCCGACATGGCAAGCTCCCGGCTTATGTTGCCCCGTGTCTGAAAATACTTTGGCAGTGGCAGGTGACAGTGGAGGATATCAAGTCCCTCCCCAGGAAGGTTCTGGAGAAGAGGATTTTGAGCTCTGCTTTCAGTGTGTCACTGGCCTTAAGGGATTGCCCAGGCTCTGTAATGAGGGAGGGGTTGCGTTTAATCAATTTAGAAAGAATCCCCTTGAAGTTTAGGGATCAAGCCTGGCTCGCTTTCCATGGAAGGCTCTATGTCAGAGGGAACTTGAAGCATCGCCCTGTGGATGATCGGGATTGTCCTAGAGCGGAGTGTGTTGGTAAAGTGGAGTCTATGGACCACTTTTTGCTGCAGTGTCCCTTTAACATAGAGGTGTATAAAAGGGTGGGGAGGGCTCTAGGCATCCCCTTTTTCTATCGCATGAGTTATGCGGAGTGGGTGTACGGGGCATTCCCGACTTGCTGGGATTTTGATTTGGATACACTGTTTTTAGTTAGTATTGTTGTCCGTTACTTCACATGGAATGCACGGTGCCAGATTACCCTGCGGAAAAAAGTCCTCTCTGTTGAGGTGGTGGTGCACGATATTCTGGGTGAGGTTGGGAAAATTCGGGGTCTTGAGAGGGGCAGGGAGCCTCGGGCGGTCTGGAAAAGGACGTGGAGGAATATAAGACCTGCCTTTGGTTAACTGCCCATCTCTGGGTGAGGTGCTCCTTTTCTTTTTCTGTTTCTTTCACTCCCTTAGCTTTTGTTGGTTAGTAGCTTCTTTTTGAAGAAGGGCTGCATGCATAATGGGTGCGGGTTTGTTTCTTGACCTCACAGTTTAGATGTCTGGTGTATTGGTGTGAGTTGTAGTAAGATTATCCCCAATAATGACATGTTCATGAGTTTTGTTTTTGCTGTAAAGTCATTTTTTGTTTGAGAGCAGATTTGCTATATTAATTTTCATTTATGTAAATATGTATATATTTATGTATATTATATATATATATATATATATATAGTGATTTTATGCTTATTGATTGCAAGACTTTTAATAAAGAAAAATTGGGAAGAATGTCCCTTACATTGGTGATCAGTGAGAAGAATGTTCCTTACATTGGTGGTCAGTGGGAAGAAAGTTCCTTACATTGGTGGTCAGTGAGAAGAATGTTCCTTACATTGGTGGTCAGTGGGAAGAATGTTCCTTACATTGGTGGTCAGTGAGAAGAATGTTCCTTACATTGGTGGTCAGTGGGAAGGAGGAGGAGGACACACCCAAGGAGCTCTCTGAGAACCAGCCTTTTTTCAAGCCTGGGCCTTGCCTGCTAGCTAGGCCCAGGAACAATGCCTGATCCTGGGGGAGGCCCAGGGAGGGATCCCCCTGATGACATGGGGCCTAGTGAGGAGGAGGTGGAGGATCTGACTGTGGGTCCAGGCCCTGGTATGGATGCGAGTGTCTTCAGACAGAAGATTGTTGGTCGCTTTAGGGAAATTGGAAGGGCTGAAGAGAAACTTCAAGTTTTGAAAACTGAACATAAGAACTTCAGAGCCAAATACTTCCAGGCCTGGAGTAGAAATCGCACAGCCATGAAGCCTGACTTACAGGAATTGGAGGAGAAAGTAAAGCAGCAAACTTTATTGTTGGAGAAGTTAAAAGCCAGAAGTGGAGCTTTTAAAGAAAAATTTGATAATGAGAAGAGATTTGCCAGCCAGTCGTCAGTAAGTCGCATGGATCAGCAGCCTCAGGTTATGGATGACCCGGGTCCATCTGCCTCTGCACCTCTCCCCCCATGTCAGGCCTTGGAATCGCCAGCGGCAACCAGCCAGGGGGTTGAGAGTGAGCATGGCACCCTGACCTTCATCCAGCAGATGGAGTCACCCCTGAGAGCAGACAAGGTTGCCATTTCTGATGATCCATCAGAAATCCCTGAGGATGAGAAAAAAAATAAACCAGGGAATGAAGATGGACCTGCACCAAACACCCTGAACATGGATGTTTCTACTCCTGCATTTGCTGAGACCAGTAGTTCCTCTACCAAGTTTGCTGCATGTGTTTCACACAGTAAGGCTGACACCAGCAAAGAGATTGCCTCACCTGAACTTCCCTGTGTTCCAGCAGAGCTGATTGATGGTGATGGGGGAGGGGATCAGCACATTGCACCATGTGCAGTGGAAGCCATGGATGTGTCAGACCAGCCTGCTGAAAGTCCTGTCCTGATGGAGGAGAACAGGCCAGCTGAAGAGTCCACCAGCACAGCAGTGGGAACTGACACTGTTGGGAAGACTACAGGAACTGTGAATATACCAGCAAGTATTAAGAATGACAGTAATGATAAAACAATGAATGTGGTGGTGAAGGGGTTAATACTGCTGGGAAAAATAAAAATGACATTGCTCTCCCTGCTCAGCAGAGGAAAGACTCATCGATTGTTCAGACCAAATCTGTACAATCGATATCTGCTAGAAATGTGACAGACGGTTCAAAGCACACAAATGCTTCTTCTGCTGGGAGAAATGTGGGCAGTTATGCATCTGTTCTGGGGAGTCGCACCAAGGAGGGTGGAGGGAATTTTAGTGGTCACAATTTGGGGGGGCTTGGTGGTGGGATGGTTGGTGGGTATAGGAGGAGGAATGTGGTTCAATTGAAGTGGGAGGGGGAGGGGACCCCACCAGTAAGGGGGAGGGTGGCTGAGTTGGTTCTGGAAATGGGGTTTAAAGCATCAGATATATTTGCTTTGATTTGCCCAGTGGGGAGTTATGAATTTGATTTGTCCTTTGTAAAGCCTGAGGGTTTGGATTTATTTTGGGAGCGATATAGGAGGTGCAAGGGCCTTCCGCAGTGGAGTGGTTTGGTGCCAAAGGTGATTTCCAGGCAGCCTCTGATAAAGTCGGTGACGATCCTGGTGCGTAACGAATCCATACCAGAGGCTGATTTGATAGTATGGCTACGCCGATATGGTGAGGTCCTCGCTCCACTGCGGAAGGTCCTTGATGAGCATGGGATATGGACAGGGGCCTGGACAGTCTCACTAAAATTGAGGGTGCTTGGAAATGTAGTTCAACACCTTCCCTGTTCAGCTTTTCTGGGGAGGGATAGGCTGACTATTTTCTACCAGGGTCAGCCTAAGGTCTGTAATAAATGTGGTGACAAAGGCCATTTTGCATCTACTTGTACCCGTAAGAAATGCTCACTATGCCAGGATTTGGGCCATTTGGCCAAAGATTGTACCGAGATTCGGTGTAATTTGTGCCAAAAGCTCGGTCATCCTTATAGCCAGTGCCCAGAGGCATTACATAACTTGCCAGGATTTGGCGGCTGAGCTACAGAGGCTTGATAAAGAGGATGAGGCCGTTAAAGTTAGGGAGGAAACTGTTATTGCCCCTCCTGTGTCTGTTATATCTGTTCAAGATTCTGTTTCCCCCAGTAATGTGGTCCCTGAGTCTGTCCCTCCTGTGTCTGTTACATCTGTTGTTTCGAATTCTGTTTCACCTAGTAATGTGGTCCCTGAGTCTGTCCCTCCTGTGTCTGTTACATCTGTTGTTTCAGATTCTGTTTCACCTAGTAATGTGGTCCCTGAGTCTGTCCCCCATGTGGTGGTCCCTAATCCTACTGTACGTAGATCCTCCAGACTGGCAGAAGCTGCTGGGGGGGCAGGTTTAGCAGATCTTCCATCTCAGCCTCCAGTCCCTGTATCTCAGCAGCGTAAACGTGGTCAGGGGAATGTGAGGGTGTTGGATGGGGGAGGGGTTGAGGGAAAGGTGCCCATATCCCATGTCTCACCCTCTGTTGAGGGGGATTCGGATGATGAGGGGTGGGAGAAGTTTAGGAGGAAGAAAAAGAAGAAGAAGAGGAAGACAAGTAAAGTGGTCATTTCTTCCTCAGAGTCGGACCCAGGAGGGGTTCCTCTTGGTAATACCTTTTCAGTTTTGTCGGGTGATGAGATGTCTGATTTATCTTTCTCTTTATCATCCATGGATGAGGGGGAGTCACGTAGTCTGAAGAGAGCTGTTTCTGGTGATGAGAGTGTGGCAAAGGTTAAGAAACGACTACCCCAATCATCCTGATGGCAGTTCCCACTCCGATAAAGGTGGCGACCATTAATGTCGCCAGCATTAAATCTGCAAGAGCTCGTGATATTGCCTTATTTTTGCTCAGCGAGTTTGATGCCGAGATTTTATTTTTGCAAGAGACCTGGCTCAATACTTTGGCCGATGTCCATCTAGCAAAAAGGGAGTGGAGATGCGGTCCCTCCTTTTGGTCTCTTGCGGCTGAGCCCTGCAGCGGAGTTGCGGTCCTTTTTAAAACCGATATGGTAACGTGTCGGCGGGTAATTGAGGTAGAAATGGGAAGATGCATGGTCTTAGACGTCTCTGTTAGGGGGCAGGACCTGCGCCTGATCAATATCTATGGACCGCAGTCAAAATGGGGCAGGAAATGCCTCCTCACAGAGATCAAGCCCTTCCTTTTTACGTCCCAGCAGGTTGTCTTTGGAGGTGATTTTAACACCATAATTAGGCCTGAAGACAGGAGAGGCTCCATAGACAGGCTGGGTTACGATAGCGTTTTTCTTAGAGATATGGTAAGACAGGCAGGCCTGGTAGATGTGCATATTAAGCACTGCCCTGGCAGCACGGGATTCACGTTTCAGAGAGGGAATAGTCAGAGTAGGATAGATAGGTTTTTTTTAAAGGAGAACTCTGCTTTCTCGGCTCCTGAGTTGAGGGCGGTGGAGTTCTCTGACCACTGTATGCTGTCTGTGACTCTGAATGCCTCGGACACTCCACCCAGGGGAAGGGGTACCTGGAAACTGAATTCGGCTCTCCTGGAAGATGTAGAGGTAAGACAATCCTTCGAGGAATTTTTTCAGGCACAGGTTTCTATTCTGGACTTTTGCAGCAGTAAGTCAGAGTGGTGGGAGCTTGTGAAACAAAGGACAATTGGACTTTTCAAGGCCATAAGTAAGAAGAAGCAGCTTGGTATGTACATTGCCTACCAGCATTTGCGGAGGAAGCTTGATCGTCTTGTCTCGTATAGAGGGGATCCAGGGGAGATCTCTGAGGTGAAGTTTCTTCTTAGGAAGTGTCAATACGACCGGCATGCCTCCTTGGTTCTGGAGAGGGATTATGGAAAATATCACTCGCCTGATCCTTACCAGAACTGTAAGCAAGGCATAGCATTTAAGACGGTCATAGGCCTGAGGGATAGTACGGGTTCCCTGGTGAAGTCCAGATCAGGGATCCTGGAGATCTTCAGATCATATTATGCAGACCTTCTGGGAAGAAAGGACCTTTGTCGGGACAGGATGGAAAGCTTTCTGGATTCTACTCCAGGATTGGGAAATGGTACATTGCCTTTGATGGATTTGACAGAACCAATTTCAGTGGATGAGGTAGTTCATGCTATAGAGAAGCTGGCTACCAAAAAATCGCCTGGGCCAGATGGGTTGACAGCTGAATTCTACAAGTGTTTTAAGTCCATTCTGGCTCCCTTTTTAGCAGAGGTTTATAACAGCTGTCTAGAAGAGGGTTCGCTCCCTCCCTCCATGAGGCAATCCGCTGTGATTCTTCTGTCAAAAGGTAAAGACCCCTCAATGATTGAGAACTGGCGCCCCATCAGTCTTCTTAATGTTGATAGAAAGATCCTGGCGAAGATTCTTTTTTGGCGCTTGTCGTCAGTAGCAGGCGATTTGTTGTCCAGTCATCAGCACTGCTCAGTCCAAGGTAGAAGTACCTTTTCAGCGGTTTTAGCTGTCCGGGAGGCTTTGGAACGATGCAGGGCTGCTGGATGGAGAAAGTACTTGCTGGCATTGGATCAGGCGAAGGCTTTTGATAGAGTCAATCACGAGTACCTGTATTTGCTACTTGGTAGATACGGCATGCAGGGGAGGTTTATAGATTGGCTGAAGACATTATATAGAGGGGCTGAGAGCTTCCCACTGGTTAATGGTTGGGTTGGACGACCTTTTGAGGTTGGCTCTGGTGTGCGCCAGGGATGTCCTCTGAGCCCCCTGTTATATGTATTCGCAATCGACCCCTTCATAAGAAGGCTAGAGAGTGGATCTTTGTGCGGGGTGCCTTTGGGCATTGCTGGTGTGCCGCCTCTGAAGGTCGTGGCCTATGCCGATGATGTGTCTGTTATTGTCTCTGGGACAGAGGAGGCGCAGGAGGTGGTCTCTATGATAGAGCAGTACACGGAGGCTTCTGGTTCTAAAGTCAACCATGAAAAGAGTGAAGTTTTCTGGATGGGTGAGGAGGGTGAAAGCTTCGAACTTCCGAATGCCTTCCCAGAGCTCCAGCAGGAAATTAAAGTGTTGGGCATCAAATTTGGTCCTGGTGACTATGGTCATCGAAATTGGGAAAGCAGGTTGGTGTGTGCCAATGCCAAAGTAGCAAGCTGGAAGAAATGGAAACTTTCCTTGAGGGAGAGGGTTGACTTGATCAAAACGTACCTGGTCCCAATCTTTTTATATGTCAGCTTCGTCTGTATCTTGCCAGCATCTCTCTATGCAAGGGTGTACAGCTGTTTTTTCCAACTGTTATGGGGAAGTAGGCTGAACCTGATCAAACGCAATGTAACTTACCTGTCTAGGCGGGAGGGTGGCCTAGGAATGGTCAACCCAATAGTTTTCTTTTCTCTGCTCTTTTTAAAGTACAATCTTGGTAACATGCTAGCAGAGAACCCGCCGGGATGGGTGGGCATTTTTCAATCTTGTTTTAGGCCTTTTCTGCGATGCTGGGAAGATGGCGGGCCAGTGAAAAGTCTGAGAGTCCGACATGGCAAGCTCCCGGCTTATGTTGCCCCGTGTCTGAAAATACTTTGGCAGTGGCAGGTGACAGTGGAGGATATCAAGTCCCTCCCCAGGAAGGTTCTGGAGAAGAGGATTTTGAGCTCTGCTTTCAGTGTGTCACTGGCCTTAAGGGATTGCCCAGGCTCTGTAATGAGGGAGGGGTTGCGTTTAATCAATTTAGAAAGAATCCCCTTGAAGTTTAGGGATCAAGCCTGGCTCGCTTTCCATGGAAGGCTCTATGTCAGAGGGAACTTGAAGCATCGCCCTGTGGATGATCGGGATTGTCCTAGAGCGGAGTGTGTTGGTAAAGTGGAGTCTATGGACCACTTTTTGCTGCAGTGTCCCTTTAACATAGAGGTGTATAAAAGGGTGGGGAGGGCTCTAGGCATCCCCTTTTTCTATCGCATGAGTTATGCGGAGTGGGCGTACGGGGCATTCCCGACTTGCTGGGATTTTGATTTGGATACACTGTTTTTAGTTAGTATAGTTGTCCGTTACTTCACATGGAATGCACGGTGCCAGATTACCCAGCGGAAAAAAGTCCTCTCTGTTGAGGTGGTGGTGCACGATATTCTGGGTGAGGTTGGGAAAATTCGGGGTCTTGAGAGGGGCAGGGAGCCTCGGGCGGTCTGGAAAAGGGCGTGGAGGAATATCAGACCTGCCTTTGGTGAACTGCCCATCTCTGGGTGAGGTGCTCCTTTTCTTTTTCTGTTTCTTTCACTCCCTTAGCTTTTGTTGGTTAGTATCTTCTTTTTGAAGAAGGGCTGCATGCATAATGGGTGCGGGTTTGTTTCTTGACCTCACAGTTTAGATGTCTGGTGTATGGGTGTGAGTTGTAGTAAGATTATCCCCAATAATGACATGTTCATGATGAGTTTTGTTTTTGCTGTAAAGTCATTTTTTGTTTGAGAGCAGATTTGCTATATTTATTTTCATTTATGTAAATATGTATATATTTATGTATATTATATATAGTGATTTTATGCTTATTGATTGCAAGACTTTCAATAAAGAAAAATTGGGAAGAAAGTTCCTTACATTGGTGGTCAGTGAGAAGAATGTTCCTTACATTGGTGGTCAGTGGGAAGAAAGTTCCTTATATTGGTGGACAGTGAGAAGAATGTTCCTTACATTGGTCAGTGGGAAGACTGCTCCTTACATTGGTGGTCAGTGGGAAGGAGGAGGAGGACACACCTAAGGAGCTCTCTGAGAACCAGCCTTTTTTCAAGCCTGGGCCTTGCCTGTTAGCTTGGCCCAGGAATAATGCCTGATCCTGGGGGAGGCCCTGGGAGGGATCCCCCTGATGACATGGGGCCTAGTGAGGAGGAGGTGGAGGATCTGACTGTGGGTCCAGGCCCTGGTATGGATGCGAGTGTCTTCAGACAGAAGATTGTTGATCGTTTTAGGCAAATTGGAAGGGCTGAAGAGAAACTTCAAGTTTTGAAAGCTGAACATAAGAACTTCAGAGCCAAATACTTCCAGGCCTGGAGTAGAAATCGCACAGCCATGAAGCCTGAGTTACAGGAATTAGAGGAAAAAGTAAAGCAGCAAACTTTATTGTTGGAGAAGTTAAAAGCCAGAAGTGGAGCATTTAAAGAAAAGTTCGACAATGAGAAGAGATTTGCCAGCCAGTCGTCAGTAAGTTGCATGGATCAGCAGCCTCAGGTTATGGATGACCCGGGTCCATCTGCCTCTGCACCTCTCCCCCCATGTAAGGCCTTGGAATCGCCAGCGGCAACCAGCCAGGGGGTTGAGAGTGAGCATGGCACCCTGACCTTCATCCAGCAGATGGAGTCACCCCTGAGAGCAGACAAGTTTGCCATATCTGATGATCCATCAGAAATCCGTGAGGATGAAAGGAAAAATAAACCAGGGAATGAAGATGGACCTGCACCAAACACCCTGAACATGGATGTTTCTACTCCTGCGTTTGCTGAGACCAGTAGTTCCTCTACCAAGTTTGCTGCATGTGTTTCACACAGTATGGCTGACACCAGCAAAGAGATTGCCTCACCTGAACCTCCCTGTGTTCCAGCAGAGCTGATTGATGCTGATGGGGGAGGGGATCAGCACATTGCACCATGTGCAGTGGAAGCCATGGATGTGTCAGACCAGCCTTCTGAAAGTCCTGTCCTGATGGAGGAGAACAGGCCAGCTGAAGATTCCACCAGCACAGCAGTGGGAACTGACACTGTTGGGAAGACTACAGGAACTGTGAATATACCAGCAAGTATTAAGAATGACAGTAATGATAAAACAATGAATGTGGTGGGTGGTGGTGAAGGGGTAAATACTGCTGGGAAAAATAAAAATGACATTGCTCTCCCTGCTCAGCAGAGGAAAGACTCATCGATTGTGCAGACCAAATCTGTACAATCGATATCTGCTAGAAATGTGACAGACGGTTCAAAGCACACAAATGCTTCTTCTGCTGGGAGAAATGTGGGCAGTTATGCATCTGTTCTGGGGAGTCGCACCAAGGAGGGTGGAGGGAATTTTAGTGGTCACAATTTGGGGGGGCTTGGTGGTGGGATGGTTGGTGGGTACAGGAGGAGGAATGTGGTTCAATTGAAGTGGGAGGGGGAGGGGACCCCACCAGTAAGGGGGAGGGTGGCTGAGTTGGTTCTGGAAATGGGGTTTAAAGCATCAGATATATTTGCTTTGATTTGCCCAGTGGGGAGTTATGAATTTGATTTGTCCTTTGTAAAGCCTGAGGGTCTGGATTTATTTTGGGACCGATATAGGAGGTGCAAGGGCCTTCCGCAGTGGAGTGGTTTGGTGCCAAAGGTGATTTCCAGGCAGCCTCTGATAAAGTCGGTGACGATCCTGGTGCGTAACGAATCCATACCAGAGGCTGATTTGATAGTATGGCTACGCCGATATGGTGAGGTCCTCGCTCCACTACGGAAGGTCCTTGATGAGCATGGGATATGGACAGGGGCCTGGACAGTGTCACTAAAATTGGGCATGCTGGGCAATGTAGTTCAACACCTTCCCTGTTCAGCTTTTCTGGGGAGAGATAGGCTGACTATTTTTTACCAGGGTCAGCCTAAAGTCTGTAATAAATGTGGAGACAAAGGCCATTTTGCATCTACTTGTACCCGTAAGAAATGCTCACTATGCCAGGATCTGGACCATTTGGCTAAGGATTGTACTGAAATTCGGTGCAATTTGTGCCAAAAGCTGGGTCATCCTTATAGTCAGTGCCCGGAGGCATTACATAACTTGCCAGGATTGGAGGCTGAGTTGCAGAGACTTGATAAGGAGGATGAGGCCGCTAAAACTGTTATTGCCCCTCCTGTTTCTGTTATATCTGTTCCAGATTCTGTTTCCCCTAGTAATGTGGTCCCTGAGTCTGTCCCTCCTGTGTCTGTTACATCTGTTGTTTCGGATTCTGTTTCACCTAGTAATGTGGTCCCTGAGTCTGTCCCTCCTGTGTCTGTTACATCTGTTGTTTCGGATTCTGTTTCCCCCAGTAATGTGGTCCCTGAGTCTGTCCCCCATGTGGTGGTCCCTAATCCTACTGTACGTAGATCCTCCAGACTGGCAGAAGCTGCTGGGGGGGCAGGTTTGGCGGATCTTCCCACTCGGCCTCCAGTCCCTGTCCCTCAGCGGCACAAACGTGGTCAGGGGAATGTGGGGGTGCTGGATGGGGGTGGGGCTGATAGAAGGGTGTCCATATCCCATGTCTCACCCTCTGTTGAGGGGGATTCGGATGATGAGGGGTAGGAGAAGTTTAGGAGGAAGAAGAAGAAGAAGAAGAGGAAGACAAGTAAAGTGGTCATTTCTTCCTCAGGGTCGGACCCAGGAGGGGTTCCTCTTGGTAATACCTTTTCAGTGTTGTCGGGTGATGAGATGTCTGATATATCTTTCTCTTTATCATCCATGGATGAGGGGGAGTCACGTAGTCTGAAGAGAGCTGTTTCTGGTGATGAGAGTGTGGCAAAGGTTAAGAAACGACTACCCCAATCATCCTGATGGCAGTTCCCACTCCGATTAAGGTGGCGACCATTAATGTCGCCAGCATTAAATCTGCAAGAGCTCGTGATATTGCCTTATTTTTGCTCAGTGAGTTTGATGCCGAGATTTTATTTTTGCAAGAGACCTGGCTCAATACTTTGGCCGATGTCCATCTAGCAAAAAGGGAGTAGAGATGCGGTCCCTCCTTTTGGTCTCTTGCGGCTGAGCCCTGCAGCGGAGTTGCGGTCCTTTTTAAAACCGATATGGTAACATGCCGGCGGGTAATTGAGGTAGAAATGGGGAGATGCATGGTCTTGGACGTCTCTGTTAGGGGGCAGGACCTGCGGCTGATCAATATCTATGGACCGCAGTCAAAATAGGGCAGGAAATGCCTCCTCGCAGAGATCAAGCCCTTCCTTTTTACGTCCCAGCAGGTTGTCTTTGGAGGTGATTTTAACACCATAATTAGGCCTGAAGACAGGAGAGGCTCCATAGACAGGCTGGGTTACGATAGCGTTTTTCTTAGAGATATGGTGAGACAAGCAGGCCTGGTAGATGTGCATATTAAGCACTGCTCTGGCAGCACGGGATTCACATTTCAGAGAGGGAATAGTCAGAGTAGGATAGATAGGTTTTTTTTAAAGGAGAACTCTGCTTTCTCGGCTCCTGAGTTGAGGGCGGTGGAGTTCTCTGACCACTGTATGCTGTCTGTGACTCTGAATGCCTCGGACACTCCACCCAGGGGAAGGGGTACCTGGAAACTGAATTCGGCTCTCCTGGAAGATGTAGAGGTAAGACAATCCTTTGAGGATTTTTTTCAGGCACAGGTTTCTATTCTGGACTTTTGCAGCAGTAAGTCAGAGTGGTGGGAGCTTGTGAAACAAAGGACAATTGGACTTTTCAAGGCCATAAGTAAGAAGAAGCAGCTTGGTATGTACATTGCCTACCAGCATTTGCGGAGGAAGCTTGATCGTCTTGTCTCGTATAGAGGAGATCCAGGGGAGATCTCTGAGGTGAAGTTTCTTCTTAGGAAGTGTCAATACGACCGGCATGCCTCCTTGGTTCTGGAGAGGGATTATGGAAAATATTACTCGCCTGATCCTTACCAGAACTGTAAGCAAGGCATAGCAGTTAAGACGGCCTGAGGGATAGTACGGGTTCCCTGGTGAAGTCCAGATCAGGGATCCTGGAGATCTTCAGGTCATATTACGCAGACCTTCTGGGAAGAAAGGACCTTTGTCAGGACAGGATGGAAAGCTTTCTGGATTCTACTCCAGGATTGGGAAATGGTACATTGCCTTTGATGGATTTGACAGAACCAATTTCAGTGGATGAGGTAGTTCATGCTATAGAGAAGCTGGCTACCAAAAAATCGCCTGGGCCAGATGGGTTGACAGCTGAATTCTACACGTGTTTTAAGTCCATTCTGGCTCCCTTTTTAGCAGAGGTTTATAACAGCTGTCTAGAAGAGGGTTCGCTCCCTCCCTCCATGAGGCAATCCGCTGTGATTCTTCTGTCAAAAGGTAAAGACCCCTCAATGATTGAGAACTGGCGCCCCATCAGTCTTCTTAATGTTGATAGAAAGATCCTGGCGAAGATTCTTTTTTGGCGCTTGTCGTCAGTAGCAGGCGATTTGTTGTCCAGTCATCAGCACTGCTCAGTCCAAGGTAGAAGTACCTTTTCAGCGGTTTTAGCTGTCCGGGAGGCTTTGGAACAATGCAGGGCTGCTGGATGGAGAAAGTACTTGCTGGCATTGGATCAGGCGAAGGCTTTTGATAGAGTCAATCACGAGTACCTGTATTTGCTACTTGGTAGATACGGCCTGCAGGGGAGGTTTATAGATTGGCTGAAGACATTATATAGAGGGGCTGAGAGCTTCCCACTGGTTAATGGTTGGGTTGGACGGCCTTTTGAGGTTGGCTCTGGTGTGCGCCAGGGATGTCCTCTGAGCCCCCTGTTATATGTATTCGCAATCGACCCCTTCATAAGAAGGCTAGAGAGTGGATCTTTGTGCGGGGTGCCTTTGGGCATTGCTGGTGTGCCGCCTCTGAAGGTCGTGGCCTATGCCGATGATGTGTCTGTTATTGTCTCTGGGACAGAGGAGGCGCAGGAGGTGGTCTCTATGATAGAGCAGTACACTGAGGCTTCTGGTTCTAAAGTCAATCATGAAAAGAGTGAAGTTTTCTGGATGGGTGAGGAGGGTGAAAGCTTCGAACTTCCGGATGCCTTCCCAGAGCCCCAGCAGGAAATTAAAGTGTTGGGCATCAAATTTGGTCCTGGTGACTATGGTCATCGAAATTGGGAAAGCAGGTTGGTGTGTGCCAAAGCCAAAGTAGCAAGCTGGAAGAAATGGAAGCTTTCCTTGAGGGAGAGGGTTGACTTGATCAAAACGTACCTGGTCCCAATCTTTTTATATGTCAGCTTCGTCTGTATCTTGCCAGCATCTCTCTATGCAAGGGTGTACAGCTGTTTTTTCCAACTGTTATGGGGAAGTAGGCTGAACCTGATCAAACGCAATGTAACTTACCTGTCTAGGCGGGAGGGTGGCCTAGGAATGGTCAACCCAATAGTTTTCTTTTCTCTGCTCTTTTTAAAGTACAATCTTGGTAACATGCTAGCAGAGAACCCGCCGGGATGGGTGGGCATTTTTCAGTCTTGTTTTAGGCCTTTTCTGCGATGCTGGGAAGATGGCGGGCCAGTGAAAAGTCTGAGAGTCCGACATGGCAAGCTCCCAGCTTATGTTGCCCCGTGTCTGAAAATACTTCGGCAGTGGCAGGTGACAGTGGAGGATATCAAGTCCCTCCCCAGGAAGCTTCTGGAGAAGAGGATTTTGAGCTCTGCTTTCAGTGTGTCACTGGCCTTAAGGGATTGCCCAGGCTCTGTAATGAGGGAGGGGTTGCGTTTAATCAATTTAGAAAGAATCCCCTTGAAGTTTAGGGATCAAGCCTGGCTCGCTTTCCATGGAAGGCTCTATGTCAGAGGGAACTTGAAGCATCGCCCTGTGGATGATCGGGATTGTCCTAGAGCGGAGTGTGTTGGTAAAGTGGAGTCTATGGACCACTTTTTGCTGCAGTGTCCCTTTAACATAGAGGTGTATAAAAGGGTGGGGTGGGCTCTAGGCATCCCCTTTTTCTATCGCATGAGTTATGCGGAGTGGGTGTACGGGGCATTCCCGACTTGCTGGGATTTTGATTTGGATACACTGTTTTTAGTTAGTATAGTTGTCTGTTACTTCACATGGAATGCACGGTGCCAGATTACCCTGCGGAAAAAAGTCCTCTCTGTTGAGGTGGTGGTGCACGATATTCTGGGTGAGGTTGGGAAAATTCGGGGTCTTGAGAGGGGCAGGGAGCCTCGGGCGGTCTGGAAAAGGGCGTGGAGGAATATCAGACCTGCCTTTGGTGAACTGCCCATCTCTGGGTGAGGTGCTCCTTTTCTTTTTCTGTTTCTTTCACTCCCTTAGCTTTTGTTGGTTAGTATCTTCTTTTTGAAGAAGGGCTGCATGCATAATGGGTGCGGGTTTGTTTCTTGACCTCACAGTTTAGATGTCTGGTGTATTGGTGTGAGTTGTAGTGAGATTATCCCCAATAATGACATGTTCATGATGAGTTTTGTTTTTGCTGTAAAGTCATTTTTTGTTTGAGAGCAGATTTGCTATATTTATTTTCATTTATGTAAATATGTATATATTTATGTATATTATATATAGTGATTTTATGCTTATTGATTGCAAGACTTTTAATAAAGAAAAATTCGGAAGAAAGTTCCTTACATTGGTGGTCAGTGAGAAGAATGTTCCTTACATTGGTGGTCAGTGGGAAGAAAGTTCCTTACATTGGTGGTCAGTGAGAAGAATGTTCCTTACATTGGTGATCAGTGAGAAGAATGCTCCTTACATTGGTGGTCAGTGGGAAGAATGTTCCTTACATTGGTGGTCATTGAGAAGAATGTTCCTTACATTGGTGATCAGTGAGAAGAATGTTCCTTACATTGGTGATCAGTGAGAAGAATGTTCCTTACATTGGTGGTCAGTGAGAAGAAAGTTCCTTACATTGGAGATCAGTGAGAAGAATGTTCCTTACATTGGTGGTCAGTTGAAAATGATATAAAGTAAATAAAAATTATTTTAAATAAATGTAAAGCACACCCATAATCCCTTCACACACTCTATATAAAAAGCGTTATGTAGGATGAGCACATGTATGTAAACATTAATGGATACATGTATAGTATGCACCGGAACGTCGGGGTGAGAGCAATTCTAGGGCCGTAATTCAAAGTTAACTCTAAAGTGATAACCCGAAAAGGCTTTAAAGCATCACCTTTGAGAATTTTGGGTACCACAGTTTTTTACGATTCCACAAGGTGTGCTGAATTTTAGGACTTGACATGCTTTTTACTCGACGCAACCCAATCTTTTCTATTTTACCAAATACCGTAATTGGGTATGATGTGTTTGTTTGCATTAAAATTCTGTTTAACCACTTGACCTGTGGTGTTTTTTTTTAATTATTATTATAAAAACGAAAAAAAGATAAATATTTCTTTTTCTTTTTCAAACTATATTTTCTACTTTCTGTTATAAAAAGTCAAATTTCTTCATAAATTTAGGCCAAAATGTATTCTGCTACATGTCTTTGTTAAAAACAAAAATCCGAATAAGTGTATATTTATTAATTTGTTTGAAAGTTATAGTGTCTACAAACTATGGGGGATATATACTGGAATGTATGCAGCTATACTGTAATAGTGGTGATCAGCAACTTTTATTGTAACTGTGATAGTGTGGTGGCCAATCTGGTGCTAACGGACACTGGCTGGGAGGGACACTAACTGACTTTGTGGGGGTTAAAATTACTTATGAGGTGTATTAAGTAATAGATTTATTCACCATGAGGTGAATTGTTAAAAACTAAGTTCACCTTTTTAGAAAAAATTATAAATGCACATTTTTTGGAGGTAAAAAAATGTGCATTTATTATATTTTTGTTGCAGAACCTGTAAAGCAGTGGTTCTCAACCTGGGGGTCGAATGATGATTTGCCAGGGGTCACCGAATCCTGGGCTGTTCCTGAAGCCCACACTGCTCTCCCAGCCTTTTTGTGGCCGCCCAGCAGGGCTGTTCCTGGAGCCTGTGGTCGCCCACTCAGCCTCTTCGCAGCCGCACATTCATTTCACGGCATGGCTGGGGGGGCAGAGACCAGAGGTCAGCTGACTGGTGAGGAATGTGAAGTGGGAGGGGCTGGAGGAGACCCTATCTCCTGATTTCGGCATAGGTGTCACTGTTACGAGACACCACAAAGTCGAAGACACAGTGAGTAACGCTACCTGTGTATAGTTGCCAATAAATAGTTCTCAGATCAGCAGATGAGCTTGATCAAGAGCACCTAAGTTGGCTGATCAGAACTCCCCCCAGCACTGCCACTCATCCCATTCCCACAAAGTAGCAAGAGAAGGAATAAAAATAGAGAATACATGGAAGGGAGAGGGAAAGAGGGGGAGGAACAAAGAAAAAGGGAGAGAAAAAAATAATAAAAAGAACAAGAAAGATGGCTAGAGAGAGGGATGGGGAAAAAACAAGAAATTAGGATAGAGAAAGAAAGGAGAACAAGGAGAGTGGTACATCCTAAAATGTACCATAAGGGGTTTCAATATTGTACTAGTGGAAGGGACTCAGGGAGCGCTAAATGTCCATCAGGGGCGCAAATTACTTGTCTTGCCTTGGGTGCTGACAACCCACGCTATGAAAATAATTTCACTGTTAGGGGTCCCCACAACTTGGGAAATTTTATCAAGGGGTCACGGCACTAGTAAGGTTGAGAACCACTGCTGTAAAGCATCGCACCAGTGATCAGCAGATTGCTGGTGCCATGCAAGCAGACAGTTTTACACTGACAGGAAGACTTATTGAACTACCACAGTGCTTAACAGCATCATGATAGTTTATTGAAAACTACAAGCTGCAAAAGATTCGGGACTTGTAGTTCAGTCACATACAGAGCTCTGCAAACCAATGACGCAGCCGTGTGGGCAAGCCCCACATATCCGCCCTATTTTCAAAAAGTGACAGCTAGTACAGCGAACGTCTCCCTGTACTGCTGTCACAGGGAGGGGGGTCAGCAGGGAGCTGTTTCAGCACTGAGAACATGTTACATGTTCCACCCTAAAAACGTGTAGTTTCTTGTGCATTCTAGTGTTTTATATTTCCTGTTGCTGGCTTATTATGTTTTCAACATCAGTGCAAAACCCCCTATTCAGAGACAGGTGAAAACCACCTGAACTTCCAACTTGGCAGTCTGTTAACCACTTGCTGACCGCAATGCAGATATATACGTTTCGGTTTGCAAGTAGTAACCCCGGTGCTGTTTTTTGCAACCGATGGCCGGATTTTTCATGAATGCATTCTGAGCAGTTCATGAGCCGCTGGAATGCAGTGTTTCATAGGCTTACCATTTTCGCCGGTTCACCCTAGAAACAATCCGACGATGCAGCCGGCTGCTCCCATAGGTAAATAAAGAGTAGATTCTCTTTGATCGACTCTATGGCCTTGGAGGACCGAAGCGATGTCATGACGTCACTTCTGGTTCAAGCTGAAAGTAAATAGTTTTTTTTAAAGCAAAAGATCAAAATTTTTTTTTTTTTTTAGATTTTAAAGTGGAGTTCCACACAAAAATGGAACTTCCGCTTTTCGGAACCCTCCCCCCTCTGGTGTCACATTTGGCACCTTTCAGGGGGGAGGGGGGTGCAGATACCTGTCTAGGACAGGTATTTGCACCAACTTCGGGGCATAGACTCCTATGGGAGTCTATGCCTCTTCCGGTCCCCCGTGCTGTCTGCTGGGACACACACAGGTCCCAGGAGATAGCGGGGACCAGTTAGCATGCGCAGTAGGGAACCGGGAAGTGAAGCCGCAACGCTTCACTTCCTGATTCCCTCACCTAGGATGGTGGCGGCAGCTGCCGAGAGTGGAGCAAGTGATCAGCTTCGGCTGCTGACATCGCTGGACTCTGGGACAGGTGAGTGTCCATTTATTAAAAGTCAGCAGCTGCAGTATTTGTAGCTGCTGGCTTTTAATATATTTTTTTTTAGGTGGACTCCTGCTTTAAGCATTAAAAGGTAAAGATTTGGGGTCTTTTTGACCCCAGATTTCTCCATAAAGAGGACCTGTCATCCTTATAAAAACAATTATAGGGACAGCGTAAAAATTTGTTTTAAAGCGTCTCCATCCCTCCGTGCTCTCACACAAAAGCAAACGTACGCGTAAGTCACGCTCACATATGTAAACGGTGTTCTCACCACACATGTGAGGTATCGCTGCAAACATAGAGTGAGAGCAATAATTCTAGCAATAGACCTCCTCTGTAACTCTAAACAGGTAACCTGAAAAGGCATTTAAAACTTTGCCTATGGAGCCTTTTAAGTATCGTCGTTTGTCACCATCCAATGCACAATTCTAAAGCGTGACATCTATCTATTCTATTTATTTGGTGTAACATCTTTCACATTTTACCAAAAAAAAATGGGGTATATGCTGTATGACATGAAAACTTGCAACGATCGCCATCTTATTCCCTAGGTTCTCTGCTAAAAAAAAAAATGATAACGTTTGGGGGTTCTAAGTACTTTTCTAACAAAAAATACTGATATAAACAAAAAGTGCAAAAAAAAAAAAGCCTGGTCAGCAAGTGGTTAAAGCATGTTGTAGTTAATGTTTTTTCACAACTGTCCATGACAAGGGATATTTGTTCCTTATTTTACCATCAGGTATAAAAAATAAATTGGCAATGTCTGGAACTTATAAACATAAAAGTGGTGCTACAAAAAGAAAATTAATTAGGCAAAGAAGACAAAATGAGGCATCTACTAGCAAAATTGATTCATTCTTTGGTAAAAAAAAAGATGATGTTCCTCATGAAGATGTTCCTCATGAAGATGTTCCTCATGAAGATGTTCCTCATGAAGATGTTCCTCATGAAGATGCTCCTGTTGAGATCAGTGATGAACCAATGGAATCACTGGCAGAAGAAGATGTTGTAGATCTTGAAACAGAGTCAAATGTTGAAATTGATCTACCGACTGGAGAAAATACACAGGAACCTCTGCCTGCCAAAATGCCATCTGGAGTACAGAAATCGCCATTAAAAGAAGACTACTTTCTTTTTTCCCAAGACTTACATAAAGCAGGAATTTCCATGGAAATGTTTTGGGACTTCCATCCTTACCAGCCCACAATAAACATACCATTTAATGGTAATGTTGTTTATTACCGAAAAGGAATACAAGGGTCCAGCGTTCAAAGAAAATGGGTAACTCTTAATGAGAAAAAAAACAGTGTACATTGTTCCATCTGCTTATATTATGCCCAGGAAAAGTACAGGCAGACTCAGTTTATACAAGGTTGCAACAACTGGAGACACATCACAACAAGATTATTAGAACATGAAAACTCTCAATGCCATAAACTTGCAAGTGAGGCTTATTTTGTTAATATGAGTGGCAAATCCATTAAGCACAAATTGTTAGGTAGTCAGATGTCTCTAAGAAATCAGCAAGTACTACAACGTCGTGCTATCGTAAGCCACATAATCGATATTGTTTTTTTATTGGTGTTCAAGCATTGCCTTTCAGAAGCAGTCATGTAGAGTCTGTGGCAGGTGTGTTTGACGAGGACCATTTTGAAAATCAAGGTAATTTTTTGGAGGTTGTGAAACTTCTTGCTGACTACAGCCCAGTTTTAAAGAAGCACCTAAATAAAATTGTAGAAAAAGCAAAGAGCCGTGATCCAGCGAAAAGGGGAAGAGGGAAGTTTGTAACTTTCTTAAGTAAATCTACGATAACAAAGTTATTTGTGATTCTTTCTGACATGATCAAAGAGGCAATAGTAAAAGAAGTGGAGAATTCTGGACTATTTTCAATACAAATGGACTCCACACAAGATGTGTCAACTCAAGATCAGTGTGCTATTGTTGTTCGGTATGCTGCTGGTGATAAAGTTAAGGAACGATTATTACGTCTTGTAACTATTGAAGATTCCAGCAGTAAAAGCCTGCATGCCTTACTCACTGAATCACTGTCTGCTTTAGGACTTAACCTGGAAAAGTGCATAGGTGATTCTTTTGATGGAGCAGCTAATATGAGTGGAACTTACTCAGGCTTGCAAGCATTAATGAGGGAAGTTCGCCCTACGAACATTCACACATGGTGCTATGCACATGTACTTAACTTAGTTATTGGTGATGCAAGTACTGTGTGTGTTCCAGCAATCAGTCTTTTTGGGCTCCTTAGCAACCTTTCCACATTTTTCACAGAATCATACAAAAGAATGAAACTCTGGAAAGACCAGATGAAAAAAAAGACTGGCAGTTCAACATTTCAAAAGCTGGAAAATATTGGCAGAACAAGGTGGTCAAGCAGAGCTAATGCACTTCGGAAGTTATTTGGAAGCTTTGATGATCATTCCAAAGAGTTATGCTCTGATCTTATAATTATCCTAAAACAAGTAAGCGAATCCCCTGATTTTCGACCCTCTGTTCGCCACGAAGCTCTGAAATTAATTGAGAATCTATGTAAATTTGAAACCATCCTGGTAGCTTTTACCTTTGTTCGCATTTTTGACATCACTACCCCAGTATCAGATTATCTGCAATCAACAGGCCTTGATTTTATCCAGGCATGGAGAATGGTGGACGATGCTGTCAAGCGTTTGAATAAAATATGCAGAGATTTTGCTGGAGTTTTGCAGTCAGCAACTGAATTTATAGATTTTATAAATGAGAAATTGGCAAGTGAAAACATCTGTTTGAAAAAGAACTTCTCTGAATTAAGATCCACAAGAACTGCAGAAGGTACAGATAATAGGAAACATTTTGAAATTTCTTATTACAATGTTATCCTCGACACTGTAACAGAGAGTGTGAAGTCAAGATTTTCCACTCATGAAGAACTTTATAAGCAAATTTCTTGCTTGGATCCAAATAGGTTTCAAGAAATACTGGCCTCTTCAGACAAAATTCAGTTGAATTTTATATCAGAAGCAATACCAGAGCTAGACCCAGTTGCTCTACGTGAAGAACTAATCTCTTTTGCGTCCAGCTACAAAAATATTCGTAAAGGCCTGTTGAATGACAGTTATGATGAAGAGAGTGAAGAATTAGATTCAGATTTGGAAGAGCAACACACCAGCTCTAGCGCTGAGCCATCCACTTCTACAGCTGCTGTAAAGAAGGACTCCTGCAAGAACTGTGTGTCCTGTGCTTTCAAACTTCTTTATCAGTACCGACTGTGTTCAGTGGCCTTTGAGAATCTGTTCTTGGCATATAAATATATAATTACACTGAGCACTACACAGTGTACATGTGAAAGATGCTTTTCC
This sequence comes from Lithobates clamitans, assembly GCA_037952925.1. Lineage (NCBI taxonomy): Eukaryota > Metazoa > Chordata > Amphibia > Anura > Ranidae > Lithobates > Lithobates clamitans. Next base: position 2,834,706 of record JBBGZY010001165.1, read on the forward strand.
AAGTTAAAAATACTAAAGTCAAGATTAAGATCATCATTGTCACAACAAAACCTGGAGTCATTGATGCTCATTGCAGTGGAAAAGCAAGTTGCACTAAACATAAAGAGTGACAAAGATAAAATCATCGACAGATTTGCCAAGACGTCACCTGAACTTAGCTCTTTGCTGCTTTTGTAACATGCTGGTCAGAGATTTTTTTTTTGGTATATTTTTTATTAAACTGTTCAGCTAAGAAGACATTTGTTGCACCTGTTATATTGTGTTAATTTATGAAAACCTTAATTTTGAAAATGTACCATTGTTGCAATTTAATGTACGTTTTATTGTTCTTTAATTCCTATAATAAACATTTTATTTTGAACATCATGTAGAGAAATTCTTTGAACGCATGCAATGTGGGCAGTGCAATATGTAGGTGGGACTTTGTGTGGATGTAGCTTGAACGTGGGCGGAGAAACAGGGGGCCCCATGATTTCCTTTTGCCCGGGGGCCCCATGAGCTGTCAGTCCGCCCCTGAATACGCGGGATTCCAGAGTCTGTTCAGCCCAAAGAGCTGCACAACTTCGCTACTAATATGTTTTCTAGCATGCTCCCTGAACTCTCGCCAATTGAGCTTACAATTGACCGCATACATAGGATCCCTAAGCCCCACCATCTTGAGGCGGATGTACCCCGAGATGTGCTCCTAAAGGTCCACATTTTCCAAGCGAAGGAACAGATCCTTATGAAAGCCAGAGAGCTCTCGACACTTCCAGAACCATACTCTAACATCCAACTGTATGCTGACCTATCCCAATATACGCTCCAAATGTGGAGGCAGTTGAAAACCATCACTAAGGCCATGAATAATCACAAAATTACGTACAAATGGCACCACCCCGCAACCATCTTGGCTACCTACAATGGTATACCCCACACTATCTCCACCTTGGAAGGAGGCATAAAGCTTCTACACACTTGGGGAATACTGCCAGATCCCCCTCAAAACCAACCGGACCATAACGGAAATCCACATTCATTCTCTTTTGGTCCTGGCCAGGAAAAACACAGGGGCAACCTCTGCTGATCATTTAGCCCAATATACTACAATGAGCAACTGTCCTTGTCCAGTCTGGTTCAACGCTCAGACACCTGCTTACTGAACTCTCCCCCACACTTAGTTGCTCGCCCAAGCTATCTCGGACTGACAAACCTGTGTGTCTTCTGTTTATATTTCTTGTTTTATTTTACAGTTCAAGCTTATCTACCATATCTGTGCCTCAAACATTCCGAGGCAAACACAATCCCTACAAACAGAAATCTGTAGATCCTCGCCTCTAACCTTTTTTTGCATCCTATGTAGAACATTGCACTGAATTCCTACCTAACCTGTCAGAGAGCCAACACCAACCTTCTCACCTGCATCAACCGGATTCTGGAGAACTGAGACAACACCCGGCTACACCTGTAAGTACCCGCACATTCACTTCACCTCTCCTCCAAACACCATGGGGATCACCATACTCTCTCTCAATGCAAAAGGACTAAACCACCCTGCGAAACGTGCCTCCCTATGAAACTCAGCTATTACCCATAAATGTGACGTGCTCTGCGTCCAAGATACACATTTTGCTATTAATGCCTCCCCTACATGCCAACATTAGCAACTTACTTAAGTGTTTCAATCTTCTTTCTATAAAAAACAACGCCAGAGTAATGATCGCTATCAGAAACACTGTTCTATTCAAATTACAGCAATGTATTACAGACCCCCAAGGTCGGTATAAATTCCTGAATTGTACAATTAACAACGTGCCTTATACCCTGCAAAATATAGGTGTCTTGTGAGCCACAGATGGACTAATGCCTCTAAGGAGTAAACTATTTAAGCTGCAAGCACTGAACCACGTTTTATTGCGTGATGTTATCCCCCAGAGGAAGGCACGAAACCCCTGTGCCGAATACGCGTCGGGGAGGGGTAGGACGGAGCTGTCAGCAGAGGAGGAGGATTGCACATGCCATACCGCACGCCATACGATCAGCTGCTTATTATTTTACCTGTACAGTCTGGTGCACTCTAGCACCCATCCAATGTGAGTACCCTCTTGGAGGGCTTATTCTTTAATAAATGTCCTGGCTATATTGCACTATGGAGTCCCTCTGTTTGTTTTTTCTATGATTTTGGATCTTGGTTTTACCTGAGAGGAGTGTTTTTGCACCATTGTAACCTGAGTGAGCCTAGCAGTCTCACCTGGGAGGAGTATCTTTGCATCATTGTATCCTGAGTGAGCCTAGGAGTGGCCCCAATGCTTATTTTGACACCGTTTAATTACTGTGTCACAGGACTGAAGGTGAGCGCAAGCACATGTGGGGTGTCACGGGAGAGCACAGTTTTCACGTGTTGTGATTTATACACCCATCAGAAGAAGCATGATGTTTATTCATTTTATGGACAATATTTATTCACGTTTTTTTGTGATTTGTATTTATTAATTGGGATATACACTCATTTGTCACTGGAAAGTGTTTTGATATTTATATTTTAGCACGTTGCACTTTTATTAGTTACTACCACGATTGCACCTTTATATGCACTTGGTGGTGCCTTATACCCTGGTTTCCATTTACGCCCCGAACCATGGCCAAATGGCCTTTCTCAAGAAAACCCTACGAGCAGCCCGGAAATTCCAACAGGGCCGTTTGATAATATGTGGAGACTTTAATATGGTCCCGAATAATACACTGGACTCTACTGCAGGATATAAACGATACGTGTCTCTGTTAGATGCTTTTATCTCTTCCAATGATTTGTATGATGTGTGAAGGTGTTGTCATGCGAGGGATTTTACATTCCTCTCGCCACGTCACAACACCTACTTCTGTATTGACCTGTTTTTAGCCGACAAATGGCTGCTACAAAGAACGTCAAACTCTGCTATTCACACCACCACCTGGTTAGATCATGCCCCTATTAGTATCACCATATCTGATGAATCACGTCAAACCAATTCCTATGTATGGAGGGCGAATAACTACCTCCTCAACACTCCGTGCTATGCCACACCTATAAAACAAAACTTAGAGGAATACTTCTTGCTCAATCAGGCATCAGTATCTGACCCGTTGGTGGTGTGGAATGCCCACAAGGCATTTAAAAGGGGGGTATTAGTGGATTAGTGTGGGAGAGGGTTGGTTAGTGGTAGGATCAGCTTTGAGGTTGTACAAGTCCACATAATATGTACTAAAGGAGTTTGCTATGGATTGGGGTTTAAGGAGTTTTTAGTAGTGTGGGAATGATATAGGAATGGGATTTTTGTTTTATTTCTATGGCCTTTGAGTCGTAGGGACATTGTTTTGCCTGCTTTATTCCCTGTAGCGTATGAGGTGGCTTTAAGTGTTCTACAGGATTTTTCATGTTTTTCAAGAAGAAGGAACCTTAATTCCTGTCGCAATGTAAATATCCTGGATTGTAGGAGCGGGGATGGGATAGATTTGTTTAGGGATTCAGTGGTAGCTATAGCGACTGTGAGATCGTCTAAATGTTGGGTCTTGTTCTTTTTTGCTCTATTTTATTTTATTTATTTCAGGTACTTATATAGCGCCGTCAATTTACGCAGCACTTTACATATACATTGTACATTCACATCAGCCCCTACCCTCAAAGAGCTTACAATCTAAGGTCCCTAACTCACATTCATATACTAGGACCAATTTAGACCGGATCCAATTAGCCGACCAGCATGTCTTTGGAGTGTGGGAGGAAACCGGAGTACCCAGAGGGAACCCACGCAGGCACAGGGAGAACATGCAAACTCCAGGCAGGTAGTGTCGTGGTTGGGATTCGAACCAGCGACCCTTCTTAATGCTAGGCGAGAGTGCTACCCACTACGCCACTGTGCTGCCCCGCTCTAGCATTGGAGGAATACCCCCCTTATAACTGCCTTGTGGGCATTCCACACCACCAACGGGTCAGATACTGATGCCTGATTGAGCAAGAAGTATTCCTCTAAGTTTTATACTCCAAACCCTCGGCCCAGGTTTACTCGGCAGATACCCTCTCTTCACCTTTCCAAATCACCTATGGAACCAGGCAAGGGTGCCCCCTATCGCCTATAGTATTTAATCTTGTAATGGAACCCCTTGCAGAAAAAATAAGAACAAACAACAAAATCTCTGCTATACCTATTGCTGGCTTGGAACATAAAATGAGCCTGTTTGCAGATGATGTGATCCTTATGATCACGGACCCTGCCCGATCCCTTCCTGAGATCCAGAGGATGCTCACCTGGTTCAGTGATGTTTCTAATTACAAAGTGAACAAAACTAAATCGTGTGTACTTGATTTGGGCCTGGATAAATCCACCAGAAATCGAATTCAACTACAATTCCCATATGCATGGGCCGAAAATAGCATAACATGCCTAGGTATCCAATTAGCTAAATCAACTCAATCACTGTTTTCATCTAACTACTTACCGATCCGAACCAAACTACAAACAGATCTCACCAGGCTGGCGTCCTTTGAATTCTAAGTGGAGAGTGGTGGATGAAGGGCGCGTGATCAAGCTTACATCAAAACATATAAAATTTATTTCAGAGGAAATAAAGAGCAAATAAAAGCAGTTGAATAAAACCAATACTACGTATCATGCAAACAGGTGACAAAATATAAAAGACATGAAAAAATAATAATAAATAAAAATGGGTTAGGAATATCATGAGCCCATGTTGAGGCAGGTATTTAGAGTTGGCTAACGCGTTTCGAGGATGACCTCTTCATCAGAGCCTATTTGAGAACCAAGGTGCAGTCTCTATATGCCAGAAGGCCAGAGTATGTACATCATCTTGATGGCTAGTTGGAAAGAACGGCCTGAAATGGAAGATGCGATTTTCTGTGTTCCATACCAGTCCACGTTCAAGCGTTCTAGGTGGAACAGAGGTCAGAAAAGAAATATATATATATATATATATATATATATATATATAAATATATATATATCTATACACATATATATACACACATGTGTACGGATTGCAGACGCGTGTGCACCTGTGTGCATATGCACAGGCACACACGTATGCACAAACAGCACAAAGAAGAACATCTATACATGTGTACAAAACATACACACACATATAGAGGGACAGAATATCAGTTAAAAATGCAGTATGGAGCACATGGCGAGAGAATGCAACAAAAAATCAAATCAATCAAAAAACTAATCAAAAAACAAAACAGAAAACGCATGATGAGTGAATATGCATAAAACAGAAGCACAATCGCACAATAAGTGAATATAAATGGATTGGTGAATGAATGTGATAGACTGGAAACACAAATGTGTATAGAGAATTGGTAAAGGAACAATATCTAAATAAAAATACATATATACGCATACATGTATGACTCAAAGGGGTTTATTTAAGGGGTGGTTGTATTTGTAGGAAGACCTATAAATTGGTGAGTGAGAAAAGGTAGTGGGGCTGGTGCCTTATGTGAAAGACACACCTACCTATATGATAGTAGATGGTGTGTAGGTTCTCCTTTAAGTTAGTAGATAAATGGTTATTGGGTGGCGTGAACCTGGAGGAGGGGGGAGGGAGAAAGGGAACATGATGTTAGAGGAGGGGGGGGGGGGGGAGGGAACCCCCAGGACACTAGCAGACAATCGTTTTAAGGTATATAGCTAGATCAATAGATGGAAGAAACTGTGTACCTGTCACTGGCTGGGTGGAGGGGAGATCTTTTGGCTTGTAAACTCCTGGTGGGGTGCTGTCCAGAAAATTTTTTTATTTATCTAAATATTTCTATGTTTATTTATATTTATTGGTATTCTTCTGTTATTTATGCCATCACTATTATCCTCATTCTCATATTATTTTCATTTTCATTTCCATTTCATTTACATTTCAATAAATTCTTTTTTCATCCTCCATTCAACTGTATCCCAACACACATCCCCCCTCCCCATCCTGATGCTCCTGCACATCTGAGTCGCCTGATAGTGTGTGTGTGTGCGTGTGTCTCCATCCGTCCCACACAACACACACCGGACCGGCTCACTCTCCGCCTGGAGCTCCTTCCGTCTCCAGGCGTTGACAGGAGCCCGATCATGTGACCGCCCTTGGAGCGCACAGCCACGCCCACCCGCCTGACGGCGTGCGTCCCACCGCTGGCCACACATACACCTCCCACTCATCCTATCCTCCTACAGCCCACGCTCAGGCCCGCCCCCTCAACCGGCTCTATAGAAGCTTTCCTCGTCTGCCATCCTCCTTCACCTGTGACTGAGTGACTGCTGCGGACACACACGGCTGCAGCATTCTCTCGTGAGACCTTCACCCTCCTCCATCCTCCATTTTCTGGACAGCACCCCACCAGGAGTTTACAAGCCAAAAGATCTCCCCTCCACCCAGCCAGTGACAGGTACACAGTTTCTTCCATCTATTGATCTAGCTATATACCTTAAAACGATTGTCTGCTAGTGTCCTGGGGGTTCCCTCCCCCCCCCCCCTCCTCTAACATCATGTTCCCTTTCTCCCTCCCCCCTCCTCCAGGTTCACGCCACCCAATAACCATTTATCTACTAACTTAAAGGAGAACCTACACACCATCTACTATCATATAGGTAGGTGTGTCTTTCACATGATAAGGCACCAGCCCCACTACCTTTTCTCACTCACCAATTTATATGTCTTCCTACAAATACAACCACCCCTTAAATAAACCCCTTTGAGTCATACATGTATGCGTATATATGTATTTTTATTTAGATATTGTTCCTTTACCAATTCTCTATACACATTTGTGTTTCCAGTCTATCACATTCATTCACCAATCCATTTATATTCACTTATTGTGCGATTGTGCTTCTGTTTTATGCATATTCACTCATCATGCCTTTTCTGTTTTGTTTTTTGATTAGTTTTTTGATTGATTTGATTTTTTGTTGCATTCTCTCGCCATGTGCTCCATACTGCATTTTTAGCTGATATTCTGTCCCTCTATATGTGTGTGTATGTTTTGTACACATGTATAGATGTTCTTCTTTGTGCTGTTTGTGCATACGTGTGTGCCTGTGCATATGCACACAGGTGCACACGCGTCTGCAATCCGTACACATGTGTGTATATATATGTGTATAGATATATATATTTATATATATATATATATATATATATTTCTTTTCTGACCTCTGTTCCACCTAGAAAGCTTGAACGTGGACTGGTATGGAACACAGAAAATCGCATCTTCCATTTCAGGCCGTTCTTTCCAACTAGCCATCAAGATGATGTACATACTCTGGCCTTCTGGCATATAGAGACTGCACCTTGGTTCTCAAATAGGCTCTGATGAAGAGGTCATCCTCGAAACGCGTTAGCCAACTCTAAATACCTGCCTCAACATGGGCTCATGATATTCCTAACCCATTTTTATTTATTATTATTTTTTCATGTCTTTTATATTTTGTCACCTGTTTGCATGATACGTAGTATTGGTTTTATTCAACTGCTTTTATTTGCTCTTTATTTCCTCTGAAATAAATTTTATATGTTTTGATGTAAGCTTGATCACGCGCCCTTCATCCACCACTCTCCACTTAGCCTTACCTGACCACCCCGGGGTCACTCTCTGGGCAGCGGGACAAGCAATACCATCTCTTCAAGCTGTGCTACAGTTTACAATACTACACTTTTCAAAACCAAATCAGACCCTCACAAGCGCAGGAGTAATTTTTCCTTGTCCTTTGAATTCTCTTGGTTGGGACAATTGGCAGTGTTCAAAATGTTCCATCTCCCCCAAATACTATATCTGTTCTGAATGATACCCATCCCCCTTCCCTTTAGCTACCTTAAATCACTACAAAAGATCCTGACAAAGTTTATTTGGCAAGGCAAGAAAGCCAGGTGCAGTCACTACCAATTAATTAAAAACTGATTAGCTGGGGGAACGGGATATATTGACTTTCAAGATTATTACATGTCGTCTATCCTCACACAATCAAAGGAGTGGTTTCTTCCCCCCCTACCACCTTATGGGGAAGAGTGGAGTCATCTCTGGTGCCAAGGAACAACCTGCCATCTTGGGTATTCGCCACTATACTCGGATCAAAACTCCCCACCCATACTTCACCGACCATAGTGGCGACTATCAAAGTGTGGGCTCGATTAACACAAATCTCAGCAACTTACCCCATCCAATCAACCATTCACATTCCTATAGAGACCCTTCAACACCTAATATTCTCGTCCTCCTTCTCAAGCTGGAGAAAAAGGGGCATTACCTACATATCTGATCTGATACATAATAATGAAATCAAAACATTTCCCACACTACAAAGGGAATGTCTACTCCCAAACTCTGATGTATTCTTATACATCCATACTAAACACTGCCTTACTACACTCAAAACATGGACATGTGCACTCTCCCAAAAAGCCTGGATCTTCTTAGATCACCTATAGCACATTGAAAGGGAAAATCTCTATTTTATAACTTACTTCACCACAAGACCACATTCACCAGCTCTGCAGCATTACAGTGCTGGGAGAAAGACCTGGACCAACACTTTACACTAACCAAATGGGAACTGGCGTATAAACTGACCTATCGGTGGTACCTGACTCCTGACAGACTAACCATATATGACCCAACGCTTGATGATACATGCTGGAGAAACTGTGGACAAAAAGGTGACTTACTGCATACATTTTGGAACTGCCCCAAACTCACACATTACTGGCAAACAGTCTTCTGGTTTCTCTATGATGTAACAAATCTAACTATAGAGGAAAAACCCTCCCTAGCTCTTCTATCCCTAGACATAGAAGAATTTCCCAATCTGACAAGGAACGTCATACTTCACATACTATTAGCGGCACATCTTAGCATCACTAGAAAATGGAAAAACCCAGACCCTCCTTCACTTACGGATGTAGTGCACACCACACATGTACACTTTACACACAAATCGACTCTAGCACTAAGACAGAACAGCAAAACACAAATTCTCCGAATGTGGCAGCAGTGGATTGACTGGGTTGGCTCTCCTGGCCTTGTTACAGCATTTAAACCCCAACCTTGAAAGAATAACCATTGTATATCTCTTCCACAAGTTATATGTTTGTTAAAATCTGTATTTAGGGATCACCCCGAGGGAGAAAGAAGGAGCATCTCTATATGGGCACAGTTTAGTTCACCATGGGGGTGCTTGGGTGGAGGTGTTCTCCCCCAACCTACTACTACTAGTATTTTTCCACGAATCTCCAGTTTCTAGTTTGATATCTACATTACTTGCCCTAATATATTTGCCATACACTAGCAGTCTCAATGATTGGCAGTAACAGATTATTTCATATATTGTTAAATATGTTTCTGTGAAAGTACATTTATTTGTATTTCTGTCTTTGTAACACTTAAAATGTTTCAATAAAAACTTAGGAGCCTGTAAACATTGCACCAGCAATCAGGAAAATGCTGATGCCATGCAGGTCTCCTGCACACTGTCAGTGTATCTGGTATCCCCTATGGGTAAGCCGATACTCGCTGACAGGAAGACTCACTTAACTACCACAGTGCTCCTCGGTGCCATGTTAGTTCTTTGGAAACTACAAGCCGACAGCCGCTAGGACTGTTGTGACTTGTAATTCATTCATACACAGAGCTCTATGTATAAATGTTGTTGCCATGAGGGCATAGCCCTACACGGCCATGCTGCTTTCAAAAACTGACAGTTGGTACGTGGAACTTCTCCCCATACTGCTGCCATGGGAGAGGGGCACAGGGTGGCCGCTGCAGCACTTGGAAAATGTTACATGTTCCATCCTAAAATCAGGTGGAACATGTAACATGTCCCCAAAGGTGAACTTATCCTTTATATTACTAACCCATTTCACTTATCAAGGTCTTCTACTTGGGTTTGAATCTGAATAAAGTTTTCTGTCAAAATCTCATGTTCTTTTCTGAGATCGTTATATACTAGGCTTAGTCTTTTATGTTTAATCTCGAGCTTGCTATCATGCGTGGTCAGATCCAGTGATAGTGTATGGGTAGACTTATGCAGCTCTGTTTGAAAATTAATCTTCAAGCTTTTCATTTATCTGTGATTCGTCAGTTTTTCTGCACATTGTTCCAGAAATCCTGGCCATTGCCTTTAGAGCAGGATTTGCTATTGAACATAATGTTGTTTTTGGATAGCAAAATCTTTTTATTAACACACTTCTCATGCACATTAAATTGGTGAAATCTCTTTTTCTTTCAAAATCTTTTATTAGTTTTACAAAATAAAGAAAACAAAATCTGTAACAGAATTTCGAGTCGCATCAAATTGTTACATGGCATACCCCTAAGGGGGATCAGTAAACTAACAATACAGGGTTTAGAATTCTATCTAAATACTACATAAAGAGACAGTACCTACTGAGTTGCAACTGAATCACGTAATAAGGATAGACCACCAAGTTCAATTTCCGTTGCCTAGAGGCCCAAGGGGGTCCCGCCAGCACCCCAAAAGGGATCATGCTGTGCGCGGCAGGATCCCTGACGCCTCCCCTAACTTATGTTTATCATGGAACCTCGGGGTCAGGATAACGTTGTAAATCAGCTGCAGCCTGGTAATCAAAACTTCAAGGTGAAGAAAACAAGTATACACCCCACTAACTAAGTATCCCCTTGCGGGGATTACTCTACGCCATGTTCGGGAGGACATTTCCTAGTCCCCCTCAACGGTATAACAAAATAAAAAAAAACAAGATTGAAAAGAAAAGGAGAGGATAGGGGAAAGAGAGGAAAGGGAGAAAGGGAAGCAAGCCAGACATCGAGAGGGGCCCCCGCTCCCTAATTTGCCCTCTCGTAATTTTGAGGTTGGACTCCGGGAATGAGGGATATACCAACGAACTGTGCCCAAGGCTCCCAAAGAGCTTCAAATTGTGCTTTTTTGTCATCTAGAGTGCTCGAAAGTTTCTCTTGGGACATAATCCAGGAAACTTTATGAATTTAACAGAAACTTTGGGCTGTTTCCAAGCCTTAGCAATGGTGAGTTTGGCACCTAGGAGGATGAAGTGTATAAGTTTACGTGACTGCTTTGGAGTCTTGGGCAAGCTGTCATTGAGTAGGGCTATGGCCGGGATTTTCGGGATTTGAATCTTCGTTATTTTCCAGATCAGGGAGAATATCTTACCCCAGAAGGGTCTCAGTCTAGGGCATTCCCACCATACGTGAGCCATTGAACCCAAAAGTTGACACCCACGAAAGCACTTGGGGTCTACTGTTGGGAACATTTTAGATAGTTTGGCGAGGGTAAGATACCATCTTGTTATGACCTTGAGACTTGATTCAATTAGGGAAATGTTTTTTATGCCCTTGAAGGCTCTGTTAAAGGAGCTTCTCCATTTATCAACTTCCCAATAAAGGGCAAGATCAAGCTCCCAGGCAAGCATATAAGGAGTCTTTTGGGTGTGAAGGGCTAGTGACTGATAGATGACAGAGATCCCCCCTCTGTTCCAAGGAACGCCCACACCATAATTCGTATGGCGTGAAGGAGTTATGCGAGGTAATACCTCCTCCCCAGAGGTGGCGGAGAAAATGTCTTATTTGGTGGAATCTAAAACGCTCAGAATTCGGAATTTCCAGATGCTTGATAGCGAACTCTAAAGAAATGGGTCCCTCATTAGTGAAGAAATGTCTGATTCGGTACAGTCCCTTGTCCAGCCACCAACGGAAGGCTTTGATGTATAACCCAGGGGCAAAGTCAGGATTATTAAAGATGTGCGCTAGTGGTAGACATCTCGAGATTAAAGCGGGGTTGTTTCTTAGGTTATCCCATAATTGAAATGCTTGAGATAGACATGGGGAAAGAATTGGGGGTCTCTGTTTAGGGGGAATCCAGAGAAGAAAGTCCAGGGTATAGGAAGGGGCAGCCCATCTCTCTATCTGAATCCAGTCTGGTTTCTCTTCCTTAGAGTAGACTGTGGAGAGTTGGGCTAGCCTGGCGGCTTGAAAGTACCAGAAAAGCTGTGGAGCCCCTATACCCCCTTGTGTTCTGGGAAGGAAAAGGGTTCTTTGTTGAATTCTGTGACCTCTCCCCCCCAAATAAATTTGGTTACTTTTCTTTGGAATTTGGTCAAGTGATCCTTATTAATGTTTATCGGAGGGGCCCTGAAAAGGTATAGGAGTCTAGGCAATAGCCTCATCTTCACTGCATGGATTCTCCCTAACCAGGAAACCTCCCCCTTGGACCATTTTCCTAAGTCAGCTTCTAACTTGCGGTACATTTGAGGGAAGTTCGAGGAATATAAATGCTCCGTTTTAGCTGCGAGTTTAATTCCTAAATAGTCTATGCAGTGGTCATTCCACTTAAAGTCAAAGGAGCTTTGAAGTGCAGAGGGATGTGGTAGGTGACGTTATGAAGAGGAGAATATCATCAGCAAAGAGCCCACACTTGTGGACTTGGTTCCCACAGGAAACTCCAAGGATGTTGGGGTTCGATCTAATCGCTATTGCCAGGGTTTCTATGGCCATCAGAGGGGAGAGAGGGCATCCCTGTCTCATCCCTCTTGCTATTTGGAGGGGTTTGGAGTATTGGCCTTGTAGATGGATTACCACTGCTCGGTTAGAATAGAGGGATCTCAGGGTCCCTAAGAAGACCGCCCCGAAGCCCCATCTCTCAAGGAGGGAAAAAAGATAAGGCCACTCAATCGAATCGAAGGCCTTATGCAAATCCAATGATAACAGCATTCCTGCTTGCTTGGGGCCCCCTTCCCAATTAGATTGGAGAATGGAGGCAATGTCCACTGCTCTCCTAATTTGGTCTGGGCCCTGCCTCCCAGGGATAAATCCTACCTGGTCTTTGTGGACATACTGCTTGATAAAGGAGGCGATACGGTTGGCTAGAATTTTAGTAAGTATCTTGAGATCATTATTGATTAGGGAAATGGGCCTATAATTCTCTACTTCTTCATGATTCTTATTGGGTTTGGGAATTACTGATATGAAAGCCGTGTTCAGATGTGGGTCTATTGGGGATCCTGATTTTTTAGAGTTAAAAAATTTTGCCATATGGGGGCCAATATGTCTCCGAACGTCTTATAATAGGGGACTGGTAAGCTGTCCGGACCCGGAGCAGAGCCAGTCTTAAGGTTTTTAATAACCTCCCTTATCTCATCCGAGGTGAAGGGTTCCTCCATTAAGTCTCTATGGTCCTTGGATATAGAGGGCAGTTGAAGATTCGAAAAAAAGGAGGCATTCAAGGTGTCTCTCAACGTTTGTGTGGTTTTATATAGGTCGGAGTAAAATTCATGGAAGGCAGTCATGATTTTAGTTGGATTGGCCATTGGTGGTTGGCCTGCTATACGTAATTTGGGGAAAGTGTGGGAGCGAAATTTGGGGGAAAGTTTCGCGGCTAGCATCGTGCCAATTTTGTCCCTGTTGCAGCAAAATTTAGCTCCGCTCCATCTAATGTGTTTTTCGGCTTTTGCCGTTAGAGCCAGATTGAGTTCCAGTCTAATCGCGTCTAGTTTTTCAGTGAGCTCCTTAGAAGGATTTTTTTTGTGGTTGATTTTCAGAGTAATAAAGTTTTGTTCTAATCTGTGAATGTCTATCAGTCTTTCCTTTTTAACTTGGGTCGCTAATCTGATGAGCTCGCCTCGAACTGTAGCCTTGTGGGCAGCCCAAAGGGTTTCGGGGGAGATGTTTTCAACATCATTTAGTCTGAAATATTCCTTAATACCGTCTGCTATCATCTTTGCGTGAACTGGGTCTCCCAGGAGAGACTGGTTCAGTCTCTAGTAAGAGCCCCCACTTCTCGCCAGGACATTTCTCATAGTCAGGAGGACCAACGAGTGATCCGACCAAACTATGTCTATAATAGTAGCTTTGGAGGTTAGAGGGATAAGGATAGTCGGAATGAGAATGGGGTCAATCCTTGCGTAGGACTGGTGGGGAGAGGAGTGCGTGAAGTCCCTACTTTTGTGATTGAGTTCCCTCCAGATATCTACCAAACCATGGGAGTGTATCATTTTGGCTATTCTGGTGCTTAGTTTTGTGGGGCGTGTAAGCCGGTCTTTAAGTGGTTTGGTTTTGTCTAGGCCCTGGTCAAACGCTACGTTGGAGTCCCCCTCCATATGACTTTGCCCTCCAGGAGGGGGTTGAGAGTTGCAAAGAGGTTCTGGAAGAAAGTTGCTTGACCCTTATTAGGGGCATAGTATGAGATTATGGAGTATAGTACTCCCTCCATGTCTATATTCTTTAGGTTAGGTTTTGTTACACCAGTGAATTGTATGTGTAATTGATGCAGATCCCTCCAGAGTGCCCTTTACAAGTATAAACCGTCCCTCTGGGTCTTTGAGATCTGAAATGTGGGTAAATGTACTGTTCTTAGAGAGAAGTATTGCTACCCCTTTGGTTTTGTTAGGAGCATTGGCTAGAAAAAAGGATGGGTAGTAGGAGTGTAGGAACTTGGGACTGTACTGAATCGGGAAATGCGTCTCCTGCAGGAGCACTATATCGAGTTTGAGGGATTTATAATGGTCAAAAGCTAATCTCCGTTTCCTGGGAGAATTGAGCCCTTGAGCGTTATGAGAAGCCACCTTGAGATCTACTCCCTTTGATGACAAATCAGCCAATGGAACAGAGGGGGAAGTGATCACCTGCCCAACAGCCACCTACCTTGTGATGAGTTGCATTCGCAGAGAGGGTGATGGAGAGAAGGGTCCGTCCTATGTCTGTGCGGAAAAGGACCTGGGGCAACTCCCGACGACTGGCCAGAAGAGAAAGAGGTACTGAGAGAGGAGAGAAGAAAGGTAGAGAGTCAAAAAAAAATAAAATCAAATACAGTATCAAGGGTCTTCTGACGAGACCCGTGGAGGGTAGCGGTACATCTGACCGCCTTGTCTCCATTCTAAATCTTCTCCCGCCCTGTAAAGGCGAGCAAAGTCTCACTCGAAGAGAGCACATTCGGTTCCCTAGGAGTGAGAGGAGGCGCAAGGATACCACCCCAGGCCCTTGCAGCTACAAATAACTGACTCGTAAATTGTGCATAACTGAGTCTAAGATCACTGGATTGACATTAATGAAATCATAACGTAACCTTAGACCCATAACAACAACCAAGAAATGACAAAACAACAAAAAAAGAACGATCTATAAAGCAAATAGCCTAAAGCTAACAACACCCAGGAGCATGGATCTGGGTAGGAGGGGATTGCTGGGTACTATGAAGATCAGGAGTTCTAGGAATCAAGTCCCCCGGGAGGAATGAAAAGAAACCATCCTCTCGCTTCTGAGAGTTATGTGGATCAGGGGGACTGTCCCCTGCTGACGACTCTCCTCAGTGATCCGCATCAAAAAGCAGTGTCGAGGCTTTTGGGGCAAAATAGTGTCCTGTGTCCAGGGTCCCAACTGGGCCGTGAAATCAAAGCGTTGAGCACTAGCTCAGTCAATGGAGGGAAGTAATCCCAAACAGAGAAGTCCGTGGTAGGACTGGGGGAATAAAAGGCCTTGATGGTCTGTTATGGTGGTCTTCCGTCTTTGCTCTTCTTAGATGGGCCCTTGTTTCAGAGGGGAGAGACTGGGCTGCCTGGAGGAGGGTGTTTGGACGATCCCGATGAAGATGAGGAAAGTTCCATGGGGGCTTCCTGGGAGATTAGTTTGAGGGACAGAAACAGTCTCTCACCTTCCGGGAGGTTGGAAAAAGCATAGGTCTTGCGCTGCAATGAAAACTTCACGGCAAAGGGGAATGTCCAACAGTATTTGATGTCTCTTCCATGAGGACCGAAAGAAGGGGTTTAAGGGTATGTCGTCTTTGTATGGTGGACTGAGCCAGGTCTGCAAAAACCTGAATTTGGTGTCCCTGATGCTGGAGCTTAGGCTTCAAACGTGATTGTCTCATTACCTCCTCTTTGATCGCGTAAAAATGCGGTTTTACTATTATGTCCCTAGGGGAGCCGTCTTTCCTCGGGGGTCCCAGAGCCCTGTGAGCCCTGTCCAGCTCTAGCCTATGTGGGGGGATGTTAGGGATAAGCTCTGAGATAAAGTCCTGCATCGTGAGGGGAATGTCCGTGAAGGATTCCGGGAGGCCTCTTATTCTGAAATTATAACTCCTGGGCCTGTTCTCAAGTTCATCGATTCTTGAGAGGGCTGTGTCCAGTTGTTCTTGAACTGTCTGGATGTGTGCAGCATTCTGGTTGGTTCTGGCAACCATGTGGTCAATTTTGTCTTCCATAGCTTCAATTCTGGAGCCCAGGCTAGTAAGGTCTGATTTTTGAGTTTTGGTGGCATTAGTGATCTGAATTGCTGTATTGGCCAGTCCCTTTTCTAATAGTGCCGAAAATTTAGAAAAGAGATCTTCTTGGAGTGCAGAGATGTCATTGACTGAGTATCCAGGGGAAAATGTCTGCTGGTGAGGGGAGTTGGGGGGGTATAACTGAGGAAAGAGAGCCGTCCGCCATCTGCCCGCTGCTCTGTAGCTCTTTATGGGCCCCATGGGGGGCTTGGTGCTGGTAAGGGCCCTCATGGCTGGTCTGGGTCGTGCAGGAGCCTCCCTGCGCCGCTTGGGCATAAGAAAGGATCGGGGGGTGAGAATTGGTCTGTGATCCGGCCTAGTGGAATCATTGCCGGTGGCCATCTTGGTACACCCCTCCGCCGCCGCCGCAGCAAATTGGGGGCCTAAGTCACGGCGGGCCTGGGTAGCGGACATCTCACCGTGATCCCCCGCTGTACCTGATGTGGGAAGAGTGCTCAGGTGGGTCCTCCTTGGGCTGTGGCAAGAGTAATGCACGGTCGGATTTTCCGACGGAAAATGTGTGATAGGACCTTGTTGTCGGAAATTCCGACCATGTGTTGGCTCCATCACACATTTTCCATCGGAATTTCCGACACACAAAGTTTGAGAGCAGGATATAAAATTTTCCGACAACAAAATTCGTTGTCGGAAATTCCGATCGTGTGTACACAAATCCGACCGACAAAGTGCCACGCATGCTCAGAATAAATAAAGAGATGAAAGCTATTGGCCACTGCCCCGTTTATAGTCCCGACGTACGTGTTTTACGTCACCGCGTTTGGAACGATCGGATTTTCCGACAACTTTGTGTGACCGTGTGTATGCAAGACAAGTTTGAGCCAACATCCGTCGGAAAAAATCCTAGGATTTTGTTGTCGGAATGTCCGAACAAAGTCCGACTGTGTGTACGCCCTATTATGCCGCTCGTTGGTCCGGGGTGGTGCGGAGCTCCCGGCTTAAGCGGCCATGACGGAGCTCTCGCGCATGCGCACTCCAAATTGGTGCAATCTCTTTATGACCAAACTGTGGCATGCACTTTGAGCAAACTGTAGTAAGAGTTATCTGAACACCCCACTATAGACTTTTAGGGTTCTTGGAGAAATCTTTTAGCATACAATAGGCACCTTCTTGATTGAATTTGCTTGGCTGGCCAATCCTTTACAAATTAGCAGTTGTCTGAAATCTACTATTGTGGATGTATTTGCTTACAGAGGAATCATTGATTTCAAAATATTTTGCAATATTTTTAATGTCTTTCCAGACTCATAGGCATCCACAAATGTCTTTCTGAGGGCCATAGAGAGCTCTGATAATCTTAGCAAGGAGATAGCACACATGGCAGTAGCAAAGAGAACGCCATACATTAGGCTTCTAGTGTGATTTAAACACAGGGTAAAGCCAGGCTCAATCTGTATACTACCTAAGGAGACTCTAATCATTGGCACCTAATCTGGAACACTGGTTTCTTATTTCATGCATGTTGTTCATTTTGGTCATGCGCATTTTATGTGTCATTTGTTTAAATCACCTTATTCTGTAGCCATTATTTTAATAAAGATCTATTGTTTGTCTGTTCAAAATATATTGAAAACGTCAGTAACTGTCATGGGGTATACTCTCTTTTTCACATGACTATAGATTAAGAATGCTCCAAGTTAATTTACTTACAATAAAGGTCCAAAAACATTAGTTTCTACTGGTACTTTTCTCTGGTTGTTCAGAAATACATTATACATGGCAATATGGGAATGAGGGTGAGGAATTGATCAGGATATCACCAAGTACACTGGTACACTGGTTCTCAAATATTTGCCTAGATCCTGATCAGGATATCCCCAAGTACACTGGTTCTCAAATATTTGCTTAGGCATCAATCTATTCTAGATCTCTCCTACAAATCCACATACTATGCTGACGGGACTGCTGCAGAGCACTGGATCATTGGCAATAAATGGAGGAACAGAATGCTACTCCATGAACAGGGACTTTACAGGTACAAATTGTGTCAGGTTAAAAAAAATATATATTTTTTCACGTTCATTAAAATCACATAATTGATAGTTAAAAAAAAACCTTGTGCTGGGAGAATATACAAATATCCCCCTTAAAGAACTGGAACTATACACCTATCCATTGTATTAATTAAATAGTTCAATCTGTCTTGCTAGGAAATCAAGGCTTAACTAAGAACTGTTTGTATAGTCTTGTGCCGCCCACTACTCGTTGGGTCCCCTGTTATGGTGCATTTTGATTATATCTTCTGTTTGTCCCTTTAGTAAAACATCTTTATAATACAGGTATGCGCACTAAGAAACAAGACCACTAAAGTGTTCATTCTATTCAGGCAGGAATTAATTATTTAAATGGGCTGTATCGGTAAAATCATCTAAAAGAATAGTTGCCTTAGGATTTAATTTCATCCTATCAAATTAAAGCTTCCATCCTCTAATCACTATTTTCCACATTTGAATATAATTGCTCACTGTGTGTTTACACTGTTCTAACAAACATATTATTTATAAGGACTTGAAAATTGATACTTGTTTGTCTTTCTTTCGAAGAGACTCCAAGAATCTTTTTCTAACACGCACACATAGAGTGTTAAAAGTCTTTGTTGGGTTACTGCTGTTATTTAATCCTTAATTTTGCAACCCTCTTCCACAGTCAGGCATTTGTTGCACTAGAATTCATTTCACAAACACAGAGTGTACTCTTTCACATTCATTACTGAAAATGTTTATTTGATACCTCACAGTTATTCTAGGTTTCTAAAGATTTTCTATATGCAATACTTTTTTGTGGTGCCATGTCAGTATTTTAGTTCTTGAACATGATGCAAGGTGTATGAGTAATTTTGGGAAGGCTGTTATGATAGTCCTGTTTTAAAACTCATTAGACAATTGCATAATGACCAAGCTATTTTTTTCATTTTAAAGTGTTACAGATTTCATCATTCTAACATTATTACAACAAAAGGAGTACATTATCCCAGGAATATGACTGTAGCTGAGTATACACTTTTTCTGTATTTTGTATACTAAATTTCATATCTAGTTTACATTATGCTGTATGTCTCAATAATTATATTTTTATCATGTCTATATTCTTTAGGTTAGGTTTTGTTACACCAGTGAATTGTATGTGTAATTGATGCCAAGGGTGTATCTGTTATTGAAACCATGTGAACCATTGTCCACGTAGCTATGACTACAGGTACTTCTGTAAAAAAAAGGCAAAATATGTCTTGGTTCCTGTATTTTATACATCTTAAAATGGATGTACAATGAATCATCTATCAAGTAGCCCAGACCCACGTAGTTATATATCCATCTTTCAGTTTTTAATTAAGCAATTACAATATGTTTACATTTTACTTTAGCCATATCATTATATCATATTCACAAACTTACAATTATTAAAAGTTTAAGACAATATTCTGAGATCCAGGCTTAATCCCAATATGATTAAAAAACAAAAACAAAGAAATACATTCCTAAGTATCATCTTATTTCTTAAATCCTATATCAGTGTTGTGGAATAGGATATAAAATATAAGATGTAGTGAAAGGGTATAAACATGTGGTATTGCAGGGTACCTTTGTGTGTCATTTTGAACACCCTGGTTTCCTGGTCAGTCAGCAAAGAACCAAGGCAATCACTCACATCGAAAAGAGTGCGATACAAACATTGGATTGCAAGCTGCACAGAGACTGATGTACATGTGTTCTTCATAAACATGGTGGTGATCAGTGTTCTTCAGAAAAATATGATGGAGATGGATTAATAAGTGAGAGATAAATACCTCCGCTGTATGAAATCTACAAATCATTTGAACAGAAGGCTTTGAAATGTATTGCAAACATAGTTTGTGAATGTTTAACCACCCAATGCTTACCTATTCACTGCATGTGTCAAGTGTTCTCGCTGTTTTTCACCTAAAGCAATTATAGTGTATGTTCAATGAGCACATTTAGTTTATATTAAAATAGATTTTGGTGCAAATGTTTGTTTCATACTTTCTCTTCCATATTTTTATTATTGAACTAAATGAAGATATAGGGGGTTATTTACGAAAGGCAAATTCACTTTGCACTGCAAGTGCACTTGAAAGTGCACTGAAAGTGCACTTGGAAGTGCAGTCGCTCTAAATCTAAGGGTTAGATCTGAAATGAGGGGAAGCTCTGCCGATTTTATCATCCAATCATGTGCAAGCTAAAATACTGTTTTTTATTTTCCTTGCATGTCCCCCTCGGATCTACAGCGACTTTACTTCCAAGTGCACTTGCAGTGCACTTGTAGTGCAAAGTGGATTTGCCTTTAGTAAATAACCCCCATAGACTTGCATTGTAAGGCCTCATGCACACTGGATGTTATAAAAAAGCCAGTAGTGTTGGCTGTAGAAAGCTGTAGCTGTTTTTCAGCGTTTTTTAGCGTTTTTAAGCTGTTGTGTTTAACTTTTTTTTAGCAAAACTATACTCCCTCAATAGCTTATGGCTCATGATAAACTGCAAAAAGCAGATTTTTTTAGCGTCTTTCAGCGTTTTTAAACTTTTATCAGCGTTAGAGTGTTTTTACAACTGAAAAACTCCTCTGAAAGCCCACTAGTCCTGGGTTTTTTCTAGCCAGGAAACGCCTCTGCCAAAAGCTGATAAAAGCCTATGTGTGGATGAACACATTAGATAACATGCTGGGGAGTTTACTGGCTACAGAAAAAATGACTGAAGCCAAAAACAGCAGCTGTAAAAACTTCCAGTGGGCATGAGGCATGTGCAAAGAGGAGCATTCAAGCACAGCCACTGTCTAGTACTACAAAGCAAAGCTAATATACAGTATGTACTGAGCAATTATGGCTGCCTCATGTACATAAATAATTACACATGGAAACAATATTTTTTTTTATATGTTCACACACTGGTGAAATATTCAAGCCAATTTATTTTACTGTTGTAAAAGAATACATTTAAATGTACATTTCCCTTAAAGCGTTTGTTAAACCCCCCCCCCCAAAAAAAAATCAAGATCCTGTTCCTATAAAGCTTTTTATACAGCACAGTGCTTGTGCTGTGTAATTTGGCCCACTGTATCACCTGTAATACCTGGCTGATCCTGCCAGTTTCTACCCTCCCCCATGTACGCTGATCACGATATATCAGGGCTGCTGAGCCCTGTCTCCTTTGTCCTCTCCTCTGTCCTCTCCCCCTCCTTCCCCCTCCCCTCTCTGCCTGTCAGCTCCGTGTCCATGCAGTGTATACACAGATTGAGATTTGTCCAGTTCAGCAGGGACTGGCTAAATTTCAATCTATGTGTAGCTCTCCCTGTCAGACAGAATCTGATCATTAGACTGCTGGAAACCTTGTTTAATCAGCAGCTTGCAGAAAATCGGCTGTAGCACTAATCAGTGTATTCTGATGGTGGAGAGTCCCTGCTGTCAGAATACAGTGTCCCCGCAAGGGGTATTCCTGCATTCACATTGCTTGTGTAGATGCAAGAACCTGTCAGGTAGTAATCTTTACCAAAAAAAAAAACTGTGCACATGTACCAACCTGTAAGGTGATTGCATAGTGTGCTAGTGTGCATCGCATGCTAGAACATTAAGAAATACTTGCCTTAGAACAAAGCACTCTAACAGGGCTTACCTCCTCATGCGGCTTTCCTTCCGGGTTCACAGGCTCCAGCTGTGAGTGGCTGGAGCCATGGTGATGTCACTCCTGTGCATGCAGAGAGCATTATAGAGGTGGTGAGGAGACGTTGTATCGGTTCCACACAACCTGCTTTAACCCCTTGAACTCCACACTGCACGCAGTTGTGGACTGTAGGGATGAGCCGAACACCCCCCGGTACGGTTCGCATCAGCACATGCGAACAGGCAAAAAATTAGTTCGAACACACGAACACCATTAAAGTCTATGGGACACGAACATGAATAATCAAAAGTGCTCATTTTAAAGGCTTATATGCAAGTTATTGTCATAAAACGTGTTTGGGGACCTGGGTCCTGCCCCAGGGGACCTGTATCAATGCAAAAAGAAGTTTTAAAAACATAACTGGGTGACCCCGCCCCCCTATAACAACACGGGGAAAGCCACAGGGAAGTCCCATGAATTCCCCGTGCGTCAGAGGAGGGCGGGGTCACTGAATGGCCCCGCCCTTTATTATATAAGTAATGTCAGAAGAAGCGAAGCGTCACACGGCTGAAGACTCCTACTGAGGTGGATCGTGCAGACGTAGCGGAGAAGAAGCCTGGAGGAAGATGTGGGACGAGAAGAAAGGAGGAAGAAGAAGATGGAGACGAAGATGGAGGAAGAAGAAGAACACCGAAGGAAAACCAGAAGAAAGAAGATGGAAGAAGAAGCCGAAAGAAGAAGAAATTATTAAAGGACTTGTCAAAAAGTGTCTCTTGTGTTTTTTTTTTATTTTTTGACACTTTTTTGTGAAATGGTAGGGGTACCCATTACCAATTCACACGGGGGGGTGGGATCTGGGGGTCCCCTTGTTAAAGGGGGCTTCCAGATTCCAATAAGCCCCCCGCCCGCAGACCCCCACAACCACCAAGCCAGCAAGGGTTGTGCGGGTGAGGCCCTTCTCCCCATCAACATGGGGACAAGGTGCTTTGGGGGGCTACCCCAAAGCACCCTCTTAATGTTGAGGGCATGTGGCCTGGTACGTTTCAGGAGGGGGGTACGCTCTCTCGTCCCCCCCCTTTTCCTGTGGCCTGCCAGGTTGTGTGCTCGGATAAGGGTCTGGTATGGATTTTTGGGGGACCCCACGCCAATTGTTTTTTAAATTTTGGCGCGAGGTTCTCCTTAATATCCATACCAGACCTGAAGGGCCTGGTATGGAATTTAGGGGGACCTCCACGGCATTTTTTTTAAAATTTTGGTGTGGGGTTCCCTTTAATATCCATACCAGACCTGAAGGGCCTGGTATGGAATTTAGGGGGACCCCCATGCATTTTTTTATTTTGGTTCGAGGTTCCCCGTGGGGAAATCCCATGCCGTTTTTATCAATGAACTTTTATGTGTATTGTTGGACGGACAATTCATTATAGCCGCTAGTAGTTTTAAATGACTTTTTTTCCTTTGAAATGTCATTTTGCTGTCAGACTGTTCTAAACACGGGAAACATGCTCCCCTTTACAGGCATACTATAGACACCCCCCATGTACAAAATATAAAGGAATATTACACTTTTATTGTTTCACTTTAAGCATTATTAAAATCACTGCTCCCGAAAAAACAACCATTTTTAAAACTTCTTTTTGCATTGATACATGTCCCCTGGGGCAGGACCCAGGTCCCCAAACACTTTTTATGACAATACCATGCATATAAGTCTTTAAAATTAGCACTTTTGATTTCTCCCATAGACTTTTAAAGGGTGTTCCGCGGCTTTCAAATTTGCCGTGAACACCCCAAATTGTTCGCTGTTCGGCGAACTGGCGAACAGCTGATGTTCGAGTCGAACATGAGTTTGACTCGAACTTGAAGCTCATCCCTAGTGGACCACTTGCAGGGTGCCGCCTTTCACTTGAATGGGTCATGGTCAGTGGGCGCTACACCTGCTGAAAGCAACAGGGGGTATATTTGCAGCTGCAGCATATGAACATGCTCAGCTGCTGCCTCTAAAGCTAAAAGATGGTAGTGGTTGAGGGGCAGTAAAAGCACAGCACAACAGCAGGATTTTACTGCACCTCAACTGCTAGTGTGAACAATATCTTTTTTTTACATTGATAAGTGTTTTATTAATTTAAACATGTTTTAATACATTTTAAAATGTTTGTTTACATTTATTTCTAAAAGTGAGTGTGTATATATATATGTATGTGTGTATGTATGTATGTATATATGTATGTGTGTATGTATGTGTATGTGTATATATATATATATATGTATGTATATATATATATATATATATATATATATATATATATATATATATATATATATATATATATATATATATATATATATATATATATATATATATATATAATTTTTTTTTTTTTTTTATTACACACTGAGCAAAATTTTGAAACGCAACACTTTTGTGTTTGTCCCTATTTACCATAAGCCGAACGCAAAGATCTAAGACTTTTTCTATGTACACAAAATGCCTATTTCTCTCAAATCTCTCAAATCTATTGACAAATCTGTGTTAGTGAGCACTTCTCCTTTGCCGAGATAATCCATCCACCTCACAGGTGTGGCATATCAAGATGATGATTAGACAGCATGATTAATGCACAGGTGTTCCTTAGGCTTGCCACAGTAAAAGGCCACTCTAAAATGTAGTTTTACTGTATTGGGAGGGTCTGGGGGGTCCGAAAACAAGTCAGTATCTGGTGGGACCACCATTTGCCTCATGCAGTGCAGCACACCTTCTTTTCATAGAGTTGATCAGGTTGTTGATTGTGGCCTGTGGTATATTAGTCCATTCCTCTTCAATGGTTGTGCAAAGTTGCTGGATATTGGCAGAAACTGGAACACGTTGTCATATGCTGATCCAGAGCATCCCAAACATGCTCAATGGGTGACATGTATGGTGAGTATGCTGGCCATGCAAGAACTGGGATGTTCAGCTTCCAGGAATTGTGTACAAATTCTTGCAACATGGGACCATGCATTATCATGCTGCAACATGAGGTGATGGTCGTGGATAAATGGCACAACAATGGCCCTCAGGATCTCGTCATGGTATCTCTGTGCATTCAAATTGCCATCAATAAAATGCACCTATGTTTATTGTCCATAGCATACGCCTGCCCATACCATAACCCCACTGCCACCATGGGCCCTTCGATCCACAACATTGACATCAGCAAACCGCTTACCCACATGACGCCATACACGCTGTCTGCCATCTGCTCTGTACAGTGAAAACCGGGATCCAAACGCCATTGAATGTGAGCATTTGCCCACTCAAGTCAGTTATGACGACAAAATGCAGTCAGGTCGAGACCCCAATGAGGATGATGAGCATTCAGATGAGCTTCCCTGAGATGGTTTCTGACAGTTTGTGCAGAAATTCCTTGATTATGCTAACCGATTGTTATGGCAGCTGTCCGGGTGGCTGGTCTCAGGTGAAGATGCTGGATGTGGTCCTGGACTGGTGTGGTTACATATGGTCTGCGGTTGTGAGGCCGGTTGGATGTACTGTAAAGTTCT
The DNA here is from genome assembly GCA_037952925.1 of Lithobates clamitans. NCBI lineage: Eukaryota > Metazoa > Chordata > Amphibia > Anura > Ranidae > Lithobates > Lithobates clamitans. Next base: position 2,860,129 of record JBBGZY010001165.1, read on the forward strand.
CTGAAATGCCTTTGGGAATGGCTTATGGTAGAGAAATGAACATTCAATTCAAGGGCAACAGCTCTGGTGGACATTCCTGCAGTCAGCATGCCAATTGCACGCTCCCTCAAAACTTGCGACATCTGTGGCATTGTGCTGTGTGATAAAACTGCACATTTTAGAGTAGCCTTTTATTGTGGCCAGCCTAAGGCACACCTGTGCAATGATCATGCTGTCTAATCAGCATCTTGATATGCCACACTTGTGAGGTGGATGGATTATCTCAGCAAAGGAGAAGTGCTCACTAACACAGATTTAGACAGATTTGTGAACAATATTAGAGTGAAATAGGCCTTTTGTGTACATAGAAAAAGTTGTAGATCTTTGCGTTCAGCTCATGATAAATAGGGACAAACACAAAAGTGTTGTGTTTATAATTTTACTCAGTGTACATATATTTATTTATTTATTTATTTCAGGTACTTATATAGCGCCGTCAATTTACGCAGCGCTTTACATATATATATTATACATTCACATCAGTCCCTATACCCTCAAGGAGCTTACAATCTAAGGTCCCTAACTCACATTCATACCTATACTAGGGCCAATTTAGACAGGATCCAATTAACCTACCAGCATGTCTTTGGAGTGTGGGAGGAAACCGGAGTACCCGGAGGAAACCCACGCAGGCACAGGGAGAACATGCAAACTCCAGGCAGGTAGTGTCGTGGTCGGGATTTGAACCAGTGACCCTTCTTACTGCTAGGCGAGAGTGCTACCACCACACCAATACACATACATGTGTGTTTGAGCTTTGGGGTGCACACCCTAATGTAATAAGCTGCACAGGCCTATGCATATAGCTCTTCTAATATCTTCACCACACATTGTACACCCTTTGGAATTTCATGTGGCTTGAGTGGGGAGGATCAAAAATGTGCCTCTCTCTCAAAATAACAGTCCAGTGCTTTTAGGTTTTGGACTTTTCTACTTTTCTGCATCTCAGGAAAAATGTTAGGATTTTTTGGGAGAATTTTGAGCTACTCGCTTCCCCATAAACTGTTAAAGGGAATTATTAAGCTTGTTTGTGCACTGTTGCGCAGTCATGTTGGAATAGGAAGGGGCCATCCCCAAACTGTTCCCACAAAGTTGGAAGCATGAAATTGTTCAAAATGTCTTGGTATGCTGACGCCTTAAGGGCTCCCTTCACTGGAACTAAGGAGCCAAGCCCAACTCCTGAAAAACAACCCCACCATAATCATAATCCCCTCCATCAAATGATTTGGACCAGTGCCAAAGCAAGGGCCATAAAGACATGGATGAGTGAGTTTGGAGTGGAGGAACTTGACTGACCTGCACAGAGTCCTGAAATCAACTCGATAGAACACCTTGGGATGAATTAGAGCGAAAATTGTGAGCCAGGCCTTCTCATATACATCAGTGCCTGACCTCATAAATGTGCTTCTGGAAGAATGGTCAAACGTTCCCATAGACACACTCCTAAACCCTGTGGACAGCCTTGCCAGAAGAGTTGAAGCTGTTATAGCTGCAAAGGGTGGGCCAACTCAATATTGAACCCTACGGACTAAGACTGGGGTGCCTTTAAAGTTCATGTGCGTGTAAAGGCAAGTGTCCCAATACTTTTGGCAATATAGTGTATATCAATACCATAAATAAACTTTTTATTGAAATAAAACTCATATTCATATTCGGTCTCCAAATTGCTTAAAAAAGACTTAAAAATAAACTAAATGCCCCATCATTTGCCAAAACCCCATTAAGAGTTAGCTTTAAAAAAATTCAATGTCTCCATGTAGTCACCATATGGCCTTTAGCAACAAAATAAATAAATTAATCATAATATTTTTTTATTATTGAAACATACATCACTTTTTTTAAATTTCCTATGCTCCAAATGTCATTATTCAATATCACTTACTGTATAGGAAGAATGTTAAAAGCACTTGTTTTTACACGATTAGGAAACAAGGGTGAGAAGTGGATTAGTATTTTTAACCACTTCAATACCTGGCACTTTTCCCCCTTCCTGCCCAAGCCAATTTTCAGCTTTCAGTGCTGTCGCTTTTAAATGACAATTGTGCAGTCATGCTACACTGTACCCAAACAAAATTTTTATCATTTTGTTCCCACAAATAGAGCTTTATTTAGGTGGTATTTGATTACCTCTGGGGTTTTTTTTTTTGCTAAACAAATAAAAAAAACATACATTTTGAAAAAAATGTTTTTTTGTTCCTGTTATAAAATTTTGTAAATAAATATGTTTTCTCCTTCACTGATGGGCACTGATGAGGCTACACTGACGGGCACTAATAGGGCAGCATGAGTGGACACCAATGAGGTGGCACTGATGGGCACTGATGATGGGCAGGGTTGTCTTTAAGGCAGGGCAAAAGGGGCAGCTTCCCTGGGCCCTGTAATTATTGTGGGGCCCAAAGCAGCTACCTCATACTTGACAACTATCCTGGGTTTAATTTCTCTTGTCACTTGAAGTTGTAGTCCCGTGCTGTGTCACGATATCTCAGTGTGAAGTGCTGCTACTTCACACTGAGCTAATTACAGATGACTGACCTGTAGACCATATGTTTACATGTAAATAACCGGCATTGATATGTAAATAGTGGCCTCATTCATATGTAAATAGCTGCGGACCAGCAGCAATCATATGTAAATTGAGGTGGCATTCATATGTATATCATGCCCCCCTGAGGTCATATCCACCATCACTTATACTGAATGCTGCCCACTAGGGAGATAAAGGGGCATGCTTCAAAGTCTTGCCTGCAACTGTGGTCATTTAGCCTACCATCAGCCTGTTCTGCAAAGGTAAGCAAATTGGTGGCGGAGGGAGGGTAGTGTGGTGTGTGCAGAGGTAGGCAGAGAAGGAATTACAGTTTGGGGTGCACATGTGAGCAAGGAGGGGATGCATAGAGGTAAGGAAGATGGGTGCAAAGATGCGAAAAGGAGGCAGGTAGAGTTGAAGGGGTTGAAGTTTGGGGTGCAGAGGTTGAAAGGGGTTTCAGGATGCAAATGTGTACTGACAGGGTGGATAAAGACATAGGTCACATGTAGGGCAGCCCATTTATTTCAATGGGCTGCTCTATGCTCTAGAAAGTCACTAACACTTTTTCAAAATCACAATCAGTTGCACAGCACATGTCAGCAGATGCGTGAGGGTGTCATTAACAATTAATGGCACTGCTGTGTATCTGCTAAAGAGCAGCACGTTTCTGTGGTGTCAGGAAATCGATTTTGCATGCATTCCTGACACACACAAATGTGACCGCAGGCTAAATGTCAGTTACATTGGTGGTCAGTGTAAATCTTCTCATTACATTGTGGCTTGGTGTAGAATCATTTCATTCACACTAGTGACCAATGTGAAGGTCCCCCTTACATAAGTGGTCAGTGTAAATCCCTCCTTACATTGGTGGTTACTGTGAATGCTCCTATTGCATTAGTGGTCTGTGTAAATCCCCTTTACATTGGTGGTCATTGTAAATCTCATTACATTGGGGCTTGGTGCACAATACTTTTATTTATGCCAGTGTGAAGGTCCCCCTACTTACATTGGTGGTTACTGTGAATGCTTCCATTACATTAGTGGTCAGTGTAAACCCCCATTACATTGGTGGCCAGTGTTGAAACTCCTCTTTGTATTGATAGTCAGTAAAAAAATCAGCATTGCCATTAATCACACTCTTCCCTCCCCCCCCCCAGCACTGCCACTGATCCCAGGAGTTCTAGGATACCTAGGAGTTATCTGTTTTTTTGATAGGTCCCCTCACCAGCCCAGTCCATGGTGTGATGGCCCTGATGATGGGCACTGATATGTGGCATACCTGGTGGTCATCAGTGGCGGGAATCCCTGGTGGTCCTGGTGGCATCCCTGGTGGTCCTGGGTGGGCATCCTCGGGGGGGGGGGCTGTGCTGATAATCAATTAGCGCAGAACCCCCTGTCAGGAGAGCTGCCAATCGGCTCTCCAGTACTTGCGTCTGTCAGATGCGAGTGAGGAAAAGCAGATACACGGCTTTCCCTGTTTAATTGTGATCAGCTGTGATTGGACACAGCTGATCATGTGGTAAAGAGCCTCCGTCAGAGGCTCTTTACCGAGATCAGTGTTGCGGTGCGTCAGACTGACACACAGCACCACCGATCGGTGCTCCAGCTCGTTATCCTGATCATGCCATATGATGTTCAGTCAGGATAATACAACCATTTTGCGCACATCATATGGCGAGCGGGAAGTGGTTAATAAAGTGTTTTTCATTTTTTTACATCCAGTTTGGGTCGTTTTACACCATGAATAGCACAGGTATACGCTATGCGTTCCAGTGCTATTCACATGTGATTCAGGCGCATTGCAATTTAAGCCCATACATTTTACTTAACAAAAACACAGAGCAACCGGATCGCATGGTACATCTGCACCATGTGATCCAGTGCAAATAAATGCACTGAATTTGCAACCTTCATTTGGGGTATCGTCAGCAATTGCAGCCTTTGAACGTGATGCCCGAAATGCACACAGAATGCAGGTTTCCTGTATGGCAATCTGGTGTGAACTGGCCCTTTAGGAAATGAGTAAGAGGTGTAGAGAAACCCATTACCAGCATAAGAGGATAGGTTTTAACAATTTAACTGTTTCCACAAGGACACACTCCAGAATGACAACACGTCTGTTTTAGTGTAGCAGGGACCAGAGGGTGGTGAGGTTGTAGGGTATTAATTCACCTTTTCATTTTTTGTCAAAAAGTTAAGCTAACTCTTCAAATTAAATAAATAAAAATGTGTTTTACAGTTCAGTGCATTAGTCATGCAAGAACATGTCTTATTGTAAAGAGGGGCAGATAGCTCTTCTGCTCTCTTCACAACACATTGTACACCCTTTGGAATGTCAGGGAGCTTGAGTAAGTGAGGAGCAAAAATAAACCTCTCTTAAAATAACCATTCTGTGCTTTTAGATTTTGGTCTTTTTTGCATCTCTGCTCCCCAGGAAAAATATTTTTGAGGAGAATTTGAGCTACACGCTTGCACATAAACTCCTGAATGGGGTTTGTTAGACCCCTTATGCCGCATACACACAGCCGGTTTTACCGTCGGAATAAACTCTGAAGGTTTCTCCGACAGATCTCGATGGAATTCTGCACAAGACATCTTGCCTACACATGGTCACACCAAAGTCCGACCATCCAGAATGCGGTGATGTACAACACGTACGACCGTACTAGACAAAGGAAGTGCAATAGCCAGTAGCCAATAGCTTTCGTCTTGTACTTGAGTGGTTTTTGGTCTGTCAGAACAGCATACAGACAAGTGGTTTTCCTGATAGGAATTGGTTCCGTCAGAAATATTTAGAACATGTTCCATTTCTAGGTCCATCAGTATGTCAAAAACCCCACCTAGAGTTAACTATGAGAAATAAAAATGTCTCCACCTAGTTACCATATAACTTCTAGTGACAGAATGGATTAATCATAAAAAAAGATAAATACAGAAATAAATGCTGAAATACTCAGAATTTCTTGTGCTCCAAATTCTAGAGAGTTTTTCTAAAATTAGGGAACAAGGGTGTGCATTTATAATGGTGTGAATGATTTATAATGGTAATAATGTTTTGTTTAGTTATTTATTTATTTTATTGTCAGTTTAGTGAATGAGTAAGGGGTGCAGTTAAAATTACCAGCATAAGAGGTTAGATGGTAACCCATGTAAATGCTCCAACAGTGGTGCACTCCAGAATACAAGCACTGAATATTTTCAGACTGATATTGTCAAAGGACCCCAATATTTTTGAATCACACACACAAAGCTTAAGGCCATATGGTAGAAGCAAAGGTTACTAGAACAGGAGGACTTCTGTCTGTAATTCTAATGTGTCCAGCTGCTTTCATATGGCTCACAATGACATTAAAACATGAAAATGATAAAAAAAAAAAAAAATAGAAAGCAACTGTATATCAGCAAATCCAATCTTATTTCCAGGCCTTAACTCGGTGTAGTGCTGGTGAAGCTGATTTTTAATTATTTATTCCTCCCTATTAATACATTTTAAATAATTTACAAACTTAAAGCTGATCAAGAGTTCATTATGTATATTGGAAAACGACAGACTTACCTACAGAATATAATTATTTGCACAGTTAGGTATAAATATCGTAATATATGGTTAGATTTTCTTGACTATATACAAATAAACTCTCAAATAAAATCTAGAAAAAAATATTATGAATAAAGAATGTTAACTCCTGTAGTAAAACTGTACCTCCAGTGTATATTACAATAATTACTGGTATTTTGATTACGAGTTTCTCTGCTTTTATAAGATTAGGGATATTTACTATGAGTTCACAGTTGCCACTTTTAAGCTCTATAGTTTTACCTTTTTATTAATTTTCTGATAGATATCTGGACTGCATTGTCTATTTTTTAAGTGTATTGTCCTTCTTAAAAATATGAAACATATCCCTCCTAATGTCCCTGTACAGCTGGTAGTCAGTATGATACATTCAGTGTGACCTCCTACAATTGCTTATCTATAAGGGTAGGTCAAAGTATTGCAGAAATACAGAGCAAAGACATATCAAGTTAAACTTTTGTGTAAAAATGTAACAACACTTGTTATATATATATATATATATGAAAAATAATTTGATTTCTCAGTAGATCAGACATTATAATCAATTATATTCTTAACCAGAGTACCAAAAAGTATAGCATTTGTCCTACCTGTATCTTCTGTAAGTATTTTCTTTGAGGAGTCTTAGGAGTGTCTGGTCACCTTCTCTTAAAAACCTCATGTGAATAGCATCACACGAAGGTTACATGTCCTAATAATGCACCTGTTACCACACCTTTCCTGCATTGTGCTGTGACACTGGAGGAACATTTCAAAACACTTACTGTTACTTCACACAAGTATATTGTAGTCTCATAATAGTATGGAAAAGTATCATTTTGCAAGCCTATACAGTACTTCTCTTTTTCAGTGTGACATTTACATATCTCAATCTTACATATTTTTAGAACACTGGGCAGAGCGGAAAACTTCATATTTGAGTCATGTAACACATTTTGCTACTTTACAGGTTTGCATGTGTTTTTGTTATGTTTTATATGGGTGTACATGTTAATCATCTTTTTAAAAAAGTAGTTAAAAAAGTACATAATTAATAATTATTTATATAGGCATATTTGATACTTCAAGCTAAACTCCATCAATCAGCTAAAATACATATACAACAAAGTGTGTTACTCTCAGAAGGATTTGTAACATTATGCTGCCAGTTTTATGATCTAAGCACAGCCAAACATGCAACCTCCAATGCAGTTGCCCAACAGCTTAATCAAGAACACACCCCCTTTCTGATGAATGGACAATGAAGGATCAGCAGACTGATGATTATTATTATACAGGATTTATATAGCACTAACAGTTTTCCCAGCGCTTTACAACGTTAGGGCAGTAAAGCCAGGTACACACCACAGTTTTTCTTCATGCAATCCAAGGGGTTGCACGAAAAAAACCTGGCAGCTCCGGTTGGAGCCACTGTACGAACCATGCAAGGTTAGTCAAGCAATCTCCCCGGCTGAGCTGTTGTATTCTGATGTTCTGACAGGGGGACGGCCAGCATTCACGTCCGGCAGACCGACATATACATGGGCAGAAGGTCGGCCTTTTTTTTTTGAACCGACAAATGTCTCCCGACATTCTGCCTGTGTGGAATCAGGGCCCTGCTTGTTAGAGCTTCAATCTAAAGGAAGGGTCAAGTGATGCAAAAGGTAATAACTGTGGGGGATGAGCAGTGGCGTCTCCAGCTTTCATATTTAGGGGGGGCACATGGGGGGACAGGGACAGGGACAAAAATAGGGGGGCAATATAAAACGCAAATATATATATATAGATAGATAGATAGATAGATAGATAGATATATCCTCGGGCCCTTTACCCCTTTACTACGATCCCACAACGGCCCTTTCACATGTTCTGCAGTGAGCTCCCTTCCTACTGTATTGGGGCCCCCCCAGGGTGACAGAAAACAAGAGATATATGTCACCAGCATACCAAGAAAATATAAGGGTCCAAAGCAGTGGGAGAACTATCAGGGTTGCAAAGGTTGTCTTGCCACCGGGCCCTAGTGTTCTGCCACTGTGGGCTGCCCCTGCCCTCAGTCTGTTTTTTCAGTAACTGAGAGTCCTGGTGGAGTCCTTCCTGCAACTGGCTCTTCTCCCTGCCAATGAGGATGCAGGGGAAGGAGCAGATCGGGCGGCCGTGATTGTGTGAGCGCTCGCATTATGCAGTGTCAGCGAGCAGAGGGAGGGGGGAGGAATCACCCACTGGGGACGTTCTCCCTCTCAATAGAGACTGTGTTACCCCAGCAGTGGCCCGAGTAAGATGCGGCACATCCGATATGAATACAAACAAAAAGAAATTGCCTTTTTGTAAAAAAAAATAAAATTTTTTTTTGGGGGGGCACATGGTGGGGCCCAGCATAATGTTGGGGGGGTCAGGGCCCCCTCTGCCCCCCCCTAGGGTCGCCATTGGGGATGAGCTGATGGAGAAAATAAAAGTACAGTTGTTAGGTGGACTGAATAGGGGATAGCCAATTTAAAGGTAAGTATAATGTCATTCCTCTTCTCAAACTGCTTTCTCCTCCTTTCAGCAAATTCCTTGTCAGCACATGTGCATGCAACAGCAGCTTGTTGGATTGTGGAGCTGTCCTTTCCTCTCCAAGTCTCACAGCTGCCGTAAATAGAAAAATAGAAGACAATTTACACAGTTTCATTTATCCAGGTACCCGTCCTTTCTGCATTGGCAAAAAGTCATGGTGTAGACTAGGGATGAGCTTCGTGTTCGAGTCGAACCCATGTTCGACTCGAACATCGGCTGTTCGACCGTCCGTCGAATTGCGAACGATATGGGCCGTTCGCGCCAAATTCGTGTGGCGCGTCACGGCCCATAATTCACTGCGGCATCGCAGTGCATTGCTGGCTGATGATTGGCCAAGCATGCACTATGACCCGCATGCTTGGCCAATCACAGCGCCGTCAGTAGAGAGAGCTGTAATTGGCCAAAGCCAGGGTGGCTTTGGCCAATTATGGCTCAGGGGATTTAGTACACGCCCCACACTATTTTAGGCCACCTGCACGGCGGCCCTGTGTAGTGTGTGTTCCGGTGTGCTGAGAGATAGAGAGAGAGAGAGAGACAGTGTCATTTGATTTGAGTTAGATAGATTAGGCAGAACAGTCAGTCAGTTAGCTGCACTTACAGTGTATTGTGTATATATATGCATCCCAGGTGTTGCATATATATATATATATACACTGTATTCAGTTTAGCTAGATCCGTTCCTGTTATCTTCTATCTAGACTATTTACATTTAGTGCAGTGCGTCCTGCTCACAGTGTTCAGCTAGATCCGTTCCTGTTATCTTCTAGACTATTTACATTTAGTGCAGTGCGTCCTGCTCACAGTGTTCAGCTAGATCCGTTCCTGTTATTTACATTTAGTGCAGTGCGTCCTGCTCACAGTGTTCAGCTAGATCCGTTCCTGCTATTTACATTTAGTGCAGTGCGTCCTGCTCACAGTGTTCAGCTAGATCCGTTCCTGCTATTTACATTTAGTGCAGTGCGTCCTGCTCACAGTGTTCAGCTAGATCCGTTCCTGCTATTTACATTTAGTGCAGTGCGTCCTGCTCACAGTGTTCAGCTAGATCCGTTCCTGCTATTTACATTTAGTGCAGTGCTTCCTGCTCACAGTGTTCAGCTAGATCCGTTCCTGCTATTCACATTTAGTGCAGTGCGTCCTGCTCACAGTGTTCAGCTAGATCCGTTCCTGCTATTTACATTTAGTGCAGTGCGTCCTGCTCACAGTGTTCAGCTAGATCCGTTCCTGTTATCTTCTAGACTATATACATTTAGTGCAGTGCGTCCTGCTCACAGTGTTCAGCTAGATCCGTTCCTGCTATTTACATTTAGTGCAGTGCGTCCTGCTCACAGTGTTCAGCTAGATCCGTTCCTGCCATTTACATTTAGTGCAGTGCGTCCTGCTCACAGTGTTCAGCTAGATCCGTTCCTGCTATTTACATTTAGTGCAGTGCGTCCTGCTCACAGTGTTCAGCTAGATCCGTTCCTGCTATTTACATTTAGTGCAGTGCGTCCTGCTCACAGTGTTCAGCTAGATCCGTTCCTGCTATTTACATTTAGTGCAGTGCGTCCTGCTCACAGTGTTCAGCTAGATCCGTTCCTGTTATCTTCTAGACTATTTACATTTAGTGCAGTGCGTCCTGCTCACAGTGTTCAGCTAGATCCGTTCCTGTTATCTTCCTACTGACAGGCAGGCTTGTCTGGTTACAGTATATAAAGCTACCTGAAGAAAATTACAGGTGTTCTATTTGATCCTATTAGTACCACGGTCAGGCAGCTAGACTATTTACATTTAGTACAGTGCGTCCTGCTCACAGTGTTCAGCTAGATCCGTTCCTGTTATCTTCCTACTGACAGGCAGGCTTGTCTGGTTACAGTATATAAAGCTATCTGAAGAAAATTACAGGTGTTCTATTTGATCCTATTAGTACCACGGTCAGGCAGCTAGACTATTTAAATTTAGTACAGTGCGTCCTGCTCACAGTGTTCAGCTAGATCCGTTCCTGTTATCTTCCTACTGACAGGCAGGATTGTCTGGTTACAGTATATAAAGCTACCTGAAGAAAATTACAGGTGTTCTATCCCAGCTTAGTGCAGCTACAGGCCATTAGTATGTCTGGAAGGCCAAGAAGGAGAGGCAGACAGTCACAAGCCAATAAGAGAGGGCAAGCAGGCTCTGTGTCTAGTGCTGGTCGTGGAGACGGTGCATCCTCATCAGCACGTGGCCATGGGACACGCTTGGCCTTTTTTTCGGCAGCTGGCCGTGTTGAGCCGCAACATGCAGAAGACTTGGTCGAGTGGATGACCAAGCCGTCCTCATCCTCCTCATCCTCTCTCACCCATGCCCAGGGTGCTTTGTCTGGCAAAGCAGCGGCCTCTTCCCTCAGCTCAATGTCATCAGTGACTCCTTCCCTAGCTCCACCATGTCCTCCTGAGGATTCCCTCGAACTGTTTGACCACAGTGTTGGGTACATGCTCCAGGAGGATGCCCAGCGTTTGGAAGGCTCTGATGATGATACTGAGCTCGATGAAGGCAGTAACATGAGCACGGACAGAGGGGGTGCCCAAGAAGGACAGCAATCTGGCAGTCATGCTCCCCCTGCTGCAGCATACTGCCAGGTTTGCTCCAGTGATGAGGAGGGAGGGGATGATGAGGTCACTGACTCAACGTGGGTGCCTGATAGGAGAGAGGAGGAGGAGGAGGCGGCACATCACCAACGATGCAGGATGCCCTCCAGGGGCCAGCCTAAGGGCAGCACATTGACTGCATCACACCCCAAAGCTCCACATGTGCAGGGCGCTGCAGTCTCTGCGCGTTATTCAAAAAGTTCTTTGGTGTGGGCCTTTTTTGAGACGAGTGCATCAGATCGCACCGCTGCTATTTGCAACATATGTCTCAAGCGTATCTCGCGTGGCCAAAACATCTCCCGCTTGGGTACCACATGCTTGACCAGACATATGTTGACCTGCCATGCAGTTCGTTGGCAAGCGTATCTAAAAGACCCACACCAAAGAACAAAGAGGATCTCTCCTTGCTCCTCATCAGCTGAGATTTCCAACCCCACTAGACCTTCAGTCCTCTCTGAGACCTGCAGTGAGAGGAATGAAGGTGTAGAATTAGGTGTGTCACAGCCAAGTACTTGTGGGCAATCTGCTTTTGGTACACCGACGTCAGATTGTACCAGGTAAATTTCCCTGCCCCAGCTGCTGCACCGCCGAAAGAAGTTTGCTCCCAGTCATCCAAATGCCCAGCAGTTGAATGCTAGCTTGGCAAAATTGCTAGTACTTCAACTGCTGCCTTTTCAGTTGGTAGACTCTGCCCCCTTCCGTGAGTTTGTGGAATGTGCGGTTCCTCAGTGGCAGGTACCCAAACGCCACTTTTTCTCACGGAAGGCGATTCCGGCTCTCTACCGGCATGTGGAAGGCAATGTCCATGCCTCGCTGGACAGGGCGGTCAGCGGTAAGGTGCATATTACCGCTGACTCATGGTCCAGCAGGCATGGACAGGGATGTTACCTAAGTTTCACGGCGCATTGGGTGACTCTGCTGGCAGCTGGGAAGGATGCAGGACAAGGTGCAGTAGTGTTGGAGGTTGTTCCGCCACCACGCCTCCAAAATGCTGATTGTGACACACCTCTCTCCTCCACCCCCTCCTCTTCTTCTTCCTCCATGGCCTCTTCCTCGGAACCAGCAGTGCTCCGTAGGCGTTCAAGGGGCTACGCAAGTACGCAGGCAAAAAGATGCCATGCAGTGCTTGAGCTGGTGTGCTTGGGGGACAGGAGCCACACTGGGGCAGAGGTTCTGTCACCTCTGAAGGGGCAGGTTCAGAGGTGGTTGACGCCACGCCAACTTAAGGCAGGAATGGTGGTTTGCGACAATGGCACCAACCTCCTCTCTGCCCTCCGACAGGGACAAATGACCCATGTGCCCTGTTTGGCTCACGTCCTTAACTTGGTGGTGCAGCGGTTCTTGGGCAGGTACCCGGGCTTACAGGATGTCCTGAGGCAGGCCAGGAAAGTCTGTGTGCATTTCCGCTGGTCATATAATGCCAGTGCTCGGCTGACGGACCTCCAAAAGGAGTTTAACCTGCCCAAGAACCGCCTAATCTGTGACATGCCCACCAGGTGGAACTCAACGTTGGCCATGCTGCAGCGGCTGCACACGCAGCAGAGGGCCATCAATGAGTACCTGTGCGACTATGGCACCAGGACAGGGTCAGGGGAGCTTGGTTTTTTTTCCCCACGCCAGTGGGCCATGATCAGGGATGCATGCACTGTCCTGTCACCATTCGAGGAGGCCACGAGGATGGTGAGCAGTGACAGTGCATGCATCAGTGACACTGTCCCCCTTGTCCACCTGTTGGAGCACACGCTGCGTGGAATAATGGACAGGGCACTTGAGGCAGAACAGAGGCAGGAAGAGGAGGACTTCCTTAGCTCTCAAGGCCCCCTTTATCCAGACAGTGTTCCTGCGTGCCCGCCGATCACACAGGAAGAGGACGAGGAGGAGGAGGAGGAGGAGGAGGAAGATTGTGTCAGTATGGAGGTGGAGCCTGGCACTCAGCATCAGCAGCAGTCTTTAAGGGATCAGTCCCAAGACACATGGACTTGTACGTGGCTGGGAGGAGGTGGCTGCGGACGTTGTTGTCCTTAGTGACCCAGAGGACTCCGGACCGAATGCCTCAGCAAACCTACGCTGCATGGCCTCCCTGATCCTGCAAAGCCTGCGTAAGGATCCTCGTATTCGTGGTATCAAGGAGAAGGACCAATACTGGCTGGCAACCCTCCTTGATCCACGTTACAAGGGTAAGGTTGCGGACCTTATCTTGCCATCGCAGAGGGAGCAGAGGATGAAACATCTTCGGGAGGCCTTGCAGAAAGGTCTGTGCAACGCGTTCCCAGAGACTGGGAGGTTACAAACTCCTGTTTCTGGACAACGTGTTGCTGAGGCTTCGGTCAGTCAAAGAAGGAGCGGTGGAGAAGGTGGCCGTCTGACCGATGCGTTCAGACAATTTTTTGGTCCGCAGCCCCAAGGTATGATCGGTTCCAGCAACCATCGCCAGCGTCTGTTTTACATGGTGCAGGAATACCTAGGGGCAAGATCAGACTTGGACACCTTTCCCACCGAAAATCCTCTGGGTTACTGGGTCTTGAGGATGGATCACTGGCCAGAGCTTGCACAGTATGCAATTGAGCTACTGGCCTGTCCTGCATCCAGCGTTCTTTCGGAACGCACATTCAGTGCTGCTGAAGGCGTGGTAACCGATCACAGGGTGCATCTGTCCACCGACTCGGTCGATCGGCTGACCTTCATAAAAATGAATCAGTCTTGGATCACCACCAGCTACCAAGCACCTGATGCTGATGTAACCGAATAATTTTTTTTGAAATCTCAGATCCCTTCAAAGACTGCCTATGCTGATGCTGAGTCACTATCCCTGAGTAATTATCCTCTTCCTCCTCAATCATCACGCTGATAGCTTGTAAGAACATTTTTGGTTCTGGGCGCCACCACCAGTGCCTAAGGCACAATTTTTCAGCCCCTGTTTAACAGGGGTGTGTAATTACAATTTTTGATGTAATACTTTGCAGCAGGGCTCGTTCCTGCATTCCAACTAGAGTGTCTGTGAGGGGTTGCAGTGTTGTGGCACCAGCACCAGTGCCTAAGGCCCAATTTTTCTGCCCCTGTCTAACAGGGGCGTGTAATTACAATTTTTGATGCAATACTTTGCAGCAGGGCTCGTTCCTGCGTTCCAACTAGAGTGTCTGTGAGGGGTTGCAGTGTTGTGGCACCAGCACCAGTGCCTAAGGCCCAATTTTTCTGCCCCTGTCTAACAGGGGCGTGTAATTACAATTTTTGATGCAATACTTTGCAGCAGGGCTCGTTCCTGCGTTCCAACTAGAGTGTCTGTGAGGTGTTGCAGTGTTGTGGCACCAGCACCAGTGCCTAAGGCCCAATTTTTCTGCCCCTGTCTAACAGGGGCGTGTAATTACAATTTTTGAAGCAATACTTTGCAGCAGGGCTCGTTCCTGCGTTCCAACTAGAGTGTCTGTGAGGGTTTGCAGTGTTGTGGCACCAGCACCAGTGCCTAATGCCCAATTTTTCTGCCCCTGTCTAACAGGGGCGTGTAATTACAATTTTTGAAGCAATACTTTGCAGCAGGGCTCGTTCCTGCGTTCCAACTAGAATGTCTGTGAGGGGTTGCAGTGTTGTGGCACCAGCACCAGTGCCTAAGGCCTAATTTTTCAGCTCCTGTTCAACAGGGGCATGTAATTACAATTCTTGATCTAATATTTCACAGCAGGGCCCTGTGAGGGCTTACAGTGTTGTGGCCACAGCAACACCTAAGGCCCAAATTTCTGCTGAGTATATAGGGCAGGACCCTACTTTCAAACATCTAACTTACAAACGACTCCTACTTGCAAACGGAAGGAGACAACAGGAAGTGAGATGAAATCTACCCCTAGGAAGGGAAATTCTCTCCTGTAAGAGTTAATATGGGAAAACAATTTCTCCGTTCCACTGATGCTTTCCAATCCTTGTTCCACAAAAAAACCCAAATTTTCAAAAAACATTTTTCATTGGGACAAAAAAGTGAGGTGAAATCTTCTGAAGAGGAGGAAAGACAGCAAAACAAATGTCACAGGGGTGATAACCCTTCCCTATGTTTTCCAAAAAGCTTAGAAAAGATTTTTTGGCTGGAGCTAAACACGTTAAAAATGTTCAAAATTACAAAGAGATTCTACTTAACAACAAACCTACAGTCCCTGTCTTGTTTGCACCACCTGTATACTGCTGTTCAGAGTATATAGGGCCTGGTGGCCCCACACCTTTCCTTATTTTAATTTGGGTGCGGGGTTCCCCTTAATATCCATACAAGACCCAAAGGGCCTGGTAATGGACTGGGGGGTACCCATGCCGTTTGTCTCACTGATTTTCATCCATATTGCCATGACCCGACATGACATTAAACCCGCAAGCAGTTTTAAATTAGATTTTTTCATTTAAAAATGACATTTGGTGCAGGGACTGTTCTAAACATGGGAAACACGCGTCACTTTACAGGCATACTATAGACACCCCCCAGGTACGATATTTAAAGGAATATTTCACTTTTTTTTTTTACTTTAAGCATCATTAAAATCACTGCTCCCGAAAAAACGGCCGTTTTTAAAAGTTTTTTTTGCATTGATACATGTCCCCTGGGGTAGGACCCGGGTCCCCAAACCCTTTTTAGGACAATACCATGCAAATTAGCCTTTAAAATGAGCACTTTTGATTTTGAACGTTCGAGTCCCATAGACGTCAATGGGGTTCTAACGTTCGTGCGAACTTTCGGTCCTTTCGCGGGTTCTGGTGCGAACCGAACCGGGGGGTGTTCGGCTCATCCCTAGTGTAGACCAATGTTTCTCAGCTCAAGTCCTCAAGTACCCCCAACAGGTCATGTTTTCAGGATTTCCCTTATATAAAAAGGCTGTGGTAATTACTAAAGCAGTGAAACTAATCAAATCAGCTGCGCAAAATAATGAAAACCTGAAAACATGATCTGTTGGGGGTACTTGAGGACTGGAGTTGGGAAATATTGGTGTTGACAATGCACCTAGTGTGAAAACTCTTATATAATAATAAAATCTTATATAATAAAAATATAACTTAAGTGTAGCACTACCCCTGAAAGGGCTGCTGGATTTTAGCACAGGTTCTCTCCTAAGCAATGCAGAGGGAGCTAAGCATGCATCAAACAGTTCACTCACGTCGGCTCAGAAACAGTCTAGGGGATGTCTTTTTGAGGTTTTTTTTCTGACGAACTTGAACAGTTAGAGAACAATGGAGAATTATATACTCCATAATGCTATACTCCAAAATGCTTGCGTAACAAATTTGACTGAGAACACTTTTCTCTACAGCAGTAGCACAGTATTTAGGTTCATAGCTGATGACCATGAACAATGAAATTTAGAGCAAATGTTGCAGACTGGAGCAATCTATCTACTGGACACACCTCCCCATGGATTGGTCAGGGGGTATAAAATATTCAGGCTGGGGATCTACATTTTCCTATCCCAAGCACTGGAAGTTTCTCAACAAAGCCAGAGGAAACAATCAATTCCACAGCCTGTGGAGCTGCTAAAGCAAATAATCCAGGTTCTCTGGCTACAGAGTGAGCTAAAACCAAATTCCCCTTGAAACCTAACTAGCAGGGGGCTACGTAAGCCTTAGTAGCTATTCAAGTAATCACTTGAGGACCGCAATATGTATATATACGTTGCTGCTTTGTGATTTACTGGGGGTTGTAGCGCAAGCCATCAGCCATAACGCCTGTTTTTTTCAAGCCGGCGATTCTCTTTCTCACTAAAATGATCCGAGCTGCTGAATACTTACTGGATCGCTTTTAGAAGTGATGGAAGGGGTCATCCACCTCCTCCCAGCCCTTGCTGGTGTTTCTCGGGCTTACCAATGAGCCTGAAAACAATCCAGCGTCTGGCATGGCTGGTCGCAGAGGTAAGGAAAGACCAGATTATCTCTCCACACCTCTGGTTTAGCAGGACCAGAGCGATGTCATGATGTCACTTCTGGTCTAGTACTGGAAGTAAACTATTTTTTTTAAAGCGTAAGATCAATATTTTTTTTTATCTGATGCTTTCAAAGGGCAGCACAGTGGTGTAGTGGGTAGCACTCTCACCTAGCAGCAATAGGGTCGCTGGTTCAAATCCCGACCACGGCACTACCTGCCTGGAGTTTGCATGTTCTCCCTGTGCCTGCGTGGGTTTCCTCCGGGTACTCCGGTTTCCTCCCACACTCCAAAGACATGCTGGTAGGTTAAAAAGCGCCCTGAGGCGATTCAGTTCGCATAGGTAGCGCTGTACAAGTCACTCATTCATTCAAAGATAGAGGATAACTTTGGGGTCTTATAGACCCCAGATCTCTCTATAAAGAGGACCTATCATCCCTTATTTCTATCACAAGGGATATTTACTGTCAGGGCCTGGATTTGAACCCGTAACCTCTGCTGTGTCAGGCAATGTTTCTTCTTGCTGCCTGGACAATTCCTTAATTGATCCTGACTTGAACCTTGTTTGTCTGGAACCCTGAACTCGTTGTTCCTCCCATGAACTTCCTGATTTAAGCCATATCTCTGCACTTCCTGTTTGTCACGTTATTGTGCTCTCTCCAGCCAGCATCTTGATCCTGTCTTCCCTTCTGTTTGATCACTACCTGCTTATGCGCTACTGGACCCCAGTTTGCTCATCTCCTGCTCATCTCCTGGTGGGGCGATCCTGAGGACTTTGACCTGGTACTGACATGCAGCAAAATCAATCTCCACTATCAGCAGTAGGGATGAGCTTCGAGTTCGAGTCGAACTCATGTTCGACTCGAACATCGGCTGTTCACAAGTTCGCCGAACAGCGAACAATTTGGGGTGTTCGTGGCAAATGCGAATGCCGCAGAACAACCTTTAATAGTCTATGGGAGAAATCAAAAGTGCTAATTTTAAAGGCTTATATTCATGGTATTGTCATAAAAAGTGTTAGGGGACCTGGGTCCTGCCCCAGGGGACATGGATCAATGCAAAAAAAAGTTTTAAAAACGGCCGTTTTTTCGGAAGCAGTGATTTTAATAATGCTTAAAGGGGGAGGGCCGGGATCTGGGGGTCCCCTTGTTAAAGGGGGCTTCCAGATTCTGATAAGCCCCCCGCCCGCAGACCCCCACAACCACCGGCCAAGGATTGTTGGGATGAGGCCCTTGTCCTCATCAACATGGGGACAAGGTGTTTTGGGGGGCTACCCCAAAGCACCCTCCCAATGTTGAGGGCATGTGGCCTTGTACGGTTCTTTTCCTGTGGCCTGCCAGGTTGCATGCTCGGATAAGGGTCTGGTATGGATTTTTAGGGGGACCCCACGCCATTTTTTTTTTCATTTTGCCCGGGGTTCCCCTTAATATGCATACCAGACCTGAAGGGCCTGGTATGAAATTTAGGGGGACCCCCACGTCATTTTTTAAAAAATGTTGCCCGGGGTTCCCCTTAATATCCATACCAGACCTGAAGGGCCTGAAGGAGTGGCTTCACAACAACTCTGTGACTGCTCTTGAATGGCCCAGCCAGAGCCCTGACTTAAACCCAATTGAGTATCTCTGGAGAGACCTAAAAATGGCTGTCCACCAACATTTACCATCCAACCTGACAGAACTGGAGAGCATCTGCAAGGAGGAATGGCAGAGGATCCCCAAATCCAGGTGTGAAAAACTTGTTGCATCTTTCCCAAAAAGACTCATGGCTGTATTAGATCAAAAGGGTGCTTCCACTAAATACTGAGCAAAGGGTCTGAATGCTTAGGACCATGTGATATTTCAGTTTTTCTTTTTTAATAAATCTGCAAAAATGTCAACAATTCTGTGTTTTTCTGTCAATATGGGGTGCTGCGTGTACATTAATGAGGAACAAATGAACTTGAATGATTTTAGCAAATGGCTGCAATATAACAAAAAGTGAAAAATGTAAGGGAGTCTGAATACTTTCTGATCCCACTGTAAAATACATGCACCAGGGGGGGGGCTGAGCTGCAGAGTGGAATGGCCACTTAAGTGCTCTGCTCCTTCCTGAAGGGATATATCCAGTGGCTTTACAGCAGAGGGGATAGCTGCATATCGCTCCAGCTTTTCTTGTCAGCCATGGGGACCACTGGGGACATGTCTAAGAAGAATCACAAGCCCACAGTACCACAAAAACTGACAGAATTTTTCTCACACCTGGCAATAGAGATCTAAGATGGCACTGACATCGGAGACACAGCACGCTTGTGAGCTCCCTCTCCTGCTGCCTGACTGCAATCCACAAGCCTTGATAGAGGCAGCCTCACTAGAAGAACAGTCCTATTCCTCTCCTCATGTTACTGACAGGCACACGAGAGGTGCTGACTCGCCAGGTCAATCTCTTCTCAAGGCTCCAGTGAGTTAAAAAAAAAAAATTGGGGATGATGACTCTATTGCTAGTTAGGAGGAGGATGACCTGGGCTCTCTGCCCTATCCAGGCAGAAACCATTCTCCTACCCTTTAGAGCATGTTCCAGAAATTATTTTTTGGATTGCATTTCTGTAGCAAGAATCAGCTTTTATTACACCATGTGAAACCTACATTCTGGTTCATGTGGCTGTTGTATCAAATATTAAACTTATACTAACTTAAAAATCTCCATAGGTGATGCTTTAAACATTTTCACAGGTTACCATCATGTTACCATCACAGGTTACAAAATATAATGTGGACGAACGTACATTCTGGTAGGTCTTTCCTTCCTCCCTTTTCTCTCTGTTATTATTATTTTTTTTCCTCAATAATTTTATAGGAGTCTTTTCCCAATTGGCCTAATTGGACTGGATGTCGGAACTGCCCGGTGGCCAATGGTTCCCCGTATGGACGCCTGAGGGTGCCCATTTGGGCCACTGTTGGGGCCTCGTTTGCCCCACCCCATCTTTTCAAGGGATGGGGATCGCAGGCCCACGGGCCCTTGTGTGCACCCAAACTGGAGGGGTTCATGCTTTGCAGGGCATTGTCTTTCAGGGTGTCCCCTGAGTGTCAGTGCCCTCCATTTTATGATCACTGCCGGGGCTGGGGACGCTTCCCCGGTATTTGGATCTGCCCTGTGGGTGGTCCAAACTGTGGGTGGTACCCCCATATGCTGATGTGACCTGTAGATTGGTGGTTACACTGTGTGGGGCTGACCTGGGATGGCCCTGCATGCTTATCCCCTCCTCTTTCATCCACATCATGCCGTGACATCATAAGCTGCGGCAGGATGGAGAGGGGTATATAAGAACCCACAGGGTGGTGGCCATTTTGTAGAAGTCCAGGGAGCCTGACACCAGTGATTGTGTGAGAGTAGGTATGGAGAACTCCATCATCATCTGTTAACATGTGATGTAAATGTAGTCACTTTATAATGTTTGGGGTGTTTGCCCCATTGACTTGGTGCTCTTTTTATAGGTTGAGGTGGCTCACACTCCTCTCTTTGTTAAAGGTGTTGATTTGCCTTTCTCCATTTCTTCCTTCTTAGCCCTGTTCGTCTATTGATGTGATGGGCTGTGGATCCTTAACAGATCAGGTAAGTTCTTTTGTGCACAGGTAAACTCTCTGTCTGGCTTTAATTACATCATTGGGCACGGCAAGCGTGTCTATTCATCCTAAAATGTACCAATTTTTCTCCCTTTGTATTTGGCAGTTTTTTTATTATCTTTTTTTCAATAAATTTTTATTGATTTAAAGAGAGAATACACATTACAAAAGCAAATGTAGGACCATTTGTCCTGCGAAAGCCAACATGGCTAAAAGAGGGATTAAACCATCAGTTGAAAAATACAATGGGATTCACAAGAGAAAGAAGGAAACAGGAATATACCATCACCAATATGTAGCTTGTGGTGCGAAAACTAAGAGCCGTGCATCCTGTAATACTTTAATGAAAAAATCTAATTCAGGGGTTCCGCAGAGCCTTCCTGCCACCCCAAAAGGGATCACGCTGTGGCTGGAGCTCTTACCCCCCCCCCAGTTCGAGGATCTGAGGTAATCCAAATCCAAATGCAGTCCAATTAAAACCTGAGAGTTAGCTCAGAGGTTATATCAAGGCACATAGCATCATTTAGATGGATAGGTAAGAAGTAGTACCTGCCCCAGTATCAGTAAACAAAACAACATATGTGGACACTTCATGGTAATTATTGCTAGTTGACCCACCATCAGGATTGGCTGGGTCAGTGCGGATGTGGGCCTAAGTCCACAACCCTCGGAGAGGAGGTATAGAAAGAATAGGAAAGAAGAAGAAGAAGAAAGAAGAGAAGATAGTGGAGGTGATAGAGAAAGAGACCGACTAGGGATGAGCTGGAGATAGAGAGGACGGGTTGAAGTCAGGGTGTAACGAGACTTTAATGAAGGTGGCCCATGGATCCCAAATTTGGTCAAATTTCTCTGTGGGGTCCAGGAGTACACTTGCTATTTTCCTTTGCTTCATAATTTCTCTTTGCTAGTACGGCCGAAACGGCTGGCTTTTTCCAAGCTCTGGCTAAAGTTAGCTTGGCTCCTAAGAGGATAAAGAAAATCAAGCGTTGTGTACTCCCGGACCCTGCCCTCACCGGAAAGTTAAGGAGAGCAATTAGGGAAGAAGTCCGAATGGGGGCTTGGTAATCTTGCGTATCCAAGAGAAAATTTTGTTCCAGAAACTCTGTATTCTGGGGCATCCTCACCATATATGTAACATGTCTCCTCTAAGGCCACCCCCCCCCCCGAAAACACAGGGGGGATGTAGTCGGGTATAGCTTGGCCATTCTCGTAGGAACTAAATACAATCGAGAGATTACTTTTATACTAGCTTCTGCAAGGGTAGAATTAAGTATACCTTTATATGACTGAAAAAAGTTTCTATTCCAAGTCTCCAGTTTCCATTTTTGGGAAAGATACCCCTCCCGAGCCAGCATAAAGGAAGTTTTGGAGCTAGTGGAGGACAGTGCTCTGTAGATTACTGTGATTCCCCCCCTCATTGGCCTAACTGCACCATTGTTCATAGGATGTGATTCAGGGACTATCAGGATGTGCTTTCCATAACTTGTGGAGGAAGTTGGAAATCTGGGTATAGCAAAAGAGTTCCGATGGTGGCATGTCCAGGTCGTTAATGTAATATGTTTTAGGGTGTGGGCCCATGGGTCTGAGGAAGTGCCCTATTCTGTACAAGCCTTTATCAAGCCACCATCTGAAGGCCCTCGTGTTTAATCCTGGAGGGAACGCCAGATTCTGGAATAAGTGTTTTAGAGGAGTAATGGGCGATGTCAGCTGCTTGTTGTCCCTTAGACTGTCCCAGAGGGTAAATGAATGAGAAAGTGTCGGGGATAATATAGAGGGTCTCAATTTTTTCGGACACCACAAGAGATAGTCTAGGGTGTGGAGTGGGACTACCTGGCGTTCAATTTGTATCCAGTCAGGTAATTCCCAACATGAGTAGACCGCCGAGATCTGGGCAAGTTGTGCTACTTGAAAATACCGAAGTAAGTTCGGGAGGCCCTGGCCTCCCTCTTCCCTTGACCGGAATAGGGGGATTGGAAGCGCCCTAAAGTTGTATAAAATACGCGGGGGTAATGTCATTTTTATCGCGTTAATTCTGCCCAACTAAGATAGAGAAAACTGCGACCAATTGGAGAGGTCTGCCTCTAGTTTTTGGAATAGCTGGGGGTAAATTGAACTCCTCTAGTTGGCCTGGAAAAGGAGATCAATTTTGGAGGTTAGCTTGATCCCCAGGTACGTGATGGATTTGTCGCTCCAGGTACATCTAAAGCCCTCCCTAATCTTGGTGAGCAGAGTATCTGGGATATTAATGTTGAGCGCCTGGGATTTATTGAAGTTGACCAGTAGTCCTGATATTTTCCCAAAGTCATCTAAAAGCCGGCAGATGTTGGGGAGGGATATTAGAGGGGATGAGATGAAGAGGAGTAAATCATCGGCGAATAGCGCACATTTATGGGACCGAGAGCCACATTTAATGCCGTGAATATCTGGGTTGTTTTTAATAGCTATTGCTAGAGTCTCGATGGCTATGGCGAAGATCAAGGACAAAAGTGAACAACCCTGTCTGGTGCCTCTGGAAATTTGGAAAGATTCTGTGTAAAATCCCTGCAGACCCACCTGAGCCTTTGGGGTTGAATATAGAGCATGTAAAATGTTGATAAAGGATTCTCCGAATCCCCAACGCTTCAGGATGGCGAAAATATATGGCCAATAGACAGAGTCGAAGGCTTTTTGGAGGTCTAGGGAGAGGAGACAACCTTACCCTGGAGAGTAATTATCCCAGTTAAAGCGGAATTATGGCCACCTAAAAAAATTTTTTAAAGTCAGCAGCTACAAACACTGTAGCTGCTGACTTTAAATAAGTAGACTTACCTGTTCTGGGTGCCTGCGATGTCGGCCGCCCGAGGCCGACCTGTCCCCCGGCTCTCGGGTCCCGGCACCACCATCCTAGGTAAGGGAAACAGGCAGTGGAGCCTTGAGGCTTCACTGCCAGTTTCCCACTGCCTACGCGCGAGCGATCTGTGAATGGCCTTGTGGTGTTCTGGGAACACACACAGTTCCCAGAAGAGAACGGGGCCGCTCACCGAGGAGAAGAACACGCCGCGGAATAGGAAGAGGCAGATTAGGAAGACTGCCTGGCAACAAGGATTTAGGTAAGTATAACATTTTTTTTTTCCAAATGTATTTTTTTATTTTTTTAGAATTTTTGGTGGCATTTTTTTTCCCGGGTGGCCCTCCACTTTAAAGTTGAAAAGGGATATGATGTCAATCGCTCGACGGATTTGGTCTGGGCCGTGTCTCCCAGGGATGAAGCCCACTTAGTCTTTACTAACACACAAACTGATGAAAGAAGATAAGCGGTCCGCAAGGATTTTAGTCAGAATCTTCAGATCGTTATTTATGAGTGATATTGGTCGGTAGTTGCTTACTGAACTAGGGTCTTTCCCTGGTTTAGGGATAACAGAAATATAAGCTGAGTTACTCGCATTGTCTAGTGGGTCTCCCTTTCACAGGGCGTTAAAGAAGTGAGCCATATAGGGTGCAAGTGTTGTGGAGAAGGTTTTGTAATAAGGGACAGAAAATCCATCCGAGCCAGAGTGTGGTTTTAAGTTTTTAATCACCGCGCATACCTCTTCTGACGATACAGGGGCTTCTAATTTCAGGAGGTGTCTATCTTCCAATCTAGGGATCTGGAGATTATCAAGGAATTGGTCCACCGTGTTTTGGGATGGGTGATCGCTCCCACTATACAGAGATTTGTAGAAGGCTTGGAATTCCTCCATAATGCGTTGAGGGTTCTGGGATAGTGTGCTTGCATGTAAAATGTTGTGCCACCCTTAATTTTAATTTTGGGGAGAGCAAAAGATCGAATTCTCGGAGTGAGCCTTCCCTCAAGCATAGATCCTATTCTATCTCCTTGACAGTAGAATCGAGCTCTGTTCCACCAACGACATTTCTCAGCTTTTGTGGTCAAGGCCAAGTTGAGGTCCGTGCGAGCCGAGTCGAGCTGTTCTGTGGGAACAGAGCTAGGACTCGCTTTATGTTTTCTTGAAAGAGCTGAGAAATCCCGCTCTAATTTTGCTATATCGTTCCTCCTGGCCCTGTGTATCTGGGAGGCTAGCTTTCCTCTTATCACGGCTTTATGGGCTGCCCAGAGGCATGAAAGTGCAGTGTCGGGGACATCATTCATTTGAAAGTAATGCTTGATAGCACTTTTTAACTCCTTCACTCTGATCGGGTCACTCAAGATGGACTCATCAAGTCCCCAGTGGCCGTGAGAGTGGCGGCCCGACGGCCGCTGCAGGGTTAAAAAGACCAAAGAGTGATCCGACCAGACGGAGTCTCTAATGTATGACTTAGAAGCCAGGGGGAATGAAAATGTGGTCTATTCGAGCAAAGGAACTGTGAGGGCTAGAGTAATGGGTGTAATATCGCAATGTCAGATTGACTTCCCTCCAGATGTCGACCAAGCCGTGTTGGAAGATGAGTTTAGTGATACGTAGATTCTGTTTTGCAGGTCTAGTGAGACGGCTGCAGGGTGGGCGGGACTTGTCTAGGCCCTGGTCAAATGCTGTGTTGGAGTCTCCTCCGAGAATTACTGTAACCTCCAGAAAGGGGATTAGTGTCTTCAACATGTCTCGGAAAAAGGAGAGTTGGCCCTTGTTGGGGGTGTAATAGGAAAGGAAATAGTAGGTTTGGTCATCTAACTCCCCAATAACTAAAATATATCTGCCTGCTGGTTCTTTATGTTCCGATTTAAGAGAGAATTTACTTTTGTGAGAGAATATAATGCCCACCCCCTTTGTTTTATTGTCTGCACTAGCCAAGTAAAAGGTAGGGAATTTAAAGTGGAGAAATGTTGGAAAGTAACTTTTAGGAAAAGGTGTTTCCTGTAAAAGGACTACGTCTACTCTTTGAGAGTGGAGGTGTTGCAGTACTTTTCGCCTCTTGGATTGGGAGTTCAGGCCCTTGACATTATGGGACACAACCTTTAGGGGTTGCGATACTGAGGGGATGTCAGCCAAAGAGCAGAAGGGAGGAACATGCTAGTAATTGAAGGGCACTTACCGTTGTTTCTCCATGAAGCTCCAAAGCACTTATTCTGCGAAAAGACGACTGCCGACTGTACTGATGTGAGTTTAAGGGACCCTCCCGAGTCGGTCACTACAAAAGAACAAACATTAGAAAGATGCAGGAGGAAGGAAGAACAGAAAGAAGAGAGAGCTGAGAAACAAGGGAGTTTCCCGGGGAGTGGAGGGAAGAGAGCCCTCCATCCTTAAGGTAAACCAAAGAAAAGGTCCCTTCCATGAAGAAGGGAATAATCCTGTTGAGAGAAAGGTGTAAAACCTGTTATGTAAGACAGGATGGGGTGCATGAGCACCACTCCATCCGCGAGGCCAATTTAACATGCAGCTAAAGGTAGGTAAAGTGGTGAAAACAAAAAACAAAAGTAAAAGAAAAAAAGAATTGCGCTAGGTGCTAAACAAAAAATGATAATGGAAATAAGTGAAAAACCGTAAAGGGGGTCCTGCAGCTAAGCACTATAACCCCAATACGAGGGCACATAGAAAAAAAAATGTCAAAAAAGCTTAGTGCAGCGCTGGACCAATAACAAGGTGGATAAATGTGTGGTTAAACACGTGTAAATTATTTATCAAATATATAATCAAAAAATAAATAGTTAAGTCCTTTAGGGTTAACCTACAATGATAAAAAATAGTGATAATAGTGATAATGGCTAGTGAGAGGCCATACCATACAGTGTGTGCAAGTGGTACAACACAAATATTTGGAACTAAGTTCATAAGCGTGATAAGTGAAAAAATCAAGTCCACAGATAAGCCAATGCAGAGTTCGAAGTTCTGTGATCCACTGCTAGTAAAGCCCGCCACCAGATGATAAAAATTGGAGGCTTACCAGAGAGCCTGCGACCACCCTTACTCAGGGGGGTCAAAACAGGCTTAGTAGTGGAAAATGGACTCCAAGGGATGTCCCACAATAGATTCCATGGGTTGTCCTGCCGGTCTCCTTCTTAGGCAGCTGATCAGCAGTAGCAGGGGCACCAATGCAGAGGGAATGTTCCCAGGGGCGCTTCCAATGCCAGCGGGTTCAAGTCAGAGTATAGAAGCTTCCATCCAACATCAAGGCCTCATCACTGATAGCAAACCAGCCCTACCAAAGAGGGCCTAGTGCCCTCGAACAAAACGAGCACCCCTAATAAACATATTATTATAACCAAAAACTTGAACAATATCCTGGATCATCACAACCTTCTGGGTCCTGTGAATAAGAAAAAAAAATACAAAAAAAGGGGGAAAAATAGAAAGGGTCAGATGGGGGCGGGAGAGCAGAAATAGAATAGGGAGTAACGGGAGAGGGGAAGAGGGGGGCCAGAGAAGGTGGCGGAGCAGGCCAACTCCAACAGGTGGTCTAGAACAAGGGGGCTGTAGAGGGGGGACTAACCCCCTCTCCACTCAGTGGGTCATGGCAGTACGAGTGGGCAATAACCAAACTGGTAAGCCCCTAGGGGCAAAAGTTTCCTGGGTCTGCCTCAGCTGAGGCGAGAAAGAGTACACAGGATAAGGTAGCTCATAGAGATCCGGATGGAAGTCTGAGCTGTCCCTGCAGACAGGGAAAAAGGGTGAGGTCCAATAGTACCAAACATCTCAGGGCGGAGGGGTTTCCTTGGACTTCTTAGATCTGGTGGTTTCCCGAACTGGTTGTAGAGGACTAGTAGGAAGTTGCCTTTTCAATGAGGTGGAAGCGTGTCCAGAGGGCGGAAGATTCGAGTCTTGCCTGATGAGGCCTAAATTCAGTAGAAGTTTTTCACCCTCCTGCAATGTATAGGGCTTGCCCTTGAAGATGAGCTTGAGTTGGAAAGGAAACAGTCACCAGTATTTGATTTCTTTTTCTATTAAGATGTTGAGCAGTGGTTTGAGGGCTCTCCTCTTTTGAATAGTAGAAGGCGACAGATCGGCAAAAATTTGGAGCTCATGGCCCTGAAACGATAGCTTAGACATTGCTCGTGATTTGCGCATCACCTCTTCCTTGACGGAATAGAAATGTGGCTTTACCACTATGTCCCCTGGGGAGACCATGAGATCTTGGTGGCCTCAGAGCTCTATGGGCCCGGTCCAGCTCCAGTCTGTGGAGAGGGATATCAGGAATCAGATCTTTAATGAAAGTGTGGATTGCATCAGGGACATCTTTATAAGATTCTGGGAGTCCTCTCACCATGAAATTATAGCGCCTGTTCCTGTTCTCGAGGTCGTCAATTTTCACATTGGCAGTCTCGAGTTGTTCTTGAAGAGTCTGGATGCAGTTAGTATTCTGATTCGTTCTGGCAATGGTGGTGTCTAAATTGCTCTCAATGATCTCTATGCGGGATCCTATTGTGTGGAGATCTGCTTTATTGTCATTTGTGATCCTGGTGGCAGTATTGTGAAGGCCCCTGTCCAGGAGTTCATCAAATTTAGTGAACATGTCTGCCACTGTCACTGGGAGGACTAGGCCCGATTCCCCGGGCTGTGTAGTGCCAGCTGTGACTGAGGAGGAGGAGGACCAGCTTCCATGGGGGAGAGGCCCAGTTCCTCCAGGGTCTGATCTATCACGGACTCCATGGAGGCAGGGGATACAGTACCCAGAGATGGTGTATTCACAGTTATGCCCATCAACTGTGAGGGAGAAGGAACGGCGGTCTGAGCACAGGCAGTGTACGGTGGAGCGGCGCCATCTTGGGACAGGGGGCCACGATATTTTGGTTCCAAATCCGGTGCCTAGGTTTCTTCTTGCGGACATCAGGGGGGTCCCCAAAACTTTCACTGCCCATGGGGGGGTGATCCAGGCGGAAAATAGGGCTATTTGCGGCTGGATGGCTGGAGTGGGACGGAGCTCCCTGACTATACGTCCATGTCAGGAGCTGCCGCACATGCACCATCCATATTTGGCAGTTTTTTAAGCCCCATTTGGGATTTATCTAAATGTTTGGTGCCATCTAGTATTTAATCAGGCTCCCTGCATCCCTTATACTGATGATATAGAAGTAAGTTGTTTTGACATGGAATAACATAGGATTATATAATAAATAGTAAATGTAATGATTAATCTCTAGGCTATATCTTTCTTGTATATTGATATATATACTTCACGCTTTATCCCTCCCTGTGGGAGATACAGCATTTTTTGGGCGGTTCAAACCTGTTACATCTGGGCTTCTTTGGGCCACCCGGACAGACTCCAATCTCTGTGTGCTTGGCAATAACTGGATTTTCCTTTCTATCATTGATGCATGACTCCTTTTAGGGAACGCTTGCCAATGGATAGGATGCATTCATGTATTAAATTTATTGTATACACTGTGTATAGTGTTGGTATTTTCTGATATAACATTACATGTATTGTTTGTAATTGGCTTTCTGTTCACTCATATAGTAGCCACAAAACTATGTTTGTCCCTGATGAAGCCATATGGCTAAACATATTGGATTAAGATGTGGGGACAACTATAGAAGCTACAATAACACGTCTTGAATGACCATAAAGCTGTTCATGTATTGTATAATATTGTTTTTATGTACTTTTGTAGCCTTAATAATTGTGATTTTATTCAAGTTGGTATGTCCTTGTACTAATTGCACCTATAAAGTCCCATTCCCCCTACTTTGTATTTTCTATACTTTTACGGGGACGTTGGTGCTGTAACACAGTATTTTGAAATTCTGGAGTTGACCACTTAACTACATATAGATTTGATTGACAGCAGTGGTGCCACTGCTGTGTCTTAGCCAATCAGTAGGGATGGGTCGAACAGACCCCTGTTCAGTTCGGACCAGAACGTCCGCACACCGCGAACGTTCGGACCCGAATAACGAACCCTATTAAAGTCAATGGGACTCGAACGTTAACTATCAAAAGTGTCCATTTTGAAGGCTTGAATGCAAGTAATTAGGCATACAATGGTTATAGGGTTCCAGGTCCTGCCCTGGGGGACATGGATCAATAAAAAAAAGTTCCAGGGGGGTCTAACTGTAAAGTGGCAGATCTGTACCATGTCTAGAATCTGCTGCAGCAATAATTGAATTTATAAAGCAAAAAAAAGACGTTAAAGCTGCCTTTATTTTGCTCAGCAACAGCTGGGGTGCCGGTGTGTATGATGAGGCCACAATGTAGTGGGAACAAGATTAGAGATTTTTTTGGATACATTCTGGTGTCACTTTGACTTTGGATAGAAGTAACGGGTGCGTTAAAATTGATCTTTGGGTGTCGGCTGCATCTTCCCACCGTAACCCTGTAGAGATAATTTAGATGAAAGCAAGAATGTGCCTTGCTGTAAAAAATTGCAATAATATGCGCCTGTCAGACAGGTGCAGAAAAATTGGTCTTTGGGTGTCGGTGGTGCCTTCCCACCATAACCCTATAGAGGTACTCTTGATGAAAGCAAGAAATAGCCTTGCTGTAAAAAATTGCAATGATATGCACCTGTCAAACAGGTGCAGGAAAAATTGGTCTTTGGGTGTCGGTGGTGCCTTCCCACCGTAACCCTATAGAGGTTCTCTTGATGCAAGCAAGAATTTGCCTTGCTGTAAAAAATTGCAATGATATGCACCTGTCAAACAGGTGCAGAAAAATTGGTCTTTGGGTGTCGGTGGTGCCTTCCCACCATAACCCTATAGAGGTACTCTTGATGAAAGCAAGAATTTGCCTTGCTGTAAAAAATTGCAATGATATGCACCTGTCAGACAGGTGCAGAAAATTGGTCTTTGGGCGTTAATTGTGCCCAAGAAACCTAAACCAAAAACATTCTTATAGATGAAATGATTGAACACCCTCAAAGCTAGGCAGCCTCAAAGTCCTGCAGAGATTCCACATCCCAAAAAGACTTAATCAGTGACATCGGCATCAGGGGCTTCATAGCCGGTAATCCAGGACTGATTCATTTTTATAAAAGTCAAATGGTCCACAGAGTCTGTGGACAGGCGCGTTCTATGATCAGTAACGAAACCTCCTGCAGCACTGAATGCCCGTTCTGAAAGCACACTGGATGCAGGGCAGCCCAACAACTCACTAGCACGCTGGGCAAGTTCTGGCCAGTGGTCTATTCTCATGACCCAGTAAGCCAGTGGATCGTCAGCTGGAAAGCTCTCTGTCTCTGTTTTGGCCCCGAGGTAATCGTCCACCATGTGATGCAGACACTGGGATGTGGAAGCTGACAGCCCTGGGCGGCGAGGACTAAAAAATTCTGAAATGCCTCACTTAGGTGGATGCCTTCTCCAACGCTCCTTTCTTGACCAACGGAAGACTCAAAACGATGTTTTCCACCACACTGTAACCTACTAGAGTCAGGAAAAATGTTCAATAAAATCCTCTTTAATGTGTCCTCAAGAGTAGGGATGAGCTTCGAGTTTGAGTCGAACTCATGTTTGACTCGAACATCAGCTGTTCGCAGGTTCCCCGAACAGCGAACAATTTAGGGTGTTCGCGGCAAATTCGAATGCCGCGGAACACCCTTTGAAAGTCTATGGGAGAAATCAGAAGTGCTCATTTTAAAGGCTTATATTCATGGTATTGTCATAAAAAGTGTTTGGGGACCTGGGTCCTGCCCCAGGGGACATGGATAAATGCAAAAAAAGTTTTAAAAACGGCCGTTTTTTCGGGAGCAGTGATTTTAATAATGCTTAAAGTGAAACAATAAAAGTGTAATATCCCTTTAAATTTCGTACCTGGGGAGTGTCTATAGTATGCCTGTAAAGGGGTGCATGTTTCCCGTGTTTAGAACAGTCTGACAACAAAATTACATTTCAAAGGAAAGAAAGTCATTTAAAACTACTCGCGGCTATTAATGAATTGCCAGTCCGACAATACACATAAAAGTTCATTGATAAAAATGGCATGGGAATTCCCCACAGGGGAACCCCGAACCAAAATTTAAAAAAAAAATGACGTGGGGGGTCCCCCTAAATTCTATACCAGGCCCTTCAGGTCTGGTATGGATATTAAGGGGAACCCCGGGCAAAATTTAAAAAAAAAAACGGCGTGGGGTTCCCCCAAAAATCCATACCAGACCCTTATCCGAGCAAGCAACCTGGCAGGCCGCAGGAAAAGAGGGGGGACGAGAGCGCCCCCCCTCCTGAACCGTACCAGGCCACATGCCCTCAACATTGGGAGGGTGCTTTGGGGTAGCCCCCCAAAACACCTTGTCCCCATATTGATGGGGACAAGGGCCTCATCCCCACAACCCTTGGCCGGTGGTTGTGGGGGTCTGCGGTCGGGGGGCTTATCAGAATCTGGAAGCCCCCTTTAACAAGGGGACCCCCAGATCCCGGCCCTCCCCCCTGTGTGAAATTGTAACCTACCTTTTCCCAAAAAAACTGTCAAAAATGTTAAAAATGACAAGAGACAGTTTTTGACAATTCCTTTATTTAAATGCTTCTTCTTTCTTCTATCTTCTTTCTTCTTTCTTCCATCTTCCTTCGGTTTCTTCCTCCATCTTCTTCTTCTTGTTCTTCTGGTTCTTCCTACGGTGTTCTCGTCCGGCATCTTCCTCGGCATCTTCTTCCTTCTTCTCCTCGGGCCGCTCCGCATCCATGATGGCATGGAGGGAGGCTCCCGCTGTGTGATGCTTCTCTCTTCATCTTCTTCTCTTCATCTTCTTTTCAGGCCGCTCCACATCCATGATGGTATGGAGGGAGGCTCCCACTGTGTGACGCTTCTCCTCTTCTGACGGTTCTTAAATAACGGGGGGGGAGCCACCCTGTGATCCCACCCCCCTCTGACGCATGGGGACTTGACGGGGACTTCCCTGTGGCTTTCCCCGTGATGTCAGAAGGGGGCGGGGTTACGTAACAGGTGACCCCGCCCCCTCTGACGTCACGGCGAATGCCACAGGGAAGTCCCGTCCGAGGGGGGCGGGGTCACTGGGTGGCCCCGCCCCCCATTATTTAAGAATAGAAGGAAGAAGGATAGAAGAAATAAGATAGAAGAAAGAAGAAGCATTTAAATAAAGGAATTGTCAAAAACTGTCTCTTGTCATTTTTAACATTTTTGAAAGTTTTTTTGTGAAATGGTAGGGGTACATTTGTACCCTCTTACCATTTCACACAGGAGGGAGGGCCGGGATCTAGGGGTCCCATTGTTAAAGGGGGCTTCCAGATTCCGATAAGCCCCTGCCCGCAGACCCCCACAACCACCAGCCACAGGTTGTGGGGATGAGGTCCTTGTCCTCATCAACATGGGGACAAGGTGTTTTGGGGGCTACCACAAAGCACCCTCCCAATGTTGAGGGCATGTGGCCTGGTACGGTTCAGGAGGAGGGGCGCTCTCTCGTCCCCCCTCTTTTCCTACGTCCTGCCAGGTTGCGTGCTCAGATAAGGGTCTGGTATGGATTTTGAGTGGGGACCCCATGCCATTTTTTTTTTCATTTTGGCCGGGGTTCCCCTTAATATTCATACCAGACCTGAAGGGCCTGGTATGGAATTTAGGCGTACCCCCATGTCATTTTTTGTGGGGAATTTCCATGCCGTTTTTATCAATGAACTTTTATGTGTATTGTCGGACTGGCAATTCATCAATAGCCGCGAGTAGGGATGAGCCGAACACCCCCCTGTTCAGTTCGCACCAGAACATGCAAACAGGAAAAAAAGTTTGTTCGAACACGCGAACACCGTTAAAGTCTATGGGACACGAACATGAATAATCAAAAGTGCTCATTTTAAAGGCTTGTATGCAAGTTATTGTCATAAAAAGTGTTTGGGGACCCAGGTCCTGCCCCAGGGGACATGGATCAATGCAAAAAAAAGTTTTAAAAACGGACGTTTTTTCAGGAGCAGTGATTTTATTAATGCTTAAAGTCAAACAATAAAAGTGTATTATCCCTTTAAATTTCGTAGTTGGGGGGTGTCTATAGTATGCCTGTAAAGGGGCGCATGTTTCCTGTGTTTAGAACAGTCTGACAGCAAAATGACATTTCAAAGGAAAAAACCCATTTAAAACTACCCGCGGCTATTGCATTGCCGACAATACACATAGAAGTTCATTGATAAAAACGGCATGGGAATTCAACACAGGGAAACCCCGAACCAAAATTTAAAAAAAAAAAATGACGTGGGAGTCCCCCTAAATTCCATACCAGGCCCTTCAAGTTTGGTATGGATATTAAGGGGAACCCCGGCCAAAATTTAAAAAAAAAATGACGTGGGGTTCCCCCTAAATTCCATACCAGACCCTTCAGGTCTGGTATGGATTTTAAGGGGAACCCCGCACCAAAAAAAAAAAAACTGCGTGGGGTCCCCCCAGAAATCCATACCAGACCCTTATCCGAGCACGCAACCTGGCAGGCTGCAGGAAAAGAGGGGGGACGAGAGTGTGGCCCCCCCTCCTGAACCGTACCAGGCCACATGCCCTCAACATTGGGAGGGTGCTTTGGGGTAGCCCCCCAAAACACCTTGTCCCCATGTTGATGAGGACAAGGGCCTCATCCCCACAACCCTGGCCGGTGGTTGTGGGGGTCTGTGGGCGGGGGGGCTTATTGGAATCTGGAAGCCCCCTTTAACAAGGGAACCCCCAGATCCCGGCCCCCCCTGTGTGAAATGGTAAGGGGGTACTTACCCCTACCATTTCACTAAAAAACTGTCAAAAATGTTAAAAATGACAAGAGACAGTTTTTGACAATTCCTTTATTTATGCCTCTTCTTTCTTCTATCTTCCTTCAT
This sequence comes from Lithobates clamitans, assembly GCA_037952925.1. NCBI lineage: Eukaryota > Metazoa > Chordata > Amphibia > Anura > Ranidae > Lithobates > Lithobates clamitans. Next base: position 2,894,530 of record JBBGZY010001165.1, read on the forward strand.
CTTCTTCTTCTTCTGGTTCTTCTGGCTCTTCTGGTTCTTCCTCCGGCGTTCTTATCCAGCATCTCCTCCGCGCGTCTTCTATCTTCTTCTCCTCGGGCCGCTACGCACCCATGGCATGGGGGGAGGCTCCCGCTCTTCTCTTCATCTTCTTCTTCATCCTCTTCTCTTCTTCCTTCTTCTCTTCTTCATTTTCTTCTCCGGGCCGCTCCGCACCCATGCTGGCATGGAGGGAGGCTCCCGCTGTGTGACGGAGTCTCCTCGTCTGCCGGTTCCTAAATAACAGGGGGCGGGGCCACCCGGTGACTCCGCCCCCCTCTGAAGCACAGTGACTTGACGGGACTTCCCTGTGACGTCACGGGGAATACCACAGGGAAGCCCCGTCATGTCCCGTGCGTCAGAGGGGGCGGGGTCACCGGGTGGCCCCCCCGTTATTTAAGAACCGTCAGACGAGGAGACACCGTCACACAGCAGGAGCCTCCCTCCATGCCAGCATGGATGCAGAGCGGCCCGGAGAAGAAAATGAAGAAGAGAAGAAGAGAAGAAGGAAGAAGAGAAGAGGATGAAGATGAAGAGAAGAGCGGGAGCCTCCCCCCATGCCATGGGTGCGGAGCGGCCCGAGGAGAAGAAGATAGAAGACGCCGCGGAGGAGATGCTGGACGAGAACGCCGGAGGAAGAACCAGAAGAGCCAGAAGAACCAGAAGAAGATGAAGGAAGATAGAAGAAAGAAGAAGCATTTAAATAAAGGAATTGTCAAAAACTGTCTCTTGTCATTTTTAACATTTTTGACAGTTTTTTAGTGAAATGGTAGGGGTAAGTACCCCCTTACCATTTCACACAGGGGTGGCCGGGATCTGGGGGTTCCCTTGTTAAAGGGGGCTTCCAGATTCCGATAAGCCCCCCGCCCGCAGACCCCCACAACCACCGGCCAGGGTTGTGGGGATGAGGCCCTTGTCCTCATCAACATGGGGACAAGGTGTTTTGGGGGGCTACCCCAAAGCACCCTCCCAATGTTGAGGGCATGTGACCTGGTAGGGTTCAGGGGGGCGCACTCTCGTCCCCCCTCTTTTCCTGCAGCCTGCCAGGTTGCGTGCTCGGATAAGGGTCTGGTATGGATCTTTGGGGGGACCCCACGCCGTTTTTTTTTTTTTTTGGCATGTGGTTCCCCTTAAAATCCATACCAGACCTGAAGGGTCTGGTATGGAATTTAGGGCACATCATTTTTTTTTTTAAATTTTGGCCGGGGTTCCCCTTAATATCCATACCAGACCTGAAGGGCCTGGTATGGAATTTAGGGGGACTCCCACGTCATTTTTTTTTTTTTATTTTGGTTCGGGGTTTCCCTGTGTTGAATTCCCATGCCATTTTTATCAATGAACTTCTATGTGTATTGTCAGCAATGCAATAGCCGCGGGTAGTTTTAAATGGAATTTTTCCTTCAAAATGTCATTTTTCTGTCAGACTGTTCTAAACACGGGAAACATGCGCCCCTTTACAGGCATACTATAGACACCCCCCAGGTACGAAATTTAAAGGGATATTACACTTTTATTGTTTGACTTTAAGCATTATTAAAATCACTGCTTCTGAAAAAACGGCCGTTTTTAAAACTTTTTTTGCATTGATCCATGTCCCCTGGGGCAGGACCCGGGTCCCCAAACACTTTTTATGACAATAACTTGCATATAAGCCTTTAAAATTAGCACTTTTGATTTCTCCCATAGACTTTTAAAGGGTGTTCTGCAGCATTCAAATTTCCGCGAACACCCCAAATTGTTCGCTGTTCGGCGAACTTGCGAACAGCCAATGTTCGAGTCGAACATGAGTTTGACTCGAACTCGAAGCTCATCCCTAATCAGCAGCTATCAAGCACCTGATGCTGATGTAAGTGATTGAATTTTCTATGGATGTGGGATCTTTGAAGACTGCCAATGCTGAGTGACTATCCTATTCCTCCTCAATCTTGATGATGCTAGCTTCCAACAATATTTTTGGTTTAGGGCACCACCACCACCCTGTAAGGCCCAATTTTTCTGCCCCTGTTTAACAGGGGCATGTAATTACAATTTTTGATCTAATACTTCACAACAGGGCCGTTACTGTGCTCAAAAAGAGTATCTGTGAGAGGTTACAGTGTTGTGGCACCACAACCACCACCCAAGGGCATGTAATTACAATTCTTGATATAATATTTCACAGCAGGGCTCCTTCCTGCACCCAACAAGATTAACTGTGAGGGCTTACGGTGTTCTGGTACCACCAAAACCTAAGGTCCAATTTTCTGCAGAGTATATAGGGCAGACCGTATAGTATATATACTGCTGTTCCAAGTATATGGTGCCTGGGGGCCCCCAACGCCATATTTTTTTTATTTGAGTGTGGAGTTCCCCTTAATACCCATACCAGACCCAAAGGACCTAATAGTGGACTGGGGGGGAGCCCATGCCATTTTTTTCAATGATTTTAATCTATATTGCCAGGACCCGACAATACATTACAGCCGCAAGCAGTTTTGAATGACTTTTTTTCCTTTAGAAATGTCATTTTGCTGTGGTATTGTTCTAAACACGGGAAAACTGTGCCAAATTTAGAGGCATACTATAGACACCCCCCAGGCACGATATTTAAAGGAATATTTCATTTTTATTGTTTCACTTTAAGCATTATTAAAATCACTGCTCTCGAAAAAATGTAAATTTTTAAAACTTTTTTTTGCATTGATACATGTCCCCTGGGGCAGGACCCGGGTTCCCAAACACTTCTTATGACAACAACTTGCATATAAGCCTTTAAAATTAGCACTTTTGATTTTTCACGTTCATGTCCCTTAGGCTTTAACAGTGTTCACGTGTTCGAACACATTTTTTGCCTGTTTGCATGTTCTGTTGAGAACTGAACTGGGGAGAATGTTCGGCTCATCCCTAGCTGTCATTATAACTCATGGCTCAGATCAGTTTCCGAGAGCCAATATGTGCGGCTTAGGTGTAACTGCACTGAGCCTGAGAAATTTCTGATGCAAGCTGACACCCTAACCAAGAGATTTGTCGAGAAGGGTTATACTATCGAATCCCTACAGACCACTCTAAGTCAGGTTACCCAAATGAATAGGGTGGATTTATTAAAAGAGAAATCTCATGAGAAAAAGAATAGATCCCCATTATTCCGTTTATCACCACTTTTTCTGTGCAACATAAAAGTATCAAACAGCTAATTTCTCAACATTGGCATACATATTTTGGGCAATGATCGAGTGTTGAACACTGTTTTGCCCACTAAATCTCAAGTTATCTACAGGGGTGCTCCCTCTCTTAGAGATTAAGTAGCCTCCAATGTTTTCAACCCCCTCCAAAGAAAGCTATTTTTTTCAGACTTTCACAGGCTTTTATCAATGCAGGAGATGTCGAGTGTGCTCCTTCAATGGCTGTGAGAATAGGAGAACCAAACGATTAATTTCTACCAGTACTTCAGTAGAGTTTTTAGATTAGCCCTTTATTACATGTTCAACAGTTGGGGTGGTCTACCTGCTCCAGTGCCCGTGTGGGCTTCAATATGTGGGCAGGACGAAATGCCCCTTACATGTTCGAGTTAATAAACATATCAATAATATCGGAAAAGGGTTTAAGAATCACTCTGTATCAGAACATTATCTGACTGTACACAATAAAGATCCTTCCAATACTGTCTTTCTGGGGATAGACAAATATAGCCCCCACTGGAGGGGTAACTCTCTGGTGAGGGAAATTTCCAGGTTAGAAATGTTGTGGATCCATAGGATAAAATCCTATGTTCCACATGGTTTTAATGTGGACATTGATGTCAATGCTTTCATTGACAATTCTTGAGCACTTGACTTCTGCATAATTTTTAATGTACAACCGTTCAAACCTGGTTTGAGTCTTGGGTTTCAGCTTTAGATTGACAGTTAGTATTTAATTATTGTTTATACTTTCATGAGTTTCCCTCTTTTTTGTGCTTTTTGGTTTCTGGTCACTAGGGGTCACTGTTGTGAATTTTTATGCTAGCAGTGACCACATTGAGCCTTTTTTCGACACCTCCAATAATTTTACACAGAGGTCCTGGATATTTATCCATATTTTCAACATACTGTGCTATTTTTAGATGGTAAATTTAATTATCAGTTATATGGGGGGTTGTCTAACGATAAAGATAATTTCTAGTTGATATTTAGCTTAACACATATATAGATTTATACATTTGTTTCGGTTTTGGCCACTGGGGGTCGCTGTTGAGTGTCAAGAGTTACACCAGTGATCCCACTGGGCTCTTTTTTTCGGATACTTCCGCTTGTTAGGACTCAGTGGTATTTTTTGTTTTTGACCACTAGAGGTTATTATCTTGTTCTAGTTTTGGCCACTGGGGACTGCTGTAGAGTACCAAGAGTCCTTCCAGTATACTGGTGACCCCGTCAGGCTCTTTTTGGATACTTTCCCTTGTTAGGACTTAGTGGATTTTTTATCAAACAGTTTTTTGGACTAATTAAGATTACATTAGGTACAATTACTTGCAATTAAATAAATAAAATACCGCGCCTAACTGGTGTGTGAAAACAGCTGCCAACACTAACGAATGACTGAAATCATATAAACATATATAGAAAAAAAGTGTAGCGCTAAAGTGACTGAAATGATTAAAGGGTTTTAGAAACAAGGGGAGGTAGAGCACAAATTTACAAATGGCTTATAACCTCGGCTTGGTCAAAAAACCGGATAAATATATACACAAGTGATGTGATAATTTTTCTAAAGCATTACCAGAGTACAATACTCTATAAATAAGTGCAAATGTGCAAAAGAAATGTGCAAAATGTGCATAAAATATGGAGTAAGAGATTAAACAAAAGACTCAAAGGTCTGTATTTAACTGGGACTGAAATATGACGAAACTGTCCAACATATTAATAAGGAAGTGTTAATCCCATATAAGTAATGAAGATTCAAATCATATAGTCCATATGTTGTCTGATGTAGTTGACATAAGGGGGGCCCAAAGGCAAAATATCCTTCTAGTGAAGGTACTCCGACTCAGAGGGGATCAAAGCAGGTATCCTTGCAATATAAAGATTCAAGGGAATGTAAGGTAGAATACTCTTACCGACTTCGGTGGACTCACAAGCCGTGGGCGGTGAGTCATGCGAGCTTGCACTGTCCCGTGATAGGTGACAGTAGGGAAGTGGATGATACACCTGGAGACGTCCTCATTGGATGGAAAGCCTGGAGCTTGTCCTGTAGATCAATTCTTAGCTGTGATGGTTGCATTAGTTTTCACTTTTAGGCTTTCTTTTTTTTATTTCCATCTGATGATCTGTACTGTAGGAAGTAACTTCTCTAGAGCAACATAAGCCTTCATTTTTTATTTGCGGAACGTGGGTCCTATGGAATGTATTGGAATCTGATATACTGGTGGATGAGAGGATCCTGATGGACGTTTGAAGTTGCCGTCTGTGACTGACCGCTCACTCCTGTTTGTGCCTATTAGACCTCTGTAATAGGGGTCCTACAGTTCCGTGTTGGAGCATCCTGACCCATCCCAGGATCTTGTTGAATGGCCAGTGTCTCCCCTGCCTCGGAGCTGTGATCAGAAACCAGAATGTAAGATCTCTGTTAAATTCTAACCATTGTCCAGCCTCTCTGTGAATTCATTGCCAGCATTTAAGACTTACTGGTCAGATCATCAGATGGAAATAAAAAAAAGAAAGCCTAAAAGTGAAAACTAATGCAACCATCACAGCTAAGAATTGATCTACAGGACAAGCTCCAGGCTTTCCATCCAATGAGGACGTCTCCAGGTGTATCATCCACTTCCCTACTGTCACCTATCACGGGACAGTGCAAGCTCGCATGACTCACCGCCCACGGCTTGTGAGTCCACCGAAGTCGGTAAGAGTATTCTACCTTACATTCCCTTGAATCTTTATATTGCAAGGATACCTGCTTTGATCCCCTCTGAGTCGGAGTACCTTCACTAGAAGGATATTTTGCCTTTGGGCCCCCCTTATGTCAACTACATCAGACAACATATGGACTATATGATTTGAATCTTCATTACTTATATGGGATTAACACTTCCTTATTAATATGTTGGACAGTTTCGTCATATTTCAGTCCCAGTTAAATACAGACCTTTGAGTCTTTTGTTTAATCTCTTACTCCATATTTTATGCACATTTTGCACATTTCTTTTGCACATTTGCACTTATTTATAGAGTATTGTACTCTGGTAATGCTTTAGAAAAATTATCACATCACTTGTGTATATATTTATCCGGTTTTTTGACCAAGCCGAGGTTATAAGCCATTTGTAAATTTGTGCTCTACCTCCCCTTGTTTCTAAAACCCTTTAATCATTTCAGTCACTTTAGCGCTACACTTTTTTTCTATATAGGTACAATTACTTGCTCCGGTACAGTTTTCTGATTTTGGGATAATGATTAGCGTTCTTAATTGAGTTACAAGTAATAGGATCCCTTTTTCATTATGTAGTTCCCAACTTACATGTACTTTTTAATAGCCATTAAACATTTTCCGTAGTTTTTCATTTATATCCTATATAGGGTGAGATAAATCCATGTCAATAACAAAGAGCGCCATTTTTTTGCTGAGGCTATGGCAGGAGAAGCTGTGGACAAGGAAGCAGAATAAGCCACTCTGGCAGCTGCGACAGACTGAGCAATAGTCTCTGCTTGGGTAACAGAGGATAAGGAGGATGAGGATGGTTTAGTAAGCCAGTCCACCACCTCATATGCATGCTGTGGCTGAATAGCAACATCATTAAACAGAGAACATGGTGCCCTGCCTGAGGACAGACCATGTCCACCTTTGCCTGTGGACACAGATGCTGCTGGCCCCCTCACTGTGCCATGGGAACATCTGCCTCTCCTTGTTGACCTCCCAGATATGATGGGGGCTTATTATCGAAATAAGAAAGGCGAAATGTGTACTTGGATGCACTTTAATCAATGAAAAGTGGTGTTTGGTGCACTTTACCTATAGTACGTACTACACAGACACACTCCACTGACACACTACAATATACTGTAGTAAAACTGCACTGACGCACTTCAATATACTGCAGTAAAAGTGCACAAACGCACTTCAATATACTGCAGTAAAAATGCACTAACAGGGCATAGTTATCATTACTTTTTCCAATTAATGGCTCTGACAGTTTTCTGTGCCCTGATTGGGCAAATCATTCATTTCTTCAGCCAATCAGGGCTTCCAATGCACTGTGCAGGGCAATGAATTGTGGGGTGCTCGGAAGGCAAACAAAGGGGCGAACAGCCAATGTTCGGCCCAAATTCATGCTTGGGCTGAACCATTTCCCCAACACTATTGATTTTTTGTTTGATGGAGAGCAGTAATGCCTCATAGTTTATCTGGTATATAGAGAAGCTTTATTCCCAGGTAACTAATAATAGAACTGGCAGCCCAGGAGAAGCCAGAGGACACTGTGGTGGATTTTTTAAGATGTCTGGAAAGTACAATAGGAAGCATATAGGCTTTAGATATATTTGCTTTGTAAAGAAAGACCTGGCTAAAGTCATGCAGTACTTTAATGATTGTTTGTTCACATAGTTCACATAGTTCACATAGTTAGTAAGGTTGAATAAAGACACCAGTCCATCCAGTTCAACCTGAGTGAGTGTGTGTCTACAACCCTGGCCCTTGTCCCTAACCCTGTACATCGCACACTCACATCAGTCCCTACCCTCAATCCAAGGTCCCCATTCATATACTAGGGCCAATTTTGGACAGAAGCCAATTAACCTACCAGCATGTCTTTGGAGTGTGGGAGGAAACCGGAGTACCCGGAGGAAACCCACGCAGGCACAGGGAGAACATGCAAACTCCAGGCAGGTAGTGTCGTGGTTGGGATTCGAACCAGCGACCCTTTTTACTGCTAGGCGAGAGTGCTAACCACTGCACCACTGTGCCGCCCTTTAAGTCAAGGGGTAATTAAGTCAAGGGGTTATTAATGCCCTGTACACAAAGTCGGACATTGATCGGACATTCCAACAACAAAATCCATGGATTTTTTCCGATGGATGTTGGCTCAAACTTGTCTTGCATACACATGGTCGCACAAAGTTGTCGGAATTTCCGAACGCCAAGAACGCAGTGACATACACCACGTACAACGAGACTATAAAAGGGCAGTTCAGTACCAAGCGCGGCACCCTTTGGGCTTCTTTTGCTAATCTCGTGTTAGTAAAAATTTGGTGAGAGATGATTTATGCTTTTTCAGACTCGAGGTTTTCAGATCGTATTTCCGCTGTTCAGTTTGTGCTTGTGGGTTTGTATCTGGTCTTCAGTGCGTGCAGTGATTTACCATTGACTTGTCATTGTGTTCTTGTCCGTTCGTTACTGAATTTCAGGTTGCTCTTCACAGGCCTTGCTGTTCTTCAGTGCGTTCTGACTAGCCGACCGTTTTTTAGCCATGTTGCGTGTACATACTCATCATAGAGTTCGTGCTGTGCGGGGGCTTGGTGTTGGGGTCCTTACTTTGACACAAGCCCAGTCCATGAACAGGACGAGGAGTTCATGGACCAAGAATTTGTTGCTCCAGCGTGACCAATTCTGTCACATGCCTTTGCTCCATGAGAACCGTGAGAATAATCTTGACGATTTCAGGAACTTTTTCCAGATGACGGACCCCGTATTTCACCGTTTGTTGGCTTTGCTGACCCCTTATATCAGCAGGCAGGATACCTGCATGAAGCAAGCCATCACTCCGGAGCAGAGGCTAGTCGCCACCCTGCGGTACTTGGTGACGGGGCAATGGGGAGAAGCCTGCAGGACCTCAAGTTCTCGACAGGCATCTCCCCCCAGGCTCTGGGGATCATTATCCCAGAGACCTGTTCTGCCATCATCCAGGTCCTGCAGAAGGAGTATATTAAGGTAAGATTTGTATCCTTTAACATCACATTTTATTGTATTTAATGTTTGATAATGTATTGTATTTCTTTCCTCATTCCCTAATTACCATGATTGTAATTTGCTGTGAATGTCCCCTTTGTCCTCATGCATGCTGGTAACTTTTTAATTTTTTTTTTTGTCCTTCATACATATTTGCCTTCACTTACCTCTCCAGCATGCTCTCCTGGGCCTATATCCACCTTGTCTACTCAATTAACAATGTATTTTGTCAGCTGAATAGTAGTGCTTTACCCTAAACACCCCCTTGTGTGAATGTGTTAAAATGTGATTTGTGCTTGAAATTCAGGCAGAGTGCCAGATTTTTTTTTTGGGGTCCCAAAATCATTTGCAACCCTCCCTCTCCCCAACTGCTAACTCAGCTAATACCAATCCTCTATCTATCCTCAGTTCTCTATCTGCTGACTTTACCAAACCTATACACACTATACCCACCTCTTTTGTGGTTATATTTATGGATGAATTCCCCAAAGCATGTAGTGCAAGGGCCTGCCTGAATACTTTCAAATGGTAATGTTAAAAGTTTTTGTATCCTATTATTATATTATTATCATTCTAATAGCAGAATGTAAAAATGTGCTAAAATGTGTACAGTGTGTATTTATATCTTTGTATTATGACACTTCTTACCTGTCCACTGGGCTGCCAATAGTGTAAGTAAGGAGGGGCTGGCCAAAGCAATACACATTATTTAGGCATTCATCTCTCAATGAAGTGGAGAGGGTTACCTGGCCAAAACATCTCCCTCCCTAAAATTTTTAAAATAGCCCATGAGAGGGGGGGAGAAATCTGATAGGTGGACCTTATACCTTTGTCCTTAAATACTCCTGTGACAGACATAGCCGGGAGAGAGACTTTTGGAGGGGACTGTATGCTAGCCTCTTGCCAATCGATCGTGGTCCCTGGCATTTGGGGGAACGGTGCTCTTTGTGAGCTGTATGCCTGGGGACCCTTGAGGCGTTATTACTGTGGATTCAGGTCCTGGTCCCCCAGGACACACAGACTCTGGGGACCCTTGGATTTGCCATATTGGAATAGTGACTGATTCATACCGTTGGGACTCCTACTGTTAAATGCTAATGTCATCAATTCCAGCTACCTGTCTGTTGTCTGATAAAATGTGTATTGTAAATAAGTCTCTAGTATGGGATCTAAGAGTCATTAGATCCCCATTGTTGTTTGTGTTTAATTAGCTCTGCTATTGTGATAATATTGATTGGATTTTCTGAACTACAGGACGGCCAGTCTGGCCTAAAGGTCATGTCTGAGTCATCTAGGCTGTCTAAAGGGATTATTTAATTAGCTCATGTTAATTAGGTTAATTAGGTTACAGCTGTATTGTTAGAGTAATATGAGCAGGTCTGCACCTCCTCTTTTAGTGTATAAAAGAGCCTGTATATTGCAATAAAAGAGATTCCTGGTTGAACTTACAGCCTGCCTGGTGTTTGTTCTGAGCTATCACAACTGGGTTAGAATGGCACATAGCTGTAGTTCTAATCCCGGAGCATTGGATGACCGAGCAATCAGATGTCGCGATCTGCAATCTGATTCTATAGCAGCAGAGGAGTGCCGGGAGAGTGGAACCGAGCGAGCAGGGGCTCGTTACAACTCCCTAAAATAAATCTTATACTGATGTTGGCCAAGAATGTTTGTGTCTATTCTGCTTTCCATGTTTATGTGCAAAATGATTAATTTATTTTTATTGTTTGACTCCACAGTTTCCTTCCAACCCACAGGAATGGCAGACTGTGGCCTCCAACTTTGCCCAGCGGTGGGACTTTCCTAACTGCGGAGGGGCAATTGATGGGAAACACATCCACGTCGTCCCACCACCCAACTCGGGGTCATACTATTACAACTACAAGGGGTTCAATAGTATTGTGATGTTGGCGGTAGTGTCGGCTCCTTACGAGTTCCTGTATGTGGGTGTGGGGAAGAATGGCCGCATGTCAGATGGTGGAGTCATTGCCCACACAGAGTTCTATAGGCGTCTCCAGAATGGCAGCTTGGGCTTGCCACCTCCAGAAGACAATGCGGAAGGACTCCCATTCATCTTTGTTGCGGATGAAGCGTTTGCGCTGGGGGACCATCTTATGAGGCCATTCCCTATGAGGACCCTCGCCCCGGACCAGAGGGTTTTTAATTACTGGAAGGCCAGAGCCTGCAGAGTGGTGGAGAACACATTTGGAATAATGGCCAGCCAGTTCCGCCTATTTCTTACACCGATACACATGGCAGAATGGCTTGCTGTGTTCTCCACAACTTTTTAAGGAGAAATTCTGTGAACTATGCTGGCTCAGTTGGGCATGAAGCCAGAATTAATATAAATGAACCAAACCTGACGGCGCTTGAAGCTGGCCGTCCTGGCTTGCCCCCCTAGAGTGCCCGCGAGGTCCGTCTAAGATACATGGAACACTTTGTGGGTAGGGGGGCCATCAATATGCCAGACAATGTCTGAGACATTTTTTAAATAAAAATATATTTTAAACTGAACAAATATTTGCTTAGATTTACTGCTTGGCTTTCTTTTAGCTGACCATGACCGAAATTTGGGGAGTCCTGAAAATGGCGTGACTGTAAAATTAGAAAGCACTGTTGGGTGTTATTTACTAAAGGAAAATACACTTTGCACTACAAGTGCACGTGAGACTGCACTGAAACTGCACTTGTAGTGCAAAGTGGATTTGCCTTTAGTATATAACCCCCGTTGTCACTGAAAACACCAACTTTACAACAAAAAATGCTTTTGAGCATTGAAAAAAGAAGTCACACATTGTTGATTATCAATCTTTTTAATCAAAGCACAATCACATGTGCATTTATACAAGGTTTTTAAAACAAACCAACATGTCTGTTGTATAACAATTTTTTAGGTCACATTAAAAAGTCGAAATTGCCTTTTAAGGTAAAACAGGCATGTTTAAAACCAATACACAACTCTGGAACTTACAAAGTTCAACTTTTGTAGAAATTGAAGGCAATATCAGACATGAGTATTTATAAACTGTGTTTGATATTGCATTCAGCAGATGGAGTGAAGTCACCCCTGGAAAAGCCAAATTTTGAAGATGCACACAAATTGCCGAATGTCAACATGTGCTAGCTGCCATCATGGGGGATCAATGGACGTGTTTTGTGGGTGCAACCCCTTCCTCTCAGCTACTTTATTATTGAGGAAGGGGTAGCACCCACATTGATCTCCAGTGATGGCAGATAGCACATGTTGACACAGTGTATGCATCTTCAAAATTTGGCTTTTCTATAATATGTCACAAAATTTTCAAAAAGTTGTCAGAAAAACAAAGCAGAAATAAGTTAGGGATTTCTAGGAGTTTTAAATTCTCCCTTAAACATCAATGATGTTCTTCATTTTGTTTTGAACATCATTGATGTTTTCCTTGATGTTTTCCAAGTCCCTATTACACCCCATTATCTCCCCGATCAGGATCTGGGCACTTTCACTGGTGAAATGACCTTCATCCACAACATCATGATCACCTAAAAATATATAAAAAAAACACCATGTATTATAAATATGCAGGCATCCATCTCTTACCTGAAGCTGTTGTCGCAGACACTCACCTGTTGTGGTAACTATTTCCACAACGTCTCCCTCCTCCTCCTCTGGTTGTGTTTGTGGGATTTCCACTTCTTCATGAGGTGGGGGGTCGGTTGTCTCCTCTAATGAGTGGTGTCCTCCGAGTCTTTTCTCCCCTATGTAAAAAAAAAATAGCTATACTTAGCACACAGATATTTGATGGCAGAAATAGGAATATGAAACATTGCTTGGAAGTGGGGTACAATTGTCTGTTTTGGCAGAGTTGCAAGATAAAGAAATATTTTTTTCCTTTGTCAAGCTTGAATACTTACCTGTTTTGGACAAGCTTCACAGATGGAGACACCCCTATAGTATACAATGGAGCACCTGTGTGGGCCCCCTAATAGAAAGGGTGTTCTGGTGTCCCATTCTAGTGTTCCTGCGTCCAGATGTGTAAACAGCTGCTGAGTGTCCTCTCCTTACACAGAATCTAGTTTGCATTTCATTCTAGTTACAAACCCATCTAGACAACAAACTTATTTTAAGAGAAGTAGGCCAGAAAAAATGTATTGAAATGCATCTGGACAAAACATGGTGTTTTTATTGGCCGAACGAACAATGTTTCCTACGAACGAATAATGTGTCCATGAACATGAAAGTTTCCATTTTAAACTGTACAACAGTATAAAGAAAAGCACATGGAGCAGCACGAACATATTAAAAATAAAGAATAGGAACACAGGACAACTACTTACTTTTTTGCAGCACTTTCCTGATCCTTCTATACTGATTGTGCTCCCTTAATTTGAGGTCCGACCACCGCTTCCTCAGTTGATCCCTGGATCGTCGTACCCCAAAATTCTTCTGCAGACTCTTCACAACTTTCGCCTTGATCTTGGCCTTTCTGACATTTGGGTTGGGGTAAGGTCCATACTTCCCCTCATAGTCGGCCCTCTTCAATATGTCCACCATCTCCACCATCTCAACAAAGGACATATTTGATGCCTTAAATCGTCTCCTCTGGGATCGTGACATTTCTGGCTCCGGGCTTTCCTCCTCCTCCTCCTTCTCGTTGCTGTAATTAGCACGCATCTGCTCTGTCTCCGCCATGTGCTCTTCCCCACTGCGCCGAACGAGAAGGGGCAGGGAATAAACTAGAAAGAACATCAGGGGTGGGCGAAGTTTCATGCATGTGCAGTGTATATAAAGCGTGACATGCATGCGTAGTACGTTCGATCTGTGAGCGGAGGAAGGAGCATCGGAAGCGCCGATCGTGATAACGAAGGTAACATTTAAACTTGGGCCTATACTGCTTATTGATTGAGGCCTCTATTGGGACATGATTAGGAGACTTTAGCCTGACATTAGTGTTTGTCTTGTGTATTGCAGATAAAATGGATGGCTTCAATGACCACAACTTCCTCCCCCTGTTCATAGACAAATACAGGGAGCTGCCCTGTCTGTGGCAGGTGAAACACCCACAATATAATCATAAACAAAAGAGGCAGGCATCGCTGGAGAAACTGCTGGAGTTGGTGAAGCCGGTGGTCCCCACGGCAACCATCCCCTATTTAAAAGCCAAAATTGGTGGCCTGAGGAGCACTTATCTTAGGGAACGCAAGAAGGTCCAGGATTCCCAGAGATCCGGAGCTGCAGCAGATGACGTTTATGTCCCCAGGCTGTGGTACTATGAGAGACTGCGATTTCTGTCAGACCAGACTGAAGTCAGGGAATCCCTCTCAACCCTTCCTTCCACTCTTCCTTGCACCCTATCTTCCACCCCAGCTGAGGCTTCCGATGTCCAACCTGGGACTTCCAGCCAGTAAGAAGTGGAGGAGCCCAGCTTGAGCCAGGTATAGCATTCTTCTACAGATTTCTGGGCAAAACATAAATGATGTTTACTAGATATTATTATTGATCACTAATTGCTGATTTAATAAAGGCGTTTACATATCAATAGACAGTAGTGGGCAAAAATAATTGGGACAATAATGAAAAATGCTGGGGTCAGAATGATAATCTTTTATACTTCTTAACATTCAATTTGCAACAGCCGAGAGGTAAAAATTGCATGTGATTGATGAAAAAAAAACTAAACCTATGTCCCTTTTTCATACACAGGAAGACCTCAGCCAGGAGGAGGCTGTGGAATGTGGCACACAGGAGGAGGCTGTGGAATGTGGCAGCCAGGAGAAGACGGGTGTTAGTGGCAGCCAGGAGGTGGCCGGGGTAAGTGGCAGCCAGGAGGAGGCCGGGCCCAGTAGGAGCCTCACAGAATTCCAGGTTCCTCCCCTCCGCCTTCCAAACAAAAGACCCAGGAAGGGGAGTAACTTGGAGGATTCAGCACTCAGGCTGATTCAGGAGCTTCTGCGTCCCTCAGAGCCACCCCCACTTGTGAAGAGGCCTTTGCCTGCATAGCTGCCACCAAACTGCAAGATATGCAGGAGGGCCAACGCCTCATGTGTGAGGACATCTTTTATAAAACATTAACTAAGGAGGTTAAGGGCGAAATCACACCCAATACCCACCTGTGTGAGCTGCATCATCCTCCTCCTCCTGTAACAACTCCACTACCACAGACACAGCATGGAAGGAAGAGTGGAAGGAAGACAAGAAAGTGATGGCCTGGGTTCAGTCTGGTCTGACAAAAGATGCAGGCTCTTGTATGACCACAGCCTGGGGACATACATGTCATCTGCTGCTGTTTATGATCTCTTGGACTTCTGGACCAGATTGTACTCCCTGATATATGGACTCCTCAGGCCACCGATTTGGCAGTAAAATAGTTGATGTGTGCCCTGGGGGCCAAAGGCTTTGCCAATTTCTGCTGTTTCTCCAGCGTTGCCTCCCTCTTTCTTTGGTTAGGACCCCTTAATACATTTTTGTTTTTTTAATTATACTCGCCTATGTGTGTTTTCCTTCAAAAAGGACAGTTTGTTTGTGAGGAGGTAGGTACATTTCAAAAATACAATGTGAAATTAACAAGAGACACCAACACCAAGCAACCTCCTTGAGATTAAATAATACAAGATAATAATGGTGTTGTGGTAACACAAAACACACCCAAAACTATTCTGGAGTAAAAATAAAAAAAAATACAAAAATAAAACACAAGATCAGGATTAAAAAAAATCCAAAATAAGAAAATTTAGTCTAAAAATATCAAAAACATTTTTTTTTTTCAGTAGATGTGACAAATAAAAATATTATATTCATGAAATCACGATAAATAATAAAGAAAGAAGTTTGTGAGAACTCTGTGTGAATATGAGCAGGAAAACAACTTCATTCTTCTAGCATTATAAAGAAGAAGAGAGTGCACTGCATTAAACAATTTAAAACATAGCAGCCTGACGAAAATGCTATATCCATTCTGAACGCTAATTTTACCAGACCGAGCAGTTCCGTCTTGGAATTTATTCTGAGCATGCGTGGCACTTTGTGCGTCCGAATTGGCCACACACGGTCGGAATTGACGTGATTGGATTTTGTTGTCGGAAAATTTTTTAGCCTGCTCTCAAACTTTGTGTGTCGGAAATCCCTATGGAAAAAGTCAGATGGAGCCCACACACAGTCAGAATTTCTGACAACAAGCTCCGATCGCACATTTTCCGTCGGAAAATCCGACCGTGTGTACAGGGCATAAGGGAAAGGATGACATTGTCTGCATATAGTCCTATCTTGTACTCTTTGTCCCCTATTTTGAAGCCTGAGATATTTGGGTGTAATCTAATAGTTTGTGCAAGTGGTGCCATCATTAGCACAAATCTAACAGAGGAGAGAGGACAACCTTGTCTGGTGCCATTAGTCATATTAAAGGAGATGGATAAGATCCAACAACAGCAACACAATTAGGTACATTATTTTACCTGTGCAAAAAGAAACAACATTTATGGTGCTACATTACTATAGGCTTAAAAGGGCCCTGCTCATAAGCTTACATAGCTTACAATCCAAAAGTGATCACAACTCAACTTTCATAGTGGACATCAGGGAACAAAAGGCTATTATTAACTAGGCAACACATTTTAAGGTTCAACAACTCTCCCCACCCCACCTATCCCCAATTTGTTGTTAGGTGCAAGATTCTCAAAAACAAAATGGAGGATAAAAAAATAAAAATAAAGTACCAACAAACTGCAGCACAGCACCCCATTCCCCATTAGTTCCCACACATACATTTCTGATTATAGTAAACCAAAGCTACATTTCTGTCTACATTAAGTAAAGTTAGGAGTTATAAGAGTAGAACAATTGACATTTGTTAGTAACAACAAAAAAAGTATCAGCAGATGCGTATTAACACATGGTCAGACAGGAAAAAATACACACAAAATTGAAGCCATACTAACAAAAACCCACTTTTGAGAAACAAATGCACAACAATTACAGTAAACACACAAAACAGTCTTTGTGGGGGGTTGGTCATTATGCACAATATCACCTACCCCCCCCCCCCCCCCCCCAAAAAAAAAAGAAGGGAAAAATATGCAAGGACAGACAGCAAATAGTCTGGCCTCTTTTCAGGCAAAGCAAGCCCCACTACTGCAGTCCTTTAAATAACATAGGTTGTATTGCGAGCGTGCCTACATATGCCCAATAAAGGACACACCCACCAGTTTAATTCAATCTGTCTATTCTTTATGCCTAAAGTATCTGCACTTGATTGCAGGCACACCATCTCTCTCCAACTGTTTAGCCCTTGGCTATGTTCATCAATTTACACACTACAGACCAAAGATCTAATAGCATGAACAGAAAGAAAGCAAGTTATATAAGCATATGTGACTGAAATGTCCAAGTCCCTGGGCACGCTCAGTGCTAAAAAAACACAGCCAGTTACTGATCCCTGCTATCAGCAGTGATTCCTCAATGGCAGGATAATGGAAACAAGATAGCCAAAATGTCACAAAAGAGCATGGGCTCTTCAGTCTGTCATGGATTTAAGGAGGAGCCCCTTGCCCCCAAAAAATTTAAAAAATGTGTGGCCTCCCCCACAATCACTAATACACCAGTATCTGAGCATACAGTCCTTCAGGCCAGGAAAGGGGGGTGGAAGAGCAATTTATCATTGTACTTATGTGAGTAGATGCACAATATTCTTTACACAAAATCTGCAGGTTGCACTATGGAATGCATGGAATGCTTGCTTATCCCTTACATGCCTTAATGTACATGGGGGCGTGGAGATGCAACCAGTGAATCCCTGCTGATGTACCCTGGAGGTCCTGAGTACCATTCAACAACCTGTTACTGTGACAATGCCATACAGACAGATTAATACTGACAACATGCTGCTATAAGACCACCTATATTTTGGGTCTTAGCACTTGGTAAGAGGCTGCAATTGGTGTTGGTGTGGAATAGACAAGGCTGCCTATTGTCATTCATGGATGAAAACATATTATTTTATTTGGACATTTACATATAGGTGGTGGACTTACACCAGGATTTATGTTTAATTATGTAATTTTAATGTGTATTTATAATGTTGGGACACATATCACATTTTTTGTAATAATATTATGATCCTTTGTATTGTAATACTTATAACCAACAGACATTGAATTTAGTAACACAGTGCAACATTTGTATTCATTTTAATTGCACTTTAGCACTGGTAGTATGTGTGGTCCGTGAAGACAGTTATGAGAGTTTTGATTTCGATTTCTTTTAGATGCAGTTTTTATACCATTTAGCTAATATATCTCAAAGTCAAAAGGCATGTTCAATGCACATGGTAGTACATATGGTACATAATTATATATACTGCAGAAAATGTATGCTTCAAATAAAAAAAATATTAAAACACGGTACTATCATTGTTTAAATAATGGGAAAAGATAAATATTGTATAAAAGCAAAAAAAAAAAAAAACAGTTAAATACAATTACAAAAAAAAAATGTAAAAGTTCTTAGAATATCTACGGTATGTTGGTGTTTCTGTGCATAGTAAAAGTCCTATAGTTACAAATATTGAAGTATACTGTTAAATATTTATATAAATGTTAGCCTGTTTATTAATCAGGCTTTAGCAAAAACAAGTTCCTGCATTTTAAACATTTCCAGACTTGTGAACACTGGTATTTACTATAGCACTTAAAAAAAAACAACCAAGGGAAGACAAGTCGTTTTTTTTCTGGTCTGGGCATGCTCAGTTTTTTCACTACAGAGATGTGTAAACTAGGAGAAGTCAATGCCTGTTTTTGAAATATATCACTTTATACAGACAAATTTGGAATTCTTTTAAAGCAGTTATTCTTTAAAATGTTCAACAAATGTACAGGAAGTATAAATTGCTTGAGATCATGTTTTAAACAAGATTTTTCTCTGCTTTGCACCTGGGAGGGGAACTCATTTAGATGGTCGCTAAGTTTTGTGACCATTAGTAAATTTGGAATTGTGACTATTTGTTGAATAAGTGCTTTAGTAAATTCTTTTTCCAACTAAAAGTAGTCATAATCCATGGAAATGAGACCATTTTCAGACTAGTTGCCGACTAGATGCTATAGTAAATATACCCAAGTATGTCAGAATTTTGGTCTTGGAAGCCATCTACTAAAATTTTATGTGGTTCAGCAAATTCTTTCATTTTCCGCTTAACGGTGTCAACTACATATTTGAACTGGTTAATTTGTGTTTGTATAACAGATATATACTGTATCTATAGAGATCAGCCTTAAGCACACTTTTAGGTGAGAGCAGCATTTATTTGATTGTGCTTTCTGAGATGGGTTGGTCTGAGACAGGAAACTCTGTTAGAGAGTTCTGTGCTGTGTGATGTGGGTCTGTGAAGGAGCCATTAATAGAGGCTAGCTGTTTTTTATTCACCAGCCCTCTGGAGCAGGACCATGCAGTCGGGGGGGGGGGGGGGCGGTGAGGCAGGGCCTCACCTGCGATGAACATTTATAAAAAATAAAATAAAAAAAGCAAAAAAAAAAAAAAAACTTTGAAGGGTCATAGCTCAGTGAACCAAACTTTTTTTTTTTTTTTTTTGGGGGGGGGGGGGGGTATGTAGCCTAAGTTTTTCCCCACCACTGGTAAAAATGCGGGGCCCCTATGACCTATGGTTCCAGAGATATGGGGCTCCTTGCACAGCCTGTCAGAATCTAAATACAGAGCGACCACTTTAAATACAAGCTGACACACTCTCTGTTTGCAGCAGACTGAGAGGTTGGGCTCACAGTGCCTCTCACTTCTTGTCAGAGGCACTGAGCTCAAAGAACAGCTTGGTGTCTTGGACCAATGTTAAAGTACCATCGGTCCCAGCTGTCCAATAAAAATGCTGCAGTGGAGGCACGCCTCTCACTGCAGTGTCATAGAAGGAGCATGTGTCTAAAAGAGAAATGCTTCCTTTCAGCCCAGCCCTCTTAACTACAAGGAAAAAACATGTTTTTGGGTATAAAATTTACCCACAATCCCACGTTTTTCTCACACAGTTAAGAGGGAGAAACTGATTATGTTGAAAAGGTAAAGGTTGAAAATTGCGCACACTTGTGGAATGACGCCAAACTTCAGTACTTAAAAAGCTCCATAGGTGTGGCTTTACATTTTTTTACAGGTTACATGTTTAGAGTTACAGAGGAGGTCTAGTGCTAGAATTATTGCTCTCACTCTAACAATCATGGCGTATGTAACCTGTGTGTATCTGGCTCTGATACTAGCCAGTGCCTCACTAGCCACTGACCTCACTGCACGTCCCTGCTTTGGAGAGGGGGGATGTAGCAGGGGATATAGCCAGTCTTTAATGGGAGCCTTTGTCCTAACTTGAATGAGTTGGTGCTGAGGCATCTGTACTCTGCTCTGTGGCCTGGGAGCGCCATCAGATGTGCTGCATGACGAGGAGGTGTGCTTTTTGCTGTCCTCCTCTCCTCCATCTTGAGCCGCCATCCTGCTTGCCCTTGTGAAGAAGTCTATGAGCCACTTCGACTGAGCTAGGTGTTGGCAGGTGGATGCAACTTTTGACATCCTGCAGCTTGTGTGGGATGTGTCGACAATGCCCGGGGCTGTAAACACTAAGTCGCTGCTGTAAGTTGCCTATCCCCACTAGAGATCTTACATTATGCAGCCATTCAGACTCATGGCCAGTTCTGCCCCCCCAAGTATATCATCTTTATCTGTATCAACTGTTTGAATAAAGATGTAATGTTTGCCTGTTGAAAGTTGTCAATAATTTCCATGGGTTGTACTTTAGTTTTAATATGACTGTATATTTGTTTACCAAATTTTGATAAAGAAAGGTTTATGAAACTGTAGATGTACAGTTGAATGCATAGCACCAAAAAGCCTGTATTGTCACATATTTATCAAATAATTACGTACTGCAAAGCAAAACTGAGCAAAGGCCTGTACAATAACTGATTTGTGGGAATTAGACATTTCTAGGATTAGAAATTCATGTATTCATGTATACTCATGTATAGCCAGGTTGCAACATTGTTAAAATCTATTATCTATCTATTTAATATATTTTTATTATTGTACAGAAGATATTCCACAACCTCTTACATATATTTGGTTTCTGCTCTCATTGTTATAATTTTAAATTATCTGTTTCTCGAATTTGAACATCTTTCATAACTTTTTTTTATATTTGGACCATAGTACACTACTCTAAGCAGAATGTTAGCAAAGGAAACTTCAAAGAAAATATCTGCTGACATTTCTTTTATAAATGCATTTATTTACAAATATATGCTCCTAATAAAATCCATTCAATAAAAATATCTGACCTTGACATTTCACTTCACAATGTAAAAATGATGTGCATGACTTTTAAAGGAAACTATAATGGTCTATACAAATATTTTCTGCACTTTAACTGTATGCCCAGCTAACACAAATGCAAATCGTTAACTGTTTACATTTTGCTGAGTACCAGAGGAAACATTTTAACTTTTTTTGTGCATATTTTACTGTTATATATATGATTCAATCCCTATGATGTCTCCTTCATCATATTATAGTATTTTTGCACAGAGACATTTTAATTTCTCTGTGTAAATTAATGTTTTCCTATTTGGAAGTGTATTTAGCAAAACTCATCCATTCCATACATAGCTGTTTTCATGCTTTTTCTTTACGCAGTTAACACCAATATCGATCTTCCACTTTACAATCACTGAGAATATCAGGGAAAAAATGTAACATTTGTTTTGTATATTTTAAAAACATTATATCCCTTACTTGTGGTCTGCAAACTCTCAACACCAGCATTTGTGCCCTCTGTGCCACAGCGCCCGACTGACACTTTTACACCATTTCTGGACCTGTCCAATTATCTTATTGGGACCGTTTTGACCTTTGTAGCAGCAATTACTAAGCAACAACTTCATAAAGATCCTCTTACTCAGCTCTTTGGCACCCCCATGCCATCCATAAGTGACACTGTTCGGCCTCCTACTGCAATTCGTCATGGGTAACCACTTGTTTCTTGGTGGCAAATAAAGCGATCCTGCATGGTGCTTTAACTTTTGGTCATTAGATTATGTATGGAGTTCAAATTGATTTCCATCCATGCCTCCACAAGAATAGTGTCATTGTATCTGACTAAGTTATCTCATGAACTTACCTATGGGTGATGTTATCAACTATATATATCAGTTATATATCTTTTTTCAACTTCTGTGTGTCACATCAGACTGGTGGCGGCCCGTCCATTAGGGGTGCAGGGGTGCCGCCCCCCTAATCCATGCGCCCGGCCCCTAATCTACATGCAGGGCGCCAGATACATGGATTTCAGTGGCTCTAATTGGCTTAAAAAATGGGTGGGCCTAGGGCACAGAGCACTGCGCCCTGAGCCCACCCAGTTGTATGACATTAGCAAATTAGTATTCGCTAATGTCTTCCTGTTTATCCTCACAGTCAATCAGGAAGCTGGTCCTGTGACCCTATTGTCTGGGAGTTCTAAGACCCCATTGGCCAGGAGTCCGAAGTCCTGATTGGCCGGGAGGCGAAGCAGCGACCACCGGGACATGGAGGAGACAGAGGGGGGAGGCCGCAGCTGCAACCTGGATGGGGTAAGTGCCGATCGATCAGCGAGCCAGCGATGGGGGGTGGTGTGGGGTGGAAGGTGGGAGCGATGGGGGGTGTAGAGGTCTCAGGTTTGTTTGCCACCCCCCTGACCAAAGGAGCACCAGCCGCCACTGCATGAGACAGTCTATGGGGTTGATTTACTAAAACTAGAGAGTGCAAAATCTGGTGCAGCATTGCATAGAAACCAATCAGCTTCCAGTTTTTTTTTTGTCTAAGCTTAATTGAACAAGCTGAAGTTAGAAGCTGATTGGCTACCATGCACGGCTGCACCAGATTTTACACTCCCCAGTTTTAGTAAATCGACCCCTATGTGTACTACATATATTCGTTATTGCATATGTACTTCTTCTTGGTGATTTATCCATTCTGAACATTGATGGTGACTGTATTTCTTTTCTTTTTGAAAAAAAAATCAATAAAATATACTTAAAAAAATATATATTATTAAACCAAAATAATATTACCTGCTTTTATTTATATTTGCAAAAGTAGGCATTTATTTTGCCAATGGGCCTCTACTGCTTTAGGAAATCTACTCCATTGACCCTAAAGTAAAGCACGTTCACTTTCAAAGTGATTTACTTGGTGAATGAGGTGAAACAAAGTGAATATTCCTTTTGGAGAATACCCAATTATGTGCAAGGAAATGTGTAAAAAAACCTAGGTGTTTTTCTTGCAGATAATAGAATGATTGACGTCAGAACAACTTCACCTTATTCACTAAACCACCATTCATATCTTTGCATTGCAGAAACTAATACGGAGGGGTTTATTTTCTAAAGGCAAATCCACTTTCACTACAAGTGCACTGGTCCGTATACTGTATATTTGCACCACATACTGTCTCTATATCAACCTGGGACTCTCCTTTCAGTTTATCCATATTTTAGTGGGCTTCACTTAAAGTGGACTGTTCATAACACTAACCTATTTGACAGCTTGGTAGATTTTGGAAAATGAGCTAATGGAGGTCCGCAGTGTGTTTGTTTAAGCCGATACCCGGCCAACATCACCGCATGGTACCTGCCTCTGCTCTCCTCCTTGATCCCATGAATGCATGTCTGGGTCAAATTGTTAAAGCCGTTATGATTTATGGTACGGTTTATTACTGTACTACCTTCAATCACCTGGAGGATCCAGGGATTTGAGTTAACAAGGTCTGCAGGGTGAAGGACACCTCATATTACTCTTTCCCTTGATCCTACCAATTGATGCCTCTCCTATGTGTCTCAAATTGTTATGACACCTGAGGCACTATATGCAAAATCTGTGTGACCTTTTGTCTTGTGGGTGTGCACACCTGTGGCTACTTTGTTCTTAAAAGTTTTTTTAATTTTATATCATCTGCCCATTATCTCTATGTATTTTTGTATTCTATGTTCAATCATTAAAGCAATTTCATTATTAGGTGAAGACCGCTGTTTGCCCTATTCTTTGTCCTAAATCTGAACTTTATGTGTCTTTCCCTTTTTGTTTTTTCTATATGTTATTTGAGTTCAGGGCAAAAGGAAAAGGCGTCACCCATATTGGGTGAGTCGGTATCCCTATATCTATCTGTTTTGAATGCTGGCATCATTCAACATATTGGTCCTTTGATTTGATCTGAAACCCCCCTCTTTTTGCACTTGGCAGTGCAGTCACTGTAAATCTGAGGGGGACATGCAAGGAAAATAAAAAACAGTATTTTTGCTTGTACATGATTGGATCATAAAATCAGCAGAGCTTCCCCTCATTTCAGATCTTCCCCTCAAATCTACAGCTACTACACTTCCAAGTGCACTTGTACTGCAAAGTTGATTTGCCTTTAGTAAATCAACCCCTGATATTGTACACAGAGTGTTTTTTCTTGTACAGTAGGTGTGTGTTGCCATGCCATTTATTTCTAAAGCGATTGTAAAGGCTTGTGTTTTTTTTGTATAAAATTATAAACATGTTATACCTAACTGCTCTTTGCAATGGTATTTCACAAGGTGGCCCCTAACCTCCTCTTCTGGGGTCCTCTGTTGGTGCTCTAGGCTCCGCCTCTTTCTATGTGCACCTCTCGGCTCACTCCCAAGCTGGGCTGTGTGCATTCATAGTCACAAAAAACACAGCTTGGCCATGCTCTCTTCTTACAGGATTTTATCAACAGAGGCAGGAGCCAATGATTCCCACTGTTCTTACTGAGTCGTGTTAGGATACAGGTCAGTGCTTGATCAAGAGAGGGCTCAAGTAAGTATAAGGTGGGTGAGGGGGCAATACAACAACTGGAACATTTTTTCCTTACTTTAAAAGTGAATACGCTCTACTCCTTCATTAAATCACATTTATTGTGTGTTAATGTTTAGAGCTGATGTCCAGATGGGCTGGGCGGCACTCAGTCATTCATAGGCAGCTTTGTATTCTGACTGAGTTGGAGGGGTGGGCTGATGATGTCAAATTCTAAGATCCAGCCAATCAGAGGACGCTTTGCATTCATTGATAAAATACTGGTCTGCCTATGAATGGCTGAGTGCCACTCAGCCTGACCCTATTTTGTTCCAGGTGTGAGATAGGAAGGTCTTGTCTCACTGTCACACCTGGAACACAGTGCTGTATATTATATGTAGCTGAGGCTATACAAAGTTTATACAGTGTACCCAGTGGACGCACATGTTTTTAGTGAAGGAAATAGTTTGTTTGGGCCAGTATGGCCCAAACAAACTATTTAAAGTGAAAGTAAGCCTGGACACCAGCTTAAAAAAACTTGTTTCTGTATATAGTTGGTAATTTAATGTACATAGTAGTAACCATAATTAGTTATTATAATTATAATAGTCAGCTTTTTTGTTTCCTGCTTTGTAGTACTAAATAGTGATTGCACTTTACTGCTCTCTTTTACAGTCCAAGTCTATAGGTTTACCAATTCAATGATATTAATATAGTTCCCTTGTGGCTGGCTGATACAGATCTCAGCTTTGCCAAGAAAGGAGGCTGAATGACATGCAGAGCTCCCTCTGGTCGCTGGCCTACAACTTACTGCTCTGTGTGAGGCAAAATCACTGGTTCGCTGCTTAGGAAGAGACAGCCAATCAGTACCTCTTTCTGAAACAAAGCTGAAAAGAATAACATGAAGCCAGAGGCAAGCTAGCAGCCAGCAGGAACCACTTGTATTCAGCAACTACCTTCTTACCACTAAAAAAGACAAGATTATTTATTGTTAGCACTGTTCCTGCTCTGTTTCTAAATGCAGGTCATGCTGCTCTTGGATTGTGCTTTAGTGTGCTTTGAAAAACTGATCTATGCTCCCTACTGTGCTTATTTCCTAAGGATCCTGCTGTGAAATTTTCTAAAAGCCTGGACGATGTTTTGAAGACAGTCAGGAAAGTCTACATCCAAGTCAGTAGATTTAAAACATGCTAACATTCTTGCAAAGACTATTGTTTCACCACATTTTTCAAGATAACAGTGAAAAGGGGTATGTGTATTACTTTGAGTACTGGCTGCTGTTTAAGGAATGCTGAAGTCCTTTGAAGAACTGGAGAAGATTTGACAGGGAGAACAGCAACATCAACAATAATTCCTTCACAGCAATCCTATCAATGATGTCATACAAGGATGAGTTCCAACTGCAATGTCCATGTCACTGCTATGTGACTCATATTGTGAAGTACTCTCAACTCTGTAATAGAGTTAGCTTGGCACAAACGACTGTATCGCTGACTGTTACAGTTAATAAAAAGTTGAAGCGTTAGGGTAAACACAAAGGGGAATGAAAAATAGTGTGTGTTACCTCGAAGTTGAGAAACAACATATAACAATTGGAGTTAATTAAAAATACAAATTATATCTGTATCTCCGAAACAAACAAACAAAATTGCTATAGAGATACGTTTTAAAGTGGTTGTAAAGGCAGAAGGTTTTTAACCTTAATGCATTAAGGTTAAAAAAAACTTCTGCACTCAGATCTCCCCCCAGCCCCTTCCTTATACTTACCTAAGCCCGATCTCAGTCCAGCGATATGCACAAGAGCAGTGACTCTCTCAGCTCTCTCCCTCCTCATAGGCTCAAACACAGCAGTGGGAGCTATTGGCTCTCGCTACTGTCAATCACAGCCAGTGGTGAAGGAGCTGGGGGAGGGGTAAACACACATACCCAGCTTGAGAGTGAGCCTACACAAATGCCTCCATAGCAAGCATCTTGCTATGGGGGCACTAGGAAGAGGGAAGGAGTCAGGAGCCCCAGCAGGGGACCCGAGAAGGAGTATATATATGTGTATATATATATATATATAATGTTTGGAGGTTCTAAGTAATTTTCTAGCAACAAATATGGATTTTAACTTGTAAGCAACAAATGTGAGAAATAGGCTTAGGCATGAAAGGGTAAAGCACCATTAAAATCACGTCTCCTTTAAAAACAATCTTTTAAAAAAAATTATTTGCATTGATACCCTGGTACCCATACCTTTTTGTTGGCCAATAACTTGCATATTTGCTTTCAAAATGGAGACTTTTGATTTTTTTTTTGGTGCAAACTGAACCGGGAGCGTTCGGCCCATCACTGCTAAGGTATATTCACAAACAACAAGGATCAGTAGAAGTCCTCTATACGGTGCTTTAGCACAGCAAAGAACTCTTTTATATATAAAAAAGTCACTCTAACTTTAACTTATCTAACTAAAATTGAATGTCTTTCCTGAGTCTGTTTTTCCCAGAAAAAGCCACAACAACTGCATTTGTTAGCCAATTGTATTTTTGGGAGTTTAATTGACTTTACCCTACCCTGTTTCCCCGAAAATAAGACCAAGCGTAATTGTCAGTGATGGCTGCAATATAAGCCCTACCCCCCAAATAAGCCCTACCCTGTTTTCCCGAAAATAAGCCCTACCCTGAAAATAAGACCTACAAGGACTTTAACTAGGGCTTATTTGGGGGGTAGGGCTTTTATTGTAGCCATCACCGACAATCACGCTAGGTCTTATTTTCGGGGAAGCAGGGTAGTAGGTGGCTGGGACATGTGCTTCTCCACTGGTTAACCACTTGCCGACCGCCTACCGCATATATACTGCGGCAGAATGGCACGGGCAGGCAAAATCACGTACCCATACGTGATCCGCCTCCCGCGGGTGGGGGGTCCGATCGGACCCCCCCCGGTGCCATAGACGGTCGGCTCTCGTTCGCGGGCGATGGGAGGTGAGGGGGAGGCCATCCATTGATGGCCACCCCCTCCCGATCGCTCCCGGCGAATGAAAACGCTTCCTTTCCCTCTGTAATGTAAACAGAGGGAAAGGAAGTGATGTCATCTCTCCTCGAGCCGGTCTTTTCGTCCGGCGCAGAGGAGAGAAGACATCCAAGTAAGTGCACCAACACTACACTAACAGTAGAACACGCAGGCACACTTTTCACCCCCCTGTCACCCCCCGATCACCCCCCGATCACCCCCCTGTACCCCCTGTCACTCTGACACCAATAGCAGTGTTTTTTTTTTTTTTGCATTGGTGTCAGTTTGTCAGTTATAAGTGTTAGGGCTGTTAGGTTAGCCCCCTTTAGGTCTAGGGTACCCCCCCTTAGGTCTTGGGTACCCTCTAACCCCCCCCTAATAAAAGTTAACCCCTTGATTACCCCCCGTCACCAGTGTTGCTAAGCGATCGTTTTTCTGATCGCTGTATTAGTGACACAGGTGACGCTAGTTAGGGAGGTGAGTATATAGGTTTGCTGTCAGTGTTTTATAGCGACAGGGACCCCCATATACTACCTGCTAAAGGTTTTAACCCCCTGATTGCCCCCTAGTTAACCCTTTCACCAGCGATCGCCGTATAAGTGTTACGGGTGACACTGGTTAGATAGTTTGTTTTTTGTAGTTTATTATAGTTTATTACAGTTTATTATAGTTTATTATAGTTTTAGGGCACCCGCCGTTTATTACCTTATAAAGGTTTAACCCCCTAATTGCCCGGCGGTTATAGAAGTTAAGTTTTTAGGATCTGATAAGGTCTGCGTCGCCCCAGGCAGCGTCAGGTTAGCGCTAGTACCGCTAAAACCCACGCACGCAGCATACACCTCCCTTAGTGCTATAGTATCTGAACGGATCGATATCTGATCCGATCAGATCTATACTCCCCAGCAGTTTAGGGTTCCCTGAAACACAGTGTTAGCGGGATCAGCCCAGATACCTGCTAGCACCTGCGTTTTGCCCCTGCGCCCAGCCCAGCCCAGCCCACCCAAGTGCAGTATCGATCGATAACTGACACTTACAAAACACTAAGCACACATAACTGCAGCGGTCGCAGAGTCAGGCCTGATCCCTGCGATCGCTAACAGTTTTTTGGTAGCGTTTTGATACAGTCGCTAACAGTCAGGAGCTTTTTTGCCTGTGAGTCTCACTAGTGTACCCCTAAATTTAGAGGCCAAAATGGCAAATCCAAGGTACACTAGTGAAGAGGCCTACAGGATTCTGAGTATGACAGATAGTGAAGAGGAAGTCACTCATCTGTCAAGTTCAGGCTCAGAATACGAACCTGTAGAGGACAGCGGCTCCATGACAGATAGCTCTGACGACGGAGTTGTGGTCCCTGCTAGGGTCAGGCGTACCAGACCCCGAACTTCTTCTGTCCTTGAAGTGCAAGAACCGCAGGGCTCTCGTATGGAGCAGAGAAGTACTAGTGCCGCTACTCCTTCTGGTGAACTGGCAAGCACCAGCGGCCTAGTACACCCTGGTCGTACATCCAGCACTGCAGTATCACGTGGTGACGTGGCGAGTCCCATAAGTGCAGTTCAAGCTGGCGAGGTGGCAAGCAGTAGTAGTGTCCCGCTGCCACCAAGAAGAAGACGAACACAGGCCCGTCGTGCCCATAGTGCCCTTCCTGCTGCATTCGCCAATCCGAATTGGGAACCTTCCACTTCTGCAGCACCCGTACTTCCCCCTTTCACTGGCCAACCCGGAATTCAGGTGGAAACAGTTGACTTTACGCCACTGGATTTTTATTCGCTGTTTTTCACCGAAGATCTCTATAGATCTATTGTGGACCAAAGCAATTTGTACGCTGGTCAATACATCGCCACTATGCCCCAGTCCACCCTTGCCAGAGATTGGAGACCAATTACGGTCTCCGAATTTAAGACCTTTCTGGGCCTTTCCCTCCTCATGGGCATAACCAAAAAGAGTGAGTTGCGGTCATATTGGTCCACTGACCCAATTCACCATATGCCCGTGTTCTCTGCCTCCATGGCCAGGGCACGATACGAGCAGATTTTGCGGTTTATGCACTTCAACGACAATGAACTCTGTCGTCCTCGTGGAGACCCTGCATACGATCGGCTCTACAAAATTCGGCCCCTCGTAAACCACTTCAACCAATGTTTTGCAGACTTGTTTACCCCCCATCAAGTTGTCTGCGTTGATGAGTCCCTGATTAAGTTTTCTGGCCGCTTGTCATTCAAACAGTACCTTCCCAGCAAGCGTGCCAGATACGGGGTCAAGATGTATAAGCTCTGTGACAGGGCCACAGGCTATACATGTAGATTTATGGTTTACGAGGGAAAAGATAGTCGCGTAGAGCCGATAAACTGCCCTGACTACATAGGAAGCGCTGGCAAGATAGTGTGGGACTTGGTGTCACCCTTATTCGGAAAGGGGTACCACTTGTACGTGGACAATTATTATACGAGCGTGCCACTTTTTAGTCACTTGTTTGATCATCAGATTGGAGCATGTGGCACCGTGCGACCTAATCGCCGGGGCTTTCCCCAGCGGCTTGTAGAGTCCCGTCTTAGGCTGGGGGAGAGAGCCTGCTTGCAGTATAATAATTTGCTCGCTATGAAGTGGAGGGACAATAAGAATGTTTTCGTTCTTACCTCCCTTCATGCAGACACGACGACCCAAATTACTACGGCGACTGGTGTTGTGGAGAAACCCCTCTGTGTCCACGAATACAACCTTAATATGGGAGGGGTGGACCTCAACGACCAGTTGTTGGCGCCGTACTTAGTTGCCCGTAAGGCCAGACGCTGGTACAAAAAAGTGTCTGTTTACTTATTTCAATTGGCTTTGCTGAATGCTCATGTGCTATACAGAGCTTCAGGACGGACTGGATCCTTCCTTAAATTCCAGGAAGAGATCGTCAGAGCCCTTCTGTTTCCAGATGGTGCTCCACCTCACCTTCCCAATCCAAATGCAGTAAGCCGGCTGCATGGGAGGCATTTTCCTTATGTCCTCCAGAGTACCCCTACCCAACGAGCCCCCCAAAAAAGATGTCGTGTCTGCAGCAAGCGCGGATTTAGGCGTGACACCCGGTATTGTTGTCCCTCCTGTCCTGACAATCCTGGTCTATGCATTGGTGAATGTTTTGAACGCTACCATACACTAGTGGAGTATTAGCGTAGGGTTCAGCACGGCACAGACTAGGCACACTAACACAGGGTCTCCCAAGATGCCATCGCATTTTGAGAGACCCAAACCTGGTACAGTTACAGTTAAAAGTTAAAGTTACTAAAAAAAGTGTTAAAAAAAAAAAAAATACAAAAAAAATAAAAAAATAAAAATACAAAAAAAATATAAAATAAAAAAACCAAAAATAGTTGTCGTTTTATTGTTCTCTCTCTCTATTCTCTCTCTATTGTTCTGCTCTTTTTTATTGTATTCTATACTGCAATGTTTTATTGTTATGTTTTTATCATGTTTGCTTTATAGGTATGCAATTTTTTTATACTTTTTTATTGTTAACCACTTTTTTGTTTTCAGGTACGCCATTCAGCTGCAGAGCGGATTTATTTATCTTGACAGCAACAGCGTTTGCTCCCACGATATATAAAGCCGTGACTCCAGCGCTGTCGGAGGTGATTTCACCACCACAGTTCCATACTTCAGCATATATGCCGAAGCGTGGGGGCAGTAGTGGGTGGAGGAGCAATTTGCTCCTGCCTTTTGCGGGAGGATGCCCCCATGCTTCGGCATATATATATATTTTAGGTAGGCACAGGTTGCGTTAAATGTTTTATTTTTTACTATGTTTTTTTTGTATTTGCTTTGCAGGTATGGTAAGGTATACTGTTATACTGTAATGTTACTTTGTTTTTTTGTTAACCATCATTTGCTTAGCAGGTACGCCATTCAGTTGCAGCGCGGATTTATTTATCTTGACAGCAACAGCGTTTGCTCCCACGATATATAAAGCCGTGACTCCAGCGCTGTCGGAGGTGATTTCACCACCACAGTTCCATACTTCAGCATATATGCCGAAGCGTGGGGGCAGTAGTGGGTGGAGGAGCAATTTGCTCCTGCCTTTTGCGGGAGGATGCCCCCATGCTTCGGCATATATATATTTTAGGTAGGCACAGGTTGCGTTAAATGTTTTATTTTTTACTATGTTTTTTTTGTATTTGCTTTGCAGGTATGGTAAGGTATACTGTTATACTGTAATGTTACTTTGTTTTTTGTTAACCATCATTTGCTTAGCAGGTACGCCATTCAGTTGCAGCGCGGATTTATTTATCTTGACAGCAACAGCGTTTGCTCCCACGATATATAAAGCCGTGACTCCAGCGCTGTCGGAGGTGATTTCACCACCACAGTTCCATACTTCAGCATATATGCCGAAGCGTGGGGGCAGTAGTGGGTGGAGGAGCAATTTGCTCCTGCCTTTTGCGGGAGGATGCCCCCATGCTTCGGCATATATAAATGGTGCATGTATGCCCATCATTAGAAGTGGGCGGATGAAGGGAGGTATTCTAATGGTGGGCATACCCACCGATCAATATCTTTTTTTCGTTCAGCCCACAGGCTGCATGAAAAAAAAGTTTACAATACAAGGACCAGCAACGTACTGGTATGTTGCTGGACTTTGAGTGGTTATAACAGAATGATGCCTGCAGGTTTAGGTATCATCTTGGTATCATTCTTTTCAGCCAGCGGTCGGCTTTCATGTAAAAGCAATCCTAGCGGCTAATTAGCCTCTAGACTGCTTTTACAAGCAGTGGGAGGGATTCCCCCCCCCCCCACCGTCTTCCATGTTTTTCTCTGGTTCTCCTGTCCCAACAGGGAACCTGAGAATGCAGCCGGTGATTCGGCCAGCTGACCATAGAGCTGATCAGAGACCAGAATGGCTCCAATCATCTCTATCGCCTAAGAAACCGGAAGCTACGAGCATTTCATGACTTAGATTTCGCCGGATGTAAACGGCGCCATTGGGAAATTGGGAAAGCATTTTATCACACCGATCTTGGTGTGGTCAGATACTTTGAGGGCAGAGGAGAGATCTAGGGTCTAATAGACCCCAATTTTTTCAAAAAAGAGTACCTGTCACTACCTATTGCTATCATAGGGGATATTTACATTCCCTGAGATAACAATAAAAAAGATAAAAAAAAAATAAAAATGAAAGGAACAGTTTAAAAATAAGATAAAAAATCAAAAAATTAATAAAAAAAAAAAAAAAAAAAAAAAAGCACCCCTGTCCCCCCCTGCTCTCGCGCAAAGGCGAACGCAAGCGTCGGTCTGGCGTCAAATGTAAACAGCAATTGCCCCATGCATGTGAGGTATCGCCGCGAAGGTCAGATCGAGGGCAGTAATTTTAGCAGTAGACCTCCTCTGTAAATCTAAAGTGGTAACCTGTAAAGGCTTTTAAAGGCTTTTTAAAATGTATTTAGTTTTTCGCCACTGCACGTTTGTGCGCAATTTAAAAGCCTGTCATGTTTGGTATCCATGTACTCGGCCTAAGATCATCTTTTTTATTTCATCAAACATTTGGGCAATATAGTGTGTTTTAGTGCATTAAAATTTTAAAAAGTGTGTTTTTTCCCCAAAAAATGCGTTTGAAAAATCGCTGCGCAAATACTGTGTGAAAAAAAAAAATGAAACACCCACCATTTTAATCTGTAGGGCATTTGCTTTAAAAAAATATATAATGTTTGGGGGTTCAAAGTAATTTTCTTGCAAAAAAAAATTATTTTTTTATGTAAACAACAAGTGTCAGAAAGGGCTTTGTCTTCAAGTGCTTAGAAGAGTGGGTAATGTGTGACATAAGCTTCTAAATGTTGTGCATAAAATGCCAGGACAGTTCAAAACCCCCCCAAATGACCCCATTTTGGAAAGTAGACACCCCAAGCTATTTGCTGAGAGGCATGTCGAGTCCATGGAATATTTTATATTGTGACACAAGTTGCGGGAAAAAGACAAATTTTTTTTTTTTTTTTTTTTTTTTGCACAAAGTTGTCACTAAATGATATATTGCTCAAACATGCCATGGGAATATGTGAAATTACACCCCAAAATACATTCTGCTGCTTCTCCTGAGTACGGGAATACCACATGTGTGAGACTTTTTGGGAGCCTAGCCGCGCACGGGACCCCGAAAACCAAGCACCGCCTTCAGGCTTTCTAAGGGCGTAAATTTTTGATTTCACTCTTCACTGCCTATCACAGTTTCGGAGGCCATGGAATGCCCAGGTGGCACAAACCCCCCCCCAAATGACCCCATTTTGGAAAGTAGACACCCCAAGCTATTTGCTGAGAGGTATAGTGAGTATTTTGCAGACCTCACTTTTTGTCACAAAGTTTTGAAAATTGAAAAAAGAAAAAAAAATATGTTTTTATTGTCTTTCTTCATTTTCAAAAACAAATGAGAGCTACAAAATACTCACCATGCCTCTCAGCAAATAGCTTGGGGTGTCTACTTTCCAAAATGGGGTCATTTTGGGGGGTTTTGTGCTATCTTGGCATTTTATAACCTTCAAAACTGTGATGGGTAGTGAGGAGTAAAATCAAAAATTAACGCTCTTAGAAATCCTGAAGGCGGTGATTGGATTTTGGGGCCCGTATGAAGCTAGGCTCCCAAAAAGTGCCACTCATGTGGTATCCCCATACTCAGGAGAAGTAGCAGAATGTATTTTGGGGTGTAATTCCACATATGCCCATGGCATGTTTGAGCAATATATCATTTAGTGACAACTTTGTGCAAAAAAAAAAAAAAAAAAAATTGTCACTTTCCCGCAACTTGTGTCAAAATATAAAATATTCCATGGACTCAACATGCCTCTCAGCAAATAGCTTGGGGTGTCTACTTTCCAAAATGGGGTCATTTGGGGGGGTTTTGTGCCATCTTGGGATTTTATGGCCTTCAAAACTGTGATAGGTAGTAAGGAGTGAAATCAAGAATTTATGCCCTTAGAAATCCTGAAGGCGGTGCTTGGTTTTCGGGGCCCCGTACGCGGCTAGGCTCCCAAAAAGTCCCACACATGTGGTATCCCCGTACTCAGGAGAAGCAGCTAAATGTATTTTGGGGTGCAATTCCACATATGCCCATGGCCTGTGTGAGCAATATATCATTTAGTGACAATTTTGTGCAAAAAAAAAAAAAATTGTCACATTCCCGCAACTTGTGTTAAAAAATAAAATATTCCATGGACTCAACATGCCTCTCAGCAAATAGCTTGGGGTGTCTACTTTCCAAAATGGGGTCATTTGGGGGGGTTTTGTGCCATCTTGGCATTTTATGGCCTTCAAAACTGTGATAGGTAGTGAGGAGTGAAATCAAAAATTTATGCCCTTAGAAATCCTGAAGGCGGTGCTTGGTTTTCAGGGCCTCATACGCGGTTAGGCTCCCAAAAAGTCCCACACATGTGGTATCCCCGTACTCAGGAGAAGCAGCAGAATGTATTTTGGGGTGTAATTCCACATTTGCCCATGGCATGTTTGAGCAATATATCATTTAGTGACAACTTTGTGCAAAAAAAAAAAAAAAAAAAAAAAAATGGTCACTTTCCCGCAACTTGTGTCAAAATATAAAATATTCCATGGACTCAACATGCCTCTCAGCAAATAGCTTGGGGTGTCTACTTTCCAAAATGGGGTCATTTGGGGGGGGTTTGTGCCATCTTGGCATTTTATGGCCTTCAAAACTGTGATAGGTAGTGAGGTGTGAAATCAAAAATTTATGCCCTTTGAAATCCTGAAGGTGGTGCTTGGTTTTCGGGGCCCCGTACGCGGCTAGGCTCCCAAAAAGTCCCACACATGTGGTATCCCCGTACTCAGGAGAAGCAGCTAAATGTATTTTGGGGTGCAATTCCACATATGCCCATGGCCTGTGTGAGCAATATATCATTTAGTGACAACTTTGTGCAAAAAAAAAAAAAATTGTCACATTCCCGCAACTTGTGTCAAAAAATAAAATATTCCATGGACTCGACATGCCTCTCAGCAAATAGCTTGGGGAGTCTACTTTCCAAAATGGGGTCATTTGGGGGGGTTTTGTGCCATCTTGGCATTTTATGGCCTTCAAAACTGTGATAGGTAGTGAGGTGTGAAATCAAAAATTTATGCCCTTTGAAATCCTGAAGGCGGTGCTTGGTTTTCGGGGCCCCGTACGCGGCTAGGCTCCCAAAAAGTCCGACACATGTGGTTTTCCCGTACTCAGGAGAAGCAGCTAAATGTATTTTGGGGTGCAATTCCACATATGCGCATGGCCTGTGTGAGAAATATATCATTTAGTGACAACTTTTTGTAATTTTTTTTTTTTTTTTTGTCATTATTCAATCACTTGGGACAAAAAAAAAAAATATTCAATGGGTTCAACATGCCTCTCAGCAATTTCCTTGGGGTGTCTACTTTCCAAAATGGGGTCATTTGTGGGGGTTTTGTACTGCCCTGCCATTTTAGCACCTCATGAAATGACATAGGCAGTCATAAAATAAAAGCTGTGTAAATTCCAGAAAATGTACCCTAGTTTGTAGACGCTATAACTTTTGCGCAAACCAATAAATATACGCTTATTGACATTTTTTTTACCAAAGACATGTGGCCGAATACATTTTGGCCTAAATGTATGACTAAAATTGAATTTATTGGATTTTTTTTATAACAAAAAGTAGAAAATATCATTTTTTTTCAAAATTTTCGGTCTTTTTCCGTTTATAGCGCAAAAAATAAAAACGGCAGAGGTGATCAAATACCATCAAAAGAAAGCTCTATTTGTAGGAAGAAAAGGACGCAAATTTCGTTTGGGTACACCATTGCATGACCGCGCAATTAACAGTTAAAGCGACGCAGTGCCGAATTGTAAAAAGTGCTCTGGTCAGGAAGGGGGTAAAACCTTCCGGGGCTGAAGTGGTTAAAAGGTAAGTTCACCTTTGTACACTTTTTTTCTAAATACCATCTCCCCTATGCACCAATATAGCATTCATGTACTTTTTTTTTCAAAATATCAAAGCTTTCCATTAAACCTACAGTCACTTACTTTTCTTCTGTTCATCCATGAATCCAGAGGTTTCCATTTATAATGTCTGTCTTCCTGATCAGACTAGAGGCCATGACATAGGAAGGAGTTGTTGTTCTCTGTGATTGGTCACAGTGACAACATGCTACATACAGGGCCAATCACAGTGCATCTGTACAATGTGATAGCCATGGCCAATCTCAATTTCACAATAGTATTCAGTGGATGAATGGATGCCATTCATAAAGAAGAGTTGCTTATAACAGTAATTATTTAAAAAAAATATCACTATGGTAACACTGTATTGCTCTGGTAACAGTATTTAAAACAATATTGTAAAAAAAGAAAAAATGGTTGTAAAACAAATGTAAATATGTTTTTTTTTATTGTTTTTTATTACATACTGTCACCAGTCAGTGTCCCTGATCACTCTCACACGAGTTATATGATGATGCTGTACTGCGCGTATGACAGTATGTATTAAAAAAATTATGAAAAAAACCCCAATTGTTTCTTATTTTTGCAAAAAATTGTGACAAAAAATGTCTACTTTCTAAAAAGGGATAATTTGGGGAGTATATGTAACTGTCCTGGCCATCAGTACATCAGGATTAATAGATTTTTTTTCAAATATACATACCATAATTTGTGGACGCTATAATTTTCCTAAAATCTAAATAATATACACTGATTTGGGTTACTTTTACCAAATAAATGTAGCAGTATAAATTTTGGCCAAAATGTATGAAGAAAGATAACCAAACACCGTCCCAAGCTTGCAACCATGACTGTCTTGTGTGAATGGTAAAGCATGGTGGTGGCACAATTGTGGTTTGGGAAGCCATATTTTGGTATTCTGCATGCCCCATCATCACCTTGAAAGGTAGAGTCACTGCCAGTGACTATGTACACATTTTGGCCAACCATGTGCACCTCATGTGCAGACATTGTTTTTGAAGCCAGTGCCATTTACCAAGTTAATGAAGCTCTGATTCACACACTTGGTGTAGTCAAATAGTGGGTTGATGAGCATGCAGACAAAGTTTTGCACCTTCTCTGGGCGCCGCAGTTGCCGGACCACAATATCATAGAGCCACTATGCGCTTCCTGATGACGTATTAATTATGAAACATATGTTGAGGCGCTTCCGGTCACGTCACTTCCAGATCCCAGCTTCCGGTTTCTCCTTATCCACGAGTGGAATGCACGCCAGCACAGGACATGAGACCAGCGGCAAGTGGTTCCCTCATACAATTTGGCAGGCTATCCTAAATGCCAGGTTAGGCACCTACAAATGTAAGCAGACACCTTTTATGCACATGCAGTTTTCAAAATAAAATGCAGTATTGTAGTGTATACAGTATGTAGTGTCCTTTGTCTTTCCACATGGGAACATTGGTGGAGAGGAGGTCCTACTACTGAAGATCCATCTGATAACCTAGGGTATCCAATTCCAGGATTTCCCAAAAGCATATTAGACCTTTTTTTAATTAAAGAGGTCACAGCCATCTGGTGAGCAGTTCTTAATTCTGAGAACATTGGGTGGTCCCTAAGACATACGGTGAAGGAATTCATTTTTGTTTTGGGTTTGGGTCCATTAATCAAGATACAGTGTTAAATATCATGGATGTTATATAGTTTCATTAAATTTTATTAATTAACTTTTGATCATTTTTTTACTATATATGTTTATATATTGCACTACAAGCACAAGTTCACTTTTATCCTTGTTGCAAAGTTTATTTGTTGCACTTTTATGCACATGTCCACTTTATTTCCATATCATATGGTCACATAAGGGTTTTTCATTTTTTCACTCAACACCACTATCACCTCTCTTTTAGCCAATCGAAGCCTCTTAGCAAGAAAAAAACAACACAATTAGAAATGATTAGCACCATGCTGAAAGTAATCAGCCATAACCAGCCTTCGGAACAGGTGGCAACCCTGGGACTTAGGACTGTTTGACACCACAGAGATGCAGCCTCCTTCCTTGTGGCAGCACAGTGGCTAACTTGCTCTGGAGCTCAGCCACAGTGATCTTTGGATTCTTCTTTACCTCTCTTACCAAGGCTCTTCTCCCCCGATAGCTCAGTTTGGCAGGACGGCCAACTCTAGGAAGGGTTCTGGTCATCCCAAATGTCTTTCATTTAAGGATTATGGAGGCCACTGTGATCTTAGGAACCTTAAGTGCAGCAGAATTTTTTTTCGTAAGCTTGGCCAGATCTGTGCCTTCCCACAATTCTGTCTCTGAGCTCTTCAGGCAGTTCCCTTGACCTCATGATTCTCATTTGCTCTGACATGCACTGTGATCTGTAAGGTCTGATATAGACAGGTGTGTGTCTTTCCTAATCAAGTCCAATCAGTATAATCAAACACAGCTGGACTCAAATGAAGGTGTAGAACCATCTCAAGAATGATCAGAAGAAATGGATAGCACCTGAGTTAAATATATGAGTGTCACAGCAAAGGGTGTGAATACTTAGGACCATGTGATATTTCAGTTTTTATTTTTTATTAAATCTGCAAAAATGTCAACAATTCTGTGTTTTTCTGTCAATTTGGGGTGCTGTGTGTACATTAATGAGGAAAAAAATGAACTTAAATGATTTTAGCAAATGGCTGCAATATAACAATGAGTGAAAAATTTAAGGGGGTCTGAATACTTTCCGTTCCCACTGTATATAATACAGTTTAGAGTATACAGTGCAGTCCGTGTAGTATATATAATATAGTTCAGAGTATATAGTGCAGTCCGTGTAATATATATAATACAGTTCAGAGTATATAGTCCAGCCTGTGTAGTATATAAAATATAGCTCAGAGTATATAGTGCAGTCCGTGTAGTAGATATAATACAGTTCAGAGTATACAGTGTAGTTTGTGTAGTATATAAAATACAGTTCAGAGTATATAGTGCAGTCCAAGTAATATATATAATACAGTTCAGAGTATATAGTGCAGTCAGTGTAGTATATATAATACAGTTCAGAGTATACAGTGCAGTCAGTATAGTATATATAATAATGTTCAGAGTATATAGTGCAGTCTGTGTAGTGTATATAATACAGCTCAGAGGCATGCCTGAGAGGACTGGGAGGATGCAATCTGGGATGGGTGCAGAACCAGAGGAATGGACTGTGGTGTCATGGGCAGTGGAGAAGGGCAGCTTCAGCCACGAGGGTGGCTTATTGGTGGCTTTTTGGTGGCTTATTGGGCTCAGTAGATGCATGTAGGACAGCTAGTAATAGAGAACTTCTATTTTGCTACACTATAGGGGCCTGCTGTCCCTGCCTGCAAAGGGCAATTGCTTAGGCCTGGTGTCAGGCCTATCCATTTTTGTGCTAGCTGTGCCTGAACAGAGAGGAAGCGATGTTTAGAAGGAGAGAGGAATGAACATTAGAGACGAGGCAATATGCAAGTGGAGAGAGGAGTGAACATTAGAGAGGAAGCGATGTGCAGGAGGAGGGAGGAATGAACATTAGAGAGGAAGCGATGTGCAGGAGGAGAGAGGAGTGAACATTAGAGAGGAATGCGCTGGAGCAGAATTAGAGTGTATATAATTGAGTGCATATAGTTGTCCCAGCAGGATCTGCAGAATTTCATTGGGCATCCCATACTTCCTGTAACAACACCCCGAGTATGAAAGGGGTTAAAGCCATTTAGGACATTCCAACACAAAGGCAACTACCGAACACTCCAATCAGCCGAACAAGAAACCCATACGAATAATTCTTCCCCCCAAGTACGAGATGAGGCTTTGTACGGAGGGTCAAACAGGAATCAGACTGTTTATTGAAACAAATGCAAGCTCTTTTTATACAC
Source organism: Lithobates clamitans (assembly GCA_037952925.1). Classification (NCBI taxonomy): domain Eukaryota; kingdom Metazoa; phylum Chordata; class Amphibia; order Anura; family Ranidae; genus Lithobates; species Lithobates clamitans. The sequence goes on from JBBGZY010001165.1 coordinate 2,935,047, forward strand.
TTGAGAATACTGCAGGCGCCACATGAACAATGACCCGGATCCACCCACAACATCACACAACGAGCCCCCAATACACATTATTCTGAGTGTCAATGCCTCCCCTAGCGGACAACAGGTGAGTTCATTAGCACACTTAATAATAGGTGAAGGGAAAACTGCCTCAGACAAGATTAACATGATTTACTTATCCAGACAAAAGAAACATTGTTAAGCAATAGATGGTCGGTCTCTTACATTGAACTTCCTGGAATGCCCATATTAGGAATTATACTTCCTGGCCATAGACCTCACAGTGTACAGGGGATAAAATCTTCATATTTCTTGAGAGATATTGTTAATGAATATTACTGTCCCATTTGAAGTAATCCAATCATATTCTCAGGGTTCATTCTTTTCATGGTCACCCTGCACCCAAAAGTGACTCTAGTCACACTTCCTATACCCCATCCAAGTTCAAATACATTAATAAAACATAAAAACAAGCACATGGACTTTATTTCTGTCTTGGAGTGTCTGAGAGGTGATCTCGGACAGGGTGACAGGTGGGCCACAACACTTAGCAGCCCCTACAGGGGTGCCGCTACATCTATATAATACAGTTGAGAGTATATAGTGTAGTCAATGTAGTATACTGTATATAATACAGTTCAGAGTATATAGTGCAGTTCGTGTAGTATATATAATAAGGTTCAGAGTATATAGCGCAGTCTGTGTAGTATATATCAGTGCTTCTCAACCCTGTCCTCAAGTACCCCCAACAGGCCATGTTTGCAGGTTTTCCTTTATCGTGCACAGGTGCTTTAAATCAGAGTCAATGGCTTGGTATTTTGGACAGCTATTTTATCTAAGAGAAATTTCCAAAACATGGCTTGTTGGGGTTATTTGAGGACAGGGTTGAGAACCACTGGTATATATAATACAGTACAGAGTATATATTGCAGTTGGCGTAGTATATATAATACAGTGGATAGTATATAGTGCCATAAGTGTAGTATATATAGTACATTGCAGAGTATATAGTGCAGTCAGTGTAGTAAATATAATACAGTGGAGAATATATAGTGCAGTCAGTGTAGTATATATAATACAGTGTAGGGTATATAGTGCAGTGCAGAGTATATAATACAGTGTATTGAAGTGGTTAAGGGGAGCCCTACGACAGAATTAAGAAAAAAACAGTGTGGGGTCCCCCCAAAATGCATACCAGGCCTTTTGAGTCTGGTGTAGATTTTAACCACTTGCCGACCGCCTCACGCCTATATACGTGAGCAGAGCGGCACGGGCAGGCAAAATCACGTACCTGATACGTGATGCCTTCCGCTCCCAGCGAATCAAATGCTTCCTCTCCCTCTGTAATGTAAACAGAGGGAGAGGAAGTGATGTCATCTCTCCTCGAGCCGGTCTTTTTGATCCGACGCCGAGGAGAGAAGACATCCAAGTAAGTGCACCAACACTACACTTCCAGTAGAACACGCAGGCACACTTTTCACCCCCCTGTCACCCCCCGATCACCCCCCTGTACCCCCTGTCACTCTGACACCAATAGCAGTGGTTTTTTTTGCATTGGTGTCAGTTTGTGTCAGTTATAAGTGTTAGGGCAGTTAGGTTAGCCCCCTTTAGGTCTAGGGTACCCCCCTTTAGGTCCAGGGTACCCCCCTAACCCCTCCTAATAAAGGTTAACCCCGTGATCACCCCCCGTCACCAGTGTCACTAAGCGATCGTTTTTCTGATCGCTGTATTAGTGACACAGGTGACGCTAGTTTAGGGAGGTAAGTATATACGTCCGCTGTCAGTGTTTTATAGCGACAGGGACCCCCATATACTACCTGCTAAAGGTTTTAACCCCCTGATTGCCCCCTAGTTAACCCTTTCACCAGCGATCACCGTATAAGTGTTACGCGTGACGCTGGTTAGATAGTTTGTTTTTTGTAGTTTATTATAGTTTATTACAGTTTATTATAGTTTATTATAGTTTTAGGGCACCCGCCGTTTATTACCTTACAAAGGTTTAACCCCCTAATTGCCCGGCGGTGATAGAAGTTAAGTTTTTAGGATCAGATAAGGTCTGCGTCGCCCCAGGCAGCGTCAGGTTAGCGCCAGTACCGCTAAAACCCACGCACGCTACATACACCTCCCTTAGTGCTATAGTATCTGAACGGATCAATATCTGATCCGATCAGATCTATACTCCCCAGCAGTTTAGGGTTCCCTGAAACGCAGTGTTAGCGGGATCAGCCCAGATACCTGCTAGCACCTGCGTTTTGCTCCTCGGCCCAGCCCAGCCCAGCCCACCCAAGTGCAGTATCGATCGATAACTGACACTTACAAAACACTAAGCACACATAACTGCAGCGTTCGCAGAGTCAGGCCTGATCCCTGCGATCGCTAACAGTTTTTTGGTAGCGTTTTGAATCAGTCGCTGACAGTCAGGAGCTTTTTTGCCTGTGAGTCTCACTAGTGTACCCCTAAATTTAGAGGCCAAAATGGCAAATCGAAGGTACACTAGTGAAGAGGCCTACAGGTTTCTGAGCATGACAGATAGTGAAGAGGAAGTCACTCATCTGTCAGATTCAGGCTCAGAATACGATCCTGTAGAGGACAGCGGCTCCATGACAGATAGCTCTGACGACGGAGTTGTGGTCCCTGCTAAGGTCAGGCGTACCAGACCCCGAACTTATTCTGTCCTTGAAGTGCAAGAACCGCAGGGCTCTCGTATGGAGCAGAGAAGTACTAGTGCCGATATTCCTTCTGGTGAACTGGCAAGCACCAGCGGCCTAGTACACCCTGGTCGTACATCCAGCACTGCAGTAACACTTGGTGAAGTGGCGAGTCCCATAAGTGCAGTTCAAGCTGGCGAGGTGGCAAGCACAAGTAGTGTCCCACTGCCACCAAGAAGACGAACACAGGCCCGTCGTGCCCATAGTGCCCTTCCTGCTGCATTCGCCAATCCGAATTGGGTACCCACCACTTCTGCAGCACCCGTACTTCCCCCTTTCACTGGCCAACCCGGAATTCAGGTGGAAACAGTTGACTTTACGCCACTGGATTTTTATTCGCTGTTTTTCACCGAAGATCTCTATAGATCTATTGTGGACCAAAGCAATTTATACGCTGGTCAATACATCGCCACTATTCCCCAGTCCACCCTTGCCAGAGATTGGAGAACAATTACAGTCTCCGAATTTAAGATCTTTCTGGGCCTTTCCCTCCTCATGGGGTTGAATAAAAAGAGTGAGTTGCGGTCATATTGGTCCACTGACCCAATTTACCATTCAGTCTTGTTCTCTGCCTCCATGGCCAGGGCACGATACGAGCAGATTTTGCGGTTCATGCACTTCAACGACAATGAACTCTGTCGTCCTCGTGGAGACCCTGCATACGATCGGCTTTACAAAATTCGGCCCCTCGTAAACCACTTCAACCAACGTTTTGCAGACTTGTTTACTCCCCATCAAGTTGTCTGCGTTGATGAGTCCCTGGTTAAATTTTCTGGCCGCTTGTCATTCAAACAGTACCTTCCCAGCAAGTGTTCTAGATACGGGGTCAAGATGTATAAGCTCTGTGACAGGGCTACAGGCTATACATATAGTTTTATGGTTTACGAGGGCAAAGATAGTCACGTAGAGCCGACAAACTGCCCTGACTACATAGGAAGCGCTGGCAAGATAGTGTGAGACTTGGTGTCACCCTTATTCGGAAAGGGGTACCACTTGTACGTGGACAATTATTATACGAGCGTGCCACTTTTTAGCCACCTTTTTGATCATCAGATTGGAGCATGTGGCACCGTGCGACCTAATCGCCGGGGCTTTCCCCAGCGGCTTGTAGATTCCCATCTTAGGCTGGGAGAGAGAGCCTGCTTGAAGTATAATAATTTGCTCGCTATGAAGTGGAGGGATAAGAAGAATGTTTTCATTCTCACCTCCCTTCATGCAGACACGATGGTCCAAATTCCTACGGCGACTGGTGTTGTGGAGAAACCCCTCTGTGTCCACGAATATAACCTTAATATGGGAGGGGTGGACCTCAACGACCAGTTGTTGGCGCCGTACCTAATTGCCCGTAAGGCCAGACGCTGGTACAAAAAAGTGTCTGTTTATTTACTTCAATTGGCTTTGCTGAATGCTTATGTGCTATACAGAGCTTCAGGACGGACTGGATCCTTCCTTAACCACTTCAGCCCCGGAAGGTTTTACCCCCTTCCTGACCAGAGCACTTTTTACAATTCGGCACTGCGTCGCTTTAACTGCTAATTGCGCGGTCATGCAATGGTGTACCCAAACGAAATTTGCGTCCTTTTCTTCCCACAAATAGAGCTTTCTTTTGATGGTATTTGATCACCTCTACCGTTTTTATTTTTTGCGCTATAAACGGAAAAAGACCGAAAATTTTGAAAAAAAATGATATTTTCTACTTTTTGTTATAAAAAAAATCCAATAAATTCAATTTTAGTCATACATTTAGGCCAAAATGTATTCGGCCACATGTCTTTGGTAAAAAAAATGTCAATAAGCGTATATTTATTGGTTTGCGCAAAAGTTATAGCGTCTACAAACTAGGGTACATTTTCTGGAATTTACACAGCTTTTATTTTATGACTGCCTATGTCATTTCATGAGGTGCTAAAATGGCAGGGCAGTACAAAACCCCCCCAAATGACCCCATTTTGGAAAGTAGACACCCCAAGGAAATTGCTGAGAGGCATGTTGAACCCATTTAATATTTTTTTTTTTTGTCCCAAGTGATTGAATAATGACAAAAAAAAAAAAAAAAAAAAAAAATTACAAAAAGTTGTCACTAAATGATATATTTCTCACACAGGCCATGCGTATATGTGGAATTGCACCCCAAAATACATTTAGCTGCTTCTCCTGAGTACGGGGATACCACATGTGTCGGACTTTTTGGGAGCCTAGCCGCGTACGGGGCCCCGAAAACCAAGCACCGCCTTCAGGATTTCAAAGGGCATAAATTTTTGATTTCACACCTCACTACCTATCACAGTTTTGAAGGCCATAAAATGCCAAGATGGCACAAAACCCCCCCAAATGACCCCATTTTGGAAAGTAGACACCCCAAGCTATTTGCTGAGAGGCATGTCGAGTCCATGGAATATTTTATTTTTTGACACAAGTTGCGGGAATGTGACAATTTTTTTTTTTTTTGCACAAAGTTGTCACTAAATGATATATTGCTCACACAGGCCATGGGCATATGTGGAATTGCACCCCAAAATACATTTAGCTGCTTCTCCTGAGTACGGGGATACCACATGTGTGGGACTTTTTGGGAGCCTAGCCGCGTACGGGGCCCCGAAAACCAAGCACCACCTTCAGGATTTCAAAGGGCATAAATTTTTGATTTCACACCTCACTACCTATCACAGTTTTGAAGGCCATAAAATGCCAAGATGGCACAAAACCCCCCCAAATGACCCCATTTTGGAAAGTAGACACCCCAAGCTATTTGCTGAGAGGCATGTTGAGTCCATGGAATATTTTATATTTTGACACAAGTTGCGGGAAAGTGACCATTTTTTTTTTTTTTTTTTTTTTTTTGCACAAAGTTGTCACTAAATGATATATTGCTCAAACATGCCATGGGCAAATGTGGAATTACACCCCAAAATACATTCTGCTGCTTCTCCTGAGTACGGGGATACCACATGTGTGGGACTTTTTGGGAGCCTAACCGCGTATGAGGCCCTGAAAACCAAGCACCGCCTTCAGGATTTCTAAGGGCATAAATTTTTGATTTCACTCCTCACTACCTATCACGGTTTTGAAGGCCATAAAATGCCAAGATGGCACAAAACCCCCCCAAATGACCCCATTTTGGAAAGTAGACACCCCAAGCTATTTGCTGAGAGGCATGTTGAGTCCATGGAATATTTTATTTTTTAACACAAGTTGCGGGAATGTGACAATTTTTTTTTTTTTTGCACAAAATTGTCACTAAATGATATATTGCTCACACAGGCCATGGGCATATGTGGAATTGCACCCCAAAATACATTTAGCTGCTTCTCCTGAGTACGGGGATACCACATGTGTGGGACTTTTTGGGAGCCTAGCCGCGTACGGGGCCCCGAAAACCAAGCACCACCTTCAGGATTTCTAAGGGCATAAATTCTTGATTTCACTCCTTACTACCTATCACAGTTTTGAAGGCCATAAAATCCCAAGATGGCACAAAACCCCCCAAAATGACCCCATTTTGGAAAGTAGACACCCCAAGCTATTTGCTGAGAGGCATGTTGAGTCCATGGAATATTTTATATTTTGACACAAGTTGCGGGAAAGTGACAATTTTTTTTTTTTTTTTTTTTTTTTGCACAAAGTTGTCACTAAATGATATATTGCTCAAACATGCCATGGGCATATGTGGAATTACACCCCAAAATACATTCTGCTACTTCTCCTGAGTATGGGGATACCACATGAGTGGCACTTTTTGGGAGCCTAGCTTCATACGGGCCCCAAAATCCAATCACCGCCTTCAGGATTTCTAAGAGCGTTAATTTTTGATTTTACTCCTCACTACCCATCACAGTTTTGAAGGCCATAAAATGCCAAGATAGCACAAAACCCCCCAAAATGACCCCATTTTGGAAAGTAGACACCCCAAGCTATTTGCTGAGAGGCATGGTGAGTATTTTGCAGCTCTCATTTGTTTTTGAAAATGAAGAAAGACAATAAAAACATATTTTTTTTTTCTTTTTTCAATTTTCAAAACTTTGTGACAAAAAGTGAGGTCTGCAAAATACTCACTATACCTCTCAGCAAATAGCTTGGGGTGTCTACTTTCCAAAATGGGGTCATTTGGGGGGGTTTTGTGCCACCTGGGCATTCCATGGCCTCCGAAACTGTGATAGGCAGTGAAGAGTGAAATCAAAAATTTACGCCCTTAGAAAGCCTGAAGGCGGTGCTTGGTTTTCGGGGTCCCGTGCGCGGCTAGGCTCCCAAAAAGTCTCACACATGTGGTATCCCTGTACTCAGGAGAAGCAGCAGAATGTATTTTGGGGTGTAATTTCACATATTCCCATGGCATGTTTGAGCAATATATCATTTAGTGACAACTTTGTGCAAAAAAAAAAAAAAAAAAAAAAAAATTGTCTTTTTCCCGCAACTTGTGTCACAATATAAAATATTCTATGGACTCGACATGCCTCTCAGCAAATAGCTTGGGGTGTCTACTTTCCAAAATGGGGTCATTTGGGGGGGTTTTGAACTGTCCTGGCATTTTATGCACAACATTTAGAAGCTTATGTCACACATTACCCACTCTTCTAAGCACTTGAAGACAAAGCCCTTTCTGACACTTGTTGTTTACATAAAAAAATATTTTTTTTTTGCAAGAAAATTACTTTGAACCCCCAAACATTATATATTTTTTTAAAGCAAATGCCCTACAGATTAAAATGGTGGGTGTTTCATTTTTTTTTTTCACACAGTATTTGCGCAGCGATTTTTCAAACGCATTTTTTGGGGAAAAAACACACTTTTTAAAATTTTAATGCACTAAAACACACTATATTGCCCAAATGTTTGATGAAATAAAAAAGATGATCTTAGGCCGAGTACATGGATACCAAACATGACAGGCTTTTAAATTGCGCACAAACGTGCAGTGGCGAAAAACTAAATACATTTTAAAAAACCTTTAAAAGCCTTTACAGGTTACCACTTTAGATTTACAGAGGAGGTCTACTGCTAAAATTACTGCCCTCGATCTGACCTTCGCGGCGATACCTCACATGCATGGGGCAATTGCTGTTTACATTTGACGCCAGACCGACGCTTGCGTTCGCCTTTGCGCGAGAGCAGGGGGGGACAGGGGTGCTTTTTTTTTTTTTTTTTTTTTTTTTTATTAATTTTTTGATTTTTTATCTTATTTTTAAACTGTTCCTTTCATTTTTATTTTTTTTTAATCTTTTTTATTGTTATCTCAGGGAATGTAAATATCCCCTATGATAGCAATAGGTAGTGACAGGTACTCTTTTTTGAAAAAATTGGGGTCTATTAGACCCTAGATCTCTCCTCTGCCCTCAAAGTATCTGACCACACCAAGATCGGTGTGATAAAATGCTTTCCCAATTTCCCAATGGCGCCGTTTACATCCGGCGAAATCTAAGTCATGAAATGCTCGTAGCTTCCGGTTTCTTAGGCGATAGAGATGATTGGAGCCATTCTGGTCTCTGATCAGCTCTATGGTCAGCTGGCCGAATCACCGGCTGCATTCTCAGGTTCCCTGTTGGGACAGGAGAGCCAGAGAAAAACATGGAAGACGGTGGGGGGGGGGGGGGAAATCCCTCCCACTGCTTGTAAAAGCAGTCTAGAGGCTAATTAGCCGCTAGGATTGCTTTTACATGAAAGCCGACCGCTGGCTGAAAAGAATGATACCAGGATGATACCTAAACCTGCAGGCATCATTCTGGTATAACCACTCAAAGTCCAGCAACATACCAGTACGTTGCTGGTCCTTGTATTGTAAACTTTTTTTTCATGCAGCCTGTGGGCTGAACGAAAAAAAGATATTGATCGGTGGGTATGCCCACCATTAGAATACCTCCCTTCATCCGCCCACTTCTAATGATGGGCATACATGCACCATTTATATATGCCGAAGCATGGGGGCATCCTCCCGCAAAAGGCAGGAGCAAATTGCTCCTCCACCCACTACTGCCCCCACGCTTCGGCATATATGCTGAAGTATGGAACTGTGGTGGTGAAATCACCTCCGACAGCGCTGGAGTCACGGCTTTATATATCGTGGGAGCAAACGCTGTTGCTGTCAAGATAAATAAATCCGCGCTGCAACTGAATGGCGTACCTGCTAAGCAAAAAAACAAAGTAACATTACAGTATAACAGTAATACTTACCATACCTGCAAAGTAAATACAAAAAAAACATAGTAAAAAATAAAACATTTAACGCAACCTGTGCCTACCTAAAATATATATATGCCGAAGCATGGGGGCATCCTCCCGCAAAAGGCAGGAGCAAATTGCTCCTCCACCCACTACTGCCCCCACGCTTCGGCATATATGCTGAAGTATGGAACTGTGGTGGTGAAATCACCTCCGACAGCGCTGGAGTCACGGCTTTATATATCGTGGGAGCAAACGCTGTTGCTGTCAAGATAAATAAATCCGCGCTGCAACTGAATGGCGTACCTGCTAAGCAAATGATGGTTAACAAAAAAACAAAGTAACATTACAGTATAACAGTATACCTTACCATACCCGCAAAGCAAATACAAAAAAAACATAGTAAAAAATAAAACATTTAACGCAACCTGTGCCTACCTAAAATATATATATGCCGAAGCATGGGGGCATCCTCCCGCAAAAGGCAGGAGCAAATTGCTCCTCCACCCACTACTGCCCCCACGCTTCGGCATATATGCTGAAGTATGGAACTGTGGTGGTGAAATCACCTCCGACAGCGCTGGAGTCACGGCTTTATATATCGTGGGAGCAAACGCTGTTGCTGTCAAGATAAATAAATCCGCGCTGCAACTGAATGGCGTACCTGCTAAGCAAATGATGGTTAACAAAAAAACATTACAGTATAACAGTATACCTTACCATACCTGCAAAGCAAATACAAAAAAAACATAGTAAAAAATAAAACATTTAACGCAACCTGTGCCTACCTAAAATATATATATGCCGAAGCATGGGGGCATCCTCCCGCAAAAGGCAGGAGCAAATTGCTCCTCCACCCACTACTGCCCCCACGCTTCGGCATATATGCTGAAGTATGGAACTGTGGTGGTGAAATCACCTCCGACAGCGCTGGAGTCACGGCTTTATATATCGTGGGAGCAAACGCTGTTGCTGTCAAGATAAATAAATCCGCTCTGCAGCTGAATGGCGTACCTGAAAACAAAAAAGTGGTTAACAATAAAAAAGTATAAAAAAATTGCATACCTATAAAGCAAACATGATAAAAACATAACAATAAAACATTGCAGTATAGAATACAATAGAAAAGAGCAGAACAATAGAGAGAGAATAGAGAGAGAGAACAATAAAACGACAACTATTTTTGGTTTTTTTATTTTATATTTTTTTTGTATTTTTATTTTTTTATTTTTTTTGTATTTTTTTTTTTTTTTTTAACACTTTTTTTAGTAACTTTAACTTTTAACTGTAACTGTACCAGGTTTGGGTCTCTCAAAATGCGATGGCATCTTGGGAGACCCTGTGTTAGTGTGCCTAGTCTGTGCCGTGCTGAACCCTACGCTAATACTCCACTAGTGTATGGTAGCGTTCAAAACATTCACCAATGCATAGACCAGGATTGTCAGGACAGGAGGGACAACAATACCGGGTGTCACGCCTAAATCCGCGCTTGCTGCAGACACGACATCTTTTTTGGGGGGCTCGTTGGGTAGGGGTACTCTGGAGGACATAAGGAAAATGCCTCCCATGCAGCCGGCTTACTGCATTTGGATTGGGAAGGTGAGGTGGAGCACCATCTGGAAACAGAAGGGCTCTGACGATCTCTTCCTGGAATTTAAGGAAGGATCCAGTCCGTCCTGAAGCTCTGTATAGCACATGAGCATTCAGCAAAGCCAATTGAAATAAGTAAACAGACACTTTTTTGTACCAGCGTCTGGCCTTACGGGCAACTAAGTACGGCGCCAACAACTGGTCGTTGAGGTCCACCCCTCCCATATTAAGGTTGTATTCGTGGACACAGAGGGGTTTCTCCACAACACCAGTCGCCGTAGTAATTTGGGTCGTCGTGTCTGCATGAAGGGAGGTAAGAACGAAAACATTCTTATTGTCCCTCCACTTCATAGCGAGCAAATTATTATACTGCAAGCAGGCTCTCTCCCCCAGCCTAAGACGGGACTCTACAAGCCGCTGGGGAAAGCCCCGGCGATTAGGTCGCACGGTGCCACATGCTCCAATCTGATGATCAAACAAGTGACTAAAAAGTGGCACGCTCGTATAATAATTGTCCACGTACAAGTGGTACCCCTTTCCGAATAAGGGTGACACCAAGTCCCACACTATCTTGCCAGCGCTTCCTATGTAGTCAGGGCAGTTTATCGGCTCTACGCGACTATCTTTTCCCTCGTAAACCATAAATCTACATGTATAGCCTGTGGCCCTGTCACAGAGCTTATACATCTTGACCCCGTATCTGGCACGCTTGCTGGGAAGGTACTGTTTGAATGACAAGCGGCCAGAAAACTTAATCAGGGACTCATCAACGCAGACAACTTGATGGGGGGTAAACAAGTCTGCAAAACGTTGGTTGAAGTGGTTTACGAGGGGCCGAATTTTGTAGAGCCGATCGTATGCAGGGTCTCCACGAGGACGACAGAGTTCATTGTCGTTGAAGTGCATAAACCGCAAAATCTGCTCGTATCGTGCCCTGGTCATGGAGGCAGAGAACACGGGCATATGGTGAATTGGGTCAGTGGACCAATATGACCGCAACTCACTCTTTTTGGTTATGCCCATGAGGAGGGAAAGGCCCAGAAAGGTCTTAAATTCGGAGACCGTAATTGGTCTCCAATCTCTGGCAAGGGTGGACTGGGGAATAGTGGCGATGTGTTGACCAGCGTACAAATTGCTTTGGTCCACAATAGATCTATAGAGATCTTCGGTGAAAAACAGCGAATAAAAATCCAGTGGCGTAAAGTCAACTGTTTCCACCTGAATTCCGGGTTGGCCAGTGAAAGGGGGAAGTACGGGTGCTGCAGAAGTGGAAGGTTCCCAATTCGGATTGGCGAATGCAGCAGGAAGGGCACTATGGGCACGACGGGCCTGTGTTCGTCTTCTTCTTGGTGGCAGCGGGACACTACTACTGCTTGCCACCTCGCCAGCTTGAACTGCACTTATGGGACTCGCCACGTCACCACGTGATACTGCAGTGCTGGATGTACGACCAGGGTGTACTAGGCCGCTGGTGCTTGCCAGTTCACCAGAAGGAGTAGCGGCACTAGTACTTCTCTGCTCCATACGAGAGCCCTGCGGTTCATGCACTTCAAGGACAGCATAAGTTCGGGGTCTGGTACGCCTGACCCTAGCAGGGACCACAACTCCGTCGTCAGAGCTATCTGTCATGGAGCCGCTGTCCTCTACAGGTTCGTATTCTGAGCCTGAACTTGACAGATGAGTGACTTCCTCTTCACTATCTGTCATACTCAGAATCCTGTAGGCCTCTTCACTAGTGTACCTTGGATTTGCCATTTTGGCCTCTAAATTTAGGGGTACACTAGTGAGACTCACAGGCAAAAAAGCTCCTGACTGTTAGCGACTATCAAAACGCTACCAAAAAACTGTTAGCGATCGCAGGGATCAGGCCTGACTCTGCGACCGCTGCAGTTATGTGTGCTTAGTGTTTTGTAAGTGTCAGTTATCGATCGATACTGCACTTGGGTGGGCTGGGCTGGGCTAGGCGCAGGGGCAAAACGCAGGTGCTAGCGGGTATCTGGGCTGATCCCGCTAACACTGTGTTTCAGGGAACCCTAAACTGCTGGGGAGTATAGATCTGATCGGATCAGATATCGATCCGTTCAGATACTATAGCACTAAGGGAGGTGTATGCTGCGTGCGTGGGTTTTAGCAGTACTGGCGCTAACCTGACGCTGCCTGGGGCGACGCAGACCTTATCAGATCCTAAAAACTTAACTTCTATCACCGCCGGGCAATTAGGGGGTTAAACCTTTATAAGGTAATAAACGGCGGGTGCCCTAAAACTATAATAAACTATAATAAACTGTAATAAACTATAATAAACTACAAAAAACAAACTATCTAACCAGCGTCACCCGTAACACTTATACGGCGATCGCTGGTGAAAGGGTTAACTAGGGGGCAATCAGGGGGTTAAAACCTTTAGCAGGTAGTATATGGGGGTCCCTGTCGCTATAAAACACTGACAGCAAACCTATATACTCACCTCCCTAACTAGCGTCACCTGTGTCACTAATACAGCGATCAGAAAAACGATCGCTTAGCAACACTGGTGACGGGGGGTAATCAAGGGGTTAACTTTTATTAGGGGGGGGTTAGGGGGTACCCTGGACCTAAGGGGGGGTACCCTAGACCTAAAGGGGGCTAACCTAACAGCCCTAACACTTATAACTGACAAACTGACACCAATGCAAAAAAAAAAAAAACACTGCTATTGGTGTCAGAGTGACAGGGGGTACAGGGGGGTGATCGGGGGGTGATCGGGGGGTGACAGGGGGGTGAAAAGTGTGCCTGCGTGTTCTACTGTTAGTGTAGTGTTGGTGCACTTACTTGGATGTCTTCTCTCCTCTGCGCCGGACGAAAAGACCGCCTCGAGGAGAGATGACATCACTTCCTTTCCCTCTGTTTACATTACAGAGGGAAAGGAAGCATTTTCATTCGCCGGGAGCGATCGGGAGGGGGTGGCCATCAATGGATGGCCTCCCCCTCACCTCCCATCGCCCGCGAACGAGAGCCGACCGTCTATGGCACCGGGGGGGGGTCCGATCGGACCCCCCACCCGCGGGAGGCAGATCACGTATGGGTACGTGATTTTGCCTGCCCGTGCCATTCTGCCGCAGTATATCTGCGTTAGGCGGTCGGCAAGTGGTTAAATTCCACCTCACCATCCCCAATCAAATGCAGTAAGCCGGCTGCATGAGAGGCATTTTCTTTATGCCCTCCCGAGTACCCCTACCCAACGAACCCCCCAAAAAAGATGTCGTGTCTGCAGCAAGCGAGGATTTAGGCGTGACACCCGGTATTGTTGTCCCCTCTGTCCTGGCAATCCTGGTCTTTGCATTGGTGAATGTTTTGAACGCTACCATACACTAGTGGAGTGTTAGCATAGGGTACAGCACTGCACAGACTAGGCACACTTCCACAGGGTCTCCAAAGATGCTGTCGCATTTTGAGAGACCCAAACCTGGTACCAAGTTACAAAAAAGTTAAAGTTACAAAAAAAAGTGTAAAAAAAACAAAAAAAAGTAAAAAAAAAGAAAAAAACAGAAAAAAATATATAAAATAAAAAAACCAAAAATAGTTGTTGTTTTATTGTTCTCTCTCTATTCTCTCTCTATTGTTCTGCATTCTATACTGCAATGTTTTATTGTTATGTTTTTATCATGTTTTCTTTATAGGTATGCAATTTTTTTATACTTTGTTTTTTTTTATTGTTAACCACTTTTTTGTTTTCAGGTACGCCGTTCAGCTGCAGAGCGGATTTATTTATCTTGATAGCAACAGCGTTTGCTCCCACGATACATAAAGCCGTGACTCCAGCGCTGTCGGAGGTGATTTCACCACCACAGTTACATACTTCAGCATATATGCCGAAGCGTGGGGGCAGCAGTGGGTGGAGGAGCGATTTGCTCCTGCCTTTTGCGGGAGGATGCCCACATGCTTCGGCATATATATTTTTTAGGTAGGCACAGGTTGCGTTAAATGTTTTATTTTTTACTATGTTTTTTTTGTATTTTGCTTTGTAGGTATGGTAAGTATTACTGTTATACTGTAATGTTACTTTGTTTTTTTGTTAACCAACATTTGCTTAGCAGGTACGCCATTCAGTTGCAGCACGGATTTATTTATCTTGACAGCAACAGCGTTTGCTCCCACGATACATAAAGCCGTGACTCCAGCGCTGTCGGAGGTGATTTCACCACCACAGTTACATACTTCAGCATATATGCCGAAGCGTGGGGGCAGCAGTGGGTGGAGGAGCGATTTGCTCCTGCCTTTTGCGGGAGGATGCTCCCATGCTTCGGCATATATATTTTTTAGGTAGGCACAGGTTGCGTTAAATGTTTTATTTTTTACTATGTTTTTTTTGTATTTTGCTTTGCAGGTATGGTAAGTATTACTGTTATACTGTAATGTTACTTTGTTTTTTAGTTAACCATCATTTGCTTAGCAGGTACGCCATTCAGTTGCAGCACGGATTTATTTATCTTGACAGCAACAGCGTTTGCTCCCACGATACATAAAGCCGTGACTCCAGCGCTGTCGGAGGTGATTTCACCACCACAGTTACATACTTCAGCATATATGCCGAAGCGTGGGGGCAGCAGTGGGTGGAGGAGCGATTTGCTCCTGCCTTTTGCAGGAGGATGCCCCCATGCTTCGGCATATATATACGGTGCATGTATGCCCATCATTAGAAGTGGGTGGATGAAGGGAGGTATTCTAATGGTGGGCATACCCACCGATCAATATCTTTTTTTCGTTCAGCCCACAGGCTGCATGAAAAAAAAGTTTACAATGTATGCCCAACAAGGACCAGCAACGTACTGGTATGTTGCTGGACTTTGAGTGGTTATAACAGAATGATGCCTGCAGGTTTAGGTATCATCTTGGTATCATTCTTTTCAGCCAGTGGTCGGCTTTCTTGTAAAAGCAATCCTAGCGGCTAATTAGCCTCTAGACTGCTTTTACAAGCAGCGGGAGGGAATGCCCCCCCCCACCGTCGTCCATGTTTTTCTCTGGCTCTCCTGTCCCAACAGGGAACTTGAGAATGCAGCCGGTGATTCAGCCAGCTGACCATAGAGCTGATCAGAGACCAGAATGGCTCCAAACATCTCTATGGCCTAAGAAACCGGAAGCTACGAGCATTTCATGACTTAGATTTCGCCGGATGTAAACAGCGCCATTGGGAAATTGGGAAAGCATTTTATCACACCGATCTTGGTGTGGTCAGATGCTTTGAGGGCAGAGGAGAGATCTAGGGTCTAATAGACCCCAATTTTTTCTAAAAAGAGTACCTGTCACTACCTATTGCTATCATAGGGGATATTTACATTCCCTGAGATAACAATAAAAATGATTAAAAAATAAATAAAAATGAAAGGAACAGTTTAAAAATAAGATAAAAAAGCAAAAAAAATAATAAAAAAAAAAAAAAAAAAAGCAAGCGTCGGTCTGGCGTCAAATGTAAACAGCAATTGCACCATGCATGTGAGGTATCACCGCGAAGGTCAGATCGAGGGCAGTAATTTTAGCAGTAGACCTCCTCTGTAAATCTAAAGTGGTAACCTGTAAAGGCTTTTAAAGGCTTTTAAAAATGTATTTAGTTTGTCGCCACTGCACGTTTGTGCGCAATTTTAAAGCATGTCATGTTTGGTATCCATGTACTCGGCCTAAGATCATCTTTTTTATGTCATCAAACATTTTGACAAAATAAGTGTGTTTTAGTGCATTAAAATTTAAAAAAGTGTGTTTTTTCCCCAAAAAATGCGTTTGAAAAATCGCTGCGCAAATACTGTGTGAAAAAAAAAAAATAAACACCCACCATTTTAATCTGTAGGGCATTTGCTTTAAAAAAATATATAATGTTTGGGGGTTCAAAGTAATTTTTTTGCAAAAAAAAATATTTTTTTCATGTAAACAAAAAGTGTCAGAAAGGGCTTTGTCTTTAAGTGGTTAGAAGAGTGGTCGATGTGTGACATAAGCTTCTAAATGTTGTGCATAAAATGCCAGGACAGTTCAAAACCCCCCAAATGACCCCATTTTGGAAAGTAGACACCCCAAGCTATTTGCTGAGAGGCATGTCGAGTCCATGGAATATTTTATATTGTGACACAAGTTGCGGGAAAAAGACAAAATTTTTTTTTTTTGCACAAAGTTGTCACTAAATGATACCTCTCAGCAAATAGCTTGGGGTGTCTACTTTCTAAAATGGGGTCATTTGGGGGGGGGTTGTGCCATCTTGGCATTTTATGGCCTTCAAAACTGTGATAGGTAGTGAGGAGTGAAATCAAAAATTTATGCCCTTAGAAATCCTGAAGGCGGTGCTTGGTTTTCGGGGCCCTGTACGCGGCTAGGCTCCCAAAAAGTCCCACACATGTGGTATCCCTGTACTCAGGAGAAGCAGCAGAATATATTTTGGGGTGCAATTCCACATATGCCCATGGCATGTTTGAGCAATATATCATTTAGTGACAACTTTGTGCAAAAAAAAAAAATTGTCACTTTCCCGCAACTTGTGTCAAAATATAAAATATTCCATGGGCTCAACATGCCTCTCAGCAAATAGCTTGGGGTGTCTACTTTCCAAAATGGGGTCATTTGGGGGGGGGGGGGTTGTGCCATCTTGGCATTTTATGGCCTTCAAAACTCTGATAGGTAGTGAGGAGTGAAATAAAAAATTTATGCCCTTAGAAATCCTAAAGGCGGTGATTGGTTTTCGGGGCCCCGTACGCGGCTAGGCTCCCAAAAAGTCCCACACATGTGGTATCCCCATACTCAGGAGAAGCAGCTAAATGTATTTTGGGGTACAATTCCACATATGCCCATGGCCTGTGTGAGTAATATATCATTTAGTGACAACTTTGTGCAAAAAAAAAAAATTGTCACATTCCCACAACTTGTGTCAAAAAATAAAATATTCCATGGACTCAACATACCTCTCAGCAAATAGCTTGGGGTGTCTACTTTCCAAAATGGGGTCATTTGGGGGGGTTTTGTGCCATCTTGGCATTTTATGGCCTTCAAAACTGTGATAGGTAGTGCGGAGTGTAATCAAAAATCTATGCCCTTAGAAATCCTGAAGGCGGTGCTTGGTTTTCGGGGCCCCATACGTGGCTAGGCTCCCAAAAAGTCCCACACATGTGGTATCCCCGTACTCAGGAGAAGCAGCTGAATGTATTTTGGGGTGAAATTCCACATATGCCCATGGCCTGTGTGAGCAATATATCATTAAGTGGAAACTTTTTGCAAATTTTTTTTTTTTTTTGTCATTATTCAATCACCTGGGACAAAAAAAATAAATATTCAATGGGTTCAACATGCCTCTCAGCAATTTCCTTGGGGTGTCTACTTTCCAAAATGGGGTCATTTGGGGGGGGTTTGTACTGCCCTGCCATTTTAGCACCTCAAGAAATGACATAGGCAGTCATAAACTAAAAGCTGTGTAAATTCCAGAAAATGTACCCTAGTTTGTAGGCGCTATAACTTTTGCGCAAACCAATAAATATACGCTTATTGACTTTTTTTTTACCAAAGACATGTGGCCGAATACATTTTGGCCTAAATGTATGACTAAAATTGAGATTATTGGATTTTTTTTATAACAAAAAGTAGAAAATATCATTTTTTTTCAAAATTTTCAGTCTTTTTCCGTTTATAGCGCAAAAAATAAAAATGGCAGAGGTGATCAAATACCATCAAAAGAAAGCTCTATTTGTGGGAAGAAAAGGACGCAAATTTTGTTTGGGTACACCATTGCATGACCGCGCAATTAGCAGTTAAAGCGACGCAGTGCCAAATTGTAAAAAGTGCTCTGGTCAGGAAGGGGGTAAATCCTTCCGGGGCTGAAGTGGTTAAGGGAAATCTTCATATATCTTGAGAGATATTGTTAATGAATATTACTGTCCCATTTGAAGTAATCCAATCATATTCTCAGGGTTCATTCTTTTCTTGGTCACCCTGCACCCAAAAGTGACTCCCGTCATACTTCCTATACCCCATCCAAGTTCAAATCCATCAATAAAACATAAAAACAAGCACATGAACTGTATTCCTGTCTTGGAGTGTCTGAGAGGTGATCTCCAGGCCAGACAGGGTGAGAGGTGGGCCACAACACTTAGCAGCCTCTACGGGGGTGCCGCTACATATATATAATACAGTGGAGAGTATATCGTGCAGTCCGTGTAGTATATAAAATACAGTTCAGAGTATATAGTGCAGTCAATGTAGTATACAGTGGGGCAAAAAAGTATTTAGTCAGCCACCAATTGCGCAAGTTCTCCCACTTAAAAAGATGAGAGAGGCCTGCAATTGTCATCATAGGTATACCTCAACTATGAGAGACAAAATGTGGAAACAAATCCAGACAATCACATTGTCTGATTTTTGAAAGAATTTATTTGCAAATAATGGTGGAAATAAATATTTAATCACCTACAAACAAGCAAGGTTTCTGGCTCTCACAGACCTGTATCTTCTTCTTTAAGAGGCTCCTCTGTCCTCCACTCATTACCTGTGTTAATGGCACCTGTTTGAACTTGTTATCAGTATAAAAGACATCTGTCCACAACCTCAAACAGTCACACTCCAAACTCCACTATGGTGAAGACCAAAGAGCTGTCGAAGGACACCAGAAACAAAATTGTAGACCTGCACCAGGCTGGGAAGACTGAATCTGCAATAGGCAAGCAGCTTGGTGTGAAGAAATCAATTGTGGGAGCAATAATTAGAAAATGGAAGACATACAAGACAACTGAAGTGGTTAATGGGAGCCCTATGACAGAATTAAGAATAAAATAAAACAGTGTGGGGTCCCCCTAAAATGCATACCAGGCCTTTTGAGTCTGGTGTAGATTTTAAGGGAAACTCAATGCCAAAATTTAAAAAAAAACAGTGTGGGGGTCTGGGACCTTTGGGTCTGGCATAGATTTTAAATGCAATTCCATGGCAATATGTAAAAAAAAAAATTTGCATGGGGTCCCCCCAAAATCTACACCGGACCCTTATCCGAGCATGGGGGGGTGAATGAGCGCCCCCCCTCATGAATTATACCAGGCCACATGCCCTCAACATTGGGGGGCGGGTGCTTTGGGGCAGGGGGAGCACTGCACCCCCACCCCAAAGCACCTTGTCCCCGAGGTGATTGGGACAGCCCAGGGTTGTCGGGTTCTGTGGGCAGGGGCTTATCAGAATCTAAAAGGCCCCTTTAACTAGGGGACCACCAGATCCCACCCCCCCCCCATGTGAATGGGTATCTGGTACATTGTACCCTTACCAATTCACCAAAAAAAGTGTCAAAAAGTAAAAATCACAACGGACAGTTTTTGACAATTCGTTTATTAAAAAAGAAAAAAAAAAAAGTGTCCCACAATGTCCATCCATCTTCAATCACACCGCCCGATGGACCTGAAAAATGGAAAAAATTTAAAAAGCTCCGTCTCGATGGGAGGCCTCCCAGTGACTGCTGTCTCTTGGCTTTGACAGCTGTTATACAGTCAAAGGCGGGGCCATCCGGTGACGTAACCAAGTGGCCCTGACCCTTCTAACTTTGGGGGGGGCCCATGCCAATTTTTCCAATGCTGTTTTTTTCCCCTTGATTTTTCATCTATATTACAGCGGCTAGCAAGTTTAAATGACATTTTTTCTTTTAGGAATGTCATTATTGCTGCGGCATGTTCTACACATCACACAGATGCACCACTTTAAGGGCAGACTAAGAGGACCCCCAGGCACAATATTTAAAGGAATATTTCCTTTTTTATTGTTGCAATTTAAGCATTATTAAAATCACTGCTCCTGAAAAACAATAGTTTTAAAAACTTTTTTTGCATTGATACATGTCCCCTAGGGCAGTACCCGGGTCCCCATACACTTTTTTTGGCAATAACTTGCATATTAGCCCTTAAAATTAGCACTTTTGATTTTTTCATGTTCGTCTCCCATTGACTTTAAAAGGGTTTGCATGTTCGCTAAAACTTTTTGGCATAATCAATCATAACGTGTAAAAAAAAAAATCCTGGTCACTTCCCCAGAGTAGTACAATGTTACCATGGTAACATTGTACAAAAAATAAAAAAGTAAAA
Organism: Lithobates clamitans; assembly: GCA_037952925.1. Lineage (NCBI taxonomy): Eukaryota > Metazoa > Chordata > Amphibia > Anura > Ranidae > Lithobates > Lithobates clamitans. The sequence continues at coordinate 2,955,571 of JBBGZY010001165.1, forward strand.
AAAAATAAAAATATATAAAAATATATTACTTTTTTATTTCTACATACTGTCACCAGTCAGTCAGTGTCCCTGATCACTGCCACACCAGTTATATGATGATGCTGTCCTACACTGGTGACAGTATGTAAAAAAATAAATACTGTATATACTCGAGTATAAGACGATCCGAGTATAAGTGGAGGCCCTAATTTACCACAAAAAAATGGGAAAAACGTATTGACCCGAGTATAGGACAAGGGTGAGAAATGCACAGCTACTGTAAGTGGAAAAGAGGGTCAACAATGCCCATTTGCAGCCTCACTGTGCCCATTTGCATGCCTTACTGTGCCCATTTGCAGCCATAGGTCCCCTGAACTTCAAACTCGGTAAGGGTTCCTAGATGCCCCCAAGCTGCAGCCAAAATTTGGGATCTCTGAACCCAAAGGGTATCGAAATGACATTGCTGCAGATGGACACAGTTGAGCAATTTTGGAGCCCTATATCTTAGGGCCACTTAGTGCCAGGAACCCCAAATTTGGTGTGCAAACCCAGTGGAACTAGCACCAGAAAATATCCAAATCTGGGGTTTCTAGCACCAAGTCGCCCGGAGATACAGGGCCCCAAAAATCGGTTCAGAAAATGTCAAGCACTTTTCTGCAGCAGAGAATGACATTTTCCAAACCTAATTTGGGGCCTCGTATCTCAGGGCCACTTGGTGTTAGGAACCGCAGCTTTGAACATATTATGGTACCAGTTCCACTAGGTTTGCACACCAAATTCAGGATTCCTAGCACCAAGTGGCCCTGAGATACGGGGCCCCAAAATTGGTTCAGAAAATGTCAAGCACTTTTCTGCAGCAGAGAATGACATTTTCTGAACCGATTTTGGGGCCCCGTATGTCAGGGCCACTTGGTGCTAGGTGCTTTGGTTATGTTATGGTACCAGTTCCACTGGGTTTGCACACCAAATTTGGGGTTCCTAGCACCAAGTGGCCCCTGAGATACATGGCCCCAAAGTCGGTTCGGAAAATGACATTTTTTTCTGCAGAAAAGTGCTTGACTCCAGTATGAGTATAAGTCGAGCGGGGTACTTTCAGCACAAAAAACTGTGCTGAAAAACTCGACTTATACTCGAGTATATATGGTAAATAAATAAAAATGTATTCATTTTCCAAAAGGTTGTGGCAAAAAAATACATCTTCAAAAGCTTGCCATGCCTATTACTAAATACCTTGGACTGTCTATTTTGCAAAAAAGTGTGGGATATTTGTACTGTCCTGGTGTTTTCAGGCCTCAATAAATTAGGCATTAGGATTTATCAATTTTCAGATATACTGTATAAACCATAGTTTGTGGACTCTAGAACTTTACTACAGACTAAATAATAAACACTGATTTGGGTTATTTTCACTAAACAAAAAAGGAAAATACAGTTTGGCCTAAATTTATGAAGAAAGATTATAATTTTCAAAATTGTATAACAGAAATGAAGTAAAATGTGATTTTTTTTTAAAATTTCTGTATTTTTTCATGTATTTTGCAAAAAATAAAAAAAAACAGTGGTGATTAAATACCACCAAAAGAAAACTCTATTTGTGTGAAAAAAATAATAAAAATTTCATATGGGTACAGTGTTGCATAACCGTGCAATTGTCATTCAAAGTGCTACAGTGCTTAAAGCTGAAAATTGGCCTGGGCAGGAAGGGGGTGAAAGTGCCCTGTATTAAAGTGGTTAAAATAAGCGTCTGTACACACACTGCCACCATAGACAGGTATATCCAGAGATTTACCATGTAGTAGCGCTCTTCAAGAGACAGGGATTCTTTAACTGCTTGCCGTCCACCCGCCGTCATTTTACTGCGGCAAGGTGGCACAAGTGGCACAATCCTGAAAAATGCCATAGGTGTACGTCGGTTTGGGAAGTCACTCTTGTGGGCACTCCACCGGAGGTGTTTACGTGCTCCCAAGTGGGGGCCAGTGGGGGAGCCAATCAGTGATTGTTCCCTGCAGTGACAGAACAGGGATCTGCTTGTGTAAACAAGGCAGGTCACCTTTCTGAAAGGGGAGATCACACAGATCCTGTCTTTATGCTAAGCAGGAAGATGGATCTGTGTGTTTTCCCAGTCACACAGTCCCCCATACAGTTAGAAAACACCAGCGTGGAACACATTTAACCCCTTGATCGCCCCTGATGTTAATGCCTTCCCTGTCAGTGTCATTAGTACAATAACAGTGCATAAATTTAGCACTGATTACTGTGATAATGTCACTGGTTCCAAAAAAAGTGTAAAAACTGTCAGTTAGGTGTCCGATCTGTCCGCCGCAATGTCGCAGTCCCGCTAAAAATCATTGATTGTCGCCATTTCTAGTAAAAAGAAAAAAATGCTACAGTGTTAAAAGCTGAAAATTGGCCTGGGCAGGAAGGGGGTGAAAGTGCCCTGTATTGAAGTGGTTAAAATAAGCGTCTGTACACACACTGCCACCATAGACAGGTATATCCAGAGATTTACCATGTAGTAGCGCTCTTCAAGAGACAGGGATTCTTTAACTGCTTGCCGTCCACCCGCCGTCATTTTACTGCGGCAAGGTGGCACAAGTGGCACAATCCTGAAAAATGCCATAGGTGTACGTCGGTTTGGGAAGTCACTCTTGTGGGCACTCCACCGGAGGTGTTTACGTGCTCCCAAGTGGGGGCCAGTGGGGGAGCCAATCAGTGATTGTTCCCTGCAGTGACAGAACAGGGATCTGCTTGTGTAAACAAGGCAGGTCACCTTTCTGAAAGGGGAGATCACACAGATCCTGTCTTTATGCTAAGCAGGAAGATGGATCTGTGTGTTTTCCCAGTCACACAGTCCCCCATACAGTTAGAAAACACCAGCGTGGAACACATTTAACCCCTTGATCGCCCCTGATGTTAATGCCTTCCCTGTCAGTGTCATTAGTACAATAACAGTGCATAAATTTAGCACTGATTACTGTGATAATGTCACTGGTTCCAAAAAAAGTGTAAAAACCGTCAGTTAGGTGTCCGATCTGTCCGCCGCAATGTCGCAGTCCCGCTAAAAATCATTGATTGTCGCCATTTCTAGTAAAAAGAAAAAAATGCTACAGTGCTAAAAGCTGAAAATTGGCCTGGGCAGGAAGGGGGTGAAAGTGCCCTGTATTGAAGTGGTTAAAATAAGCGTCTGTACACACACTGCCACCATAGACAGGTATATCCAGAGATTTACCATGTAGTAGCGCTCTTCAAGAGACAGGGATTCTTTAACCGCTTGCCGTCTACCCGCCGTCATTATACTGTGGCAAGGTGGCACAAGTGGCACAATCCTGAAAAATGCAATAGGTGTACGTCGGTTTGGGAAGTCACTCTTGTGGGCACTCCACCGGAGGTGTCCACGTGCTCCAAAGTGGGGGCCAGTGGGGGAGACAATCAGCGATTGTTCCCCGCAGTGACAGAACGGGGATCTGCTTGTGTAAACTCACTCTTTTTTTTCGTTCTCTCTCTCTGTTTATAGATATGTAGCATATACTTTATGTATTGTATATGCATATATATATATATTATGTAACCTGGGGGACAGGTAGCAGTCACAAAGCTCCCTGGGATGAGCAGTCTTTCAGGCACAGATACCAAATCCAGTGGAATAATGACAAACAGATCGGTGTTTATTTGTGATATATACAAGTCTATATACAGGTGCTGTACAGTGTTCCACAAAAAACAAATAGGAACAAAAATAGCCAAAACAAAACCTAGCCGTGTCTCGGCACTAACTAAACAATATTTACAGATCCTAACTACTAAGCTGAGCAAGCCTACAGCTTGTCAGCTTCCACATACCTTTTTGCTCTCCTGTACAGAAGTTGTCTGAGTATCCCAGGCCAAGAGCAAAGTCTGTCTGCTCAGGTGAGCTTAAATTAGCCTGGGGGAGAGGACCAAAACCTGAACTGGACCATGGATCAGAGATCCCTGAACCTGTATGAGAGGAGCCTGGGAGATGTATAAACCCCGAACAGGACTTTTCCTGGCTCTCTCTGGGATGCTTTGCTACATATTCTCCCCCCTTGTTTCAACCCCAGGGTTGGAACACCTGTAGCGCAACAGGAGTGAACACGGGACAGGGCATCTACATTCCCCATCTCAACACCTGGCCTGTGTTTTACAGTGAATGAGTAATCCTGTAGAGCCAAAAACCACCGGTTCACCCGTCTATTAGTCTCCTTCTTTTGGGCCATCCATTTCAGAGGAGCATGGTCAGTTATTAACTCAAACTGGCGTCCTAACAAATAGTACCTGAGTGAGTCCACGGCCCACTTTATGGCTAAACACTCCTTTTCAATGACTGCATACCTTTGCTCATGGTCATTAAGCTTTCTGCTTTGGTACACCACAGGGTGTTCTTCCCCATTGTGTACCTGTGATAGTACTGCCCCGATACCAACATCAGACGCATCCGTCTGAACCAAAAAATCTTTGGAGAAATCGGGGGAGTACAGTACTGGTTGTGCACAAAGAGCCTTCTTCAGGACTTGGAAAGATTCCTCTGCTACTGAGGACCATTTCACCATTACTGAGTCTTTCCCTTTCGTAAGGTCTGTCAGTGGGGCAGCTATGGTTGCAAAATTTGGGATAAATCTTCTATAATACCCCGCAATGCCAAGAAAGGCCCTGACCTGCTTCTTGTTTGCAGGACGTGGCCATTCCTGGATGGCTTCTATTTTATTCACTTGAGGTTTTATGACACCGCGCCCAATAGTGTAGCCCAAATACTTGGCTTCCTCTAGACCAATGGCACATTTTTTTGGATTTGCTGTAAAACCTTCTTTGAAGAGGGAATCGAGGACAGCCTGGACATGGGGCAAGTGAGACTCCCAGTCAGTGCTATGTACCACTATGTCATCTAGATATGCTGCTGCATATTGTCGGTGGGGTCTTAAGCCGCGTACACAAAAGTCCGACAGCCTGTCCGACAGACTTCCTGCGGACTTTCGGCGGACTTGCGGCAGACTTTCTAACGAACGGACTTGCCTACACACGACCACACAAAAGTTTGACAGCCTAGTACGCGGTGACGTACATCAAGTCCGGCGAGACTATAAAACGGAAGTTCAATAGCCCGTACGACACCCTTTGGGCTCCTTCTGCTAATCTCGTGTTTATCTCGTGTTAGTAGAAGTTTGGTGAGAGACGATTCGCGCTTGTGAGACTCGTATTTTTCAGTTCGTTTTAACTGTTGTTCAGTCTGTGCTTGTGAGGTTTGTATCTGCTTTTCAGTGCGTTTGGTCAGTTGGCATTGAGAAATCTTTGTTTTATTGGCCGCTCGTTCCTGATTTTCAGGTCGTTCTTCACAGGCCTTGCTGTTCTTCAGTGCGTTCTGTTAAGTGCGTTCTGACCAGCCGACCGTTTTATAGCCATGTTACCTGTACGTACTCGTCGTCGAGCTCGTGCATTGTATGTGTTTGGTGCTGTAGTTTATTCTTCAGACCAAGACTAGTCCATGAACAGGGCGAAGAGGAGTTCATGGACCAAGAATTGGTTGCTCCAGCGTGACCAGTTCTGTCACATGCCATTGCTCCGTGAGATCCGTGAGAATAATCCTGAGGATTTCAGGAACTTTCTCCAGATGACGGACCCCGTTTTTGACCGTTTGGTGGCTTTGCTGACCCCCTATATCAGCAGGCAGGATACCTGCATGAGGCAAGCCATCACTCCGGAGCAGAGGCTAGTTGCCACGTTGCGGTACTTGGCGACGGGGAGAAGCCTGCAGGACCTCAAGTTCTCGACAGGCATCTCCCCCAGGCTCTGGGGATCATTATCCCAGAGACCTGTTCTGCCATCATCCAGGTCCTGCAGAAGGACTATATTAAGGTAAGAATTGTTTCTTTTATTAGCATCACATGTTCTTTTATTTATTCTTTGATAATGTAATGTATTTCTTAGCTCAAACACTACTTACCATCATTGTAATATAGTGTGAATGTCCCCTTTTTCTTCTCACGCATGCTTGATTTGTTTCATGTTCTTTTTTGTCATGCATATATATTTGCCTTCAATAACCTCTCCAGCATACAATGCTGGTCACATATTCACCTAGTCTACTCAGTTTGAATGTATTTAGTCAGCTGCATTGTATTTTGTTTCCCCTAAACTCTATCCAAAAAGTGTGCTTATAATTAGCTTGATTTCAACCCTCCCCCCTAATAATTTGCTAGAATCTTCTGTGGTGTTGATTTTTAAAAAGCAAATATATGTTGCACTTTGCAAAATGCATGTGCACTCTACAAGTGCATTTGCTCCAGTGCTTTAGTAAATGAGCAGAAGCTCTGCTGATTTCCATCATCAAATCATATACAAGCCACAAAGTGTTTTCATTAATTACCCTTGCATGTGATTGTGTACTCCTTGCAACATGAAAGCCTTTTTACCTTACCTCATTTACTTTAAGCCGGGGAGCAACTGCACTTGCAGAGTGGGACAACTGCAGTCTTGTAGCCTTTTTAGTCCATAAATCCCTGTGTGTCCTAAAATTAATATTTTTTGGTAATTTCACCACCCCCTAAAATGTAATCAATGTTCCATCAGAGGGGGTGAGCAATCTGATAAGTGTGCCTTTCCATGTTATTTCTTCCAGAAGATATACATTATTTAATGTTATACTGATGCTGTGGAATAATGTTTTTAATTGTATAATTTTCTTGCCATGTTCGATTCAAAATTACTGATTTTTGTTTTCTTGTTTGATTCCCCAGTTTCCTTCAACACCACAGGAATAGCAGACTGTGGCATCCCATTTTTCCACCCGTTGGGACTTTCCCAATTGTGGAGGGGCTATAGATGGGAAACATGTCCACATTGTGCCACCACCCCATTCGGGGTCATACTATTTTAATTATAAGGGGTTCCACAGTATAGTTTTAATGGCGGTAGTGTCGGCACACTATGAATTTCTAT